>JADMNL010000028.1:262277500-263508750 GCA_016271365.2 Neoceratodus forsteri
AGAGTACCTGGTTCTTTCTCAACTCTCTTCCTACCTCTCTTTTTCTAACATTTTCATCCCATTCCAATCTGGGTTCCAGAATGACAATTCCACTACCACTTCCCTAATTCGGCTCACTGACTCAAACCTCCAGGGATGGATTGTGGGCAAACCACTTCCGCTATCTTTGTCGACTTTGTCAAGGCATTCAACACTGTCTCCCACACCCTTCTTTTAGACTAATTCTCTGAGGTAGACTTAACCACCTTTACCACTAATTTGTTTGGTGCCTATCTGGTAGGCAGGACTCAGTCTGTTAGAATAGCTGATGCCATTTCCCCTCCTAGCCCCATAAATTCAGAAGTCCCACAGGGGTCTGTGATGGGTCCCATCCTTTTCTCCATTTTCTTAAATGACCTCCACTCAGCCTGCTCATCCACCTCCATCCACATGTATGCAGATGACACAGTTCTTTTCACCTCTGGCCAATCACCTGATGATGTAGCAACCAGACTCCAGCATAACTTCAACAAAGTTCAGCACTGGTTTTGCTCCCATCAGCTCTCCCTAAACACCAAGAAGACAGTCTCAATGACATTTGGCACAAGGCAGAAAATCTCTAGGCTCCATTTCCTACCTTCTTTCCATACCCTTGATGGGACTGTCCTTGAGGATATGTCTTCCTTCAGGTACCTTGGGGTTTGGTTCAACCAACACCTCAACTTCTCTGGTCATGAGGATGCTATCCTGAAAAAAATTACACCTTAAGCTTGGTGCACTATACAGGAACCATAGCTGCCTTCCGCTATGGGCTCGACATGAACTTGTTCGGAAGATGATACTACCTATCTTTGACTACAGTGATGTGGTCTACAGTGCTGCTCCCAAGTCCTCCCATGCCAGATTGGACACCTTTTTAACTCCTTCTGTTGGCTCACTCTTGACTTCCTTCCTCTCACCTACCACTGCAATCTTTACCACTCTCTGACTTTCTCCTCTCTAGAAAATTGCCACCACCAACACTATGCAAAACTTGTGTCCAAATTTTGGTTTTGTTTGCTCCCCCCATATCTCTCTTCCTCACTATCTATCCTCCCACTCCCTGCCCATTCTCTCAGATCATTTGACTCCTGATTAATGGTAGTCCCTCATAAGTCAACCATGGTTGGACAGCTGGTCTTCTTGCACCATTTCCCAAAACTATGGAATGAGCTTCCTTTCCAGATTTGTCACTCTTCCTCACCACATTCCATATCTTCCTCACTAAACAACTTCCTCTCTGTAAATTGTACCTGTGACTAATCTCGTTCCCCTTCTTCTTCTTCCCCCCTTCCATCCCACTCCCCTACCCATCCCTTTCTACCCTCCACCACTTCAACTGCTGGCAGTTATGTTTAAATCACTCCTCAAAAAATCAGTGTATTCTGCATTTGCAGCACTTGTCTTATGTTGAATTTACTGTATATTAATTACTAAGCTCCAGATTGTACTTTGTAAATGTATATGCACGTATCATGCTTGTTTTCTGTAACCTTAGTATCTTCTACAACCTAAGATTTGATTATCTTAGTGTCTTCTACAACCTAAGATTTGATTACCTTAGTATCTTCTACAACCTAAGATTTGTTTACCTTGTATGTCGTCAATGTATAATTGTCCATCTAGCTGTATGTACCTTATCCCTCTACCCTCCCCCCAGGACACAACGTGAGATAAGCAACTTGTTGCTCAGTGTGCCCTTCCTGGTGAAACTTTTCAATAAATAGATTTTTTCAATAAAGGACCAGGTAACTCCAGGATGCCATCAAGGAACTGAAGTCCAAGAGTGTGAAGTCTCTGCAGTGGAGATGCCTCATGCATTACCCACTGACTGGACACTATGGTGTCATATAGTATGTGGAAAAGTGTACCCCCAAAATTGTAGCCTAATTGGTAGTGTGGTAAAATTCTGCTGCATAGAACAAGCTCCTACTGGTATGTGAATACTGAAAAAGGAGAGGTCTTGTAACTCCTGATGTGAGAGTAGGGTATAAAAGGGGATCCTAAGGTCCTGATAAAAATCCAGGGTCAGTATCAAACCTGTTTGTACAGTGCTTAACAGGATAGATTTTGGGAACTGTGTTCCCATAGTGTGTAATTGTAAATACTGTATGTTCAGTAAAGAATGACTACTGCTTAAACTGCCTTTGCAGTTTGATATTTTCTGTCATAACAAAAGTCTGAGTGGAGCTCAACCCATGGTCAGGGGAAAAATGTGTGTAAAGTACATCATGTTTAGTGCTGGAGGAACCTTCTGACAAGCAGTCCATCTTACCCCTAGGCATACATGGTCTCCATGGCCCTTGCCTGCCCCTGCTGATTCCAAGAGAGTATTACCATATGGTACCTCCCTAAGCTGAGAAAGTGCAGCAGCAGCTGAGTTGCAAAAGGGTAATACAAAAGAAGGGGTTGAAAAATGACCAGGGCAGTCTAGTTAAGAATGGATACATGAAGGCATAGCCATAAAACTGTCATCTAGGCATGGGTAGAGGACAGTGGGGAATATTTTGGCAGTAGATCCATGTACCTGGGCCACAAGTCATGGATTGGCACCATGTGCAAGGGGCCATGCTATGTGTTAACCCTTGCAGCTGCCAAAGGTTCAGTATGTTAGTTGCTGCACAGCTGTCTTACTGGTGCCCACACCACCCCTTCCAGTCACAAGGTGCAATGACCCCTGCCATGGTAGAACTGCTAAAAGCTGTTCTCCTACATGTAACAACCTTCAAATCAGGGGGAAGGGTTAGGTAGCATTTCTGATAACAGTAATGGAAGGGGACAGTGCTATGGAGGGAGATCCACAATTGTGAGGCACATGGGCAAAGAATCCTCAGGCTTCCAGGGCCAGTCTGACAAGGAACCATTTATATATATATATGTATTGGCATGGCCATCAAGGTATGGTACAAGGTGATAGGGGATGACTTCAGCAGTGGCACTGTGCACATAGTGGACAAACATCTGTGCTGTCAGAGACCAGCATGTTAACAGTTACACAACCTCTTTGAGGCTATTTACATCTGATCAGGCAATTTTCAAATGTTAAGCCATGCTACTGTCTCAGGGGTGAATAAGTCCTCTGCCACCAGTAAGACCCATTTTTGTATAACTGTTATGTTGGGTAGCAGAATAAAAGGCTCAGTTTTCCCCTTGATTAGCACCACCTACACCTACAATCATGTACAGGTCTCTGTTCAGGAAAAGGAAGGAACCTACCTCATGATCTTGTTTATTTGGATCACGATAAGTCCAAGATATCAAAGGAAACTAAAAGTAAAGAACTTCAGTGCGAAAGCGCTGAAGGAAGAAATACCTGGGAAGGGCATGGCAATAAAGCCTGGTTCTAAAGAAATGCCACATTCTACATGCCTCACTGACATAAATCATTATGGGAAGTATATGCATGTTGATTTGCATATACATTCCATGATGCTTTGCATTAGTGGGTATCTGTAATTTGGTATAATATATAAATTCTCATATGCAATCTCTCTGGGTATATCCTTTGGATGGTCGGGTTAGACAGAGACACACAGAGGTACAAGCCAGGACAGAAGGGTAAATTTCTGGCCACTTTGCAGTACATTTTTGTGAATGTGCTCTTTTGTGTATGCACAAATAGGTCACAAGTCATTCCCTATGAAGTGGTCACTGTGTCAGCACAGGAAAAGGGGTGAAATGAGTCTGACATAATAAGGCACTTGTGTGCACCCAGGTGCTGTGCTATGTATAGTGGCTCCCTGGTACCTGCACTCCTTGGTTGCCAGGCACAGCAACCCCAGGAGCTACAACATTGTGAGCCAGAACATTTATTCTGGCAGGGGGTTGGGTAGGCAGCACACATAGACCATCCAACAGCAGTAACAGAAGGGAAAAGAGCTGGGGAGGTGGATTCACTGGATGCCAGGGAAACAAACATCAGGTTCACAGGATTCCAGGGCTACTGGACCACTAGGAAATATTGACAAGAAATTGTATACACAGTATACATATAATGGCATGGCCATTAAGGTATAGGATGAGTGGGGGGGTACCAATTTAGGCAGTAGCACCCCGGTGTAATATTAGTGGCCACACTGCCTGTGTTCAACCACCAAAATCTGGATTGATGATTTGCAAAGATGTACAGTATGTTGCCATGCAATCACTGGAAACAATTCACCTCTTGGAAACTAGAGATGTTGTGAAACAGCATTTTGCCAGTGAAATTGCTGCAAAACTGGCAGTTTTGCCACACGAAATATTTAGCTAAATTTACGCATTTCATGAAATATTTCACAGGTGCGAAATGCAAAATTTTGCACGAAAATTGCAAACATTCACCTGAAAATTTTGAAATTTCTTATTTTGCGGTGAAATTTTGCTGTTTTCAGTCAAAATGGCACACTTTTCAGGTGAAATTCGCACCCGCAAAATATTTCATGGAATGCGTGAATTTTGTGAAATATTTCACGGAACAAAATTTCTTAATTTCACACAGCATTATTGGTGACAACTGCACCCATTTGTTTCTGCCAATTTTGATGAGTGGCAGTACAGGGTGCAGTTATTCCCTGAACAGAACCACTGCATCTGTATGTAGAGCCCCAGTTTTCACAGACCAGGGAGAAGAAGAAACCTGCCTCATGGTCTTATTTATTAGTGTCATGGTGAACGCAACATATAAAGTCATACAACAACTTCAGTGCAAAAGCACTGATGTAGACTTTACCCTGGAAGGGCACAACAACAAAGCTGAGTTTCAAAGAAATACTATGTTTTGCATTCCTCACTAATACAAAGCATCATGTGGTCTGTATGTGTGGTGATTTGCATATACTTCCCATAATGCTCTGTATTAGCAAATATGTGTAATTTGTATCCTGTATAAGTCCTTATATGCCATCTCTATAGGCATATTCTTGGGTAGACAGGGTTAGGTAGATGCATACACAAATATAGCCCATGAAGAAAGGATACACTTCTGACCACTTGATGGCACATCTCTGTGTTGTGCCATGGCCCTTTGTGCTGTACACAAAGATTGCAAGACTTTTGTGTAATAGTGCACAGCTCAGCACACCAACATAGGAAAATGGGTAGGGGGAGTCTGTTTTTGGGGGTACTGGTATAAATGGAGGCACTGTTCTATGTACAGCAGCTCCCCAGTATCCCCACCATCCATCACAAGGTGCAGTAGCCCCTGTCACATCCTGCATGGGTCACAGTCTTATCAGCCTAAATGTTCATTCCAGCTGGGGGAAGGACCACTGACTATAGAAACAGAAGAGAACAGAGCTAGGGACATGGATGACCACTTCACAAGGTTCTGAGAAAAGTGATCTACCAGGAATGGTATATATTCAGATCTGAACACCAAGCAAGCATTGGAGTAAATGACCCACTTATCAGTAACAGAGTTAAGTATATTTTATTCCAGATGATATTACCAATACGTCTGATAAAAATGCATCTATATATGTAATGTTTCATGGTGCCAAACTCACCACTTCTTCGGGGTAAATGCTTTGTGTAACAGAGCAAAGTGTTGGCAATATGCCTTTTTTGGATTTTAACAATCATATTTTTAAATTTGTATCCTTTACACAGAGGCATTCTGGCTACTAAAATCATTCTGTCCTGGGTGGCCATTTTATGTCAGGTTAGCAATGGATGGCTCAGACTTCCTACCAAGCTATTATTAAAATAGTAGAAATTACATTCCTTCTCATGGCCGTTAGCATGCTATGCTTCTAGAAGTGCCTTCTTTTGAGTGGGCTCTACCAACAGAAGAAGCTTCCAGAAGCATGTTGAGGGCCATGAGAAAGAATGTAATTTAAACTACTTTAGATGGTCAGATTTCCTGTATGTAAAGGGTATAACATTGAAAATAGAATTGCTAAAATCCAAAAGAAGCATGTTCCCAGTGCTGCGCTCTGTTAGCCAAGACATTTAGCATGAAACACTGAATATACAGTAGATGCCTTTTCATCAGATTTATTCAGACTATTATCTTGAATAAAATATACTTAACTCTGTTATCAGACCATTTACTCCACTGCTTGCTTGGTATGTCACTTTGAAGACTTAAAGAGCAGATCCCTCCTAGTCTTTTTGCTTTTTTGGTACAGAGGGCCACACTGCTACCAGTAAGTAAGTAAATAAGTTTATTGATCAGCTAAAAGCTATTACAAACATACAATAAAGTAACATAAAAACAGTACACAAATGCCATCTTCAGAAAAACGACCTCATGGTCTCACAATTCATATTACACATACCCATTCCTTTTGGCTATAAATACTCATGTCAATACGTTAGGCCAGCATTTAGTCAAATTGCACAGCCAGTGATAAAAGCACACATTGTTCTTATCTGGGGGAGACTTAAAACATTTACCTATAAACTTTTGTTTTAAGTGTGAATTTAACTTTAGGAAGAACCCAGTTGTTAACAGCATAGTGAAACAAATATATATCCTCCAACCATGTTCCTCTTACTCCATTGCTCCATCCAAATTACCCTTTCTACAGTCAGCCTACAGTGTCATTATAATCTGTTATGTATCTTTTTCTTATCTTCATGATTTCAATAATATAAAGTGCAAGTTTATTTAAGAGATTAACATTTTCTGAGTTGGAAAAGAGATCTAATAAAAACCTGGATGGAATGTGGGAGGAGCCAATTAACTCATGCATATGCTTCTCTCTAGCTCTATTGTACCAGGAGCATCTAAGTACAACATGTTCCAGATCCTCATCTTCATTTAAGGTGCAAAAACATACTGTTGACTGATATAAGGTCCTACCATATCTTGCCATCAGCTCGTTATTTGGAAATACTTCAAATTTATACTATTCAAGTATGTATCGATATTGGGGTACTTGCACAGCCACTAGGAAATATTTTAGTGAGTGTTCCATGGTGTTCTTTATCAACTATCTGGAGACCTTCAGATGTTTTATCTTGTTTAAATCATCTTTCCTGGCAATGTTTGGAATTATTTTTTTATATATTTGATATACAACATAAAGATCGTAATTTTTTTGATCATTCCAAAATTGTAAATGCTGATCAAAGATTTTAAATAAATTGTATACTGAGCTGAGCCAGCCACCCTGCTTATATGACAGTAAGATATTTTCCCCTTAAGGAACTAGACAGTAATGAATGCTTTGCTTTAGACTGCAGTTTGATCCAATAAGATGATATATGTTCTTGAGTGAGAAAACTAAAACTGATTTGTGCTGTGTTCTTACCAGCATATTAGGTGCACTAGGAGGAATTCTTATTAGTTGTTTATAGATTTTATTAAGAACTGTATCTATTTTGTTTAAATTTTCCATACCCCATATTTCCACTGCGTATGCAGCTTAGGCAATAATTTTAGCGCCGATAGCCTTAATTATTGGTTCTACTGTTTTACCTCCATAAAGTATATTGAATCTTTTTAATAGTTTGACGGAGTCCTCTAACTTTTTGCCTGTCCATACAATATGTTTATTCCATTTGGTGTTATTTACAAATAAGACCCCTATGTATGTAAATTCAGTTACAAATTCTGATTTGTTTCCCACCAATGATAGTGGTTTATATTTATGCTTTTTTTCCAAATACCATAATTTTAGTTTTGTTTGAATTCGGTCTAAGAGTATGAGATTTACACAGTACTTTTAATCTATTAGAGGCAGTATAGTGCAGTGGGTTAAGGCTTTGAGCTGCAGATCTAGAGACCTGGGGTTGAATCCCACAGCCTCCTAGATGCATACTGTGATCCTGAGCAAGTCACTTAACTTCCTTGTGCTCCCAGATCACATCTGGAAACAAGCTTAGGCTTAGTGTGCTACTTCTGGTCAAACAATGTTCCCTTTTCCTATGCTGTGATCTCTGGAGACTCAACCTGCTAGTAGAGATAATCACCAAATTGTCATTGTATACTAATATGGGGATATGTCTAGTATTTATCTTAACAAGGTGGAATAAAGGATCGTTTAATGCAATGATTATGTTGTTTGTCTATATGTTGAATAAAGTGGGAGCAAGAACACATTCCTGTCTAACTCCAATGTTGGTAATAATCTTTTCAGTGAGTAGACCAGATTTAGTATATTTAATTTGAGCCAGGTATTTGTATACATTCTTTTAATGAGAGTTATAAGATCCTGATCAATTCCCAAGCTAAACATCTTTTCCCATAACAGGGAGCGCAAGACTGTGTCAAAGGCTAATGAAAAGTCAACAAAAGCAACAAAGATGAGTTGCTTCTTAATTCTAGTATACTTTTCAATTATGTGATTCAGTATGAAAATTTGTGTTAAGGTACCCATGTCTTTTTTAAACCCCGCCTGTAGATCACATAATACTTTTGATGTTTCAGGCCACAATATTAATCTATTGAGTAAAGTTTTCACAAATATTTTGGAAATATTGTCTAGTAAACTGATAGGTCTATAATTTGATGGGTCTTTATGGGAACTTTTTTTATGTATTGGAATGACAGTACTACCCAGCCACAAATTATGAATATCAGCATACATAACTAATTTATTGAAATAAGACACTAAAAGATTTACCCACCAGTCTATATTAATAATTATAAGATCAATTGGGATCTTGTCGGGGCCCAGGGCTTTATTGCATTTAAAGCTTTCTATTGTTGTTTTGACTTAAGAAAATGAAAACCACTGAAATGTCTCACTTATTTGCAGACTGTACATAGTTACAGGAACTGTTTCATCATAGAATACAGATGAATAACATTGTATCCAGATATCAGGGGCTATATATATGTTGTAAAGCCTTTTGTAAATATTTGTACCCACTGCAACTGATAACCAATACTTTTTGTCATTTTTTTCTTCAATAGCTTGGAGCACTGAATCCCATAATTCCTCCTGATGAAGCATTCACTGTTTGTTAATATGTTCTTTATAGAGTTTCCTACAGTTATTTACATTTTTAAAATTTGACTTTGTGTTTTTTTGTTTCTTTTTACCTGCCTGGTAAGACTAGCTATCTTTCTTTTTTCCTCCCCGCAGTATTTATAGAACCAATTATCATATGCTGTTTTGTGAGGTAATTTTTTTTTTTTTTGGTTACTTATTGTATTGATCCTCATAAAATTTATATTGTGTAATCAAAGCATCATATAATGGTCCTGGATCCAATTCATATTTGACTTTTTCTGAAACTGCATTTATAAATTTCTCACGTAAGGACTCGGCTTCAGTTTTAGTCAGTTGGGCCCATTTTATCTTGTTATTTTTTATTTCTATTTGCTCATTTGGTAAGGAATTATCATCAAGTACAGAACTCCTATTGGTAATCAGAGGACAATAATCACTCTCCATCCTCTCTATAACTTTAAAATCTAAGTATTTATAAAAGACATGGATAAAACAAGTGAATAATCAGTTACAGTTGAACCTCTGGAGCTAACATAGATTGATTTGCCCATGGGATCCACAGGAAATCTCCCATTAAATATGATGAGTTGTGATGATTCTAATAGTATTTCAAATTGTTTATATTTATCAGTACTTTTCTTATCAGCAGAAACCCTCTGATGAATATTTAAAGCCTGTAAAATATGTTTATTTATATCCTTTTTATTGATTTTTCCAAATCTAATATTAAAGTCCCCAATAATTAATATGTCATTATGCACACTGTCCAAAGCTATATTTTTAACATCACTAATCAAATTATATAATATAGTTTTTTTGTAATATCTTGAATTAATGGGGGGAGGGTAATACATATTACCCAAAATAAAGATTTCATCACATACCCTAAGGACAATTATTATGTAATTTTGTTTCACTACTGTTTTAATATTTATTATCTTGTCCAAGACTTTAGTGAAAACTGCTAAACCCCTTGCATATCTACCCTTTTATTTAATTTTCAAGGCTGGTGACTGACTCAAGTAAAGTCATTAATCGGAATGTAATCAGTCTGTTCCTCACTATGCCACGTTTCTTGGAATAGTAAGATATCCATTCTATCAAGAAATCTTAAAAATTCAGGATCTACAAATTTAGAATTTAGCCTTGCAATATTCCAGGAAAGAATTGACAAATTTCCTCTATGGGAATCCAAAAAGATGTTTGTACTATTGTCCATTATACTACAATTCACCTCATCAGTCAAAGGTACGTGTACCCTCTGGATACTTGTTATGTTCAGTCAATTAATATCTTCAGACAGGATTTGGAAACTGTTGGAAGTTGCCACCTCATATATTGAGTGATTTTGGGTGACATGCACCTTGTTTGGATCTTTCTGACCCATAGATCCCTGTTCAAATACAGAACTGAAATCAACCATTAAGATTCCCAAACCATCAAGCTTATAGCTGATTCCAAGTATTTTGTTCACCAACTGTCTATCTGACAAAGTCAGATCAATTTGATTTCCATCCAACATATTTCTATAGGTTCTCTATACAGACACAATATTGTCCTTATAAAACTCCAGCCCTAAAAAGTTACCAACAAAATGTGTAATCATAGTTTTGAGTTTAGCTGGGGTTTCTTTATTTACTTGTGATATTCTGAAGATAGAGTTATTTCAGACACAAACTCCTCCCTATACTCAGACTCCACTAACTCATGTAGAGAATATACATCAACCAGCTGGGCAATTACTTCTGTTTTTGTTGCTATAGCACAGTTAATCTTGAGATGGCCATAGGACAGTCCATAGATAGAAAATAGTGCTCTCAGTGACTTGAATTTCTCCACACATAGTGGGCTACTCTCTTGCTGTTAAAAACTAGGACAATCACATCATCCAAGCTTAAATCAGTTACCCTAGAGGCATCAAGAATATCATATTGTACCAAATCCAACCCCAATGTCTCCGTACAGAGTAACTGACCCAGTTTCATAAGGACTGGCGGGTTCCTTAAATAATCCTGATCCACTTGTCTTAACAAGATGATTGCTTGTTCCTCCTCCTGATTGTCTTCATCTTTTTCATTGTTCTTTAATTTTGTATTGCTAGTTTTATTATTTAACATATTTATAGCAGTATCAAGTGATCTCCAGTTTATTTGATGTCAGAATCTACAATTGGAGATGTTATTTTCTTGCTTTTATGAGGCGTCCCAACATTAATCTCCTCTGTTTTTTTCAAACCACTGTGTTTGGCAGGGCATTTTTCCACTCTCTTAGGAATTTTTTTAACCTGATTAGTGCCCTTCCTCCTTTTTATAGTTTTAACATTGCTATTATTTTTCTTTTTGTGTTTCTTAGTTATAAAAGGACCTGTGTTCACAGGCACGGGGTAAATGGATGTGTCAAAGACACATCAGGATGCCAAGAAACAGCATCTAGGGCAGACTCTTCTGGTTCAAGGTCAATCAAATCATGCGCCACTGAGAGTGAAGATACTCTCTTTCTTTATATTCTTGCCTTTTCTTATAGGTCAGACTATTCTCAAGTCTGGCTGCATTTATAATAACCTCACCTCTAAGAGAATCAAATTCATTTTTCAACATTATAAGTTGTTCCATTATAATGATGTTGGCTAATTGAGGATTTTTTAAAATCAGCGATTAGATCTTTATCTAATATATCTGAATGAAAAGTTTGCTGGTTAACCAGTTCCCCAGTCCTTTTTCTTTGCCAGCAATTTCTTTTAATCCTACTATGGTTTTATCCAATACAGTTCTAATTTCCTTCATTTCAGATCCCACATATTCCTCCATACTAATATCAGGTTCATCAAAGTAGGACAGACCTACAAAGGGTAGTTCTGCAGATAACTGATTATTCCTTCTCTCCTGTGATGCTATTACTAGTTTTTCTGGAGATTCTTGTAGCTCAAAGCTAAAACATAGATTCAGGGACTGTTCTAGGGAAAGAACTACTGCAATGGGAGTTTTAATATTACTTCCTGCAGAGACAAACTTAATAGCAAGCTCTACAGCTTTATTATTAAGACCCGATGTTATAGAGCACTTACCCAGATTTTTAGTGTCATTTATATGAATAAATTGAATTACATTTTTCATTGGTGTTAATATATACTTTGGTGTGGAAGTAAGCTCCACTGAATTACCATTAGAGGTCAATAAGTGCTTGGTAATTAAAGTTTGACCTTCTTTTTTTTAAAATTGTTTATCTCTATTACCCTTATCTTTGTTAGTATCCATGCCTTCTCTGATGGAAAATTAACTTTCTGCTGCTCCTTGGTTATCTTAGCCTTTTTCCTTCCCCTAATCTTTTTTGAGTTATTTTGCACTGGTCGTGCTAATGAAGTATTTTTGCTTTTAGTTTTCATTGTTTCATAAAATGGTATAAAATCCTTAAAACAGCACTCAATAAGCACTAGTAATGATACAGCTCAAGTAAATATACAAAAAAGATAAAATAATAAATAGTATGTAGCATGCAACAGCCTACAAGCACTACTCCAAATGCTCACTTCAGGAAATCCAAAAACTCGACAAATGTTCAAGAACAAATGTTCATTGCTTTGTTTTTTTTACAAGTCCCACTACTTCTGCAAGACCCCTTGGCCTTCCTCATAAAGATTGCCTGTGATCACCAGACCGTCTTCTCCTTCTTGCTTGCTTTGATCCTGAAGGAAATTCTAAGGCCTCTGTATATGAGTCTGATAATGGGTATTCTAGCTCTCACAGACTTAAAAGGCTCCAGACAATTAAACTGTTGAATGTGATAAGACTTTAATAATCCCAAGTCCAATGGGGAAGTAGAAGTGGGGGCAATAGACCCCTAAGGGAGACAGAGCGGCCCTCATAAATGCATGCTCAAAATGGTGCAGGGCTCTGATGAAAATCCAATTAAACTGGCCTGTCGAAGATGCTATTCAACATTTAGTAAGGCTCAAAGTTTCAAATACAGTCTGTTACCATGACAGTTAGAGGCTTAGTCATATAGAGCAAGCAAAATAAGCCACAAGCCACATTTATCTTGTGCAAATCATCCACTCATGCAGAATCCTGCTGTAGCGGATCTCTTACTGCCACCAGGTGAATCTTTAGGCACTTTTACATTTCATTACATGGAGAACTGCCATCTGAATCAGCTTGCTGTACTCTGATTGCACCGCTGCCCTTCTCATTTACACCCTGCAGCTGTGCAGCATTACTGATGGCCTTCCCATGTTTTGGGGGCATTTGTGGTGGAGCGGTTACTGAATGGGAGTGACACCAGTGCAGACAAAGCAGAGTTTTTACATACTTTCAAAAAGTGTCTGCACCAGTGCACTCCACTCCGCATTTCCAACAAATCAGGAAACACTCTGTGCTGCAACAGAGCAGCATGCAACACTCCAGCAGCTCTTTACATTGCCAGATCAGCACTGGTGCAACTCATCTGCACTACTGCCACTGGTTCAGATATGGTAGTGTTAAAGTTCCTTTTATATATACAAATTGCCACAGCCACCAAGGTACAATATGGGGTAAGGGGGAACCACTTAAGTGGCAGCACAACGTGCACAGCGTAAAGGCCATGTTATTGGTCAACACCTGTGAATGTCACAATCCAGCATGATAGACATTGCACAGCCCATGTAGAAACACTTACATTTAGACAGGCACTTTGCTTTAGTGTATGCACTTTACTTTCACAGCAGGCAGTATACCTCCTTAAACTGGCAGCACGCATTGTTATATGGCAGTTATGATTTGCGCCAGTATAGAAAGTCTCATGGGCACCCAACTAGCAGAACCAAACACTGCAACTGTTCGGAGGACCCCTGTTGTGTTAGTACAAGGTGGAGAAGGAACCTGCCTCATGATGACATTTCCTTGGGTCACATTGAGGCAGAAATAGAAAATCAAGTTCTAAGAACTTCAGTACAAAAGCACTGAATCAAGTTTTTTTTTTTCCTGGAATGGCTCTGGCTACAAAGTCAAGTTTAAAGACATACCAAACTTACACATACCTCATGGTTAGTTGCATATACTTCCTTTTGCATTAGTGGAGTAAGTGGAATTTGATATACTGTAGAAGTGCCTATATGCAGTTTCTAGGGGTTGTCCTTAGGCATTCAGGTTTATGTGGATGCAAACAAAAATGTTGTCCATCAGTTATTCTGTAATTTTCCTGCTTCCTTCCAGAATGTTCACACTTGTGTGTTCACAATGGGTTCTATGCATGGAGGTGGCTGAATATGCATGAGAGGTGCACACTCAGTCTGCGCAGTTCTGCACCTACAGGCAGGCATTGCTGGTTGACATTCATGCTTGCTGACCACCTGTGGGGTGGATCAGAGCAGAAGACACAGATGGGCATCAAATGAGATGCCCAACCTGGTCCTACAGTAGATTCTCTGCTCTGCATGGTGCAGGGGAGTGTGGGATGGCACCAGTCCTGTTTTTTGAAAATGATGGGTGAGTGACTCTTTGGCTACACGCAGCCCTCCCTGCCTGACTTAAGGTTTGGGGCAGCATGGTAGGGAGTGTCCCACATTTCCCATGGCCACAGGGGGTCCTCAAGGGGGGGTGCACAACAGTTATGGCATGGTCCCTACCTGCATAGCATGTGCCCCCCTTTCCTAGCACTCCATGCCTTTATGCAAATGACCAGGGGATCCAGTGTGGAAAGGATGCATGTCCCTTCCATGCATGTGCGCAGGGTCCATGGGACCATGGTGTGTGGGCATGGCACTTAGGATTGCCTACTTGCCAGGGTTCTGTGTCATGTAGTCAACCTGTCCATTAATGCTAGAGCCCAATAAGTTTGCTGTCTATGCCAAGCATCCTTTACTGTTAGTAAGGCATACAGTAACTGGTAATAGCCTGGTAGATGCTTGCAGTAAACTGTGCCACCTTGAGGTTTAGAAGTCAGCAGTCTAAAGAGAAAAGATAATTTCTGCACTGCTGGAAATGTTTAATATAAATGAAAACAAAGCCATTTTTGATTACCCAAATGTACAAGATAAAGTAGAAACATAGAAACATATAGAAACATAGAAGTTGACGGCAGATAAGGACCGCAAGGCCCATCCAGTCTGCCCATTTCTTTTTCTACCTTATAAATGTGCCATCGCCCTTTGCTCTGTCAGTGACCTATCTATTCATAGTCATTTGTATTGCTCCCTTATGCCTATCCCATGCCTGTTTGAAGCCCTGCACTGTATTCATAGCCACCACTTCTTGTGGTAAGCCATTCCATGCATCTACCACCCTTTCTGTGAAAAGAATTTCCTCACATTCCCCTTAATCGGCCTCCCTCTAATCTCATGCTGTGTCCTCTTGTCCTGCTATTTTTTTATATTTAAACATGTTAGACTCTTTCACCTTGTTTATGCCCTTAAGGTGTTTAAATGTCTCGATCATATCACCTCTCCCTCCTTTGCTCAAGGGTATACATATTGAGCTCCGTTAATCTGTCCTCATATGTCTTCTGATGCAGTCCCTGCACCATTTTGGTTGCCCTTCTCTGGACTGCCTCAATTTGGTTAATGTCCTTGTGAAGGTGTGGCCTCAATACTGCCGCAGTACTCCAGATGGGGCCTAACCAATGTCTTGTACAGAGGGATTATTACCTCTCTTACGACTTGTGATACCCCTACTAATACACCCTAACACCCCTAGCCTTACCTACTGCTTTAGAGGTCTGTTTTGATGATTTTAGGTCATCAGTGATGATGATGCCAAGTCTCTTTCTCCTTTGTGACTGCTAGCAACCCTCCCAGCCTATAAGTGGCTTCAGGGTTTCTCTTCCCTATGTGCATGATTTTGCACTTCTTTGCATTAAATCCCAGTTGCCACTCTTCTGACCATTCTGCTAGTTTATCCAGATCTCTTCTCATTCTGCCCACCCCATCTGGATCATCTACTCTGTTGCAGATCTTGGTGTCATCTGCAAACAGACAAGCCTTACCCTCTAGTCCATCTGCAGGGGTCACTAATGAAGATGTTGAATAGGACTGGCCCCAGGACTGATCCCTGAGGTACCCCACTTGTGACTTGCATCTCTTCTGACTGTATACCATTTACCACCACTTTCTGTTTTCTGCCAGTCAACCAGTTTGCCACCCAGTTGACCAACTTCTGACCACCCAGCCTACCTAGCTTATTTATCAATCTTCTATGTGGAACAGTGTCAAAAGCTTTGCTGAAGTCAAGGTAGGCGACATCAACTGCTCCCCTTGGTCCACCACTCTGGTTACCCAGTCAAAGAAATCTATGAGATTAGTTTGACAGGACCTTCCTTTGTAAACCCATGCTGTCTTGGATCCTGTCCCTATGGATTCCAGGTGTTGCACTATCCTTTCCTTAAGGAGTGCCTCCATAATCTTGCCCACTACTGAGGTAAGACTGACTGGTCTGTAGTTCCCGCCTCCTCCCTGCTACCACTCTTGTGGAGTGGGATCACATGAGCCCTTCTCCAGTCTTCTGGGACCTCTCCTGTGCTCAGAGACTCACTAAACAATTCTGCTAAAGGCTCTGCTAGTTCCTCCTTTAGCTCCTTAAGTACCCTGGGATGTATGCCATCAGGTCCCATTGCCTTATCCACCCTGAGCTTGCAAGCTCTTGTAGGACCCTTTCTTTGTGAAGGGAGTAGTGCTCACCTCCTCCCCCTGTGTCCATGATGCTGAGCTGTGGGCCCTGCCCTACCTTCTCTTCAGTAAATACTGAGCAAAAGTATCTATTTAGGATAGATGCCTTTACAGGGTCCTCCTCCTCACATGCTCCCTTTCTCCATTAAGCTTAGCAATACCCCTCTGGACTTTCTCCTTTCACTAATGTATCTATAGAAAGTCTTGTCACCTTCTTTACTGTCCTGCTAGTGTTTCCTCAGTTTGGGACTTTGCCTGCCTTACTGCCTTACCTGCTTCCCTTTAGGCAGTTTGTATGCCTCCTATCTTCATCCGCTGTGTTCCCTTATATTTTCTGAAGGCCAGCCTTTTGGCTCTGACCTTTTCTGCTACTGTATTTGAGAACCAAAGTGGTTCCTTCTTCTTTTACACTTCCTTTTCTGTCTAACACAATGGGATGTTGCTTCAAGTATTGTATCCTTAATGCTTGCCCACTTTGCCTGTACCTCCTCACCTGTGTTTCTTTTGCCAGGGCTAGCTTAACTCTGTTGGCCATCTTATCAAAGTCAGCTCCTCTGAAGTCCCATATTTTGCCTTGGAATGGGATGATTTAGATGTAGTAGCCAAATTGAACCATACCATGTGATGGTCACTGGCCCCCAGGTGACCTTCTACCTGGAGATCTGTGATCCCTTCTTTGTTAGTCAGTACTAGATCTAGGATAGCCCTGTCTCTTGTGGGTTGCTGTACCAGTTGTTTGAGGCCCTCCCCCTGCAGGGAATCCACTATGTGTCTAGTTCTAGTAATAAAAGTGTGGTATACTTGGAAAAGAATTCCATTTCAGGCAGGGATTTGATGAGATAAACCATGTGCCTTTTGGATTACTATATCATCAGACTACACCCCTCATAGAAACATAGAAACATAGAATTTGACAGCAGATAAGGACCGTGTGGCCCACCCAGTCTGCCCATTTCGCCTACCTATTACTAACCACAGATCCTAGTTGATCTGTAGCTCACACTTTCTTTCCTGTCCCTAGGGTATCCCATGAATTCTTGAATTCCCTAACTGTTTTTGCCCCTACCACTTCCTTTGGGTGGCCGTTCCAAGTATCCACCACTCTTTCTGTGAAAAAAGTACTTTCTTATGTTACCCTTGAACTTCATTTTGTGCCCCCTTGTTCTTGTACATCTTTTTTTTGAAAGATGCTACCCTCCTGTACCTTGTTTATACCCCTGAGATACTTGAACATTTCTATCATGTCCCACCTCTCTCTCCTCTCCTCCAGGGAATACATATTGAGTTCCCCTAGCCTATACTCATAGGGCTTTTCATCCAGACCCTGCACCATCTTTGTAGCCCTCCTCTGGATCACCTCCACTTTGTCTATGTCCTTCTGGAGATGTGGTCTCCAGAACTGGACACAGTACTCCAGCTGAGGTCTCACCAGCAATCTGTACAGTGGCATAACCATCTCCTTCTTTCTGCTGGTGATACCTCTCCCTATGCACCCAGCATCCCACAGGCTTTACCCACAGCTTTCTCACATTGTTTGGTTCCTTTTGATCATCCAATATAAGTACCCCCAGGTTCCATTCCTGTTTGGTGGCTGCCAGTACCCCACCCCCCATCTTGTTCATGTCCCTTGGATTTCTGCTTTCCAAGTCCATGACTTTGCACTTTTTGCATCAAATCTTAGCAGCCATACTTCTGACCACTCCTCTAATCTGATTAGGTCTTTTCTCATTTTATCTATCCTCTTAGGAGTGTCACCCCTGTTTTAGATCTCAGTGTCGTCTGCAAAAAGACATGCTTTCCCCCTCCAGCCCCTCTGCAATGTCACTTATGAAGGCATTGAAGTGGACTGGTCCCAGGACTGATCCCTGTGACACCTTGCTGGTCACCTACCTCTCATCTGATCGAACACCATTCACCAGCACTCTCTGTGTCCTACCCCTCAACCAATTTCTGACCCAGTTTACCACCTTGGGGCCCACCCTAATGCTGCCTAACTTGTTTGCCAACCTTCTATGTGGGATGCTATCAAAGGCTTTGCTGAAATCTAAGTAGGCCACATCCACTGCCCTTCCCAATTCTACCTCTCTGGTCACCCATTTAAAGAAATCTATTAGATTTGTTTGACACGACCTTCTCACTCTGAATCCATGCTGCCTTGGATCCTGTGCTCCGCTACCTTCAAGGAATGACACAATCCTCTCCTTTAACAGTGCCTCTATTAATTTCCCCACCACCGAGGTCAGGCTGACTGGTCTGTAGTGTCCTGCCTCTTCTCAGCTCCCACTTTTGTGGAGAGGAACCACATTAGCCCCCCTCCAGTCTTCTGGGACTGCCTTCCCATCTCCAGTCATCTGTTGAATAGGGTAGCCAGTGGGGCTGCCAGCACCTCTCTGAGCTCTTTTAATATTCTGGGGTGAATCCCATCTGGCCCCATTGCCTTCTCTATTTTCAGTTTCCCTGAGTTCCTCTAGGACTCTCTCTAGTCTGAATGGAGTGGTGTCTGCCTCCCTTCCCTGTTAGCTTTTTTTTTGCTGAGTTGTGGACCTTTGGATCTATCTATCTATCTATCTATCTATCTATCTATCTATCTATCTATCTATCTATCTATCATGTTAATGTAATCTGTTAGGGTGGAAAAGACCAAAGTAGGGTAATACAAAAATATGGGGAAATGAAAATTAGGGGAAAAGTCCCTGGAGCCCTAGTGAATCTGTAGTGTGCTGTTTCTTTGAGTTTCAGTTATCATTCAATGCACCACTGATATCACTCTAACTTTGGCACCCTCTGTGTAAGCAGCACTGTGTCAATATTTTACTTTGCCTGACAAGACTGTGATGAAAATAGGGTAATGTCAATGCTGCATCATGTGGTCATTCAAACTGCAAAGAGCACCACACAACAGATTCACTAAGGCTCCAGGAATGTTTCCTCTGACTTTTTATTTCCCCACTTTTTATGTTTTGTGCTTCAACTCTAACAGATGCATTAATGTATTTTTGGGGACAATTTATTTCCATACTTTTTGAAGAAGATAGATAACAACTGACACCTTTCATTTCTTCCTGCTGGGCCTACAGGGCGGCCCTGCATGAAGCAGCAGACCTGTTGGGCACAGTGCCAGATCTGCAGCTTGCATTGTGCAATGCCCTGTGGGACCTATGTGAAGCAGCAGATCCATTGGGCACATCACTAGACCTGAGTGGCCCACAGCTGTCAGACCACACAATGTGAGCTGGCTCTATAGCAGGCTTGTCAAGTGTGTCAAGCAGCTTCATGTTCACACATAGTGTGCCAGACCTGCAGAGGTCATGTCACACAAAGTGAGCCAAGCAGCTGCGGAGTCACAGAAACACATCTAGCAGGCTTGATATCCTTTTCATGACTACATACGTGGTGAAAATAAAATACTTCTAACATGTTTTCCTTGGAAGATGATCCCAAAAACCAACACCGAGTGAAGTATAATGGTAATGAGTATATTTATTTGGTCCATCTTAAACAATTCATTAAAATCATTTGGATGTTTCATGGCAATATTACTTCACCAAGAGAAAATGGGTTTCTGAAAACTGTTTGTCACTTCATCAACTAAGAAAGCAAATTCCCTGTTACATATCTCAGTAGTTGCTCAGCATTACCAAGCCCTCCCAAGATTCCAGAACAAGTATTCATTCACTTCCACAGCAAGGGGTCAGTATTTCCCAAATAAGATTGCACTGTGAGTGCTCATCTCTCTCACTGACAAGGGCACAGGAAAATGTGTTGGAGGATCTGTCTTAATAAGGGCACTGGTATGCACAGCAGCTTTACTACACCCTCAAATGCCTGTCACAAGGTGCAGTAGCTCCTGTCACATTTTGCATGGGTCATGGCCTTGTGAACCAGAATGTTTATTGTAGCACTGGGAAAGACCTCTGACACTAGAAACAGAAGCGATCAGGGCAAGGGAGAAGGACAACCACTTCATATGATTCTGGGTCAGTTGGACTATCAGGAATTTTAAGGAATGTTATATATACAAATGGTACAGCCATCAAGATACAGTGCTGGTCCCCCAAATTTTTGTCTCTGTAGCATCTCTTTAAGGTACCTCAGCTAATTAGATTAACTTCCCATTGAAAGTAAAGGAGTAGTGGCAGTGTACAGTACCTCACTTACTCGTCTACAGTATTCCTCAGCAATGGGTAACTTTTTCTAGCACCACTGTATAGGGCAAGGTGGAGCAATGTCAGCGGCAGCACAGTGTGCAAAGAGCAAAAGGTAATTCCATGAACCAACTCTGTTGCTGTAACATTCCAGCATTTTAGGGGTTGCACAGGCTATGTGTAACCATTAACATTTGGACAGACTTTTTACTTCAGCACATACTGTGCCACTTTCACAGGAGAACATATGCCCCCTTTAGCCTGCAGTACACATAAAGGTGTGGCAGTTTTGATGGGTGATAGTACAGAGAGTCTTATGTGCACCCAATAGAACAACCCACCACTGGAATTGTGCACGGGGCACTGTTATGTCAGTCCAAGGGAGGGAAGGAACATGTCTCCTGATCTCATTCATTCAGGTCAGGCTAAGCCTGAAATAGAATAGCAAGTTAAAAATGTTGGAGTATGGTGTACTTCTCAAAACTACCGAGATGCTTCACTGGCAAATTCAGTTCTAGCTCAAAAAGGATGAACAGCTGGGCGGGTGCAAAAGGCAGATCGCATGGTTATGTTGCTTTAGTAAATACAGAGATGTAACCATGTGGCAGTATGCATTCTTAGCCTACTACAGGAAAGAATATGATTTTCTTCCATTGTACTGAGAAGCACATCAGCCAGAAACAGTTAAAAAATATAATGAGTGCAGCTGTGTTTTGATTGTTTGTGTCTAGTGTTCTCCCAGGTGTGACTGGAAGCAAACAGTCTGGAAGAGCAGTCTTGTACTGTGTATCTGCATTTAATATAAATATACCTTGACTGTTTGTATTTTCTGCTCACACTCATGTTACTATGTGATAACCTGGAGCCCTAGCAAGTGTATCACGCTAGGTAGAGGAGCTGTAGTTCAGAGACCACAGCTCCAGAACTACAACTCGGGAGTTTTGCTTTATGATTTTGTTAGAAAGCAAGGAGTAGGCAACTACAGATACTGTTAAGCCACAGAGTGTGGCGATTTTAACTTTGGGAGCTGACTCTCGGTTTATTTTAAAATTTTCTCAGGGTTCTGTCTGACCTCTGGGAATACTTCCGGTAACCAGGGATTATAATTACAAGCCCTGCAGTGAGCAGGGTGAGCATGCATCGTTACGCACAAAGACACGCATGTCTGGGCATGTTAGGCATGTTCGGTGGTGAGAAGGTGTACAGAAGGCACTCCCTAACTTCAGGTATATTTGTGGTGACAGGTAAAAGTCATTGTTTTAAAGGGATTCATAATGGCCACTATTATAACTACAGTGGATGGGAAACAAGGCATGTTGTGCTTAAAGTGCAACATGTATAATTTTGATATGGATTCGACATGTAACTATCCATATTCATATACAAAGTGTTTAAAAAATACAGAGTTGGAAGAGGAAATTAAATTATTTGACAACAGATTAAGGGCATTAGAACTAAGCCAGCTAGAAACTAACAAAAGACTTCAGATGTCTAGTGGTCCAGTTCATTATCATATCATACAAGGGAAATCTATGGGACCAGAAGCAGTTAGTGAAGTGTCAAACAGAAAGAGACAAAGACAAGAAGTAGAAAATATTGACAATGAGGATGAGTGGTTTACTGTTCAATCTAATAAAATCACAAAAAGAGGAAGGAAAGCTGGAGGCTTCCAAATACCACTAGTTAATAGCTTTGATCCTTTATTGGCGATTTCTGAGGAAGATGTCACAGGAAATAATCCTACAGTGGAAAATAACATTGCAGATCCATTTGTATCCTTGGTTTCTCACCAAACAACTCGCTCTAACAAAAATCTAGGGTCCCATCTTCACATTGACAATAATCCCAGTGATCAGTCAGATTTACTCAGCTTTTCTAGGACAACTGTATGTAACACTTATCCTGATCAAACAACGTATACTGTGAGAGACAGAGCCCAAAACTGTTCTAACCAAATCTTTGTTTTGGGTGATTCAATGATCTGAAATCTGGATAGGCAAATATGTGACATAAACAAAGCTACTCATACATTATCTTGTTTTCATGGTGCAAA
Source organism: Neoceratodus forsteri (assembly GCA_016271365.2). NCBI lineage: Eukaryota > Metazoa > Chordata > Ceratodontiformes > Ceratodontidae > Neoceratodus > Neoceratodus forsteri. The sequence continues at coordinate 262,300,238 of JADMNL010000028.1, forward strand.
GATTCAAGACATCACAAAAATGACTAAACAAATCTTAAAAAATAGTGATAAAGACCCCCTGGTAATTGTATATACTGGTGCAAATAACATTAGTAATCAACGTACACAACAGATGAAGGAGGCCTGTTTAGGATTAACAAACATACCAGCAGATTTGGGAGACAATACTGTTATATCAGAAATATTACCAGTACCAAGGGCAGACCATTATACAGTGGCTAAGATAAAACATGTTAATGACTGGCTAAGGGGTTGGTGCTTGAAGCAAAATGTTAAGTGCCTGATCCACTGGGAGCAATTCAACAATAAATGGGAACTTTATTCTAGAGATGGCCTACACTTAAATAAAAATGGCTCTAAAATACTGGGTAACAGTATCAATGCACAGATAGTCTCCTCTTTAAACTAATAAAGGGGGTGGGATCTCATGTAATCATGGCATATGCATAGACACCACTGTACTTAATGGTAATAAGATATTAGAACTAAACAAACCCACCAACCAACAGGAACAAAATTCCCCAACTCAAGAGTCAAAACTTAAAGTATTATTATTAAATGCCAGAAGCCTATTGAATAAAATAAACGAATGCCAGATTATATTATGTACCCAAAACATTGATGTATATGGGGTAACAGAAACGTGGTTCACTGATGAACAGTGGGTCATGAAATTCAAGGTTATATGCTGTTTAAAAAGAATAGAACCTCCTCAAGAGGTGGGGGAGTGGCTGTTTATATTAAAGATTGTATTGATTGTGTAGAAGTAAATATTGACACCCAAGCCCCGACTGGTACTGAGATTATATGGGTTAAAACAAAATATAATTCAAATCCCATGACATTTGGTCTCTGCTATCATCTACCATCCTTAGATATAAATAAAAATGCTTCCTTTCTAGACTATTAGCAGGATATTAACCAATTGGACAATATTGTCTTAATGGGTGGTTTTAATTTTCCTGGAATAGATTGGGACACTTTAGAGGGGGCTAATTATCAAGAAACAAAATTTCTTGAAACTATAATATACCTAGGCCTAGATCAGTTAGTACATGAACCCACAAGACAGAATAACATCCTGGACCTAATCCTCACTAATACTAATGAACAGACAGAAACACTGAGTATTTTGGAACCATTAGGAGACAGTGACCATTTCATGATATTATGGCCCATAAATTACTATAAATTGGATACCAAGGAAATAACTAAAATGAGGAACTTTGATAGAGCCAACTATGAGGCAATTAAAGCCTATTTATCAAACTGGAACTGGCAAAAAGATTTAAATAAACTTACAGGAGAAGAGATATGGGCTAAAATTAAAGAAAAAATAGACTACTGCTTCCTAAGTTGGGTTCCAGAAAGGAAAAAAAATATAAAAATAACAGGAGACTTCCACTCTGGTATTCTACAGGGATTAAAAGACTTGTAAGGCCAAAAAAAAAGGCCTTTAATAAATATAAAAAACATAGGACCGATTCTAACAGGAACAGGTTTAAACAAAAAGCCAAAAAAACGAAATCAGCAATTAGGAAAGCAAAGAAACAAACTGAATATAATCTGGCAACTGTCCAAAAAAATAACAAAAAACATTTCTTTAATTATATTGGTTCCCGAAAAACTGTTGCCTGTAAGGTTGGACCTTTACAAATAAACAATTTAGTTTCAGATGAACAGATAATGGCAAATGAGTTTAATCAGTATTTTGCCAACATCTTTAAAAATAAGGAACCTTTGGGAAATATGGTTTGTGATTCTGCAGATCCTGATATTATATTTACTGTTGCAGAAATGTATTCAGCAATTAAGTCTTTTAAATCATCACCATCAGTTGGACCTGATAATATCCCTTTTACTTTCCTGAAAGAGGTTGCATATAAGCTAGCTGGTGCTCTCACCGTATTGTTTAATGTATCTATTTCTGAAGGAGTAGTTTTAAAAGAATGGAAGGAAGCTCTGGTGATCCCTAGTCATAAGGGTGGTGCCAAGCAGAATGTGAAGCAGTACAGACCAATTAACCTAACATCCTGCATAGGGAAAGCTATGGAGAAACTTCTCTCCCACAAAATAAGCATGCATATATTGAAACATGGACAGTCAGATATATCACAACATGGATTTTTATCAGGTAGATCTTGCCATAGTAATTTAATTAATTTTTTTGAACCTATCAGTGAAGCACTAGATTCAGGCCTTCCTGTAGATGTCATTTTCTTGGATTATGAAAAGGCTTTCGACTCGGTGTCTCACAAAATCTTAATAGAATGTTTGGCTAATATGAAGTTTCACAAACACATTATAATGTGGATTTCATGATGGCTAACTGATAGACATCAGCAGGTCTGTATACAGGGATATAAGTCCTCCTGGCGTGAGATTACTAGTGGAGTGCCTCAGGGCTCAGTGTTGGGCTCAATCTTATTTATTGTCCTTATCTCAAGTATGACCTCTACGGATGGAATATGGCTCAATAAATATGCAGACAATGCCAAATTGGGTAGCATTGTACATAATATTACATCTGCACAAAAATTACAGGTTAATTTGAATAGTATATCCAACTGGGCTAATCGCAATAAATTATCCTTTAATGTATCTAAATGCAAAGTAATGCATTTTGGAAAAAATAATAGAATGGTTGAATACTTTATAAATAACGTATCGTTAAGTAAGGTTACCTCTGAAAAAGATTTGGGGCATCTATATTACAAATAATTTAAAATTCTCTGAACACACAAATAAAACAGTTAAAAGATGCCATCAATTAATAAACTGTATTTTAAAAAATGTTAAAAGTAGGGAGCAAGAAGTATTAATTCCTATATATAGCAGTGTATAGTCAGATCCAATTTTGACTACTGCTACTCCTTCTGTGCTCCAACACTAATGAAGGACAAGAGCTCCATGGAAAGAAAAGTACAGAGGAGATTTACAAGACATATTAAAATTTAAATCTTTTTTCATACAAAGATAGATAAAAAAACTGAACCTTTTTTCCCTGGAATATCGCTCAATTAGAGGAAACCTACAGTATGTCTAATCTATAAAGCCACAAGAGATGAGGCCTTATTCAAAATAATATGTTAAGATTGGCACACTTCTATAAGCAATACTTGATCCCATAAAATGAAGTTAAGGGCAAATACAAATAGGACTGTTAAAAGAAATAGCTTTTTACACAAAGGATAGTTCCAATATGGAATTCCTTACCACAGCAGATAGTGGAAAGTACAAACCTAGAGCAATTTAAATACAATTTAGACTAATATATGGGGGAATCTAAATACTATTTCTACCCAAGTTAAGGGTGGCGAGGTCACAATGGGCTAGTCCCTCGATCTTGTATTCACCTATGAACCTATGAAGAGAGCACACACTAAGTGGTGATGGGTGCTGGTGCAGCCACATGGTTAGCAGCTCCCAGTACAGGCGGGAACACAGGTAAGAAGCAGTAGGACTCCCAAAAATCACAAGTCCAGGTGCCCTGGCTCCTTGTTCACGTGGAGCTTTGTTAGAGGGAACCCTGAAAGTTGGCCAGCATAGAAGTGTAAATATCACAACCATCCAGCAGGGTAGAAACCATTGTAACTACTGTACTATACTACAGGAGTACGACACAATTAGTACTTCGTTGAGGTAAAGACCCATTGCATTTTATAAACAGTAAAGAAAAATAACAAGTGAATAGGTAACTAATAGTGATAATAATAGCATAGTAATAAAACAATATTACATACTAACAATAACATGTTAATAATGCAAATACAGGTATACAAATAATTATTCACTTTGTGTAAACCATGGGAGACAGATCTGTGTCTGATGTAAACCATGTATTACTAATCTACAGCTTTAAATATTACATTCATAATTTTGGAATTCTGCTTCTGCTGCAAGTCCATGGAATTCGATAGGATTTCTGAAATTCTTCAGAATCCTGTCAGAAGTGGAATTTGAAAAATTGTCACAGCTCTAACACAAATTGTATAGAGATGCAACTATTTGCTGTCCAAGAGAAACAAACAGAAAGAATATTGAAAAATAGCTACAGTAGCAACAGATCTCAAATTTATACATCACTAGACTAGGGCTGCGTGGTAGGGCGCAGGCGATTGTGGACAAAATGAGTAGTGTGACATGTATAGCAGTTCTCGTTATAGTCACAATTTTATTTTATGGTTCAATATTTTCTTCAATAGCCGGACAACTTTTATACAGTGAATTCATTCGACATCACTTCACATGACTTAGAAGACACAGTTAGATCAAGTTTAACACAATTGTAGCAATTGGCATCGCTCCACTGGATTCTTCTTCAGACTTAGATCCTCTCTGACCTATCTCTAGGTCTCATCTAACATCCCTAGGATGATATCTTTTCCTTTATACAATTCAGGACCCATGTGACAGGTTAGGTCCACCCACCAATACATTTTTGAATATCTGTTCATTAAATACATGAAGTATATTTATTTCACATAGCATACATACATTTAAATAAACATAGGGCATTATATTTAATCTCCAAAGTATTTTTCTAAGTTTCTAAATGTTTACAAAAACCTTTTAACGACAAGAAGCACTACCCACCTCCAACTGCAACATGAAAGCAGTCAAAAGGTGGCTGACCGGCTCTTAGAAAAGAGCTGGAACTGACAGGGATTGAACACAGGACTTTAAAATGCCAGGCGCAGTAACAACACCTTCACTCCACAAAATTCCAGACCAAGCCCAGAAATGCCCGCAATCACTCAAGAAGGTATACAAAAAGTCTATTTTCATTGTTTCCTCCCGAAAACATCATTCCAAAAAAAACTATAAGGCTAAATGCCTTCACGACGGTGCACACAATCGAGTGGGTATTTAATTACCAGTGCTTGCGTTTGCACCCTCGCACAGGAACTCAGCAGCCTACTTCAGTAACGAAAGCCACTTTGTTGTACAGCTCTTACAAAAAGAGCATCACAGGAACACAGAACGGACCAAAAAGGTTCGTGACATTATTCTAAAGCCAAAAAAAATGCCAGTAAGCCCATGGAAGCACCTCAACAAAACAAGTTTCCCTTAGGGCATTTTAAAACAAATTATGACGTACAAAGCATTTCCCTAAGCCATGCGTATTTGCAGCTTATTCCTTTATCATTTTTAACCTAAACCGCTAAATGCTTACCCTGATTATTAATTCACTGAAAACTTAATTTCAAACAGGGGAGATGTTTCTTTCTTTCTAGCAAGTGGTTTACAACAGAAACAGACACGCTCCAGCCGAGCTCTGTTTTGTGAATCTTTAGCCGAATACACAGCTTACATTAACAAAACAAGAGCACTTCATTTCGGCTTAATAACCTGCCATTTCGTTATTCTGGTGCTGATAACATTGGAATTAAATTTTTCCCTTTCTTGTATTTATTCTGGCGCAATACAAGCGATTTTACTATTGTAAAGTCCTTCAGTATGGCTCTTCCTACTAATTCTGCTAGGACTGGTAGGGAACCTGTCCATGCGACAATGCGCACTATCGCGGTATTCTATCCACAACAGCTAACAGGACCTTCACTAAATGGGGAACAAAACAACAATTTAAACTAACATAGCCTACAGAAAGAAATTCATTTAATTTACAACTCAAAAATCGAGGTTAATAAAAAACGCAAAGGACATCTAGGAGCAGCGTCTGAAATTAACATCAGGTCAGCTGCTGACTCTTCACACATTTCTTTTCAGAATATCTAATCCTTAAACTGGACAAAAAAATGATAGATCCTTACTACTTGCCCCGGGATGAAGGCTATGTTTTAAATTAAACAAACCTGAGCAATTTAACACTGCAACAATAAAACAAATGTTCTATTTAGCCTAATTATATGGCGATGTATACTACTACCATTTCTCAAAGCAGAAACCAGCAGGTACTCGCAACTGCCTGAAAAGAAGTGGGGGGACCTTAACTTTCAGCCCACTCCTTACTAAGTTCATTTCATTTTATTAATATTTCTGCTGTTAGATCTCCGTAACACATCAGAATATCACCAATACTTCACAAGCCCCCATCAATCACAGAACCACACTGTGACAGGCTGTGTGGAATGGGAGATTCCACAACTGGAATTGGTGTGGAATCCAACTCCACTTCCAAAATGCTTTTGGGAATTTCTTTTTAAAATTCAGTACAATTCCCGAACATGTTTCTGTGTAAACTACAGAATAATGTTCCATGTAAACCGAGGAATATTTTTCCATGGATTGTAGAAAAAGAATCTGCAGTTTATGTAAACTGCATATTATTAATCAACCAAAACCATTTGGCATCAGAAATGTTGGAAATCTGTACAAGTTTTTGAAATATAGTACCATGGAATAACATTGTCAGAAATTCAATAACAGCCCTATATTGGACACTTTTGAGACTAATGCAATATTGCATGACTATGTTTTCATTGCATTAAAGTACTGTACTAATGTTCCAGGACCCTTTTATAAAATAATTATTTATTGTCTTGGTAGGCCCCTTACCACCTTCATATGAACAGGAGAGACACACACAATGTTTTGGAATAAGTGGCTACAGCCATGTGTTAACAGCCACATATAGTAATAGCGTGATGTGTTATCTTGGTAGCATCAGCTAGCCCTTACTGTGCTGTCTGCCCCTTCTTCCAGGGTGGAACTGCTTTCTCCTAAAAGGGGCACAGTCTCTGGAGTGACTCTGGCCTCCAAGGCATGAGGGGTGGCTCCTGGGATATGGGCCATGAAACCCGCCCCTGTCAGTGGGCATTACCCACGTGAGCCAAAACCCAAGGAAGCTATCCTCCAACTGGCCGACAGGACTTCTTATTGTTGGGGGATCACCTCCTGCCAGCCTTGAGAGGAACTCCTCTGTGACAGTGGCAGGTTCCCCCAGTTAACCCCTTTGTCCTTTAGCTGAGAGACTACCATGTCACCACAGGATGACTTTACTCACTTACCAAAAAACATGCCACTCTGACAGTTTCCTAAAACACTTGTATATATGTTAGGAAGTTATCGAACCTCTCTGTAGAAATATGTACTCCATTCTTAACGTTCAGCTGCAACAATTTTGTTACAATATCATCATGCCACAGTATCATGTCCCTAACTGAGTCCATAAAAAGTGCATTGACATATTACCCTTTGGGCCTTCTCGATTGCCATAGGGTCCTTGGAATACCTCCTGATTCTTCGCTGCACAATGTGTGACCATATGAGCACAGTCCCTAGCCCACTTTGCCACAAAACCTAGAGGTCATCTTTTCTTTGGTAAATCAAACATAATGATTTTCAAAGCCCCAAGTTATTTCTGCCCAAATGGGCAGCAACACTCCAAGAAGGCCTTGATGCCTGGCCTCTGTCATCACCATGGCTCAAAGTCTGTCCACTTGCTTTCTCTATACCCCATCCACTGCACTTGCTGCTGACATAGGTCAAAGGTCAGGTTGTCACCTCCCAGTGTCTACCTGACCCTTCTTGTTGTCCGATGTGTGAATGAATGACCACAAATCCATACATGGTAGCATAAAAATATAGAAACCTGGAAAAACGATGGCAGAAGGAGACTCAGGTTCCATAAGAGTCTGCCCATGAGATACCCAGGACCTAGCAATTGTCCTGGGGGGAGCTACCCCCACCCTAAATTACTGTATACTTGCTTTAATGTCTCGAAGTTGTGCTCTAACTCAGTCCCACCTATGCTTGAAACTTGTCACAGTCTCTGCCCCCAACACCTCCTCCGGCAGACTATTTCATAGCTCCAATACTCTTTCTGTGAAGTAGCATTTCCTTAGATCTCTTCTGAAACTACCCCCCCAGCTTCCATTTACGCCCTTTAGTTGTTGTGTTTTTGACCCTATGGAACAGCTCCTCAGTGTCTGGCACTTTGTTTATGCCATTTAGGAACTTAAATGTTTCTATCAAGTCACCCTTCTCCCTCCTCTTTTCCAGTGAGTACATATTCAGTTTTGCTAGCCTTTCCTCATAGGGAAGTCCCTGCAGACCCTGGATCATATTTGTCCCCCTCCTCAGCACTGATTCCAACCTGTCCCTACCCTTCATCAAGTGCAGCCTCCAAAACTGAGCACAGTATCCCAGGTGTGGTCTAAACAGGGATCTGTAGAGGGGGATGATCACATCCCTCTACCTGCTGTCAATCCCTTTGCCGATGCACACCAACGTTTTGTTCGTCCTGCTGGATGCTTCATTACATTGGCTTGTGTGCTTCATGGTGTGCATAATAATGACCCCCAGGTTCCTCTCTTCCTGTGAGGTGCTCAATTTAACCCCACTGAGCCAATATTCTGTTCCTGGGTTTCCTTTACTGAGATGCATCACTTTGCACTTTTTTGCATTGAATTTCAGCTGCCACAAATCTACCACATTTCCAACTTTTGGAGGTCCTCTTGTAGGTTCCTAACCCCTTCAAGAGTGTCCACCCACCTTTAGAGCTCAGTGTCATCTGTGAATGGGGCTAGCTTACCCTGGATACCATTGCTGATGTCACTGATGAATATGTTAAAGAGAACAGAGTCCAACACAGATCCCTGTGGAACCCCATTAGTAACCATGTCCACGGTTAACCTCATCCCATTTATCACCACTCTTTGACTCCCATCTTTGAGCAAGTTGACCACCCATCTGACAATACTTTTTGCAGCCCCTATGTTCTCCAGCTTCCTCAGCAGGAGCTTGTGTGATATAGAATCACATGCCTTGCTGAAATCAAAATAGAGAAGGTCCACTGCATTTCCCCTATCAATCCCCTTGTCACCCGGTCAAAAACGGTGATTGGATTTGTCTGGCACAACCTTCCTACACAAATCCATGTTGTTTGGTGTCCTGGAGGCCATTCTCCACTAGGTATTGCATGAGGTCTTGCCTAATCAAGGTTTCCAGTAGTTTTTCCACTACAGAAGTGATGCTAACTGGTCTGTAATTCCTCACCTCTTCTCTGCTCCCTCCTTGTGAAGCAGCACCATGTCCACTATCCTCCAGTCCTTCAGAACCACTCCCATACCTAGTGATCCATTGAATAGGTGTGCCAGGGGACAGGCTAACTCTTCTGCTAAATCTCTTAGTACTCTCGGATGCAATCCATCTGGCCCCTGTGCTTTGTCTGGCTTGATGGCTGCCAGTTCAGCTCTGAGCCTATCTGTGGTAAATGACGTGTTTACCATTGCCTATATCCCTCTATCGGCAGTTTTTATATCGCTATCCAGCACTGGACCAGTATTCTGTCTTGTACAGTAAATACCAAGCAGAAGAAATTATTCAGAACATTTGCCTTTTGACTGTCTTTTTCCACCATTCCATCCCCATCCAGCAGTTTCACAATCCCAACCTCTTTCCTTCTTTTTTCCAGAATGAAATGTAATGTGTTTTTCTCCCATCTTTATCCCCTCTGTGATCCTAAGCTCTGTCTCTGCCTTTGCCGCCATCACCACCCTCTTTGCTTCCTTATTCTTTTTGATGTAATCCTCCCATTTGTCTGCCCATCTGTATTTTTTGATCCTATGGAAGGCCTCTATTTTGCCCCTGATTGCTGTTTATGTCTATTCCATTTCTTTACTGTTCTGACACAGAGCATTGCTGCCTCTAAACATAGAAACAAAGAAACATAGACATTGTTGGCAGATAAGGACCCCTAGACCCATCCAGTCTGCCTGTAGGCCCTATACATATATGCTTCCACTCACCCTAAATAGTCAATGGCTTTTCATCACTCCCTTCCTGCCCAAGGTTCCTTTGTGCTTGTCCCAGGCATGTTTAAACACATCCACTGTGTTTGCTTCTACCACCTCTTGTGACAGACTATTGAAAGCGTTCACCATCCTCTCTATGTAGAAAAACATTCTCATGTTACCTCTTAACCTACCTCCCTCCAATTTCATATTGTACCCCCTCGTCCTGGTATCTTTTCTACATTGGAACTGATCCACACCTGTGCCTTGTTTATGCCCTTGAGGTACTTAAAAGTTTCTATCATGTGGCTCCTTTCTCTCCTCTCCTCCAGGAGTACATGTTGAGGTCTCTTAGACTCTCCTCATACGTTTTGTGGTGCAAACCATGCACCATCTTTGTCACCCTTCTCTGGATAGCCTCCACCTTGTTTATGTTCTTACACATGTGTGGTCTCCAGTACTGAATGCAATATTCCAGGTGAGGCCTTAACAGTGTTTTATACAATGACATCACCACTTCCCACCTCCTACTAGTAATATCTCTGCCTATGCACCCCAGCATACCACTGGCCCTCCCTACAGCCTTTACACACTGCTTTGATACCATAAGATCATCAGATATGATAACCCCTAGGTCCCTTTCTTCTTTGGTGACAGTCAGCACCTCCTTCCCCATCCTGTAGCTCTCCCGAGGGTTCCCCCTACCCAGGTGCATTATCCTACAATGTTTTGAACTGAACCACAGTTGCCACACCTCTGACCATCTTTCAAGCTTCTCCAGGTCCCTCTTCATTTTCTGCACCCCTTCTGGAGTATCCACCATATTGCAGATCTTGGTGTCATCTGCAAATAAGAAGATCTTTCCTTCCAGCCCCTCTGCAATGTCACTAATGAAGACATTGAACAGTACTAATCCTTGTGGCACTCTACTGGTCACCCCTCTCTCCCCAGATTGGATCCCATTTACCACCACCCTCTGCCTTCTGTCCATCAGCCAGTTTTTAACCCAATGTATCACCTTATGCCCCATGCCCAGACTACTCATCTTGTTAACCAGCCTTCTGTGTGGGACAGTATCAAAGGCTTTGCTGAAATCTAGGTAAGCGACATCTACGGCCCCACCCTGATTCACTTCCCTAGTCACCCAATCAAACAAAAAACTTTCAGATTCATTTGACAAGACCTTCCTGATGTGACTCCATGCTGCCTCAGAGCCTGGGCATCAATAGATTCCAGGTGTGCCTCTATCCTTTCTTTCAGCAGTGTCTCCATGATCTTCCCCACCACTTGAGGTGAGGCTGACTGGCCTGTAGTTCCCCACTTCCACCCTACTGCCACTTTTGTTCAGTGGGACTGCATGCACCCTCCTCCAGTCCTCTGGAACCATGCCTGTGTTGAGTGACTCCGTAAACAGGGTGGCCAGAGGTGCTGCTAGTTCCCTCTGCAGCTCACTTAATATCCTCGTGTGTATGTCATCTGGCCCCATGGCTTTATCCACCTTCAGCTTTGTAAGTTCCTTCAGAACTCTCTCCACTGTGAATGGACTGGTGTCCACTTATTCCCCCTGATTACCTCTGCTCCCCAACTGTGGTCCTTGACCTTCTCCCTCCTCAGTAAATACTGAACAGAAGTATTCGTTCAGTATTTCTGCTTTGTCTAGATCCCTTGCTTAGAAACATAGAAACATAGACTTTGATGGCAGATAAGGACCGCTTGGCCCATCTAGTCTGCCCATTTCCCTACCTACAGGATAGGCAGCTGATCCTAGTTAACCAACAGCCTATTTCTTCCTACCCCCCACAAGAATTGCCTTATGTCTGTCCCATGCATTCTTGAATTCTCCCACAGTTTTAGACCCCACAACCTCCTCAGGAAGGCTGTTCCATGCATCCACTACCCTCTCTTGAAATAATACTTCCTCACATTGCCCTGAACGCCCTCCCTATCTTTTAAATTGTGTCCCCTTGTTCTTGCGTCTCTTTTTCTGAAAGATGCTACCCTCTTGGACTTTGTTGATTCCACTGAGGTACTTAAAAGTTTCTATCATGTCCCCCTCTCCTTCTTTCCTCAAGGGTATACATATTAAGCTCCTTTAGTCTCTCCTCATATGGCTTCTCTTGCAGACCCTGCACCATTTTAGTTGCCCTCCTCTGGACTGCCTCTATCCTGTCTATGTCCTTGCGGAGATGGGGCTCCAGAACTGGACACAGTACTCCAGATGGGGTCTCACCAACTGTCTGTACAGAGGATAACAACTTCCTGTTTTCTGCTGCTGATGCCTCTCCCTATGCATCCCAGTATACCCCTAGCCCTCCCTAATGCCTTCTCACATTGCTTGCTAACCTTAAGGTCATCTGATATGATTACCCCAGGTCCCTTTCCTTTTTGTTGTTGTTACTACCTCCCCCATTGTGTATTCTTCCCTGGGTTCTTGTTTCCCAGGTGTATTATTTGCACTTCTTTGCATTGAATCCTAGCTGCCATACTTGACCATTCCTCCAACCTTGCCAAGTCCTTTCTCATCCTTTCCATGCCTCCTTGTGTATCAACCCTGTTGCAGATCTTTGTGTCATCTACAAAGAGGATACTTTTCCTTCCAGTCCCTCTGCAATGTCACTTATGAAGACATTAAAAAGGACTGGACCCAATACTGAACCCTGCAGTACCCCACTAGTAACCCCTCTTTCTTCAGAGTGGACTCCATTTACAATTACCTTCTGTGTCCTGTTGTCCAGCCAATGTTTTACCCAGGCTACCACCCTGGGACCCACTTCCAGGCTGGTTACAGGCTCCTTACACTCTCTCTCTCCTCCCCTTTGAGCCTCACAATCCCCCCACAGTTTTTCTATTATCACTGATGTACTTATAGAATGTGTTGTCCCCTTTTTTCACAGTCCGTGCTAAATCCTCCTCTGTCTGTGCCTTGGCTTTCCTAACAACCTTCCCTGCTTCTCTTAGACATTCAAGGTACACTGATTCATCTACCTCCCCAGATGTTTTCAACTTCAGATTTTACAGTGATGTTTGCCAGTTTATTCCTAACTATATCTCTTAACCTTTCAAAATTTGCTTCCCTGAAGCTTGAAACCTCCGTCCAGGATTTGGATTTTTCAGCTCCAACAGAAATCTCAAACCATACTGTGTTATGGTCACTATTAGCTAGAGGGTCCCCGGCTTGAACTGCCACTACTGCTTCACCTGGGGATTGCCACCTGTTGATAAATAAAAGAAAGATACAACAAATGGCTCACATACTCTTCAAAAACCTGTGACTTCCATTGCCCTAAGGCCTTTATTAGTGTGTCTGTCAACCCTACTGCATATGCATTTTCTGCTGCCCTAAGGTGAAAAGAATGAGTACTGAACTCAGCCAGATTCAATCCTAAACCCCTCATGGTTCTTCCCAAAACATACCGGAACTGAAATACAATCAGAAGGGTGCCATTTTCCTAACAAAAGAATGCCCCCCCAAGGCCACTGGGCTTTGTACTTTGTATCTGTTCCCCAAATGTCCCACTTGGTCCCCCCAAGTGCCCCTTAGGTTGCACTAGCAAACCACTGCCAGGCAGTCTGTTTTGCTCCACCGGAGCTGCAAGAACATGCCCTTGGGCATCACTGTTTCCACTTCATCTGCCAAAACCACCTCCATTCCAGAAGCCGTGTTTGGCAAGTATGAATTACAACACCCAGAATGTTCAATAGAAGGCACTAAAATGTCCATCCTGAGCAATTGCACCTCAGATATGACTGAACAGATCCAATCCAGTTCTAACCCACACCTGCTCCAACAGGTCAAGACTAATTGACTGCCAGTGGTTTTCCTTCTAGGAGTACATCATACTCAACCTTCTAACATTCTGCAAAGCCCAAATGCTCACATGTTGTCTTACACCCCAGTGACTTATGAAAATCAGGCTACACCTGCCAGATATTGGCTCACCACTCCATATGCTTCTTTAGGAACACATATCAGCATAACTGGTCCACTGTGATTGGCCAAACACTTGTCCACTCTTGTGTTTCCCTAGCATTTAAAAACCTTCACACCTCCCCCATGCTGCCTGTGTGTTAGGAGCTAAAGCATTCCTTATTAACTCCCAAGCGTCTGGCTCAGAAATCTCAGAGGAAGATTGGGACTACAGTAGGGTGCTCCTCTGCTTCAGTTGATGGTTCCTGGTACCTCTACCACTTCAAATGAGAACCAGCATGAATGATGTCCTTATCAATCCCGGCTGCATGCAACATTTTAAACTGGATGTTCATCATTAGCATTTTAACATAATAATCCACATCAAGTCTCCAAATTGGCCCTTTTGCCTTCAATTGACCATTGGTGGTGTGTACCATCTCCATGTTGTCAGACCAAAAAATAACCTTCTTATCCCAAAACCTGTGGCCCCATACCCAGAGAATAATGAGAAGTTAGAACAATTCTAATACGGTGACATTTTTTGTCAGCCATGCCTTTCATCAGTTCATTGGCCACTGTTCTGCACAAATAGCTCCTTGGAAGTATGCCCTGAAGCTTAAGCCCCTGGATGTATCTGTGTAAATCTCTAGTTCTTGCCTGGTGGTGGCCACTGGCCAAACTGAGATGTCATTAAAGCAATTCATAATGGCCATCCAGACCACCAAATCCTCTCTTATAATGTCAGATACCTGACATGTATGATATGGCATTCTGCAGATCACCCCCAGCTTTGCCATTCTGTGCAGAAAGGTCTGTCCCGTCGGAATTATCTTACACACAAAGTTATGGTGCCCCAACAATTGCTGCAGCTTCTTCAATGTGATTTTGTGTGCCCTGCCCTCCCTGTTTAATAATTTCTGCAAAGCCTGTACCTTTTCTTTCACTAACCAAAACATTGCAACTTGGGTATCCATCTCAATACCCAAAAGGGGTAGCACAGTGGAAGGACTTTCAGTTTTGGCCTTTGTCAATGGCACCCCAAAGTCTGCACACACCTCCTGAAAAATCTTACAAAGATATCCACATTCCACAGAGCCAGTCCTGCCCAAAAATAAAAAATCATTCAAGTAATGGATGACTTCTGTCCATTCCACTCCCATCATCACCACCCACTGCAAAAATGTGCCGAAAAACTCATCCAGAAGCAAATGGTTTGATACCTTTTATTGGACTAACTTAGATGTTACAAAAAGAACAGAGTGCCACCGGGTTCTCGGTTATACATCGCCTGAGATTGGATCACGGGGGGGGGGTAGCGGTCTGTTTCAAGACCGAATTGGGTCTAACTGAAGTTCCAGTTGAGGAGGCCAGATCCGCAAACCAATCGGAAAGCGACCGCAGACTGTGCCTTGCTTCCGATTGGTGCGCCTTCCCCATAGACTTAAACTGGGGTTTGCTGCACTATTCTGGCCGGGATTTCTGCTTTTCTGTAATTTATTTTGAATTTCTCATAAAAAGTGCTGTTTTCTCTTACTTTGTGCCTGGTTTATGGGCTGTTTTTTCCTATGTTAAAATTAAGTGTTACAGTCTTTTGAATTGTTGTGTGGGCTAGACGCTTAGGTGCCTAACCCCCCATACTCTCCCAGTCTATTGTTGTGCAGATCTCAAGTTTTAGCACCTTGTTGCAGATTACTGCAATAAAGGTACTTTACTGACTGCCTTCTCCTCTGTCCCCCACCTTGTAGAAGGCGCAGCCCTCGAGATCCAAAGAGCGGAGGGGCTCCGAGGCATAGCCAGGCCGGTGGCATCTGTGCAGCCGACCAAGGGTTCAGGAGGCCGGGAGAAGCAGGCAGAAGTGCAGCAAGCCAAAATTTTGGCCGCCCCCTCCCCTCTTGGTTGATTCCTTTTATACACTTTCTCCGCCATTTCTTAATCCACGCCCACATCCTTCCTTCCTCCCTTAACCCATACCTAACCTCCACAATGCTACTTTGCTCCCTTTTGCTCCTGAGCCTTGTATCTCACCCAATCCCTTATGATATCAATGCTATACCCAGTGTCAAGATAAATAACTCAGTTAATATGACCTGCCCATTTCTACCACCATCCACGAGACCACGGATTCCTTATTCACCCAGAACCACGTTTGCAATGCAACCTCTGGGATATCCCACATAAGGCCACCCTAACAATTCAGCACAGCCCTGGCACCTTACTTGTATCATGGCTTTTATTAACCCACTATGCCTGTCCATTAAAATATTATGCTATGAAAATTTTGCATCTATATATCAGGACCATCACTCAGCTCACAGCAGGCACCCAGGATTAGGAGGAAGCGCTCTGTCCATTCACTATCCTTGTCCCTTGGTGCCCTTCTCAAATTAATCTTCTACCTTCTGATCTGTTCTGGTACCATTGAAATAAATCCTGGCCCCATTGAAGTATTTTTCCTGCTGATCTATCCTCATAAATGGCCTAAGCTTCCTACACATCAATGCCTGCAGCCTTTTAAAAAAATTCCGTAATACAGGCCTGGGTGGCACATACCCTGCCTGACTTTCTGGTCATCTCTGAATCTTGGCTCAGACCATCGACCAAAGACAGTGTTGTAAACCTTACTAACTATCAGCTCTTCAGAGCAGATCGCCCTTCCAGGGTTGGTGGGGTGGCCATATACATTAAGGACACCATCTCTGCTACCTGCCTCATCATCACATCTGAACCAAAGGAATTTGAATGTTTATCAATCAAAATATCCCTTCCAAACTTGTCTCCATTTAAATTGATTGGCTGCTATAGGCCCCCTTCAGCAGGCCTCAAATTACTGTCTCACCTGGGGTCAATAACCAATCTAGGCCCTGAAGATACCATCATCCTTGGTGATTTGAATTTAAACTGGCTATCTAATGCATCTGCTCCATTGGTAACCTTCTGTGACACCTATGGCTTTACACAGCTAATAAAAGACCCAACCAGGGTTAACCTAAAAAATTCTAGCAACAGCGCACTCCTGGATATTATGTTGGTAAATAAGCCTCACTTATATACTCATGCAGGAGTATTACCAAATGATGTAAGTGACCATTGTCCCATAGCTGGCATAAGATCTTCACCCAAACCATCCAACCCTGCTGAATTTGTCCTCAAAAGGTCAAAAAAGAAGTTCAACATACCAGGTTACCTCCATGACCTGAGTAACACAATATATTGGCAAGATTTCACCTTACAACCTCAGTGGAAACAGCTCTCCAGATCTTAAAGGACATTATCACTAATGCTCTAAATATTCATGCACCATTCACCAATATCAGAACTAAAGCAAGGTCCTGCCCCTGGTTCACCACTGATCTTAAAACAGCCTTGCTAGCC
Organism: Neoceratodus forsteri; assembly: GCA_016271365.2. NCBI lineage: Eukaryota > Metazoa > Chordata > Ceratodontiformes > Ceratodontidae > Neoceratodus > Neoceratodus forsteri. The sequence goes on from JADMNL010000028.1 coordinate 262,317,218, forward strand.
AGAGACAAACTGTGGAAAAGGCAAGAAAACTAGGACTCCATAGACTGGCTAAATTTCAGAAAAGCAAGGAATTCATGTACAACACAAATAAGATCTGCCAAAGCTGCCTATTATAGAGCTGAATTGGATGCCTCCTATAATAACCCAACCAGGCTCTGGGGAACTATAAAGGGTATCTTGGGCCAAAACTCTACTCCTGCCTTAACCTGCAAACTGCTACTAAATAACACAGAAATTACGGATAAACAAGAAATTCTAAATACCTTCAATGACCACTTCACCACAGCTGGACTAGCATTTGACTCTTCACCTGCAAATCTCCTGAGATCTTCCTTGAATCTTCAATCCACGTGGACCAAAGGCTACATCAACTTCTCCTTCAACCCAATATCCTTGAAAGAAGTGGAAGATCTCCTCTCCAATTTAGATACTTAAAGTGCAGGTACAGACTCCCTGGACCCTACTTCCTCAAGATTGCATCTCAAGTCTTATCTGCCCCCTCACTCATCTCTTCAACCTTTCCCTCACCACTGGATCCATTCCCTCCATTTGGAAAACAGCTCAAGTAGTTCCTTTACTCAAATCTGGTGATCCCATGGATCTCAATAATTACAGGCCCATTTCCATCCTATCAGTTCTGTCCAAGATGCTCGAAAAGTTAGTAAACTCACAATTAAGGGTCTACCTGGATAACAATAACCTCCTAAACACAGCACAATCAGGATTTAGATCAAGGCACAGCACCATTTCAGCCCTAGCCAAAGTAACCAATGACTGGCAGATTGCTATGGACAAGAAGAATAGTACCTGTGCTGTGTTCCTGGATTTGAGCAAAGCATTTGACACAGTGGATCATGAATCACTGATCACCTCCCTTGGCTCACTAGGGTTGATTCCCTTCACTCAACTGGTTCAAGTGTTATCTATCAGACAGATCACAACTGGTAAAAATGGAAACTACCTATCCACTTTAAAACCACTGTTAAGAGTGTACCGTAAGGCTCTATTCTTGGCCCCATCCTCTTTGCCATCTATATTAATAATATTGATGCTAACCTCACTCAATCAAACATCCATCTGTTTGCTGATGATACTGTACTATATGTTAGCAATCCTTCATTATCTAAAGCCTGTGAACTGCTACAATCTGAATTCTCCATCCTACAACACAACTTACTGGATAAAAAACTACTTCTAAATGCCAAAAAAACAAAAACTATGTTCTTTTCCTCACAAAGTTGCTCTGCCACTACCCCATCATCTACCACCCTACAACTAATCACCTTACTTGGAGAGAAGCTGGAATTGATAACCAAATATCTTGGTGTCTGGATTGATAACAAACTTGACTATTCTATCCATATTGAGGAGCTACTAAAGAAACTGAGACAAAGGCTTGGTTTATTTTTAGAATAAAGCACTACCTCAACAGAAACTCCAAAAAATTAATCCAGGCTTCATTCCTATCCTCGTTGACTATGCTGACTTTCTGTATGGACATTGTTCACTCTCCTCTTAAATAAACTGGACACCCTATACCACAGGTCCATCAGATTCATTACTGACCTTCCCTTCAGCACCCACCATTGCTCCCTTTATAAGGCAGTTAACTGGTCATCATTACAACACAGAAGAAATAGGAATGCTGCAATTTGGATATTCAAAGCCTTATCAGGCAAGCTACCTACCTACATCTCGGACTGTTTTACTCAAATTACTTCTAGGCCATACAACCTAAGGTCAGCAAAATCATCATTCTTAAGATCCCCAATGCCTGCACCAAGCTTGGGAGGGCTGCTATCAGCTACTCACTAGCAAATGTTTGGAACTCAGTCCAAAAAACCATGAAGCTAAATATCCTCCCACCCTTAATATCCTTCAAAAGATTTTTCACCACCCTATTCCCAGAACTCTGCAACTGCTTCCACAAGGCCTAATTCACGGCCCTACCCACCCCTTTTCTGCTCGTGTTCCTATATGCTAAAACTCTCGTTCCCAGTCTCAAGATTCACCCTCAAAATGCCTGCTAGGTCCTATAATCTACATATTAATTCTGATGTGCCAACTGCCTACTGTCTCACAGATTAAAAGTGTTAATGCCTTGTACATATGTATATTGTTATACACTAGCACTTATGTCATTGTATTACTGTTTTTTGTTACCCTGTAATTGTATTACTGTTTATGATACCCTTGTCAATGTAATAACACTTGCACTTCTTGACCACTCAGGTCCATCTTGTAAATGAGCTATGCTCAATGATGTTCGCCTGATTAAATAAAGATTTTGATTGATTGATTGATTTGAGTGCACTGTGGTAGCTGGGGTGGGGTGCAGGATTGCTCTCATCTACCGTCCACCCGGAGATGAGAAGCTTTTCCTGCAGGAAATGGCAGATTTCGCCGCTGACATGGCCTTGGAATCACCCAGATTGATGGTGCTGGGCGATTTCAATGCTTGGGTCGATGACGAATCTTCACTTTTTGGTCAACATTTCCTCCAGGTGATGTCATCTCTTGGCTTCACTCAGGTTGTTTCCACAGCTACTCACAAGGGAGGTCACTCTCTTGATCTGGTCTTCCTCCTGGGGATCGAGGCATCCGACTTGGTGCTGGAACCAGTCGGTTGGTCTGACCATTACTCAGTTGGATTCAATTTTGTGGCCCCCCTGGGTAGGTCGGCCCCTGTGGAGATGGTCAAATACCGTCCATTGCGGTATTTTGTCCCTGAAGACCTGTTGGCGGTTATTTACTTCTCGTTGTGTGATGAATTGTGCTCTGATCCCGAGCGGCTGGTGGTGGCCTATAATGGGGCCGTCTCGGATGCTCTGGACCAGATAGCTCCATCCTGTGTTCACCCCCTTCCGTGCCGTCCCATCACCCCATGGTTTGATGGGGTGTTGAGAGGGTTGCGGAGGTCGGGGCGTAGGTTGGAACATCACTGGAGGAAGTCTGCCTCGGATGCCGACCATCTTATTTTGCTAGAGCATTATAAGCTCTATCAAACAGAAATTTCCAGTAAGAAGGCAGAATTCTTGTCCAGGGAAATCTCCGTCGCTCGGAATCGACTGTCTCAGCTCTTCAGAACTGTTGACAGACTGTGCAACCCAGCCTGTCGACAGGTCCATCGAGTTTTTACGCAGATTGACTGCGAGGAGATCGCTCGATTCTTTGCAAATAAGGTGGAAGACATTCGGAGGCAGTGTCCCCAACCTCACTCCATGGCTGTTGCAGTTGATCGGGTTGTTGTCCCAGAGCCCAGAGTTTCCTGGAGTTCCTTTGATCTTCCTGATCTCGTGGACACTATGAGGATTGTCTCTGAGATGTGCCCAACTTGTTGTAGTTTGGATGCGGGTCCCACTTCCTTGATTATAGGATGTAGTGAACTTATTGGCCCGGTCCTTGCTCGGATAATTCGGTGTTCTTTGGAGATGGGAGTTTTCCCCCAGCTCTCTGAAAGAAGGGGTGGTGATTCCCCTCCTGAAGAAAGCTTCCTTAGACCCGAACCACCTTGCCAACTACCATCCGATCTCTAACCTCCCTTTTTTGGGGAAGGTTATTGAAAAGGTTGTGGCGGCTCAACTTGATAATCATTTGACCATCCATAGTTTATACGAGCCTCTCCAGTCAGGTTTTCGTAAGAGGCATAGCACCGAGACTGCTCTGGTTCGGGGTGCTCAGTGATCTCCTGATGGCGAGAGATCAGAGACACCGCTCTATTTTGGTTTTCCTTGATCTATCATCAGCTTTTGATACTGTGGATCATGGGGTTTTGCTCGAATGTCTGAGGTCCATCTGTGGGCTTTCAGGTGTTGTCCTCAGATGGTTTTCATCTTACCTCCAGGGGAGAACTCAGAGAGTGGTTTCCGGTCTACATTCATCCAGGGCTTTCTCTCTTTCTTGTGGGGTACCTCAGGGTTCGGTGCTCTCCCCCATGTTATTTGCAGTATATATGCTGCCCCTCAGAGACATTGTAAGACGGTATGAGCTGATATTTCATTGCTATGCTGATGATACCCAGCTCTACCTGTCTTTTGCACCTGACCAGGTTAGTGCTATCTCGGTGTTGAATAATTGCCTCACTGATATACAAGACTGGATGAATATCAGTGGTTTAAAGTTGAACCCAGGAAAGACTGAGGTTATGGTGGTGGACTCTGGTCGCAGGGTTGAGGGTTTAGGGATAGGGTCCCCCTCTGGATTAGTTCTTGGGGTAGACCAGAGCCCTACCACTGAACGGGTGCGTAACCTGGGTGTGGAGCTTGACACTGGCTTGACCCTTCGTTACCAGGTGTCTGCAGTAGTCAAGACTTCATTTTTCCATCTCAGAAACATCTCCAGGATTAGGCACCTGGTTCTACCAGGTGATTTGCCGGTTTTGGTCCACGCCTTTGTGACATCACGTCTTGATTACTGTAACTCCCTATACCTAGGGCTTGCTGGGGTTGATATCCGCCGCTTGCAGCTAGTGCAGAATGCTGCAGCAAGTTTGTTGACTGGGGTGTCTAGAATGTCTCACATTACCTCTGTGCTGTGCACTCTGCACTGGCTGCCTATACAGTGGCGGATCACCTTCAAAGTGGGTCTTTTGACCTACAAAGCCCTACATGGGTTAGGTCCCGACTACCTGAAAGAGCTTCTGGTGCCTTACACCCCTCTGAGACAGCTTCGCTCAGCTGATGAGGGGTTGCTGGAGATTCCGAGGGTGAATTTGAAGTCTTCCGGAGCCCGTGCTTTTGGCTTCACGGCTCCCACCCTTTGGAATTCTCTGCCCTGCCAGCTCCGAGAAAGTACAACTGTGGATAGGTTTAAGAAGGCCTTAAAGTCATTTTTATGGAATCAGGCTTTCCCTGCTGTATTTTAAATTGTTTATTTTATATATTTTATTTGTTGCATTGTCATTGCTTGTTTGGTTATGTTGAATATAATGATGTTTGTACAGCGCCTTGAAATACTTAAAGGTGCTTAATCAAATAAATTTTATTATTATTATTATTATTATTCTGCAACCAACTACCTCCCGACCTGCTGCTTACAATCATTCATCCCCACTGCTTAGATAGTGTTTGACAGCGCTATGGTGCTCTCAAGCGATCACACGCTACCTTACTATTGGTCTACTACTTCTTGCAGCAGGGGACATACACCCAAACCCAGGCCCCCTAAACAATCCCACTTTGCCAACTGCAGTGGGACCCTCCCCAAATACAATCGCTCCCACAAGTCTCACCAGAGCCCACCTCGCATGTGGCCTGTGCCTCCTGCATCTAAATATAAGAAGCCTACCCTTCAAATTTGACTCCCTCCAGTTACTCACAGCTCACTATGCCCCAGTCATCATCACCCTCTCTGAAACATGGCTAAATAAGCATATCTCTGATCCCTGGCTTGCTATTCCAGGATACGTGATGGCACATCAGGACAGGTTGACTAGAGGTGGTGGCGTGGCTATCTACGTAAACTCTGATTTGCATTTCTCTGTAATCCTAGCTAAGACCGAACCCCACGCCTATGAATGTCCAGTGCTACAATTGACTCTTCCTTACTCTCTCCCAATCTACATAGTCTACTGCTGGCCTGGCATCCCAACTTCATCTATTACTGACCTCCTCATGTAAATCTCCTCCCTAACCCCTACTGGAGAACTTCATATCATGGGTGACTTCAACCACAATTGGCTATCTCTGTCTTTCAATAAAACCCGGTCAGACATTTCCACCCTAAACCTATCACAAACCATCACCGAACCTACACGTCTAAACCCCAAAATGGGCAACCACTCGCTAATAGGTTTCTAAGGTAGATTAGTGCAAAGCAGGCTGCGAGGCCCATAGCTGCACTTTGCCAATAATACCCCAGATTTGGATTGTTATTAATATAATTATCAAGATGATGTTTAAAGATTTTTTTGTCTTTACTGCTAACAATTTAAAATGGAAGATTATTCCATGGATTGATTATTCTATGTGTGTAGTAATATTTTCTTGATATATGAACAAATTTGGGCTGGTAAATCTGTAGTGGATGACCTCTAGTATTGTATATATTCTTTTTTAATTCAAAACCCACTTGAGTAAACAGGTATGGATCATTTATTATATCAAACATATAAATTAGGTCACCTCGAAGTCGTCTAAATGATAAGGACATCAACTCTAAGTGATCTAGGTGTTGATCATATGAACATTTTGAGAGTCCTTTGATGTTTTTAGTGAATCTCCTCTGTATTTTTTCAAGAGAAGCGGTAACATTCTTTTCATATGGGTTCCATAATTGGGAAGAATATTCCAAGTAGGGTCTAGCGTAAGCTCTATATAGGGGCAACATTATCCGTGGGTCTCTAGATTTGATATTTTTCTTGATAGACCATATTATTCTTGATAGACCATATTATTCTATTTGTTTTATTTATTGCCTCATTTATTTGTTTGTTGTGCCCTAAATCATTTGATATGTATATACCCAAATCTTTTTCATCAATAGTGGTTGTGGCGGGCGGCTATGGTGCGGCTTGCTACTTTTGAAAAACTTTCTGCAATGGGGAAAGGACATCTCCCCAGATACTATAAGAAATGGGATGCATACCTACACTCACATATCTGTTCGGTCCCACCCCCCCTTTGCATAACCAGCTGATAGTTTAAATAATGACATCCCTCACACCCTGCTGAGGTTTGTGTCTTTTATAAGTGCTGACTGTTAATTATGGGATGACGGAGGCTAAGGATAGTCTGGGGCTTTTCCCTCATAACGCATGGTCTGCTATCATTCTGGCATAATTCGTATAGTCCAGTGTCACTAGGCACAGGCCCTCTCTGTGGAAGATTTGGTAAAAACAGGGTAAGGCGAAGGGACATGGAATATATGGTATGGAAGTGGCCAGAATAGAGTAGGTACAAGGAACTCTGGGAGACCCGGTTGGATGATGATGCTACAGTTTTAGAGGCTGACTGTTTTATATATACGGGTGGACTCAGTTTTGTGAGCTTGACAAAAAGTAGAGCCCTGTAAAGTGAGGACTGAATGTAAGAACATTGCAGAGGGACTGGAAGGAAAAGTATGCCTTTTTACAGATGACACAAAGATCAGCAACAGGGTTGATACACGAGGAGGCATGGAAAGGATGAAAAGGGACTTGGCAAGGTTGGAGGAATGGGCAGCTAGGATTCAATGCAACGAAGTGCAAAATAATGCACCTGGGAAGCAAGAACCCAGGGGAAGAATACACAATGGGTGGGGAGGTAGTAACAACAACAAAAAGGAAAGGGCCTTGGGTAATCATATCAGATGACCTTAAGGTTAGTAAGCAATGTGAGAAGGCAGTAGGAGGACTGGGGTATACTGGGATGTATAGGAGAGGCATCAGCAGCAGAAAACAGGAAGTTGTTATCCTCTGTACAGACAGTTGGTGAGACCCCATCTGGAGTACTGTGTCCAGTTCTGGAGACCCCATCTCGCAAGGACATAGACAGGATAGAGGTAGTCCAGAGGAGGGCAACTAAAATGGTGCAGGGTCTGCAAGAGAAGCCGTATGAGGAGAGACTAAAGGAGCTAATGTATACCCTTGAGGAAAGAAGGGAGGGGGGGACATGATAGAAACTTTTAAGTACCTCAGTGGAATCAACAAAGTCCAAGAGAGTAGCATCTTTCAGAAAAAGAGACGTGCAAAAACAAGGGGACACAATTTAAAAGATAGAAGGAGGGCAGTTCAGGGCAATGTGAGGAAGTATTATTTCACAGAGAGGGTAGTGGATGCATGGAACAGCCTTCCTGAGGAGGTTGTGGGGTCTAAAACTGTGGGAGAATTCAAGAATGCATGGGACAGACATAAGGCAATTCTTGTGGGGGGTAGGAAGAAATAGACTGTTGGTTGATTAGGATCTGCTGCCTATCCTGTAGGTAGGGAAATGGGCAGACTAGATGGGCCAAGCGGTCCTTATCTGCCATCAAAGTCTATGTTTCTATGTTTTTAAGAAGATAATTATACAGCCAATGATGTCAGAGATATATTATTCCTTGGTGTAATACTATAATGTGTAACCATGTTTGAGACATGGTAGCTTGGCAGCAGGAGGCTGGCTGGAGAGCCTCCGCCATGGTTGGAAAATCTGAAAAACTAATAAAATTTTATATGATAAAAATCAATAGTGGTTGTAAGTGGAAAACCATTTAACATATAAGTAGCAAGGGGTTTATTTGGTCCAAGGTGCATCACCTTACATTTAGATGGATTTAAAAGCATACCCAACACATTGACCCAATTTGAAATGATATTTATGTCTTCTTCAATAATAGATATCTTATCATTACTCTCACATGGCCCCCCAAGTTTAACATCATCAGCATATTTTATAGAAATTGATTTGCAGTCATGTGTCAAATCAGCAATGAACAGTAAGAATAGGCAAGGGCCAAGAACTGACCCCTGAGGAACACCACTGCTCACATATCGGGGTGTAGACAAATGACCATTAATTAGTACTTTCTGCGTTCATTGTTCCAGACAGTTTCTTATCCAGGCTATAATATATTTATTAATGTTAGTATCTAACAATTTTACTATGAGGAAATGATGAGCCATTACATCAAAGGCTTTACTAAAGTCGAGATAAATGATATCCCAGGGATAACCTTAGTCAAGGTTTTTACTAACACATTAAGTTACTGATACACCCTCTACCTTTTTTAAACCCATGTTGTTCTGGATCAACACTAAATAGGGTGTCACTGATAAAATCTTTAATACGACTTACTAATATTTCACAAATGGATGATGTCAGACTAATTGGCTGATAGTTTTCCCAAGATGAACACAGTCTTTTTTTTTGTATATTGGGATTACAGGGGCAGACTTCCACTCATTAGGCACAAAAAGGTGCAACAGACATTGTTCAAAAAATACAGAGTGGATGAGCAATAAATTCAGCTAATAAGTATAGTAGGTGTCCACTGATGTTATCAGGACCTGAAGAGTATGTATTTATTAATAATTTAAGTTTCTCTAGTATGATACTATCAGTTAATTTGATCATTGGTTCATCCATAATATTCACTATTACATTATTTTGTGCTGAATTATGATTATATATTTCCCCAAATCTTTTGTTTAAGAGATTTGCCATGTCTAGTGGGTTGTGGTAAAGTTTAGAATCTTCCAATAAAGGTCCAACCTGACAAGTAGGCTTCTTGAGAGAATAAAACAACTTATTATTGTCTTTACTAGCATTATTTGCTAGATGTATCTCCCAATTCTTTTTATCCTTTCTAATATTTAATTTACACTTCTTTTGAATAGTAAGATATGAAGACCAGTGCTCATTAGTCTTAGATCTTAAGTAAACAGCATATTTCTTGTCTTTTAGTCTTAACAGGCATTGAATATTTTTATTTAACCATTTTGGTCTTAATTTATTTTTCCCATGTTTTATGGAAGATGGAATATATTTGTCACCCAAATGTAATAATGTATTCCTGAGAAAATCCCAGCTTTTTTCCTGGTGTAGAGGAAGTCATAATATCATCCCAATCGATGCCATTAGATGCCAATAGACTGGGATCTCACCAGCCACCCCCACTGGGTCATCACTTCAGGGCTACTACCCGATTCCTGAAGTGATAACCATATTATATACCTAGTCCGGAAACTTCACCGACCCAAATCTGCCCCAAAGTACATGGTCCAACACTTCTATAAATCGTTAAACCTTGCCCCTGTACTTGAAGACCTAGCACTCTCAAGCTGGGAACCCCCCGCTAATTCTGTTCCATAGACAACGGCTTCCTCCAGTTCCAAAGTACATTCCTCAATGTCTGGGACACTCATGCCCCATTGCGTCATACTAGTGTACGTGGCAACCACCTGCCTTGGATCACCCAAGAACTTATAGCCTGCCAAAATGCACTAGACAAAGCTTGGAGTACTCATATATCCTCACGCCACCCATGCGATTTTGCCATCTATTGGACTCTATGTAACAAATGCACCAGAGCAACCCACCAGCTAAAGCGGAATACTTCAGCTCCTCCCTCCACTCAAACTTAAATAGTCCATCCAAATTCTGGAAGGTCATCCATTCCCTCTTCTCCCCTCCAGCTGCCCACCCTACCCCACTCCTTATCGTGAATAACACCCTCCTCTCGGACCCACCTGCTGTTGCCATGAAATTCAACACATATTTCTCCTCCTGTGCCTCTGCTCTCCTCTCCTCCTTGGCCACTTCTGAGCCAAACAGTCTTCCTGCCTGATGTATAAATTCTCACGGGCCGTCCACCTTTTCCTTCAAGGATATCTTGTCAGCTGAGTCCTTGAAGCCCTTCAGGCTCTCAACCCATCAAAAAGTAACATAGAAACACAAAAACATAGACTTTGACGGCAGATAAGGACCACTTGGCCCACCCAGTCTGCCCATTTTCCTACCTACTGGATAAGCTGCAGATTTTAGTTAACCAACAGCCTACTTCCTGCCACCCCCCACTAGAATTGCCTTATGTCTGTCCCATGCATGTTTGAATTCCTCCACTGTTTTAGACCCCACAGCCTCTCCAGAAAGGTGGTTCCATGCGTCCACCACTCTCTCTGTGAAAAAAAATGTCCTCACATTACCCCTGTACCGTCCCCTCTATCTTTAATTTGTGCCCCTTGTTCTTGCACATCTCTTTTTCTGAAAGATGATACCCTCCTGGACTTTGTTGATTCCCTTGAGGTACTTGAACATTTCTATCATGTCCCCCATCCCTCCTTTCATCAAGGGTATACATATTAAGCTCTCTCAGTCTCTCTTCATATGGTTTCTGATGCAGACCCTACACCATTTTAGTTGCCCTCCTCTGGACTACTTCCATCCTGTCTATGTCCTTGTGTAGATGAGGTCTCCAAAACTGCATACAGTACTCCAGATGGGGTCTCACCAACTGTCTGTACAGAGGGATAATCACTTCCATTTTTCTACTTGTGATGCCCCTTCCTATGCATCCCAGTATCCCCCTGGCTCTCCTTACTGACTTCTCACATTGCTTACCAACCTTTAGATCATCTGATATGACTACCCCCAGGTCCCTTTCCATTTTTGTTGTTGTTAGTACCTCCCCTGCTATTGTGTACTCTTCTCCTGGGTTTTTGTTTCCCAGGTGCATTACTTTGCACTTCTTTGCGTTGAATCTAAGTTGCCATATGTCTGACCATTCCTCCAACCTTGTCAAGTCCCTTCTCATCCTTTCTACTCCCCCTTGTGTATCAACTCTGTTACAGATCTTTGTGTCATCTGCAAAGAGGCATACCTTTCCTTCCAGACCCTCTGCAATGTCACCTATAAAGATGTTAAAGAGGACTGGACCTAGTACTGAGCCCTGAGGTACTCCATTAGTGACCTCCCCCTTTCTTTGGAATGTGTTCCATTGACTATTACCTTCTGTGTCCTGTTGTACAGCCAGTTTGCTACCCAGACTACCACCCTGGGACCCACTCTCAGGCTGGCTAACTTGATTATCAATCTTTTGTGCAGGACTGTGTCAAATGCCTTGCTAAAGTCTAGGTAGGCCATATCCACAGCCCCTCCCTGGTCTATTACTTTGGTCACCCAGTCAAAGAAATCTATTAGATTCATCTGACATGACCTTTCTGCTGTAAATCCATGATGCTTTTGGTCCTGTGCCCCTCTGGCCTCTAGGTACTCAACAATTCTTTCTTTCAGAAGTGATTTCATCATTTTACCTACCACTGAGGTCAAACTTACAGGTCTGTAGTTTCCTGCTTCTGCTTTGCTCCCACTTTTGTGAAGGGGAATCACATCTGCCCTCCTCCAGTCCTCAGGTATCACCCCATCCTCCCATGATTTGTTAAAAAGTGTGGTCAGTAGTGTCACTAGGTCCTCCCTTAGTTCTTTTAGGATTCTGGGGTGAATCCTGTCAGGCCCCATTGCTTTATCCACCTTGAGTTTTAGGAGTTCTTTCAGGACTCTTTCTTTTGTAAATGGACTGGTGTCAACCCCCCTACCCAGAGTGCTTCTATTGTCTGGTTTAGGTTACTCTTCCTCATCTTCTTTTGTGAATACTGAGCAAAAGTATTCATTCAGTAACTCTGCCTTTTCACTGTCTCCCTCTGCCCACCTCCCCTCTCCCTTATTAATCTTCATTATTCTTCCCTTAACCTTTCTATGCTCCCTAATGTACCTATAAAAGGTTTTATCCTCCTTCTTAACCGAATTGGCTATTTTTTCCTCAGTTTGGGCTTTTGCTATTCTTACTGCCTTCCCCACTTCTTTCTGCTTTAATTGATACAGTTCCCTGTCATGCTCCTTCTGTGATTCCTTATGATTTTTGAATGTAGCCTTTTTTCTCCTTAACCTTCCCTGCCACCTCTTTTGAGAACCATAGAGGTTTTTTACTCCGCTTTGTTTTCTTTATCTGTTTCACACAAAGGCTTGTTGCCTCTATGATGGCAGTTTTGATTTTTCTCCATTGTTCTTCCACCCCTCCTTTTTGGTCATTTGCTAGTGTATTCCTCAGGTATTCACCCATTTTGACAAAGTCAGCCCTTCTAAAGTCCAGTATGCTAGTTTTTATATGGCTCATCTCCATGGTTGTGCTTATTGTGAAGCACACTGTGCAGTGGTCGCTTGTTCCCAGATGTCTACTGACTTCTAACTTTGTGATCCTCTCTCCATTTGAGAGTACCAGGTCTAGTATTGCTCCCTCCCAAGTGGGTTTCAACAATAGCTGTCTAAGGCCTGCCCCCTGCAGGGCATCGAGAATGACCCTGCTCTTGGATGTGGCTGCAGTACATGTCATCCAGTTAACATCTGACATATTCAGGTCCCCCATCAACAGTATCTCCCCTTTTTCAGCCATTTTGAGAATGTCGTCTATCATTTTCTTGTCCATTTCCTCCCCTTGAGATGGTAAATCCCCTGATGGTCTCAACTGCAAACTCCTGCACCTCTCCGCCCCTGACATAGCAACCCCCTCGCCAACCTCATAAACCTCTCCTTTTCCACTGCTGCTGTCCCCCCGATCTGGAAGCAGGCCGTCATCATCCCTCTCCCCAAAGGGGGTGCCGCCACCTCCTCCTCCACAAATTACTGCCCCATCTCCCTCCCCCCTGCTCTTGCAAAACTACAAGAACACCTAGTGCTCAACTCACCTCCTTTCTTTCCAAATCCAATTTCTTCACACCATTCCAGTCTGGGTTTAGGAAGGGTCATTCCACTGCTTCCTCCCTGATTAGACTCAGCTGACACCATCCTCACTGGAATGGAAAGAGGGCTGATCACCTCGGCTGTTTTCGTTGACCTTGCCAAAGCATTCGATACGGTCTCCCACTCCCTGCTGTTAAAATGTCTCTCAGAAGCTGGTCTCAGTGACTCAGATACTAACTGGTTCAATGTCTACCTCTCAGGCAGGACACAATCAGTTAGAATTGCAGACGTCACTTCCTCCCCCTTCCCCATGAACACCGGAGTCCCCCAAGGGTCAGTACTTGAACCCATCCTGTTCTTCATCTTTCTCAACAACCTCCCTCCAGTGTGCTCATCTGCTTCTATTCATAGGTACACAGACAATACTGTCCTTTTTGCCTCTGGCTTCTCCCTGGAGGAGGTAACAACCAACCTCCAGGCTGACTTCAACAAAGTTCAGCTATGGCTCAGCTCTCACCAGCTCTCCCTCAATACTAAACAAACTGTCACCATGACCATCGGCACTCGGCAACATCTAACCAGGCTCCCATCCTTCCCCTCCTTCCACACCCTTGATGGGACAGTATTGGAGGATGTCACTTCCTTCCGGTACCTAGGGATATGGCTCGACCGTCACCTGTCCTTCTCCGATCACGTCGATGCCATCAAGAAAAAAACTGCGCCCCACGCTCAGTGCCCTCTACAGGAACCACTATAGCTTCCCTCTAATTGCTAGGCATGAGCTAGTGCAAAAGATGATCCTTCCTTCCTTCGACTACTGCGATATATTCTACAGTGCTGCTCCCAAATCTACCATATCCAGACTGGACCCCCTTTTCCACCCCTTCTGACATTTTGCTCTTGATGCCACCCCCTGCACCAATCACTGCAACCTCTTCCATTCCCTTGCATTCCCATCCCTCGAAAATCATCACCTACAGTACTGTGCTAAATTTGTAGCCAAATTCTGGCATGATGCCCTCCTGTCCTACCTCTTTTCATTACTTTCCCCAGTTCCCTCTCCTACTCATGCCCTCAGATCCCTCGACCTCCAGAAACTACAAATCCCAATGCAGAAGACCACTATTGGGCAAGCAGCCTTCTTTCATCACTTCCCCAAACTCTGGAATGAGCTCCCTCCTCAAATTTGCCACTCCTTATCTACCCACTCCCTATCTACAATGCTGGAAAATTACCTCATGGTAAATTGCTCCTGCACTTGATACCTACATGTGCCCCCCTTACGGCCCCTCCCCTCCTGACTGCCTGACCAGCAGCACCTAGCTTATGCTTTGGAAGCTGGCTTATCTAAACCAACTACAGCACTTCTCGGTACATGTTATTGTCTTGTCTTAAATTGTAGTAATTAATTAGTGTAATTATACTTTGACTTCTCGTCTCAGTGTTATCTCAGTCCATGTGCCACCCTACAGTTATCCAATGTACTCCATGTGCTACAAGTTTGACAGTACTCCAATGCCGCTGTAAATGTCTAATCGATACAGAATGCCTTCCTTGTGCTGCTTGTTGAACTGTATTGAAATGTCGAACCCCTGTTCATCTCTGTAACTGTAAAACTGTAACTCTACCTCTGTAACTTGTACAACTGTAACTTCACTCTACTGTAGTCATTGTTAATTGTAACTCTTGATAACCTGCAAGTTATCTCCCACTGTACCCCCACACCCAGGTCACACCAGGAGATGAGCATCTTCTTGCTCAATGTGCCTTTCCTGGTGAAACAATTTCAATAAATAAATAAATAAATGTTGACCCCCTCTGGCCTACCCAATGCTGTTAGCCCAATGAGGCTTCACTGCACTGTCTGCACCGGTCCCCATTTTGTGCCTGCTTGTCTCCTGTCCTGTTGAGATAGATAGATAGATAGATAGATAGATAGATAGATAGATAGATAGATAGATAGATAGATAGATAAACAGACAGATAGACAGACAGCCACATACAAAAATACATAAATGCATGTCTTGGTTCTCACTGCAGAAGAACCACTATAGTTGTGAGGCATTGGGGTGGAGAAGGAGGGGAACTGTCTGAATTGAGGATGGATGTCCACCTGCCTGGGTCACCCATCCCTGGGCATTGAATCCTTCAAGTCCCCACCATTTGAAGACTTTGTTCCTCACCTCCTCCCACTGGGTCAGGTGATGTTCCGTTCCCATTGTCCTTCCTATGATTTAGGTTGACCGGATCTGGAGTTGCTGTCCTAGAGCCTCGCCAATCATGACTCCTGAATCCACTCTGCATGGTGCTGCCATGCCCAAAATCACTGCAGATTGTGCACTGCACATGTACATACAGTACATGTCATGGATGTGTGCAGCCAGTACCTTTTTCTTAATCACTTTCTGCATTCAGCTGCATTTCATTCACGATCTGCTGTTTTTCCCAAGACCTTTGGGGCAGCAACTGGAATTTCCTGCTGTGTCATATGCACCCTGCCCCTGAGCCAGCCTGCACTCAAGAGTGACATATCTCCCTTGATGCACCTCGTCCTTCCTTTTTTGTGTCTGTGTGTAGCAAATGTGAAATATAAAAGTAAACTACAAATGGTAAATATTTCTTCAGCAAATGCTTATTGTAAAAAGTTAAAAGCACCTTATATGCTTGATCAGAATTGAAATCCGAAAAACATGGAAATTTGATGCGGTCAGTTTCCCTAGCAGACAAAACCATTCCTGCTGTTTCGGCGATTAGCTCAAAGATAGGATTTTCAGACACACATCACTGATTGTGCAGCATGTTTCCCCTATATCTCGCACACAGCACCGATACATTCAAAAGGTAGTCTATCATTTGCAGGCAAATGCCATGGGTTGCATCACTTTAGGTGCAGTTTGCCTCAGAGAGCACTGAACTGTGCTAACATCCAACTCCTGGTTCCCTCACTGTATGTTCCCAGACCTGGAAGATGTGTAGGGCATCCCACAGTAGCCTCTCTGTCATTAATTTTTGTTTTCTTCCCCCACTCAGAGAATGATTGTGTTACCTGCCTTCTGTTGTTCCACTGTATCCCAGCTAATCATGGTAATACATGAACTGGCCCCCTTTCTGGCCATCAGAGCACCTGCATTAGTGCACTGGCACATCAGGGCACCAATTTTGGGATTTGCGCCCCCTCCCTGAGGTCTGCCCACCCCTAAGATTTAGATTATTAATAAAGGGGAGGAGTGCGGGGGGCATAGCCCTCCCTCAAAAACAGGGGTTGGAGAAATCCTGACGTGGTGCCTTGATGACTGGGCACACTAATGCCGGTGCTCTGAATGGGTGGAACCAGCCCCACCAGCCTCCCAAAGATCTCTCTCCTCCTGCTTCTTGCACCTAGTTCCCATGCTGGAAGTCCCCAGCCCCAGTAGATGGGTCAGACATTATCAAACAGCTTCTCTGTCCTTTTCAGTAGAAACACACTGGATACAGAAGTTGATACCAGCCCATTTACAGAAGAAAGGGTTCTGAAAAAACTCTTAAAACTGAAGGTGGACAAAGCAATAGGGCCTGATGGGATTCATCCCAGAATTCTAAAAGAACTAAGGGTAGAACTAGTGACACCACTGACTACCCTTTTAACAAATCATGGGAGGATGGGGTGGTACCGAGGACTGGAGGAGGGCAGATGTGATTCCCTTCATAAAAGTGGGAGCAAGGCAGAAGCAGAAAACTACAGACCTGTTAGTTTAACCTCAGTGATAGGGAAAATGATGGAATCACTTCTGAAGGAAAGAATTGTCAAGTATCTAGAGGCCAGAGGGCACAGGACCCTAGGCAGCATGGATTCACAGTGGGAAGGTCATGCCAGATGAATCTGATAGATTTCTTTGACTGGGTGACCAAAGTAGTAGATGAGGAGGGGCTGTGGACATGGCCTACCTAGACTTTAGCAAGGCATTTGACACAGTCCCACACAAAGATTAATATACAAGTTAGCCAGCCTGGGAGTGGGTCCCAAGATGACAGCCTGGGTAAAGAATTGGCTGGAGAATAGGACACAGAGAGTAATAGTAAATGGAGTCCACTCAGAAGAAAGGAGGGTTACTAGTGGGGTACCGCAGGGTTCAGTATTAGGACCGGTCCTCTTTAATGTCTTTATAAGCGACATTGCAGAGAGACTGGAAGGAAAAGTATGTCTCTTTGCAGATGACACAAAGATCTGCAACAGAGTTGATGCACAGGGTGGGGTGCAAAGAATGAGAAGGGACTTGGCAAGGTTAGAGGAATGGTCAAATGTATGGCAGCTTATATTCAATGCTAAGAAGTGCAAGGTAATGCACCTGGGAAACAAAAACCCAGGGAAAGAGTACACAACGGGGGGTGAGATACTAACAACAACAAAAATGGAAAGGGACCTGGGGGTAGTCATATCAGATGACCTAAAGGTGGGCAAGCAATGTGAGAGGGGCAGCAAGGAGGGCTGGGGGGATACTGGGATGCATAGGAGAGGCATCACCAGTAGAAAACAGGAAGTTATTATCCCTCTGTACAGACAGCTGGTGAGACCCCATCTGGAGTATTGTGTGCAGTTCTGGAGACCCAATCTCCGCAAAGAGCATAGAATAGGATGGAAGCTGTCAGAGAGGGCAACTAAAATGGTGCAGGGTCTGCACCAGAAGACACATGAAGAGACAAAGGGCTTATGTATGTGCCTTCGAGGAAAGGAGGAGGAGAGGGGGACATGATAGAAACGTTCAAGTACCTCAAGGGAATCAACAAAGTCCAAGAGGTAGCATCTTTCAAAAAGGTGTGCAAAAACAAGAGGGCACAATTTGAAGATGGGGGCGGCTCAGAGGTAATTTAAGGAAGTATTTTTTCACAGAGAGGGTTGTGGATGTATGGAACGGCTTTCCGGAGGAGGTTGTGGAGTCAAAATCAGTGGTGGAATTCAAGCATGCATGGGACAGCCATAACGCCATTCTAGGGGGTGGGGGTAGGAAGAAGTAGGCTGCTGGTTAACTAGGGTCTGCAGCTTATCCAGTAGGTAGGGAAATGGGCAGACTGGGTGGGCCAAGTGGTCCTTATCTGCCATCAAATTCTATGTTTCTATGTTTCTATGTTTTCTAAGGAAACGACCACCGACCAAGATCTGCTCTTTCTGAGTTACTGCACTCTTCCTCCCAACATGCTGCTTTCAATTAGCTCCACCTCCTGTTCCCCAGCAGTCCACATGGCCCTGGGGCACAGGATCAGGCCCCTCAGAGCCCAGCAATTCCTGCTGAAGGCTTATTACAAAGGCAGAGCATCATCCCTGTGCCCCCATGCATTTAACTAAGACACGTGTTTTGGTGCCTGCTGAACAGGGGATCAGCACACTGGATTCTTCATGCCTCCCCTCACTCCCAATGTGCTCCTTGCCTATCCCAGCTGGTGATGCTCCCCAGCAAAGTCTCCCTTAAATGAGACAGATGCTAATTCCTGCAAAAGGAGCAGTTGGTCCCTACAGCATTCCATCATCACCAAGTAAGCACGCAGTTTCTTTTCTCTCTTTTTTTTCAACTTGTAACCTGCATCTGTTGTCTTCCTATGCTGGGCTGCTCTCCTCATCAGCAATGCAGACCATGTTGTCACCTTCTACCCCGAATGATTCAGTTCTACCCAGCTTCTGGGCTTCCGCTTTCCCTCCTTCTAGCTGCAGCAATACCTTGCTCACCTCATGGTGCTGTACCTCATGTCTCTCACCTTAGTCCTACTGGCCTTCTGTGCTGCTACTTACCAGTGTTTTGGAATCAAACTGACTGGAGGAGCAAAGAGGCTGGTCTCCCTTGCATCAGCCCTTAAGTAGGCTCCTAGCTCTTCCCTCCAGTCCAACTACGCCCTCCATTCAGCTGCCACCTAACTATCCAGAGCCACCCCTTTTTCTCCTCCCCATCCTACTCTTCCTGGCCACCTTGTCAGTCATTGGGGGAAGTGCCCATAGACAGACTTTGCAGGCTTCAAGGGGCCCCTTTACTGTTGTCTAATATCTGATCATTTGTTTTTTTATTAACTGTATGTAATCAATCCGCTTGACATATTATTTTCCCTGTTTGCATTCCCTTTAGTGTCACCAAAACAGAAGCCAACACTTTTTTTAAATGATTAAGGTATGCTATTTATAAAATGGATGCCACTGGTTATCAATTATATTGCAGAAGAAAGAGGACATGTTAGATTGCTACTGCTGTAGCTTAGAACTCTCCTTCTGTTTTCAGTATCTTATTAGCTCTGTTTGCACTGGAGCTTGAAGAATGGTCTTACGTGTTATTCCTTTTCCATGAGACAGTTCTCAAGGAGCTGTGCAGACCCAGTGGGAATGAACTCTAAATTGGCTCAGAGACTTGAACGCTACTAGATATCTCCAGTTTGAGTGAAACAGGACTAAATGAGATGTGTCCCCCCCCCCCAAACATACACAGCTGGTAGTACTACATACAGTAGCTATGAAGGTAGTGCTATACAATTGAAGGTAGTGCTATACAGTTTAAAGCTAGTGCTTCTCAATCACCTGATCTAATCCAACAGGCGTTTTGGGCACCCTTCCTTACTGGGATTGCTGAAGTGGTTTGCATTCAGATCTGGACGTCCCTCCCCTATCATCACTGGAGAGCATCCAAGCCAAATATTTGGAGATTCAAACTTTTGTCAATCTAAACTGAAACTGGGTCACCAAGGGATGGTGATGATGATGATGATAATAATGATAATAATAATAAGTGTTATTATTCTCACAATCAAATGTTTATTTAAACTAATAGAGAAAGTGTATACCCAAACACATGCCTATGTGCAAACATATTGGCCAGCTCCAATTTATATCTGGACCACTACAAGGCAGGATAACCTGGATTTTCCCCTGTCCTCTGAGTTAGATCCCTAGAGATATGGCATGGAATATGAACCTGGTCAGTGCCACATCACCTATTCCTACTTTCTGGTCCCTACAATCTCTCTCTTTCTTTGCTTGCACCTAGACTAGTGCCCTCACTTGTGTCCTGTCCATTATAAGCCTCCCATCTCTCATGCCCTTCCTGCCTCTCCTCTTGGATATACCACTGCAGTGGGGAATCACAAGCTGCATCAGTGTGTGGGCTGCAAAAGAAATAATGGTTCAATTAGATATACACTGAAAATGGGAAAAAAGTTAGAATCAGTGATCTAACTTTTGAACAACAGGTCTTTTACAGGAATGATCTATAAAGGATACTTATGCTTCCATGTTTCTTCACAAATCATTGCTGAAGAAGAATAGATGGTTGGAACTGTAGTTCTAATTGTATTTTCTATTTTCAGTGTGTGCATTTAGTGTAACTCTTTTTTTTAATTGTGCATTAATTTGGACTGTATTCCACTGTTGTGCCACTTTGCTCATTGTATATTAATATACGCATGTTAACACCTTCTGTCCCTAGATATCATTTGAGTTCAATTGCAACTTCTGTTGTCAAACTTCACAAACTCTGCTTAACTGGTACTTCTGCTCAGTCTTTACAGTGGTGGGAGGGGGGCAAACCACCAGGAAGCAGCAGGAACAAATGGGGGGGGTGGACACAAGTCCATTTTCGCAGGAAAAAGTCCTGAAGTGACTTGCAGCTCTGAAAGTGAACAAGGTTATGGGACTAGACAGGATACACCTAAGGGTAATAAAGTACCTCATGGAGGTTCTAGCTGCCCCAGTGATGGCCTTAGTCAGCAGCTCACTGAAAGCAGGTGTGGTTCTGCAGGACTGGAGAACAGATTTGGTCCCTTTCCATAAAAGAAACAGTAGGAAGGAGGCTGGCAACTGCAGTCCAGTTATTCTCACATCAGTGATGGGGAAATTAATGGAAACCTTTTTTAAAGGAAGAGTTGATCAAGTATCTTGAATCCAATTGGCTACAAAACCAAAGGCATCATTGAATCATGGGGGGGGGGTGTCCATGCCAGACAAATCTGATTGACTTCTTTGACTTGGTGACCTGGGAAATAGATCGGGGAGAGCAGTGGACAATGCCTATCTAGACTTTAGCCAGGCTTTCAACACTGTGCTGCACAGAAGACTGATAAAGAAATTGAGCAGCCCAAGGGTAGGATCCAAAGTGGTGAATTTGATAAGGAACTGTTCAATAGATAGGTGACAGAGGGTTGTGGTTAATTGCACCCTCTAATGAGGGGACAGTGACCAGCAGGGTGTGTCAGTGCTCAGTTCTGGGGCTGGTTTTCTGTAATGTCTTCATAATTGACATTGGAGAAGGACTGAAAGGGAAGGTATGCCTTTTTGCAAATGACACCAAAATCTCTCATAGGGTGAGCACTCAGGAGGAGGTGGAAAGAATCCATAGGGACTTTGGGAAACTCAATGAGTGGTCAAGAGTATGGTTACTGGGGTTCATAAAAGTGCAAAATCATACATCTACGGCCAAAGAGCCCAAAAGCTGAGCATAGGATGGGGGGTGTACTAACAGTCAGAAAGCAAGAAAGGGACCTTTCAGTTATCATATCTGATGAATTCAAACTGGCAGGGTGGTGTGACAAAGCAGTGGGTAGTGCCAGTGGAATGCTGGGATGCATAGGAAGAGGTAGCTCCAGCAGGAGGAAGGAGGTGATGTTGCCACTGTATCTTTCACTTGTGACACCCCACCTGGAGTATTGTGTCCAGTTCTGGAGGCCACACATCAGAAAGGACATAGACAAGGTGGAGGCAGCCCAGAGAAGGGCAACTAAAATGGTGCCTGGGTTGCATCAAAAGGCCTCCAAGAAGAGACTGAGGGATCTCAACAGGTACACCCTGGAAAAGAGAAGAGTGAAAGGGGACATGATAGAGACCTACAAGTACCTCATGGGGGTGAACAGTGTGCATGAGGAGAGTCTCTTTCAAATGAGAAAGAGCACCAGAAGTAAAGGGCATGTGATGAAGCTGGAGGGGAAGGGTTAGCTGTATGCGAGGAAATACTACTTCACTGAAAGAGTCATGGATGCATAGAACAAACTATCAGTGGAAGTGGTGGAGTTGAAAGCAGCAGAGGACATCAAGCATGCATGGGATAGACATGAAGATTATTAATATATAGACAGGGAGAATGGAGGGTCACTGGAGACCAGTTAAGGTATGCAGAGACACACTAGGCAGGCACCATGTGGAAAGAAAGGTTGGCCAAGGGGTCATTGTTGGTCAATAAATTCTGTTTGTATGTTTCTAACAGTTAAGTATCTAGCCTGGTAATTCCTCATTAGGGCTGTATGGAATGTAGAATTCAGCCAGCTGAATTAAGGCAGAAGGGTAATTCTACTTCTGAAAATATTTTTGCAATTTTCTAATAAATTCCATGGAATTCCAATTGTTTTTTAATTTACTTTTAATTACTTTTAAATGGATCAAATATACCATGGACATTCATTTCTGTTTATTTAAACTGCAAATTATTAATCCCCAGTTTATATCAAAACTTGCACACCACTTACAGAATTTTAGCAGTCCACTAGCTCTATAGAATTAGGAGGAATTCCTGAAATTCCATATAACAATGTCAGAAACAGAATCTCTGAAAATTCTGTACAGCTCTAGTCCCTACTACCTTCTCTTATTTTTTGAACTTGGTGACCTAGTCATGTAATTTTGAATTTGCACCCTACAATGTCACTTTTGAGCAGTTGATATATTATATATTAAAAATAGAATAATAGATAGGGGACTGTGTATTACAATGCTACAATACGATCAAGAGGTTCTGAGGACATGGACACCTCAAGAACGAAGCTCCAGAGGTTCCTACATGTCCCCAGAACCTCAAGATGGTTTTATAGCTGAGTAATCACAGTCACCTATCTTTAATTTTTTCTAATATACGGATCCATGGAGTTGAATGTGCTGCAGAGCTGAAAGGTGTCTGCTAGTGGAGCTGTTTGTTTTTCATGGTTGCCAGGCCATTGCTATGGATACTGCAGCTTCCATACACCTCTAAAGCTCCCACTGTGTGTTCTAATTGGTAGTTATCATGTGTTTTTGAATAATTATCTAGGGAAAATGGTGGTGTGTTTATATGAGGGGGTTTGGTGGGCGGGAGCTGGAGTGAAGAAGTGATTTTATTTGAAGATGTATTCATTCTATCAGTGATTTGAAAATACATTTCTTTATTTTGTTGGTTTTTGGTGAACCACGAGTTGGTATTTATTGTATAAGAACATAAGAAAAGTGTCAGCAGCTCCATCTAGTCTGCCCTAGAAACTATCCTTCTCCCTATGCAGCCTTTATCCTAACTTGTCCTTATGTCTGTCCCATGCGAGTTTGAACTCCCTGATTGTCTTTGATGTTACCACCTCTTGTGGTAGGCCTTTCCATTGGTCTATTACTCTCTCTGTGAAGAAGTACTTCCTGAGGTTGATTTTGAACTTTCCTCCTACCAGTCTCATATAATGCCCTCTCATGCATGCTGCCATGCTCTGTTGAAATAGATTGCCTGTCTGAGTTGCGTTAAATCCCCTCACATTCTTAAATGTGTCAATCACATCCTCTCTGTTTCTTCTCTGCTCAAGGGAGTATAGGTTCAGCTCCTTAAGTCTTGCATCATATGACCTGTGATGCAATCCATGGACCATCTTAGTAGCCTTTCTCTGCACCATTTCCAAATGGTCAATGTCATTCTTGAGGTGAGGTCTCCAGAACTGAATGCAGTACTCCAAGTGTGGCCTCACCAAGGACCTGTAGAGGTGCATGATGACCTCCCTCTTTCTACTAGAAATACCTCTACTTAGGCATCTGAGGATGCCACACACTTTCTGTGCTGCTTTCTCACATTGTTTTCCTACCTTTAATTTGTCAGTGATGATTATGCCGAGATCTCACTCTGTTTGTGTCTCCTCAAGTTGTTGTCCTTCCAGTGTATACTTTTTTCCAGGGTTCCTCTTTCCCAAGTGCATTACCTTACACTTTTTGGTGTTAAATAGTAACTGCCAGTCACTGGACCAATCCTCTAACCTTCAAAGATCAACTTCCATGTTGTTTGCTCCTTCCCTTTTGTCCACTATGTTGCAGAGTTGTGTATCATCTGTGAACAGGCAAACCTTCCCTCTTAGTCCATTCACTATGTCTGCTCTAAATATGTTAAATAGGATCGGTCCCAGTATCGAACCCTGCGGGACACCACTGATCACCCTACCTTCCCCTTGACAATGATCCATTGACTAGCACTCTTTGGGTCCTATCATTCAGCCAGTTACTGATCCAGCTGACCATCTTCTGGCCAACTCCAGTATGTTCCACCTTGTTGGTTAGCCTTCTGTGAGGGACAGTGTTAAAGGCCTTTCTGAAATCTAGGTATATAACGTCCACTGCCCCTCCATGATCCAATGTTCTGGTGACCCAGTCGAAGAAGTCGGTCAAGTTGGTTTGACAAGAGTGTCCTGCTGTGAAGCCATGTTGCTTTCAGTCCATTTTTCCAGTATCTGTTAGGTACGCCACTATCCTCTCTTTTTGTAATGGCTCCATCATTTTCCCCACAACTGAGGTCAAACTGACTGGGTGGTAATTTCCTACCTCATCTTTGTTTCTGCTCTTGTGTAAGGGCACAGTGGTTGCCTGTTTCCAGTCTTGAGGTATTTTCCTGCTGTCTAGTGCCTTGTTGAAGAGCTCAGCCAGCAGTGTGGCCAGTTCCTCTCAGAAATCCTTCAATATCCTAGGGTATATGTCATCTGGTCCCATGGCTTTTTCCACTTTTAGTTTATTAAACTCTTTTAGGGCCCTCTCCCTTGAGGGGGCTAGTATCTGCTCCCTGGGAATCGTCCTTTGTCCTGTGTAGTGTAGGAACTTTTTCACTGTCTTCTATGGTGAAGACAGAGCAAAAGAACTTGTTTAGTACTTCTGCCTTGTCCTCGTCACTCTCTGCCATCTTACCTTCCTTGGTTGCTTGCTAGTTGGACTACTCCTCCCTTAGTTTTTCTTTTTTCTGTTATGTATCTATAGAAGATTTTGCTCCCTCCTTAACAACCTGTGTTATTGTATGCGACAGTTACAGTAAAATCCGGTGCCCCCTCTGCATGAGACAGTCATGCTCTTGCATTCTTCTGTTTCTGCAACAATACTATCGTTCAGAGCTCCCAATGAAAGTATTACAGGATTTGAACAATAGTATTATCATGCAAAAATGATACTATTATCATTTCTGCACTGTACTATTATGGGGATTGTTTTGTATGCTTGCTTTTTTTGTGATATTATTTAAATGTATCGATATATTGCAAATAGAATAATAGATAGGTTAGTATATATTACAAGGCAGTAATTCCATTGAGAGGTTTTGGGGACATAGGGAACCTCGACAGCGAAGCTCAAGAGGTCCCCATGTCCTAAGAAACTCAAGATGGAATTATTGCCTTGCAATATACACTAAGCTATTTGTTATTCTTTTTTTTAATATATAGATCCAAGTTTCTTTTTTGCCACATTGTGTGATGCATTGCTGGCAGTAGAGGTCCGGGGGTACCCCCCAGCCCATAGCAGCAATCACCATGTAGGCATTACTGGCCATGTTCCCGGTAGCTAGTGTAACCCCCCACCCCTCCCGTAGTATTGATGCTTGGCCAGCTGGCAATGATTATTGTATGATATTGGTATTATAAATAAATGGACAGTGTATGAAATGTCAAGTCTGTGAGATTTGGCCCTTTAAAATACAAGGTGTCAGCAGCTGAAATCACAGGATGTATTACACTGACTAGGAGATCTCTGCAATGTAATTAACTTCCTTTAAGAAATTGCATTATATGGCCTTTTTATGACCTCTTGCTTTTGAAGTTGGAAACTAAATATACATTTTATTACATCAGGAAAGGACATCATTTAGCTGATTCTTGTTGGATATCTCACACCTGGGTGACAGACTGCAGGGATGTAAACCTCAAAGGAACTGGCGGATCAAAGACTCATCATTTGGGAAAAGGTTTTTTGTTGATGTTCACATTATTTAAAATACCTCCTGGTAGGAAAATCATGTTAGTAATTTTATATTCTAAAAGGAGGAGCAAGATGACTCATAGAAGTGGTGTGGAGACACAGAGTTTAAACTGATACTTGTGTCTGAAATGTGGAACATATATTTTTGGGCTCTTAAGAAACAAATATCTCTCTAATTTAAAGGCACTTACAGAGGTAATACATTAGATATAAATGACCAAAATGTATTGTGGTAGGAGTTTGTTCTGTAGTTTTCCTTTTGTTTCTTTTATGTGGTTGTGATGCTCTTTGATATTTGTTCTGTATATTATCTTACTGTTTTTATCCATTTTTAGTAAACATATTCTTTGAGATACTGCCTGGGTCTCCCAGTTTTCTTTCTGCATGTGGAGTGCCTGTATTTTTAAGTCTGACAACTGTTCAAGGGTTTGATGGTGTTACTAAGCTTTGTTAAAGGTAAGAATAAACCTGAGGTCTCTAATAGAGTTTTAAGGGTTCATTTTGGATACCTGGTTAGGTGCCCTTAATTGAAAGATATATTGCATCCCCCCGAAGATAATATCATCTGAGCCTGTACATTTGGTTACACTAGCATAAGGTTCACAGTTTGAATCCCCCAGAACTTGAGACTAAAGGTGATTCAGACCCAAAAGCAGACAGGAGGGTTATCTTGTCTGTTATCTGTCCACACTATTGCGCTCTGAGGTTGGCACTGTGGGAGCAGAGGGCCTGACCTGTGGAGTGCATTTATGATAGCAATCGATGTGTCAAAGTACATGGCAAAAACCCTGGTAGTCTTGTGGTACCCCCTCTCCATCCTGACCCTCTGATCACCTGCGCTGTAATGTTATAATGATCCCTGGTGGTCCAGTGATTCCCTCCTCCCGGGCCGAATCCCTGATTGCCATCGGAAAATGACACAACACCTCCCTGGTTATCCAGTGGTAACCCCCAAACCCTCAGCCCACACAGGACACCCAGCCCAGCCAGCTCCTCCTGTCATCGGAAGGCAGTTGACCCTCCTGCATACCACCTCAGCTGCCTGCCAAACAACAGCTTACAGCAGTGGCTGCAAGCTCATTGGTCCAGCTGCATGTCTCATGCTGTCTTGTTCGCCCCCTCTCTCTTGCTTGTAAGTGTCTTTCACCTTGCCCCCCCTTCCCATAATTACAGCATAGTAGAATTGGTAGGCAGTCCTACCTTTTCTTCTTTCGGGGAACACAGGATCAATTTTTGGCAGACTTAAAATAAAAAAATCAGTGAAATACTGAGGACCCACTTCAGTCTCTCTAAGTGAGAGACGGCCACCATGTTTTAAGAATTGTTCTGCCTACCCACTAAGGAAAAGTGGCAAATCAGGAGGCATGCTTTGAAAGACGTTAGGTGGCAGACTTGAGGTTGCCCTGTTGAGGCTTAGTGATAATACAATCCTTTAGGTTCCGAACGATACTATTACAGTTCCTGAATGATAGTATTATCACTTGTGAATGGTGGTTTTATTGCTCTGGGAGTGATGGTATTATCAGGAATTTTTTGAATGTTTTAGTACCCCATTATTTTAACAATCCATATATTAAATATAGAACAATACATGGGGTTTTATGTATTATGAGAATTTAATTCACGCTTGAGATGTGTGATGCTACATAAACCCCAAGAGGGGAGGGAGCTCTGGGTTGTAGTTTTTTTTCAAGCATCACACACCAAGTGTGTGTATTAAAATTGAGTAACCATACCCCCATGTTGTATTTTATATAATCACTGGACATGAGTTTTTTCCTTGCCCCCCTTCCCCCTTTTCAATATAGCTTATTTTCCTTTTTCTCAGTTTTCTGGGTCTGACAGGGCTTAGCCATGTTCTGTACCCTGAGCAGTCATGGTCCCATTGGGTTCATCACATTGAAATGGAGGGGATGCATTCAAAAAAGGCCCTGGGAGAAAAGTCCTGGTGTTTTACAGTATCTGCAAGCACTGTGAAATATTGTAACTGAGTGCTGACCTTTGCACAAGTAAAAACAAGCTCAAAGTGCCACTCTCACTCTGGACAAGAATGGATTAAAAAACTGAGTTTTAAAGAATTAGGTCAGGTTTGCCTTTTAGTCTCTTAACATTTAAGCAATAATGACTTCACAGCAGGTTATTTCCTGGTGATTAATGATCGGCTGGGGGGACATGCGTGCCTCAGGCCAGTCCCACCCAGCTGGTCATTAATCACCAGAAAATGACAGGCTATGAGGTCATTTTTGCAATTATAAGTCTAATCACAATAGTACAGTTTTTGATTATTGACAGCAGTGCTGAAAACAGTTCTTATGTTGGCACCACTGCTGTCAGCATAGAGCACTTGATGAGCTGAGTGTCACTGCAGTGCGTATGGAGACTGCTTGTGCTGAGATGAAAACCACTGACTGAAACTATGCTGTGCTCAAGAGTGTCTCAAGACCACAGCAGCTTCCTGTGTCCTCATGTTTGGTTATTATGACAAATAATAACTGGCTATCGCCATTGAAAAAAATGATGGCCAGTTATTAAGAAATAAGTGATGACCCCCTTTACCACACATTATCAACTTCAGTCGCACACAACAGCACACAAAATCACTGTCACACTAACTTCAAAAGTTGAGAGCTTCATTTTTCAATGTTTTTCTTACTGCCTATATCCCATTACCAGTTACTATAAAAAAAGTGACAGTGTTCTAGTGAAGTTTTTTGCAGATATGCCATATGATGTCAAAATAAACCTTTTGAGATTCGCTCTGAATGTTTATGGAACCTTATACACCTTGGGTGAGTGAAAAAACAACTTCCTAATAAGTGGATGATTTCTCACTAAAGAGCATGACTTATAGGCAAGGTCACTTACAATTATTAAAATAATGAAATTCTATTTCCAAGATTTGAAATTCTGGGACTTACATGAGTGATTGTTACTCTAATATTTGGATTTTATCAGGATTCTACTATAATTCTTTTAGCATGTGTATAAATAATCAGAGTAAATTATGTACAAAGTCTCCTATACACTATCCTATACATTATTCTCTATTTATTGTTATCCTGTCTAAATTTATGTTATGCTGATGTTTGTTATAATTTACCAGGGACACCATTTTTAATGAGCAGTACTCAATGTTTTTTTTTTATCCCTGAATAAAATTAAACACCCCCTGTAAATGTAACTGCTGATTAACTTTGCTGGCCTGTTAGCAGTCAGCTTGGATTAACATGATATCTTTGGAAATGTAATGTAACCGCTGCATGCTCCTGTTTCTGCCTCCTTGGGCACTCTTGCAAAGTAGGTTCTGTACCTTGTGCCATGTGTACAAGTTGGCATTGCTCTTACCTTTGGGCCACTCCGTTCCTGATGTGATCTCTGCTGTGGCTCAATTCTGTGTTCACACAGCTCACCCTCGCAAGGACTCAAGTTGTGCAAGAGAGGGGCTGTACATTTTCAAAGCTGGGTTGTTCACCCCAACATCAGCAGTATGATACACTCACTGCTTAACTTACTTTCCACCCCTTGCCATGTCATTCTTTTTTGTAATTTTTATTTCACTGGTGAAAATGGTTCAGAAAAAGGCAGTCACTTTAGACTTTCTGTTTAACCCATTTAAGTAAGTAATTAATCTTTTTTTGCATTTCAAAGTGAAGGAAGATTAACATGAGGTTAACTGACCTGAACTTTGTTGAAACATAGAAACATAGGATTTCCTTGAAGAGACTCAGTATTCCAGAGGGTGTGGAACAAAATGATATCTTGGGCTACTGTGAAACATAGAATTTGATGGCAGATAAGGACCACTTGGTCCGGCTAGTCTGCTCATTTCCTTACCTAATGGATAAGCTGCAGATCCTAGTTAACCAACAGCCTATTTCTTCCTACCCCCCCCACTAGAATTGCCTTATGTCTATCCCATGTGTTCTTGAATTCCCCCACTGTTTTTGGCTCCATGATCTCTTCAGGAAGGCTGTTCTATGTATCTTCAATCCTCTCCATGAAAAAATTCTTCCTCACATTACCTCTGAGCCATCCACCCCCTCCCCATTATGTTCAAATTGAGCCCCTTGTTCATGCACATTTCTTTTCTGAAAGATGCTACCTCTTGGACTTTGTTAATTCCCTTGAGGTACTTGAAAGTTTCTAACATGTCCCCCTCTCCCTCCTTTCCTTTCCTTGAGGGTATACGTATTAAGCTCCTTTAGTCTCTCTTCGGATGTTTCCTGGTGCAGACCCTGCACCGTTTTGGTTGCCCTCTTCTGAACAGCATCCAACCTGAAAGCTCCCTCTTGGAGCAGGGAACACTACAAGTGCCTTAAAAGGTAAAGTCTACCTCCAGTTGCATCTTTGTGAGGAGTGTTTTGGACTCTGTTAATTGTCCCCACACAGGAACTGATAGAATCTGAGTGACTGGAATTTGCTTTGTGCTACTCTGGGACAGTGCTGTTTCCAAAGGGTACTTTAAGACCAGGGGTTCTCTCACTAGTGACTGCATTGCTATTGCATTTATTCACTGTAGTTCTGATATTTCTACTATGTTACTGCCGTTATAACTGCTTGTAAACGTTAGATGCTTTTTAGGGGCTTTTCTGTACCATTACTGCATATTTGTCTCTGTAGGCTGAGTAATGCTACTACTGCAACGCTGCTCTTGCTACACTGTTTGAGTAATCACTGTAATTGAGCATTCTTGTACAATTTCAGTTTCTTGCCTGTACTTCTGCTAGCATGGTCAGAGGTGACTATCGCCATCTTTGCCTTCATTCTCACGCATGAGCACTAGCGAACTGCAGTCGGGACATAGCCCAACAGTTTGTGCATGCGCAGTCAGGAGCAGACCCACAAAATAGTTCCCGCTGCATACTAATAACTTCTTTTGTCCTCTCTTCCCATATAGACCTCAGACAATCCCCCCTCCTCACATGGATGCCAGGCCAAGCACCGAAAGCTCCCTTCTGGAGCAGGGAACACTACGAGCGTCTTACCTTCAGCTGCATCTTTGTGAGGGGTGTTGGCCCATCAATGCTGTGCATCGAATGCCCCGCTCACCCCCACTCCCACCCAAACTCGACCCTTAATTAATAGGCCCCTTCCTATGACATCACTTCCTGCCTGCCGTGATTCTAAGTCCCCCCATTTGCCGGTTATACCAGCTCGCCACTAGAGGGACCTTCTGCCTGTCACCTCATTTTCTCTGCCTGAACTCCTCTTCCTCTTACTTCCTAGTGAACCCTCTATCTTCCACTACTCCTCTACCTTACTCTCATCCTACTCTGCCGACACCTCACTCCTTGCCCAACCTCCTGGCTGGCCCTACACACTGACCCCACCCAGCCCAATCTGCTGACCCCACCGCCCCTTCACTAACCCTCAATGACCACTAGGAGTCACTATTTCCACCTCCTAATCTACCTCTAACCCAGCCTTCTCTAAGTCCTGCCAGCACCCCGAACCCCATCCCACACAGGCTCGGACCACCTACCCCACTGGGGTCTTGAACCCTGCACCCTGTACTCCAAAGTCCGTGGCACTACCGCTACTCCAAAGCGGTATCCACCCTTTCTGAAGGGCAGCCTAGATACTTATACCATCTGCCCCTGCCGCTACCTAAGACACCATGTCTGTTCACCTCCTCCTCAAATGTCTTCTCATCACCATACTAGTGCCCACCGCCAATCAGCCAGACCTCACCCCAGGCCCATATGGGACAGCACCTTTGCATCTCTCTGGCTTAGCCCAATCCCCCTCCCCATACTGGCCACATACCCTGGTCCTCAGCACCCACCTCCTAGCTGTCCCCCCCCCACTGCCTACCCTGGCTCCCTGTGGACTCACCTCATCCTCGCCTTCCCTGCCCTTCAAACCCTGCCCATCCTCTATTCCCCTATGGCCCCCTTCTCACCTCAGCATACCCCCAAAAAGCTTACATACTGCCACCCCCGGTCAGAACCCTGGTCTTGCTACTACTTCTATCCAGTAATATACACCCTAACTCTGGCCCAGCCCCCCTCCAGTCCACCAACTAAGTCTGCTGGTCTCCGCATTGCCTCTTTGAACATTTGCAGCCTGCTGAAAAAATTCACTGAGCTCCAATGTTGGGTTATGCTACATCAACCAGTCATTATAGCCCTAGTAGAAACCTCGCTGTCCAAAACCACCCCTGACTCCTTTGTTTCCCTCCCAGGCTATACCCTATACCAGGAGGATTGTGCAGGTAAATGTGGGGGTGGTTGTGCTATCTATACCCGTGACTCCATCATTGGACAGGCGCTCCCCACCCCCTTGCTTGTGAATGGTGCCCAGGTCCTTATCCTCAAACTCTCCCCAGATCCCTCCAGGGACACACTCTATCTCATTGTCACATACATTCCCCCAAGGAACCAGAACCCAGTGTTGACAGCTATCACAGATTACCTTGCCACCCTTCCCCATAAGGCTGAACAAGTCCTAGTGGGGGACCTTAAATAAACTGGCTTAGGCCCTCCATTTCCCCAATTAGGGACACCTTCTTTGCCCAAGACCTGACACAACTTGTTTCCCAGCCCACTAGAATTAACCCAATGAGAAGAACCTGTACCCTCCTGGACATCATTATCACCAACCGGCCCCAAAAAGTCCAGGATATTCAGGTCCTCCCTGACTCCTTAAGTGACCACTCACCCATCCTATTCCTCTGGGCTTCCCCCACCCCCAAACCCATAACCCAAACCACACTCCGCAGGCGCCTCCACCCAGGTGGGCTGATTAAATTCAAACAGTTCCTCACCCAGATTGATTGGTCCCCCATCCATCAAACAACCGACATTGATGCTGCCCTTGCCCTCTTCTCACAAGCCTTTAACATGGCCTGTGATCTCTTTGCACCCCTCTCCAAAACTTGTTCCAAAAAACAAAATGCTTCCTGGATCACCACTGCCCTACTCCAAATGCTCAGAAATAGGGATAACCTCTGGCACCTAGCCACTGAAACAGGCTGGGCAGCCAACAGACAGGCCTACAATGCCACTTGAAACAGGTGCACATGGGTCATCCATAAAGCCAAGACAGACCACTACCAGGCCACCCTCACCTCCTCCTGGAGATGTGCCCAGACCTTCTGGGACAATATCAAACAGCAAACTGGGAAATCTCGCTCCCCTCCCCCATCTGAGCTCACCATTAATGGCTCTACCTCCACCGATCCTACTTGCATTGCCAGCTGCCTTAACTCCTCCTGTACAGACATTAACTCTGTCCTCCCTAGTAACTTCTTCAACCCACCCTCCTGACTTACCACCCCCAGTCCTCCAGCACCCCTGGTTCCACCTACGCAAGGTATCTGCCCAGGAAGCCAGACCTCTCCAATTTAAAGCATTAAAAAGTAACAGTCCTAGCAATGATTTCCTGGACCCCAAAATACTCCATTTGGTCCTAGATGAAGTCCTTGTCCCACTCACTGGCCTACTTAACCGGTCCATCTGCCTGGGGAAATTCCCTACTACATGGAAAACTGCCATAGTCACCCCTATACATAAAGGGGGTGATAGGTCATCCCCCAGCAATTACCGACCAATCTCCATTCTCTCCCCCCCAAAGCCCAAGAAAAAGTGGTGGCCAATCAAATCACTGAATACCTGGCTAAGCATGACATCTTGTGTCCGCAGAAGCACGGCTTCCATGCTGGTCTCAGTACTGGCACAGCGTTAATGGAGTTCTCCAACTTTCTGCACTCCTCCCTGGATGCTGGCTCCCTAGCGGGTGCAGTGTTCGTTGACCACTCTAAGACCTTCGACACTGTGTCCCATCCTCTTCTATTAGATGCCCTCTACCACACTGGTTTCTCTGCTGGTCCCCTCACCTGGTGCTCTAGCTACTTATCAGCTCATTCCCAGTGTGTTAAAATCAATGTGACACACTCGGAAACATGACCCATCCACTTGGGGTTTCCCCAGGGATCCATCCTGGGTCCCCTGCTTTTTAGTCTTTATCTAAACACCCTGCCCATAGCCTGCTCTGGCAATATTCTTTTGTATGCCGATGATGCCGTCATTTCTGCCACCCAAAAAAATCCCACCTCCCTCCAGGACTCTCTACAACACTCCTTCAATGATGCCGAAACCTGGTTTAATGAGTGCAGACTCATCATTAATCTCAAAAAATACAAGACAATGCTCTTCGCCCACCCCCAAAACATGGCCTGCAACAGCCCACTCCATATCCTCCCTAGCACCCAACAACCGCTTGAACAAGTCTACTCCTACAAATACCTTGGGGTCACCTTCGACTCTGCCCTCTCCTTTAATGCCCACATCAATACCCTTGCATCCGTCACTAACACTTGACTTGGTATTCTCTACCACCACAAGGACGGCCTCCCTCCTGATGCCCTTCGACTTGCCATTACATCTTCAGTTCTGTCCCTTGTGGATTATGGCCTGCCAGTATATGGTGCTGCTGATACCACTGCCCTCAACAAGATTTGGCTCACCCTAAACAAGGCCTGCAGGCTAATAGCTGGTGCTCCCAGGCTCACTCACATATGTCAACTCTATGACAAGGCCAATCTCCTTAACCTTGATGAACGACTCCGCTACCAAACCTGCCTTCTAACTAAGAAAATTCTGCACGGGCTCTCCCCACCAGGGGTGTCTGCCTCCATCCAGCATACCCCGTCCACTGTCTCAACCCGAACCACCAACAAGACCACTCTACTGGTTCCCAGAATTAGGACCACCCATGCTCAGAGGTCTTTCCGCTACAGAGCCCCAACCTGGTTTAACTCCCTCCCTGCATTCTCCAGTTCCCCCAAAATAGCCACCTTCAAAACCACCATTCAGAACCAACTATTTAACTCCCGCAGTTGCTCCTGTCTCTAAATGGCACTCTGCTACTACCACACTGCCCCTGACAATGCCCACTGGGCTGCACTCCCCCATCTCACTCCTCCCCCCCCACTCCCCCCAGTTTCCCTGCCCTTTGCAGATACCTGCATTAGCAGTACTTTGTCACCTTGAAATGTCTCAGATTGTTCTTTGTATGAAAACATTGTGTAACTTATGTCACTTATTGTCCTGAATTCTGTAAATTTTTTACTCTGTCTGTCCTCTATGTGACGTAGTACCTTTGTAAACAAGCCTCTGGTTCAAAGGTTATAAATTCAAATTTGCACAAATAATTAAATATGTCTTTGCAGAGATGGGGTCTCAAGAACTGCACACAGTACTCCAGATGGGGTCTCACCAACTGTCTGTACAGAGGGATAACAACTTCCTGTTTTCTACTGGTGATGCCTCTCCCTATGCATCCCAGTATCTCCTCAGCCCTCCTTACTGCCTTCTCACATTGATTGCCACCTTTAGGTCATCTGATATAACTACCCCCAGGTCTCTTTCCATTTTTGTTGTTGTTGTCAATATCTCACTCCCATTGTGTACTCTTCTCCTAGGTCTTTGTTTCCCAGGTGCATTACTTTCACTTCTTTGCGTTGAATCTAAGCTGCCATACATTTGACCATTATGCCAACCTTGCCAAGTCCCTTCTCATCCTTTCCACCCCACCTTGTGTATCAACCCTGTGGCAGATCTTTGTGTTGTCTGCAAAGAGACATACTTTTCCTTCCAGTCCCTCTACAATGTCACTTATAAAGACATTAAAAAGGACCGGACCCAGTACTTGAACCCTGCAGTACCCCACGAGTAATCCCACTTTCTTCACTGTGTACTCCATTTACTATTAACCTCTGCATCCTGATGTCCAGTCAATGTTTTGCCCAGGCTACCACCCTGGGACCCACTCCCAGGCTGGCTAATTTGTTTATTAATCTTTTGTGTGGGACTGTGTCAAATACCTTGCTAAAGTCTAGTTAGGTCATGTCCACAGCCCCTCCCTGGTCTACTACTTTGGTCACCCAGTCAAAAAAATCAATTAGATTTGTCTGACATGACTTTCCTGCTGTGAATCCATGCTGCCTTGGAACCTGTGCCCCACTGGCCTCTAGGTACTCAATAATTCTTTCCTTCAGAAGTGATTCCATCATTTTTCCAACCACTGAGGTCAAACTGACATGTCTGTAGTTTCCTGCCTCTGTCTTGCTCCCACTTTTGTGAAGGGGAGTCACATCCACCCTCCTCTAGTCCTCAGGTACCACACCATCCTCCCACAATTTGTTAAAAAGTGTAATCAATGGTGTTACTAGTTCTCCGCCTAGTTCTTTTAGAATATAGGGGTGAACCCCATCAGGCCCCATAGCTTTGTCTACCTTCAGTTTTAGGAGTTCTTTCAGAACCTTTTCTTCTGTGAAAGGACTGATATCATCCCCCCTATCCAGAGTGCTTCTATGGAGGTGCCTCTCCCTCCTCTTACTTTGTGAATACTGAGCAGAAGTATTCGTTCAGTATCCCTGTTTTTTCACTGTCCCTCTCTGCCCACCCACCCACCTCATTATTCAGCCTCAGTATCCCTCCCT
Organism: Neoceratodus forsteri; assembly: GCA_016271365.2. Taxonomy (NCBI): domain Eukaryota; kingdom Metazoa; phylum Chordata; order Ceratodontiformes; family Ceratodontidae; genus Neoceratodus; species Neoceratodus forsteri. The sequence continues at coordinate 262,353,747 of JADMNL010000028.1, forward strand.
TTGTCTTTCTTCACTCCCTAATGTACCTATAAAAGGTTTTTCCCCATCTTAACTGAGTTGGCTACTTTTCCTCAATTTGGGCCTTGCTATTCTGACTGCCTTCCCCACTTCCTTCTGCTTTAACTGGTACAGTTCTCTGTCCTGTTCCTTCTGTGTTTCCTTATACTTCCTGAATGCTATCTTTTTCTCCCTAACCTTCCCCACCACCTCTTTTGAGAACCATAGTGCTTTTTTTCTTCCGTTTTGATTTATTTGCTTCACACAAAGGCTTGTTGCCTCTGTGATGGCAGTTTTGATGCTTCCCCATTGTTGCTCCACCCCACCTTCTTGCCTATTTGCTGGTGCTTTTCTGATGCACTGTCCCATTTTGACAAAATCAGCCCTCCTGAAGTCCAGTACCTGCACTTTTGTATGGTTTGACTCTACAACTGAGTTTATCATGAACCACACTGTTTGGTGGTCACTTGTTCCCAGATGGCTACCCGCTTCCAGATCTGAGATCCTCTTTCTGGCCCCATTTGAGAGTACCAGGTCTAAGATTGCTCCTTTCGAGTGGGTTCCAACACTAGCTGTCTGAGGCATGCCCCCTGTAGGGCATCAATAATAGCCCTGCTCTTGGTTGTGGCTGTAGCAAAGTTGCTCCAGTTAACAGCTGGCATATTCAGGTCCCCATCAACAATATCTCCTCTTTCTCTGTCATCGTAAGGATGCCTTTATCATTTCCTTGTCCATTTCATCCCCCTGCGATGGGGTCTGTATGCAACTCCTGTGCGGATTGTTGTGCCATTTCAGTCTCCAGGGTGACCCACAGTGTCTCCTCTCCTCCCTGCTTACCCTTTAGTTCCATTGCTTTGATCCCTTCCCTTACATAGAGAGCTACTCCTCCTCCTCCTCTTCTACCCTCTCTGTCCCTCCTGTAGATTGTGTACCCTGGTATGTTGACATCCCAGTCATGGTTCTCTGTGTACCATGTTTCTGTGATTGCCACAATATCCAGGTATCCCTCTTCCATCAAGCCTGCCAGTTCAGGGAGTTTGTTACCTAGACTATGGGCATTGGTATACATTACCCTCCATTATTTGATGGCCTTAACCCTTTTTGCCTTATTCCTGTCCTTACTGCCTTTGTCTTTTTCTCCATTTACCCCTGTCCTTCTCCCTATCAACTTCTCTATCTTGGTGTTTACCTCACTAACTACCCTGATTTTTTGGGGGGGGTGTAGGATTTCCCTTCTCCTATTCAGTGTCTCCCCCCTTGGCTAGTTTAAATGTTTGCCAATGAAGCATTTAAACCTATCACCTAGGATTCTGGTTCCCCTCCAGGACAGATGCAGATCATTGCACCAGTATAGGCTTACATCCCTTCAGGTGGACCCCCAGTCCTCAATGAAGCTAAAACTCTGAGCTCTGCACCAGTTTTTCAACCACTGATTGAATCCCATGGTGTGGAGCACCCTAGCCTCACTCATACCATAAACAGGCAGCACCTCCAAGAAGGTTACCATGTATGCTACTTGTCTAAGGCCCCTCCCCAACTCCACAAACTCCTCCTGCACTGCTCTGATCCATTTTCCAGCCAGATCATTTGTCCCTAGGTGGACAATGGCATCCAGCTCCCTCCCCCATGCAGCTGCTGCCATGACCCTGAGGATTTGCTCCTTGTCCCTCCAAGTCATGGCACCAGGCAGGCACCTTACCTCCCTCTCCCCTCCCTCCCCCAGTTCTACCCTCCTAACAATGGAGTCCCTCACCAGGAGCTGTTTCCTTCTCCTGTGGGGTCCCATACCTGCTCCCCTGTGGTTCTCCTTTGTGGAGGTTCCCAGCATCCTCCTGGGTCTCCACTGTGGGTGCCTCCATAGAGGAACCACAGTCTGCCAGAATGGCATGTGAATTGTGGAGAGGTACAACTGGAGGGATGTACCTCTGTTCCACCACCCTCACCCTCCCCGAGCCCACTGTGGTCCAACCACTCCTCTTTCTTGGCAACTTCTGAGGCAGTGGCGGTGGCCCTGGTGGTCCCTGGGTGGAAAAGGAGGTCCCCCAAATCCTGGACAAATCAGCTTGGAGATGAGCAACCTCCTTCCTCTGACCAGAGTGGTGCCTGCAGATGGGACAACACTGCATCCTCCAGAATGTCTCCCAAAAGACTGCTGCTCCATAGCCACTGCACTGCACCACTCCCATCATAACTTATTTGTGGCCCCTTAACTGTTGTTTTGTATACTTACTCTTTTTTCTCTGTCTTTATTTTTTATATATATATATATATAATTTTTTATGTAAAGGATGGAGTGGACATTGTCAGGTTGTTGTTTTTTTTTCTCCAGTAGCACTAATCTCTGGGTTTTTGTGAAAGAATAAAAATCAAAACTTTTTGATATACTTTAAGCTATTTGGAATATATGGAACAAACAGATCAACAAACTTGGAAGCTTTAGTTATTCAAGCTGTAAAAATGTAACCTTTTGAATAAATTTCAGTTCTTACTCTGCAAGCTTATCCAAGGTTTCATGCTGTTGCATCTTGTTTGTGTATGTAAAGGGCCCCGTAATGCTGTTTTGCAAACTGCTTGTAGTATGCAGCACTCAGTATGCACCAGACCCTAAACCATCAGATTGGTTATTCTGAATTGAACCACATGTGGCTTTTCACTATTTTCTGTGACAATTTATGTGATAGATTGGTCACTTCTCTTGTACTATATTTCTAAAATACCTCACAGTACATTGCACCATTGCATTAAAAAACAATCAGAAAAAATTGTCTGTTGCCATGTTGGTCCTTGTACAACAAAATGCAAAAAGTAGGTGATTTGATACCTTCTACTGGACCAGCAGATATTTACATAAAGTCCTTAAACTTCCAAACTTACAGAGTTCTTCTTAAGCAGGGAAATGGCATGTTTTTAAAAAGAGCTCACTTTCAAATACCCAGAGCAACGTTAGAAAAAATATATATTTCACACATGAATGTGACATATTAGACAAGTACTTGGATGGGAAACACAAAAAGGATAAGAAAACCTCCTTGAAAATCTAGTAGTGTGTAGGTCAATGTCACAGAAGGAGTGTTATGTAGATGAACAAGGTCTATAAATTATCTAATGTTAAATGTCTTACTAAAGGGAAACTGGAAACTGAGTGTGTGTGTGTGTGTGTGTGTGTGTGTGTGTGTGTGTGTGTGTGTGCTAAGTACTTGATGGAATTAAAGACACACAGCAGTTGCATAAAATGAGTCTTCACATACTTTTTACCACATATAATCAATGCTGGAACTGTTTAAACATGTTTCTGTCTGCAACTATGTGTTCATTTGTCAATATTATTTGTGAATATTTAAGGTTGTACTGTTTAAACATGTTCTATCTGTAACTTTGTGTTCATTTGTCAATATTATTTGTGAACATTTAAACTGTTACCTGAAACAGGACCACCTTGTAAATAGGGATTCATTGCCCTAATGGTGTCAATGTACCAATGTACCATTGTACAAACAACATTTTCTACTACTAAATAGTAGTTTTGCATGTGTAAATTAAAAACCCAAGGAATCACTACCCACAAGTAAAGACAAACCTATAAATGCACAGTTATATAGATTAGGTAGAACCATTTTATATATAAGCATAACAGAAACATGTTCAACATATATCTGTCCATACCAGAGGAGGGAACTAAAATGGTGCAGGGTCAGCACCAGAAACCATATGAAGAAGGACTAAAGAAGCTTAATATGTATACCCTCGAGGAAAGGGGGGGACATGACAGAAACATTCAAATACCTCAAGGGAATCAACAAAGTCCATGAGGGTAGCATCTTTCAGAAAAAGAGATGTGCAAGAACAAGGGGGCACAATTTGAAGATAGAGAGGGGATGGTTCAGAGGCAATGTGAGGAAGTATTTCTTCACAGAGAGGTTGGTGGATGCATGGAACGGCCTTCTTGAGGAGGTTGTGGGGTCAAAAACAGTGGGAGAATTCAAGAATGCATGGGACAGACAAAAGGCAATTGTAGTTGGGGGATCGGAAGAAGTAGGCTGTTGGTTAACTAGAATCTGCAGCTTATTCAATAGGTAGTAAAATGGGCAGACTGGGTGGGCCAAGCGGTGGTTATCTGCCATCAAAGTCTATGTTTCTATGTTTCTATCTGTTGTACCTGAAAGAAATAAAAAAAAGAAAAAAAAACAGAAGCATATTAAATAGTGTAATGGGACATGAAACTATAGTAGTGGCCACATTCATGCTATCATTCACCATATTCAAAAGAAAAATAAGTTTGACCTCAAACGCTCACCTCTGTTGTGTGTCTTTGAAATATTTTTGGAGAACCAAGATAGTGAGGTCAGAGATGGAGTGATCAGACTCAGAGAAATGTTGTCCCACTGGTATTTCAATCTTCTTCATTTTAATATAATCTCTGTTTGAGTTCATTCAGGTTTGAAGAGGTTGTCCGGTCTCCCCCAGATAACCTGTATGTGGGCATTTTTTTGCACTGAATGTAATAAACAACATTCTAAGATATCTTTAATACCCGCTGTTGTAGGTGCAACTAACCCCCTGTTGTAACCTATGGTTCCCACCTGCCTTGCCCCCTGGTTCGACAACGTCCACCAGACAGCCTTTCCCTCACAATTTTGTAACATTATGTAACCTAAGTAACATACAAACTACTACATTATGTAACCTAATTGTATCTATGTTAAATGTTCCTTTTACTGCACTTGTAATGTTATCCTCTGTTTTAATCTGCACTGTAATAATTGTCTTGATGTCTGCCCCCCTGCAATGAGGTGCCTTTGTAAATGAGTCTCTGACTTAAAGGTTGTAAACCCGATTTGTAATGAATAAATAATGAATAAGATGCACATATATAATTCCCATGTATCTTGAATTGCCTGTTTTTGGGGGGTGTTGCTAAAATTTGAAGTGGAAATGTGCTCACGTGTCTTACATCTGGGACTATTGCAGGGTCACATGCCTCCAAATGTTCTGTTGTTTTGGTCAGGTACAAGTTTATTCCTGACAATCAGGTTGGATAAATTAGGTGGTGGTTTGAAAGACAGTAGAGGTAGAAACATAGAATTTGACGGCAGATAAGGACCTCTTGGCCCACCTAGTCTGCCCATTTTCCTACCTAACAGATAAGCTGCAGATCCTAGTTAACCAACAGCTTACTTCCGCCTACCCCCCACTAGGACTGCCTTATGCCTGTCCCATACATTCTTGAATTCCCCCACTGTTCTTGACTCCACAACCTCCTCGGGGAGGCTGTTCAGGTAGTTCTTGGAAAATACATTTCAAGGTGTCATCCTCATTGAATATTGGTTGGAGGTCTTTAATAATTTTACATAGGGGTTCCAGATCAGGGTTGTATGTGACAGCCAAGGATATCCGGTTGGTGGTAGTCTTTTTTTCATATTGTAGTACAGTAGTTGTTCTCTAGATATTTGCATAGCATGTTCCACCACTCTGTCAATTTCTCTGGTGGAATGCTCCTGCCCAATAAATGTTTTTTTTTTCAGTGTGTCCAGGTGTTTATCTCTGTCCTCCTCACTTGAACAGATGTGGTAGTATCGAAGCACTTGACTGTACATTACAGATTTTGTAGTGTGCCTATGGTGATTGCTGTTTCTGTGTAAGTATCTTTGTCTGCCTGTCGGCTTCCTGTAAATGCAGGTCTACAAGGTTTCATCTTTGATGCTAACTGAGGTGTTTCAGAAATTAACACTGTTGTCAGAGTACTCCAGGGAAAGTTTAATGGATGGGTGGAGGTTGTTAAGTTCCTGATGGAATTCTTTGAGTGTGCAGTTACGCTCTGTCCAAACTAGAAACAATCAATATAACAGAAATAAGCAAGTGGTTTGTGTATACATTGTTTTAGGAAATCGTCCTCCAAATGTGTTGTGAAAGGTTGGCATACTGTGGAGCAACCCTGGTGCCCATTGCTGTTCCCATACTTTGACCATAATGGTTACCATTAAAACTGAAGTTATTGTGAGTCAGAATAAATTCAGTGAATCTCACAACAAATTTTGGGTGGATTTTGTGGTGCTGTCCTTTCTCTTGAGGTATTTACAACAGGCCAAAATGCCATCAATATGTAGAATATTAGCGTAGAGGGAGGTTACATACATCATGGTTAATATGGTAGTAGGTGGTAAGTCCCTAAAAACAGAATGTTCATGCAAGAAATGTGTAGTGTCCTGAATATAGCTGTCCCTTTTCATGACATGTGGTTTTAAAATGGTTTATATAAAGCCAGAGATCCCCCCCCCATCAGGGTACCCTTCTCAGATATCACAGGTCTCCATGGATTTCCAGGTTTATGGATCTTGGGCAGCATGTAGAATGTCCCTGACCCAGTTTCATTGGGGATGAGATCAGTTATTCAGTCTTGGACATGATTAGTAAATGATATGATTATGTTCCATAGTTCTCTGGTGTATTCTGCAGTCAGATCACTAGCCAGTTCCCTAAGTAGCTGTGACCTCTTAGTTGTCTGTTAGCATCTTTGACATAATCCTCCCTGTTTAAGAGCACTACTTCAGAATCAGCTTATTTTATAACTGTGTCATTGTTAGATTTCAGTGATTGTATTGCTCTCTTGTCAGAACAATAGGCTTCAATATTAGTTATACATCATGTCCACTGAGCTCGGTTTTGAACATTTCCCCCTTGCGTTATGGACCACGCAAAACAATGGAAAATAGTTCAAGTTTTCCTTCACAACCTACTGCATATTAAAGGTACTTATAATTTATAAATGAAGATGGCATGTGGCAACCTCAGAGTAATGTAAAAACATATTTTATTATTCCTGTACAATATAAACTAATAGTGCTTATAACACTATTGCATAGATATAAAATTTTGTAAACATTGCAAAAAGCAGAATACTGTAAATACAGAGTAATAAAGCTTTTAAAAGAAAACAACAAAGAAAAGTAATCAAAGTCAATATGAAGTCTTGGAAATGTTTGAAAACAGCAACATTATTCTTGCATATGTGTATATATATATATATATATATATATATAGTAATAATAAGGTTATTTTTTTTTTGTATACCCATATTATATATGTTAGAAGATTACCCTTATTAATCACCCTTTTCCTAATATATACTAAAAATATTAAAATATTAAAATGATACACACTTGAGGCCGGATTTTCAAAGGTCAACCACAAGCTGCGACAATAGCAGTTTGTGCCAACTGCCCCTGTATCAGGGATCCTGTGCCCAATTCAGCATCTGACAGGGTCTCGGAGCCTGTGTCCTGTGACTTGCAGCATCAATGGCAGTGCACCAAACAGACAATGCATCCATCATGTATGCCGTAAGTGTGGGAAGGCTGGGCAGCAGCTGCACCTGTGGAAGGAAGCAAGGTAATGGTTCACCCCTCCCAAGACCCGATCCCCTGTAAGCTGCAATATGATAATAAATAAAATCCCTGGTGATCCAGAGGTACCCTCAGACCCTAAGCTACCTGTAAGCTGCAATATAATAATAAATAAGATCCCTGATCTAGTCGTTCCCCCAGCCCCGATATGCCTGAATATGGCACTGCTGCCAATGTCCAAATTTGTTGGTCTAGTGGCCTCCCCAACCCCAGCAGGTAGTGCCGTATGGGCATCTGTGTCCCTGTCTCCACATCGTGTGTCACTAAGGGGGTTAGTCCAGGCTTGGCGCTAAACAAGGGGGCAAAGTCTGGTAAAACCTCCCTTACTTTCTGGATCTGGTCTGGGTTCAGCTGGGGAGACAATTTATTGCCTACACAGAGGACTCCCGCTTACTCTCTTCCAGCAAGTTAAGAAGGGGGTCTCTTTCGTCCGTCCCCTCCCCATGACTACATACTGCAAACACCATGTCAGCCCTGTTTGCATATGGCTTCATCATGTTCACATGGTACATCCTTTCAGTCTGTCTATGGTCAGGTAACTCCACAATGTAGTTTACGTCATTTATATTTCCTTCTCACCAAGGCTTTCCTGAGCAGAGTATATCATAGTATGGCCCAGTCATGGTTTTCAGTGCACCATGACTCAGTAATGACCATGGTCGAACAGTCAGAAATGGTGCAGAAAGTGTAGGGAGGTTAAGGTTTGGGATGTCTGTTCCAGGGTAGAAACATAGCTTAGAGATTAGTGTAACAAGCTGTTAATGAGATTGGTACATCCAGCAGACCTGGGTTAGATTCCCACAACCTCCACATGCATATTATGTGACTCTGAACAACTCACTTAACCTCCCCAGTGCTCATGTGTCACCCCTGAAAACAGGCACTTCAAGTTCAAGTTCAAGGTTATTGCAGGAATAACTCCATTGAGCAGGCTCATTCACAAGGAGCTCCTGAGAGCATATATTAGAAGCATATACATGTACAAGGCATTAACAATACATAATGAGGATACAAATATATGCAAGGAGATAGTGGCAAAGGTAATATACATACAGTCATGAGTAGAGTTGAAGCGAATTTAAATTCTGCCAGCAAAGTGCCCACAAAGTGGGCACTTCACGTTGGCACTTCACTACGTGGAGTGTCCCATAGGAAAGGCTCACTTCACCCTGTTATTATTACTTTGAATTGCCTTTCCACCTTAAATGCCAAGTAAGGCAGAGTGACAACAATACTGGCAGCACCCCACCCACACAGTCACCAGAATTAATGTGCATCCCAAAAGTGCTACTGTCATGTGTCCAGAAAATTTCCTAGTGCTGACAAAGTGAAATGAGAGCGTAACAAGAAATGCAAAGTCTCCCAGAATTAATGGCGCACTCATTTGTGCACACAGTGATCACACACAGAGTCACCAGAACTAATGTGCATCCCCAAAATTCTACTGTCTTGTGTCCAGAAAATTCCCCAGTGCTGATGAAATGCTACTGTCTTGTGTCCAGAAAATTCCCCAGTGCTGATGACGAGAAATGAGAGCGTAACAAGAAATGCAGTCTCCCAGAATTAATTGTGCACTGCAAACACACAAACAGATTTAGATTGAGCTGCGCACTCAAGGGATGCATATGAAAAGGCACAACAACACCTAACCAGTGCTCACAAGTCACAATCTAAATCTGGAAAGGAATACCTTTTGTCAGTTGGGGGATTAGTGCATGGCAGTAATAATCCACTACCAGTAAAGATACCACAACGCAGTATAAAAAATTCATACAGGTGTGGTGGATAGCAGGTTCACACTGGTGCAATTACTCTGTGACACAAAAGAAGGTGTCTGATTTAATGGCATGAATCACACACACACACTCACACACACACTACAAGTAATGCGTAGCAAATTGAAAACCGTTAGTAATATTACCAAATGTTTTTAACAGACAAATTATGCACTGCTGCACCACAACAATCAGCAAAAGTGTCAAAAATTATGAAAATATTACTGTATGTACATTAACACAGTTATACAAGAAAAATATAATCAAAACAGAAAGACTGCCTTTTTCTCCCAGTTAATGTACCTACACCACAAATATGCCCCTCCCCCAAAGCACATTTCACAGTACACAGACTGATTGTTCTAAATTAGCATTCAAAATTCACACACCACAATAAACACTCAATGGTATGAGCACAGAGGGGTTTCCTACAATCAATGTACTATATTTTGAACAAAACAAAAGACTCAAAAAGGCATTTTAAACAGCTTTAGGAGGTTTTGAATTACAGAGCTCTGAGAGCAAACTGTCTCCAGCTACCACTACACACACACTACCCAGGCCAGAACTGAGGCTGTGCAGAACAATCTAGAGCCCATGTGACCTGCAATCCCATGAATCACTGCAGAATTTCATTTGGAGCTCAATTACAAGGTAAAGTGAAGCGAAGTACATTGATTTCAATGTACTTCGCCTTAAAATTGGTGGAGAAGTGGTTTGGGGAAGGTGGAATAATGCAAAGTCATTGGCTTCAATGGACTTTGTGTTCCTCATTATGAAGCGAAGTACTCAGCTTCACATTGTGGAGTACTCCGCGGATTCTGTGTTAGTCCATGAATCACTTCACGGAGCGAATTGAGGCCATTTCGCCCACCAGTACTTACAGTACTATAACTTGCATGCTGTACAGGAAGGGACGCAAATGCCTATGGCTGTACTTCCCTGATGAGCTGAGCCTGTATCATAAAACTCCCCAATTTAAAAGCTCTTATTAATGAGTGCAGTGGTGGGGTGGTAAAGCCTGGATTGATACTACAAAACAGGCTTACAATACATTCAAGTAACTAGTAAAAAAATAAATTTTGTGATTCGTGACGTGATCGTAAATCATGATTTGTGACTGCATTTGTGACCGTGATGATGAAGAATGTGATTCAGTGTCGACAGTGTGAGATAACCAATATGGAACTGTATTGGGAATGCAAATGCCTATGGCTGCACTTCCCCAATGAGCCGTAGCACAAAACTCCCAAACCTAAAAACTCTTATTAATGAGTACAGTGGTGGGATGATGAAGCCTGTAGGGGTACTACAAAACAGACTTACAATACATCCAAGTAACTCTTAAAAAAATTTATTTTGTGATTCATGACGTCACATGATCGTGAATCATGATTCATGACTGCATTTGTGACTGTGATGAAGAACATGATTTGTATCACGAGTGACTTGTAATGATGATCCTGACTTAAAAACGCATATTAATGAGTACAGTGTTCATGCAGAATTATGCACCACACCAGTCCAGTACTCTGAAGCCAAAGAAACAACTGTGACTTAAGTTACAGATGGAGATTGGACCCTAAAGAGATGCAAATGCTCAGACAAATTAAGATTGCGCTGCACATTGAAGATATGCAGGTGCAAAGGCACAACACCTAACCAGTGCTCACCATCAGAAATTCAAATCTGGAAAAGAATACCTTTGCCGGTTGAGGCGGGTTGCGGGTGGGGGAAGGACAGTGTACTGCAGTAACAGTCACTAGTACTAGTAAAGATACCACAAAGAAGTACAAAAATCATGCAGCTGCAGTGGATAGCAGGTTCTCATTGCTGAAATTACTATGTGGCACAATAAAAGGTGTCTGATTTGATGACACGTGTCACACACATAGTCACACACACACACTAAGTAATGCATAGCAAATTGAAAACCTCAGTAATATAACCACATATTTTAAACAAACTAAAATTATGCACTGCTGCACCACAACAATCAGCAAAAAAAATGGCAAGAATTATTGAAAATATTACTGTGTGTACATTAACACAGTTGTACAAGAAAAATATCACCAAAACAGAAAGAAGTCTTTTTCTCCAATTTAATCTACCTACACCACAGATACGCCCCTCCCCCAAAGCACACTTCCACTGTCTCTCAGTACACAGACTGAATGTCGTACATTAACATTCAAAATCCATACACAAACAATAAATGCTCGATGATATGAGTACAGGAGGGTTTCCTACCGTCGATGAACTAAAGTTTCAGAAAAAAAGAATTACTCAAAAAGGCTTTTTTAATAGCTTTTAGAAGGTTTGAATCACAGAGCACTCTCAGAGCAGACTGTCTCCTACAGCTTCCTACACACACTACTCTGAACTGAGACTGTGCGAACAATCTAAAGCCCATGTGACCTGAAATCCCATGAACCACTGCAAAATTCACCTTTAGAGCTAAAAAACAAGATGACGTGAGGCAAAGTACATTGTTTTCAATGTTCTTCGCCTTAAGAATAGGCGGAGTAGTGGTTTGGGAAGGCGGAGTAATGTGAAGTCATTCTTTTCAATGGACTTCGCGTTACCCATTATAACGTGAAGTGCTCCGCTTCGTGTTATGGAGCACTCCGCAAATTTGCCTTCAATCCATGAATCACTTCGCAGAGCGAATTGGGGCTACTTAGCCCACCACTAGTCATGAGGCATACATAGCAATACACGGCAGTAAAAAGGTGTACAAAATATAATACAATACAATAAAAGATAAAACTTGCAGACACATCTATACAAAGCAACCTTAAACTACCTAATTGGATGTGGCGTAGAAGGGAAGGAGACTTGAGAGAAGGTATGAGGGAGCAAAATGGAGAGGAGGGAAAGGAGGAAGTTCAAGTCTTTGGAAACTGTGGGACCGACCAAGCTAATTGCAGCTGCATATATGTTTCAGTTTATTTCCATCTAGGGTTTTAAAGGTATTAAAGAAACGAAGCAGGTAAGTTTAAGAACATTCTGGAGCTGGTTCCAGGCAGCAGGGAGGGTGTAGGATATAACCCATTTACCAAAAGTGGTACAAGTTTGTGGAATGTCTAGAAGTAAATAGTCAGATTTCCTGAGTGAGAATGTACATTGGGAAATATGGACAAGGGAGGATAAGTAGCCTGGAAGCTTATCCAAGAGGATTTTGAATGTCCATGTCCAGCATGAATCATACATCTAGTTGAGAGTGATGTCCACCCAACAGCTGAATATATGTCGCAATGGTGTGTTTGAAAAGGGGCATTTGTTATGAACCTAATTGCTCAATGGATGAGGACATCCAGTTTGTGTGAGTTGGTTGCAGAGATGGAATTATAGATTATGTCACCATAATCAAGTACAGGCAGGAAGGTAGCCTGGACAAGCCTTCTTCTAATCTTAGTGGGAGAAAGAGATTTGTTTCTAAAAAAGAAGCCTAGCCAAGCTTTGAGTCTGCAAGCGAGGTTGTCATTGCATGCATCGAAAGTGAGTTTACTGTCAAGCCACACACCTAAGTATTTAAATTTGGGCACAAGCTCAAGCAGTTTGCCTAAGGAGGTGAGAATGTGGTTTTCTAATGGAGTTGAATCCAAGTGTACTGAGTAGTTTAAGGTGAAGAACATAGCCTTCTTTTTTTGCATTGAAACATAGTTTAAAATTGATGTGGGTCTGTTCTAGTTGGGCAAAATGAAGTTGGAGTTCATTTCTGACTTCAGCTACTGTTGGTTTGGATGTATACAACACAGTATCGTCCACAAAAAAGTGGAGCTTGGAGTTTATGATTTTTCAAAATTTTTTTTTTAGTCTTTGGTAACCAGGTAAGGCTCACTAGGTGCAAGTGTCTGTTTTCAGGGGTGACCTGGGAGCACAGGGTGGTTACGTGACTTGCTCAGAGTCGCACAGTATGCACGTGGAGGTTGTGAGAATCAAACCAAGGTCTGGTCTGCCGGATGTACCAAGCCTGTTCACAGCTCATTACTTTAACCTCTAGGCTATACTGCCAGCCATGTTGGAGTCAAAGTTATTGATATAGAGGGAAAATAGAATAGGGCCAAGAATAAACCCTTGTGGGACACCCCTACTAATGGGTAGGGAACCTGAAAGTGGCCATTAGCCTTGACCTTCTGGGTTCTACCTGATAGGTAGCTTGTGAACCACTTGGCTGTTGTGGGTGAGGCACCTAGTTTGAAGAGACTGTCAACACTTACCCAGTTAGCAAAAGCTAATAAATAAATAAATAAATAGCAAGGTTATGGTTGATGGTGTCAAATGCCTTGCAGAGATCTAAAAAAATGGCTACAGTGACCTTTTTGGCATCATGCACAGCTGCCCAATCATTTGTGACTTTCGCAAGGGCGGAGATGGTGCTGTGGTTGGGCCTGAAGCCTGATTGGGCAGGGTTGAGGAGAGAGAGAGAAGGTTTCGATGTGGTGTCAATTTTTCAAAGATTTTAACTAGGATAAGCAGGATAGAGATAGGTCTGTAATTGTTAAGATTGCAAGGGTCACCAGCTTTGAAAAGAGGGATGATATGTGCAGATTTTCAACACAAGGGAACTGTGGCTGTGATGGAGAGGTTCAAAATATGAAGTATGGGTGCTGTAAGATGGTAGTGGCCTAGTTTTAGAAAGAAAGGTTGAAGCCCATCTTCGCCACCACCCTTGTGGGTGTCTAAGTTAACAAGGAGGTCTTCTACATCTTTCAAGGAGACAGGTCGAAGCTGGAAGGGAGAAAGAGAGAATGCAGATTTGTGGGGATTGGAGTTCATGTTGGGCTTTACAAGGTCTGCATAGGGAGTGTCAAAAGCCGTCCTGGTGGTGACAAAATGTAAGTTAAGTTCTTTGAGGATCTGATCACGATTTTTGATGTCCAGATCTTTAAGGTGAATCTTAGATGGGATGGATGGTGTAGCCTGGTGACCCTCTACTGCTTTAAGTGTCCTCCAAATTTTGGCCGGGTTCCTGTATGCCTGCCTGCTCAAGGGAAGAGGCACAATATGTTGACTTGGCAGCATGTATACATTTAAAACAGGCATTGTGTCTAGTGTGCCTTACCAAAGAATACAAAAAAATCTCCACTTGCGTACTGCATGACCCTGAGCAAGTAACTTAACCTCCCCAGTTCACCTGGGTCACCACTGAAAACAGGCCTTGTACTTAGTGGGCCTTACCCAGTAACCAAAGAATAATAATAAAAAAGTTACTTATTATACCAGTGTTGTCAGCAATCAGGTTTTCCTCTGAAAGCAGATGAATAATTAACTGGGACTGATCTTTCCCCAACAGGGTACTAATGTGAGGCCAAAGGTTTTTTGGTGAGTTTCTATGTACTTCTTACTTAATGTTGCAGTCTAATTTAATTTTGCCGGCAAAATTCTGGTGAAATCATAAATTTTGCCACATGAAACATTTTGTGAAATTCACACATTTCTCCTGTGAAATTCGGGGGTACCAAATAAGAAATTCCAACAGCAAAACAGTGAATTTCGCCCACAAAATGCAGAATGAGGAGATTGGTGAAATTCCATAGGTAGTTGGTGAAAATCGGCATTTTGGGAGTGAAATGCACAATTTCATGGGTGAAATTTGTGATTTTGCAGGCAGAATTTCGCATTTTGCACCCGCAAAATACTTTGCTAAATGTGTGAATTTTGTGAAGTATTTTGCAGAATGAAATTTGTGCATTTCTCTCATCTCTATTCTCAGTTCCTAGTGTAGTAGGCTACCTTTGCTTTCCTAGACATCATTATGGCTATGCTTCTGAGAAGATTCCTATAGGCTTCTAACCAGTCATGATCATTACTAAATATTTTAAATGTGGACCAGACGTTGCTCCAAAGATCGTAGCAGTTTAAAAATTCATGTGTTACACTTACTATTTCCCCCTTCTAACCCCAGTGAGCTTCATAGCAAGCAGTTTGCCATGAGCTTTTTTTATTTCTGTAGTGAAGTAGAACTGAGCTGCATTGATGTCAGAAACAAACAGCACAAGGATATCTGACATTAAAGTAGGAATCATTTTGGGCTCCAGTGATCACACATCAATATGGTTCGCAGTCAACAGACAAGAAGTCACCAGCCACACTAGACTAAAAATCCTCAACTTCACAAATGCAAACTTCAACAAGATGAAGTCCACCTTTTCAAGCCTGTATGAAAACATAAAAGGTTAAGACATCAAGGAGAGATGCACAGCATTAAAGATGTCATTAAACATTGCCACAGCAAAATACTCAAAGGTAATCATTAAAACCAAAAGAAGGAGAAATATTCTCTGGTTTATGAAAGTAGTGACATTGCAAAGAAAAGAAAAGAAAAAAGCCTTCAGACGGTATAAAGAAACAAAGAAAGACTTTGATAGGAAAGAATACAGGACCAAGCTCAAAGAGGCTGTGAAGGCAATCAAGGTAGCCAAAGCATAAACTGAAAAAAAAAATTGTGGCAGAAATTAAAAGGGTTGACAAAACCTTCTATAGGTATATCCAAGAAAAAAGAAAGACCACAGGGTGAATAGTCAGACTAAGAAACAAGAAAAGACAGCAGGTGGAGGATAATGTACAGAAAGCAGAAGTATTAAATGAATACTTCTGCTCTGTTTTTACAAGAAAACCGAATGGTAATGGTCCAACACTAGCTACGGGTCTCCACATCCAGGAAGCAGACACAAGCCCCTTTACAAAAGAGAGGGTCCTAGAAAAATTAAATAAATTGAAGACAGACAAAACTATGGGACCAGACGGAATTCATCCTCGGATATTGAAAGAGTTTAGAAAGGAACTCAACACTCTATTGGCTGAACCCTTTAATAAATCACTGGTGAGCAGACAGGTACCAGAGGACTAGAAAAAGGCCATTGTGGTACCCCTACACAACAACCGAAGCAAGGAAGAAGCAGGGAACTACCCACCCTGTCAGCCTCTCGTGAATTGTGGGGAAAATTATGGAATTGTTACTAAAGGAAAGGATTCTGGCATACTTGAAAACCAGTTGGAGGCTAGACCCTAAGCAGCATGGCTTCACAACTAGTAGGTCATGCAAGACAAGAATGATAGAATTCTTTGACTGGGTGACAAAAGTAGTAGACCAAGGCAGGGCAGTAGATGTTGTATATCTGGATTTTAGTAAGGCCTTTGATTCAGTCCCCCACAGGAGGCTTATTAACAAACTGAGAAATGCAGGTGAAGGAGAGAAAATTATTATTTGGGTGAGAAACTGGCTTCAGGGAAGGACCCAGAATGTTGTAGTGAATGGCACCCTGTCAAGAGAGGGGATGGTGACCAGCGAGGTTTCACCGTGTTCTGTACTTGGACCAATCCTCTTCAAGCAACATTGTAGATGGATTGGAGGGGAATGTATGCCTGTTTGCAGATGACACCAAGCTCTGCTAAAGGGTGGACACACAGGAAGGGGCCATAGCGATGGAATCAGACCTAACAAAACTGTAAGAATGGTCCAGAACTTGGCAGTTGAAGTTCAACACCAAGAAGTGTAAGGTCATGCACATAGGGAAAAGAAACCCAGGAAAAAATGACTATCCAGGAGGCGAACAATTAGCCATCACAAACCTAGAATGGGACCCAGGGGTCATGGTATCCAATGACCTAAAGGTAGGGGGATAATGTGAGAAGGTGGCACAGAAAGCCAGTAACATCCTCGGTTGCATTGGAAGAGGGATCACAAGCAGAAAGCACAAAGTGATAATCCCATTTTCCAGATCATTGGTGAGGTCACACCAGGAATACTGTGTCCAGTTCCAGAGACCCCACCTTAAAAAAAAATATAGACCATCTGGAAACTGTGCAAAGAAGAGCTACAGAGATGGTTCAAGACCTCCACCATGAACTCTATGATACAAGACTTAAAGAATTAAACATGTACTCCCTGGAACAGAAGAGAAAGAGAGGAGATGTGATAGAAACTTTTAAATACCTAAAAGGTATCAACTCAGCACAGAATCAGAACCTCTTCCAAGAAAATAAGGAGGCACATATTAGAGGCCACAACAGATGTCTAACGGGAGGGAGATTTTGGAGCAACATTAGGAAGATTTTCTTCACCTAATGGGAGGTGGAGTCATGGAACAGGATGCTGCAGGAGGTCATGGATGCCAAGACAGTTAAGGAGTTCAAAATATTTTGGGATAGACATAGCGGAATATTGAATAAGGGAATATACTTGGGGGGTGTAGGTCAAATAATGGGCAGACTAGATGGATGGAGCAGTCCCCATTTGCCGACATGTTCTTATGTTCTTAGAATGGCTAATCTATCCCAATTAATAACACCTAGATTGATTGAGAATATTTCATTTTTTATGTTTTTAAATAATTTGTTTTCTAACATTGTAAGCCAAATACAGCATGATGAGGAATCACATTGCAAGCTTTTCCAGTCACTTTATGCAACAAATGTACATCCACCATGTCATAAAAAATCAGCTCAAGTAGATGAGAATGTGATCAGATCTGAAAGGGGGATCAGCAGAGTAGCCAGGAAATGTTTTTCAGATGATTTTCCTCCCCAATCATGAAGGGGCACAGCATTGTCAAAGTGGGCCTTGGTCGTTGAGGCTTTTAAATCACTCCTGAAGAACTACTTATTTGAAAAGGCCTTTGGGGAATATGGCTAGTCCCGGAATTGCTGCGGTTTATTTTATGGTTATTTTAATCTGTTTGTATATTTTAAGGATATTGTTTAAATGTGATGTTTTATATTGTATCAGCACTTTGGTTATAGAAAAGCACTCTATAAATAAATTTGACTTTGACTTTGGGTAGAGGAGGTTTATTGGGTTGAGGACCTGGATTATTTAATAATGATGCTGTTGGGTGGGGATGATGGGCAGGACAACCTTACCAGATATATGTATAGATCAACAGTGGAGTGCGTTGGTGAAAATAGTGAAGGGGTAAATTGCCTCTACTGATTTTGAAATTGGGAGGTTCAGGCAATGGAGGGAGTAGTTTTGAAAAGATGGTGTCAGGCAGGGGAAGGGGCTAGTGGAATGTATGATATGAGGTTTCCCCTTCCCTTTTCCCTTTTTAGATCAGAATCATATCCCCTCTCAACCTCCTGCACCCCAAAGGAAATAGTTCCAAATTTTTGCAAACTCTCTGCATAAATCTTCCCACTCATACCAACAATCATTTTTGCTGCTCTCCTCTGTACCCTCTCAATTCTTGCCCTTTCATCTCCCTGGTATGGTGCCCAGAGCTTCACTATAGATTACAAATGCGGGCACACCAGTGCACAATACAAAGGCATCAGAAACTCTTGTGACCTACTTTCCAAATTTCTTTTCATGTTTCCATGTACCTGCTTATGCATTTTAATGACACTTCCACAATGGTCCAGAAATTTAAGACTATTATCAGTGATTACCTCAAGGTCTCTTTTTTCCATTAATTTGATCCTTAAGTCATTTAGAAAATGTGGCTTTATTTATCTAGGTGTACTACGTGGCATTTGTCAGCATGGAATTTGTTTTTATGTTCCTGCCCAATTCGTTAAGCTGTTCATGTCCTTCCAGGGCAAGTTACATTGGTCCTCCCTTTCGACAATTTGACTAACTTTTTTTTTTTTTTTTTTTAACCAGGAGAGACACGCTAAGCTGAAGCTTGTTTACAGGTGTGACCTGGGAGCACAAGGAAGTTAAGTGACTTGCTCAGGGTCACACAGTATGTATGTAAGTGGGGGCTGTGGGATTGAAATCCAGGTCTCCAGGTTTGCAGCTCTGAGCCTTAAACCACTGCACTATACTGCCTCCACTTTAGTGTCATCAGTGAATTTTGTAATCCAACCCTAACAGTTAGTGGCAATGTTCATGATAATGATATTATAAAGCATGAGCCCCAACACTGGTCCCTGTGACAGTCCACTGATCCATTTTCCCCACCCGGACACTTAGCCAATTACTCTAACTCCTATCTGTCTATCCATCAACCACCTTCTAACCCATGCCATTAGGCACTTGAGAATACCTAGTTTGACCACTTTCTCTACCAAGCCACTATGACGTACCATGTCAGAAGCCTCACTCAACTCCAGGTGTATTATGCCGACATATTTATTATCGAGTGCTTTATTAATTGTGTTAAAGAAAGTACTGAAGCCGTGCTGAAAGCTAGCTAAAAATAGAATAACATATGGCAATCTGTTATGGTGCTGTAACTTCACTGAAGGATTCCAGTGACATTATAAACCTTGAGAGTGAAACTTGAGAGGTTTATGATGTCGCTGGAATCCTCAGATGAATTTATAGCAATTTTAACAGTCAGATTGCCATATGTTAGTTTTTATAATGCATGATGATCTATCTGACGTTATACTGTTTACACCATCCTGTTTAACCATCACCCCATCTGCCCCACCACTCCTCTTCAGTTAGATGAAAAAAACAGCCTCCAGTCAGACAAAAAAATGCTTACCCCAACCACACTCTTACCGCAGCAACAGTTTCAAACCCCAGATATCTCCACCCTGGCACACAGCCTGTAACATGTAACAGATTAAGAAAAAATACTTACCCAACCATTTTGCAGAGTGCCCACCACGTCAGCTGCAAGCACATCTCCTGCCACAGTTAAAATACAGTTTTAAAGCAAAGACAAGAGCACAAGCTTGACTGTGATATTAAGTTGTAATAGCATCATTCTGACATCAGGTGGATGGTATTATGACTTCCTGATGTCAGAACTATGTTATTATGACTTTTAGATGCTGCAGATTTTCTAAAGGGAAAAAACATAGCCGTGTATTGCACTGTTATTTGCCTCTAGGGCTATGCTATTAAAAGCTTGGTGTAAGAACAGCATAGCCATTTGTGCTGTGCTTGCAATTGCACTCACTCTGCTCTGGTAATATTCAAATGGATAGCGCTCATCAGTGGAGGGGCACCATCTCATTGAATATTGGCCCATGCTGGCACAGCACAAAGTGACTCTGTGCCGCCTGACATGTACCAGGGTGCGGCATATGGCACACAGGAATATTGCTGCCCAAAATGAGATAGCACCAAGTCCTCTGTGGGCCATATTCTACCACAGCATGCAAATGAGCCCATTGGCATGCAAGGTGCTAAGGGATCATCTGCATTCAATTATAGGCTCATTTACATGGGGTGCAGCAGTCCCTTAGCACCCATGTCAATGTTAAGTTCACTCCCTGGTAGTCCAGTGGCCCCACCCCCAACTCACCCAGTACATATTTCTTTTAAAGTTCCTGGTGGTCCAGTGGTTTTCCCCACCTCCCCAGATCATCTGTTTAACATGTCATAGACTCCCTGGTGGCATAGTGGTTCCCCCCACCCCTGATCACCTGGTACATTTCTCTGTTAAAGTCCCTGGTGGTCCAGTGGTTCCCCTCATCCCCAATTACTTAGTATACTTCCTTTTAAAGTATCTGGGGGTACAGTGGTCCCCGCATCCCACCAACTGCCCATTATATCTTTCTTTTAAGGTTCCTGGTGGTCCAGTAGTTCCCCAACCCCCCAGATCACCTGTTTGACATGTCTTATAACTTCCCTGGTGGCATAGTGGTTTCCCCCACCCCTGATCACCCAGTACATATTTTTGTTAAAGTTCCTGGGGGTCCAGTGGTTCCTCCCCCATTTCACATGTGATCATGCTCCATGAATGTCAGATGGTGGTTGGCCAAGGAAGTGAGAGGAGGGCTGTGCCAGCCACCGCTGTTGGAAAATGTCACTAAGGATGCAGGAGGGTGCAGGGCCAGTGACCTAGGTGGGTGTGTGGGGGGTCACTATGTTGTTGGGGTGGGGGAACCATGAGAACACTAGTGTATCTATAGGAACTCTCAGTCAAGTGATCGGGAGGGGACCAGTGGACCACCAGTGACATTAAAAGAATGATGTAGTGGAGGCTAGGGGGTGAGAGGAACCACTATGCCACTATAGAAACTATAAGACATGTCAAATGGGTGATCAGGGGTGAGGGGGACCACTGGATCACCAGGGGATTCAACAGAAAGATGTACTGAGCATTTGTGGTGGGGGAGAACCACTGGACCACCAGGGAAACCATAAGACATGTCAAACTGATGATTTTGGTCAGCTTGGCACAGGGGCAGGTGTCTGCAGTACAGCTGCCCTGTATTCAGGGGGTGGGTACATAGGCTTAGTGCCTGGTTAAGAGGTTGTTTTCAGTGGCAGTAAACAGCACTGCTCAGGGACCTGTTAAACACCACCACAAACCATTAAAAACGCTGCTGTATGGTATGCATGAGGGGACTCCCTCATTTGCATAGGTGCAGCAATATTTTAGTGCCCTGGTGCTGCCAGGTTTGGGGGGAGCTTGGGGGGGGCTTCTGAATATACGAACACATGAAAATGCCAGCAGAAACAAGCCTAACAGTCTATAGAGTCTGCTCGATTGTGCAGCTAGCCCCTCAACTTGCAGCTGCCCCACCCTCCCTCCCACTCCTGCCCAGGGTTCTAGCATAAACCGGGGTTAGCTGTGGCATTAACCATCCTCACACTGATATTAACATTTGAATGCAGGGCCTTAGGTAGTTTATAATACGTTTTTTTACAGTGGCTTCTAGTATCTTACCTGCAATGGACGTCAAACTGATTGGTCTATAATTTCCTACTTCTCTGCTATCTCCACTCTTGTGTATTAGAGCCACTACCACATCCCTCCAGTTGTTAGGGACAGTGTTATCCTTTAGTGAGGGGTTAAATATATTAGTTAATGGTCCAGTTAACACAATTGCAAGTTCTTTAAGCACTTTTGGATGCAAATTCTATGGTCCAGGTGATTTATTAGGGTTTAAACTACTTGGCCTATTCAATGTGTCTTTTAGGCTTATTTTATTTTCCCATTATCCATTTCTTGTAACTGAGTCACAAATGTCATCTGTGCAGTAACTGCAGTTCCTGATGAAATAACATGTAGTAATATAAAACTTCATAAAATGATTTTTTACAAAAATGTTTTTTTAAAGAAAATCTTGTTTTTATATATTAATACACAGAAGATGTAACAACAGTGTCCCTTTAAAGAAAATTTAAGTTCCTAGAATTAATGGTTTCAAAGTTTGCCCTTTTTAAATAAATTATCTTTTGAAAAATGTAACTTTAAAACTGTTAGGGATGCCATTTAGCTGTGAGGAAGAAGTAGTTTGAATCCTGTCCTGCTAGGAATACACTGATCATGTGTACTGTACAATACAGTACATGTGATCATGAATGCCTGTCAGACGATAAGGGCTCATGTGGTGAGAAGAGGGTTGTTCCTGTTGGCATTGTGACTGCAGTACAAAGGTATCAGTGACCAGGTGTAGGGGTACGGTGTGGAGGATCCTGAGTTGGTAGGTCAGGTGTGGGTGGGGCTGTTGACCTTTGGGGGAGGCATCCTGTACGTCCAGTGTTGCGATACGGTCAGTCATCAATACATGATATTTTATTGAACAGCAACTCTGTTTTGCTGCCTAACATGTACCATGGGGCAGTCGGGGAGTGTGTGGGGGGCTGTTAGCTTACCAGGGAGCAAGAAAATGGAGTTTACTTGGCTAGTATGGGTGCTCGGGTTTCACATGCATGGTAATGACCCCTAGTGCCTCGAATTTCCAGTGGACCCACTAGCATGCGAGGGCTGAATAAGGTGCACAGGATCCCTGACGCTATCCCATTTGGGATGTGCTATCTCCATTGGGCCTTTCTGTGGCCCATATTTAGTCATGGGCTGTGTCAATGCAGGCATTGTCACTGTACACCGCACTGGCACAGCTTCATATTCAGACAGCGTGTTCCAGTATGAACGTATTATTTGTCTGAATACTGCCCTAAGCTGGCTATGTGCTAACTGCCACTAAGTGCACCTATCGGAATGGTACAAATGACCAGTTCTGATTATGGGGCCCTTAGTAGGGATATGAGGGTTGCCTGTGTGTCAGATCAGGACCACCCCAAAATGGTCTGGGTCTACTTGACTTTAATAATTAGTCATTTGTGGCTCAGCTCTGATTTGACAAAGTCCAGAGTATTGACCGGGTTCAAATCTGTCAGTGACAATTATTTTAAAGCTCTATTTTTGTTAAAATTGAGAAACTGGTGGAAAAAGACATACAATAACTATTTTAAAAATGAAATTACATAAGGAGAAAGCTTATAATGATGGAGTATGGGCAACCTACAGTAATTGTGTCATTTGACCAATCTGGATCTGCCTCTGACCCAGTTCTGAGTGAGTCTGGAAAATGTTACCTGTTTTGGCCAATCAGAGTAATCAGAAGCTTAAAGAAACAGATGAGTTTCAGAATCAGAACCAGGTCACAGCTGACCTTTCCATCCCTTCATGTAGCTCCTAGTCTTTGCTGGATGACAGCAATTCACACAGATTCAATCACTTGACTTTTAACATGGGATATGGTCAAAGTTCAAGGTGTCCAGGATCAAAGTGACAAGCACCCAGCTCCTGCCATTGGACTTAATGTGAGCTCTCCCTCTGGGTGTCACTTGTGTCACTGGCCTGAGTTCTACTGCAAGCCGCTCAGTGAGCACTGCAGGTGCCCACTCCACCAGACATGCTAGATGACAGCATAGAAGAACTAGTTCTCTTTCTGGCTGTGCCTCTTCTGCCTTGGCTGGCACTTATGCCCAGAGGAGCTCAGCCAGCCCTTTACCTGCAGTGGTTAAATTAGAAATGTTTAGGTGGGAGAACTCTCACATTTATATTGTGGGACTGTCATTTTTAGGTGGTAGTGCTCTCCCATAGAAGTCAATAAGGAAAGATGACAGAGATGGTGGAGCTGTCATACATTTTTCCAGAGGTGGAAGAACCAAGTTCCTGTGGGTGCTGCCCAATTTAACTCCTGCTTGCAACCCAGGGGGGGGTGCCTGCTAAGCAAGGGTGCAAGGAGCACTGACATTCCCTTGAAAACATGCCAACTGCTTTCTAACTCCTAACTGAACAACTAACTCACTGGTCTCACCATGAGTGCATTTTGCTTTCATCTGATTTTAAAGGTCCTCTTACCAGTTATACCCTCAGGGGAAAATACCAAGGCATGCCTTCTATCTGGCCAACATCTGGTGAACAACCACCTCTCATTACTATTAAGGAGATGATTGTTTCATGAGGCTGGGATTTTTGGACTGTTTATCTATTGACGTAAATTGATTCTGTGATAATCTTCTCAGTACCTGTTGGCCTAGTGATGAGGAGGGCTGAGACACCGAGCCTCACCTGCCACATACTGGTGACTAGGGATCGGGATTGATTTGGGGGCGCTGGGGGTCAGCCAGAGGAGCTGAGCAGCAGGAGAACAGCTCTCCTTCTCTGGGAAGGGGGAACAGTGGCCCAGCATTCGCCTGACCACTAGCGGTGGCTGGGAGTACAGGCAGCTGGGACTGCAACATGAGGAAGGTAGGAGCAGCAGCCATCAACCTTCTACACACTGGAGGGTGCCAGGGCACATCTGGATGGCATTACATGTCAACTCCCCCAAGGGGAGGAAATCAGGAAGAAAAATGGCCGGCAGCAGGCAGGCAGGATAAGACTGACCCCTTGCAGGCACTGCACCCATGCTATGGGGCCCTCTCCTGGAAACCCGATCCTTGTCATCGGAAAGTGGGAGCTGCTGACCCCCACCATGGAGGGAAAGCCAAGGGGCCAGACTGGGATTTAAGGTAATTCCCTGTGATGGGACTGGAGGGGGGGTCGTGGAAAGAGCAGCCTGCTGTGGCAGAGGGGAGAAGCAGAATAAGAAAACATTTTTTTCAGTACTTTAATACAGTGTGCTGCTGTCCTTATTCTTGCCATGGAATGTGAGAGCCAATATGGAAGCAGAGGATTCAGCATTTTGTGGGATGATCATCGTCCCTTGGCTGGCCCCCAGCAAACCAAGCTTGTTTCCATACCTGGGTTGCCAGCTTTAAGAGTGTCTGCTCTACTGCTGTACCAATGGAACGGCTTGGTATGATTGTTTACTGTAGACAAGTGTGCCTTGGACTATATCCTATACTAGCTAAAACTTTGTGTTTCAATGTTTCCTGGACATTCTGTGATTTTGTGTTCCAGTGTTTCCTGAACATTGTGTGACATCAGTTCTCACTGTTCCACACTGCTTAGTTAACACTGAGGAACAAACTCCAACATAAGAGAATGTCTAGGATACCAAGAAAAAAAACAGGCCATTTTAACACTCTGGAGTCAAAAATGCAAAGCACATTTTATAGCAGGAAAGAAACAGTACTACATATCAGTTCTTGAAGGAAAAGAAAATCAGAAGACATGATAGGACTTAATAAAAGAAATGAGGGATTATTGAAATGTACACAGATTTAAAATGTTACTTATGGACTCTGAAACATTCAGCGATCCCCATAGCATGTTGAACTTTAAAAGTTATTGTTTTCCCTTTAAATTTTAAAAGAAAACAACCAGTAGCAGCTGGCATTCATATTAGCACATCAAGGTTGCAAGCTGACAGTAATACCTTTATTTGAATTTCTATGTAAATGAAATGAACTATTAAAATACACTTGTTTGCAGGTTTCCTGAGGCTCTGAAGCTCAATTTGATTCCACTCTGCACCCACGAATTCTCTCTAAGCTCAAAACCTTTCCTAACTAGAATGATAATGTGATGTTTTTTTCCCCGCCATTCTCTCTCATTCATGTTTATGTTTATTTGACTTTCTTTCAATCAGCATTTTTTCTTTAAGTGTTGAGGGCTTTTTCTAATGGTTCCCCCTCCCAACACCTCCCCCTTCATCCCACACTGCTCTGTCAACAGTGTTCTAGTAAAAACATTAAGCCTGTCTCCTGACCCCTGGGTTATTGTTTTCATCTCTCTTGTTAGTTGTCATAATATGAACTCAGGGATGGCTGCGCTGATATATCAGCAGCTCAAGTGAAAGAACAATTATGTTAATGCAGCATTAATTTACGGGCCTTGTTAGCCCAAAGAGGGGAAAGGGGCACCTGAAATCAATTTATGAAGAGGTGTTGAGTGGAAATTCTACATGTTTTCTTAAGATAACTGAAAAGTGCACCCAGCTAAAGCTTCATTAGGCATCTAAAGGCTATGCATTCATGCTATCTCTTTATTTCCCCATCTCTCACAGAAGGGCCTGCTAATGTAAGATAACTGTAATGCCACATAATGGGCAGTTGCTTTGGAGTGTTCTGATTTTTTTTTTATTTAAAGGAGAGTCCTTATCCTTTGCTTTCATCATATATGATTATAAAGGAAAAAACATTTCTAGGCAAATCCCTAAAGCAGTGTTGTAATATACAGATTTACAGATAACTTAGTATGTTGCTAACATTATAGTATACTTTGCTTGTAGTTCAGTTGGCTCTGCTGTGAAAGAGGACATGTTCACTTAGGGCTTGATTCACAAAAGTCCCTGGTGGACTTACCCACCTGGGAAGGGTGACTTGTGTGACTAAGCTGTCGAGTGATCCACACCGTACATGCATGGTGCATTGTGGGTTCCACAATGAGTGGTACACAACCCCGCTGCCCCGAGTACTGAGCAGTATGCACATAGCCATGCGTGGCCATAAAGGAGGCAGGCTCAGAGGTGTGGATGCATTTCTCCACAATTCACCACTGTTGTTATGCACTGCGATGTGTGCACAGAGGCCAGCATTGTTATACCACCCAGTGGGTTGCTGTACCACTAGTCTGCTAGGCATTCAACTCCTCCCCAGAACCTGTTCCACTTGTATTGCTAGATACAGTTGGTATCCCACTAGCCCACTACCACTCTGCCAGTTCCATTCACCTGATGACTGTTCATCACTGGGACCATCCATTGCTCACTCACACGATGTCTGATACAGTAAGGCAGTGATGTACAATAGCCCTGTCTTCAAGCAACTGGTTTCACCTACAGTACTTGCTTAATCCATTACTAATTTGCACATAATTGACCCAGTTGCCCTTTGAGTTACAGAGCAGGATTCACAAAACTCATGAAAGTCTTGCAACTATGGGAAAAACATGGCACAAGTGCAGATCTGCAGGTTTCCTGCAGCTGTGGGTATTCTCAAAGGTGGAGCTAGATTATGACCGGCTCCACGATTTACAGCAGCTTAGGGGTGGTGTTGCCAGTGACATCCCTGCAGCTGCAAAAAACTGTTATAGCCAGTGGGACCAACTGTTACATCATCTGCAACTGCTGTGGCTGTGAATCTCAGTCTCCACAGCTGCAGATTTTGGCCCGCAACTGGAGTTGTGGTGTGGGACTTAGTCCCAGAACCTTTTGTGAATCTAGCCCAAAGTTCTTATGACTTTAAATTTAAACAAAGAACCACCTGACTCCTATCATTAAATTATACCCTGTTCTACCTATAAATTAATTTCCTTAGCTTTGTTCGTGAAGCACTGTATATTATCCCTTTCACTCCCCTTGCTGACCATCCCTTTCATGCCCCTTGCTGACCAATTTAAAACTGTCCCTCCACAAATTCCATACCACTCATTGTTCTCAGGCTAAGTTGATCACAAACTCATGTTTGCAGAACCTCTTTCAGCAGACTTACTAGTCAACACCAGATTGCTTCACTTGGCCCACTAGTAGAGGTATCGTGAATTTAAACTTCTCCAGAGAAGTGGCCAAAATCCACCTTTATGATGCTTCACAAAAGTTTCCATGGACCCTGGCAACTTTGACGTCACCAAAATTACAAAATTGTTACCACAAAGCAGTTATTTTTTTCTGCAAAGTGGCCAGTTTATGAACGGATTTTCATCAATTTGTCCAACAAAATGACAACTTTGCTGGTCAAAACTTTGCAAATTCAGTGACTTCGCAAATTAATTTGCAATGCAAATTTTGGCCACTTCGCCCACCTCTACTAACTGATAATTCAAAACATGTGCTTTAAAATGTCATGAGATCATAACAAATTATAGAATAGGAAATGTCAGTTAACCCAACAAGCTTTTCCTCTTAGATACTGTCTTTCATCACCATAGACTGCAGTTGAGAATGGGTCATATATGGTGCAGGAAACAGATGCAAACTATGGGACAACACCCCTCACTAATCAAGCTAGAAGTCCAAATGGTAGAATGCACTTGTACCCTTTGTAACATCCCAATTGGACCTTAGTGAACAAAGGATATTGAGTCTGTAATTGCTACATAGAGAATAATGCATGGGGTGGTATGCATTATAAGAATTTAATGCACACCCAAGGTGTGGGATGCTATATAAACTCCGAGAATTAATTTTTGGAATTCTAGGGAATTAAAAAGGAAATTCAAAAACACATTTCAGAAGTGGAATTAGCATTCTTTACAAATTCCACCTGCAGAATTCTGAATGTTGCATTGCTCTACTGAGGATGCAAGGTATTTGGCCCAGTAACATGTTAACCATTAGAACCACTAATCTCTCAATTATAATTTCTTTTTCTGTCTGCATGCTGTGTAGTTGTTCTCCAACTGGCCCAATAAACTAACAACTAGTTTAGGCAACTCTTCCCCCACCTTCTCAGTAGAAGAATGGCAAATTATTAATTTATTAATTATTCTTTTTCCATGTCCCCTACTCTGCAGTTTCCATTTTCATTATTTTTTTCAGCCAAATAATTCTATAACCCTTTAATTAAGGCAAAGGTTGTTTTTTATGTTGGTTCATGCTTGCGCAGCCTACATATTGCAGTAGTAGCACATTTGGAGGTGCGGTCACTGTGGGCAATGCAGGGCACGTACCAGTAGGTGCGTCCCTCATTCCCCAATAACACAGCTGCAGGCGCTGACACCAGCAACATGTGAACTGGCCGCCAGATCAAAGAAAGGTCCACTGCAGTTTCTGGTGACCAGTTTACAATAAAAACATAGTGGCATGTCACCGCAGAGTGCCCCGACCCACTTCATTTGCCAACGGGGGAGCCCACTCCCCGTCGGCATAATGCAACCCTCTCCCATTTATAGTGTATGCTGAGGGGTGCCCAACCCCTCAGCATCATGCCACCCTTCCTAGTTTAATTTGCCAATGGGAGCCCTCCTCATCAGCATAATGTGCCCTCCATTTGTTGTGTACTGATGGGGGTGTCCAATCCCCCACTGACTACAGAACTCCCCCCAAAAAATAAACACTCAGGTGGCATGCTGGGAGCCCACCCCAGCATGCCAAATAAAAGCCCCTGTAAAAGAAAAACCATCCCATGGTATTTTCTTTTTGTTTTACACCTGCAAAGCAGAAAACAGTCCCTCGTCGACTCCAGTAGCCCTCCCGCAACCACCATCTGCGCACCCTGCCTCCCCACACAACCCCTCACCCCATACTTACCGCTGGAGTCTGGCGCGATGATCTTCAGTGGACCGGGAACATGTCTGCACTCTGCAAAGCTCACTGCGAACTGAGGAAATGCCAGTAAGCTGTATAATGGCATAAATAGGGTTTTTTCAACTTTGGTGCATATCTCGGCAATTCTTGGGAATTTTGGCACCAAATTTTCAACATAAGGTTACTGGAACACCTCCTCATGAATTCAGGCACTGTCATTGCATTATTCGCCCTGAAAGGTTATTTTGTGGTCACTGTGTGGAATCATCTTTTGGGACCAATTAATGAAATGACAGTACCACTGTTCATGATGTGGGATCTCAAAAAGCCTACGTTGCAAATTTGGTGAAAAAAAAATGGCTGTTTTATGAGTGTGCATTGCGCAGTTTCCACGCAGCTTGTAACTTCATGAATTTGTAATATTTTCACTCCAGATTTTCAAAATTGCCATTTTTCCACATCTCCATATGAACAGTATAGCTGTCATTTTATATATCCGGCTGAAATGTGTTTTCGCATGTCCAGCGCAGAATAGCATGGTCACTGTGCAAAATCAGTTTTCGGGACAGTTTGAAAAAATGATGGTGACACTGTTCATTGGCAGAGGTTCTAAAATGCCTATGTTGAAAATTTGTTGATGAAAGTCCATAAAATGACTGTGTTACAAGCATGCATTGCACAGTTTCCACACACCCTTGTAACTTCACAAATTTGCAATATTTTCATGCCCGATTTTCAACACTGCCATTTTTTCACATCTCCTTATGAACAGTACAAATGCCATTTTTCACATCCTGCCCAAAATGTGTTTTCACAGCTGTGGCACAGAATGGTATGGTTGCTGTGGGAAATCAACTTTTGGGACAGATTAACAAAATCACAGTGCCACTATTCATGAGGGGAGGTCCCAAAATGCCTATGTTGAAAATGTGTCTCTTCAGGGTGGGGGTGAGGGTGGTGTCAGTTGAATACTTCACTGCCATTCCTATTATGCATCTCTAACTCCTGCACTACCAATGCCAATGCCAGTGAGACAGCATTCAGCATTGACAAATGCTTGTTTTCTTCTAAGCCCTTATTGTTGCTTGAGATTCTGTCTTAGATCTCAGTCTATCCTGTGCTAGTGTATCTTTTCCTGTGCTGGTATCCTCTGAAGCTGGGGAGCCCAGGATCCTGGAACAACCTCAGGCAGGGGTGGGCTCTGGATTTAGTGAAGTGCTAGATATAACAAAAAAGCTTTAGTCTACTCCCATATGCCCAGGCATTCCTAGTCTTTCACAACCAACAATTGTACATAGAGAACTGCATGTTTCAATCATTGCTGCATATCAGCCACTTTCATGTAGACTACAGTTTATTTGCATGCAAATCATCTGCAGCTGCAGAAATTCAAATCTACAAATGCTCTGGGGCTGTTTAGCCAGTGCAGGACATTTTAATTAACATCACACATCTGTTTTTTACCCCTAGATGTCATCACAACATAATATGGATTGGATTTTGTCAACAGAGTATCATGTTTCACAGAAATATCTGAAATGGTTGTTCATAAAACTCAGAGCTGCAATTGGCTGACCTAAAGGGGCAAAATATGTTACTTTGTTAAACAGCTGGGACTTCTAGATATCTTGGGTGTCTTACTCCCGAAGGATAGAAGACAGAATATGAGTCATAATATTTCATTTCTTTTCTTTTGGGGTGCCTTGGTAAGCCGGTATCACTCTTTTGATAAAGTGCAACCCCCACCTGTACCTGGCTCATGAAAGGAATTTGCTGTGCATCTTCAAGGGGATGATTTGCCTGCATTTCATGTGACTGAAGACCTATGTTGCTGATGTAGCCCCTCCCTCCAAAAAATATGAATAAATGAAGTAAGTGAGGAGCAAAGAGGGTTCGGGGAACAGTAGAAGTTAAAAACAAAATATTAAAAAATAGCAAACAATCAGTATATGATGTGCAGTTGCCTCTCTTCCATGTAAGGTAGAGGGCTTCAATGTTGAAGAAACGCTGTTAATGTTGTGGGAAAATGAGATCTATACTCATGGAACTGGGCCAATCAGAACCATCAACCAATTTGTTTCAATAGTTTACATCTACAGTTAAGGAATGCATTGCTAGTGCCATGTTGCCATGTTTGATGCATGAGTGATTGTCTTAAAGCAGCAGTGGAGAAAAAATGTTTTTCCAAAAAGCTAGTTTCAGCTACAGTTATTAAAAATATTAGCATACCTGTCATTCTACTTTTTAGTGTACTTCCTATAGTGCGTGCCATGATTTTTTTTATCCTAATCCTGCCTAAGTCTACTGTATAATGGTATTTCTTTTTTTTATATATAGATTTTTATTGGCTTTTTTCTCCATTTTCTCTTCATCCCCATGCCCCGGGCATGCACACGCATATCGAGGAATCCACATGACACACCCCAGGGTACCCTCCCACTACACTGCTGACCTCTCCTGCCTGTGCTACGCACTGGACCTCCACCCAGTGGGTACAGAACTACAGGGGGGTGACAACCACCCCAGGAGAGGAGAGCTGCCTTTCAGCTGCTCAGTCCTGCTCCCTTCCTTGCCCCCGTGCCAGTTCTCTGATGACCCGAGGTCATTCCCAAACATGGCACAAGGTAAGGTGTCCGGTACCTCAACCCTCAGCACCACTGGGCTGACCTATAGTGATATTTCTAAGCCAAATGTGGTGGCTATCTTTTTTCCTTGAGAAAAAAAAAACTAAAATAATTTATAAAACACTCAAATTTTGGTGGAACTAGAAACTTTTACCACCAAATATAAGTAACATATGCCTGGAATTGTTTATAATGAAAAAGGGTAGGCTAGATGTTTTGCACAGTTTTGTTGCACTGCTGCTTTAATGCAGCTATAAACAATTAGACATAATATTATCTATACACAGTGTGTACAGTTTTGCTTTAAATTATATCTGCATGGTCCTTATTGGACCTCCCAAAATACATATTCAAGATGGTTCTACTTCCTTCCCAAGCGGTAACCACCTACATATATTCTAATATTCTTAAGGGATTTTATAGAAGGGAGTTTTCCTTTTTTCTGACTAACCTTATTATTTTTTAATTTTCGGTTATTAAAAGAACTGTTTTCCTGGAACATCTCATAAGATGCTACAAGAAAGGTTTAGAGACAGAGACGATGAATAACAAGGTAGTCTGAGGTAAGGAAGGGGAAGAACACTTGCAGCAATTTGCTGTGCTTTGGAGTTTTGGATTCCCACAATGGAACTCAATCAAAGGGTTTACAGGCTGTAGTCAGGTAACAGAATCCACTTGGTTTACTCTATGCAAAATATTATTAAACAATGGGTAGAAATGGAGAACTCTGATCCGTTGCTTGCAATCTAAAGGGTAAATTATTGACTAGAAACTCTCCTGTACAATAAATAATACAGCTATAATTAGAAACAGAATTTGTCAGCAGATAAAGATCACTTGCCACTACCCGCCTTTCTTTCAACTAGGATTCCCTTGTACCTATTCAATGCATTTTTCAACACCAGTGCTGTTTTGGCCCCCATCACCTCTGCTGGAATTCTGTTCCAGGAATCCACCAATCTTTCTGTGAAGAGGTACTTCCTCACATCTCTCCTGAATCTACCCTTCTTCAGCTTCATAGCATGTCCACTTGTGCTTTAATACCTTTTTTTCTGAAAATACTTCCTCCTGTACCTTATTTACCACCATGAGGTATTTAAATATCTCTATCATATCCCCCTTCTCCCCCCTCTCTTCCAGGGTGTACATACTGAGGTCTCTGGCGGGGTGGGAGAAGAAGAAGAAAGACAGCATAGTAAAGGCAACAAACCTCTTTGTGCAAATGATCTCAATACCATGTTGTTCACTACAAGGATGGTTATGGAATCAAACCCTTCTAGCACCCATCTCACTCTCCTACTCCTTCCCCACCACAATTCGGTATAACCACCATTCCCCAATCCATTGCAACCCCATCCACACCCTTCTTACTCCTGTGCCACAATAATTAAAATAAAAAGAGAGAGGGAGACCAATGTAGCCCCCCTCTCACCTCCTCAACTGGCCATCATCTGAATAAACAAATGCAGGCTGTGAAAGCAACCATTGGAAGTAAACAGCAGCTTGAAATTGCACTTTCATTCATTCAGACTAGTGCTGTGCAGAACTGTCAAATTCCCATGGAGCAGATTTTCATGGCATCTCAGAAAATTCCTACCAATTCTGCTGAATTCCATCAGAAACAGAATTCCACAGCAGAATATATATTAAAGTTCCACAGGTTGGACCACAGATTTCACAGTTTGGCATTGCTTTCCACACTACATATTGCTGTGACCCTTATATGTGAATTCCCGTGGAGGAAGTGGGTAAATTTCATCATGCATACACCCACTTACTTCCTAATGGCCCATAGGCACCTGCTTGGGGATCCCAGCTGATGTTTTAATGGTCAATTTTCTGTTTAGAAACTGTCCCCAAATTCTGAAGTTTACATTACCTCTTCAATGTAAACTGCAGAAAACTATTCTTCCATTAAAAATTGTGTGTAGAAAACAAATCAACAGTTTAAATAAGAAACCCCACACAATGATTTTGGAATTTTGCATGATTTACCCAAATATTCTAATGGAAATTCCATTAGTGGAATACTTCACTTTGCACACTACAGCTGTGTGGAATTTTAAAATTCCACTTGTGATAGAATTCCATGGAATTTTGGAAATTCTGACCAATGCCACAGAATTCCATCAGAAGTAGAATTGCAAAATTCCCAAAGCAGGTTGCTCCTTTTTATTTCAAGTGTCAGTGGCTCAGTAGGTAGCACACTCACCTCTGAGGCCAGGAGATCAGAGGGCTGTGGGTTCAATTCCCACATCTAGCACTTGGGTTAATATCCCAGTACTGACACTGTAGTGCAGCATGAGGGGGTGCTGCACTTCTGAGGTGCTGTCTTTTGGATGAGACGTTAAACCAAGGTCCCACCTGCCTGGATCGGTGATAGTTCAGGTGGATGTTAAAGATCCCATGGCACTTATCGAAAAGAGTAGGGGAAATTTTTATTGAAAACTGAACAAATCATAACAAAGTTGTACAAATCAATATTATATCATACATAATCATAATAAAAAATCATAAATAAGTATTCATTCATACAAATACCTGAAACAGAAGAGAAACAGTATAAACCCACCCCTTCCCCCTCCTCACTATAAGAGTTGGGGAATTTTTTTATGCAAAATTTCAGACAAAAATAAACAGGAAAGTATTACATCATACAGAACAAGCATTTGTCAATGCTGAATGTTGCTTGCTTCTATGTGCTGTTTAGGTATTTGGAAGGCATTGGAGTGCAAATATTGAAAATTTGCGAACTTCTGATGCGTGAGAGTGCATAACCTTGCAGCTCATAAAACAGTAATTTTAGAATTTTTCACCAAATTTTCAACACAGCCATTTTAAGACCTCTGCTCATGAACAGTATCACTGTGATTTTGTTAATGTGTCCCATACATTGAGTTTGCACAACCGACTGCGCCATTGTGCGCTACATGGTGGAAACACATTTTGGGCAGGATGTGAAAAATGACAGCTATACTGCTCATGAGGAGGTGTGGTAAAATGGCAATTTTGAAAAATCTGGAGTGAAAATATTGAAAATTTATGAATTTACGAGCTCATGTGTAGCAACTGCAAGAACGCACGCTTCGTAAAACAGTCATTTTTAGGAATTTCTTCACCAAATTTTCAACTTAGCTAATTTTAAGACCTCTGCTCATGAACAGTGTCACTGTGATTTTCTTAATTTGTCCCATACATTGATTTCGCACACCGACTGCGCCATTCTGCACTACATGGGTGGAAACACATTTTGGGTGAGATGTGAAAAATGACAGCTATACTACTCATAAGAAGGTGTGGTAAAATGGCAATGTTGAAAATCTGGAGTGAAAATATTGAAATTTCGTGAACTTAAGAGCCTGCGTAGGAGCTGCGCAACACACGCTCGTAAAACAGTCATTTTTTGGAATTTTTGCACCAAATTTTCAACATGGGGTTTTTGGGACCCCTTATCATGAATGATGTCACTGTCATGGCAGTATTTGGGCCCAAAGGGTGATTTCACAGTCACTGTACAGTCACTGCGCAAAATCACCCTTCGGGCCTGAATACCACCATGACAGTGACATCATTCATGAGAAGGGGTCCCAAAAACCCCATGTTGAAAATTTGCTGCAAAAATTCCCAAAATGCCTGAGATATGCAACAAAGTTGAAACCCCCCTATCTAGGCCATTATACAGCTTACCGGCATTTCCTCAGTTCGCGGTCGGCTTTGAAGAGTGCAGACGTGTTCCCAGTCCACCAAAGATCATCGTGGCTGAGCTCCAGAGGTAAGTATGGGGTGAGGGGTGCGGAGGCTAAAAGTAGTGGGTGGGTGCGGTTTGGGAGGGGTCCGGAGACGCTCCATGGGACCGCTTTTCATTTTTCAGTTATAAAATAAAAAAGATGTTGTGGGACCATTTGCCATGCTGGGGTGGGCTCCCAGCATGGCACAAAGACGTTATGGCGTTCAGCCGGCGGGGGATTGGGCACCCCGTCGCCTATGGATAGACTGTCATCGCTGGGGTGGGCTCCCCAGCGTGGCACCCACAACTGGGGGAGAGACGCAGCTCAGCCGACGGGGATTGGGCACCCCATCGGCTACACAGTATGTGCAGGGGCGTGCACGCCTGCGTGTCGGGGGGTGGGGGGAGCTACGCTTCTTATCTCTGCTCACTGAAGCATAGCTCCCCCTTTCAACTGTATGCCACTGCATTTTGGAGCGTGTCATAGACAGCTCCAAAATGCATTGGCTTACAGGGACCATGCCTGCCAGCTCACTGACTGAATTGGAGGAGGAGGTGACACACCTCCGAAATCTCCGATGATGGCACTATGTTTCTTGCACATGCATGCAAGCAACATAAAAATGAAAGAAAACAAAGACCAAAAAATAGTATTTCAGCATACAGTAATCAACAAACATAAACAAATAGAAATTACAATACAAACCCACCCCCCAAAGGAGTAGGGAATTTTTTTTATTTAAAACTCAAAAGAAAAACAAGCAGAATTGTATTACATCATACAAAAGCAAAATAAAAAGTAGAAAATACCCATACTCAATCAGTACAATATACCAGAAACCCCTACCTGAATAAGGAAACAAAACTCCCTCCCTTTCCCTACCAAAAGAGTCCTCATAAAACCAGTTTATTAACAACCATTTATACACAGTTTTCCTAGAACCAGTAATCAGGTAACGATAAGGGAGTTCTCACACTTTGATTTTACCCACCACATACTTCCAATAATTTGACAAAAAGGAGATTTTAACTTGTTTAGATAGATAATCTA
The DNA here is from genome assembly GCA_016271365.2 of Neoceratodus forsteri. Lineage (NCBI taxonomy): Eukaryota > Metazoa > Chordata > Ceratodontiformes > Ceratodontidae > Neoceratodus > Neoceratodus forsteri. The sequence goes on from JADMNL010000028.1 coordinate 262,390,598, forward strand.
AAGAAGCCCATAGTCTCAGCAAGGGTCAAAACTCATCCATTACCCATGAACTCCACAATCCTAATTTATTATGAACAAGTGGGACAATATTATGAAAAAGAAAAGTAACATGAAAGAAAACTACTGGATTAACCATTTCCCGGCCCCCTGGGTTATAGGTAAATATGTAGTACCTCTCTTAATAGGATTTAATCGGCTCCCCATAGACACTGAAAAAAAAAACACTACTTACAGATGTCTCCAGGGCTTTTGGAATAGGAAATACTGCTGATAAAAATAAAAACATTGGTAACAAATGAGATTTAATCATATAAATCCTTTTACATTTGGACATACGCCAGGTGTTCCACTTTGTTACCAAAGCCTGCACAGCACAAAGTTTTTCATCCCAATTGTAAAACTGGGGATCGGGATCTCCAAAAAATATGCCAACAATTTTAATATAAGTGGTTACTGCTGGGAATTGCCATATCGAGGACCGAACTGTACCCTCACACCCTAGTGATAAAATACTACATTTCTTGTAATTAACAATAGAACCAGTCACTTCTGAAAAAAGTCTCAATTTCCCCAGTGCCATTAATGCTGAGGTTTTATCTGCTAATATTAAACAAAGGTCGTCTGCATATGCTACTGTTTTTATCTGTGGGTTTATACTACTAACAGAAAGACCCATAATATCATCACATTTATGTATTCTGTATAACAAGGAATCCAAAGACAACAAGTATAAAAGAGGACTCAGAGGACAGCCCTGCCTCACCCCTCTACCAACTGGGATCATACCTCCCATCCACCCATTCATACTAGTTAATAAACAAATATTTTTATAACAAGTTTTTAACCAAAAAATAAACTGCTCAGGAAACCCATAACTGGAAAGAACTGCCCACATATAGGTGTATTCGATCCTATCAAAGGTCTTAGATTGGTCTAAACTTATCAAATGCCCCAATAATTCTTGAGTATTATGTTTATACAAAATCTCCCTAATAAGGATTAAGGCATCCTGTATCTTCCGTGAGGGTACCCCACTAAACTATGTAGAGTGAATTACTACATCTAGTGCACCCACCAATCTATTCCCCATCACCTTCATCAGAATTTTACTATCAGTATGTAAGAGAGTAATGGGATGCCAATTCTTTAATTCTTCTTTATTCCCATCCTTAAATGAAAGAACTAACATCCCTTTGTACATACTAGCTGGTAAGCACCCTGTAATTAGGGTGCTATTCAAAACCGCCACCTATTCTTCCCCTAACACTTCCCAAATTGCTTTATAGATGGCATGTGGTAGTCCATCAGAGTCTGGAGATGTCCCTTTAGAAAAGGACCAAATAACCTAAGTTCTAGCACTGAAATAGGTTTAATTCAATTATGTCCAAACTCCTCCGAAATACTATGAAAAGTACATTCCTGCAACCAATGATACATTTTATCATATGGCAGGTTCTCACTTGTAAAAACTTCAGTAAAATGCCAACTAATTTTGGTCAATATGGCCAAGTTTTCTGTTACCACAGTACCATTTATTAACTGTAGGGCTTCCATAATCCTCTGCTCCCGGACCTGCGCCAGCATGTCAAAAGGAATGGTATTGTGTTTTTTCCAAAATACCTGATAGCGTTGTTGTTTAACAACCCCCTTCATCATGTCTTTTTGTAGGACTGTTATTTTATTTTTTAGGGTCTTAATGGCTACAAGATCACTTACACCCCCCTCATACTGTTGAGCAACTAAAACTCTCAGTTGAGCCCTTAAATTCCATAAAGTATTCCATTTAAAGGATCCACTAAGCCTTCCTACAGACTGAAAATAAGAACGAAAATCCCATTTGGAGTCTTCCCACCATTGATTCTTATCTTCATGGAGGAAAAACACAAATTTCCTTGCTACCACAACATTTTTGAAACCCTCCTGAACAATAAGTACTTCTAATAAAGAAATATTTAGTTTCCAGAACCTTGGGCCACATCTTTGTTCAGGTAAATTACCTACAGACAGAACCAACATTCGATGGTCTGATGTTGCCACATCGATAACTACAGCCTCTTGAATACAAAGACAGGCCGAAATAAAAAAATAATCAATTCTGGATGTACGAGGACCACAAGCATAAGTATGTGGAGCATTGGTATAACCAGAACCACACACTTCAATTAACCCTACATCAGAAATAACCTTTAAAAAACAAGAGACATCACAATATTGTTTTTTTCCCAACAAATCACTTCCAAGTTGGGGGAGGGAGCAATTAAAATCCCCCCAAAAAATCACTGGCATGCTTGTAAATAAAAAGGGTTGTATGGTACAAAAAAATCTTACCCTGTCATATTTTAATTGGGGAGCACATATATCCAGGAGACACATAGGTAACCCCTTCCAAATAATATCTAACAATAAACCCCGACCCTCCACAATTTCTAAGTGACAAAGTATTTTAACCTTAGAAAAAAAACAAATCCCTACCCCAGAACACTGATCAGACCCATGAGACCAATAACTGGCACCTCATATCCAGCCTACTAAGGCTGCCTCCATAAGACTTGGGGAATGTAAATAAAACATCCTGAAAGAATAAACAATCTGGATCTGATTTCAGAAAAAGCCCACATATTGCCAGTCTCTTAAATTCAAACTGGATGCTATTCACACTCAAAGATGCAATTCGTAAATGATAGCGAGAAGAAGCCATAGAAACAAAAACCTATCCTCACTTCACTTTACTTGAGGCTGTGGTACCCTATCACTAACTTTAGGCCCTGGAGTACCTGCAATCAGCCCACCTGAATCCAGCATATCCCCACCCTGAGGTTGACTTCCATCAACTGCAGGATTCTTTGCTTCCTGATCAGAGAGGCCATCCTGCAGAACCTCATAATTATTTACTGTATGTCCTCCAAGGGTTCTATCACCTTTTTAGAGACCTTGAGCCTAGGACCTTTCCCTCTTTTATGTCGCACTACCAAAAAATCTTGGGAACTGGATGAAGGATCTGATGGGAGGGGAGGAATTCCCATACCCACTTGTGGAACAGACTGTGCTGGAATAACCACAGGAATGATATCCAGTAGAGTTGAGCCTGGGGGGGGAGGGTTGGTCTGTTCTCGGGTTCCTGCTCTGCATGTCTGCCACTAGGGGTTTTAGGCCCAGAAAAGACTGTGGGGGTAATAGCTTCTTTAACTTTAATATAATAATCTTGAACACCTAAGTCTGCATTCTCCGTGTTTCTAGCCGCCCAAGGACAATCAGTAAACACATGACCTGTCTCATCACAAAGATTGCACTTAGGTCAATGTGCACTGACATGACCTAGCTCCCCACAATAGGTACATTTCAACACCTCACAAGTTGTACTAATGTGCCTGATGGATCCACATTTGAAACACATCCTAGGTTGCCCAGGGTAGAACAAAAAACCTTAGTCACAAAATATAAAAAAACAGGTAAATGAATGACATCCTGTTCAGACTACTGTAATTTAATTTTAAACTTACAACCCCCAGTCCAGAACCCTTCATCATTCATTACAGGGGATGGATTCCCCTGAATAGTACACCGCTTTTCCAACCAATATACCACATCAGTGATAGTTACCCCTTCATTATGAAAAAGAATAGTAATAACTTTAAAAGGTTGCTTAGTCAAGGGTATTACAATAAAATCTATCCGCAGTGGGTTTGTTTTTAAATTAGAAAATCTGCACCAAAACTTTTTCAGCAAAGCCGTAGTCCGAAAACTAATATCAAATGTACATTCTCCTGGTGCATGAATCAGGGCATACACCTCCGATGGGGAAAAACCCAAAGACTGTTTAAGTAGAATTTTGCCCACATGAAATCGATCTGGGGCTGAATCTCTATGTCCCACATAATGTAAACGAACAGCATTTCTACATTTTGCCAAGTCAACAGTTTTATGGAAATGGCTTGTATGGGTGGGGGGCCTGCAGCAGAAGAAGTCGTATCTTCAGGAGGGACATCCCTCTGTTTAGGTTGTGGAGGCCCAAGCTCTAGCCCATCCCTCTGCTGCATATTCAAGTCCCCAGAAATAACAGCACCTGAAGGAGCTAACTACCCACCGGAAACCATATCAGTTGAAGAAACAAATGGATCTGCTGCTATGACTGGTGAATAAGCTGGGTCTGGCTGCCAGACTCCATGGGAAAGGGACGTCCATCCTGCTGAGGAAAGCACTTTCTCCGGCGACCATCCTACATCATCTCCCTCACTCCAGTCGCATCATGGGGGCCTTTCTTCCTGACCAGGAAGAGGAATTGCACTCTCTGCAGACGCCAAGACCTTCGTAGGACACAAAGAGGTATCCGACATCAGGGAAGCTGCTGATCATTTCCTTTTGCCATCCTCATCACGCTGTGAAAGCGCATTATCCAGTTGCTGATTTATTTTATCCAATTCTTCCTCCAAACACTGCTTTTTCTGTGCTAGGCTAAGCACAGTTCCTGGTTCAGAAACCGTAATGCTCTCGCAGGCAATATGCTGGCCACCCCTCAGGTGCTCCCCAGCCGCCGCTTTAGCATGCTCCGTCACCTCCACTAGTGCATCCATGCTCACCAACTCCTCAGACGCCTCCTTCATTGACCTCTCCCTTCCAGCCTCAGCCATAGACTGATGCTCCACACAACGTCAGGGCCACCCTACTGAAAAGAGTAGGGAATTTCCCCGGTGTCCTGGCCAAATTTCCCTCATTCACTAAAGATACCACCAACAGCTTAATCTGGTTCAAGGTCAGTTGGCATTCATCTGTATCCCCCTCCCCCAGGTTGTGCCTGAAAATAGGCAGGATTTGTCTAGTGCACTTACCTGGTTAACAAAAACTACATAAATAAAATAAATAAATAAATGTAAACTGTGAATTAATAATTCTCAGATCACATAAACCACAGATTAGTGTTTCACTTTTCATTAAAGGGGAGCAGTTGGCACAAAGGACCTCACACTCAAGTGTGGGGCTGGTCCCAATGTACACTTTGTGTGCAGAAATGTTTTGGTTTACTTACTGTTTATTGTAGTATAGCAGATTGTAGCAAACTAATTTTGCAGAGTTCTAGGTTGACATCTTCTTTTACTGTAAACCCAAGAATCCCCTGCAGCTGATATCAGCACAGTAGACAGCAGTGAAGGGTTTCAGTAGCCTGCAGTGCTTGTTGGAGCTTTTATAATCTCCGATAAGATGAATTCTGGGTCTGCTTTTCTCCAGGGGCTAAACACAGTCCTCTGTGACTGTATGAAGCCCAGGGAGGACAGCAGGACTAGCAGACAAAATATCAGACAATATAAAAACTCTTAACATGCACTGTAGGCTGTTGAATCTCTCACTGCTGCCTACTGCTCTGATGTCAACTGCAGGGAATTCTGGGATTTGTAGTAGTAGAAGATGTTAGCCTAGAAGGAATTAAAATTAGTCTGATACATGCTACTATACTACAGTGAACAGTTAGTAAACCAAAATGTTTTTGCACACAAAGTGTACACTGGGATCAGCCCCACACTTGTGTGTGGGGCCCTTGGGGTGAATGTTCTCCTTTAGAGCAGCTGTATTTCTTAGTAACCATGTTGTTTGTTTTTTGTTTGTTTCAGTAATAATACTTGTCTAGTAAAAATATCTAAATACACATTTTCGTTTTGTTTTCTTTCATTGCTGAACCAAGATACAGGATTCTGAAGTTTTTAAAAGTGCCCACTCCCGTGCCATGCCCGCCATATAAAATGTAATATCATGGTACAATGTTGTGCTGTTTACCATCGGAAACATGTGGCAGCACCATCCTAATGGATCCCAAGTAGGAATCTAGCATGTACATTTGACAGGTAACCTCACCGGAAGAGATTTTTAAAAATTGAGTGGCAGCAATCTTTAATGACATGAGTGTTTAATTACAAAATTCTCTGTAAATGCTGTTTTAACTAGGGCTGTGCGAATACCTTTTCCTGAATATTTGGCCGAATATTCAGTATTCGGGTTCCAGGTATTAGGTATTCGTTATTCGGTATTCGGCCAGAAAAGGTGTTTTTTTAAGGAAACTTTAAAAAACACTTTGACTACACCATTAATCACCCACTAAACCTGGTGCAGCATATACACCTCAAAGAGACTTCAACCACCAATGCAGAGCTCTCATTAATGCAACAAAAGCTACATGAGGCACACTCAATCCACCACATCACACATATAGCACTCCAAAAACGATATCAAGCATTGCATTGGCTCAGCACTGGAGGGTGTTCCTGGTCACAGACACAGTAGCCCATGACATAGGCATCAACGATTGAGTGCTTGCAATAACGGCAACTCAATCCTGGTGCATGTCAAGGGCTACTGCTAAGGAAGGTGACCAGATGGGGGAGGTGGGCGTATATAGTGACAGGACGTCACTATATGTGTACGCATGCGGGGGGGCGTCCAAGTGATGGAAGGGAGGGAGGGTTGGCCTGGTGTGGTTGGTGTGGGGCTACTGAGCTGGTTCTATAGCATGGTTGGTGGTTGTCAGCCTAAAGCTCCAAGGGTTCCAGGTTTGGGTCTGGGCACACCTACATTTTTGTGTGCCCGACCCCCAATTTTTTTTTCTCCAGATTTTGCACCTCCCTGGAGTTAAGAATTCTTTAGTAGGAGGGTGTGGGGAATGCAGGTAGCACAGCCCACTGCATGAACAATCAAAATTTAAGTCCCTGGCACTGTTTGTTTGTGAGTTGGGGGTGTACATCACTGAAATAGATTTTTAGTGATTATACACTTGCTCTGCCACCAGTTGAGATTATGCTTTCATGGTTATCACATAAATCCATAGACACAGGGTAGACAGTGCTTTGGCCATAGGCATAAGAATAGTGGTAACAGTGGCTGCCATAGTGGTGACAGCTGAAAGGGTGTCTGCTGCATGAATGGCACTGGTGGTGGGAAGCACACTGACTGTAGATGTAGCAGCCATAGTGATAGCAGTGGGAACACTGGTGGTGGTGGTGTCTGCTGCTTCCTGCACAAAGCATGTATGCACTAATGCCCTACTACTACTGCTCAAAAGGATGTGACAGTGAATGTATAGATGGAACAGGTGGTGACACCAGTAGTAGTAATAGTACTGCTGGTGGTATTAGTAGTAGTAGTACTATTCCCAATGCTACAAGAACTAAAAGGCTTGCTTGGGGAGAAAAATATTTGAGACCATCTAGTAAAGAGACACCTATCTGTCATCATCCACGTAGTCTATATCCCCACCTTCTCTGGAACTGTGTTATGTATCAATAGTATACAGTGGAGCAAGACAAGATGCAATTCAGTACTTTGCAGTAAATGCTGTCACAAAATATTGGATGACTAGAGGGCTTAATTGCCATTGAATTACACTGCTCCTTATAGCATACTGCAGCACTTTGCAGTAATTTTGCAGGCATGGAAAATAATTGAGACTGGTGATGCCACACTGGTAACCGGAATATTTCAGTTATGTGAAATACTTGAGACAAGTGATACCGTACTTCATAACCATAATATTTCAGTCATGTGAAATACTTGAGTCTGGAGATGCCACACTTGTAACTGCCATATTTCAGGCATGGGAAATACTGAGACTAGAGATGCCATACTAACTGCCATATTTTATGCATGTGAAATACTTGAGACTGGTGATGCTACACTGGTAACTGGCACCTGGAAAGCTGTTAAAGGGATTGATGGAATGTGGGCACGAGCAACACAGGGGATGAGAGATGTAGCAACAACAGTTGAGGATTTTGTATTGGGAATAGCAATCACTAGGTGGGTGGCAGTTTTAGGCACTAGGAACTGCAGGGCATACTTGTTCAAAAGAATACACCATGACAGTGGAAGTAATAAAGAAAAAGGGTGCTGATCACAGATTTGTGTTAGTATGACTTTGAATATGAATGTTAACGTGTTGTGCTTATTTGCTATCAGAACAATGACGGTTAACACAGAATGGCTTGTGTATGGGTCAATGCTACAACACACAAATGTTGTATCCAGTATAAGACAATTATTTAATGCAATTGTTAGTGGACATATGTGTACCCAAGATGAGGTAGATTTATTTTTATAAACACAAGTTGTTCCACATATGCTGGGTCAAGTGAGGATCGGTGAGGTTGCACCACATTCACAGCAGTGCTGAACATTTGTTCAGACGGTATGCTGGTAGTGGGGGCAACAGATATATTTAAGGACCAACTGTGCCAAGTGCGGAGATGCTTTCATCCTTTTGATCCAGTACTCCATTGGATTTATGGAGAATGACTCCAGAGGCTCATTGAAATAACTGTTCAGCAGATTGGGTGCCGACTGTGGCTGCTGTTCTGTTCTCTTCCGCTGCTCAGCCTGTAGTGATGAGCTGAGTTCAGCCCAACAGTCACCCTCCTTCTCAAGGTTTTCCATACTGCTTTCAGTTTGTGATTCTGAGACTGGATCATCAACAGGGTTACCTGCTGGTCTCAACGACCAAAGGATGCAGAAACTAAGTTCTGAGCACATCTGCTTCTGAAAGTCTGTAACCCTGTGAGTGGGCATTATAAGGTGTACAGTAGTTCCTCATATTTGAAATGTGGATCCATCATAGTGCCAAATATGTGCTTTTTATTGGAACAGAGATCAGAAAATCTAACTTCTAGTTCTGTGGTGAGGTTTTCCACAAGGGTACTGTTCCTGGTGTCTGGTTTGGATCTTTCCCAGCATTTTCACTGAATCTCCTCATGGCTTTTTTCAGGATATGTACAGCAGGAATTACCTGACTTAGCAGTGCAGAATTAGAGTTAAGGTTACGAGTGCTACTTTCAAATGGGGCTAAAATCTTTACCAAGCCCTCAATCACAGCCCAGTCCTGATGTTCGATGACTCTCCCTATATTAGTTTCCATGCTCATCTCATTAAATGCCTGCTTTTGCTCCAGAAGCCTTTGCAGCATTTAGTAGGTAGAATTCCACCGGGTCTGTACATCCTGGATGAGATGATGCTGTGGCATTTCAAGATGCTCTTGTAGCTGATGCAGATGATTTGTGGCTTTCACAGAGTGACGGAAGTGGCTGCATATGCTTCTGGCTACTTTGACTGTGTGATCTGCCTCCACTGTGTTTGCCAAAGCCTTTGTCACCACCAAATTTATTGTATGAGCAAAGCAGCATATCCCCTCAAAATTGCCATCTCTAAGTGCTTTTATCATATTTGTGGCATTGTCTTTGACCACAAACCCTACCTGCAAATTGTTGCCATTAATCCATGAGCTCAACATCTCTTGCAGGAATGACAGTATGTTTACAGCCCAGTGATCCTTTTCCATAACACTGACATTTAGCAAAACAGACTTGCAAGGAGAAGGGGAAGAGACAGAACCAGCACCAGTACCACCATCACCACCAATGACTACCACATCTGCAACACACCAGTGTGCTTTCAGTGACATATATGCATGATTTGAATTCATGCTGGTCCATATGTCAGGTGTGCAGTGGAAAACTCCACCAACAACCTGTGCTAGTAGTTTTGCAACTTCTTTTCTCAAATCATGGTAAATGTTGGGTACTACAGTACATGAAAATGTGGTCCGTGATGGTATATTATACCTAGGGTGCAAATACTGTAGCAGCCTATGGAAACCTGTGTTTTCCACAATGGAAAAAGACTGCAGATCCAAGGCCATCATCTCACCAATTAAAATTGTGCTGTTGGGTGTGACGCCTGGTATTTGGTGAGGGCATGGAAGGCTTGCATGATGAGTGTAGTCAAAGCAGTACCACATCGCATCGATTTTGACTTTGAACCCATGGTGGAGGGTGTTGCAGTAATAGATGATTGAGCAGAAGAAGGCAGAATGGGCAATGCACCTGTATAGGGGATATGCTATAAGTGGTGTAGGGGGAGTTGAGGGCACACTGTCTGTCACAGTAATAGAATCACTAACAATACTTTGTGCATCTATTGGACCAGTACCAGAAGAAGGGCTGACAGGTGCAAGTTGTGGAGGGGGAGGACCAGCTGTGGATTGTTGAAGTGCACTGGGATGTTTCATTTAGAGATGGTTCATCATTGATGTTGTTGTGAGATTTGAAAGGTTTTTACCACGACTTATAGTACGTCACACACACAGCATACAGCCTTTGTTGGATCATCTTTTGCAACACTAAAGTACAGCCACACCACACTTTTCCCTACACAGACAGTGAAAGTACAGGCCCCAATAGGGTGACCATGGGCATGTTTTGCCCCTTTCCCCTTATCAGACCTGGGTGCAGTGGATGAAGTTGTTCTACCCTTTTCTTTCTCCTCAACAGATGTAGCTGTAAAACTACTTTGTGCATCAGATGGAGTTGAACTTGACACAACTCTTTGAAAGGACATGGTGGACTGTTTGTTTTTTTTAGGAGGAGGAGGAGGAGGGTGACCCTGACTGGCCTGCTTGCCATGACAAGAAGCATTGCATTTTTTGGCAGCTGAACATTCACACGTCTCACACAGATATGCCTCATATTTGGCCTCATTGCCAAATTCGCTTAAGTGGGTATCACTGTCAGATGATGCACTTAGCAAGTCTTGAGGCTCTGGTAAATATTCCAAACCAGATGAATGCTCTTCTTTGGAATCCTCCACATCAGCAAAAGGAAATGTGTTGAGAGGAAACTTGTGAGGCTGAGCAATAGTATGTTTTGGTAACACAATCGGTGCAGTCATTGTAACAGTCTCATGGTCAGTACTAGTCACAGTACCTATGGTCATGGGCACAGTTGGCAAGGTAGTAGCACTGTTGACAGTAGTCCTGGTGCCAGAATTACAATCAGGAGTTACAGTTGAAGAAATTGGCATCATATTACAGCTAGTTGTAATACTGGCAGCAGTAGTCATGGTGACAGCAGTACACACAGGACTACTAATGGGAGCTATGGTTGTGGTGACAGTGGCTGTGCAAGGAGCACAAATGACAGTGCACACTGGTATGGCAGTGGTGGTGTCAACAGTACAAAAAGGATTTGCTCTGGTTGCTGAAATCACGGCACTGGTGGTGGTGGGGAGGAGCACACTGATAGGCGATGTTGCCTCTATGGGGGCAGTTGTGTGAATAGTACTACCACTGGTAGTGGGGGTGAGTTCTTGTTCTTGAATGACTGGAGATGTCAGCTGTAAAGCCCTCCTACTTTTATAAAATGATGGTGCTGCAAATGCAGTACTAGTAGCAGTATTGGCAGCAGTTGTAGTTATAGTAGTACTAGTACTAACCCCCAATCTTACTGACACCAGAACCTGAAGGCTTATCAGGGGAGAAAACTATTTTAGAGTGGCAAAAATGAACAGACCTTCTCTCACCCTGTTCCTCACCACTTACAACTGGTGGTGAAGATGACTTGCTTGGGCTGGACCATGCACGTTTACGAGATTGATGAGACATGGTCCGTAACTTACTGTATATATTATTTGTGATTAGTGTTTATGTTGGTGCTTCTTGAAGAAAACAACAATAGTAACACTGCTTATGTAGCAGCTAATAAAGACAGGCTGATACTAGATAGAGATGGAGTCAGCAAACAACTTCTTACATGTACGTTATCAGTTGTGCAGTCATACAGTACAGCAATTCAAACTTTGACGGTGCGCCAAACAACTTACAACACACAGAACCCAGTGAGTCACACCTGACACACACAGAAATACTAAAGCAGTTCACAGAAAATTTACGTGTACACACTCACAGAAGTGAACACACAGGGGGTGAAGACACACAAAAAACAAAAAACTCACATGCACAGGAGGCCACTCAGCTGCAGTGAGCTGTGGAGAGAGGAGTCACTTGCGACACCCTCCTTACTCAGTTGTACAGGGAACTGAGCCAAGAACCAGACTACAGTCAGCAACAATTCAATGGGCCAAGCCTGACCCAGTGAGATAAAAATATGCTGCTTTATAAATCACAAAAAAAATGTATGCAGACAACTGTGAATGCACTTGCAGGACACAGATTACAAGAACAACAATACAATGCACACACGGATGATGTATGTTCCACGGTAAGCTGCAACGCAGACAGGAGGGAGTCAGATGACTATCACACCACACTTATGCAGGGAACCGAGCCTGGAACCTGATTACAGCAAAATATTAATTTGCTTCACAAAAGAAATAGAAAATACCACAGGGGCTGTGTGGATTTGGAACAAAAAGCTAAGCAAGCACAGCAGTGTGGATAGGGCAGTCAGCAAAAGCTTGAGCCACTCACTGTTACTGAGCCCAGTAACAGTTACTCACTACATGCAAAAGCCAAACTGGACTTTGTTGACAAAAAAAAAATCCTGATAAGAACTAATTGGTTCTTAAGCAAAAACTCAAGCCACACTGCTTCAGCTGAGCTGTGAAACTGCAAGCAGTGGGGGAGGGAAGTCAGCATGCAGCAGCACACACACAGATACACTCACACACAGATTCTCCTTTTCCTTGAAACTGAGCCCAGTTTCAAGGATGAAAAACAAAACTGCAGTCAGATGCAGTCACAAGGTGATCAGAGGTAAAAGCTGGATCACACACAAAACATTTTTTAAACAGTTATAAAAGCTACAAGTGGTAAACTAAACAGAGCTAGCTCTCTGAGAAACAACTGTCTCCTCTCATCTACACACTCAGAGTGAGGAGATCACATGGTGTTCCTGGCTCTGAGCTCCAAAAACAGCCTCTGATTGGCTAGCAAAGCTCTGTGAGATTTTGAAATCTCACCCATCGATTAGTACATCCCGAATAGCAGCCGAATAGTGAACTATTCGGGACGTCCATCCAAATATTTGGCAAGCCTACTATTCGTGGTATTCGGGAAATATTATTCGGACCATGCACAGCCCTAGTTTTAACTGTATATGAGAAAACTAAAAATACACTGAGCATGAATCTCTGAATGTTAGAAATACATTTTTGTTAAAAAAGTTATATGATGAAATTTTTTGCCGACTAACAAATACTTCTGCTTTAAGCCCCAGATTGGGTTTCTGCAAACTATGGAGAATGCACCTGCGGCTTACGGAAAAAAAATCTGTGGCAATTCCATGAAATTTATTGAAAATTTCCAAAAAAAAAACATTTATAGGAAAGGAAAGGGGAACTTGTTTAATCAAGAAAGGCACACTAAGCCGAAGCTTGTTCCTAGGTGTGATCTAGGAGCATAAAGAAGTTAAGTGACTTGCTTAAGGTCGCACAGTATGCAAGTGGGGGCTGTGGGATTTGAACCCAGCTCTCCAGGTTTGCAGCTCAGTGCCCTAAACCACAGCACTATACTGCCTTCAATTTATGAAGTGGAATTGCCATGCTGCCTGAATTCCACCACTAGAATTCCATGTTCTGCAAAACTCTAATTCAGACAGTGGACTGCTGAGGTGAGGCATGGTCAACTGTGCCAGTGCCAGTCATTGTCTCCATATTGGTGGTGTTGATGGGTTGCCAGTGGGTTGAGGGAAGGTGGAGTTGTACTGAACTGTAGCGGGTAGGGGGACATTGGGTGGGATGAGTGTCAGTGGGTGGGGAAGGGAATTGTTCTTGTTAATAAAACAATGATGTCTGACACCAGGGTTGGGAACCCAGTGTTGGAATCTGGGGGAGAGGACCATTGGCAGTACTCAGTTTGAACTCCTTTTAGCTACATTTATTTTAAATATATCTCTCCTGTCCAACACCCAGGTTGAGCACCCAGTGATGTAATCAGATATGGTTGTCTACATTGGCAGTGGTGCTACCAAATGCTTGCACTAGTGTTGCAGAGGCTGTGGTGCACTGCTGGGTAGCCAGCTTCTTTATAGTCAAAAGAAAAAAAGACCAGTGCACCCCAAAATAATTGCACTCTGAGGGCTTGATTTTCAAAGCCCCGAGTCTGACACATGGTACCTGCATCAAACATAAGTGACTCAAGTGGTGCCTTGTGTCAAAAGATGTGGCACTACTGATTTTCAAAAGTGGCCTGTAATGAAAAAGGGAGCTGCTGTGCCAAACTGGCAATGTGCCAGCCTTGCAACATAAAGCAGGGTGTGCCTGGTCACAAGGGGGCTTGTGCCATGATGGGGATGCAACATCCCGTTTTTCCCATTTTGTAAGCCCCACCATGGATGCAGCAAGGGGCTCATCTAAATGAATTGCATCAGTGCCACACAATGTGGCAAATTGGGAGGGATCTGAAAGTGGGGTTCTAGGGCAGAAGGGGCATGGGGTGCCATAGGGTGTACTGAGGAAATGGTGGGCATGCAGGGGAGTGATGTGACACCTAACTGTGGTGCTCTTTACATGGAGCTTGGCAAAGCAGACTTGTTGTATGTGACAGGTATGCAGCATAGGCATGTGACTCCCTCCCAGCAGCTCTGTAGATGGGCAGCTGCGCTATAACCCAGTGATGGTGTGGCAGGGGATACAGGGGCATGGGGAGAGAGAATGCTGGATGCCAGTGAGTGCATGGACTGCCACTGCATACATGGCAGCAGGATCGTGGCCAACAGAAGCCCCCCAACCTATGTCTCCAGTACAGCATTGCTAGTAGGAGCAGCCATGGGGTGCAAAGATACTGACACCCACTTTTGGGACCTTGTCATGCCCTTGTGGCTCCTACACTTAGCAGGGGACCCCATCATTCCCATCATCCCCATCATCATTGCTGCTACATGTCTGGATACTGTGCCATCTTCACATGCATTATCGTATGAAGTTTATCCCACAGTGGATGTCTGCATCAGACTGTCACTGACTGCCACTGTGCACATCCCTGGCAGCAGCTCTGGTATCCCATTGAGTGGTACTTTGGTCCCAGGACTGCAATGGTACCTTTGTGGGTCAACTGTACTTGTGTGCCACATTGTCTGCTGTACTCTGGCAGCCCATGTACTAAGTGGTTGCACTGTTCCCCCTCAGGCTGCCTACCACCAGTCATGGCAATGGTGTCCCTACAGTGTGTGTGTGTGGAGTGGTTGGGGGGTGGGTCTGGCAGGTACTGCATGTCTGTGTCAGTTGTTGCCATCCCTGTCCCTGTATGCTGCCACCACTCTAAGGTTCTATGTCATGTCTCCCTATGCTGTGCCAATGCCAGCCCTGCCATCCCCCCAACATCTGTCCCATATGCAGGATTGTCTGGCATCCTGGCCAGACTCCAGTATCTGGGTCTGCTCCCATACACTCTTTTCTGTGCCAAGATACAATTCCCCAACAGTGCTAGGCATCATGCTGCGCCTTGGGTACTCTCCATCATATCCTGATGGGCAACAGGTCCCTTGAGTATTGCTCCTGGTGGGGGTGGTTGATGGATCCTTCTGTCCAAGCCTGCAGGTGCACTACTACTTCAGTGCAACCCCACTGATCTGGCAAATCAGGGGTCTTGGCTGCAGGGACCCTCATTTTTGTAAAATTTTGTGCAGGGTCCCTGGCACACCCTGAAATTGTTGCAGCCCTAGATCACCACAACTTGCAGCAATCTAAGGGCTCTTTGAAAATCAAACCCTGAGTCTTACTTGCTCACTTTGCCCCAGTTTATTGACCAGTAAAGTTCCAATTAAATCATTGCATATTCCCATTTATCTTGCAATCCAGGGAGCTTCAGAGTATCAAGCTACTCGCCCTGGTGTTTCGCAGACTGGCTTCCTCAGTGGGCATAACTGAGTAGTCTGATAGGTCTCTTAAATACCTGATTCCCTATCACATTATAGGTGCAGGGTGAACAAGTGCTGAGTATCAAAAATCACAACAGTTGTTTACACATTTACATATTAAGTTCATTTTTTTTATATTTAACTCAAGATATAGTTTTTGCTAATAGACTACACAAATTGTCCATAATTTTGTTTGTGTTTATAAGAGTGTGTGTGTGTGTGGGGGGAGGGGGAGGGTTCTAATTTTCACTTGTAACACAGGGGCATGATGTCATCAAAATCAACTAGCAACTGGAAACTCCTACACATATTAATAAGTTGTCAGTATCCACACATGTTTTAGGCAGGCTGGCCTTACGCTTACATTTTTAAGGTGCTTTTCAAAATGTAGCATCCTACATGCACAAGTTACCTGTCTTGTTTTGTGTTAAACACTGGCTAAATCACAAAATATAGTTATAATATTGCCCCTGCAAATTTTTTGTGGTTGCTGTGTACAGTAGTTTTAATACAAAATTCAAACTAAAAAGGAGAGAAAAATAGACAGAAAATCCTGTTCTGTGCAGTACCCTTACTGAATGGATAGGTTAGTTCCTTGGCAGAGTTAGATAGACTTCTGATTTCTGAAACAAAAACGAGACACAATATTAGTATATTCATTGTAGAAAATGCTGATCAATTAATTTTTTATGGTATTACGTAACTGGATGTCTAAATACATTTTCAGTACATTTTTAATATACATTTCATGTTCTGTGTATTTGGACTGCATGTATTCAACCTAACTCTTCTGAGGAGGAGGGGTACGTAATCTTTGCCATTTATTACAGATGGAGAAAATAAAGTACAACATTAAAGAAATGGTTTAACATCATTTTTTTTTTCATTCAGTCTTTCTGGCTTCAGTAAATGCAGCTCATAAATCCATTTGCTTTCTTTCTGCAATGGAATATGTAGCTTGTCTCCCCATCTGTTATGTGCCTTTACATATTCACCCCCCCTCCCATGTATTTCTGTTAAAAAATGTTTGGACAATGTTTTTTTCTGAAATGTACCCCTACTGGGGTTACAATCTTGTTACTGTAAATAGAGCTTATGTTCTCTTGTATTCTCTATGTGGCTTGATTCTACACCCTACATATATAAGGCCAAAAGAGTAACACAAGACATATAACATTTGGATCTTTTGTTGTCTGGTCCTGCAGTCCTCTGTGAGCTAAGCGCAGTCCAAGAGAACTGTACATATCCCCAGGAGAACAGCAGGACTGGCAAACATCTGACTGGAGCTTATAAAAGCTCTAACATGCACTGCAGGCCATTGAGTGTCCCACTGCTACAGTCCTCCTCTAACGCCAGCTTGCAGAGGATTCTGGGACTTGTAGTTGTAGAAAATGTCAGCTGGCAAGCCAACAGAAGTATCCTGCTACAGTCTATTATACTGCAGTAAACAGTAAATAAAAAGTGCAAATTGGAACTAGCCCCAAATTTTGGCGTGGGGCTTTTAGTGCAGTTTCCCTTTAAGAGTATGGTGGGTCAAACAAATAGATGATTGCTAATTTCTGTAAACCACTATAAATAGTGTTCCCAATTTATTCCTTTGCACTTCTCTGCTAAATTCCCATATGATTTATTACTCATATCCATAACATTTATTAAAGCTTCGTAGTTTGCTTATATGAGCCCATGTGAACTCTGATCTTCCTGTAACTGTATGATGTCTGTATCTGCTGAATGGCACTGTTTCATTGCTTCTTGGCATTGCACAGCTGCTAATAGTCTGATATCGTTCTACCTCACTGTAACCTCCCTGTTCATGCCTAAAAACAGATGATTTCTTTGTCTAGTGCACACGCCTAGTACAATAATTATGAATTAATTAATTAATTGTGTGGGGACATGTTGTGTGGCTGATGTTTACTGATGCAAACTGTGATTTTGTTTTGCTAGAAACTGGAGAATCTCTTTCATCTAATCCTGTGTCCATAAAACACATCGATAGATAACTCGTGGTAGCCCTTTCCCTGGTGATGCTTCAGTGCTTAAAACAAAATTGCCCTGGCATCAAATGGGAAGAAGACCATTATAATTTGCGTGCAGCAAACTAACTGCAGTTCTCTCAAGTTATACAATCAAGCGATGAAATAACAAACGAAGAACCAAGGTGCACAGAGAAAAAGAGAAAATGAAACGTTTTAGAATTTATCAAAATCATTTACTGCAAACAAACAGTTGTTAAAATGTTCTTTTATTTTACTGAACATTTCAGAAAAACTGCTAGCAATTTAATATCCCCTAAATTTGTAAGAATTGCAATCTTAATGCAGGAGGTATTATGTATATAACTTTTCCCTTTTCATGAAACACAAAAAGACAAGTACTGTAGTTGATAATTCAGAGCGATTATTAAAAAATGTTCCCACATGATTTAGAATCCTTTTTGTGATGTTATCAGATTTATTAAAAATATGTTGCTGACGTAAGAAAATTTGGTTTTCACGCACCAACGATGTGTGTATTCTTAAGTAAAATCCCAACTAGTGACAGGCATACCTGTCCAGGAACAGTTGTAAGTAGAATACTAAAAGGTAAAAGTTTCTTGATTTCCAAACCTCAGTTTTAAACCTAGTAAACTACACACATCTGCAATTAAAATAAATGCTAATTCTATGCTGATTACTCATTTGCCTTTAAAACCTCTAGAACCCCTAGAACTCTTTTTTTTATGTTGAAGTTTTATGGGGGTTAAACCTCAGAACAATCAATGGTCTTTGTGCATTTGTATGGGGCTCAGTTTTGTCCATCATTAAAGATTAAGGACAGGAGTTTCAAAGGGGATGGCACAGGTATACCTCACCTATCTGAGTTGCATTGTCGTCACCTGAAATGTGCCAATATGTTTGCAATTTTCAAATGTTTCAACATGTTTACAGCAGTTTCACTGCTTTATGGCAGCTTGCATCACATGTTTGATACAGGTGCGGCCTCAAATCATGCAACTTGAAGCAATTGCGACCAAACATTAGACTACTTGTTTAGGTGCTCTAGCATTCATGCTTAGTTTGTGAGATTGTGCCAGAAATGTCACACAAGTCCTGGGACTAGATCAGAAAATCCTACACTGACTCTACACTTTATTGAGAACTTTCATAAACATGTTTCCGCTACAGTGTAGTATGTTACATTTCACTAGACTATCCTTTTTTTCTTTTTAACCCAGCCCACTGTTACAGCAGTAGCAGAGCTACCGCTTGTGATGCCAGTGACCCGGGTTCTGGAATGAGCCTGGGTCATTGGGGGCTGGCCAGGGCAAGGAGGATTGAGCATTCCAAAGATTGCTCCCCTCCACTAGGGAGTGGAGGATGGCTGGTCCCAGCACTACATTGCCACCTGGGTGACCACGGGTGGCTGTGTGCATGGGATGGCAAAAGCACTGGAATGGGATGCCTGATGACATTACACTCTGCACACTCATGTGCATAAGCTGCTTATGATGTCATTCACCAGCAGTCTAAGAAACACAGGGAAAACCTTGACCAGTGCAGTATGAGGGACTCAACCCTTACAGGTTCCACACCAGTGGAAGGGCACTGTACTGAACAAAACCAATCTGTTTCATTGGTGGGTTGAGAAGGCCCACTGACCCCTGCCATGGGGAGAGCCATGGAGAAGCATGCCTGGGATGGATGGTAAGTCCCTGGGGAGCCAGATGACAGGGCTGGGGGGTGAGGTCAGGGTGAATGACAGCCTGTACTGGAAGAAATTCAAGTTTTATTTTTTCAAGGATGATAACACATCTCGGTAGCCTGCCTAAAAGGGATATACAAAAAGCATTTAGCTTTCCCCAACTGACTGAATAGTGCTTTTGTTAATAACATCATAGTGTTTACCATGGCAAGAAACTGACATGTCACTGTATGGTCACTTGGAGCTGATCACTCTTTAGTTTTATATTTTGCCCCCCATCACCGATGCTGCCTACTTCTGCCAGGCCATCTTTAAGCCCCATGCACTATCCTTCTGCCTCATTTGCCTGGTCTCCAAGGGTTCACAGAGGGTTCTTTTAATTCATATGGGGCCAGAAATCAGAGGGTGGTGGGTGCCACTAGACACCAGGGAAACTGCTAATTCTTATGGGGCCAGTGATTGGAGGATAGGGGTGCCACTAGACACCAAGGAAACTTTAAGCTTTTATGAGGCTGGTGATTGGAGGGTGGGAGTGCATTATACATCAGGGAAACTTTTAATTCTTATGGGGTTGGTAATCGGAGGGTCGTGGTGCCATTAGACACCAGCAAACCTTTAAATTTCTATGAGGCCGGTGATTGGAGGGTGGGGGTTACCACTAGACACCAGGAGGGGGAAATGTTAACTGCTGAAAGAAATTCTGCAGAACTGACCTCTGGCAGTGATCAGTTCTGTGGAATTTTTCCTTCAGTTTAATACATTAACCCATAGTTCGTACATTTATTCCACTGTTCAAGGCAGAATTTCTGTGAAAGTTGCCAAGATGATTTCCAGTTTTTCATGTAAGTGAAAGTCCAACTTTCATGCAAATTCTGCCAGTAAAATTTTTTTTTCATACAGCTCTACCCACCTCCCTCAGGCCCCTCTGAGTGCAGCAGTAGGGGGTCTGATGATATCATGTTATAGGGGAAGATGTGTATACCCCACTATTCCGGGGCTGGACTGACCATATCATGATTTGTATTCTGTGCTGCAGGGTGTGGCTGCCCATTGTTTGTACATGTCCTGCATCCTAGGGTACTCCGGGAATTAAAGGAGGAGTTGGCAGCTCCATTAGAGAGGCTGTTTAACATGTCCCTAGACATGGCACAGGTGCCAAAGGACTGGAGGAGGGCGGACGTGGTACCATGCTGCAAGAGTGGCAGCAGAGAGAAGGCAGAAAACTATTGTCAGGTCAGCCTCATTTCAGTTGTGTGTAAGGTGATGGAAGCACTCTTGAAAGAAAGGATGGTCAGATGCCTTGCCGATAATGGACTGCAGGATGAAGTGCAACATGGCTTCACTGCAGGGAGGTCATGTCAGATGAACCTCATTGAGTTTTTCGATTGAGTGACAAGGGTGGTGGATCGGGGTGGGGGTGGTGGACATGGCCTACCTGGACTTCAAAAAGGCCTTTGACTCTGTCCCGCAGAGAGATGGAAGGGTGATGAGCAAGGTGTCTCATGGGTCAGTGTTAGGGCCCATACTTTTATATATATATATATATATATCATATATATATATATATATATATATATATATATATATTTCAGTGATATAGGGGATAGACTGGAAGGGAAGGTGTGCCTGTTTACAGATGACACCAAGACCTGCAATAGGGTGGACACCACAGCCGAGGTGGAGGCAATGAGGAGGGATCTAAAGAGGCTGGAGGGGTGGTCAGAAGCATGGCAGCTGAAGTTTAATGTGAAAAAAAGCACTGTGATACACATGGGACATAATAACCCACAAGCCAGCTACATTTTGAGACAGGAGGAAATAAAGGTGACCAGGCAGGAGAGGGATCTGGGGGTTATAATTTCAGATAACCCCAAGATAGGGAGTCAGTGCAGTAAGGCAGTGGGCAGGGCATATAGAATGATGGCATGCATTGGGAGGGGTATAACAAGCAGGAAGAGGGAGGTTCTGATGCCCATCTATAAGTCCATGGTGAGGTTTCACCTGGAGCAAGGGGTACAGTTTTGGAGGCCTACCTGAGGAAGGATATTGATGGGATGTAAAGGGTCCAGAGAAGGGAACAAAGATAGTGCAGGGCATGCATCAGATGCCCTATGAAGAGAGGCTGAAGGAACTGGACCTGTACTCGCTGGTGACTAGTAGGGAGAGGACAGACATGATAGAAATGCTCAAGTACATGAAAGGGATAAATAAGGTGAGAGAAGGGAGCCTATTTAAAAGAAAAAGAAGGGCTAGAACAAGAGGCCATGGTCTGAGATTGGAGGGGGGAAGATTCAGGGGCAGTACAGAGGTGCATTATTTCACTGAAAGGGTGGTGGACATCTGGAACAGTCTACCAGAGGAGGAGGTGGTGGGAGTGGAAATCATAGAGGGGTTCAAGAGAGCATGGGACAGATACAAAGAGATTGGCCAGAGGCATCGAGAGGTGTGCCTGGATGGGGGTAGGGTGGGGAGTATCAGGGCAGACTTGATGGGCATTAGTGTCCTTTTCTGCCGACAGTCTTCTATGATGCTATAATTCTGTGCATGTCTGTGGGGCATTCAGTGTCAGCGGGTTGCCTGCTGCCAGTTACAGGGCTGGTTGTGGCTCACCATATGGCTGTTGTATCCAATGTAGGGGCCTGTTTGTGGGGACATCAGTGCCCTGTCACTGTGGAGGGCACTGTGTGGAGAAAATCACTCACATTTGTGGTCATGCATGTGTTTCAGTTATATGCACATGGGGTGCTGATGAAATAAGTGGCATGCACTGCATTATGCTGTGTCTGTGTGACCTTTGGGAGGTCATTTCATGGGGTGCATGTATGCTGGGTGGCCGGTGAGCATTGTTGGCTTGGCCTGAGGGGGGCGTGCCCTTGCCAGAGTTGGTTGGCGGGTCCCATTCATGGTCCCAGTACATACCCGAATGTTACAATGGGACAGTGTGTACCCCTCTGTTGTGAATACTTGGTGGCAGAACTGTCATACAGACTTGTCTGCTGTATTGTGACTGGGTTCCTGCGTTCTCCTATTTGATGTAACCGCTGAATGTACAGCACAGGACTGACCTTGATGTCAGGCATGGGGTATTGCTGCATGTATTGCATTCAGCTGGTGCACAGTTAGGGCCAACTGGGGACAGGGTCTGTGCTCGTGGCCCACCTGGGGACATAGGGGAGCAGGTGCCTGGCATGCTTAGGGGCCTATTGTATATCAGTGGTGGTGGGACCAGTATACAGATACATTAGGTGCACAGAGGTCAGCAGCAGCCATGGACTAGCATCTCATGGGTGGACCATTGACTAGCAAGATAGCATGGCCTCCATCAGGGGCACATTGTACTATGGTATGCTCCCAGTTTCAGTCAGTGTTGCATCATGTCTCCATCCAGGCATTCCAGCATGGGGTATCATCTGTGGTATTGCCCCTGGAACTCTGGTCTAGTATGTGGTTTAGTATATATCCCTCCACAACTGGAGCTTGTGTGACATGTATGTGGGTGGCCTGGCCCGGCTGCATTGCATGTTCGGGACAATCCCTGTGTGTTGAGGTTTGTTGGGTGCATATTCTATGGTTTATGGTAGGAGTCTGCCTGGCATAACTGTGCCACAGACTGTACATATTCCTTTTTGGCATAAACTGCATTGTACATATGTGTTACACCAAATCTTCTTCATGCAGAGCCTCTCTGGGGCGTACACATGCCATGCTTATGCATGATGCCTAGGCAGAACGTATGTGTGATTCACGCATGTGATTTCCCGCAGAGTGGTTACATGGTTCATAGCATGCTATTCACATTGCTAAATAGAGGCCAAGCAAACAAGTGTCCATATGCAGTCAAACCTCCACACAGTCATAGTCACTTTTAACTTGAGTTCTGTTTTCCAATGAGAGAAGAAATGTTGGTTTATGCCGCTGAGGATACCCCTTATTTGTTTCAAAATGCATGATGGGATCTGGAACGCCTACCTGGCAAACCACAAGAAATGGGCAGAACTGATCTTTGTTGAACCCCTGACCTAGTGGTTGGCACAATTGATGGTGCAGCGGCATTTACTACTGAAACAGCGTCATCACTTGGTTTGAGCCCTTGTCATCAGTGTGGGGCCAGACCTGAACCCATAACCTTCTGGATCAGAGTCTAGAGTGCTATCAACTGAGCCCAACAGGCTTGGGGATCCTTTATATATGATGCTATTTCTTTAATAGGATTATGTATATATGTTGTTAATTCACATCATCCTATTTGAAACACAGCTGCCATAGTCATTCAAAGATGGAACAGAACTTGAATCTCCCCTAGATACCGATCCAGTGCTCCAGCAGATACAGTAAGTAGTCAGACTAACTGCATCTGCTTTAGCTAGGAACAATTTAGAGAGTAAAGACTGGTGCAGTATACTAAACCAACAGTTTCATTCTATATCTGTCTTAAAGGGGAACAGCCCATGCCAAGGGCCCCACACTCAAGTATGGCGCAGGTCCCAACTTGTATCTTGTGTGCAAAAACAAGTTTTATACAGACTGTTTACTGTAGTATAGATTATATCACACCAATTTTGTTTACTTCCAGGCTGACATTTTATGTTACTACAAATCCTAGAATCCCTGCAGCTGACATTAAAGCAGAACTGCAGCAGTGGGATATTCAGTAGTCTGCCTGCAGTGCATGTTAAAGAGTTTATAAGCTCCAATCAAGTGTTTTCTGGTCCCACTGTTCTCCTGGGCCCAAGTGGAGTTCTTTGTGACTGTACTTAGGCCTGGGAGGACAGCGGGACCAGCAACAAAAGATCAGAGCTTACATAAGAAGCTGCGCCTGAGGCTGTGCTTTTACTTTAGGAGCAAATTCTGTTTTAGCACAGAGTCAAAAAAGGCTAATACAGGCAATTTTCCTTTCCTTGCTCAACTATGGTAATATTTTATACAGAAGGGCCTCATCTTCTCATATGGCCAAATTGTATGTAATTTATCATATGGCTCTAGGTTTCGTCTCTGATATTCCTTTTAGAACACACCATTGGTCCCTCTATTCAGTAATCAGCTGGCCTTCACTTGCTATTAGAAAGTTCAGAAACTTACAAATGTAGACCTACATGTAGAGCACCCTTCAGAATTTACTGCCACTGCATCTTCCAGATCTCCTGAATGGGTCTATCGGACTGCACAATCCAAGAAAAAAACAGCAGCATTATTCTACATAATGTCCCAAAGCACTCCACAAGTTTTGGAAAATTGTCTTTTAGTTGGCTTTCTTCACACTTGCAATGAATTGCAAGAATCGCCTAAATTAAGTTATTTAGTCTGTCTTTATTTTTTTAAAGTTTTACTTGGTCAAAACTGTGCAGATAAATGTGAGTGCTGCTAAATTACCATGTAAACTTTCTCAGTCACTAAGCTAGTAAAATATTGCACTTTGTCCTGATCTCAGCAAGCATTCGTCACCTTTCGTTTTGCCACTGTATAATTTATGCCAAGAGTCAGATCTTTCATGTTATGTTTTTGTACCAACTTACTGTGTTAGTTCATTTTGATCCCTGTGTTACATTGTTTGCCATCTTATCTATGGTATTGTTCCCTGTTCTAACCCAGAGCTCCTTGTAAATGAGCAGTGCTCCATGAAGATTGTTCCTGGTAAAATAAATAACTACAAATACAAACTCTAACATGCACTGCAGGCTATTGAATCCCCACTGCTGCAGCCCTGCTCTGATCTCAGCTGCAGGGGATTCTGGGATTTGTAGTCACAGAACAAGTCATCCTGCAAGTCAGCAAAATTAGACTGATAAAATTAACTATACTGTAGTAAACAGTAAGTAAAAGAAAACTGTTTTTGTACATAAAGTGCAGATTGGGACCAGTCCCACACTTGGGTGTCGAGCTTTTAGTTGTGACTGATCCCCCTGTAAGATACATTTTATTTCCTGCATACATTGCAAACTTCTTCATAAATTGTGTTGTGTAAAACTGGAAAATTTTGCCCTGTGAAATATTTCATGTAATTTACGCATTTCGCAAAATATTTTGCTGGGCAAAATGGGAAATTTCATCCCCGGATGTGAGCAAAATGTTGCCCTCAAGCTGGTGAATTTTCACTTGCCAGAGAAGTTTTGCCACCAGTAGATGAAGTTTCACAATGTGGTCACGGACCACTGGCCCAAATTTTCAATAACATTTTCTCCCTGGTGTCTAGTGGTCTCCCCCTGGGCCAATCACCAGCCCAAATTTTCAATAAAATGTTCTCCCTGGTGTCTAGTGATCCCCCCAGCCGATCACCAGCCCAAATTAGTAAATAACACCACCCAGTTAACTCATTATCCCCCCATTCCCCAGACCCCCGATCCTTAATTAAATGCCCACTCCCTGGTATCTAGTGGACCCCCCACAGTGTCATCAGCACCACCCAGCTCCCCCATACCCCAATTGTGCCACCAGAACAGCCCCTTACTCTTCTCAAGGCCGGCAGCCTGGCTAAGCTTTAATGAATTAGCACGGCCAATCACCGGCCCAAATTAAAAAACCCCTCCCCAGTTAACTCATCGTCCCCCAGACCCCCGATCCTTAATTAAATGCCCACTGTCTGGTGTCCAGTTGAACCCCACTCTGTCATCAGCATCAACCCAGCTCCCCCATACCCCAATCAGGCCACCGGCATAGCCCCTTAGCCATGGAGGAGAGAGGGGGCTGTGTCAGTGGCTGAGTGAGGTAGGAGCTAGGTGGGTGCTGATGGCAGGGTGGGGGTCCACTAGACAATAGGGAGTGGGTATTTAATTAAGGACTGGGGCTCCAGAAGATGGGGGATGATGAGTTAACTGGGGGGGTTCTTTACTAATTTGGGTTGGTGATCAGCCATGCTCATTCATTAAAGCTTAGTTGGGCCGACAGCCATGGAGGAGAGTGGAGAGCTGTACCGGTGGCCTGATTGGGGTATGGGCTGGAGCTGGGTGGGTGCTGATGACACTGTGGGGGGATGGGGGTTCCAGTAGACACCAGGGAGTGGCCATTTAATTAAGGATTGGGGTTGGGGGGATGATGAGTTAATTGAGAGGGGTCTTTACTAATTTGGACCAATGACTGGCTAGGGGGGACCACTTGACACCAGGGAGAAAATTGTACTGAAAAGTTTTTTTGGGGGGGCGACCACTACACACTAAGGATATATAATTGGGCAGGATTTGTGGTTGGTGAAATTTAGCCACAATTTTGTGAAAATGTTTGCGTGGCAAAATTTTATTTTGCTGCATTTCTATTCATAAATAAATATGAGTAATGCCCAGTCTCTGGAACTAGTAGTAAACACCTCCATTCATAACACATGGAACTTCACTTCATATTTTGATCCTAGATCCACTGATGTAATAATAACAATCATAATCCTTTACAATATAGTTTATGTCTCATTTCACTTATTGTGTGGTCAGTCTATCACTATTCATCTGTCTTTGCCCCTCCCTCTTCTACTGATTGATACTGATTTTTCCCATTTGCAGCTTATAGTATTTTCGCCCAATAAAGGGGTTTTCCCCAACCATTCCAAAGCTGCTCTACGTCTCCTTACCCTCTACTACTCCTGTCACTCTTCCTTTACTGCTGAGCTGATATGGGTATCTACACTCCATTACTAAGTCTGCTCTCCTTCACCCTCTTGGTACAGGCCGTACACAGACTAGATCACCTTTCCTCCACACTAGGCACCTCATCCCCAGACTACCCCAGAGTGACTTGCCCCTCCCCCACCCTCATCACACCCATGACCCCCCAACACTCCCACCCTGCCAACACCCCCACTCCTCCCTCTGCCCTCCAACGCCTAACCTGGACCCAGCTCTCCCCTGCCATTCCCACCCTTCACACTTTATCTATCCCATGAACCCTGATTCTAAAGTCCTCAGCTGGGTGTCGCCCCAAGGGTCTCCATCGCCACCGGCCACTAACCAGAATAATTACACTGCTATTATTATTATCTGGTATTGTACACCCAAACCCAGGACCTATTGCTTTCAGCCCTTCTAAACTCTGTACTGCAACTGGTCTCCACTTTGCATCCTTAAACATTTGCAGTCTCCTAAAGAAATCTTCTGCCCTCCAGTGCTGGGTCATTCAACATCAACCTGACATAATTGCACTGGTAGATACTTGGCTTTCTAAATCCACCCCTGACTCCACTATCACTTTCCCTGGATATACCATCTACAGGGAAGACTGTGTAGGCAAATGCGGTGGTGATTGCACACTACTCTTCAGCTCTTGACCACTTCACAAATGTCTTCTGTAAGGCTTATGACCTTTTCCTCCCCTCACCAGGATCCGCTCCAAAAAATGCAATGCCCCATGGATCACCCCACCCCCTCCTCCAGAGACTCAAAAACAGAGATAATCTCGGCACACTGCTGTAGAATCTGGAAAGATGTCTGACAGACAGGCCTACAACACAGAAAGCAATAAGTGCACTTGGCCATTAGGCGGGCCAAGGCAGAGCACTACCAGACCACCCTCACTTCAACTTGGGGTTCAGCCTGGACCTTCTGTGATAATTTGAAAGTGCTAAATGTGAAAGTGCCACTCCCCCCACCATCTCATCTCTCCATCAATGGCATCACCACTACAGATCCACTCCTCATAGCTGATTGCCTTAACACTGCCTTCTCTGACCTAAGCCCGGTCCTCCCCAGCAGCTTCTTTGACCTAATACCCACTTTTCTCCCTCTGGTCCTGCATCTACCACCATTCTACATGCACACCCTATCCCCCCAAGAAGCCAGGCCACACCTGCTAAAAGCCTTAGGCAGCAATAACCCCAGTAGTGACCCCCCTCAACTCCAGGATCCTCCGTATGGTCTTGGATGAAGTCCTAGTCCTCCTGACTGACCTTCTAAACTGGTCTCTATGCCTGGGTCAGTTCCCAAGTGCTTGGAAAACTGCTGAAATCACACCCATACATAAGAGTGGGGACCAATCCACCCACAACAATTATTGGCCCATCTCCATCTTCCCCCCACTCTCTAAAGCCCTTGAAAAAGTGGTGTTGATCCAGCTCTCTGAATACCTAGCCAAGTATGACATTATGTGCCCAGAGCAGCATGGTTTCTGCCCAAGACACAGTACAACCACAGCTCTCCTGGAACTCTCCCAACACCTGCATGTTGTTCTCGACTCTGGCAGCCTTGCAGGTGCAGTGTTCATTGACCTCTCCAAGGCCTTTGACACTGTCTGGCATCCCCTTCTACTCAACTCTCTCCACCATCGGCTTCTCTAGTGGTCCCATTTCCTGGTTCTCTAGCTACCTCTCTGCTAGATCCCAGCATGTCAAGATCAGCAGCTCCCTCTCCAGCACTCTTGCCATTTACTCCAGGGTCGCTCAGCGCTCCATTCTGGGTCCAATACTTTTTAGTCTCTACCTCAACACCCTCCCCAGCTCATGTACTGGTAAAATGCTCCTCTACGCTGATGATGCAGTCCTCATTGCCTCACATCCCAATCCCACCTCCTTCCAATTATCCCTTCAGCAAGCTTACAACCAAGCCGAAAGGTGGTTCGGAGACCACAGATTGGTCATTAACCTAAAGAAAACCAAATCAATGCTCTTCTCCCACCACCCAAATAAAGTTAAAAATACCCCCCCTTGATTAACCCCAGCACTCTGCACCCACTAGAACAAGTGACTACATACAAGTACCTAGGCATCACGTTCGATACTGCCCTCTCCTTCCACACCCACATTAATGCCCTGTCAGCTGCCATTAACTCTCGGATTGGCATGCTATACTGGCACAGGGACTGCCTGGCTCAGCTTGCCCTAAGGCTGGCCATCACCTCCTCCGTCTTGTCCCTCATGGACTATGGCTTGCCCATCTATGCTGCAGCTGACAACACTGCCCTCTCCAAAATCCAACTCTTCATCAATAAGGCCTGTAGGCTCCTGACCAGTGCCCCCAGCTGAACTCACACCTGCCTTCTCTATACTACCACCAATCTTCTCAACTTTTGGGAGCAACTGTTCTACCAGACCTGCCTTCTCACTAAGCAATCTCTGCTAGGATTCTCACCCCTGGGGGTCTCCACCGCCCTACGGCAGCCATCTTTGTCTGTCACCATCCATAGCTCTGTTAAGGCCACTTTCAAGGTGCCCAGAGCCAAGACCTCCCTTGCCAAGAGATCCTTCCTCTACCAAGCCCCCACCTGGTTCAACTCCCTCCCTAGCTGCATCTCCAACTTGCCAAAAATTGGCTTCTTCAAAACAGCCCTTTGGAACCATATCTTTAATACCTGCTGTTGTAGGTGCAACTAACCCCCTGTTGTAACCTGTGGTTCCTGCCACCTTGCCCCCTGGCTTGACAACATCCATTGGACAGAATCTCCCTCCCCCAGACCTACCCGTTCCCTACTAGGTCCAAACAGGGATGTAACCCACTGTCTTCTCTGAGGACCTACTATATCCATGAGTGTAACTTACAATTTTGTAACATTATGTAACCTAAGTAACATACAAACTACTACATTATGTAACCTAAGTGTATCTATGTTAAATGTTCCTTTTGCTGCACTTGTAATATTATCCTCTGTTTTAATCTGCACTGTAATAACTGTCTTGATGTCTGTCTGCCTCCATGACCAGATGCATTTGTAAATGAGTCGCTGACTCAAAGGTTGTAAACCCAATTTGTAGTGAATAAATGAATAAATGAATGAATGAATAATAAAATGCATCTCATTGTCTAAAATTTAGCATGTTCTCTCTGCTGAACAGATTCTGATATGGGATGTATCTTATTTAATTTATGTATGCAAACATTTCACCAGGAAAGGACAACTGGTCGGATGAAACAGCTTGTTTCCAGAGGTGTCCTGGGGAGAATACAAGGAGAAATAAAAACAAAAACAGCAAAAGTAAACTTCAGTACAATAAGGAAAGCAGTAAATACATTACATACAGTACAATAGATAGTGAACAATAATAGTGGTGCAAAATAGCATAAAAGCCGGTATGCAAAATGGCAGTGGTAAACTTCAGAATAGTGAGCTAAGTACTAAACACATGGCATAGAGTGTAATTAAATTATGCCCAATAAGTCATGCAAAAACTAGTTAGGACCAGTTGAGCACAGTGAGTTAAATACCAAATATGTTACATGGAACCAAGTGTAATAAAACAGCGGTCAATAAGGTGTGCAAAAACAGAACTAAAGCAGCATGGGGTAAACAAAAGAGTTCACTGAGCATCACAACAGTATGCAACAGGGGCAGAAGGAATCAAAAACATAGGGTGTATCAGCTGTAGGAGTGGAAATGGGCCATGTAAGCCTGAATCAGTACATTCAGGGAAGAGGGGAATGAAAGAGAACTTATTCTAATTCATCTCATATGAAAAAGGTGCTTTACCTTACATGAATCATTACAAAAGTGCCTGACTGTACATTGCTTGACTGTTCACTGGTTCAAAAGGCTCTGGCAGTTAAATGCCTTAAATATTTATTGAAACCAAGAAGGCCTGGGCCTCTGGCTCTCTCCAGCTCCAGTTGAAAATTGCTCCTAGCACCACTGATGACCCTTGTCGAAGGCACTGAACCAAGACCCCAGCCAAATAGAGAGCAATGTGTTGGCCTAGCTGGAAGAAGAATAATGGTCTCCATGATGGCAACTTGACACTAGCAAGGATTAATGGCAGGTAGCAGGTAAGGTCCTTTCACTTGACTGCCTCAGAACTAGACCAGACACTTTTTACTTGACTGAAATTTATTGCCACAAAGAAACAATGCAATGCATTTAGAAAATAATTCTAGGTTTCTTAATGTTTGCTTCATGGATTTCTTCATTTTTTGCCTCATGATTCTTCCTTGATAGGTGCCACAGCTAAAGCTTAAGTCTAACATTTTACTTAATGGGAGGAAATAACATTTATAACATTTCAGATAACGTTATATTTAATCTTCTTTGTCAAAAACATTTTGTGGATAAGGAGGGTGAAGGAGTTCCTATTCAAAAGCTCATATGGTTAAGGTAGTTGGTGTTAGTGAAACAGGTAGGGTTTGTTCTGGAACTGGATTGATTCAGCTTACATTATTTACATGCTTGCTTAATCACAGTTCATACTGAGGCCATGCACCTACTTTCACTGTTGACACAGGGGCAACTACTAATTCATGATGTTTACAAAAAGAACGTCCCACTCATGGCTTACACAGAGAATTAATTATAAAAAGTCTGAGAGAAAACATAAGAGCTTAAGAAACTTAGAACCTGCTGCCTAACGGTAAAAAGTTAAAAGTCATAAGACTCTCAGCTCTAAATTAAAGTTAGGCAGCCTGTATGGACTTCACATTCACAAGTTGTACAAAACATACAGTATGTAATCTGCCAGATACAGTATGTGAAAATTCACAAAGTTGAGGTAAAAAGTACTAAGCATGGGATTTGCAAATATTTTTTCTGCAATCACCAATTTGCAGAAAAAAAAATTGCACAATTCCTATACTTAGAAAAGAAGCCAAAAGGTACTATGTGTAGGAACTGTGTATTTCAAAAAAAAGTGCAAGTCAAGTTAGCCTATTATCTCAGCAGTAGCCCCACAGCTCACAATGCTGCTAAACCAAGGTTCACAAGCAAGCTCAAGTCACCAGACAGCCGATTGTGGGAGTGGGATTATGCATCCCTGCAGATACTCACCTCCTCAGGAAGGGAGTGTTTCCAGCCCATGCTACACTACCACCACCTGGGTGACAACAGGAGGCAGTAGATGTGGATGTTGAGATCTGGGTTGGAAGGATGCTCACAGATCCTTGACATGCAGTCTCACACTAGGATAGGTGAGCACTTCTTGTTCTTGCCAGTCAGCGTCCTCGGTGGATAGGGTAACATAAAGAGAAAAAACATCCCACTCATGGTAGGATGATGCTGTCCCCCACTCTGCAGGCCCTGCATCACCCATTAGGCACCCACCTCTGGACAAAGCAATACCTCACACGGGGATTTAACTGCCCCATCAAACTTTTCCTGGAGGTTTAGCCAGGGAGGAAGAAGGTGGAATGGGTTAATTCCAGAATAGGAAAAGAGACAGGGCTCGGAGAGGGCCGGGAGACAGGGCTTTGAAGGGGAGAGGAGGAGAAGAAATATCTGCAAGTCCCATACTTAGAAAAACTATGCCACGAGTCCATCTACAGCATTTTCTCCCTGCAAATCAATCATTTTTCGGGAAAACAGTAATGCATACTTCTCTTGTTAAAACACGGATGTTTTTGTATGTTTTTTAAGGAATCTTGCTAATTTCATCAGCAAGATTCAATCCCCCTCAGCCCTATTCTAGATAAAGCAAAACAAAATAATTTTAGATTTTTTTGTGTGGAACCATGAACTTAAATGTTTTCATTTACAGTACAGTTGATTTCAAGCCCACTACTTGCTTACTTTTGGCATAAATGGTCTCCACTTTTGTTTGGGTTCTCTCATTCCTGGTGGCCAATTGCTGTAATGAAGGAGTGCGCAGTGAACAAAATATCTGCTGCAGTTAATGGAATGGTCTCAACTTTTAATCAAAACTGCAAAGTATTTTTGTTTAAAGCAATCGCCTGCAAGGCAGCAGTAATCTAATGGATGGAGCACTGACACGTAAGTCAGGAGATAGCAGGTTTGAATCTCAGCCACAGCAGTTAACTCACTGAGTGACACTGAGCTACAGTAGTGTCTTGACTTCACTGTGATTTACCTCCTAGCAAAAGAAAAACAGAGTAGAAGCAGCACTCCACAGAAAATGAGATGTTGAATTTCAATTGCTCTATCCTGGTTTAATTATCATTTCTAGAATTAAACAAGCATTTGTCAATGCTGAATGTTGTCTTGCTGGCATTGGCATTGGTAGTGCAGGAGTTAGAGAGATGCATTATAGGAATGGTAGTGAAGTATGGAGACGACATCAACCCCACCCCACCCTGCAGAGACTGACAGGCATTGAGGTGTGCCTTTGGGTCATCGGCTATAATGCTCATGCCATTTCACCTCACCCTGCCCTGCAGACTCTGACAAGTGTCACGTTGTGCCTTGGGGTCGTCGGGCCTTATGCTCACCCCATTCCATAAGGAAATACATTGAGATGGGTGCAGTATAGGAGAATGGGGTGAACTGTGGGGCTGAAGAGTCCAAGGCACACCTTGATGCCTGTCACTGGCTGCAGGGTGGGGGTGGGACTGGAACGGCAGGAGCATTACAGCCGACAATCCAAAGGCACACCCCTGATGCCTGTCAGTCTCTACAGGGTGGGACACTATGGTCAGAAACCCTAATGCCTCAGGCATTTGTTGATATTCGCACTCCAAATTTTCAACATGGCCTTTTTGAGACCCCACATCATGAAATCATTTGGGACCTCTGCTAATGAACAGTGGCACTGCAATTTTGTTAACCTGTCCTGAATGTTGATTTCCCACAGTGACCGCAACATTCTACACCAGATGTGTGAAAACACATTTTGGGCAGGATGTGAAAAATGACAGCTGTACTGTTCATAAGGAGGTGTGAAGAAATGGCAATGTTGAAAATCTGGAGTGAAACTATGAAAAATTCTCGAAGTTACGAGCATGCGTTTAAACTGTGCAATGCATGCTCATAACATTGTCATTTTGTGGAATTTTTTCACCTAATTTTCAACACAGGCATTTTGGGACCTTTGTTTATGAACAGCATCACTGTGATTTTCTTAATCTGCCCCAAACATTGATTTCCTACAGTGACTGCGCCATTGTGTGCCAGATGTGCGAAAACACATTTTGGGCAGGATGTGAAAAATGACAGCTGTACTGTTCATAAGGAGGTGTGAAAAAATGGCAATATTGAAAATCTGGACTGAAAATATTAAACATTCTTGAACTTACGAATGTGCGTGGAAACTGCTCAATGCATGCTCATAACACAGTCACTTTTTGGAATTTTTTCGCCAAATTTGCAACATATGCTTTTTGGGAGCCCAGCTCATGAATAGTGACACTGTCATTTCATTAATCAGTCCTGAAAGGTGATTTGGTGCAGTGACCGTGAAATCACCTTTCGGGACTGAATAATGACATGACAGTGACAGAGTTCATGATGTGGGGTCCCAAGAACCTAGTGTTGAAAATTTGGAGCCAAATGTTGAAAAAATGGCAGAGATATCCACCTAGGTTGCCCCCCCCTCCCATTGATGCCATTATACATTTTACTGGCATTTCTTCAGTTCGTGGTCGGCTTTGAAGAGTGCAGACGTGTTCCCACTCCACCGAAGATCGTCACGCCGGGCTTCAGAGCTAAGTATGGGGTGAGGGGGGTGCGGGGAAGTGGGGTGCATTGGGGGGGTGCGGGTTGGGGGAGGGGGCACCAGAGACAACGAGGGACTGCTTTCTCTTTTATAGGTAAAAAAACAAAAGACATTACGGGATGTTTTTTTTTTTTACAGGTTTGTCTTGGCACACTAGGGTGGGCTCTCAGTGTGCCACCTGTGTTATTTTGGGAGGGGGAATGAAGCTGATGGGGATTGGGCCCCTCCCCCCTTTGGCACAGAAAATGTATCTGTGTTTGGGGGCTCATGATGCTGAGGGGGATTGGGCATCCCCCTCAGCAGACAAATTATAATTGGGGGACATTATGCAGATGGGGATTGGGCTCCCCTGTCAGCAAATGAACTGGGAAGGGGGCATGCCGAAATGGGGATTTGGCACCCCCGACATCAGCTTTCAGGTGGGACTGTGAGAGACAGACGATGACAGCTGCCACCATGTTTATTGAAATGTTACACCAGGCAAGGCATGCCCTGCAATGACGGGTTGCTCCCTCATTGTAGTGGCAAAATTGTTTCAAGTTTGAGGCACACTTTTGCAGTGCTGTCATAGACAGTGTGCTGTTTCACTGGTACCACAGTGCCCAGCCCAAAAAAGCAGTGGCCCCATTGGCCACAACACTGCCGCACCTCCAAAACCTGCTACTTCTTGCTACCACAATATGTTGTTTGTGCTTGCATGCAAGACAACATGAAAAGTAGATGTGGTTACTGCTGCTATGAGACAAGAAAGGTCTAAACATACAGAATGATATACTAGCCTGCCTATTGGCTTGGTGGGAGGGAAGCATGTTGGTTCAACTGGTGTGGGGCCTTGGATCTCAACCAGATTTAAGAACTTCCACCTTTGGCCAATAGTGACAGTAAGCTGCCCCCAGTAGGATGCTTTCTGTCTCTGGGAGGGTGGGCATGGATGACCTACACCTGGTGCCGTAACCACCCTTGTGGTATACAGTAGGGTCATGTGATGAAGTGTAGAGTAGAAACAGAGATCCATTTTGTAAAGTGTAAGATCGATGCCATGTTCTTGAGGTAGGGTCATAGGTAATTTAGGATTTAACTGAAAACCTGCAGAGGAAAGACAGACCATGCCTCTCATGGGAAGATGCAAGCCGGGGGGGGGGGGGTGAGCAGAAAAAAGTTTTACAGATGGATTTTTCTGCTGCACTCATTCTCACCTAGTTGTAATGCAAGCCTGTCTGCTCCCCCTACAACTGCGACTAAATCTGATTGCTCCATTTGTTTTCCTTCCACAAGGAAAAAAAGATTATATTCTATGTTACATAAGCATTCACTCTATGCTACACATCTATTCTAGCACATGCTTAAGTTACCCACTGTACCAGTAAACCAAATAAAAAGCATTTACAGGATAAAGTATTTTTACAATAAGTATACAACAGGGGATCATAACATGCTGTAGCTAGAGCCTTCTTATTTTTGCTGCTAGTGGATTCCTAGCAAATGATGCTCAGTTTAAAAAAAGACTGACAGCTTGATTATTTCTACATTTTGGAAGTGAATAAGTTCTTGCATCATTGTTTTGTTGTTCATAATGTGTGGCGTGTTAAATGAAATAAATATAATAGCCACTGTGTAATGAAATCTGATACAATCCTGCCACCATAGGAAGGGCTACCAAACATAATTTTATTTATTTACTTTTGGTAACTGGGTAAGTGCACTAGACAGAACTGCCTATTTTCAGGCACAACACGGGAAAGTACAAATCAAGGAACAGGTAAAAACAAATACATATACAGTGTTGTATAATAGGAAATTCCAAACAGTTATACAGAGGTGCAAGTTACATAATACATACAGGAGATACATATCACACAGTATAATAGGAACAAAGCAGACAAAAGGGCACAATTTACAGTTAATAATGTACAAAACATGACAGTGCTGTTGGTAAGTCAGAAAGGAGACAATTCCCAGGCAGAGACAAGGAACAAAGTGCATAGCTGCAGCTGAGGAAGAGTGGGGATGTGAGGAAGCAAGAGGCCACAGGGAAATTTAAGTGCAGGACAATGGGATTTACTCACCTGGTAAAGGTGATTATCTGAGTACCCTTTATAGTACTCTGCAGTCAACACCAGTGGGTATTCCTCATCCATCCTATAGGTTGATGCACGATCCAAACAAATCAAAGGTGGGTGAGGACATCCCTCTACCCTCATCAGAAATCTCAAGTGTGAGTCTTCCATAGCTAAATAGTGAGAGAGGAGATAGAGAAAAAATACAAGCCAGGAATATGTGTGGCCCAAGGTAGACCCAATGGGGAGATGGGCCTCTGAGAGAGCCGATATCTGTGCTCATTGCCTGGCGTCATTGATTATACAGCAATAAGTTATGGTACACTTAGTCGGGAGTTGTGTTTCACCCATCACCTTTATTGAAGTAAGCTCCTCATGTACAGAGAAAATACATATACAGTTTGTGATGTACTGTTATGTTGGCATTGAATCTTTGCACAAGGGTCTAATGACTCTGGCCTTAGATTTACCCTTTCCTCTATGGGGTATCACTTTTTCTGCTGACCCAGTCCAAGGATAATCTGCCATCTGGGTGGGCCTGCAGAGTACTATAAAGGGTACTCAGATAATCACCTTTACCAGGTGAGTAAATCCCATTATATTTTGTACCCTTTATAGTACTCCGTAGTCAACACCAGTGGGACCTTAGTAGCAGTGAGAATTGGGTGATTACTCTCAGGTGGGTAAGGAGAAGGCAGATTAGTGTCAGTCTAGTCGTGTGTGGCTTCTGCCTTCAGGACTGACTTGGCAAAGTTAGTCCTTTCTGTGGATGCTATGTCTAACCTGTAATGTTTAGTGAAGGTGAGTATAGATGACCAGGTAGCTGCTGAACAAATGTCCTGAGTCGATACGTTTCCCCTTTCCACCCAGGATGTTGCTACTGCCCTGGTAGAGTGTGCTTTGAGGCCTTCTGGTGGTGTCTGGCCCACTGCCTTATAAACCTCGTTAATGGTCTGCTTGATCCATCTGGCTATGGTGTCTTTGGAGGCTGCCTGTCCTAATCTGTGCCCTCTGGTTAGAATGAATAATCTGTCTGACTTTTGTATTTCACTAGTGACACTGATGTACTTTTCCAATTGGCGGCCCACATCTAGGAGATGGTGGGTCGATGTGTCTTGGGGGTTACTAGGAGGTAGGTAGGGCAAAAAGACATCCTGATCCTTGTGATACTGTGAAACCACCTTGGGCAGGAATGAGGGTACTGTTCTCAGTATGACCCTATCGCTATGAAAAGAGATGAAGGGTTTTCTGCATGAGAGGGCCTGAAGCTCTCCTATTCTTCTGGTGGAAAAAAATGCTACAAGAAATGCTGTCTTAATTGTGCACCAGTGAAGAGAGTTCTGCTGGAGGGTGGGTAACTGAAATGCGTCTAGCACTGTGTTGAGTTGCCATGGTGGGCATCTCTTCCTCCCTCCTGGTGCTGTTAGTGAGACTGCCTTGAGGAGTCGGATGGTGTTGGGATGAGAACCAATGTGACCTATCCCAGTAGTGGACTCTTAATGGAGGAAATAGCTGACACCTGTACCTTGAGTATGGCTGGACTAAGGCCCTTGTTTGCCCCTTCATTGAGGAAGTCTAAAATTTGTGGTAACCCTGCCACTGAAGGTGAGGTACCCATTTCTTGGCACCATTTGTGGAAGATTTACCATTGTCTGAGGTAAGTCTTATTGGTGGATTGTCTCCTGGATTACAGCAGACGATTTACGACCCTGACATGATAGCCTTGGTTTAACAGTCTTTCCTTTCAATAACCAGGCTGTCAGATTCAGACTGGTTGGATTTGGATGCAGAATTGGACCCTGTGACAGAATGTTGGGCCAAGGTGGTAGGGTCATCGGGGAGTGCTCACTGACATGTCCTGTATGAGCGAGTACCATGGTCATCTCAGTCAATTGGGGGCCACCAGGACTACTGATGATCCCGTGCGTCGAATCTTGTTGAGTACTTTGGGTATCATTGGTAGCGGTAGGAGTATGTAGGCCCGTGAGAAGTTCCAAGGGGGCTGACATCATATCGATCTCCTGAGCTTGGGGGTCTGTAAACCTGGAGTGGTAGTTGGGTAATTGATTGTTTGTCCATGACACCATTAGGTCAACTTGCAGGGGTCCCCATTTGGACAGTAGTCTCTGAAAGATGAACTTGTGAAGTCTTCACTCTGACTGGCTGACCATAACTCTGCTCAGCCAGTCCGCCTCTGTGTTGGCCTCTCCTGCTAGGTATATTGCGGTTAGTGACAGAAAGTTTCATTCTGCCCAGTGGAATAGCTTTAGTGACTCCTTTATCATTGCTTTGCTTCGTGTTCCTCCTTGTTTGTTTATGTATGCGACTGCCACTTGATTGTCACACCGGACTAGGACCGGCTTGTTGTTGAGTAGAGGTGCAAAGAAGAGGAGGGCTAGGCGAACTGCTCTCATTTCTAGGATGTTGATGGGTAGAGAGGACTCCTGCTGAGTTCACAATCCTTGGGTTACATGAATGTTGTATGTTGCTCCCCACCCTGACAGACTGTCATCTGTGGTGATCACCTCTGGTGCTACTTGTGTCAGTGTTGTGCCCGCAGTAAATGTGATTTCAGAGTCCACCAGCGTAGTCCGGCTAACAGTAGTGGAGGGGGTGTGACTCTGAATTTGAAGTTTTGGGTTGTCTGGTCCCATGGATCTATTAGAAACCTTTATAGTGTTCGCATGTGTGCCCTGGACCATGGAACCATGTTGCTTAGTGCTGCCATGACTTCCAGAACCTGTAGGTAGTCCCATACAGCCCTGTTTGGTTTGCTGATTAGACCCAACACCAGAGTTTGGATGTTCTGAATTTTCTTGGGTGTAGGGGTGGCCTTGTTGTTCTTCGTATGTATTACTGTGCCCAAATGAGTGATGGATTGGGCAGGAATCAGCTGGCTCTTGTCCCTGTTTATTATCCATTCATGTTGTTGCAGGCAATTGATTGCAAGCTGTGTGCTTCGAAGGGCCTGCTCCTCTGTTCTTGCTCTTATGAGCCAGTCGTCTAGGTAAGGTATTACACGGACTCCTTGTTTTCTGAGATGTGCTGCGAGGACCACCAGGGTCTTGGTGAAGACCTGAGGTGCTGATGCCAGACCGAAGGGTAGGCATGTATATTGGAAATGTTGCCCTTGGAAGTTGAATCGTAGGTAACGGTGGTATGAGGGCCGGATAGGAATGTGGAGATAGGCATCCTTGAGATCTATTGAGGTTAGGTAGTCCCCTGGATGAATGGACGCCAGAGTGGAGTGAAGGGTTTCCATTTTGAATTTTTTGTAAGTGACATTCTGGTTGAGATACTTGAGGTCTAGCATGGGTCACATTCCGCCCGTCTTTTTCGGGACGACAAAGAACAAGGAGTATACCCCTGTGTCCTGGTCCTCTGTGGGGACTTGTGTGATAGTCCCATCTCTGAGTAAGTCCTGTATTGCGTTGTGTAACGCTTGTAGTTTGATCTGGTCCACAGGTGTTGGTGACAGGAATGGTCTGTGTCTTATGGGGTTGCTGTTGAACTCGATCGCATATCCCTTGGTAATGAGTTCCAGCACCTATTTGTTGGATGTTGTGTGGGCCCATTGTTGTGCAAACCACCTCAGCCTCCCTGCCAGAGGTAGCTCTGCGTGGGCCCGCTTGCCTTCATTTTTTGTTAGCCTGTAGTTTGAAGTTGGGTTTTCGCCCTCCATTGGCATGCTGGCCCCCTGTATTGGCTCTTGGTCTGTTGTTGTGTGCCTTGTGTTGGAAGCGTGGTGGTTGGGGCCACTGTTTGATGGTTTGGGAATGGTATGTCTGAGGTTTGTGTTTGAAAAACTTGCCTTTGGGATGAAAGGGTCTGTCTGTGGGCAGATAGACGTCCTTATCTCCCTGTGCCTGTGTTCCCCCCCTTTGTTTGAGGTATGGTGTTAGGCCTTCTCTGAAAAGGGTACCCTCTTTGAAGGGTAGTTTAAGGAGGGTGGTTTTGGATTCATTGTCCATTTGCCATAGTTTGACCCACAGGGCTCTTCTGGCTCTATTGGCTAATACAGTTGTACGGGCGCCGAACCTGAAAATGTTGGAAGATGCGTCCATAATGTACTT
Organism: Neoceratodus forsteri; assembly: GCA_016271365.2. NCBI lineage: Eukaryota > Metazoa > Chordata > Ceratodontiformes > Ceratodontidae > Neoceratodus > Neoceratodus forsteri. Next base: position 262,431,312 of record JADMNL010000028.1, read on the forward strand.
ACGGCTTGGATGGCACACTCCACTGCATCCGCTTTGGGGGAGTCCTCGGGAATATTCTCAGTGAGAATGTGTAGCCATCTATGGAGGGCCCTGCAGGTGAACCACATGGCGGTGTCTGCCGATCGCGTCATGCCCGCTGCTTCGTGGATTTTCCAGAGGTGTTCCTCTACCTTTTTATCCATCGGGTCTTTGAGTACTGCTGTACTTTCAATGGGAATGGTAGTGTGTTTGGATAGCTGTGAGACCGGTTGGTCCACCTTAGGAGGTTTACCCCAGTGGTTGCTTTTTTCCCGACTAATGGGGTACCACCTGTTTATCATGCTGTTTTCGGCCATTCTGGTCAGATCAGTTGCTTCGTATTCTTTTGCGAGTAAGGACGAGAGAGCTTGGCATGAAGGGAAATATATTTTCTCGTCTGGTTCGTCCATAGAGAGAAGGGGATCCTCAGACGTGGAGGGTTGTGCGGGTTGCTGTGATATCTTGAGTGCCGCCCGCACCATTGTGATTCGTTCGTCAATGTTCTCCCCATGGTGCATTCGGTTTGACTCGTCCGAATTGCCCTCATCAGGTTCGGAGGAGTTGTCGGACAAGATGCTGTCCGTATCCAGCCTGGGGTGTTTTTTTGTTGGTCCCTTGTCAGTTGTCTTTTGAGGTGCTGTGGTGAAGGGGTCTCCCCCTTTCATACACTCTAGCAGCTGGAAAAGTAGTTGGGCTTAGTTGGCATCCAAGGCGATAGGAGCGGTGGGTGGGATTCCAGAGTGGGGTCCTCATCTTCCGTCTGTGCTGTACTCCTGTGCTCACTAAGGATGCACACTGCACATATTTGGTCATCTTCCTCCAAAGGTGAGAAAGATACTCCGCACTCCCTGCACTTTCTCATGATGTGGAGATATCTGTAGGGATCAAGAGAGAATTGTATTAGGGAGGGACCCTGCCATGTAGTAGACCACATAATTAATTTACAGTTTCCTGGGCTAATTTTGTTTTGGAGAAAAGGACAGTAGAATTTGGCATGAAGTGGGTAAAAATACCCAGGCAAGATGGTGGCCGCGAAGTCTTGCGATGACTCCTGTTGTTTGGGATAGCTGGATAGAGGGAACACGGCCGAGTGATCCCGCAAGATTTGTAGCGAGATCTTGGGGCTGAGAAGATTCACAGAGCATCGTGGGGCTTGTCTATCCCAAGATCAGCACAGGGGAATGTGAATAAAGCTGTCTCAGAGGGATGGTAATCGTTTTATTGCCCCCCTAGAACAAAGGAGAGTGCCCTGAACGAGATGGGAGTGGAGGGACAACACCTAAGAAATGGAGGCAACTGTTGGGCTGGGAGACCTGAGAGGAATGTGTCAGGTGAGCAAAAAGAAGGTCCTGCACCTCGGTGGTAACCATAATGTTGTTGCTTGTGCTGCTTCCTGAGGATGTTAATCTCAGTGCACAGGAGGGGGGAAGGTAGTCTGCTATGTAGCCAGTTGTGAGGGGGCTAGTGCTTATGAGGCCACTTCTGGAGGTGCCTCGATAGCTGTGGTGATATGGAGATGTTGTGTGAGGGACTAACACTAAGGGGGCTGCTTCTGGAGGTGCCCCGCTAGCTGTGGTGATCTCGCTGAGCTGTGGCTCATTATCCTGGGTAGGAATAGCTATTGGATGGGATTCCTGCCCAGAGAAGCTGTCATTGCTGTGCAGCATTGTGGAGTTTCAAGAGTCATTGCAAGCGGCTGCTGCTGCTAGGAGAGGGAGTTCCAGTCACACAGTGAAGGGTGGCTGTTGATGTAGTGCAGGCTGGGGTCACTGCAGGAGGGACCTTAGCCGTGCTTGCTGATAATTGTGAGTGATCAGGACCCACTACGGGAGGGGGTTCTGGTCTCTTGATAGAAACATTTTTTCTGCCTCCCTGTGCTTTAGGAACATACCGTCGATTAAATAGATGCTGAGGTAAAGGCTGCGTGCAGTTAGTAGCTGATCATGCTGTTTTTTAGGCTGTTTGTTAGCTATTGAATTAAGAAGAATTAGGTTCTACAGTACCTGTACAGTTGTTGTTGTTGTTGGGAACAGTGAGGACGTGACCAACCTATCTTGATGCACGAATTGAACTGGAGATATTCTGATGAGGGTAGAGGGATGTCCTCGCCCACCTTTGATTTGATTGGATCCTGCATCAACCTATAGGATGGTTGAGGAATACCCACTGGTGTTGACTACGGAGTACTATAAAGGGTACGAAATATAATGGTAGATTTGCATGACTTGTGGAGCTAGGGACATTTGCAAATGTCAAGGGAGGTGAGGTAATTGGAGAGGCCTTTCTTGAAAGTGGGGTGGGATTCGGAGTGCCTAAGATCACATGGGAGAGGGTGATAAAGGGAATGAAAACATCTGTTTTTCATTTAAAGGGGAAGTTACAGTAAGTGTACCGGGGCCTTCAAATTCTGAACACAATTACAAAGATCATTCAAATAAGGTATTGAACTTACCCATAGGTGTCAGTAGCCCAGAGATACAAAGGTCTGAATGATCCACACATTACAGCTAGGCAACAGCCATTTCAAGGAGTCTTGAGACAGAAAATGATGTCACTGAGTGGCAAGCTGTAATCAACACAGACCTTGCCTTTCTGTCTCAATATTCTACGTCATGGCTGATAGAACTTCTGACACATATATGTAAACCCACTACCCTGTTTGAGAGATCTTTTCATTAGCTTTTGCAATTTTTTTTCCTATCCATTGTTTCTGGTCCTTTGGTCCCTATTCTATCTCTGCTCCAGTGGTACCCCAACAGCCCTGTCACCAACCCTCTCATGGACTTACAGGCTATCCAGCACTTATCTAGGACCACTAAGGTTGTGGGTGGCCTCTCATGTCATTCAGGTATGGGCCTGTGGGTATGGGAGGGGTGTTAGCATTGACTCCAGGTTGGAATGGGCCATTTGTCTCTTTTCTTCTTCTGAGAGTGCAGGTACGCAATGATACACATGCATGCCTGTAGTGGTGCACAGACATACATAGTGTCTGGTGGCTGTTCCTTCCCCTGTGGTGTACGCTCACTGTGTTACGTACCTCATAGCCTCCACCAGGTGGCAATCATGCAGCAGAATGCAGCACCCCTCACCTGGGGTGAAGAGCACTGTCTCTGTGACAATGAATCCTCCCTTTCCCAGCCAACTGCAGAGTCTCCTGGGATCATTCCTGTACCCAATTTGCCAACATAGGGAGTGGCAGCACTACCAGGCTAGCTGGGTTTTTGGAATTTGAGGGACCTGGCACACTTACTTGCATCTTTGATGTTAATATCACCATCATAGGAAATGTATGGTAGGATCTCAGTTTCAGGAAAAATGAATGGTCAATACTAGTATGCATACCTTAGTCAACTCTTTCATAATCCTTCATGTTGGCTTTCCAATGACTAGTTGTCTCATAGCACTGCCACCAGCTAGCACTACGCACAAACCATAGTATATATCATGGGGGAGTCCTTTGCTGACATTGGGGCAATAGAAATAGTGGATTCAGATGTTAGAGGGAGCAAATAGGATTGCATCTGCTAACATGCTGGATTACGACTGTCATCAGGGTGCAGCATGGCACTGTGCATGGCACATGACATAATGCTGTACATGAAGCCAGTTGCCTTGAATTGTCTTCTCTTGAGTCACACCTGGAAACAAGCCTAGGCCCAGTGTGGCTTTCCGAGACACCACTTTCTAAATAAAAATATAATGAATTAATCAATCTTTACCCCCCCCAAAAAAAAAAAAAAATCTTGGTGCCAGTGGATCAGTTCTTGGAGTTCCTGGCCCAATGGACAGTGTTCCTGATAGCCCAGCTGCCCCATTCCCACAGCAGTCCCATCCCTGGTAGTTCAGTGGTTCCCTTCCCTAGCCCTTGTGTCCTGCTGATACATTACTGTCACTGGTGTCCCCCCAGATCATCATCCTTCCACTAGCCTGTTGCAACTGTTCACAGTGCTTTCCCGAACAAGGGATGACATGCTACTGTGTATAGCTCTACTGCCTGTTTGCATGGTTGCCCTGCCCCCTCTTCTGCAAAGTTGCAATGCCATTTGTGGTTACATGGGAAGCAGTTGCCATCCTTGAACCAGTTGCAAGGTGCTCGATGGTCACATGGGCCACTGAGCACTGCTGATAACAATCAAGAATGAGGACCGGCATTTTTTTGAGATATAGTTTCAATAATGTCTTATGAACTCTGCCACAAATCCAAGCAGAAGCAACAAATTGAGAGACTACTCCATCACCAGGGATAAATACAGTACTCTCAAAAGAGAAGTCAATACAGATGATTATCTAACAATGATTATCTAAACTGTGATGAAACAAAAAAAGATCCATGTTCTCTTTTAAAACAGAATAAAGTGCATGTACATTATGGAGAATTTTAATCCATGGCTGGCAGCCGTCCCTCCCCCTGTAGTAGGCTGTCTTTTCCAACTAATGTGCTTCTTGAAAAGGTTTTACACTGGTCCTGATAGAAGGTCATGCCAAGGATCAGTATAGAAAATTACAGCTCTGTTTTATGTACTTTTTACTTGACAGCGATCCAGGAAAATGCATTTTAAAACAAAACAGATTTATGCAGCCCTGTAATACCTACAATGGTCAGCGTTTGCAGAAAAGATGATGTTTTTTTTGGTTTTACTTTGTTTCTCTTTACTCCCTGAGTTATGTTATTTTGTTTGCCCAAGGCTAATGCAATTACAAAATTTAGGCTGCGATCTGGAAAGACCCCTAAGGTCCTTTTACTCAAACAGAAATCATTTGTCATAATGAGCCTCCTCTGTAACCTGGTGACCCTCAGAGCTCAATTAATTTTACACACAGGAAAAGTGCTAGGAGCCTGTGACCCCTGCTCTAAGGAAAACTAAAAAGGATACTAGTAAATGACTCTAGCCAAATGAAACGCCACATCTTTTAATCCTCGGTTAGAAAAATCCAGTATAGATCAGTAACATATATGAACTGCTGATTATGGGCTCAAATTTAGTCATTGTTTTTGAGACTTTAGTAGGAATTCTGGAGGCATTAATTACATTTGGAGATCTAATGGTGTTAAACAATCACAAAATACTGCAGTTACTGTAGTTTCTTTTAAAGGCCAAGATAAATTAAGTACTACTGTAATTCCTGAAAAAAAAAAACTGTCCGTGCCTTACTGCAGGGGTGAACAGTGGTGTTAACATTTTTGTAATGAAAAGTAACTAAATTAGTGAAAATAGTCAAGAGAAGCAATGTTCTAGGACTGGGACTGTATAGCTGTTGCAACCTGAGCTAAATATCACTTGCACCCAGCACTGCCAGACTGCCTGGTATATGAATTTGCGACCAGAATGTAATAGATAAAGTATGGACAGACTATTTTTTTCTGTGGGTCATGTTGGTGAGATATGAACTATGGCAAGAGCTAAAACAAATTTGGAGGCAGACTGGGGGGAGTTTTTTTTTTTTGTTTTGTTCTGGCTGTATGCAAAACTTCGGCTGAATCTTTTGTAATCCAGAGCATGTCTAGGTCACGCCGCAGTCTGTTCTTTTTATGGGTTTCTGCTCTCATTACAAGAAGCTGATTGCAACATAGCCATCACTATGCTGTACAATCATGGTCATGTTTTCTGCTGTAAAATACACTTACAAGCAAATAGTTTGAACTGGGGGCAATCAGCCTTAAATCAAAAACAAGTTCATGATTTCACTTAATGTTTTTTGGGTGAAATATTATGCAACTGATGGTCTCTGGAAATTATTTGAACTGTAAAAAACAGGATTTTTCCCCACAAAGTGCAGAGTTGAGTACCATTCAGTGGTTTGGCTACACTGCAGTGAATGGCCATGGTATGTGTGTGAGTGTGTGTGTGTATGTCTGTGTGTGTGTGTGTGTGTGTGTGTGTGATTAGTGTTCTTTGTGTCCTTTGCACACTGCTCCAGCAGAAGGTGACTGTGCATGTCATGGAGACAAAATGCTAATTGTCTGTGGTGGGGAGGAGGTTAAGCTGCATTGCTCTAAGGCTCAGGTAAGAGAATGAACACACTATGCGAGGTACATATTTTTGAGGAGCAGTATTTGTAATATTTGTCCACACCTTATGGTACCATAATATAATTTTTCTGCTCTATGGTAGCAAGGCATAATGTGAATGTATAAAACTGAGATCTGCTTTAGTTTTGTTCCACACATAATTGGGGTATATGATGGTTAAACAACTGGGTTATGAATTCAATTAGGGGACAACAAGTAAGGTTATGTTTATACATGGGACAACAAACAGGATAATGTGTACAAATGGGTAACAAATATCGTTATCTGTACAAGTGGGCTAAAAAACAAAGTTGCATATAGAACCAGGGCACTAAATTGGGTCATGTACATAACTGGGGCAGCAAACGGGTATTACACAATTGTAGACTAACAAACAGTTATCTGTACTAAGAGATCATAGATGCAAACTCAACAGAATCAAATACTCATAGTGTGACTTTGAACAAGTCAGGTTGCCTCTCAGTGTATTCCAGTTTGCCCAACTGTGTAAATGGGTAGCAGCAGGACCCCACTGAAAATGAGATGTTACTTTTCAACTTGGCTATCCTAGATAAATAAGTTGGAAACTGCATACAACATTTTATATATATGCATATATATATATATATATATATATATATATATATAAAACTATGGAGCAACATACAGAACAGAGTTTTGTATACATCTGAAGGCAACAAACAGAGTTTTGTATACAACTGTGTGCAACAGAGTTATTACATTACATTAAGTATATCTAGACCAAAAAAAGCCATTGTCACAATGGTTATACTCTCAAATACCCTTCAAATCCAGATAGGCATCCAGCATTCTCTTAAACTCCAGATCTGATTCTGTCATTATTACCTCACCTGGTACCTGTAGACTCTTCCACAGTCTGCCAATTCTATTGGCAAAAAAGTGTTTACCAAAGTTCAGCCTTAAACCCTAGGTTGTCAGTTTCATCTCATGCCCTCTTGATCTCCTGTGCTGTATAGTCACCCAGGAGTCTCTCTTAGGTTTAATGTGCCCATGCACTAGCATATGGACAGTTATCATATCTCCTCTCAGTCTCATGTATACCAGTGAAACTTAGCATAGATCAATTAACCTATCCTGGTAGCCCCTCCAATCATGTATCATCCTAGTTGCCCTTCTTTGGATTACTTCCATTTCATCCACATCCCTTCTTAGGTACAGTATGGTGACCAACATTGAACACAGAATTCCAGATGTGGGCCAGTGGAGTCCCACAGGAGTCAGTGCTGCACCCACTACTGTTTTACATACTGTACATATAGATATGAAGGACCTCACTGAAGAGAAAGAGAACTCGGTTATGAAGTTTGCAGATGACTAAAAATTATAAGGAGTAGCGGATAGTGAGGAAGGGGCAAACAGTATGCAGAAATGCTTACAGAAAAGACAGTAGCTGAGTAGGCTGTAGGTGAGATGTGAATTTTAGCAAAAGGAAATGCACAGTGTGATATTTTGGAAAGACAAATAGAAGAGCAAGTTGTTTGTTAAATGGGGCTGAATTAAAGAAAGCTGAGGAAGGAAGAGACATATTGGTTATAATAACAGAACATTTCAAGAAGGGACTGCAATGTGTATCAGTGTCAAACAAGTATTTGTCAAAGCCGAATGTTCTGTGTGCACTGGTGTTATAGGGTGTGTGTGTTTGAAAATGGTTTCAGTGAAGGAATCATTTTATTAACATTTAAGAATGCAAAGTAGAAGTGGTGATGATGTTGGGCAGTCTAACTGTTTAGTTTGTTAATATCTGTGTGCTAAATTTTCAACATACCCTTTATATGACCGCACCTCATGAACAAGTGCAGAGAAAATTTTCAACTCCTGGCCAAAAGATGATTTCATGCAGTGACTGTGGAATCACCTTTCGGGATGCAAAAGCACATTTTGTTGAGGATCTGAAAAATTGCAGATATCACAATCATGAGGGTGTGAAGAAATGGCTATGTTGAAAATTTGGGGTCAAAATATTGAAAATTACCAAAGTTACAAGCCTGCATTCATAAATTTCAATGTAGGCTCATCACTTTATCTGTAAGTAGTTTTACCCCAAAATTTTCAACATAGCCTTCTTATGACCCCACCTCATGAACAAGTGCAGAGAAAAATGTCAACTCCTGTCTGAAAGGGATTTCATGCAGCAATCACCTTTTGGGATGCAAAAAAACATTTTGGCCAGAATCTGAAAAATGACAGCTGTCACATTCATGAGGTGCTGTGAAGAAATGGCTATGTTGAAAATTGTGGGTACAAATATTGACAATTGCCAAACTTACAAGCCTGAGTTTGCAAATTTCAGTGCAGGCTCATAACTTCATTGTTTCTTAATATTTGTAAGTCAAATGTTCAACACAACCTTCTTATGACCCCACCTCATGAACAAAGGTAGAGTAAATTGTCAGCTCCTGCCCAAAAGGCAATTTTGTGCAGCGACCACGATATCACCTTTCAGGACAGAATTTTGCAATGTCACTTAATTGTTCATGAGGCGGGGTCCCAAAAAGGTATGTGGAAAATATGGGGCAAAAATATAAAAAAATGGCCAAGTTATGGCACTAAGTGGAAAACCCCATTGAAAAACATTGAAACTGAAAACCCCATTGAAATACATTGAAGCGCTTACCTCAGTTCGTGGTTGGGCTTTGAAGAGTGAAGATGTGTCTGTGGTCCAAAGAAGGTTATGGTGACAGGTCTCCTGTGGGTAAGTATGGGGTGGGGGTTGGGATGGTAGGTCATGAGTTGGAGGGCTGGGTGGGGTGGTAATAGTGCAGCCAACAACGATGTACATTTTTCCTTTTTTCAGGAAAAAAAATTATGAGGGGCAGTTTTCTTTATTTCAGGGAGTTTTCTATTAATGGAGGTCTCTGGGGGATTGGGCACCCCAGTGTCACTGGAAAGGACAGTATTTTACATCATTAAGGACAGTCGGGGATTGGGCACCCCCAGTGTCACTGAGTTATGTTTGGGGGCGCAACAGACATTGATGGATGTTTTTCTTCTACACTGGGGGATTGAGCACCCCCAGTGTCACTACTGTTTGTGTGTATGTGTGGAGGGGGGGTGCTGACAGGGAGGGTTGGCTTGGTGGATAGTAAGGGCTGCCAGCAACACACATCGATGGATGGTTTTCCTTGTTGCAGGCAAGCATTCCAGGCTGACCATAACAGATCAGTGTGGCTTGCTGGGTGACATGGATCAAAGGGATGGCAACTTTTTTTGAAGTTTATGCAATCCCCGCTCAGCAAGCCAGAAACTCTGTCATAGTCAGCCTGGGTGCTGATTAGTGTGGCACTGTTGGGCCCACTGTAACACTGCTGTGCATTGGGCGGACAGTGTCACACTCCTCAAAGGCTCACTCTCATACCAACGTGTTCGCTGCACTTGCACACACGATGAACACAAAAAGGAAGCCCACATTTTAGGCTGCATAAAGCAAACTTTTGCTAGTTGATTCAGAGATTTTCTGTCACTGTTATATACTGTAGGCATGTGTGAAGGCTCAATAGAGGTAATGCTGACAGTTCTAGACTATATATCATAGAAAGGATATATAGTAGTTAGAATGGAGAGGATCCAAAGAACAGCAACGAGAATGATGAGAGGGGGTGACATCATAGAATAAGAGAAGAGGCTAGGCACTGCAAAATGTGTTTAGCCTGGGAAACCCCAGAATAAGGGGGAACTTAATTGCCCTGTATAGAATCATGATAGAACCAGAACTGAGAGAGGAGTTGGGTCCAAATATGAAAGTAAATGAAACTATGACTAATGGCCATAATAAGGTACTTCAAAAAGAAATATTTACAGGAGAAGGGCAGAAGTACTTTTTGTTATAGAGAGTGGTAGAAATTTGGAACTCACCTCCAAATAATGTAGTAAACTGGGAAAGGCTAGAAAAAGACTGGATGTATATTTACGGGAGACAAAGATAAACAAGTATTACTACTGAAAAGTGGATGGAGTTCCCAGTGTGCAACAAGCCTTCTTCTGTCCTATTTTTTTGTATGCTTATGTGTTAATACATTTGTTTTTTCTAATGGTAGTTATAATCATACTCAGGTCTTTTTCATCATCCTATGTTTACAGCATCTGATCTCCCAATGTATTAAAACTGAAGTGCATTTTCTGCCACTCTTCCAATCACTGAACAAAGAGAATACTGGATGGGTAACCATGCAGAATCAGTGTGTTTAGCCACAGAGGGGTCTGATTCCTTGTGACCTCAAGAGTGAAGCTTGAGAGGTCTGTGGCAATCAGACTCTGAGGTGACAGAACACACTGTTTCTGCATGGGGTAACCTATCCTGTATTTTTATACTGCATAATGCCCCATTAATTATTTTAATAACATTTTTTTTGGCTTAAAAAATGTATTTAACTCAAAGACAAAGAAATTGTCTCACAGCGCTAGGACAGGTAGTGTTGTGGTTGCTAGGGACAGGGCATCCCCACATTACCCGCACACACTCCAGTTGGTTGCCACTTTACTGTGAGAGGGATTTGGAAAAAAAAAACATTGCGGCCAGACGTCTTGCTTAACGAGGAAAGAAATGGTCCAAAGGCCGAAACTTGCAAGTATAAAGTTTTTTATGTCTCAAATCTGGTTGGTCCAGCTTTTCCCGTGATGTATAATTAACTCACCCCTTATCTGAAAACCGCCATGACCATTTTCAGTGTGTTTAAAGCAATACTGACACTCAGCAGTTTTCTGTTTAGTCTTTGAAAACAGCTTAAGCTTCTTAGTTTAAATGAATGGAATGCTGTTCTGCACGCACAAACAGTACATTGCTCCATTCATTCGTGTCTGTGTGGATAAATAGCCTTTCAGAACCATGGAATTTCGAGTTAGAATAACATTCCACCATACACTATGAATGTATCCATATCCTCCTGTGGCTTATGTATTTGTATCATCTGCAAACCTTTATAGCCAGATCCCTAATCGTGTTAAGTCTCCAATGTACAAATTAAACGATGTTGATTTCAACACTGACCACTGAGGCACATTACTTTTCTGTGAAGGCTTTAAGCTTGAGGTTCAATGGGTGGAGCAACTACATCACTCCCCCATTAGGCCTTAAAAGGCCACTCCTCCTGCACTGTTACAGGATTCGTATCTTTGTTGCAGCCGAATGCGCTGCTCTCCATCACCTCTCTCTGGCTTCATCGTGCATTTGCTTTCCCCTTGCTCTGGCTGCCCATGTGTTTCTCTCCACCCTCTGTAGTTCTTTTCATCATGCTCTTCTCCTCACAATTTGCCACATCTGCCTTAGTTCCCAACCCCCTTTCCACAACTTCGTTCTGCCATTCCTCCACCTCTGTGCTGTGTCCTCTCCGGGGTCTCGGCTGCCCGCTCCTCCTCCCTGCTTCTTGCCAGTGCTTGTGTTTGCCTCCCTCTTGAGTGCTCAGTGCCTTGCTCCTCTCTTCTGCTGCTGCTTCTGATGCTGCCTTTCCCCCTACCCTCCCACCAGCTGGGGTGCCTCCCGTCCGTTCTCCCATTCCCTGTCTGTGCTCTGTCCCATATACCTACTCTTTTGGTGCCCTTTCCTGTTGCCTTATCCCCTGTGCTTTTCACCTGTCTGCTCTTCAGAGCTGCCGCTCTGTTTCTTCTCTCACTTTCAGGTTCACACGCTTTCACATATCCCGGCTCTTGCTCTCTTTTGCTTCAAATCCGTCTTCCTGGCTCTTGCCAATTTTTTCCTCATTCCCTTCAGTCCTCCTGCCTCCTCCTTGCTCCCCTTCACCTACTGGCTGCTGCCTTCCTTGGCCCTCCACTGGTTGCTTGCCTTCCTTACCTTCAGCTGGAGTCCTTGCTGGCTTCGACTGCACTGGTTCTCCATGTCACCATTTCTCCTCGTCCATTCACAGATGCCAATGGCTCCTCCTGCTTCGGTCACTCCTTGGCTGGTTGTTGAACTCCACTGGGTTGGCGTCCCTTCCCCGATACCTTCTTCCTCATGTTGCTTTTCTTTTTGGGCCATTCGCTCAGCCAGATGCCCTGTTTAATCATGATGCTCTTTTTAGTCAGTTGCCTCACTTCTTAAAGGCCCAGGTGCCTATTTTTTGTTCATCTATCATCTCTCCTATTGTTGACCCCATTTTTCAACATGCTCTTTGCTGAGCTGTGCAAGGGCTTCACATTCACATTTCTTCTGTCTTCTCATTTTCCTTCCTGTGTGGGACTGTATGCCCGATGACCATTCTAGTATCGCCTTGGCTGATCACCGAAAGCTGAAGAGAGAGCCATAGTGAGCAATAATCTGATTCTGTCCTGTTCTGTTGCCTGAGCATTTCCATCTCTAGCTCAGTTTACTCTGCATAGCTGTGCCATGCATGTGGCATCCATCTCACCGTACAGTATTCTCTGGGCACCCTTCTTGCTGTTCGGGCTCTTTGTGGCCGCACATCCTGTTCCTCCATCAATCTCAGTTGCTTGCATCGGTCATTCTCGCTACCTATTTCCTCTGTATCAGGGGTGTCTACCCCGTTGACTCCGCTTGTTGCCCCTTACAGCATGCCCCCCCACCCCAGTTTGACCCTGTCAGTATTGCTGCCTGACCTCGTACCTTCTCTCTCGTCCTCTGACCGGAGACTCATGCCCCCTCGAGTTTTGCTTCTGTTCAATTCCCTGTCTGCTTTTGGTGCTGTCTGCTTGCTTTTGCTCCTGGACTGCCCTCCTGTTTCTTCCGCCTCTTCAATGTCCTTTGCTTCTTTTGGGGTTTTCCCTAGCCTGACATCACCTTCCCTATCTGTATCCTCCTCTTACCCTAGTCCCTCTGGCCCTATCCTGCCATTACCTTCCTTATTCATATCATCCTCTTATTTTAGTCAGTATGGCATCCACGTGCCTGAGTCTGGTTCTCCTTCAAGCAGTCTGACCTCAGGGTCTACTCATTTACATCGCTTAATCGAGCATGCCTCTCATTGGGCCATATGCTACCTCATCGAACTGCTGCACTCCTACGGTTATTATCACCATCAGTCTTCTCATGCCTGCATCTGTATATCTCTTGCTCATCCAATCTCTATATGGGTCTTCTCCCATACATTGAACACTCGAGCATAACCCTGTGAAGTCCATGTTACCTCGACGCAACCTGCTCTCCACTAGAAGACATGCCTTCATGTCCATTATCCCTTTGCTAGGGGCTGGCAGGCTTTTCTCCATCATTGTTCATAGGTCATTTCATGTCTCACCTTCAACCATTCAAGCCTTCTAGGCTTCTTTCCATCATCATACTTCCTCTCTGGCTTTGAACCACTAGCTGCAGACATTGTTAGCATCCCTCGACAGCTGTCTATTTCGAAGGACAGAGCAAGACCTTCCTCCATAATTGGACTTTTTCTTCTTCCTTGATCTCTACTTTAAATTGCTGTAGCGGAGTCATCCATAATCAAAACGTCCTTCAGCCTGGAGGGAAGGCGATCTAGGCCTTGGATCATGAGAGGTTTCTTCCTCATGGGTTTTTTTTCCTCTCCTCAGTGCCAGTGGTCATAATATTAGTTAAGGTTAGTGCTTTCATAGGTTCATTAGTTAGGTTCCACTGTTGGATGGAGTCGGATGGTGGCCCCGGTTGTTCCATCTCTCCTTAGGAAGTTGCCCTTCTGCATTTCATCTATTTCCTTTCCTTTGTTGCCCTTGCCTTTTCTCATTCTTCTCTTCTCTTGTCTTTCCTGTCTATGTCCATTGCATTCATTTCTGGTTTAGATATCTTCTGAATTCTCGCCTCTTTGTTGCTTGAAACCCTTTTGGGGTATTCTTTTTGGGCTTCTTCCTAAGCTACCTTTAGCCAAAGGAATCATTCCTGTGGCACCTATGGGGGGAACCCACCTCTAGGGTTCCTTGTTTTGTACCCCTACAGGGTGGTATATCCCATGGCTAGAGAGGTGAATAGCCACAATGTATCGGAGTTACACAAGCATACATCTCATCCAGTTGCTTAAGCACAATTGAAATACTATCTTAACCAGTTACTTACAAACACACAGACACACACACACACACACAATCTGCTCTTTCCTTGTCAACTATGTCTCCACTTATCTACTCACGTATGAGTCACCTACCATAGTATCTAATTTCTTTACTAGTTTTATTTGTGGCACTTTACCAAAAGTTATGTATAAAACCAGGGCGCTACAAATGGTGTTCTGTATGCAACCTGCGCTGCCTGTTATACACCCAGCTTAGATGGCTGGGCCCCTGTACCTAGCTGGGCTACCATTGGTACACATCCCTCAATAAAGTTATCTGATTTCTAGTTCGAGACCCTTCATACCTTAGATCCCTCTTTACTCTCATCCATACCCCTTATTCTCTATGATCAGCTGAGGCAGCTGGTTTGGTAACACTTAAATTTCAAAAAGTCTTCAGCAGGTATATTTCTTGTTTTTCAGATTTAGCATAGTAACTCAGTAATTTAAGAATGGAAAGGAAAGGATTCTAGGTCCATAAGCAGACTGGAACAGTTTGCCATCCCCCTTTGACAGACCTCTTACCTTCCCACTTTACAAAGGCTAGTTGAACAACAAAATACCCATGTCGGTATCCTTCCACCTGAGACTCTCTTCAAATAAATCCCACAAATATTTACAGATTTTATTGAACTGAGCACTGTGTCTACCCTGCGGTAGCAAGCGACCCAATGAAAACAAGTTCTTGTAGGTCATGAAGTCTTATTATTTATATGATGAAAAGTTCAAATAAATCAATAACTGGGAAAATAAGTGGGGTTATGTATAAAACTGGGGAGCTATAAACATGGGCATGGAGCACTGTGTGTGAAAACTGGTGAAGCAGGTTTATTCGTCATACCGACAGTACAAGTCACATTAAACTGTTTCACCAATGAGCTGGTTTAGCATTGCTTTTAACAGTTGGCAATGCATTAACAACTCATATGGCATTATTTTTGAATGCTTAATCAGCTCAATAGCAAATTCTGTAAAATGTTTTTGCAGCTCAGTTGGAATGCATCTGTAGACCTGTCACAATACAATGCAAAACTGAATTTTAACTCTCAAGGAACAGTCTATGCAGGGCTTTGTGCTTGATCCATCAACACTTATGCAACTCAATCAGAAATGCTAAAACAACTAATTGGAGGAACAGTTTAATGTGACTTGTACTGTACACCCGTACTCTTATGTATCACCTGGATCTAAGCAATGAGTTTGGGAAGAGAGAGCCCCACAGACGACTGAAAGCTGGGCCCTCTTGTGGAAGCTCAGTGCCACACTATAGTCAGAACCAGCAGAGTGGGGAAAAGGGGGAACTAGAATGGAAGGTGAATGGGTCATGGAAAAGGACTACTAAAACAAGTATAGAAACACAGAACAATCTTACAAGGATATTTTGACCTGGAAAAGACGTGTATAGAACAAAACTGAGTTAAATAAGACTCAATGAACCAGAAAGGACAGATACTGTAATTTCTTTCCTCTTGAAAGGGACATGTAACAAATGAAATACAGACTTAAAACAAGTGTGTATATAAATGTTGTATTAGACGACACATGCCAGTAAAGAGCGTCACAGATAAAAAAGGAGCAAGTACTGACTTACAGAAAAAAAATACATATTTTGTGATCTGAACAAAAAAGTAGTGTTCTATAAAAGAACACTAAAATGACTTGCAACATTGTAATTTTCTGACAGTAACACATTTTATAAGGCCTTCAGTGATTGAGACTACCTGCCCCTTCCCCCAACACACACTATTTTGCTCTGTAGTCTATCCAAATCTTTTTTTTTTTTTGTCATTCTGGTACATGCTTTCCAGTCTGCAAAGTACTGCAGCAGAGGGGGCTTTGTACATCAGCCCTTCCCCCTCCACCCTGGGTGGTTGGTAAGGCCCCACCTATGCTCAGAGGAGGAGGCTTTAAGGGCCACCCACTGGGTGGAGAATAGCTGGTTGTGGAGGAGGGGCAAAAGGGATTTAAGATGGAGTGCACAGCTCTGCTATTCCTCTTTTCTATCCTCCACCAGTAGGGATTCCCACCCTTGTAAAAGGCAGGGCTATGACTATGGTCAAGGCCAGAATAGTGAAAGGAGCCCTTTCACTCTACTATAGGGGATTGCACTATGGGTAAGGGAGGGTTCCCCCCCTCTTCTAAAGGTTATAACAGAATAAGCATAATGTCACAGTCATTGTAAATAGGCATGTCACGTAAGTCTCACCAGAAGTAACCACACAAGGGGAAATGACGGATCTACTTCTATCAGTGCAGGTCCACTGCGGTCTGCATTAGGGGAGTGCTGAATGACCTGGGGCCTAGCTTAGGTAGGCTGGAGGCCCCCTTAATTTGGTTCCTCCAACAGGTGAAGCATCTGTCAGATAGGAGCAGGGTACCTACCACTCAGTTCGAGGGCATCTTTCATCAGAAGCTGGTTCCCTTCAAGAAGCATACATTTGATTCCTGTGGTCCACAAGTAGGGTCTCTTCACAGGGAAAGGAACCTTCTGAGGCCAGGGATGCCAATGGAGGGACACCCAAACTGTGCACTTCATGCACTTGCTATAAAATGTACAGCTGCTGAAGAAACACGTGGCTGTGGTCATAACCTCCAAGACTGGTGTCAAGTGTGTTTTTTCAGAGAAGGGGGATGTGATGGAAGGCCTTGCAAGACAACGTTAACCAATCTGAGTTTCAAAGGTCTGCATAAATTTGCAAAAACAATACACATGTAGAAGCAATTTCATGTATTTTTACAGAAATAAATGTTCTTAAAGCTGCAAAAAGCTATAGTAGTTGCAGTTCATTAAACCCCTTGAGAATGAGGCTCCAAGGACAAAGCAGACGAAATCCTACCATGTAAGGTTTCCCAGCTTGAATAGTCATATTTAACTGTTTATGGGTCAGCTTTGTGACCCTTGACCCAAAGAATGTATTAGTGCTTTGGCCGTCAATGATTTCAGATTTCTGCATCAAATGCAAATCAATAATATAATCCTAGACTTTGAAACCTATCACTCAGATTCTTGCTGCACATTGACTAGATAGTATTGACACCAATGAGATTCTGATCATCTGAGTTCAAATATATGTCCCTGATAAATATGAAACACATAAATATTGGTTGAAAAATGGAATATAATTTAACATTGTACAACCAGTGACACAGTAACATACATAGAAGTAGAGACTTTGTTGTCATATTTTACAGTTTATTTGATTTTACATACCCTATCTCTCATTGATAAATGTAAATTACATCAACATTTTTATTTTACAGCTTCCATGTTTCTTACTTTTTATAAAATCTTGCACATGGCTCTCTCATTCTATCTCTTGAGCTTTCTCTCTTCACTCTCTGTCTCTCACTCTTTCTCTCCCTCGCTTTATAGATCTCGCTATTGTTTTTCCTTTCTCAGTCTCTCTCTCTCTCCCTTCCCCCACACTTCTAATGGAACTGTAAATGTTTGTAACAAGAGAGTATATTATTGCAAGACCCAGATACCAGTTAGCAACAGTTAACAAATCTGAAGTTTAACAAAAAGACAGTTGTGAAGCATAAATGTAGCTGGTGGAACTTCAGATGCTAGTGACCTACAGTATAGTAGGCATGTGTTCATAGCTGGGGGCATTGCATTAGACCTGCTAGAGGAGGACTGAGTCTACCAGATGAAGCTCTCCTCCATGGTGGTAAGATTGCAATCCCCACAGAAAAATTGTCACCTGGGTGTCCACAAATGGCAGCACGACTGATGGTCTTTAGGAGAGGGAATGATATATATGCCTTTGTAGCAGGGATGTACTAGCATGGGGCACCCCTGTGTTCTTCCAGGCAGGGGGAGAGAGAAATGTGGAATATGGCCCTTGCCTATCCCCACCATGTTCCTGACTCTACCTGAAAGGAATACAGCCAAGAAGCTGAAAGACCAACTCTAGGGAAGGCCTCTCCAATAATGGACTGGATGCTGAGCCTGGAGTATTGGAAGACAGAAGCAGCTATCATAGAAACATTGAACAACAAGGACAGATGAAGGCACAAAGTCTGTTCAATCAACCCTGGGACCCAGCCTTGACACTACTGCCATTTTACTTCCCTCTGCTATTTCCTCCCTTTGACTAGTCATCTGAAAGCATCCCAACCAGGTTTGAGACCAGCAATTCTACCTGCACTGACCACAGTGCTGTGCAAGCAAGTCCACTTTTCCACTACCCTCATCATGAAGAATTACCGTACTGTCTTAGGAAAGACATACTGAGCTGATGACATGGTGAAGCTGAGTACCTTCTCTCTCCTAAGATGTACATTCATTACAGCACAACTCCACAACTTGGAGTGTATCAGACTTATGAAATAGATACCCCCCCAATAAAGGACATTTTGACTGACCTGCACAATTATGAATTTAAAATAATTGAACCATCATGTAATTAGAGTCATTGTAAAGATTTACATTCCTCTTTCTACAAGCCCTGATAGCTAATAATTTGAGTAGATACCTTTGATACTGACTGTATGATAGCCCAGATAATAGTACATTAAGGATGAGCTAAATGCATCAGTTATTCAGTAATCTGTCAGATGGTTGGGGCAGGGTGGGGAAGTGGGACTTGAATTTATAGTTTATGCAAAACTTGCAATAACTGCTTCATGACTTTTCAGGGAATTTCTCTGAGATTCATAGCAGATATTCAGCTTTGTGACCTTATCTCTCTCTAACTAGCATTTTTACCTGTGCACCTAAGGCTCTTCTTTATTGTACTTATTGTACATACTTGTAATTTCATTGCAGTGTAATATTCCATTTATGTACTACTTATTTATGAAATCACTGTTTTTGTATTGTGTGTATTGTGTAGCACTGTTTACCATTGCTCATGACTTTTTACTATTGTACTATCGTATAGTGTATTTCCTCACCCTATGTAAATTCCCCTGGGTCGCCCCTGAAACAGGGACTGCATGGTCTGAGCGGGCTTACCTGGTTACCAAAATTCAAATAAATAAATAAATAAAATGGTGATGGGCAGCCCAGTACCACCCTGTCACTGTTGATGTATTTGTAACTGATACAACTGCTTGTTCTACAACTTGTTGTTCTCAGGGACCCACATGAAAATGAGATATTGCATGTCATGGACCTATTCTGCTATTCTGGTGGTAGAAAACTTTAAATAAGTAAATTCTGCTGAAACTGTACAAGACAGCAGTTTGTATCCTGGTTGTGGAGAGCAATGCAAGCTCTGCTGCTTAGATCCAGTGTGCTAGAGGAGACAAGTCAGATAAGTCAGGGAAAGGTCAGCAGCTGTTCCTAAAGCCAAAGCATTAATAAAGGGCATAAATAAGGAATGTAACAGAAATAATAGGCGGCCATCCCCCACCCTACTATGTGAACCAACCCAAACAAACTGACAGCTGGCATATGGCAAATTAAGGTGGCAGCTTCAGGGCTCCTACACTGTCACACAATGTTGCTTACTTTTCCATTACTGTGATTTATTCATTTTGTTTTTGTGTAAACCATTAGATATGTTATAATCAAGAGGACTAAGTTTAAAAAGAAGTAGTTTTTGTCTGCTAAACATTTCTACTACATCACTGAACTGAAATAGCACACCTTGCAATTACTAGAGGTGTCCTCCCTTACCTAAACTATGGTGCCCTCATCTTCACATGTTACCCTAAAGTAGTGTTATGCAGATGGGATATGACTCTCCCCACCCCTACTCATTCTGAATTACCACAATTTAAGGGGCTAAGTCTAATTCTTATAAACGCCTGCAGTTTGTTGGAAATGTGGTGCTATTTAGATGTGGATCAGCCTTACTTCATCTGATTTCCTAGTGGTGACTGAAACATGACTGAAGCCCTCTACCCAGGACTATAAAATGAACATTCCCTCTTGCAACATCTTCAGAATAGACAGACTAACATGGGGAGTGGGGGTAGCTGTTTATGTTCAGGATAAGTTTACTGCCTCTGTAGTTGACTTTATCCAATGAATTTGAATGCATTACCCTAAAAGTGCAACTCTCCCAGTCAAACCCCATCTGTATCATTGGATGTTTTGGACCTCCCTCTGCAGGGCTCAAGGTGTTAATGTATTTATTTATTATTTTTTTGAATTTTGGTACCCAAGTAAGACCACTGAAACAGTTGCAGTCCATTTTCAGGGTCGTCCGGGACATAACAGCAAGTATGTACAGTGCAATTACAGCAAATTTCAGGTAGAGGAGATTACAGAGAAATATTGTTATGTACATAAATAGTAAGATACAAAGACCAAAAAAAAATTACAAATTAAGTATGCAAGCCTATGTACATTTACGTGATGTCCTAGCCTCTCTGTCGTCTGAGGTTATTTTGATGGGCGATCTCAGTATGGATTGGCTTTCTGCATCATCCAAACCATTAAAGGACCTTTGTGATAATTTTGGCCTCTCTCAACTTATAACAGAAGTTACCTGTCCTAACCCTAAAAATCCGAGCCATAGCATATTACTTGACCTAATTTTAATGAACAAACACCACCTCTTTATGCACTCAGGTGTATTCTTCAATGAGCGTAGTGATCACTGTGCTATAGCCCGTGTGAGGTCTGCCCCTAAAGTGGTCTCATTGTCTAAGTATACCCATAAGAGAAGCCGACGGAACTTCGACCCCAATGCTTTTCTTGCTGATCTTCAATTTGGGAATTGGCAAGATTCCTATCAGGCCCAATCGGTGGCCGAAGCGTATGAGGCCTTCCAAAATATTGTCCTGGGGACCATCAATAAACATGCACCCTTAGTTAAAATCCATACTAAAATGAAGTCATGCCCTTGGTTTACAGTCAGCTTGAAAGCCACACTTTGTAAAGGAATTTCCTCTGGAAAAGGGCAAGGAAATGCAAACAACCTGCAGACTGGGTAGCTTTTAGAGTCACTAGAATTCGATGCACCAAACTAATTAGATTCAAAAAGGAAAATGTTTTCCACTCTGAACTTGAAGCCTCCTCCATATGTGCATCTAAATTTTGGAAAACGCTAAAGAATGTAGAAGATCATTGCTCGGTAAGTTCGGTCCCACCTAAAATCGCCTCTGGTGATATTATTACTAGTGACAAGCATGACATACTTGACCTACTAAATAGCCATTTTGCCACAGCAGGTTTAACGTTTAACGCCTCACCTGCCAATAATCTCCAGGTGCAGTTGCGTAGCCAGAGTCCTGATTGCCTCAATTTGGTTTCACCAAACCAAGATACAGTTTTCTCATTCTGCCCAGTCTCCATGAAACAAGCCGAGGACTTAATACTTCAATAGGACTCCAGGAAAAACACTGGTGCTGACCTTATCGAGCCTTACTTCCTAAAACTTGGTTACTATATCTTGTCCTCCCCAATCACCCCCTTTTTAATATGTCCCTTGCATTGGGCACCATGCTATATGGAAAACAGCCCTCGTCATTCCACTATTTAAATCCAGTGACTCAAGTGACTTACATAATTATCATCTAATATCCTTGCTTCCCATCCTGTCTAAATTGCTTGAAAAGGTAGTTAACGCTCAGCTCAGGCAGTACCAAGAAAACCTGCTAAACCCAGTCCAGTCTGGTTTCTGTCCCTGTCATGGCACAATTTCAGCGCTTGCTGAGGTCATGAATGATTGGCAGAAAGCTCTGGATGCCAAAGACTTTGTGCTTTGTTTCTTGACCTTAGCAAAGCCTTTGACACTGTGGACTATAACCTGCTACTGATCATGTTATAAAATATTGGGGTTGACAATCTAGCCCTAAAATGGTTTATCAATTGTATAGCAGACAGGTACCAGCAGGTCAAGGTGGATAGTGAACTGTCTAAAATGAAAATCCTCCTAAAAGACATGCCCCAAGGGTCCACTCTTGGCCCACTTTTATTCGCTATCTACATAAACCATTTAAACACTGGAATCCAGTCAGCTAATACACATCTATTCACTGAAGATACTGTGCCGCACATTGACAGGCCCACGCCTGAGCTTGCACATAATGACCTCCAAATTGAGTTTAACCAGTTACAGTAAAATCTTTTGCACTCAAAGATCCTGTTAAACACCAAGAAAATGAATGCTGTGCTCTTAGCCCCATCAGTCAATGCATCCAAACTTTTCATCCCGGGGTGGTTCCTCCATTAGTCTACTGGCTGAACCACTGGAATATGTGAAGAAATTTAAATACCTGGATGTTTGGATCGATGCTAAATTGTCATTCATAGATCACATAGAGGAACTATCCCAAAAATTAAAACAGAGGCTAGGTATCTTCTTTTGTGTCAGACACTTACTTACACAGGAAGCAAAAAAAAGCTTAGTGCAAGCTACCTTCCTGCCACTCCTGGATTACATCGATTTTTTGTATGGGCATAGTACAAGCACAGCCCTCACCAAACATGACTCTCTATATCACTGGGTGCTTAAATTCATCACCAGTGCTCCTTATTCCACTCACCACTGTACGTTCTATTCTTCCAGATGCTGGAGCTCACTTAGTTTCAGGCAGCATAAAAATGCAGTCTTATGGACTTACAAAGCCATCAGTAACAAGCTGCCACAGTATATCAGCAACTCTCTGCCTGTTTGCACCCTTGGTAACTACCCCCTAAGAAGTCGCTCCTACATCTCGCTTCTAATCCCAAAAGTCATAGAGGTGGGAGGAAGAAACCATGGGGAAAAAAACCTGTAGCCATCTTAATGATGGTGGGTTCAGTGTGATCAAGGTATATCGCCTTGAAAAGGGTACTTATTTATTTATTCATTTGGTAACCGGGTTAGTGCACTGATCCGAAGACCTTTTTCAGGCATGACCCATGCCAAAAACTGGCACAAACAGTGTAAAATACAGTGAGAGAACAGTGTGAATCATACAGGAAACATAACAGGGAATCCAGTGTAAGTCAAGCTAGCAGAGAAAATATAAAGTAAACAGTACCAGATACATCAACAATTGAGCATACCAAGGTATATAATATTTAAGTAAACATGGTAAGGTTGATCACCATTTGAGTGAGTGTACATCACCAAAAATGAATTTCGGAGATTTACGCTCATGGTGAACAGCAACAGGGCACCCAAGAGTTAGGTTTCTTAATTTTATTTGGGGGGCTGTGCCCCACACGCCCTCTAATAAAGAATTCTCAACTCCAGTGGGGTGCATGTTGGGGGGGGTGCAAAACTGGAAAAAAAAACGACCCAGCGCAAGAAACACGAGAGTGCTCAGGAGCAAACCCAGCACCCTCCCAACCCTAGCCTGCCACCAATCCACCATGCCACACAGCCAGCTCAGCAGCCCACCACCACACTACACCCCACAAACCCTCCCTCCCCTTCCATCAGTCACACAGCGTGGTCCCTCCTCATCCCCCCACATGCGTGTATACATAATGACATCCCATTGCTATATTCCCCTTCCCCTCATCTAGTCACCCCCTGCCACATAGCCCTGTGCACAGGTGCCGTGACTGAGCCACCCTTTTTGAAAGTGCTCAGTCGCTGTCATGCTGTACATGGGATACTGAAATAACAGTTGTATTCAGAGCAGGAGAGGACAATGGAACACTAGAGGGGGAGGGGTAAGGGTGGGATGCAAGGGATGTGCAGTCATGCTAGGGACCTGTGAGCAGGCACAGGTTGTGTAGGACAGGAAGTGACTTATTTTTGTTATATATTTTTCTTGTCTCCTATGCGGCTGGGGGGGTGTTACCAATGGTTCCCCCCAGTCCGGCCTGACCAACAGCCCCCAGCCAGCCCCCCATCCCAAGCTCAACCCCTTACCTTCTAAGGTATACCACAATCTGTTTGCCGTGGTGGGCATGCAACCACTGCCACAGGATCCGAGGTGGTTTCCAGTACAGGGGAGCATCCAGGCAGAGGCCAGCAGGGGACTGCCCGTCCGTACATCATGTAGCCCGCAAGGATTTTTTCCTCCATTTCTCCTAATCTGAGGCGGATGATGCCAAGGACCGAGTGCGGTGCTCTCGCACGCGCCTCTTCCCAGCGTCTTGCCACAGCACGTCCCTCTAGTTCTGCCCCTGACCTGCCATAGCCCCCAGCCACCACTAGGAGCTGGCAGGACAGCGAGGCATTCTCTCTCCCATCCCCGGAGAAGGAGACCAGTCTAATGGACTCTCGATCCTTCTCTGCCCCCGCCGACCCCCGAATGGCCCGGGCTCATTCCCGAACCGGGTTGCGGCGTGGCCAGTGTGGCGTCCAGCGCCTCAACCCTCAGCGCCACCGGGTCAGCTAGGAAGCGACTTATTA
Organism: Neoceratodus forsteri; assembly: GCA_016271365.2. Taxonomy (NCBI): domain Eukaryota; kingdom Metazoa; phylum Chordata; order Ceratodontiformes; family Ceratodontidae; genus Neoceratodus; species Neoceratodus forsteri. The sequence goes on from JADMNL010000028.1 coordinate 262,455,599, forward strand.
ATAGGGAATTTAGATTTAGGGGGGGTTCAGGGGAATGTAGGGAGGAGAGTAGGTTGTTCCATAGTGAAAGTCCAGCTGTGGAGAAGGCTCTTAGGCTCATCCCTATACCAGGTATATCCCTGAGAGATGAGCTACTGGCCGGGAGTAAAATCAACATGGAAAAAAATAATTAGGAAGCCCCCAATGAGGTGTGCACCTCCACAGAGGTATAGTCACCAACTATACACTAGCTGAGGGGCAAACATCAATATGTACAGTGTAGCTATAAAAAAATAACAAACTCTAAATGCAAGGCAGAGGTCTGGTCCAAAACATAAGAACATACAAACATACGAAAATGCCAGCAGAAACAAATCATTTCAGTCTATCTAGTCTGCTCGAGTGTGCAGCTCACAGATGAATTTATGGGAGCTGCCCTCCTCCCCTTTCCACTTAGAGTTTACCTCCTTCCCCCCTCATCCCTTCTACTCTTCTTCTCACTCATTATAACTCTCCCTTTCAGTCTGTTCTAACCACTTTTAAAGCTGCCACCGTTTTCGATGATACTACCTCCTCTGTCAGTTTGTTCCACTTGGGCACCACTCTTTCTGTGAAAAAGTGCCGTTTCATTTCCCTTTTGAATTTTCCTTCTTCTGAAAAGAATAAGTAAATACTGTTGCTTAACTAGCTAATTTTAATCATCTAAACTTTGGAAATTATCTTAAAAAAGGGGGACAGTTCCCTAACCATTATTCCATCAACACCCCATATTGATTACAGGTATCGCACATAGATAAAACTCCTAAGAATTCCTGATGTAAATAGATAAACAGAGCAGTGTTTGCAAAAGCATTCAAAATACATTTTTATACATTAGTCAAAGGTAATAGTGAACTGTACAAAAAGTACTGGCAAAGTACCATGGAGTCACAGGCCCCCCCGCATTAAATAGCTTCCACTTGCATACTGTGTGATCCTGAGCAAGTCACTTAACCTCCTTGTGCTCCCAGGTCGCTCCTGTAAAAAAGCTTTCAGCTTAGTGTGCTATACCTGGTTAAACAACTAAAATAAAAAAATATATATATATATATATAGAAGAGACACACACACGTGAGAAAAACATCGATGTCATAAAAAGATCTTGACACTTACTGAAATATAAACAAACTGTTATTATAAACAAGAAATTGTCATATTTTGAGAAAAGGATGATTATTTTGCAATCACTTGCCATCTAAATTTACAGAGCTCCTGCTGCTGCCTGAGATCAAACTGCCAATAACCAGGAAATACTGGAAAAGAGTTCATAAATCAGAGGAGTCAATTGTGTCACTACAAGGCCAACAAGTTCTGGCAGAGCCACTATGGCTGAAAATGCATTAACTAGGTAAAGGTGTTTCGTATGATGTGTGTGTGTGTGTGTGTGTGTGTGTGTGTGGTGGCTAGGTTTGTATTGGCTGGCTGTGTGTGTGGAGGGGCAGGGTTGGAGTGAGTGGCTGGCCCTGTGTTTATGTGTGTGTGTTTTGGCTGGTTGTGTGTGTGTGTGTGTGTGTGTGTTGGGGGGGTGAGTGGTTGGCACTGTTTTTGGGTGTGTGTGTGTGTGTGAGTGTTGGGGGTGAGTGGTTGGCACTGTTTCTGTGTGTGGAGTGTGTGTGTGTATTTGTTTGTGTGTGGGGGTAGCTGGGTGTGTATGGGTGGGGGTGGTTGGTGTGCTTCACAGAGGCGGTAGTGGCCCGATAAGACTGTATGCATGAATGCCAGTGTGAATGGACCTTTTCAGGCTGGCTACCTTGATGTGTGTTTGGTTGCGGGGAGGATGGCTCGTGTGTATGAGTGGGGTGGGTGCACTTCACAGACCAGAGTGGCCCCATCAGGCCACATGCATGAGTGCTGGTGTCATCTCTCAATGGGGGGGGTCAGGCAAACATTTCCTTCCAACCCGTCTACAGTGTCACCACTGAAGACATTAAAAGGGACTGGCAACAGAACTAATCGGAGCTGTCATTGTCAGTGTCTGAATCAGAGGCAGTTTGAGCACCCTCACTAGGAATATCACTAGTTACTAGAGGCTCAAATTGGTATGGTCAGATACCAGTACCAGAGTTTAGATCAATGTCCACTGCATCTTCAAATTCTTCAACTTCGAACATTGTAGATATTGATCACAGGCACACTGAAAGCTTTGTGAACTGAGCTTTTCTTAATACAGCCATGCACAGCATGAGCCAATGATTCAGGCCTGGGGGACCTCACAGGAGATCCCTGGGGGATGAGGCTGAGCTCAATCTTCCTGAATAACAAAGGGAATAACAACAGACAAACTCTTTTTTTTGTACTTTCAAAGCTGAATTCAAACATAAAAGTATGTTTTTTGGTTACAAAAGCCTATAAATTATTAAAATCTACCATCAATTCAGGCAAAACAGAACTTTTAAATGAGCTTGGCTCATTAACTTGGAGACCTGTAAATGGAGTGTGACTCAGAGTGAGTGGCATGTTATTGGAGATGGTGATAAACATTTGAGCTGTGCTTGTTTGGAGGATCCGTTTGGGCTACCATTTAGACCAGGGAGAGGTTTGTTTCTCCTGTCAATAGGAACATTGTTGTGAGACAGTAGAAATGCACTTACATATGAAATAAATCATTGCCAGAGCTCCTTGCTGTAAAAAGAAACACCATTCAGTTTTTTTTGCATTTTATGAATGTGGTATACTTACTTCACTTTCTCCTCCCCCATGGGAGGAATGCTATCTTCCATGCATACAGTTCCACCTCTTTCCCCTCCCACAACCCTTACATGGCTGGTACTGCTCCCTCCCACATAAAAAGTCCCAGTTGTCTTCCCTCCCACGGACCTAACAAAATAAGCCTGTGCCAACATTGAGATCCATGCTAAACATAGACTCACATTGATTTCAGAGCGGGATCAAAATAATGGTGGACTCAACTATTGTGTTCCACGGAAGGTCATTTATGCAGGGAGTCCTTTTCTCAGCAAAACATCTGCAGGCTATGCCTACTGCAGTGGTGCAGCCATAAAAAGGATAGTTTCCCACTAAGGAACTCACTGCGGTAATCAAAGTGTGTTTGACGTGTACACTGCTGAATGTTGTGTTTGTGAGGTGCAGGTAAGGTTATGCTGCTTACTTAAGGTGCAATCGAGGTGTACACTACAAGGGATAATCGAGGTGTCTACTGCTGAATGTAAAGTTTGTGAGATGTACATAAGGTCTATATTAGTAAACATTTTAAGGTGTCATTGAGGTGCTAGTTTTATAGGCAAGCACACACTTTATGTTAACTGACTTACAGGTAAGTGCCAGATGCAGGTTAAAGTATGTTTGTTTTAAAATGTTTTTTGTTACTGTTTTCATTCATTCTGAACTCTGCTTCAGTACCTGAATATCTGTCCTATTCAAGTTCAGGAATATTTGAGAGATGCTGTCCCACAAAAATCTAGTGACGCACCCCCCCCCCACATGAACACAACTCCCTCCCCATCTTGCCTGCTCTCTAGGCCCCAAAAGGCTATTCATCACATGTGGGACCCCTTCTGACTCCCAATTTATAATTTTAGGAGCTACAAATAGTCTAACTCCAGGCAAACACAGTGGGTTATCTGGAGTATATTTTTGATCAGTCATATTGGCATGTGATATCAGCAGCAGCACATGCATCTGGTTGGAGTGCTGAAGAAGCAGAGTCACTTTAGTGATGATCATGATCATTATGATGCTAGGTAGTCTGACTGTAGAGCCAGGTTCCATTGACCAATCTAATAAACTGGTAACATCCAGCAGACCAGACCTGGGTTTGAATCCCACAGCTTCCCCCTTGCATACTGTGTGACCCTGACCAAGTCACTTAACTTCCCTGTGCTCCCAGGTCGCTCCTGTAAAAAACCTTTCAGCTTAGTGTGCTACTCCTGGTTGAACAACTAAATAAAACAAAAAATGCCTGAAAATTATCAACTGGATATACATCCAGTAGAAGTCATTTTGAAGGGCAAAATTGCATTTGGACCAGAGGGCCTAACTTTAAATGAAAACACAAAGAAAGGAATGATGCAATCAAACCTACCAGGCAGGAACAGTGTAAATAACAAGAAATAAAAATGTTAACCAGTAAATAGATTTTGCAGTTCCATACCCTTTATTAGCAGACAAGAATCCTTGCTGCAGCACATTGAACCCCAATGTTTCACTGCCGTCCACTGCTTCTTCAGTACATAAAGTCTAACAGACATAGCTGCATTTAATTATCTCATTTATTGCTGTAGGGCTCAATTTGCCATATGTTCACATAGTATAATCTTCTCCTGGTTACAAGATTGTACAGCAAGTATACAAAGGTTAAATAAATAAAACATATATTAAAAAGAGAAGGAAAAAAGGCTCAGCTCACAGTAATGAGTTCCCAGAGGATAAATTGAGGTAACAGAGAGAATACACTGTAGGCACATGTAAGGTAAAAAATAAAGGGTGGAGGATTACCAAACCACATCTACCAAATTTGCCTCAGTGCCCTTCAATAAGGCAATCAATGTACCACTTGGACAGAGCCGCACCAAAGAAGGCACAAAGTAGAGAAAAAAAACCTACAGCAGTATAAGGTTTTAAACTCAGACTTTCAAAGGCAACTACATTATAATCTATTATTTAAAATTAAAATTTGCACAAATCTAGTACTAGTTTCTGTAGTTGTTTAGAGCTTGTGGTCTCATGTTTGATGACGTATCCAAGATTTTAAAAGCCAGTGCCCCACATTGTCACCAATTTGAAGTGTGATTCAGTAGCAAAACATTGAGATGTATGGATCCTTTATTTGTGTCAGATTCCTTGAATAGTGACTGCTGCTGGCTTCCTGCTTCTGGTTTTTGGCTCCCTCACTAGCCCTGGTTGGGTTGAAGGTATTGACATGTAGCTAGCAATTATGGCTCAAAAGCTGATACCCTGCTCGCACAACAGCACTGCAGACCACCTTGAAACTAATAACAATCTTATAAATACAAATAAGCAAAGGTAAAAGCCAAGACAAGGGAAGGCATTTCATTTTATACAGTGCCCAATCCACGAAAAGGCTTAGAGCACTGTACAGGTCACGGCAATCACCAACAAAAGAAAGACAATCCATAACAACAATCAATAAAAAACATTTACACTTTAACACTAAAACACTGAGACAGAGGCAACATCATATAGTTCATGATAAATTAGAAGCTGACTAAAGCCCTCTTAACACTGACCATTACTACATGGGTGTAAGTGGCTTGGAGAGCCTCACTAGTGTACATTTGTGTGTGTAAATCATACAGGAATCAAACTGGTGTGGTTCTTCTGCTCCTTTCCCAGACAGAAGAATGGAACTGGTGTGGGTGCTTTTGCATGTAGTGTAAATGGTGGCCATGTCATACATCACTACCTGAGGGTAATTTTGCATCACAACACACATGGAACTCCTTACAGGATGGGTCCCACAATGCAGATCCCTAGACACCAGTGTGTCACCATTGTGAATGCCTGTGTCTTTAAGTGGTGTACACCATGGGCGTCATAAATGACCAGGTGCAGACTGACAGCGGTGTGAGCAACACCAGTGTTTAATAGCTTAGTCAATGCAAATGGGGCTTAAAAAAATGGCATTTCCACCCCCTTTCAAAAGCCTCCACCTAGGAGGAACTCCTATGGTGATGAGACAGTCTGTTCCAAATAAGTGGGGCCAGAACCAAGAATGCTCCATCGTCCAAAAGTTTAAGACACACCCTCAGGACAGCCAAAAGAGATGCCTTGATGGGGTGGAGTGAGAAGTTGGGTGCATACCAGACTAACAGATCTTGTAGGTAGGCTGACCTCAACACATGTAGGGCCTTGTAAATTAACAACGCAATCATAAAGGTGATGCACCACCTGACTGGAAGCTAGTGCAGCTGCTGCAGCACAGGGGTAATAGATTCTGAAAAGAAAACTCCAGAGATCAATCTGACTGTCGCATTCTGCACCAACTGTAAGCAGTGCACCAACCTTCCTGACAGGTCTAGGTAAAGATTGTTACAGTAATGGAGCCTCAGGGTCATGAACATATGCACCAGGGTCACCAGGTCCTCCTGCACCAGATATGGTCTGACTTGGGTGATATTTCTTACATGCTGGTTACCCACATAGTCACCTGTTTATGGTCAAGTCCTGCAGGTATCATTATCAGTGTTGTTGGGCAACTTGTAGCACTGAATTTGCCCGCTAACCTTCAAACACTCCCTGACAAGCACCTTTGACACCTCCTTAGTAGTGGGGAACCACTAGGTACTATAGGGCAGCCACACACATCATGCATGTTTGTTACATATTGTTATATGGGCACTAGGTTGCTGCAATATATATCCCTACTAGACTCTCCCATCTGCAATCACATAACAGCAATGAATGTCCAAATATCTGGTCAGTCAGATAAATGGTAAAGAAACAGAAAATGTTGGTTGTGGGTAAATCCCCTCATATGTTTAGGTCCTGTCCTTCACACTTTTTGTTAAAACAGTGCCATACTGACTCTATAGCTGTGACCTAAACTGCAGGTGTGAACAATTACTATAAGATTACCAAGTGTCCAAAATGCCACTAAAGAAGGTCATCCTTTTGAAACTGGCTTCTAACTGCAGTCAGTTCTGTTGACGTCATCAATGTGCAGTAGAAGGCTTCAACAAGAACAAATACTGTATGCAACAATCAAAAACCCAACTGCTTCTCTATGGTCAACATAGTGCTACTGAAATTTATCAGAACTTTTCAATAATAGTTCTCCAGCGTTCGACTCAATTTCCTGCTGTAAGGCTGCAGGATTTCATTGTCTGAAAAAACATGATATAGGAAGGTCAAAGGACTGCCTATTTAGTGTTGCATAACAGATACCACTCTTTTGAGCTTGCTCAGCATTATGGAAGATTTAACCTTTTGCTTGAGTGGAATGCCTCTGAAAATTTCAGTTCTGAACGTGCCTGAATAGAACCCAAAATTAAGCGTGATGTCCATGTTCTGCTTGAAACATTGAAAATAGCTTACTATAGCAATTTTACAGAAACTTTGGTCTGTTGCAACAGTTGCCACAAACCAGAAGATACAATTGCATAGCAAGAGATGATAGAAAGCTTTTGCAATGTGTTTAGAATATAAAAATGTAAGATTAGATTTATCTGAACACTGGGTTTGCTAATCGCTAAGTCTAGCTGAGCCCAAACCTTTTGGGGGTTCACTTAGAAACATAGAAACATAAAAGGTGATGACAGATAAGGACTGCAATGCCCATCCAGTCTGCTCATTTCTTTTTCTGCCTTATGAATGTGCCATTGGCCTGTGCTCTGTCAGTGGCCTATCTATTCATACTCATCTGTATTGCTCCCTTATGCCTATCCCATGCCTGTTTGAAGCCATGCACTGTATTCATAGCCACCACTTCCTGAGGTAGGCCGTTCCATGCATCCACCACCCTTTCTGTGAAAAAAAAACTTCCTCACATTACCTCTTAATTGGCCATTTACCCCTAATAGACATCAATTATCCTGAACGTGAAAAGAAAATACTCAAGATACTGCTTAATGAATCCAAACAAACATGTCCCAGTCATCTGGATCACTGCTGGCCATCATAAATGTGACAGATGCTTGGGGAAAGACAGAAGAGCTGATGGAACTTTTCTCTCAAAGGAATACCGTAGTTAAATATTATATTTTTTTATCGTTTTTTACATAAGTAGTCCTTGTGAAGATAGTTGCAGGAGTTTGACCTGTCTCTTTGCATGGGCAAACAAACCATTGTCCTAAGCTTTAGCCAACTTGACAGCAGCTGACTACATCCCTAAAGACTCTTCTTTAAATTATTTTATCCCAGTTTTCCTCATTGGGCCCCTTGTCACTCACCCCAATAATCAGAGTCACAACAGCTGCACCCCTTCCCTAGCCGGGGGGGAGAGGTGAGTGGCTGATTTTACAGCTGATGCCAATCATGCTATTCGGTTGGATGGCAGGAGTTGTGCAAATGGAAGGCAGTCTGAAACCTCCGACCCTGAGAGCCAAGTGCCTCACCTCCACGATGAGCTTGACTACTAGCCCATTGTGATATGTGAGAGCCAAATGTGAACCTTGCCCTCTTAGCTGGCAGCACAATCTGAACTTGAGCTCCATGACCAACAGATTCCTTGCTACCATAAGCTTGTTTGTCATATTTGATCTAGTCTGCTCCCCATCCCTAAAAGTCCTCGATTTCCATGTAGCTTCATGGGGATTTTATTGTATTTTGAAATGATGGACCTCAAAATGTATTCAGATTGGTTTGCTATGGCTACCACAGAACATGTGTATATATTTTAAAGCAAAATGTTTCATTGAATTGTACAGTATAGACAGTGTGTACACTAATATATACAACATGACTAGAAAATATGTAACATAGATGTACAGTATAGGTGACTTTTTTTTTTCAACACACAGAACTGACAAAATAAAAACAGCCTGTTATCTCATCCAAGGTTGATATACTGCTGAGATCTTTGAAGTTTGCGAATACCGGGTATCAAAAACATACTGTCAGATACTCTATGCCTATGACTTAATGTCTAGTGATTATATAGGAAAGTGGTATATCAGCTTCAGGGGATTGGTTGCAGGTAGGATGATATACCGCAAAACTGCAATGAAAGATAACTGCTCCATTTTGGCCTATACTCTTTCTAATGACATATAGCCATAGGGTTCCTGTGCTTGATGCTTGCCAGCCTGGCCATAGAGCCATGCTGTTGTAGTGAAGTGCTGGGGTGAGGCTATCTCTATGCATCTATAGCACATTCACCAGGACTTAGTGCAGCAGTGTGAGTCAGACTTTTTGCTGGATTGTAGTGGAGTGTGTCAAGGGACACAGGAATCACATGAGGAGGGACAGTCATGCAACACAAGTAATGTTGGGTGGGTTGGAGGAGGGCAGTATGGGTGACAGTGGGTTGGTGAGTATGCAGAGGTTTCTGCAGGTAGATAGTAACTGTCTGTGGTGGTGGGAGGGCTGTGCTGGTTGCTCTTATTGGGAACTGTCCTAAATGGCACTTTGTGTGGGGAAGGGTGTCATAGGTATCAGAGGGTAGGTGACAGTGGGAGGTTATTTCATTGGCAGTTAATAATTTTTCTTGAACAGCTATTCAAATACAATAAAACAGAAAAACAAAACAGAAACACTTCTCAGATAAACAGAAGCAACAGTATACAGTGTTCCATAATGGGTATACAGACTGAAGCAGAGTAATGTAGGACAGCACATTCAGTTGAATACATGATGCCACTACACAACAAGGACTATTTAAATTTCTCACCTCTTATCCCTCTTGGGGTGGAGCAGTATAGAGGCTCAGCCTGTAGTGGGAAGGCTGGGGAGGGGAGGAGTCCAGCAGTATAAGACAAGGATCCTAAGGAAGTCAAAACAAATTTTTGCTATCCAGGAGGGGGCAGGGGAATCCTAGATACACATAGGTGATGCCAAATAGGAAGACCAGTTGTCATAAAACTGAGAGATAGTACCTTTAGTCCTGTGAGACATTCTGGAAAGCACGGCTAAGGATGCCGCTGCCTCTCTCCACTCTTTGGAGGAAGGTAGCTGTATTGTTCTACACCTTCAATTCAACCCCTCCAGATTCCAACCAGAGCAGCCTTGGATTAAACTAGGGTATACCCTGGAGGGACTCCAAGGAGAAACAACCAGGGAGATAGTGGGCCCAAAGAGTCCATCACTGACCTACATTCAGATTGCACAATTGCCAGAAGTTACATAAGGCTGAACAGTCCCATAGGATGTGAAATAATGTACTCCCCCATATACAACTGTCTTCAAATAGTCTCCTCAAATTACACAAGTTGGTTGGAGTCCTGTACCAGGAGTGGAGCACCTTGTTTTGAATTAGAAGACTGTGGCTGTCAGGGCAAACATTCCAGGCTACCCACCAACACATACTCAACTCTTCAGAAATGAAGCAGTTAAGTTCTTGTTCCCACAACTAGTGGACAGACTGAGACTGATCAGAGATGGCATAAATCACGCAGTGGTATATTTTACTAGTCCTACTCATCTTCACCTGACACAAGGAGGGGATTGGAAGGCCACAGAGCTAGTAGGTGTTAATAGTGGCTTCAACACACTCTGGAGTTGAAGGTACTTACTGAAGTCAGGTTTACCCAGGGCATACCTCTGTTTCAGGTTCTCAAAAGTGCCCTAAGTATCCAAGTCTGGGATGAAGAGTTCCTGAATCAGTAGAATCCCTGTAGCACTCCAGTTCTGCCATATGATCAACTTCCTGTCATTAATAATAGCCTGAGTCTTTTACAGAGGGCCCTGGCCATAGTGGTCAGGGAGAATTTAGTGAGCCACCAGAGCAGGCTCCAGGTTTCCACTGTTGTCCAAGCTGTGTGTGTGAAGGTGCATATAGGTGGATGGTTGGGAAGGCCCTATTACAGAGGTCTCTTTCCATCAGAAGCCACAGGGGAAAAGCCCCTACAGGGTGCATAAACCACTTGGGGACATGGGACCCCAAGAATGCCAGGTGATTGGCATAAAGCCAAAGCAAGTTCCAGTCCCCTTGTTTCCAGTGTGACTGCATTTTTGTGCTATTATATCTTGGTGGTTTCAAGTCCCATAGGAAACCACCCAGCAGGACATCTATCTTGGGGACCCAGGACACTGGAATGATTATTGGGATGTGGGACAGATGGTGAAGGATCTTTAAGGTTGTAATCATTTTTGTGGCCACTACCTTACTGGCTAACCAAAGATTAAGCCTAGCCCATCTATCAAATTCAGATTGTATCTGTACTAGAAGGGGAATAATGTTGATTTTACATACAGTAGTTGTGAGACGTCAGGTGGCAGTTCAATTCTAAAACATCTGATTGACTGGGGAGACCAATGGAGCTCCAGCTGGGTAAAAGGATATTGGGACACTAGGTGGAAAGAGGAAGGACCTCCATTTTTGATGGGTTAACTTTCAAGCCAGAAATGGCATGGAAAACAATGAGAAGATCCAGCAGGGGATGAAGCCCCTTTAGGACATCAGCAAAGAGAAAAAATACACCGTCAGCAGACAGCTTAGTACAGTACTCCTTGTTCTCCAGATTAATGCCTGATATCTGTGGGTGCTCCCTGATGGCTATTGCTAATGGCTCTATGGCAGCACTAAAAGCATGGGGGATAGGCAGCAGCTTTGCTGAATCTTCTTATATAAGGGAAAAGGAGAGGACAGAGTATTATTGCTCAGAATCTTGACCATTGGCCGTGCATATATGATCTGAACCTAGGATGTGAAATGAGTCCCAAAACCCATTCTGTTTAACACATACAGCATGCCCTCCCAATCTATGGACTCAAATGCCTTCTCAGAGTCAGCTGCAATAGCTTCCACAGATGTGGGGTTGTTCTGGGTTACCTGGAAATAGTTAAATAGTGAATTTAGCTGATCTGAGCTCAAACGTTTTTTACAAAACTGACCTGTGCTGGGTATATCAAATCCGGGAGGACTGTTTCCACCCTGAGGGCTAAAGTCTTTGCTAAAATTTTGACATTCACATTGATGAGTGAAATGGGATGGTAACAAGCCAAATTTAAGAGGGCTTTCAAACCACATGAAGTCTTTAAAAGACAAAGAACCTCTGTGCGCAAACACTGAGGCAAGGGTTACCCCAAAGGGCATTTGACTGGGAAGCCAAGTTTCAAGAAAACACAAAATCACACATGCCCACACAATGCAAAGCATCATGGGCTGCATATGCAAATCACCACAGAATGTTATGCTGGTTCAACTTTAAGCAGAATTGCATGGTGCTGAAAGGCCTCTCACACAGTTTGCAAAGGGTGCTAACAGATGACATCGACACGTGTTTCGTCCTACCAGGACTCATCAGTATGCCTCATCTGTTTGACACCCCAGTGGAATGAACCAGCTACCCTAAGACAGTGTGTCTTGGTTATGTTGTGGTGAATCCATTAAAATAAAAAACTATTTACAGTGGCGTGAAAAAGTATTTTCCCCCTTCCTGATTTTCTCTATTATTGCATATTTGTCACACTGGATGTTTTCAGGTCTTTAGAGAAAATGTAATATTAGATAAAGGGAACCTGAGTGAACAAATAACACTTGTTTTTTTTTTTTTTATTTCACCTATTTAATGAAAAAAGTTAACCAACACCAACTGGCACTGTGTGAAAAAGTAATTGCCCCCTTACACTTAATAACTGGTTACGCCACATTTAGCTGCAATGACTGCAACCAAATACTTCCTATAATTCAATATCAGTCTTTCACATCGCTGTGGAGGAATTTTAACTCACTCTTCCTTGCAGAACTGCTTTAATTCAGTAACATTTGGTAGGTTTTTGAGCATGAACTGCTTGTTTCAGGTTCTGCCACAGCATCTCTATTGGGTTTAAGTCTGGACTTTGACTAGGCCACTCCAAAACTTTAATTTTACTTCTTTTTAGCCATTCTGATGTGGACTTGCTTTTGTGTTTTGGATCATTGTCTTGCTGCATGACCTAACTATGCTTCAGCTTCAGCTGACGGAAGGATGACGGAATTCTCCTTAAGAATTTTCTGGTACAGAGCAGAATTCATGGTTCCTTTAATTTTGGCAAGCCATCCAGGTCCTTAGGCAGCAAAGCATCCCCACACCATCACACTACCACCACCATGTTTGACTGTTGGTATGGTGTTCTTACTGTGAATGCTGTGTTTGCTTTACGAGACATTATGGGATCCATGTCATCCAAAAGTTCCACTTTGGACTCATCTGTCCATAGAACATTTTCCCAAAAGGCTTGTGGATCATCCAGGTGCTTCTTGGCAAATGAGAGATGAGCATTTATGTTCTTCTTGGTTAGCAGTGGTTTCCCTTGCTACTTCACATGAAGCCCATTTTGCCCAGTCTCTTTCTGATTGTGGAGTCATGAACACTGACCTTAGCTGAGGCAAGAGAAGCCTGCAGTTCTTTGGATGTTGTTTTAGGATCCTTTGAGACTTCCTGGATGATTTACTGCACCCTTGGAGTAATTTAGGCAGGCCGCCCACTCCTGGGAAGATTCACTACTGTTCCAAGTGTTCTCCATTTGGAGATTATGGCTCTCACTGTGGTTCGATGGAGTCCCGGAGCCTTAGAAATAGCTTTGTAACCCTTTCCAGACTGATAGAGGGCAACACATTTTTTTCTGATCTTTTCAGGAACTTCCTTTGATCATGGCATAATGTGCTGGTTGAATCTTTGTGCTGGCAACGTGACTCTGATGGTAAGGGTCAAAATAAGTGAGGTTTATATTGAGCAGGGCTGGCTGTAATCAAGCCTGGCTGTGTTCAATCAGTTGACTCTAATTATCCTTTTAATTGGGTTGATTTAACTAGGGGGCAATTACTTTTTCACACAGTGCCAGTTGGTGTTGGTTAACTTTTTTCATTAAATAAATGAAATAAGTAAAAAAAAAAAGTGTTATTTGTTCACTCAGGTTCCCTTTATCTAATATTATATTTTGTCTAAAGACCTGAAAACATCCAGTGTGACAAATATGCAATAATAGAGAAAATCAGGAAGGGGGCAAATACTTTTTCACGCCACTGTAAAAGACAAAGAACCTCTGTGGTGATTTGCACATGAAGTCTTGCTGTATTCTGACTATTGCAGTTAGCCCCAGCACTCAAACTGCTCCGGAGAGAAGAGGGTTAATTTTCTATGCAGAGCATAGAATGTTGAGCTCAAGTTCAGTTCATACCTCTGTCTGCTGCACTTAGAAACACAACCGTCAGATTCTTTACTCCGCCTAACTGAACGGTTGCTCCGGAGATTTCTCCTTTGCTTGCAGTTCGAAAGTCAGTTAAAGTCTTCGGTTTTACCAATTATTTTTTTGCAAGTTTTGATTCAGGAGAAAGAAGTTTACACAGTTTGGATGTTAAAAGAGCCCTTAGTTACTACATTGAGAGTACTAAGGCTCACAGGTTTGACTCCCTCCAGTTGTTTCTCACTTATAGGGAAGTGGGGAAGGGCAAACCAGCCACTAAGAGAACTATTGCCAAGTGGATTGTCTCTTGTATTCAATTCTGCTATGAGAAGCTAGGCAAAATACCTCCCTCAGGTCTGAGGGCTCATTCAAGTAGAGGTACAGCTGCTTCCCTGGCTGCGGCCAGGGATATTCCTTTGCTACAGATATGTAAAGCAGCCACCTGGAAAACAGTCCATATATTTACCAAGTATTACTCCCTGGACATCCAGGCTAGGAGTGATGCTCAGTTTGGTACAGCAGTACTGCAGAGCCTATTCCCAAGGTAAGTTTGATTCCCTCCTCCATTGAGGTACTGCTTGGTAGTCTGCAATAGTCAGAATACAGCAAGACTTCATGTGGTTTGAAGAAAAAATTACTCACCTTAGTAATTTTGTTTCTTCTAATGGAGTCTTGCTGTATTCAGACCTCCCTCCCTGCCTCCCCTCTCAGAACCTGTTTTTGGGAGATGGGCTGGCAGGTGCAGTGTTGCACCTCAGGGGTGCATTTGGGCACTCCCTCTTTTTAGAAAGGGGGAGTGGGTTATATTATTAATTTAACAGTCTTAAGTTGTTCACCACCTGGTTTTTGATTTTGGATTTCTTGACTTGAGTCTTTTGGGGATCCAAAATATTTGGTTGCCATTTGGCTAGCAAAAATGTTACAATTTCCACATAGTAGTTAGTATTAGCTCATAAGAATCTAACAGCTGTGCTTCTAAGTGCAGCAGACAGAGGTTTGAACTGAGCTCGAGCTCAACATTCTATGCTCTGCATAGAAAATCAACCCTCTTCTCTCCGGGGCAGTTTGAGTGCTGGGGCTAACTGCAATAGTCAGAATACAGCAAGACTCCATTAGAAGAAACATAATTACTAAGGTGAGTAATTTTTTCTTACCTTCTTATGGAAGTATCATAATACCTGCCTCATTAAGAGAATAAGAGAAGAGTTTGGAGGCATGATCGTCAAAGAACATTCTGCCATAGGGCAGGTGAATTGTTGGGATAGGTGGTGGTAGAGATCCACTGAGATCCCATCCCCCAGTGGGGACTTATTTCTATTCATGGCCTTAATAGCCTGAGCAACCTTTCCTGGAACTAGAAGAGTCTCAGACAGTGTGCATTGGTTTGGGCTAAGATGAGGGATTGGCAGCTTGGAAAAAGAAGTGTTGTAGGAGACAAGATTCACTGGCCCAGCCAACATTTAAAAGATTTTGTAAAAATCAGGGATTATAGTGTTAATCTCCAAAACTTTGTTTGAGACCCACTGTGTGTAGTTCTGCCTGCTGTTTAAACAGGCAATATGAGAGCAGCCTGGACATTTTCTTTCCCTTCCCAAAACCAATAACTGGAGCATAGGAAAGCCAACTCTGCCTTTCACAATAAAAGGGATATTGGTTTGGAGTTTGATCCCCATCATTTATGTTTGCAGTGTCAGTGGCTTGGTAGGTTGCACACTCGCCTCTGAGGCTAGAAGATCAAAATGTTGTGGGTTCAAGCCCCACACCAGGCACTTGGGGTAAATCCCAGTACTGACACTGTAGCACATCATGAGGGGGATGCTGCATTCCTGAGGTGCTGTCTTTCAGTTGAGACATTAAACCGAGGTTGGTTCTGGTAGATGTTAAAGATCCCATTGTACTTCTCAAAAAGAGTAGGGGAATTTTTTTTATTGATTACTATTCAAACAAACCAAAAAAACAACAACAATCATGCAAAGACAAGAAATTTACATTAATATCACTACAATGCAATGATACTGTTGCTCACCTCTAAGAAATGAACACTATATCCATGATTTTATTCCATAGAAATACAGAAAGAAAATGGATTTTTACTTATTCCAAATACCATCCAACATTCTGTCTAATTAAGTCATCTATCATCTCTAAACAAAAACTTAATAGTTTCCCTTCAGTTTCTGTAAATGTGTGGAGGGACAATCTTCTCTGCCTGATGACATGTTTTCTACAATTCTGTTCTAATGGTGCTTTCCAACTCCATATGTGAAGTTCTTTTCTGCTGGAAGATCCAAGTACATCTACCTTGCCAAATATAATAGTTCAATATTATCCCTATTAACTGTATAGTATCTAGATCATATGTATGCCACTTCTTATCATAAAGTCCTAATACCACTTCTGCTTATGTAAGTTTCTGACACAGAGGTTCTTCCCACTGTTGTGCAAGGTATTTACAAAAGTGTTGAGTGTGGGGACACTGTAAAACAGATGTGCCTGTGTTTCTAGTTGTTGTATACAGCTTTCCCTCAAACAATATCTTTCACTAACTTGCATGATTGTGAGAGTTGCCTACTCCTAACCTTCCATGTATGCTTAGCCAGTGTATATTCCAAGCAAACACTGGGATTCTTAATGACCTGTTCTTGGTGTTGTGTAGGACACTGTGATAGTAATATGTCATATAAATTATTCATTTGTATATCGTGATACAATTGCTTTCTTGTTAGTGTAGTCACTGTATGAACTGTAAGAGCCCACTGTTTTATTTTCTTTATTGTTGCTGCCATATAGTCTGGGGTGTCCCCTTCTGTTTTCTGTGTTTTTAGGTTGTTGTTCTGCCCTTTGAGCATATATGGTTCCAACCATTCCTGTGTCCTTTGTGTCATTAATTTCCCATTTGGCCCTAATGTTATGCCAGCATGGTGTGGTAAGAAAATACTATAAAAATATTATTGGGTTCACCACCCCTCCTTCTATTTTTGATCTATATGTTTTGTTCCTTTTTATTGGGTTCAACATACTTCCACACAGTCCTTGAAAGAAATCACTAAGGAGTCTAGTTTCTAGTGCCAGGAGCACTGGAAATGTTTATTTTAGGTAATCTGGTAAGGCCCACGGACCTGTTTTCAAGGGCAACCTGGGAGCACTGGGCGGTTAAGTGACTTGCTTAGAATCACACAGTATGCAAGTGGAGGTTGTGAGAATCAAACGCAGGTCTGGTACTGCTGAATATACCAAGCTCATTCACAGCTCATTACTCTAACCACTAGGCTATACTGCCACACAATAAATATATAACTTACATAAATAAATATTAGAATTATCAGATTTTTTATTAGCAGTATACATTTTAATTTCAATATTCTTTTACTTTTTCATAAATTTACTTTATTCCCTGCTGTTTGTAGGCAGAGTTCTCAATTCCACCCCCATATTTTGCATACTGTATGTGATCCCTAATGTTCTCATATCTTGATTTCTTGACAGTTATGCCAGAAATGTTCTTTACAGGTGGGTCTTCTACCTCTACTATGAATCAACCAGCACTTTTACTGTAATTTATCTTAGAAACTGATACTGCCATGAATTTTCCTAATGCTTGAGTAATTTCTTCACCTTCTCCTTTTTTATATTGACTTGTGCATGCACAGCCAAAATATTGGGGTAGTAGCACATTTGGAGGTGCGTTCACTGTTGGGCGAATGCAGAGCACGCATCAGTAGGTGCATCCCTCATTCCCTAATCAGTCTGCATGCTCGCATCACACCATGCAGGTGAGCACATCTAAGAAAAGGTCCACTGCAATGCAAGCAAAACTCGTCACATGCAACAGACCTCCTGACGTGCTTACCCTGCTGAGACAGAAAAAAAAATGACAACTTTGGGGGTGCCCAATACCCTCTGTCAGCATGGCCTGCCCCCAATGTATGTGCAAATGGGGGAGCCCACTCTCCGTCGGCATAAAGCACCCCCCCATTTCTTATATGCCGAGGGAGGTGCCTAATCCCCATCGGCTCTTGCCCCCCCACTTTCCTTGTGTGCCGACGGGGGTGTCCGAACTCCCCCGTCAGCTAAAGCATCCCTCCCAAAAAAAATTTAGGTGTCACGCTGGGAGCCCACCCCAGAGTGCCAAATTTTGAAAAATAAAAACAGTTCCCCGGTGTTTTGTTTTTTTTAACGTGTGAAAAAAAAGAAAACAGTCCCTCACCGTCTCCCTGCCCACCTCTTCCAACCTGCACTCACCCTCTGCACACCCTGCCTCCCCACACCCCCCCTCACCCCATACTTACCTCCGGATTCTGGAGTGAAGATCCTCGGTGGACCGGGAACACGTCTGCACTCTTCAAAGCCGACTGTGAACTGAAGAAATGCCAGTAAGCTGTACAATGGCATAAATAGGGTTTTTTCAACTTTGGTGCATATCTCAGGAATTTTTTTGGAATTTTTGTACCAAATTTTCAACATGGGGTTATTGGAACCCCTCCTCATGAATTCAGTCACTGTCATAGCGTTATTCAGTCCTGAAAGGTGATTTCGTGGTCACTGCATGGAATCACCTTTCAGGACCAAGTAATGAAATGACAGTGCCACTGTTCATGAGGGGGGCTCTCAAAAAGCCTATGTTGCAAATTTGGTGGAAAAAAATCCCCAAAATGGCTGTTTTAAGAGCGTGCATTGCACTGTTTCCACACATGCTCGTAACTTTGTGCATTTGTAATATTTTCACTCCAGATTTTCATAATTGGCATTTTTCCACACCTCCTGATGAACAGTACAGCTGTCATTTTACATGTCCTGGCCGAAATGTGTTTTCACACGTTCAGCGCAGAATAGCGCGGTCACTGTGTGAAATCAGTTTTCAGGACAGTTTGAGGAAATGATGGTGACACTGTTCATGAGCAGAGGTTCAAAAATGCCTATGTTGAAAATTTGTTGCCGAAAGTCCATAGAATGACTGTGTTACATCCGTGCGTTGTGCAGATTCAATGCACCCTTGTAACTTCGCAAATTTGCAATATTTCCATGCCAGATTTTCAACACTGGCATTTTTCACACCTCCTTATGAACAGTACAGCTGTCATTTTTGACATCCTGCCCAAAATGTGTTTCAGCACCTGTGGCACACAATGGTGTGGTCACTGCGGGAAATCAACTTTTGGGACAGATTAACAAAATCACAGTGCCACTGTTCATGAGGGGAGGTCCCAAAATGCCTATGTTAAAAATGTGCCTAACAAACTCCCCAAAATAATTGGGCTATGGACGTGTGTTGTGCAGTTTCAATGCATGCTCAAGACTTCACCAATTTTTCATATTTTCACTCCAGATTTTCAACATTGCCATTTTTTATGCCTCCTCATGAACAACACAGTTGTCATTTTCCACATCCTGCCCAAAATGTGTTTTCATCTCTGTGTTGCCAAATGGCATTGCCGCTATGCAAAACCACCTTTCAGCTAACAAACTGATTGTGCCTCTTTTCATGAGGTGGGCTCACAAAAAATCCATGTTGGAAATTTGGAGTGAAAATACCAACACACGCCTTTGGTGTTAGGATTTCCAACTGTAGCACCCCACCCTGTAAAGACTGACAGCCGTCAGGGGTGTGACTTGGGATCATCAGCTCTAATGTTCTTGCCATTCCAACCCCAGCCCCACCCTGCAGCCAGTGACAGGCATCAAGGTGTGCCTTGCACTGTTCGGCCACACAGTTCACCCCATTCTCCTATACTGCACCCATCTCAGTGTATTTCCTTATGGAATGGGGTAAGTATAATGCCCAAAGACCCCAAAGCACACCACAACACTTGTCAGTGTCTACAGGATAGAGTGAGGTACAATGGCATGAGCGTTATAGCTGACGACCGAAAGGCACACTCCAATGCCTGTCCATCTCTACAGGGTGGGGTTGGGGTTAGTGTAACTTCAATACTTCACTGCCATTCCTATTATGTGTCTCTAACTCTGGCAGTACCAGTGCCAATGCCAGTGAAACAACATTCGGCATTGACAGAAGCTTGTTATTAATTGGTAAGAACCACATCATCAGCATAAGCCGTGACTTTAATTGGTGGAGTGTAAGTATTTAAAGATATGCCAACTATCCTCTCATTGTTTTGAATGTCTCTTAATAAGCGGTCTATCCCAAATACATAGAGAAGGGCACTGAGTGGGCATCCTTGCCTCATACCTCTCTTAAAACTATTAGTTTTCCTAACCCATCCATTTATATATGGTGTAATAGTAGCCTAATTGTACATACTTTTGAGCCATCCAATAAATTGCTCTGGTATGTTGTAGTGCTCTAATACTTTAAATAGGTATTCATGTGATACCCTATCAAAGGTCTTTTCCTGGTCTATACTTAGTAAATATCCTGACAGTTTCCCTTGCTTCCCTTTTGTGAAGAGTTCTCACAAACATATTATGTTGTCCTGTATTACTCTAATTATTTATGAAGCATGTTTGATAAGGACTTAATTTTTCAGATACTGTACTTAACCATTCTTGGAGAATCGTTGCTAAAATTTTATAGTCTGTATTTAGCAGACATAGAAGCCTCCAATTCCTTAGATCAGATTTTTTACTTTTCTTGTGAATTAAAATTAGTAATGCATCATACTGTGTTGATGTTATTTTCCATCTCCCACGCAATTATTATATAACTGCTAAAATATGAGCTCATTGCTCTTTGAACTTTTTATAAAGTTCTGCACTCAGGCCATCTTTACCGTACAGTATACTTTTTTAAATTACCTATACTATTCAATACTTCAGCAGTGGTTATAAATGTATTTAACTGATTTATTTCTGTATCTGACAGTTAAGGAATGTTTAGGTTACTGAATATATCAGTATTATTTTGGATATTTGGGGCAGTACTAGACTGCTCCTTTACATAGTAGACAGTAGTTTCCATTATACCTTGTTTTGTGTTAGTTATGTGCCCATTAACCTGGTATACTGTTTGTAAAGACCTTTTTTCCATTCTTATACTGCAGTCATGATAGGGGTCAAAGGTTTGCTTTTGGCACTGTGTGCCAAACCTCATCTCTTGGTATACGGATTATGCCCTATTGTATTGTAGTTCCCTCATTTGTTTTTGTATAATATGTATTTGTGCACCATAATCTACTTTTTCTGTTTCAGTTCTGGATATAAGTGTCTACAATTTGTTTCCCAACTGCAAGTATTGTAAATGTTCTTGTCCTGTACAAGTACTGAATAACTGACATATCTTTTTCATCTTCCTACCAGTGTCCAATTGTGTTATAGAAACACATAACTGATAGTCTAGCCTCCCACAGTTGTTTCCACTGCTGAATTAGTTTATCGTCATTTAATTTGCTATTCTTCATCCTCTAAATATCGTTCCCATGTGATGGAGTCTTCCCCCATTGTAGTAAACATTGTAACATCCTATGATAAGTGAATTCCCAACGATGTACATGCACATATGTGATTTTTAAATGATCAGAGACAAATATATAATCTATTCTTGTTGAAAGAGATCCTCAAAATAAGTGTTTCCTACTGTTTTATGTATTTCCCTGTATTCATCCTTTAATTGGGCAGTGTTTGTAATATCATACAGACTATTTCCCTTGCAGAAATACAAGTGAGCTGCATACATGCAGAATGCATGTCACATGCTTAATTGTGCAAGGTTTGCATGCAGTTCGCATACACAAAGTGAACCTATACGAACCAGATTTAAAAAGCAAATCAGGTTTGCATGCTGCAAGCTTGACATATGTGCAGCAGGTAAGCTGTGTGAAAATCTTCTAAAAATCACATCAGGTTTGCATGTTATGCACTTGACATGAGTGCAGCAGTTATGTTGGTGTGAACATCATTTGAAAATCACACCAGGTTCACATGTTGCACACTTACCATGTGTGCAGCAACTATGCTGGTACAAATCTTATCTAAAAACACATCTGTTTCTATTTCTCATACTACTGCTAGCAATTAGAGTCATTAAAATACATTTTTCATTGATTTCCCATTAAAATTAGGTAAACTCATTAATTCTGATGATTTTGCAAGTTGTTTAATGCCTTTTGATTTTTGTTATTAAATTGCCATTAATTTGTAAAGTATTGTTTGCTTACCGCATTAAATGCCTAGGATATAGTCAGCCAAAATCCTCCATTCCAGATGTGCACAGAGGGGCCTCTGTGTTGTGAAGCCTGACCCTTTTGTTTTGGGCCATGCAAATCCCCTTAAGCATATTTAGTGCTACAAATTTAGTACTACATATTTAGTGCTACATCATTGTTTTGACTCATTTACTTTCCCTTTGTCATTCTGTATGGAGCATATACACTGTGGCCATGCTCAGCACTCTTTGTGCTGAGTAGGGTTTTGGAAGCATGCACCATACCACTGAAATGAAGGACATGGACACTCAAAATGAGGGACAAAGAGGGACATTACTCTCACAATGATCGGGACACTTCCTGAAACATGGAGATATAGTACCTCAGAATACAGTGGAAATTGTTGTATTTACTTGTACCAATATTAGCACCTGAGAATTAATTTCTACCATAAAGAAGGGGTGCCATTTAGGTAGGGCAGAGGGGGGAAGTCCTCCTCCCTCACAGTTTTGCCTGTGTTGTTTTTATGGTGTGGCAATAATGGCATTAAATTTGGATTTAATCTTTTGCACAATAAATCAGCCCTGACCTGTGTGCACACATGCTGCAGGTGCACTCCTGACTCAACTGTGTCTGTATTGTGTTGTCCATTCTCTCCACCTATTAGTAGCAGCACCATCACTCATGATGTGGAGGAGCTCCAGCCAAGAAAGAGCACATGAGTCACATGTGTGCAGCACTGTATTTCCCACCACAGAGTAGACAGGCTGCACACTACAGCTTAGAGGAGTTGGTGAGCACTGAACTCTCAATAGCAGTGTTGTAGCAGCATATTTTTGTTGTTCAACTCTTAGGGAGTCTCCGTCTCCCTTGGTGGCTGAAGAGGTAGAGGGTGAGCTAGAAGCTAATTCGAGACTAGGCTACCTACTTACTCTACTAGGTTCACCTCACAAAAAGACACCACAGACCCCCCAAGGCAGCAAGCTAAGCCTAGCAGCAGTAGTGACAGTGGTGTGGGTGGCCTTCATAGGCCTTGATCAGTGCAGTGTGGCAGCAGCCATGGCAGCAGTCAAGCAAGAAGCAAGCAACACAGGTTGGGCTGGTTCAGTTGGTGATGTGACTTGGTCATGGACCATGCTGGGGACCTGAGATGGTCAGTTATAGCATCCAGCCTCAGGCAGAAGGATAGAGGAGGACAGGACTGAAAACTAGGCTTGTGGCACACTGAGTCAGGCAGCAGGTTCTGGCCAGATGGCAAGGTAAATAAAAGTGAATACATTTTTTTTACAGGGGAATTGGGGAAGGAGAAAGGATTGAAATATTGATATGTTTTTCACATTTCTGCACTATTGGGCAGCTTCACAACCCATATGAGATGGGTATTGAATTGAATGGAGTTGAGGAGAGAAATTGGGAAAACGTTTTTTTGGGGGGAGGAGGCAGAATTTTAGCCAGGAAAAATAATTGGTTAGTAACTAGGTGGGTTTAAGCCCAAATCTGATGCACTGCTCCCAGGTATAGATGGATGAATCTTAATTGTTCATGATTTGCATATTACTCTTCAGTCACAACAAATAAGTTTTACCTTTTAGAGATGTTCCAGACATTCTAGAGCTTGTCACCTAGTGACTAACAAGCAAATGGTCTCTGTGAAGCTTGGCCAGCTGGTTATGATTATTGTATGATATTTGTAATATAAAAACATAGTATGTGATTGTCTCAAATAAGACAGCCTGGGATTCCATGGGTGCCCCCTCCCCCAGGTTTCATTGAAGCTACACGATAGGTAACTGACCAGGAGATCTCTGTAATGTAATTAACTTCCTTGAGAAGTTGCATTTTATGGCCCTTTTTATGACCTGTTGCTGCTTAGAAGTTGGGAAGCTAAATATGCAGTTTATTACAGGACAGGACATCATTTCGCTGATTCCTGTTGGCTATATATCACACCTGGGTGATGGACTACAGAGTTGTAAAAACCTTTGATGTTCCTTGGGAAAACAGGAACCAGCCACCTGTTCAAAGGAAAGGCTTGATTAAAAACTGTCATAATTTAGGAAATGTATTTTTCCTTCTGAAGTTATATTATTTAAAATATCTCCTGACAGGAAATAATTTTTTATAATTTTATATTCTAAAAGGAGGAGCTAGATGAATCACAGAAGGTGTGTGGAGACACAGTTTAAACTAATACTTGTGTCTGAACTGTTTGATATATACCATCTTGGGACTCTAGAGAGAGACACACAGCTCTCTAACTTTAAAAGCACTTACAGAGGTAATACATCAGATAGAAAAGATCTGAATGTGTTTTGGTAGGAGTCTGTTCTGTAGTTTTCCTTGTCTTTTTCTTTTATGTGATTGTGATGCTCTTTGATATTTGTTCTATATTTTATCTTACTGTTTCTATCCCTTTTTAGTAAACTTATTCTTAAGAGACTGCCTGGGTGTCTGCCAGTTCTTTTTTTTTTTGCATGTGACGTATAGATGGTTAAGTCTGACTATTGTTCAAAGGCTTGATGGTGTTACCAAACTGGGAAAAGGTAAGAATATACCTAAGGTCTCTTATAGAGTTTTAAGGGATCATTTTGGAAGCCTGGCTTGGTGCCCCTGGCAAAAGATTCTACTACAATCCCTGAAGAGGGTACATATCTGAGCCTGTACAATTGGGTATGCTAGCATAAGGTTCACAGTTTGAATCCCCCTATAACTTGAGACTAAAGGTGATTTGGACCCAAAAGCAGACAGAAGGGTTACCCTACCTGTTACCTGTTCACACTATTGTGCCCTTAGGTTGGCAGTGTGGGAGCAGAGGGCCTGACCTGCAGAGTGCGTTTGTGACAGATTTGGTAGCAGGGTGGGATAAATTTGGTAACACAAGCTTTAACTGTTCAGTGTGTCAGCTTACTACTGTCCAGCTAACTTGCAAAATAAGGCAGTAATTTAATTTTAAAAGAGAAACAGAACTATATCATTTTTGCTTACAGTCAAGTTCCTACCTGTTTTTTTTTTCTAAAGTGCAAGTTAGAGTAGCCATAGTTAGGGAAGAAGATGGCTTCCAACTACAGTGGGCACACTGCAGACTACTTGAGGCAGTTATGTCAGAACAGCGGAGTCCTGCACTAGGGGAGAGCCACCATGCAGAACCTTATGGATGCCCTGATGACAGCAGATGCCCAGAGCATTGAGTAACAGACTGTGACTGAAAATGACCAAACCTTGGACATGGAGGGCTCAGTGGCCAGTGCAGTGTCCAGATCCAGTGGGGAGGACAGCAGGGCCAGTGCAAGCCCAGGGCCTCAGCAGCAGGGGAAGGTCACCAGCATTCTGAAGCCAGAAGCAATCAGACTGCAGATTGAGTTGGGCAGATGGAGTTGAAATTCCAGAGAGAAAGAAGCAAGAACAGCAAGCAGCAGAGGAGAAGAGGGAGCAAGAATGGCAAGAAGTAGACCGTGAACAGTGAGAGGCAGACTGTGAAGAGTGTGAGCACCAGAGGTGACATGAACAGGAGAAATTACGACTCCAACCACCAGCAACAGAGCAGGTAAGTGGCTTGGGTTTAACTGGAACTACAGGACTGGGTTACAATTAAATTTCAAATTGATAGCTGAATTTAAAGAGGGGGGGATATGGACGCCTTTTTAAATTCCTTTAAAAAAGTTTGTATTCAGGCAAAAATTTGTAGAAGGTGCTAGAGCTTCCAGCTATCCCCACTACTTACCAGGAAAGCTCATGATGCATTGGGTCAAATGGACAATGAGGACAGTAATGATTACAGCAAACTTAAAGCTGCACTTTTAAAAAAGTTTGATTTAACTGCAGAAGTATACAGAGCTAAATTCCATAAGCTCAGGAGAAGCCCTGATATGAGCTATGAGGAGCGAGCCATGAAACAACAACAGTTTTTAAAATGTTGGTGGGAAGGAATTGAAGCAGACTCTGTAGATAAAATTGAAAATGCAATATTATTAGAGCAGCTTTTTGGGGCATGCCCAGCAAAGCTGAAAACCTGGCTGGAGGACTGAGATCCCAAAACAGTGCAAGAGGTTGCTGAACTCTCAGACCGCTATCCCAAGAGCAAACCTGCTCTGAGAGTGAATGAGGCAGGTGTGGCAACACAGAAAGGGAAAAGGGCACCTTCAGGGCAGCTAAAACCCTCACTGCATCCACCAAAACCAGTTAGCCCCAGGTTTCAAAGAAAAGATTTATCTGAGAAAAGAAATGAATGTTGGGTTTGTAAAGAAACTGGGCATATTACCAGACAGTGTCCCAAAAGGATGAGCAATACGCAAAATGGGGCTAGGAAAGAAGTGGGTTGTTTGTGTGTCCCTGGAAGCATGCCTGTGAACATGAGGGAACACATGCATCCAGGCATGGTGAATGGTGTACAGACTCAAGGGTTAAGGGACACAGGGGCATCCCTGACACTGGTAAAAGGGGATCTGGTAGAGCCTGGTTGGCTTATACCCAATGAATTTGTAACTGTGCATGGGTTCACTGGTGAGGAGACCACATTGCCACTCACTGGTGTTCTCCTAGACTGGGGTGAAACAGGGGGAACTGTGCAACAGGTTGCTGTAGACAAAACGTTAGCAGTTGACATCATCCTTGGCAATAATCTCAAACAGGGGATGGTGTGTGCAGTTACCCGTAGCCAAGTGTGACCGGGAAATTTTAGTTCCCTGGACCCCACAGAAGCCATTGTGGAAACCACTGGGAGGCTGGTTCCCCAGCATGTGTCTCCTGATAGGGAGACTAATGAAAAGGGGGTCGAAATTTCCCCAATAGCAGTTAACCAAACAGCTACGGAGGGTTACTCTGAAGAAGGAGGGGTGACCCATTGTCAGAGGGTTAGGGATAACAGTGATCCTGAGTGCTCTGATACTAGCGCTAGGGACCCTACAGTAGTTTAGAGACTGAAGGGAACCTGTCCCATGCCTTGGGAATGCGTAAGGAGTTTGCAGCTGCTCAGAAAAGTGGCTGAGGACTTGGGCAGACTCTGAGAGAGCACAGGGAGGTGACGGTAAACATAAAGTTTATTGGGAAAATGGACTGATGTATACTCAGGCTGTAAAGACAGAGGGAAGGGTAATAGACAGGCAGCTTGTCGTTCCCCAGGGGTACCATGAGCAGTTGCTTAAGATTGCACACAATATTCCCTTGATTGGTCATCTGGAAATCACGTGCACTATGCAGAGGTTGGCTAGAATTTCTATTGGCCCAACTTAACCCAGCAGGTGAAGGAGAATTGCAGGTCTTGTCACTGGTGCCAAGAAATAGGGAAGGCAGGTAAGAAAACCCAAGCCACCCTAATTCCATTGCCCATAGTGGAGGAGCCATTCCAGAGGGTGGGAATGGATATTGTGGGGCCTTTAAATACCCCCAGCTCCTCCGGGAAGAGGTTCATCCTGACTGTGGTGGATTATGCCACCCAGTATCCAGAGGCAGTTGCCCTATCCTCACTGAGGACAGACAAAGTGGCAGATGCCTTACTTGGGATTTTCTCCCATGTTGGGTTTCCGCAGGAGGTTGTCACCAATTGAGGGGGTTTCTTCATGTCGGACCTGATGAAATGTTTGTTGGAGAAGTGTGGGATGGTGCAGAGGCGCATGACACCTTATCACCTGCAAGCCAGTAGGCTTGTGGAAAGATTTAACAATACCCTGAAGTCAATACTCCAAGTGTTTGCTGAACAGCATGGGAGGGACTGGGAGAAATACCTTCCCCACCTGTTGTTTGCATACAGAGAGGTGCCCCAAGAGTAGACAGAGTTTTTCCCCTTCGAGCTCTTATATGAACCCTGGGTACATGGGCCACTAGACTTGATCCTGGAGGACTGGGAAGGCAAGCACACCACCCAGGGAACTCCCATTGTGAATTATGTCCTTAGGTTTAGGGAGTGGATGAAGGAGCTTATGGGGACAGCCCAAAGCAACCTGACAGCTGCCCAACAGAAACAAAAAGTGTGGTACGACCGCAGAGCCAGAGCTCGCTCGTACACGGTGGGTCAGGAAATCATGGTCCTTATTCCGGTCTGGAAAGACAAGCTGCTGGCTGAGTGGGCAGGACTGTACAAAGTAGTTAGGAAGGTAAATGATGTGAACTATACCATAGAGTTACCTCACAGAAGACATGCAGAAAGAATGTACCATGTCAACATGATGAAGCCATTTGCTAATAGGGCTGACATTGTGTTTGCAGTATGCAGTCCTGGGGAGGGGACGGATGAAGGAGACCCCCTTCTGGACTTGCTGGAAGAAAGCAAGCAGAAGTCCTCTGTGGAGGCAGTTAAATTGTCTCCCCAGCTGGTCCCAGGCAAGATCCAGGAAGTAAGGGAGGTTTTAGCAGACTTTGCCCCACTATTTAGTGCCAAGCCTTGACTAACCCCCTTAGCAACGTCGATGTGGAGACAGGGACACAGACGCCCATACAGCTTTTTCTCCATTTCCCATCACAAGCCCTTCTTTACCCTTTCTTCTCATTTGGTTTCTTTTACTGGTGTCCTTTAGCAACAGATGCTAGTACTGGATGCATTAGCAGGCAGGGGTGCTTCCACTGCATTTGCAGCTTCCTGAGTGGAAGGAAGCCTGACACAGCCAATTGCATCTCTAATGGCAAGCATACTGGCAGAACAGTTTGATATTCCACGGTAGGGCTCCCCACTGGCTTCATCCTCCACCTCCAGAGACACGACTGCTCCAGAGAGTGATCATTTAGTCAGGCATGGTAAGTCTTAGGAACTCTATTTCTACCACTGTTGTTATTTTTCTGCCTGACTAGCAATGACAAGAATCAAACCTTTGTTTGTAGTTCTATTAGATTCTAAAGATAACATCTTTTGAGAATTGAAGAAAAACTTTTAAGTGCCCGAAGGTCATTACAAAGGCTTATGTACTGTCGCAGTGGCTTATCCAACAATATCTGTACTTTTTGATATTCTTACGTGGAGAACTTCCTAGTTGTACTTGACCTCTGTACTTAACCTGCTTCCCTCTGACTCCCACATTCAGCTATCAGTTTAACAATTTCTCCTCTATTGTTCTTGTAATTTTTTTCCAGTTCACTCACGTACAGCTTAAATGTATCACCTTGAATACACAACAAAGGTAGCCACTGCAGACTCATTCCATATTTGCATATTCATATTTAAGTACTTTATTCATGAGAAGTTGTGTTAATCTTAAGAACAGAGGCATGGAGTGTCTATGTTATGCTTGGAATACAGAGATACCAAGAATGCTTGAAGAAACTGATGTTCAAGAATTCATATGTTAGGGTTACATTTTATGTCATGAGCTTTGCTTCTATGTAGAGCAAGTACTCTCAGAGTGGAGCCCTTTGGGCTGCCCTTTTGTACACTGATATTTATAGGCTAAGTTCATTGTTCACATGTAACTGCGTTATATGGGCTTAAAGTAGAAATGTGCTGTACCTGTGAAACTTTTTTTTCATGTAAAAGCTGATTTTAAATACTGGTTCCAATGCTGTAACTATTCCATCTTTACAGGGTTTTTAATCATCCTAGTGGGTGTTTCTGATTTACACACATGTATTAAGTGCTATTTAAGAAATGTGTGATATCATTTATGCCCCTTGCTCAGCTCTTGTTATTGATACTATACAGCCATGTTCTGCTATATAAATCTGTGATTTAAAGGGGCATTAACTAGGTATCCAGTGATGACAGCGACTGTAAACGTGTGACAGTCAGGGTAGCGACGGAATGCAAAAGTGAGAGTACAGATGAGTGAGGGAAGGTGACTGGACGGGGAGAGATAGGGAAGAAGGTTTGTTTGAGGTACTGTGTCATGCTGCCACCAAGCTAGCCATGTGGTGTGGTGGTGAGGGTGGCTAGCTTTAGTGCAGCAGGTACTGGGTTCGGGACTGGGGAATATCTTACTGTTGCCATAATTTTTTTTTTTTAAGATGGTTTCCCCCTCCCTGACATGCCCCCCCCCAGAGTTGGTTATATTAAATTGGGGGGTGTGGGAGGCAAAGCCCCCCATGAGGAGGGGCATAGGAGGTACAGCCCCCCACATAAATACTATTTTAACTTGCTAAATGTGCTGTCGTCCACAAGTGTACATTGCCGTTGTGCTTTTCAGTGCTGTACACTAGCTCTACTGACGATCGTTTTTTTGCAATTGCCATTATGACATAGAACCCATTAACTACATCACACAGTTCTAAAATGACAGTGAACACCAGAGTCTAAATCAGAAACAACCACTGGGGTTACTAAAAGGCCAGTAGAGCTGGATCAATGACAGACCTGGAACCAGGTGTTTTAAAACAAAAACAGCTTCTACAGGGGAAAATGATTTACATGCTCAGTGAAGTTCTCCATGAACCTTGAATGAAATAGTGATGCACAAAAATGTCATCTCATCAATTCTTCTTCTTTCAGTGGCCTGAAGTGCAGACTCCATCTGGATCAACGGTTTTGATGTCTAGGTCTTTGCATGTAGGGCATTATGAGGATGAGTCAATCTGAAAGGGTGACTAGTTGTGTCAGAGATACAAATACTGTGTACAGGATGTATGCAGATTCTACTAGATCATAATTGTGACTGCACTTAAACGATTGGTCCTTGAGTATAGCCCAGTGGTTGGTTACAGCCCGTACTCTAGATAGCTGGAAGTTCCATGTTTAAAATGCTATCAGAGCTGCATATTCGCGATGTGACCTTTATGCAGTTCACTTGGCCTTCCTGTGCTACTGTACTTTCAGCAGTCAAATTGAATAGAACATAGAAGCACACAAGTTTAATAGGAAAGAAAAATATGCAGCTTCTCTTAAAGCCTGAAAGTCTATGATAATCTCTTTCAATCACGGTCTTATCTATTTAATAGATGTGAACCCCTGCTCGTATGTACAGCTAGTTCTTCCATGATATGACTTCCTTGTTCAACCTAATATTCCATGGCAGCTGCTTTGTTTTAATTTATGGCTGATTTACATATGAATATTGCTGACCTGCTGAGACATAGAGACAAGCACAATACCTCACTTGAGCTTTACTTTTTTCTTTTTTTTTTAGACTTTGGAAGGACCTACATTGTTTACCTCCATTAAAGTCAGAAGGAACACTAGGTCCATCAAATCCACCCCACCTTCTGTTTCTGAATCAAGGAACAATTAGTAAACTATGCAAGCATGTTCATATGGATTTCTCACTAACTCTACCACCCAGGGGGCCCTTGAAAGCAGAAATGTGCCCAGGCTCACCTTAAAGATCTGTACTATCTTTATGTCTACTGTCTCTACAATTAGACTTTTCCATAGGTGTGCCGCACTCAGAGAGAAGTGCCTCCTGCCATTAGCTTACTCAGAACTGACCACCTCTGAGCTTCATGGTGTGTCCCCACATCCTATTGGAGCACACCACAATAAACATTTTTATCTGTTTCACCTTCTTGACTCCCTTCAAGACACAAACGACAGAGATCATTTCTCCCCTCAGCCTCCTTTTATCCATAGAGAACATGTTAAGGGCCTTTAATTCTCCTCATACATTTTATCCTCCATACACTTAATTATTTTGGTAGCCCTGCACTGTACCTTCTCTACTACCTCAATGTTCCTTTTGCATTGGGGAGCCCAGAACTGCACAGACTACTCCCAGTGGGGACTGACCTTGGCCTTGTAAAAGATAAGATTATGCTCCCTGCTGTGCTCGCCACCCATATTCTAATGAACTCCAGAATTCTTCCATACTTTTTGAGAGCAACCACACATGGCTTGTCATGCTTAAGCCCCTTGTATTTTATTACCCCAAAGTTGAGAAGTTGAGTTTTCCTTTGCTGGCAAAGATGTAGACAAGACCTTTGCAAAGTGACCCCTCTTCAATTTCTGTCATAGTGCACATTAAAAAATTATATGAAGTGATCGACCAGTAAAGTCAGCTATGCTTCCTAAAGTGTAAATATTATTACATTATTAAGATTTATTTAAATGAAAAGATGACAAAGAGATCACAATCAAATAAAAGAATGCATTTATAGATTCTTTTATGGGATCAATGCAAAACAGAGTCCACCCCAAAAATGCATGCAACAGAAGTTTCTTATTTAATCTTTGATGTTCCAGTGAGTTAAGAATGGAAATCCACAAAGCATCTCTTTGCAAAACTTTCTTCACTTGACTACCTCCTCTTGGTCCAAGAGACATTTTCAGTAGGTCCTGAAATGAAGACAGGCAGTGGAAGTGTGCCCAGCCTCGTCAAAGTGATGGGCCATAGCATCGGGTGATGCCAGTTCTTATAGCAGTTTTTTAATCTATAAATACATGCTGTTATTTGCTTGTGACCTCCGGTGATGGGTAACCATCTTCTTTGTCTTTTTTCCTGTATTGCTTATTATGCTTAGTGACTGCCACAGTGGAAGGTCACTGTTTCTCAATCTGTGGTACACACAACTGCAGCAGCTGTCCCAGATCTTCCTTCAGTCACATTCCCTTCCTCTGGTGTTGCAATCTAAATTTGCCTTGCAGTGGCCTCTTTAAACTGCACTGACAAGGAGTTGATTGGCTGTTGCTCTGATGTCAATCTGTGGTAGTCACTCTATTGTTGTCCATGTCCACCCTTTGTTTCAGTTTGTTCTTCAACTTTTGTTTATCCTGCCCCCTTTTTCCTGCTGTTATGATTCCACCATCCCTTGCTCTGTCGTGAATCTCACCTTCCACCTTGCATTCTCTGAGGTTTTCCTTTGCTTCTCATTTTGTTCTCATCAGCAGATTAGTCAGTTATTTTGTGATTTCCTCCACCCCTTTTTATGTTTGCTTGCACGCATGTGCAAGAAACATAGTGCCATGAACGGAGATTTCGGAGGTGTGTCACCTCCTCCTCCAATTCAGGCACTGGGCTGGCAGGCACGGCCCTATGAAAGCCAATGCATTTTGGAGCTGTCTATAATACGCTCCAAAATGCAATGTATACAGTTGAAAGGGGGCTACGTGAGTGAGCAGCGATAAGGAGCTGCTCACGCGCAGCCCCCCAGCCACAGGCGCAGCGTGCCCCCTGCACGAGCAGAAAGCCGACGGGTGCCCAATCCCCGCCGGGCTGAACTATTTGTCTCCTCCTCCCACTGATTGCTGCCACGCTGGGAGCCCACCCCAGTGTGGCAATCCGTTAGATTGCCGACGGGGTGCCCAATCCCCGCCGGCTGAACGCGCCCCCTCCCCAAAGTCATTGTGCCATGCTGGGAGCCCACCCCAGCGTGGCAAGCGGTTCCGCGATGTCTTTTTGGTTTTTTTACTCTGTAAAAAAAAACTGTCCCACGGCGCGTCTCCCGAGCCCCCCTCCCACATCCCGCACCCACCCACTGTGCACCCAGCCTCCCCACACCCCTCTTCACCCTATACTTACCTCCGGACTCTGGCGCGACGATCTTCGGTGGACCGGGAACACGTCTGCACTCTTCAAAGCCGACTGCGAACAGAGGAAATGCTGGTAAGCTGTATAATGGGCTAGATAGGAGGGGTTCAACTTTATTGCATATCTCGGGCATTTTTGGGAATTTTTGCACCAAATTTTCAACATGGGGTTTTTGGGACCACTTCTCATGATTGATGTCACTGTCATGGTGTTATTCAGGCTCGAAGGGTGATTTCGCGCGGTGACTGCGCAGTGACTGCGAAATCACCCTTCAGGACTGAATACCACCATGACAGTGACATCATTCATGAGAAGGGGCCCAAACCCCGTTGGAAAATTTGGTGCCAAAATTCCAAAAAATGACTGTTTAACGAGCGTGCGTTGCGCAGTTCCTACGCAGGCTCGTAAGTTCGCGAAATTTCAATATTTTCACTCCAGATTTTCAACATTGCCATTTCACCGCACCATCTTATGAGTAGTATAGCTGTCATTTTTCACATCTCACCCAAAATGTGTTTCCACCATTGTAGCGCAGAATGGCGCAGTCAGTGTGCGAAATCAATGTACGGGACAAATTAATAAAATCATAGTGACACTGTTCATGAGCAGAGGTCTTTAAATGGCTATGCTGAAAATTTGGTGAAAAAATTCCTAAAAATGACTGTTTTACGAGCGTGCGTTATGCAGTTCCTACGCACGCTCATAGGTTTGCGAATTTTCAATATTTCCACTCCAGATTT
Source organism: Neoceratodus forsteri (assembly GCA_016271365.2). NCBI lineage: Eukaryota > Metazoa > Chordata > Ceratodontiformes > Ceratodontidae > Neoceratodus > Neoceratodus forsteri. The sequence continues at coordinate 262,489,577 of JADMNL010000028.1, forward strand.
TCAACATTACCATTTTTCCACACCTTCTTATGAGTAGTACAGCTGTCATTTTTCACATCTCACCCCAAATGTGTTTCCTGCCATGTAGCGCACAATGGCGCAGTCGTTGTGCAAACTCAGTGTATGGGACATATTAGGAAAATCACAGTGTCACTGTTCATGAGCAGAGATCTTAAAATGGCAATGTTGAAAATTTGGTGACAGAATTCCTAAAAATGACTGTTTTACGAGTGTGCGTTGCAGTTCCCACGCACGCTCGTAGGTTTGCGAATTTTCAATATTTCCACTCCAGATTTTCAACATTGCCATTTTTCCACACCTCCTTATGAGCAGTACAGCTGTCATTTTTCACATCCTGCCCAAAGCGTGTTTCCGCCATGTAGCGCATAATGGCGCAGTCGTGCAGTAACCTCAATGTATGGGACACATTAACAAAACCACAGTGACACTGTTCATGAGCAGAGGTCTTAAAATGGCTATGTTGAAAACTTGGTGAAAAAATGCCTAAAATGACTTTTACGAGCGTATGCTGCACAGTTCTATGCATGCTCGTTAGTTTGCAAATTTAATATTTTCACTCTAGATTTTCAACATGTCCATTTTATTAAACTTCCTATGAACAGTACATCTGCAATTTTCATATGTCACCAAAATGTGTTATCGCACATGTAGCGACAATGGTGCTGTTGGTGTGAAAGCAATGTTTAGGACACATTAAGAAAATCACAGTTACACTGTTCATGAGCAGAGGTCTTAAAATGGCTATGTTGAAAATTTGGTGACAAAAGTCCATAAAATGACTGTGTTACGAATGAGCATTGTGCAGTTTCCACGCATCCTCGTTAGTTCATGACTTTGTAATATTTCCAGTCCAGATTTTCACTAGTGGCATTTTTCAACACTTCCTTATGAACAGTACAGCTGCCATTTTTCAGAACACGGCCAAAGTGTGTTTTCACACTTTCAGTGCAGAGATGCGTGGTCGTATGGAAATCATTGTTCGGCACAGATAAAGAAAATCACAGTGACACTGTTCATGATCGGAGGCACCAAAATGCCTGAGTTGACAATCTGCTATAAAATATCCCCAACCTACTTATATAACGGGTGTGCGTTGCACAGTTTCTATGTACGCTTGTGACTTCACTATTTTTTTAAATATTTTTACTACACATTTGCAACATAGCCATTTTTACACCTCCCCATGAAAGAGTACAGCTGCCATTTTTTACAGCCTGTTCGGAATATGTTTGCATCTGTGGTGCTAAATCCCGTAGTCACTGTGCATAAGCAGCTTTCGGCTACCACACTGATATTCCCCCTGTTCGTGAGGTGGGGTCACAAAACAAACATGTTGAAGATTTGGAGTTAAAATACCAATGAATGCCTGAGGTATTAGACTTTTCAACTAAATCACCCAACCCTATATAGAATGACAGGAATCAGGGGTGTGACTTGGGATTCTTGCCTGTGATGCTCATACCATTCCACACCCTGCAGTCACTGAGAGGCATCGAGGTATGCCTTGGACTCTTCGTCCCCAAACTTCACCCCATTCTCCTATATCTCACCCATCTCACCATATTTCCTAATGAAATGGGGTGCTCATAAGGGCCAAAGACCCCAAGGAACACATGACACTTGTCAGTCTCTGCAGAGTGGGGTGTGGTGAAATGGCATGGCCGTTATGCCTGACGACCCAAATGCACACCCCAATGCCTGTCACTCTCTGCAGGGTCGTGGTGGGGTTGGCTTCAGTTCAATACTTCACTGCCATTCCTATTACGCAGCTCTGTAACTTCTACACTACCACTGCCAATGCCAGTAAGCAAACATTCGGCATTGACAAATGCTTGTTTGCATAGCCACTACCCTTCCCCTCCTGTAGGAACAGAAGTGAAGATGGAGGATGTGATCATCACTTTGGGGAAGATTTTTTGTTGAAATATAAGTGTGTGATGACTGGGTGGTCACAATCTCAATGGGGGTTGGCTGGTGGTATTTTGCACTCTTTGTGTACTGTTAGGACTTTGAGTGCAGTGGTTTTGCTTATATTAGTGTAGCTCTCCTGCGACATTAGGATTATAGAGCTGCACCACCATCCCTTTCTCTGTTACATAAGCTTTTTTTCCCTGTTATTTGTTTGTCATCCTTGTATCCCAACCAGTCCCCATCATACTGGTCATCCCAGCCTCAACATCCTGACATCCACCTGGGCTTACCTCACCACACTTGTTCTTCCAGGTCTTGTGCCCCCACTGGGTCAGTGGGAGTGCTTATCTCTGCCAAGGCATAGACTGGGCTAGTGCTGGCACCGGAGTCATTGGGTGTGGGGCCTGTGGGCAGCTGGAGTCATTTCATCTGCCAGAGTCATTTCTGCCTAGTTTTCTCCCCTTCCTAGACATTGGCACATGAGCAGTGGTGGGGGGGTGTGTGGCATATAAGGCCACATGCACTCAAACACTTGTGCTCAACCTTCTGAGAGATGGCTGCATGCTGTTTCATGTAGCCACTGTTTGGTGGCAGCAACGCAGTAGTACCAGCTGCCCCCCCTCCCCACTGAAGGAGGAGAACTCTCTGTGGATGCTCAATATTCCTTGCTCCTGCTGGCCTCATGTGTCCCCAGTCCATTCTTGAATGTAGATCTCTGTTGTGGTAGGTGGTGTTGCAACCAGTGCCTCTGCCCTCTATGCCACCCGGCTTCTACATAAGCCTTCTAAGGTGCAGCCTGCATACAGAACTCCTACAGCCATAGTCACTGAGACTTCCAAGGTTAGGACAACCTTTTCTTACTTTGACTGGAATGTTTGAATTATTTGATAGGTATGCCAAAACTTAAGTGTGTTGTTTGCACGTTTGACCTTAGCCTCTTCTTTTGAGTGCCCTCCAGGTTTTGGACATGGCCCAGAGTTGATTTAGCCCCTGAACTTCTTAGAGGAACAAGTGGCTTTCAGTGTCACAGGATCAAGCAATGAAAAGTCACTGAATGGATCAGCCTGTGCCTGCCATAGGCCAGCATGTCCTGGTCATCTGTTGAACTACAGTTCATTCACATTTTGGAACATTTACTACTCAACATTGAAAACATCAAAGTTGTTTTTTTTTCCAAGGAAGAGCTGGTCACATTGCCATACTGATTAAGTCACTGCCATTTGTACACACTCATCAGCAAAGAACAGACAAAACATGAAATAAATTAATAAAGCAATGCTTTGAATAAATGATTACTATTAATTATTATGTTATTATTTGTTGTTGTTGTAATTGTTTTATTATTGATTACATTTGTATATTTAAAAAAAATTGGAGGTGCCACATTCTCTGCTGTGGAACAGGACTGATGCTGCCACAGCATTCAGCATCAGTATAGAAAACATGAAATAATTTTAACAACGTGAACAAAGCAGCTTGTGACGCTTTCATATGAAAATTTGTATTATTATATTACTATTATTATTGTGATAATTATGTTCATTAATACATTTCAAAAGATGTGAGCTGTCTCCACTGATGGAGCAATAATAAAATGCTCTACCAGAAATAATTTATATGGGTAGCAGTAACGTGGTATGATGGGAGTGGGGAGGATGTTGCCCCCCCAATTACTTTGGTTGTGTTGCTTGTGGCTGCTTTTGAGTTTTGGGGAATTCCTAGACAGATTGAGTTTGCCTACTGTATCAGTGTGTTTCACAGCCTGCTCATAATAACTAACTGTTGTTTGGCCCAACCAAATAAAAAATATTTTTCTATAATATTTCTTAGTTAAAAAATAAATTTCCCTCCCCTAAACACTAAGGTGCCCTGGACTGTTGTTTCACAGTCTACACGAATAACTCTGGCTTTTGTCTCACATGGTCCCAAACTCTTATTTTTATATAGTATATGTGATTTTTAAAAATAAAAAGGAGCACTGCCTAAGCACTGAGGTGTCTTGGACTGTTACTTCACAGCACTATCTAAATAACATTGACAGTTGCTTTGCACAGCCAATAAAAGATTTTTATATAAAATTTCTATTGAAAAAAATTAGCTCACTTCCAAAATTGCACATCTATTGTCCAGTGAGTAGCCACTCACAATCCATGGTCAGCAACATAAACCATAAAACAAAAGGCTGTACTGGTGAAGAAATAAAACATTAAAAGTTTCATGTTCTTCCAGTCTGGTTGTGCAGAGAGCTGAGGCACTATGTGCCTTACCTCTCATCATGCCAGCGACCTGAGATTGGGAATGAGCTTGGTGCACCAGGGGTAGTCTCGGGGAGGAGAGGATTGAGCATCCAATAGACTGCTCTCCTCTTCCAAGGATGGAGAAGAACACTGTCTTGCTTCTTGTCTGCCATCTACAGGAGGCTGGATGGCAGTGCCAGAATCTGAGCACCATGCAAGGGAGAGACCGCAGATCCATAGCATTCCTGTGCCTCCACATGCACACACTTATGTGCCACCATTGCAAGGGGAAAGGGAGAAAAACAAAGAAAGGGAAAGCACCAGCTTTGTGAAGCCCTTCCTGCTCCGTTCCAACATCACCACTCAACCAGTGTCCTCCCCCATTTCTAGGTGAGAGTCACTGGATGGGGGGGATGGCCTTCCCTTTCCCTGCCCCACCATGCGGGGCAATCCATGGGAGAATTCTCAGGGAGAGGTAGGTCATCGGGTGGGTGCCAGGTAGTGGTGGCAGGGATGGGACTGAATAGCCTGCCGGAGATGACCCACTGGAAAAAAAAATCAGTATGAAAAAAAGTTTCAAGCTTCAGGCCAGTCAGTCTAACTTCAGTGATGGGAAAACAAATGGAAACTCTACTAAAGGAGAAACTGATTGATTAACTTGAAGCCATTGAGCTGCAGGGCAACAGGCAACATGGGTTTACAGGGAGAAAGTCATGCCAAACAATTCTGATACATTTCTTTGAGTGGGTGACTATGAAAATAGACCAGAGGAGGGCACTGGACTTAGCCTATCTAAACTTCAGCTAGGCATGCAACACTGTGTCACACAGAAGGCTGATTAGGAAGCTGACCAGTTTGGAGGTGGGGTCAAAATGGAAATGTGGGTTTCCAACTGAGTAATTGATTGGAAGCAGGGGATAGTGGTAAATGGCACACACTCTAAAGATGGGGGTGACCAGTGGCGTACTGCAGGCTGCAGTGCTGGGACCAATCCTCTTTAATATCTTCACAGGGACAAAGGAACTCCGGGGAAGGTTTGTCTTTTTGCAGATGATACCAAGCTCTGTAGGATGACACTCAGGAGGGAGTGGAGGCAATGAAAAGGGGTCTAGGGGAAAATAGTGGAATGTTGAAAGGCATGGCAGTTTTGGCTCAATGCCAAAAACTGCAAAATTATGTACTTAAGGCACAGTAACCCCAGCATTGAGTAAAGATGGGGGAATATTGGCAGTAACTAAGCGGGAAAGTCTGTGGACAGAGCTAGTGGGATGATGGCATGTAATTGGAGGGGCATCACCAGCAGAGAAGGGAGATGGTGTTGCCACTGTACCACTCTCTGGTACCCTCCACTTGAAATACTGTGTCTAGTTCTGTAGACCCCACCTCCAGAAAGACACAGACAGGGTAAAGGCAGTCCAGAGAAGGACAACAAAGATGATGCAGGGTTTGCAAGGAAAGCTATATGAGGAGTGACTGAGGGGTCTCAATATGTACACTCTGGAGGACAGAATACCAAAGAGTAACATGCTGTGACCTTCAAGTATCTCACAGGGGTGAACAGAGTAGAGGGAGAGTCAAGCCAAGTCAAACTTTATTTATACAGCATCTTATCCCTGGAGCTCTAGCCACTTTACATAGAGGTAATAAATGGGAAGACACAATTCAAACAGTTTAAGATCAAATTAATCAGACAATAAATAATGTAATTCTACCCATAAATTTTAAAACTTATCATGAATTATTAAAATTAGTGGACATCAAAAGCCAGATAAAAAGATGAGCTTTCAGGCCCCACTTGAATGCCTCTACAGAGGACGCCTCCCTCAGAGCTCTTGGCAAGGAGTTCCATAAAACTGATCCAGCCACTCTAAAGGCGCGATCCCCAGATGTTTTTAAATGCGCCCTTGGGACCACCAGGAGGCCCTCTGTGGATGACTGGAATGAGCGCACTGGGCAGGCAGGTGTAAGGAGGTCAGTCCAGTAAACAGGACCCAAGACATATTGGGCATTATAGGTGAGCAAGCCCATCTTGGAGGCAATCCTCCATCTGACCAGCAGCCAGTGCAGTTCACACAAAATCAGGGTCATATGAGTGGACCTTGGAAGGCCTGTTAATAAGAGACAGCCTTTTTCAAAAGAGGATGAGTTCCAGGACTAGGGGGTGACATGATTGAGACCTTCAAGTACCTCACAGGGATGAGCAGAGCACAGGGAGGAGCCTGTTTCAAAAAGAAGATGAGTTCCAGGACTAGGGGTCATGCAATGAAATTGGTGAGGGGTGGGATTTCAGGAAGGATGCGAGGATGTACTTCTTCACTGATAGAGTGGTAGAAGCATGGAATTGAATGCCATTCAAAGCTGCAGAGGCTAAAATGGTGGAAGACTTCAAGTATGCATGGGATAGACATGGGGACATTAGCACAGAAACAGTGGCAGGGTTCCCAGAGACCAATTAGGTCTGTGGAGCTACAATAGGCAGAGAATCCTTGAGCAGACTAGGTGGATGACAGACTCTCTTTTTCTGTGTTTCTATATTTAGGCAAACAAAACTGAAATTGGGAGCAGGCTCTCCCCTTCCCAAAAAATTCAGTTTATATTCCTCTGTAGAATAAACAGAGGAAAACCTATCAAGATATCTCATACATTTTTTTTAAATAAAACCTTTCCATATTCATTCAATAAAATGTCAGTACTCAGACTGAGCTATGATTTCTGTGCTCACTATGTCTTTTTTAACCTAATATGGCCGATATTGTTCAGTAACCAAAATACATCTGACTCTGCTCTTACTCTCACTCTGAAAACATTGGGCATTGTAGGGAACATCCTACTGCAGTTTCTAGTATGTGACAAACCTTCTGCATCTGGAAATTACTGGCATAACCTGCTCACCAGTACATGTGCTGTGAGGTATAATATACTTGGCTGGCAAAGTTTCACCATCTTGAGACTATGCAAAGTCCCAACTCATCCACACCAAGGCAAAGACTACGCAAAGTAAGCAAATGTATTTTATTTTGCCATAACTCCACTGTATAGTGTAGTGGACTGACTTCACTCATTCTTGCCCCCAGGTACTTTTCCTCTTCCACTGCAGCAAGAAAGTTCTGCACAACATATAGGTCCTACTTCTGCTTCACCTCCCCAAGTGCATCACCTTGCATTTGACTTTAAGACTCCGGGCATGTGACCTGTCACCCAGCTTATTTGGATCCTCCTGAAGTTTAATCATTAATGGAGACCACCACCCTGGATAACTTGGTCTCATCAGCAAATGTAAGCAGTCTGCTGGAGATTCCTGCAGACTCCTATCCAGACTGGAGAGGACTGCTGAAAATGTTGAAAACTGTTGCCCTGACACTGATCTTTACTGGGCACTGCTGAGTGCTCCTCTTCAGTCAGAGTAGTGCTCACAAACTATAACCCTCCGCATCCTGCCTCCAAGCCAGTTAACAATCCACCTTGTGTATGCCTAATGCATAACACACTGGAGTACTTTAACTTGAAGCATATTGTGTGCTACGGTGTCAAAACCCTTGCTGAAGTCCAATCAGACTATATATATGGCCCTGCCCCTGAAGTGTCTCCCTCCCTGGCAACCCCTAGAAGATTGCTGGTTTGGTTTGGCAAGACCTGTCCCAGATAAAGTGATACTGAGAGGGGATGAGAACCTTGGCTTCAATCAAGTGGCCCATTTTTCTGTCCTTGCTAAGGTTCCAGGACCTTGTCCAGCACTGATGTCAGGCCAAACTGCCTATAATTGCCCATAACTGACCACTTCCTCATTATGAAGATGGGTGGCCAATTCCTAGCCCTCTAAAATCACAACTATACAAACAGACTCATAAAAGATTACTACAAGAGGCCCTGCAAATGTTCCTTTAGCTCCACTATGGTCCCAGGGTTTATGCCATCCCTTGGGATTTACCTGACTTGATTTTTACTAAGTATAAAGCTACCATGGTGGGTACAGTGCCCATCAGGTTGCATTATGGTAATCCTTGAGGCAATAGGCCTTACCAATTAGCACACCACCTCCCTTGGGGCACTTCGATGAACAATGACGCTAAGTATTCATTTAACATCTCAGCTATGACCCCCAGCACATGCACTGCTTCCTCTGCTTCCCCTTGTTTTCAGGGGCCTAAATCCCTCCATTCTCTTCAAAGTAATCATAGGAACAATACAAGCATATAAGGCTTTTGCCTCTTCAAAGCGCTTACCATCTCACAATGTGCATATAGCAGAAAGTTATTGTCCTTAAAATAATCATCCTGATTTTTCTGACAGGTTTATATTGACCCACCAGCCACCACTGATGCTGGAAGAGCATTCCACATTGTCACCACTCTCTGTGACAACCATTATCTTAATTGTTTATTGTGACATCTACTGTCATACTGATGCTCCTTAAGGTCTACACCTAGATAACTCCAGATGTCCTTATCATTGAATGCTCTAATCTTCCTGTTTCCATTTATGTGCTGTAAGATGGTTTAGTGTTACCTGCAGCTGTTACTGCAGTTTTGATTTCCAGACCTTCTTTGGTTTCATTAGTTCTATTCTACAGTCTTTCAGTGTTGCTATGTACTCCTCTCTTATCAGTGGGTAACCTGTCTCTTTCCTGTAGTTATAGACCCTAGTTTTGTGTAAGATCAATTGCCCTAAGTCACTATTGAGCCATGGGGGACCCATTATGACCCTTTTCCAAATATTGCTTACAAGGATACAAACCTCCTTAGCTGCTCCAACCACCTTCTTCAACAAACTCTACATGTGCTCTGCGTCATGAGCCTCATACAGCTTCTCCAGACCCATGACAACCAGATCACTTGTCTTGTCAATGCCTGCCTTTCTGAAGTTCTGGGTTCTGGTAGATGTGGCCTGACCAGTCTTCCTGTCACCAGTTTGAAGGTTACACAGTTGTGGTGACTGCCTCCCACCGTTTCTGCAATGTTCACACTGCAGATGATCTTATCCCCACTACTGAGAACAAGGACATGGACAACTTCAAACATAGCCCATTGTTGGACATGCTGTTCTATGAATCAGTACTTGAAAGTGAGTAGAAACTCAGTCTCTGCCCTGCCATTAGCCTCAAGATGACAGTCTATGCCTAGGATGTTGAAGTTCCCAAGAAACACAATAACATCTGATTTGGCAGCTCATGTAAGTTCCCCAACTGTCTGGAAAGCATACTCTTCTGAACTGTTTATGGGGCTGTAGCACCCTCAGGTGACTCTTTTATCTCCCCTTTCTCTAATATGCTCTAGATCGCTTCTGGGTAACTGGTTTCGTTGTGAGACGGGAAGAACCACATCTAGAAAGCAACAGTGCATGGTCCACCCAGTGAGGAATATCCCTAAAGGTCAGTTCCTTTGTATTAAGAGGAACTATTCAGAGGAATCTGATTAGCAGAAATGGTCATTAGAATTGTCATGTTGTCAATCACAGTCAGGCTAAAGTGATCATCTAACTTCTGTTACTAAATGTACAACTAAATACAAAGCAGGACTTGTGTACACCCACACAGCCACCTTCTGGCACTACTAATCAAGATAAATTTACGTTATTTATGCAGGATTGGCAACTTGAATGGATCTTTAAAAATGAGTGGAATATAGGATATGGTTAGGGCTTATTATGACTAGAAAGCAGTGGCTTTCGAAATCCTGTAGTAGGACAGTTCAAAGGTCAAAAAAGTTGTTGCACTATCTTTCTGACATCACATCGATAGTACAACTTTTTTTCATTGAGCTGCCACCTGATTGGTTGAAACTCCACTCATCGCAAAAAAAAATATTCAAACAAAAATGGCAGTGCCACATAGCGAGCTGTCCGACGAGCAGTTCAAAGCAGGTCTGTACATGGACTGCCATACTCTGCTCCATGTATTCATGTTTTCAGTCTGTTAGTTTATTTTTTATTTAAATCTGGTGTTTCCTTCATGGCTGGGATTGTGAACAGAGGAAACATCAGCGAGTACGGGAATCTTCAGGGTCGTGTCAGGAGAGGAGTGCGTGTCTGTAGCGAGGACTGGGATGAACCGGAGCTGTGAATACACAAGGTATGAAACCTTGTGAAATGAATGTTTTACACATTGGGGAACCATATACTATATAAAATAGTGGATGGTCATCCATCCACAACTAAGGCAGTGCTTCACATCTCGGGAGTTGATGACATCACGGAGAACTCTTGAGCTTTGCTCTCGAGGTCTCTCTGATGTCATCAGTACCCTCAATGGAAACACAGCCTTGTTGTGGATGGTTGTCCATCCACTATTCTATATATACTAAATATGTCTGGGCTGCTTTGAACACTCATTGATATGCCACCTTGGTTTGTGTACAGGAGGGCATAGAATCTGAAAGAACCATTGGTCCATACAGCCCAAACTACACATGTGATATGAAGTGGACTCCTCCTCTCCAATGAGAACCACATGTGTGACAGAAGCAAGTTTTGCATTTCTGTAGGTTTATTTGTTCTTTCCTTAATTCAAAAAAATACTGGGAGGACAGAAGTCATTCAGCAGTTCATCAACTGTAACTCTCTTGGTGTCATCTATATGGTCACGTGCTCCTGCGGTTCCTGCTATGTGGGGAAGACAAAACATGTGTATTTTGCTTTGAGGAACAATTGCATGCTGTTTCTAAGAATGATCCTGAAACAATTCTGGCCAAACTTGTTAATATACATACATGGTAGTGGTGGGTGTGTGTGTTTAAGTGTGGAGTGGGGGTGGAGGGGTCGTGTCTTCAAATTCATAAATATTTAGAAAGCAAACAGATATTGGTGAGGTGACAATTTTGATAATCACCTAATCCAGATGGAGGGATTTTGGACAAACATTTAGTGAGACTTTTGTCAGAATTAAATAAAGCAATGAATCTTTTATTTAGTTTATTTATTTATTTATTCAATTTCGGATTACAATACCTTTGAGTGCAAGGCGTTCATTTACAAAGGTTCTACATCAGTATGGAGGGGTGAACAGAGTCGGTAATACAAAGACTAGGTTTAAAAAACAGTAAAGTGCATACTTTAATTATCTAGAATTAATAACTTTAATAGTGGAGAAGAAAGGAGTGTGGGGGGTAATAAGAGAGAAGAAGAAAAGTGGTAACCAGCCAGAAGACCTTGTCAGTAGAAGTAGAAAGAGTGGCGGGTAGTAGGTAGGTAGGTAGGTAGGTAGGAGGAGAGGTGGTGGGGGTGGGTGAGTGGGAGGGAGGGTAGGAGGATATAGCAAGGGTTGGAAAGGTAAAGCTTTGGGGTGGAAAAGTGGGAACTGGAGTGTGCACAGGTGGTAGCATCATTAGGTGAAGTAGCCGCAGGAACTGTTTGTTGTAAGATGCTGATGGAGCCTGTGCTTGAAAGGACCTAATCTTGGTATGGATAGGATTTCATTTGGAAGTGCACTGAAGCCGAGTGGGGCTCTGTAAGCAAATGGCCACTGCCCTTGAGATGTTCTGCACCTAGGAATTTTCAGAGATTGATGGGCTGAGCTTTGAGTGTGCTGGGAGCTGGAGTGAGGGCTAAGGAGGTTCGCAGTTCCAGGGGCCAAAAGGCCGAGAAGTGCTTTTTTAGCTAACAGGTATGTTTGGTACTGTATCCTTCCGCTTAGTTGAAGCCACCCAGATTGGGCGCATAGGTCACATGTGTGGGTGAGGCATGCAGCACCACTGAAGATTCTGCATGCCTTATTTAGTGCAATGGATATTCTACGGAGTAAAGAAGTAACAGTGGCACCATAGATAACCAAGCCATAGTCAACAGTAGGTAAGACAGAGCTGATAATTGCAGTTTTGAGGGGTTCCTTTTTTATAATAAATCCTGTGTTTGGTGCTTTTATTTTTTATTTATTTATTCATTTATTCAGATAACACCTTTGAGCTAGAGATGTGCGATGTCCATGAAATTGGTGGATTTTTGCGGATTTCATGGAGTGATTTTGTGAATTCCGCCGCAAAGTTTCGCCCACAAATTTTGTGCTTCATGGTAAAAAAACCTGTGAATTTCACTAAACATTTTGCACAAATTGAAGTTTTTGAGGCCATCCAGAACTCTGTGAATTCCTTGAAGTGCGAATTTTTGGCACTTTACGCGAAATTCATGGGTGAAGTTAAACTTCATAACATCTCTACTTTGAGCACAAGTGCTCTTTTACAAAGGTTCCAAGTCAAGGACAAGGACAAGGTACACAGAGAACTTACTAGGACAATACAATAATCAGCAGCTCGGGAGGTGCATAGTTAGGTACAAGTAACAGCAAGTCCAAGTGACAGCAGCTCCATAGTATCATGGTTAGCAGTAAGCAATGAAGTTCAAGCTACTACAGAGTAAATTACATAAACATTTCAGGAGAAAACAATAATACCAATGTGTACAGGTCAGTTGTAACAGCTGCATTTGGATCTATGAGCGAGTTCATTTTTCAGTGCTTTCTTGATGAGAGCTATTTTGGGGGAGACCCACCAGAGATTCAGTAACTTCATTCAGCCATAAAGCTGCTCTTATTGCAAAGGAACACATGCTCTGATTTGCTTTTTGGAAGGGTACTTCCAGGGCATTCCTAGACATACCCCTGGTAGAGTATTGGTTGTTAACACGGTGGAGGAGGTTTTGAAAGTAGGGGTGGGGTTAGGCCCATCAGTGCATTTTTTTGTGAGTAGACAGGTCTAGTACCTTAGTGTGTCCTGGAGGGAAAGCCAGTTGGTTAGGGTATATAAAGAGCAACTGTGGGTAAGCACATCAGCCCCAAGTGCAAAGTGGGATGCCTAATTAAGTACTAGCCTGACTCTGTTAAGAACAGAGTCACTAGCTGCCCAATAAACTAGGTGGCCATAATCTAGTAGCAGGAGGACTGTGCTGGATACTACAAGGTGCTTGGTCTCTTTTTTTCATGTATTTCTTCTTCTCACCCCCATTCTTTTCTCCACTCCCAAAACCCTACTGGTTTCCTCTTCTTTTTTTTCCCTTTGCTCCCCCCTTTTTTCCAAACCCCAATTTTTCTCCAGTTTGCTCATATTTCTTTAATCATTAGATTGATATGTATGATACTGTATGCAGTAGCAAACCTTTTTTGATCTAACAGGATGTACCAGCTTTCTGACATCCCTGAGGTCTCTGTATTGTGACTAATTGAGTCTTACAGTAACAATCATTGTTTCATAGTGAAAATATCCAGACTTGAATGTAGGTTTGTAGACTTCCAGAAATTGTTGCACATTCGTCGCACTTTTAGTACTTCAAGTGTTGTCTTTTGTACTACTGTGAAATTAATTTTGTCAGTTTTGCAGTTTGGAGTCTCTTCCACCTTTTTGATGAAGGAGTGATAGTTTTTTTTTTTTCTGACTGTCATTGTCCCCCCCCCCCGATGTTCTCTCCTTGTTCTCCACAGTGACTGACACCCTTAGGAAGAGCGAGAGCCACCCCAACACCTTTTCTGTCAAGTGTATCTCTTCCAAAAAGCCTGTAGCCCTCTAGCCTTGTGTACTAGTCATTTTATATGCCACCAGGTCTTTGTGAGTGCATCTAAGTCCTAGTCTTCAAAGTACATGAGATATTCAATCTTGCCCTTGTTCCTGGGTGCGCTTCCCATACTGTCCTGCATGCATGCTTCCTCACTCCACATGGGTCCCCTCCCTTGTTTTTCCCCTGCTATGTTGTCCATCCCTTAGTGATTCCTAGCATCTGCAGTGTCTGCCTCCTAGCAGTATAGAAAACAAGCATTTGTCAATGCCGAATGTTGCTTGCTTCTATGTGCTGTTTAGGTATTTGGAAGTCATCATAGTGCAAATATTGAAAATTTGCGGACTTACGAGCGTGCTAGGAACTGCAATCGTAGCGCTCTATAAAACAGTCATTTTAGGAATTTTTCACTTAAATTTCAACATAGCCATTTTAAGACCTCTGCTCATGAACAGTGTCACTGTGATTTTGTTAATGTGTCCCATACATTGAGTTTGTACAACGACTGCGCCATTGTGCGCTACATGGTGGAACACATTTTGGGCAGGATGTCAAAATGACAGCTGTACTACTCATAAGCAGGTGTGGTAAATGGCAATGTTGAAAATCTGGAGTAAAATATTGAAATTTCACGAACTTACGAGCCCTGCGTGAGGAACTGCGAACGACGCTCAGAAACAGTCATTTTGGAATTTTGCACCAATTAACATGGGGTTTTGGGACTTCTCTTGAATGATGTCACTGTCATGGTGGTGATTCAGGCCGAAAGGGTGATTTCAGTGACTGCACAGTCACCGCACGAAATCACCCTTCGAGGCTCAATAACGCCATGACAGTGGCATCATTCATGAGAAGGGTCCCAAAACCCCATGTTGAAAATTTGGTTCAAAAATTCCCAAAATGCCTGAGATATGCAATAAGTTGAAACCCCTATCTAGCCTCATTATACAGCTACCGCATTTCCTCAGCCTATGGTCGGCTTTGAAGAGTGCAGACGTGTTCCCGGTCCACCAAGATAATTGCGCCGGAGTCCGGAGGTAAGTATGGGGTGGGGGGGGGCGGGGAGGCTGGGTGCACAGTGGGTGGGCGCGGGTTGTGGGAGGAGGGTCGGGAGAAGCTCCGCGGGACAGTTTTTGGTTTTCAGGTGAAAAAAAAAAGACAACGGGACTCGCTTTGCCACGCTGGGTGGGCTCCAGCGGCACAAGCACTTGGGCATTCAGCCGACAGGGATTGGGCACCCCATCGCAAAAACAAAAAACTCATGGTGCTTGCCACGCTGGGTGGGCTCCCAGCGTGGCACAAGCACTTTGGGGGGCGCTTAGCTCACGGGGATTGGGCACCTCACGGGTTACATATGGGATTGCCACGCTAGTGGGCTCCCAGCATGGCACCAGCTGGGGTGGGAACGACAGTAGCTTAGCCGACGGGATTGGGCACTGGCCGACTATACAGTGCGTAAGGGACAAGACGCCTGGGGAGCTGCTGCGAGCAGCATCTTATCGCTGCTCACTCAAGTGTAGCTCCCCCTTTCAACTGTATGCCACTGCATTTTGGAGCGTGTCATAGACAGCTCCAGCATGCATTGGCTTACAGGGGCCGCGCCTGCCAGCCCAGTGCCTGAATTGGAGGAGGAGGTGACACACCTCCGAAATCTCCATTCATGGCACTATGTTTCTTGCACATGCGTGCAAGCAACATAAAAATAGCAGGTCCACTACAAAAAACAAAATGCATCTCAGTTGGGCTATCTTCGGTAAATGAACTGCACAACAAATATAAAATAAGTGAGCTTTTTTAAAGAAAATAATCAGTTTCATAGTATTTCAGAAATTAATATAGTAGTTTTTAGAGAACAGACGCTCCCACACTTGAGGGATTTATACCCACCAAATGGGTTGCAAAGCTTAACAGGTGTCCAGCTTAGCATTCACTAATTCCACATTGAATGGATTAGTAAAGGCTCTGCAGTGACTCAGCTGTACTTGCAAAGCCATTTAAAAGTGTGTGACCATCACAACAGCATAGTAGACTGCTAGCTGACTGCAGCACATACACATTCAGAAGGTACACCACCTTGCTACCACATAACATGTGGAACAGCTTGCCCCATGAAGAGGACAAAGGGAATACCAAATACCCTTTGCACTCACCATGGGAGCACAGTGATGACTGCTGGGGTAGGGATCAGCCTTTAGGGACATCCCAACAGGAGGGTCAGGTGAAACAACTGACTGCTGTACTCTACGAATAGTCCCTATTACAGTTCTACATCTCTGAAAAAAAACATCCTTAATACTATTCTTTCCTATTGGCACCAAGTCATAGGTAAAGGTTGCCATTAAAACTGACTATTCATTTTACACTGCTGTAACCTCAGTATCACGTCTTCTTTTCATTAATTTATATTAACTCTCTCAGAACATTATTCAAGCTAACTTTTATGTTCCAATACACTCCTTCCTCCCCAGACAAAAATGGATTGGCATTGAAGAAAGTAGTGTAATCCCTATGGGTCATCACTGCTACCTGGCAGGACAATTTCAGGTAAGCAGCTTAACAACTGCGCTTACCTTAATTTTTTTGAGTATATCTGTATATGCATGTGAGTATATATATATAGTGTATATATATATATATATTTTTTATTTAATACAACTCACAAATAAAATATCCCATTCCTTATCAATAGGAATGAACAGGAAAATGGACATTGGACTGAATAGTGCATCACATTTTGATGATCCAGATCCCCAAATGCTTTTCTGGGATCCCCATCTTATGTTATCCACATTCCCATTTGCACCCACCACCCTTCCAGCACCCAATGTCTGCAGTATGTCATGCATCATGCCTACAGCCTGCCCTGTGTGATTATAGTTCCCTATGCAAAGCACCATAAATAACCACACACTTCAGGACAAAATCACCATGCCAGATGCAGCCACACCAGTGAACCCCAGCACCTCGGCCACAAGCCTTCAAGGGGGCATAGCTGAGGTGCTTGGGGCTTGCACTGGTGTGAGCTTTAAAATATGACAATAGTTGATTTAATATCCTGGAATGTGTGGATATTTATGGAGTGCTTTTGCATTTGGGAACTATGATCTAATTATTAGGCTGGCTGCCTGCGAACCACCTCGACCTTGATGCACAGGATTTACATTCTGGAACATCCTATATGATCATATAATGACACCAGTGAGACAGTTGTGAGCCTCCCTCTCTCACCAACTCATAAACTGACTTGCTATGTCAATACCCATGAGTGGAGGAGAGGAGAGGAGAAAAAACCCTACACTCACTCTTGGCTGTACACCTGCTACCAGACTGGACACTGGATTTTGAGAATCTACTCACCTCTACTTCCGTATCCGTGTTATTGATTTCCTGGACACACAAGATTGTCCATGGACATCAGTAATCATCTATGCTCTGTTCCTGAACTTTGTCCCTGATCTTTGGCCATAATAAGGATGAACAAATACAGAAATTGATAACTTCAGTTCAGCTTCAGTTTAAACCCCCTGTCTTTGATTCAGCTTCAATGGTTTGGCCAGAGACACTTTGGGTCCTTGTTATTGGGTGTGAACAGACTACAAATAGGGATACATGGCATCTCTTAACCATCCTTTACCCACACTAGTCAGTCCCATCTTCTTACACCTTCCCTTGGTCCTCCAGTTAGATTTTAGGAAAAAACCTTAGTAAGTACCTTGCATGGTGCCTGGAGACATAATTTTTTTTTTCTATTAAACAAATGTCTGGGGAGTAGGGATGAGGGTGGAAATTGACTAGGGTGGGTGATGGGTGGTCATGGGACTAGTCCTGGACTCCTGGGATGATCCAAAGTGTATAATTAGCTGGTGAAAGTTCAAAATGTTCCTGAAGTGGCCCAAAAGATTGACTGTGCTGAAGTGAAGGTTAATGTGCTGAATTTTGGTACATTCACTGGATACAAATTTGCCATTGGTTCATCCTTTGTCTATGGTAACTCCATCCATGGTTTGTCCATGACTTATGAATTGTTGATAAACATGTACAAATGCCTAAATAATGAAGAAATACTGTTTGGGAAAACGTAAACCATTTTCATCAGGGGAAATGAAAAAAAAACAGATTCTGTTAAAATAACATTTTAAATTATTTCATATAGCAGCCATGATAGTCCATGATCTAAATATGGATTTAAGTGTCTATGCTTTATAACGCCTTTCAGTGTTTGGGTCTTAATTATGATGTTGTTCAAATGTATTCTCTTTATGTCCTGTTGAAGATTATGTCATGGATGGTATCATTGTTAAAATATAACAATTATTTCCACCAGATTACTAGTTCAATCATTTAAACTACTTATGGTATAAATTCAACAGTACAACTGTGTAAAATATTTCCAGATGTCAGTTTAGCTTAATTCTGAGACAGGTCCACGTAAGCCCTTTACAATGGTCTAGATATTCTTAAACAGTGTTAGAGGTATCAACTCCAGATATGAAGATTTGATTGGAGGATACGATACTCATATTTATTTTATTTCTAATTAGCCACTTTTGTTAGATTCTGTCATATATTATTTCTGCTAATCATAATCCAGCCAAACCTTGCCAGGATCAGTTTAATTCTCATACTAAATGATGCCATCTCTTACTGCAGCAGTAAATGACACATGCCTAGCATATCTCTTTTTTGTTCTTTAAAGAAAACAAAACAGTCTCTCAAATATATGCTAGTATTAGCTGTATTTTTAAAATGTATTGTTTATAGACCATGTTAACTAAAAAAATATTCTGGGTCCATTTGGCTACTATTGTTGGTCAAAGCTGCTAGAAAAAATTAATCTGAACAAAATGTTTCATGTATGATCTCTGTGTGTTATAGTCTTTTCCAATATGTTTTCTGCATGTTGTGGACACACCATGGACAACCATGGTTGACTATAGTTAGTCCACGACAACAAAAGCATGAGATAGAAACCACATTAGAATAATTTGTTTGGATATCAGTTTTCAGACTTTCATGCTTCAAAGTAATAGAGATAATCACAGTATATTTTTTTTTTGCAATTTATAGAAAAGAGTTATACACAGGAATGAATGAATGACTGGAACATAAAAAACTTAACATGAGACCTCACAGCATCTTAGAGTTTCATTTAGAGTGTTATACAGTAAATAGCAATTATGCCTTTCTATTAGTTATGAATAAGAAAGAAGCCCATTAAAAAGAGGAAGAATTATAACTATGGGTAAGAAAATTAATGTTACTACAGTTCAAAAGTATGTGTGGATAATGTGCATTCATTACAGAATGTTAAGGTTGTTGGAAAAATTGAAATTACATGAGCAATGTAGAAATGTGTTTATAATGCAGGAAACTTCTGAAATTAACAACCATAGATGACACTGGTTAACTTTAATAATTCTACTTTATTGACTAAGGTCATCTATTGTCTATACCTGGGTAATTTATCATAAGTGGTTGTCCATGGATAACCATGGTTAAAATCATGGACAAACCATGAATGACCTTAGTTGCTGCCAAGTACAACCATGATACTAAGTGGAGTTATTGCAAATGTGTGTAGTATTACGTTTCATGTAGTCAGAAGCCACAATGTAAAGTCAAAATGTTGATTACCTACAAATGTACTGATAAGCATAAAGTCTGGCTACCTAAGCAATTTAATAGTCCACTATAACTTTATCACATACTCTATGGATATGCTGGGCAAACATGTTGACAGTAGGCAACTCTAGTGTTACTATGTGGCCACATGTACTATAGTGAAAACATTTAAAAGATTGTGTTAAATAACCATTTATAAACACTTGCTATTTAAATAAACTAAATCTGCCCCAAAAGAACATTAAAGAGCAACTCTGCACTTCAGTATATATATATTCATAAACATGATGTTTTGGTTATTATAATTTACTAGAGAATATTTTTTTTTCATTTTGATGTTCCTTTCTAAGGTTTACACCACATATTGGTAGTCTATCTAAAAAGCCTGCATAAAAAACATGTGCCTCTCCCCAGTTAATCTCAAATACTTTTATTCATGGCATCAGAGTGCTCACCAGGACAACAGACTGTGATGTCAAAAACTGTAGTTGTGAAATCAAAAGGGGAGAGTCAGATACTTTTGAAATGCTCAGTAAGGTAAGTATTGCATTATCTACTATATTTAGTAGGCCAACAACAGGGAAAGGTAAAAACAAAATACAACTAGAAAATACTGAAGTTAAAATATAATTGGTGTAAATCTAGTGGTTTTAAATGTTTTATTATAGTAGAGAGTTGTTCTTTGCTTAGAATGAACATTTAACTTTCTGGTGTTGCTTAATTCTTCCTTTCCTTTATACTTCTTTCATACACCCATACATATCTTTTAAGATCACATGTGACTACTGTAACTGTAGGCTTGTGCTAAATTTATTTCATGAACTAGGCAGCTGAAAGCTTTGTGAAAGTTTCATTCATCCACCCACACCACCCCCTTCAACTGAGCACTCCCATGGCAGGATGCTTTGGGAAGCACTGTGGTTATGATGTTGCAAATTTAATACAAGTGCAAGTTCAGTTATGACACCAACTTTACTGAGACCGAGGGAATGTTCCATCATTCTGTATATCAAAAACCCCTTCATATTATCCAGAAATCAATGGAGATTTTTACTTTAAAAAGGGAT
This sequence comes from Neoceratodus forsteri, assembly GCA_016271365.2. Lineage (NCBI taxonomy): Eukaryota > Metazoa > Chordata > Ceratodontiformes > Ceratodontidae > Neoceratodus > Neoceratodus forsteri. The sequence goes on from JADMNL010000028.1 coordinate 262,509,909, forward strand.
ACTACATTGTGAACAGCTCCCTATTCAGACTGCCCCAGCTAGAAACCTTGCAGACCCTTTCAAATAGGATTAAAAAGTCAGTTTTCTCTGTTAGTGCAGTTCAAAAGGATAAACTCAGCTCTTTTCTTTGCCAGCTGACTTTTTAATCCTGAATCACATGTCAGTTCAAATTATGAATATGATTTTCACATCCCCCTCGGGCCCAAATTTCACCCAAGCAAATCCTCTCATTCAGCAGCTGGAGAAATATGTCAAAAGCAGTGATCTTCAAGTGGTAAGAGTATGCTGAGAATGATCAAACTCTCCCAATCTGAACCCTTTGAGTGCTGCGTATCTTTCACCCTCCCACTTATCCATACTGACACCTTTTCAGTCAGAATTATCCTTACACTGTCACAGAGAAAAGATAAGGGATTTGTCCAATCAAAAATTTTATTACAGATAACCTGATTGCATGGATGACACATCAAAGGTCAGCTATATTAAAAAAGCATGAATTCTATAACTCGTGGAAAAATTATCATTTTAAATGGGATAGGCAACACTTAGACTGCATTAGCCCTGATGTTTTCAACTTTTGTGTTTAGGGGGGCTTCACTTTGATTTCCAGAATTTTGCACTTTTCAGGAAAACAGTATCTTTGTAGAGCACACAGACACAGTATAATTTAAGTGTTTCATAATAAATACAATACTTTCTGTTAGGACTAGAGTTTCTGTGATAATAAACCTCTCCACTGGGATCTACCTTTTAAACTGAAATTACAGTGTACCACTCCACTATATACTCAGTAGCATCAACACCCAGAGTACCGTACTAATATTCTTTTAAAGATACTGTATCACCACCGCACATTATTTTAAATTTTGAGAAAAGGATTTTGCAAATTATATCCTTGTGGGCCAACATTAACTTATAACTGATTCTTAGTTGGCTCATCTTCCATGAATTTCAAATAATTTAAGCTAGTGCATGGCCCAGTGGTGCCAGCCAAAAGCAGATAGAGAATATTGTCAAGGATGGAGCAGTTTTGTCACAAATATTACATTTAGAGGTGTGGTGAAGTTCTGGTTCCTTGGGGAAGTTGCTGCAAAGTAGCCAAAATTCTCATTTGTGGAGTTTCATGAACTTTTCCTTGCACTCATCAACTTTGACTATGCCTGAATTGCAAAGTTTTCACCCTGAAGTGCAGAATTTCACCCCTGAATGGTGGAGTTTTGCCCCCAAAGTGTAAAATTTGGCCTGCAAATGGTGAAATTTGGCCCACAAACAGTGAAATTCTGCACTTTGCAGTAAAAACTTTATACTTCATGGATTGCTCTACACTCCATGAATTGTGCTAAATTTATGGATAAATTCGCAGAGTGAATTTTTCAAACTTTGCCCATCTCTAGACTAAAATAACTGATGCTTGCTGGCCAGGAGGTTATGAGTGTTACTTTGCTATATAGCTAGATTCCAAAGTGGTGTCAATGGTAACTCATTTACTACTATGCTGGGGATTCAGATTCAAGTTGTGAGCCCAACCCCTACATGAGCAGTGTGCTCAGCATCTGGGAAGGGGAGGGAGCAGAGACATCAACTCATATAGCACCTCCAGTGTTAGCTGTCAGTACTGCATTGTACCATCAGATGAGGTCTCACTGGGTTCAACATTTGTTACTATACTTAATATCACAGAAGCAACTATGGGTCACAAGCCTCCTAGCTCCTTACTGACCTTAATATAAACCTTAGTATAAAGGATGCTGGAGATGACTCTCTGTTGCTGGGAGAATAGGTTGGTCATTGGAGAGCCTATGTTTAAATAACCACTTTTGACATTGGATGAGAGTGTCTGATCCTCTTTGCCAATGGGCCTCGTATTTGTCTGTGGCAATAGGGGGACCCAGAATGTCAAACAGCATGCTTACCCTGGTGGCAGCATGGAGGACCCCTATGCCAGATAAACCAAAGCATTCTGGCTATTGGAGAAGTGAGTTTCTGGAGGAGAATCCCAGTGGGCTGCAGAGCTTCCCAATTGGGCAATGGGACATAGACAATCCCAAAGTAGTAATGCATCAGAAGCATGTTAACAAAAAATAAATAATTGTGTGAAACCACTAAGATTTCATTTCTTGAAGTCATTAACTGCCACAATCAGATTCTCTAAATTAGCAAAGCTGCAACAAGCATAAGTGACATTTTAAGTATCTGGTTGAGAAACTGTGAAACTTTCTAGGGATGATATGTATAAAATCTGATAACACTTAACAGGTCTCACCGCACATAGAATATGGTTGACTAGTCCAGACTAACTCAGAATCTCTAGTCATGAATACTATTACAGTGTAAATAAGCAATTTTGTTGTAATCACTCTTAATTTAACACCCCAATGGGGTTGCCCAATTGGGATCTGGGGAGGTGAAGTGGAGGGCACTACCTGCCAGGGTGAGGGGAGCCACTAGACCACCAGAGGGGATATTGAAGTCATGTCCATAATTGGGCATACTGGGATGGGGGCATGGACAGTAGCATATCTTGCATTACTGGCATACGGCGGCAGTGGGGCCTCGCTCATCAGGGAATAACATGTTATCCCTACTAATGTACATTAGGGGCATATCGGGTATTGGGGTGGGTCCTTTAGATCACCAGGGTAAGAGTTCAGTGGTGATTGGGGGGTGATAACCACTATTGAGCTCTTGTGGCCATGGGATCAGCTGCCACCCCACTGCACCAAAGCTGTTATGGAACACCTCTTGGGTGCGATGTCTGTTGGGTGCACTGCCACCCTTGCTACTCACTGTGGGACTTAGGCACCAGGACCCTGTCCAATGGAAATTCAGGTGCAGGATCCCGGATGCTGCAGCACTCGGCGCAAGCTGCCATTGTCACAGCTTGCATCTGAGCTTTGAAAATCTAGCCCCTTGTGTCAAAAGCAGAACAGCCTGTGCCAAAAAGGCTTGCATCAAGAAAATGGGTGCATCATGTTGCAACGGGGCTTGCACAAAAAAATTATGCACCATCCCCTTTTTTTTGAGTTTCTAATGTGGAAACTGTTGACACTGCATCAAAAATGCATGTTGCTGTTAAACCAGTCAAAGCTGGTCTAACTGACTTTAGAACATATAGAGGCCCACAGCAGGTGGGTAGACCTGACTATGGTACTATGTACGCATTCTGCTGCAAGAATCCTGCATTATAGACATCATAATGCTTGCTTCCACGTGCCATTTCTTCCCCCATTATTTCTGACACAGCTTTCATCATTTTTCACTCCACTGCATCGTATTATTGACTCAACTTGCTACATTTCTGCTCTATTTCACTCATGCATCATATTTTTGACTTGGTTTCCACCATTTTAACTCCATCTCACGCATTCAGTGAAGCCCGCCAGGATGAAGAGAGGTGCTGCAGATTTACTGCATGACAAAAGGGATTAACTCCCATTGAAATTGCATTGTTTCCTGCAGCAACTCTACTGTAGAATTATGCAGTGCTGTGCTGTGCTTCATCCTGATGGGCTTCACTGTACATCATATATTTGACTCAGCTTGCACCATTTTTGCTCCATCTCACTCATGCATCATATTTTTGACTCCGCTTGCTTCATTTTACTCCCTCTCACGCATGCATCCTATTTTTGACTCAGCTTGCACCATGTTTGCTCCATCTCACTCCATGCATTGTATTTTGTGACTGAGCTTGCACTATATTTGCTCCATCTCACGCCATGATTTGTATATTTTGACTCAACCCGCATCATTCTCATCTTGCGTCATTCCCACCCCATGCATCATATCTTTGATGAAACAGTCCTCTTGTGTCATTTTGGGGGAACTTTGTCATAGAGCAAGCTTTTCTTGCAAAATACGGCACATACTATTTAGCACACCTGGATTTGACAAAAGGTGGTGGTTTGACACACCTTGCATCCGTCTATGGGTCTTTGGAAAATCCAGCCCAGGGACTTAATCCCTGGGCCATATCAGGTCCTTTGAAAATTAGGCCTCTGGTTTCCCAGCTCCACTATATGCTAGCCCATTGCTAATTCCGGGGTTTGAAACTGGACTCTGCTCACATACCTGGGTCTCCTAGGTGGCAACATGGATCATTCATGGTATGGTATGGTAAAATTTTATTTATACAGTGATAAAGCCATTAGGGTTCTGAAAATCCCTATTCACAAGGCTTACCTGTTTACAAAATACAAAAATAGTTACAACTTTACAAATATTTATAACAATACAAAAATGTCAATAGGGAAACATTTAATTCATCATTTTTTAGCTGCTCTTTATCTCTGACATCATTTTATTCTTTCCTGAAATATTGTTTGTCCAATAAACTATTTTTAAAATATTTTTTTTTCCTTTTATGCTCCATTCCAGCTCCAGGCCAGCCTCTCCTTCAGGCCATCTATGCCTTCAGAGCCCACTTCCTCGGATCAGCCATGTCCTCACCCCCAAATAGCAGCCCCCCCCGTGTGACCCCCGGACATAGCTCTTCACTGGGTGGGTTCCCCCCGAGGGGGATGTCACCGGTGGGGACGACCAGCACCAAACCTGCTCTGGAATGCTGCTGGGGATGGTGCGTGCACTGTCCTCAGACTCGTGGCTATGGGAGCTGGCGACCGTCATCCGGTCGGCTATGGGGCTCTTTTCCCACTTGCTCCCCGGGGGCATGGTGTGCCACAACATAAGGCTGATGCCATTGTTCACCACGCCTCTTAGTGAGTGGGACCCCATGCATTGCCATGCCCCCAGCCTCCGCTAGGGGTCAGCAAGTGCCGGGTCGCATCCCCACCTTCCCCCCGAGAGAAGGCGAGCCATCAGCTGATGCTCAAACCCTCTCTCCCCCGCCAGCTCTCCAGCACCTCAGTCCGTTACCAAAAAAATATTTTTTAATAGATTTATAGTTAGTGTGGCTCCACAATAAAGCAACTCTTGACAGTTGCAATATGAGATTTTGCTGTAACTGTTTGATTGTTACTTACTTGTGCCCGTTGACCCCCTCACAATGAGATATTTCATAATAAGGGGCTATTCCAGTATGTACAATTTCAGAAATAATTAACGTTTTTTTTAATCTCTTTCCCTGAAGGTTCTTCTCCACTTTGAAAGCTGTATTCAAAAATGGGATCTATCCACTACGTACAAATGGCTCTGCGTTCCATGATGTGCAGCACATAGGGCAGATTTGTATGCACCGTGTGCATCCATTGGCTGCTCAAGGCTGCGCTGACATCCTTCCCCTAACACGTTGCTGTTCCAAACCCCAAGCATGCTTGGCCATGTGCTGGCCAGGGCTGGGGAAGCAAGGGGCACGTCAGGGGCTCAGTCAGCAGAGCATGCTCAGTAATGGAAATCTGTCCTGCCCGTTTATAGTCATCCGTCCATGCCTTCGCCATGTGTGTTACTCTGTGCCTGGGCTAGTGCTGCAAAAGGGACCCTGTCCCCGTGAAACTACAGGTAAACAAAAAACATAAATCATTAAATCCATTTACACTCTATTGGTGCATATCAAGGGATGGAGGCTTTGGTTACACAAGCTTGCATGCTGCTGTAACCATTGTGCACCTCCAGGACATAAATTCCGAGGCCTCTATCTGTTTCTGCTTCTATGAACCCCAGACCTTCTTCTTGCCATGGATGAAAGAGAGCAATTGAGTGAACTTTTCTCTTGTTTTTAAAACCACACACTGCCATATCCCATAATCTCATGGTCCAGTGGAGTAGAGTATACACTATGTAACTAGTTCAGGCTTCCAGCTGGATGCATGGTATCCTGGCTGACTCTGCCCAAGGTTACTCCCTTCTCTTGCATACTACTACATTCTTGAGAGGAGGGGCTGCCAGGAGTTTGTGAATGTTGGCCCTATGTGTTCTTCTGGGGGGTCCAGATGTGTAGCACAGAGCTGCACAAGCTGGTAGAGCCTTTCTCTGCCACATACCACTCCAGATAGTTCACAAAGTCCAATATGGATATAGTTCGGTGATATAAGCACATGTTTATTATGATAGGCAGTGAAGTAATGCCCTAGCCTACCAAGCTTTATCATTGTGGGTCTTGCAAGAGGGTAGGACCTTTCTAAAACTTCAGAAACAGTTCTCTAGCCTTGGGAATAAACTAAAATACAAATCCCTGCATGGACTGGGCCCTGTCTATCTTAAAGACCTCTTAGCTTGGTATGCTCCCAGCAGCTCTCTCAGTTCCACTGAGAAATTATTGCTGGCCATCCCAAGATTACACTTAAAATAATCTGGCAATCGAGCTTTCCTAGTGGAGGCACCAGCAATATGGAACTCCTTGCTTTTCCACATAAGGGGTTCACCCTCGGTGGTGTTTAAAAGGGGTCTGAAAAGTCATCTGCTTGACCTACAGTAGCATATGATTATGATGTCTAATGTTTGATTTGTTCTGTCTGTATCACAGAACTATTTTTAATGGTGTTGCTGAATTGATGGTTTGTATTCTGTTTTAAATTATTATATGTATGTGAAGCACCCAGAGCCCTTGGCATAGGCACTCTGTAAATAAAATTGCCTTACCTAAAATGCCAGGAAAAACTGGTGCCCTTAAGTTATCATTTGTAATACCTGCAGCATAGTTTATATAAAGTTTTAGTAGGGCACACTGCAGCTTTTCTTTTCAATTAATACACTATCTCCTGTCTTCCTGATCAACCCCATTCTGGAGCAGTCCCCCAGCTTCATCATGAGATTTCTCTGGAATTTACCAGTTGTCCATTCATTCCTCTGCCAGAGAACCAAGGAGCCACTCACTGGTGTGGGGCCTGTGGGGGGGCTGGGTTTTATCCTCCTAGTTGAGTTTTTTTTCATCTTTGTTCTCCCTGGGCCTGCAGTGTGTGCAATGATGCATTGTGCAAGCTCCAAACAAGTGTGACACTTTCCCTGATGTCCTGCTGCACTGTCACCTAGAACCTCCAGGTGATAGCCACTTAACAGGATGAACAGACCCCCTTCCTGAAGGAAGAGAGCTGTCCTTGGGATACTCCATCCTCCAGCTGATCTCTGAGTGACATGTGTCTGTTTCCAAACCTGGGGTCACCAGCATGGCAGGAGGTGAGGTGCCCAGAGCCCAGCCCTCCATGCCACTGGGCCAGACAGGCAAACTGCAGTTTTTAAAAACCATGCTACTGGTTATGAATCAGGGATTGTGGGGGCAGCAAGATGGCCGCACTGATGCTCCCCTCCAAATGGCTCTCTCCCATTTTACTGATTTTTACGTTCACTTGCGCGCATGCGCAAGGAACATTTTGGGAGAGTAGCACACTTTGGAGGTGTGCCTCTCCCCTTCAATCCACTGCTCCTTTGAGCAGGTGTGGTGGTCCTGCACCAATGGGTATGGGAGCTCTGTATGACAGCGGTGGTCTTCTGCTTCAAAGAAAACCACCGTTGTCATACCGTAGCACACCCACGCCACGCCCCCTCACACACACCTCTCACACACGCCCCCCCAAAGCTTTGTGCATAACAGTGTTTGCCTACTGCCCAACCGTCGGCTCCATAGCCCCCCACCTAGCTATCCTTCTGCCACACTGGGGAGCCCACCCCAGCGTGGCAACCATCTGCTTTCTTTTTGGCCGACGGGTGCCCAACCCCGCCGGGCCCTCGGCTCCCCCCAAGATAAGCTGATGGGGTGCCCAATCCACCGCTGGATCCACGGCCCCAAGCCATTCTTCTTCCATGCTGGGAGCCCACCCCAGCGTGGCAACGTCTCTGTCGAGTCCGCTTTTTTTCAACCTGTAAAGAAAAACGGTCCCACATAGTCTCACAACCCCCACAACCCACACCCACCCACTGTGCACCCAGCCTCCCACACCCCCACCCCATACTTACCTCCGGAGCTCGTCAGCGATGATCTTCGTGGACCGGGAACACATCTGCACTCTTCAAAGCCGACCGCAAACTGAGGAAATGCCGGTAAGCTGTATAATGGGCTAGATAGGGGTTTCAACTTTGTCCATATCTCAGGCATTTTTGGAATTTTGCACCAAATTTTCAACATGGGGTTTGGGACACCTTCTCATGAATGATGTCACTGTCATGGCATTATTTTGGCTCGAAGGGTGATTTCGGCAGTCACCGCGCAGTCACTGCACAAAAATCACCCTTCAGGCCTGAATAACACCATGTCAGTGACATCATTCATGAGAAGGGGTCCCAAAAACCTCATGTTGAAAATTTGGTGCAAAATTCCAAAAAATGACTGTTTTACGAGCGTGCTTTGCAGTTCCTACGCAGGCTCGTAAGTTCGCGAATTTTCAATATTTTCACTCAAATTTCAACATTGCCATTTTACCACACTTCCTTATGAGCAGTATAGCTGTCATTTTCACATCCTGCCCAAAATGTGTTTCCACCCATGTAGCGCATAATGGCACAGTCAGTATGCTAAATCAATGTATGGGATGCATTAAGAAAATCACAGTGATGCTGTTCATTAGCAGAGGTCTTAAAATGGCTATGTTGGAAAATTTGGTGAAAAATTCCTAAAAATGAGTGTTTTACTAGCAATGCAGCAGTTCCTACGATGCTCGTGGGTTTCCTAATTTTCAATATTTCCACTCCAGATTTTCAACATTGCCATTTTACCACACCTCCTCATGAGTAGTACAGCTGTCATTTTTCACATCCTGCCCAAAACGTGTTTCCACCCATGTAGCGCACAATGGCGCAGTCGGTGTGCAAACTCAATGTATGGGACACATTAAGAAAATCACAGTGTCACTGATCATGAGCAGAGGTCTTAAAATGGCTGTGTTGAAAATTTGGTGAAAAAATTCCTAAAAATTACTGTTTTACGAGTCTGCATTGCGCAGTTCCTATGCATGCTCGTAGGTTTGCGAATTTTCAATATTTCCACTCCAGATTTTCAATATTGCCATTTTACCACACCTCCTCATGAGAAGTAGAGCTGTCATTTTTCACATCCTGCCCAAAACATGTTTCCGCCCATGTAGCGCACAATGGCGCAGTCCGTGTGCGAACTCAATGTATAGGACACATTAAGAAAATCACAGTGACACTGATCATGAGCAGAGGTCTTAAAATGGCTGTGTTGAAAATTTGGTGAAAAAATTCCTAAAAATTACTGTTTTACTTAGTCTGCATTGCGCAGTTCCTACGCAGGCTCATAAGTTCGCGAATTTTCAATATTTTCCTTCAAATTTTCAACATTGCATTTTACCACCTCCTTATGAGCAGTATAGCTGTCATTTTCACATCCTGCCCAAAACATGTTTCCACCCATGTAGCGCACAATGGCACAGTCGGTGTGCGAAATCAATGTATGGGACACATTAAGAAAATCACAGTGATGCTGTTCATTAGCAGAGGTCTTAAAATGGCTATGTTGAAAATTTGGTGAAAAAATTCCTAAAAATGACTGTTTTACGAGCATGCGTTGCGCAGTTCCTACGCATGTTCGTAGGTTTGCGAATTTTCAATATTTCACTCCAGATTTTCAACATTGCCATTTTACCACACCTCCTCATGAGCAGTACAGCTGTCATTTTTCACATCCTGCCCAAAATGTGTTTCCACCCATGTAGCGCACAATGGCGCAGTCGGTGTACGAACTCAATGTATGGGACACATTAAGAAAATCACAGTGACACTGTTCATGAGCAGAGGTCTTAAAATGGCTGTGTTGAAAAATTCCAAAAATTACTGTTTCATTTAGTCTGCATTGCGCAGTTCCTATGCACGCCGTAGTTTGCGAATTTTCAATATTTTCACTCTAGATTTTCAACATTGCCATTTTACTAAACCTCCTCATGAGCAGTATAGCTGTCATTTTTCACATCCTGCCCAAAACATGTTTCCGACCATGTAGCTCATTAATGGCTTAGGTCAGCTAACCCAGTGTATGGACACATTAAGAAAATCACAGTGTCACTGTTCATGAGCAGAGATCTTAAAATGGCTATGTTGAAAATTTGGTGAACAAATTCCTAAAAATAACTGTTTTATGAGCGTGCGTTGTGCAGTTCCTATGCACGCTCGTAAGTTTGCGAAATTTCAATATTTTCACTCCAGATTTTCAACATTGCCATTTTACCACACCTCCTTATGAGCAGTACAGCTGTCATTTTTCACATCCTGCCCAAAACATGTTTCCACCCATGTAGTGCACAATGGCGCAGTCGGTGTGCAAAATCAATGTATGGCACACAGTAAGACAATCACAGTGACACTGTTCATTAGCAGAGGTTTAAAATGCCAATGTTGACAATTTGGTGAAAAAATTCCTGACAATGACTGTTTTATGAGCGTGCATTGCACAGTTCCCACGCACGCTCGTAGGTTTGCGAATTTTCAATATTTCCACTCCAGATTTTCAACATTGCCATTTTACCACACTTCCTTATGAGCAGTACAGCTGTCATTTTTCACATCCTGCCCAAAACGTGTTTCCGCCTATGTAGCGCACAATGGGGGTAACAAAAAGGTCATGCTGAAAATTTATTGTGCAAATACCAGCAATCGCACAGGGCATTAGGGTAAAGCACCATACATGCCAAACACCACTGCAAATACCTGCAAGCGAACATTCGGCATTGACAAATGCTTGTTAGAGCTTTTTAGAGTTTATTTTAAAGTTTCCTATGCTTAAGAATGTTTTTGCCTGGCCCCAAATGATTTCAAATTAAAGAGGCTGCTTTAAGTTTATTTTGGTTAAGCAAAACCATCTTGAGTTTTGAAATCTGTAATGTAGCTAGCCTAGAATGCTAGAAATACCAGAGATGGTATGCCGATGCATTCTGTAGTTAGACTGTTTTGACTGTTTGAGAACTGTGGCACAGAGAGCTTTTAGCCAATTTGCAAATGGCTCAATGAATTATTTTTCCTACTTCTTGAAAATATTTTGAGAAGTTGGGAAGTTCTGTCACTAAAAGTTTCTCTACTGGAAGGCTGGTATTTGGTTTCTGGGAGGAACTTTGAGGAAATGGAGAATTAGTGCTGGATTCTTTGGTTACGTACCTGTATGAAATCGGACACACTGATGTGAGAATGAGACTCTGACCAGGTTGCAGATATATGAAGGCATTTCAATATTTATAAAAGGTATGCTAAGATTATCTAGGGGGATGGAGTGTCTCAGAGTCTGGAAATACTACGCTCAGTGGAGCATTTTTTTCTTTTTCCTTTCAGAAAATCTGAGTAGCTGAGCCAAAGGAGAGAGATGCTTCACTAATCAATTAATTGACTCCAGTCAGAATGATGGAAAATAAGAAAATGGGAATAATATTAGGCTTAAATACCTTATTTGGTAGAAATCTATAGAGGCTCTTTGACTGAACTCCGTGTTAAATGAGAGACACCCTCAAAAAAGTCGTTACTGGTGCATGGACTTCTATTTTAAAAGGAAGGTGCTAAGTACTGCAGCATTGTAGCATATGCAGTTTTATAAAACTATGCAAAGACACTGTTTTGGCAACATGGAAACTGGCTACAAGGTAACTTCCTCACTGAAGGTATGTTGCTTTTATTTTCCCTTTTGATGCCTACAGGCTCCCTTTTAGTTTAACTAAGGAGGTAAGACAACTGGGGAAGAGTTGATTTGAAAGCATTAAAACTATTATAGTTTTTCCTCCTCTACAAGAGGAAACAATTATAGCCTCCAAATTTAATGGAAGAATTCATACTCAAACTGTCTGCAAATTGATTGCAATGGAACTTTATTGGCATGTTCTGTGTAAGAAATCCAGATAACAGGATGACTCAAACAATTGCAAGAGAACAAAATTAAACTTGGTTAATTACACTGTTTCTGTTCAGAGCCCCTGATTTGTAATCTTGTGGCACTATTTTTCCTAAGTACCATAATGGACCACATCAAATTGAATTTTATGGCACCAAAACGAAGTGATGGTAGTAATCTATCCTTGAGATAACAAATGAGTGTACATGTGCTTTTACTGTAGCTGTGGGCTTTTAAACTCTATAAGGACCCTGATGGCTTTTTGGAAGTAGGCTGAGGCTACAGAAAGGTACGCTTCTACTTTCTCCTTTAAAATATGACAGCTTTGTTGATTATATTAAAGGGAAAAGTGCAACTCTCAAGCCTATTTTATACAATTTATAAGTATTACTAATGCTGGAACTTTAGTGGCATAAATGTGCATAAATGTGTATATCGTGGCTTGGCTTGCCTTGCGTGAACTAGACTAAGTCACAGCAATCTGGTTGTTTCGTTTGTCACTTTGTGTGGAAACTAGAAGTAATGCACTGAACTCCTAATATGGATTGGAGCCACTGAATCGCATGCACAGGCACGTTCAAAATGTGCTATGCTGTTATACTGTTATGGGACCATCAGTTAATGTTTTTCATATTAAAATGGGACCCCTTGTTGGTAGCTATGATGATGGAGGTGGGAGTAAGGAAAATATTACTTGTTTTTACTTGCCAAACCAAGCTGAATCACGTTTATAATTGTATTAGTGTTAGAGATCTAGGGCTTGACCTTTGGAGCTCTTGTGGCCTCTCCCACATTTGGATTTTTCTGTACTGAAAGCTAACGCTAGTGAAGAAACTTAAATGTTTCTTAGTTAATTGAATGAACTGTAATTTGAGCCTTGGCTTTAGTACATTGAGGCTGGGTTTATAATACTGTGCTTTAATACTTCTGTTTCAGCATCTAACAAGGTAAACGCCTGCAAAGGATTGTAAACACAAACTCAAGTTGCAGAAAATGTCCTGATTTAGATTTTTGTGTGATTTTGAATGTTTATTATTAATGGTTTGAGCCAGTTGGAAAATGAATATTTGTACTTACAGAATGCTCAACTGTAACACTTTGATTTTACATTGTGTACTTGTATGAAATGCTTGTATTTGTTTTTCTAGAATATTGTAAAGGCTTATTTGCTGAACAATAAACTAAACTTGATCTTGATCTTGGTTATGAATCAGGAAGTTACAAAGGCTTTTATTTTTTCAGTGGTATATATTGAAGTTGATTATGGGACATTTTGACTGGGTTCTCTCAGTTGCTAACCCAATACCCTTTATAATTAGTAATGTGGCAGGCCTACAATGCTCACATGTTTTTTCTAGCACAAAAGCTGAAACTCTTGACTCACCAGGCAGCCTCCAGGCTTTCATAGATAAAGCAGATTGGAAAAATTTGCATATACCCAAACACAGACAATTTTTTTTAAATGTCCAACTCTGATGGTGTACAGTACTGACATTCCTCGGGGCTTGTTTGATAACAACTCCACTTATTAAGCAAAATATGCAATAATCTGCCCCCAGATCAGGTGTCCTTCAAGTTTTTTTAGAACATTAACACCTTTGCTTACTTTTTCCTGTGCTCTCTTCAAGTTTATTTCATAAATAACATAAACATTGCCTCTGTAAGACAAGCTACACACTTTTTTGTGGGGTTACTTAACAAAACAGAGGAATATTCCTTTTAGATTTGGTGTTAATTTTATTAATGTTTTTTTCTGATGCTTTGCTTATCAGACTGAGTCTAGATTTGTACAACAGCTGTGAAAAAAGAAAATCTGACCAGCGGAAATACAGGGAAAGTTGGAACTTCCCTTCTGCAACATTTTGCAATGCATTTTGGCAACTTTTGCAAAATTCTGCATTAAAATGGACAAATGAATGTATGAATTGCAGATTAATGTATTAAACTGCAAAAAAAAAATTCCACAGAACTGAGCAATGAACTCTGGAATGATAGTAGGTATTGTGGATTAATGTACTAAACTGTGGAATAAAATTCCTCGGAACTGTCATTCTGCAGTCCATGTGTATCATTCTGTAAATCAGGCAGAAGATTTGTGAACATACGAACATACGAAATTTGCCAGCAGATAAAGGCCTAGAGGTCTATCAAGTCTGCTCGCATGTGCAGCTAGCACCCCTTATTCTGCAGCTGCCCCTCCCTTCCACCCTTCCCCTTCATTAACCCTCCCCCTTGTCCTGTCCCATCCCCTTTTGAAGCAGTCCACTGTTCTACTGGATACCACTTCTGCAGGTAATGCATTCCACCCAGCCACCACCTTCTCTGTAAAAAAGTGTCTCCTCATCTCCCTCCTGAACCTTCCTCCCTCCAGTCTCATATCATGGCCCCTGGTGGCCCTCCCTTCCCTTACTTTGAACAGCCCCTCTGTACCCGTCTTGTTTATTCCTTTCATGTATTTAAAGGTTTCAATTATGTCACCCCTGTCCCTCCTCTCTTCCAGTGAGTACATGTTCAACTCCTTCAACCTCCTCTCGTATGATAAGTCCCCCAGTCCCTTGACCATCTTTGTCCCCCTGCGCTGCACCCCCTCCAGTAACTTAATGTCCCTTTTCAGATACGGGCGCCAGTACTGCACGCAGTACTCCAGGTGTGGTCTAACTAATGACCTATACAGTGGCAGAATCACCTCCTCCCTCCTCGAGGATATACCCCTTGCAATACAACCCAGCATTTTGTTGGCCTTTGCAGCTGCCTTCCTACATTGTGCCGAGCAGTGGTGCAAGTGGTAGACAAGAAATACAGGAACTCAGGCATTGGCGATTGGAAAATGCAGAATGAAAAGCCTCAATCTGAAGGATAGCTGTGTCAAGACACGTCTATCTGTTTAGACACTAGTAGATTTAGTTAGAGATATTGAAGTATTTCTAGGAAAATAACATTGTTGTACAAGTCAAAAGTTGTTATGGAAACCCTGATTTCAAGTCACAGGCCCATAAGCTGTCATTATGTTACTGGTTTAAGAATTTCAGTTCCAGTGTCAGTGGGAAGAAGTACAGGAACTCCGTTCCTGCTATAAAAAAAAAAAGTACAGGAACCGAGTTCCTGTGCGTTTCCATTCACTTTCATCACTGGTGCCGAGTTGTTCATTGACCCTGTAATGAGCAGACCCAGATCCTTCTCCTCTGTCTGGGCTAGCTGCAATCCCCCCAGCTGGTAACTCCTCCTTGGGTTCTTCATCCAAAAATGCAGCACCTTGCACTTTTTGGCATTAAACCCCAGTTGCCAGGTGTCTGACCAGGTTTCAAGCTTTGCCAGATCATCCTGCAACCCCTGCCATCCCCCTAGGTCATCTACCACCTCGCCTACCTTGGTATCATCAGCAAACAGACTGATCTTGCTCTTGATGTCCCATGATATGTCTGCAATGAATATCCCAGACAACACTGGTCCCAACACTGAGCCCTGTGGAACACCGCTCATCACTGCCCTTGGGTGTGAGAGCTCCCCACCCACCACCACCACCACCCTCTGTTGCCTTCCCTGAAGCCAGTTTCCTACTCATCTCACCAGCTTTGCACCAGCCCTGTGCCTACTAACTTCCTTCCCAGCCTTCCATGCGGCACAGAGTGAATGCCTACTGAAGTCCAGATACAGGACATCCACTGCATGGCCCCTGTCCAGTTGCCTAGTTACCCAGTCATAGAACTCCACCAGGTTGGTTTGGCAGGATCTGCCAAGTATGAAGCCATGCTGTCTGCTGTCCTGTAGTCCTTTGGCCTCTTGGAGCACCACCAGCCTCTCCTTCAGGATAGTCTCCATTAGCTTACCCACGATGGATGTGAGGCTCACTGGTCTGTAGTTTCCTGGTTCATCCTTGGGGCCACTCTTGTGGAGGGGCACCACATGAGCCATCCTCCAGTCCTGAGGTACACACCCCGAATGTAGTGAGGCATTAAATAGGTCTGCCAAAGGTCCTGCAAGGACCTCTGCCAGCTCCTTCAGTACACTGGGGTGGATGCCATCTGGGCCTGGGCCTTGTCCACCCTCAGTGCCTTCAAACCCTCTCGAACTCTGCCCTCCATGATTTCTCCATCTGTCACCCCCCCCCGTTTCTGCCATTTCTCCCACCTTGAGTGTCACCCCCTTTCTTTAGTAAATACTGAGCAGAAGTACTCATTTAGTGCTTCTGCCTTATCGCACTTGCTTCCACCCAACCTCTCCTAATCCTTACTATGTGGTCCTTACAGCTCCTTTTCTCCCAGATGTACTTAAAGAAGTCCTTCTCCCCTTCTTAATGCCTTGTGCCAGCCTGAGTTCCGTAGATGTTTTGGCTCCCCTTACTGCCCTTGTCACCTCCTTCGATTCTGTCAAGTACTCCTCCCTGTCCTCCCCCCTCCCTGTTTTCTTGTACTTCCTAAAGGCAGCTCTTTTCTTCCTTACCTTTTCCATGACCTCCTTGCTCAACCAGCTCGGTTTCTTAGCCCTAGCCTTCTTGCTCTGGGCTTTGCAGCAGGTTTTGGTTGCCTCCACTATCCCCAGCTTTATGAGCTCCCACCTCTGGTTAGTGTCCATACTAGACTGAATTCTGGCCAGGTACCCTTTTACCATTTCCCCCATCCTCCCAAAGTCAGCCCTCCTGAAGTCCAGCACTCTTGTGCCAGATTCCACTCCTTTCTTGCCCATATCCAATGTGAGCCATACTAAGTGGTGGTCACTCCCTGACAGTGGTTCCTCCACTGTAAGTTCTCTCACAAAGTCCCTATTTGCCAGCACAAGGTCAAGGGTATTCCATAACCTGGTTGGTTCACTGACCATTTGCAGCAGGAAGCTGTCCTGGAAGGCATCCAGCAGTACCTGCTCCCTTCTGTTCCTGGTTGTTGGGGTACTCCAGTCCACTCCTGGCATGTTGAAGTCCCCCACAATCACCACACTACCCTTCTCGCAGGTTCTGCTGATCTATCCCTCTAGTTCCCTGTCTAACTCCTCCATCTGAGATGGTGGCCTGTACACCACTCCCATTCTAAGAATCCTATTCTTGGAATCCTGGATTTGCATCCAAAGTGACTCCGTACTACCCTCCTCCCCTTCCTCCCTTACACACTTCAGTCCTTCCTTCACATGTAGTGCCACCCCCACCTCCTTTCCCAATCACCCTGTCCCTACGAAGTAACCTGTACTCTGGTACAGACAGGTCCCAGTCATTGTATTGGGTGGCCCATGTTTCTGTGATGGCTGCAATGTCCACCTCTCCCTCTGCCATGAGACCTGTAACTCTGCAGTTTTCCTCCCAAGGCTCCAAGCATTAAGGTAACCACCTTCCACCCTTCCCCCTCCCATCCTGCCCTTCCTAGCATCACCAATAGTACTTGCCATTTGTCCTTTGTCACTGTTATGGGGGGTAAGCTCATATGGTTTCCCAACCTGTGGTCTCTGCATATCTCTTCCCCAATTGCCACCCCCCACTCCTAGTTTAAATTCCAAACTTCCTCTATGTACTCCTCCATCCTCTGTTTCAACACTTTCTTTCCCTCCTCACTCAAGTGTAGTCTGTAACTGGCATAGAGACTACTGTCCTCCCAGGTCCCTCCTCACCCCCCCAACAGCCCATACCCTTTAGCACAACACCAGGTTCTTAGCCATCCATTAAATTCCTCTATTCTCAGCTTTCTTGTTGTGCTTGCCTTTGGCACTGGAAGTATCTCTGAAAAAGTTACTGATCTTCCTGCCCCCTCACATAATTGTGCTAGTTCCTCAAACCTCCTCTGGACTATATCTACTGTCTTGTCAGCCAGGTCATTTGTCCCAAGATGTATAATTAAATGAAGCTTGTCCCTACCCCTTCTAGCATATTTCAGAACAGATTGTCCCACCCTTTCTGCTGTCATTCCTGGCATGGCCTCCACCCAAATGCGACTATGCCTCTCTCCCTTGCTACCCCATCTGACTCCTCTTAATATTGAGTCCCCCAGCACTAAGATTGCACCCCTCTTACTCCCTGCTTGCTTCCATTCATCTCCCTCTCTCATTTCCAGCTCCTCTTCTTCCTCCTGCACATTATTTCCCCCTTTTACCCCTGTTGCAATTCTCTGAGCAGAATTTTCCCCTGCTCCAGTTTGGTCCAGGTATTTACCAATTACTCCTCTAATTTCATCATTTCCTTCCTCCACCTTCTTCCTCTCTAGCAGTGCAAAACTATTTTCTGAAGACCCTTCACAAATGCCCGCTCCCTCTCTCTTCATAGTAACCTGTTCTCTCTTTTCCACTCCATGACTTTTGCCACTTCTTCGCCTCCCCTCAAAAGTCCCTATCTCCTCCTTCCATATGTCTTTTTTCTCCTGACCTGGTTTCCCCGGCAATCATTCTTCCTGGCCTGGGCCCCTTTGTCTCTGCTTCCCTTCTTCTGACCCTCTCCTCACCACTGTTGGCTTAAGTCACCTTCCCTCATCTCCCCTTCTTCCTCCCTCCAGTATTGGGCTAAACCCACCCCCAATCTGCCTTGCCTGTCTTAGTTCCTCCTGCAGACCCTCAATTTCCTTTCTAAGTTTTTCTATGTGGTTGCACTCTAAACATCCTCCCACACTCCAGGCAATTTTTAGAAGAATTGGTGCACCGCAGTTGTTGCAGCCTACCACCCTACCCATTGCTGTCGTTGCCCACCAATGACCCCCCACCCTTCCAGATGCAGGATACCAAACACTCCCCCAAGTCTCCCCTCTCCCTCCTCTATCAGTGCAAAACATTCTTTTATTTCCCTTACCTCCTTTGTTGTACACGTTTAGATTTATTGAGCAACTGCTTTTTATATTCCTATCCTTCCTATCCACACTCAAAAAGAGACTTTAAGTAGCCATTGCACAACCTTCTTCAAACTCCTACTCCTTCTTTCCCCAATGCAATATCAATGCGAAGAAATAATAATGAAAGCTCCTAGATTTGCATTTACTTCCCTTCCACTGAGATAGCAGTCACCTCTTCACTTGCTGCTGTTCCTTTCCTGGATGTCTGCTTCTGCTATGACAGGTGCATATCCTTTGCCCGTTTGAGAGTGATGTCAGAACCCTGGTATAAGAAATCATGGACCAGGGGTGGGTGGGTGGGGTGAGGGGTTTGGGGGTGGGACCAGCCCAAGTCTTCCAGAAGCGATCAGGTAGCTGGAGGCCTCTGGTCATACCATTAGCAACCTTCCCCGCCTCTGCACTAAAGCGTTGCAGCTAGTGAAGCCAGCAACAATGAATCTCAATTCTACTCAAAGCCCCCCAAATAGGTTTGCTACCCAAAGAAACAGGACTCCAATTCAAACAGCTTCACCAACAACACATCAAAATAGGCTTGGAATTAGAAGATATAGGTCTCCAATTCAAAGAAACAGATCCAGTTAAATCACACCAATTATATTTTAAAACAGAAGAAATAGGCCTCCACAAATGCAGCCTGCCACACAGTGAATCATCAAACAAATGAGCCCACTTATAGCTACCAAAACAGGTCTCAAATTCCAACAGCCACAAACAATACCCTGCTAGCCCCTTAGTAGTAAGAAAGGAAAGAAATAACCTTCTACCAAGTAGAATCCACATGAAACAATGTAAAAACAAGAAGAAGAAGCTACTGTACTGTAGATCTGATCCTGTCCCCCTTCTAGTTCCTTCTAGTTTTGCAGAATTGGGTGAAAATCTACCAAACACATATGGAGGATTCAGATTTTGCCAAAGTCAGAATTTCAGAAAAATTGCAAAATTTAGCACATTTTCCACAAATTCTGCATTTGCAGTTTCCACCTTGCACTAATTTGTACAAAAGCTATAGTGGAGCACAATATAGCCTATTCTCCCCTAACCCACTTTCACACTCTCTCTATCTCCATCTGTCACTTTATAGAAAATAGGCCACTTCCTTTGAAATGTTTCTTGTTCTGTAAGTATATAAAATCAATAAACTTGAATTTAAAAAAAAAATAGGCCAGTTCCTGTTGTGATCAAACTCAGGAAGTCTTTTGCAGCTGTCCCACTGCAATGCATTGGGAACTGGGACCTGTGATAGAAAACAAGTACATGAAATAATTTATAATTTGCTGCTACTGCTGTCGATCAAATTTATATACAATTGGATAAACTGTGAACAGTGCATGAAGATCTGTGATTGTACAGTGAACCTTTTCACAATGTACACTGCCAATCTGTCTGTAGAAGGGTGAACCTCTCATTTATCTGTCTGTGGAGGGCAAGCCATTTCTGAATGTATGCTACTTATCTGTATCTATAGTGGTGAAGTTCGCTCCCTGACTGAAATAGAGATATGTGTGTCACCCTCACTCCCTCACCCAGTCCCAGTAATAGATACAAAACATGCCCTAGTAGTCTAGCGGTCCCCCCCACCCTATCCCAGTATTACATATAAAACTTGCCCTGGTAAACTATCGGGCCCCTCTCCCTCACCCAATCCAAGTAATACATACAAAACTTGACCCAGTAGTTTGTTGGCCCCCTCTCCCTCATCAAATCCCACTAATAAATGCAAAACTTGCCCTGGTAGTCTAATGGTTTTCACTCCTGGTCCCAGCATCTCTACTGTCCAGTGTCCCCATGTCGTCATCCCCTCTGCTCACCTCTGCTGCTTGCCACCTTCTAACTCACACAAGAATATTCAGATTTGTTATAAAAGACATTGTATCTATTAGTAGTAGTATCATTTATTCACAATTGTCAGCTCACTTCCCTCCCAGTACACCATTACAATAAAGCAAAAACAGTATAGAAAATATTGAAATTATAATACAAAATAATAACCTAAATAAATCCTATCACAATATAAAAATATTATATGCAAATTAGCAGATTTGAAAACAGGTCTAATAAATATTTAACCACATTCAAAAAATAGAAGACTGGGAATCCACATGATATGGTGAGTTAATCCCCAAATGTCTGCACAAACAAATATGTCTTCTGGCACCTTTTTAAAGGTCTCCACTGAGGGGGCCTTCCTCAGGGCTGTTGGGAGAGTGTTCCATAAGGCTGGGCCTGACACATCAAAGGCCCAGTCACCCAAGGGTTTTACCCTTACATTGGGTGTCACAAGGAGGCCCTCCTCAGTGCCACAGTGGAGGTGAAGAGGTTGCAAAGACACATATGGATGTAAGAGGTCTGCCAGATAGCCCAGTCCCAATCCATGTATGGCCTTATAAGTGAGCAAACCCTCTTTAAAGGAGAAACACCACTTAACCAGCAGCCAATGCAGATCAGGCAGTTACAGGGAGACTCGACTCGACCTTGGAAGTTTGGTTAACAACTTAGCAGCTGTATTCTGCACCAGCAACAGGCACTGTAGCGTGCCTCCACTGACCCTGAAGTACAGGGTGTTGCAGTAGTCAAGCCTTAAAGTGACAAATACATGTACCAGTGTAACAAAGACTCCAGGGGGATAAGGAATTTAATCTGGCAGAAATTCCTTAGATGGTGAAAGCCATTCGGGACTACTGCCAGCACCTGAGCCTCAAATGACAACCCCTCGTCCAGAATTGCCCCCAGATTTTTCACCTTATGGCAGCCAGGAGCTCAGAGGAGCTGAGCAGAAGCCCCATCTTCCTCTTGGTAGCCACCACTCCACCTCTTCAACCTGGCTTGATCACCAGCACTTCATCTTATTTCGGTTTAGTTATAAGCAGCTCAAGGACATTCAGTCTTGCATCCTGGCCAGTCACCTATTGAGCACATCAACCGCACATGGTATACTGGGTGCAAAAGACAGTCAGAGCTGGGTGTCATCGTAATAACAGTGAAATCCAATGCAATACTGTCTAAGGAACCTCCCTAGGGTAAGCATCTATATCATGAACAGCATGGGTGAAAGGACTGAACCCTGGTTACACCACAGGGAAGGAAGGTTGGGACTTGAACCAGTATATGACTTTGCTAGTGATCCCTACTTAATCTCTGAGGCAGTCAAAAGCAGCCCATGGTCCATGGTATCAAAAGCTGAAGAGAGATCGAGGAGAATGAGAATTCACTGCTCTCCTTTATCTCTTGTCCTCATCAGGTCATTATGCACCCTAACCAGCACAGTTTCAGTGATATGCCTTAACTTAAAACCACACTGGAGAGACTCATAAATCCCTTTTACATGACAGGCTCTGCACCATACTGATGGGTGCAGAGTCACTGCAACATTACCTCTCTTGTTGTCTATAGTGGAGTCACACTGCATCTCAGGGGAACATTTCCTCACCTGGTATTCTGTTTCTCTGGGTTTGGCATTGTATTTTACCTTTTTTCACCACTCCCTGTTGTCTAATCTGATGATGGTGCTTACATCAATTCTGGGAAACAAAAACCAAGGGGAAGAGTACACAATGGGGGGGAGGTACTAACAACAACAAAAATGGAAAGGGACCTAGCGGTAGTCATATCAGATGACCTAAAGGTAAGCAAGCAATGTGAGAAGGCATAAGGAGAGCTGGGGGATACTGGGATGTATATAGAGAGAGGCATTACCAGTAGAAAACAGGAAGCTGTTATCCCTCTGTACAGACAGTTGGTGAGACCCCATCTGGAGTACTGCGTGCAGTTCTGGAGACCCCATCTCCACAAGGACATAGACGAGATGGAAGCAGTCCAGAGAAGGGCAACTAAAATGGTGCAGGGTCTGCACCAGAAGCCATATGGAGAGACTAAAAGAGCTTAAAATGTATACACTAGAGGAAAGAAGGGAGAGGGGGGACATGATAGAAACATTCAAGTACCTCAAGGGAATCAACAAAGTCCAAGAGGGTAGTATCTTTCAGAAAAAGAGAAGTGCAAGAACAAGGGGACAGAATTTGAAGATGGGGGAGGGGGGACAGCTGAGGGGCAATGTGAGGAAGTATTTTTTCATGGAGAGGGTGGTGGATGCATGCAACAGCCTTCCTAAGGAGGTTGTGGGGTCAAAAACAATGGGGGAATTCAAGAACGCATGGGACAGATATGGCAATTCTGGTGGGGGTTAAGAAGAAGTAGGCTGTTGGTTAACTAGGATCTGCAGCTTATCCAATATGTAGGGAAATGGGCAGACTGGGTGTGCCAAGCAGTCCTTATCTGCGGTTAAAGTCTATGTTTGAGGATAGCCTCTTGCAAGAGACTCCTCTACTTCCCAGGCTACACTTCCCCATACATGGTCCCGTTGCTTGTGTGTCAAATATTCTATCCAAGTTCAGCTAAATATATCCTCAGATAGAAAGAAAGCTGAACTCAGTACACTAGTTACTTTTCTGAAATGGGGCCTATAAACAACTTTAAGAGTGCTCCAAAAGTGGAGCCATCTTACTGGGCATGAGCTTATGCATATTCATATCCTGTGGGATTTGATTATGTAAAAGAGCTTGCCCAGTATTACGGCTCCACTTTTCAAGCACTTTTCAAGTAGTTTGTAGCCCCCATTTCAAAACAGTAACTAGTTTTCTGAGTTCAGCTTTCTTTCTAATATCTGTAGATATGTTTAGCTGAACTCAGGTACAATATGTTACCTGGACCACTCACCTTCCCCCCACCTCGACACAGATGTCTCAGGCTCTCCACCAACCAGAAATGCTAGCACAGCCACAAGATCAGTATTGTCCTATATGTATATAGAGGAACGTAGACCGGCACCTGCTCAAAGCACTTTACTTAAATCCAGCTCGTATTGTGAATAAAAAGCCGAGTGTGCTTATATTATTCAATGAACTTTTAATTAGTTAAAAAACTCACTTGAAAGGTGGCACAAAACCTTTGAGAAAGCTAACAAGCGAAACGCGTCAGGTGACGTCTGTTGGAAGTGACCTCTGTCTTTACTCACACCTGTTAGAATGTTTACAGCCGTCTGTGCATGGACTTTTGTGGTGCTTTGTGGATTCGTGAAAGAAAAATTTCTGGACTACTGGACTACTGGGCTATCTGCAATAACTGTTTCCACCTGTGTTTTGGTATTTTGTGCCACCTTTCAAGTGAGTTTTTTAACTAATTAAAAGTTCATTGAATAATATAAGCACACTCGGCTTTTTATTCACAATACGAGCTGGATTTAAGTAAAGTGCTTTGAGCAGGTGCCAGTCTACGTTCCTCTATATATCTGTATCAGAGCTATTTCTGAAACCAGGCACTGCTCTTTCCCAAGTGCAGCCTTTCTTCCATTTTCTGAATACTTGAAGTTTTGTCCTATATGTGTAGTGATAAAAGGTAGTGATGCAGATGGAGCAAGCGGTTGGGAACTACTGCGATGTAAGTGCTTCTCTGTGTAAAAGGGGCTTTAGATGTCAAAGGCAGTGATGTGTACCACCAGCTGCTGCACAACCATCTTATCAATAGCCTTTCACAAAAGGGTAGGTTAGAGACTGGTTGGTAATTTGACAAGACAGTTCATTCCTAAGATGGCTTTTCCAGAAGGGGCTTCTTCGGTGCATCATTTCCGACCAACTCACCGAGTATATGCGAGCCCATAATTTGTTATGCAGTGAACAACATGGCTTTAGATCAGGCCATAGCACAATCACCACCCTCATCAAATTCTCCTGTTTCATTCACTCTGCCCTTGACCGTAAACGTCTGGCCAGAGCCATCTTCGTGGACCTCTCTAATGTCTTTGATACAGTCTCCCACCCCCTCCTCCTGGACACACTCCACCACATTGGTCTATCACGTGGACCACTCTCTTGGTTTAATAGCTACCTTACCTTCAGTTCCAAATGTGTTAAGATAAATTACACCCTATCTTCCACCCTGCTTGTCTGCTTGGGCATCCCCCAGGGATCCATATTGGGCCCCCTACTCTTCAGTATCTACTTAAATGCACTACCCAAATCCTGCTCCGGTAACCTACCACTATATGCTGATGATGCAGTTCTCTATGCCGCATACCCCTGCCCTGACAACCTACAGTCCTCCCTCCAACACTCGTTCAACCAGATCAAAAGTTGGTTCACCAGTCGCAGACTTGTGGTCAACATCAAAAAAACAAAAGCTATGCTATTTGCCCACTGGCAGAGCAAGGCCAAGGACACTGAACTAAAAATCCTCTCCCACGCTCACCTCCCTCTGGAACAAGTACTTACTTATAAATACCTCAACCTTACCTTTGACACCTCCCTATCCTTCAATGCTCACATTAACGTCCTGAATTCAGCCATTAATACCTGCATCGGCCTTCTATACCAGTACAAAGACTGCCTGACACCAGAGGCTCTCAACCTGGCTGTCACTTCTTCTGTCCTCTCTCTCGTTGACTATGGGCTCCCTATCTGCTCTGCTGTGGACAACACCACCCTAAACAAAATTCACATAGCCATTAATAAAGTGTGCCAACTCCTCCTAGATGCAGACAAATGCTCCCATACTTGCACCCTCTATGCTCTTACAAACATCTTCACCCTTGAGGAGAGGGTTAACTCCATTGGGGGTCTCAGTCTCACTACTCTCATGTTCCCACATTGCAACCACTCTTTCTGCCAACAAGCATCTGTGGACCATGCCCAGGGTCAGAACCTCCCTTGCTCAGAGATCATTCCCCTATAGAGCTCCTGCCTGGTACAATGTGCTCCCCCCAGCCATCACCTCCATTCCCAATCTAGGACACTTCAAGACCATCCTAAAAAAACACATTCTCTCCTTGCACCAATGCCAGTGCAGCTGCTAATCCTCCTAACTGACCTGCACAGAGCTGCACTATGGCCGCTACCCATTGACATTGGCACCAATTGTATAGGACTAACTGTATAGAACATCTCTGCTGCTGATCTCTGTCTCTGCTATATGACAATACCCTAGAGGCTGCACCTACACTGTTAGTATACCTCCTGTACTAATACCAATACTCTAGCTATTAAATGTATAGGTCAACAGCCACCCAGGCTACTATATGTAAATACTTCCTTAAAACTGTGTTGTCTCACTATTGTATAGATCACTGTTACTGCTATACGACAATGCCCCAGAGGCTGCACTTGTATTATAATTGTTTCACCGTAATAATATCAACCCTAGCTACTACATGCATAGACTTTCAGCCACCTTGGCTATTATATGTAATTACTTGAAATGTGATGTCCCACTAATGTACTATCTCTGAATGTATGACTATGCTGACATGGAGCCTTTGTAAATGAGTCTATGACTCAAAGGGTTGTAGTTCCTATGATTAACTAAATAAATAAATAAATAAACATCTTTCAATGCCACCAGGAAGACATCCTCCACAAGGGAGCAACTGGCAATCTCCATGAAAACTGGGTCCGGCTGCTCAACGCAACTCAGTAGTAAATTGCTTTGGACCTTGAGCCAGTTCATAAATGCTGGCCTCAGCTCCAAGATGTCTTCACTAACCTCTGCCATTGTCATTAGTCCAGAATCTCCTCATGACCACTCAGTGCATTTGAATCTCCTGTATACTGTACTCCCGCATGTACAATAGTGATACAGTGACTTCTATAGCAAAGCTAAATGTACTTGTGTGAGTTACAGTGTGGCTGCCATTTGCCCTCCCTGCACCTCTGCTGGTAGCTGCCTTGGGGATGGTAGGCACTGGAACCAGACACCTGGAATAGCTAAAATCAGGAGGGGAACCATTATACTACCAGGGCAAGTTGTGTATGCATTACTGGAACTGGACAAGTGAGGGGGACCACTAGACTACTAAGACAAGTTTTGTATGTTTTACGGGGACCAGGTGATGGAAGGAGACCACTAAACTAACAGGGCAAGCTGTGCGTATATTCTGATGTTTTCTTTTCCTTTCATGCACAGTGAAGAAAAATTATCAAAGTGTTTGCTCCTCTTGAAATACTAGTTAACTCCAGTCATTTTTAATATCTCATCTAAAAGCTGCAGTTTGTCTGTCAATGCAAAGAAATTAGAGGGATTTGTTTAGACAGTCGAGTGTGCACCTAAAGACACTCTCTAGCCTCCCAGATTCCCAAGGGCAAGTAGTACCTACACTGGGACGATAAGGGCACACAATGAGTCTTACATGTGATTCCCCACTTGTGCTGCTTGTGTACATAATTGATGCTATTGAAGAACTGCAAAATGCATCAGCCAATGTGTTACAGTACATGGAAAGAAATTTCAGCAAAAGATCTAGAGCCTATGTAAAGCAGTGATTTATTTTTTTTATGTAAGACAAACTGCTGCTTTATAAAGCCACTCAATTGCACCCCCTCCCCCCAAAAATGTGTCCATTTAACTCACTCAAGGTGAACAATTTTGACTGGATGGACCCCAGCTGGAGCCTTCCAGACAGTCTTCCAACAGTTTGCCTCTCTATTAGTGCAACTCCTATATCAGCAAGCAGTTTACCCCTTCAGCATGAATCTAATGTGCAGGATGCAATACTTTCTAATCCAGACCATTTTGATCGAGGAGGATTCTGAAGCTGTCACTGTTGGTCAAGAGACACAGGGGAAAAGATCTTGGAAAGGGACCCACGTGGACTCTTTTAAGATAGTGGAATAAGCAGAATGTCAGAAAAGCTTACACATGGCTTCACTGCACCAGATTCAACCCCCCCATAATCATTTTGTAACTGCATGTGGAGTATTGTAGGTGATCAGGCTGTCTGCCTTCACCAAAGTATTCAGATCTATCGCACTTATGCTCCTACTGATGTATTATTGCTTACTGGCACTTGCTCCCTCATATTTATTTATTGTAGATATCAGATTACATACCTTTGAGTCATAGACTCCTTTACAAAGGTTCCACGTCAGAGATACAGAGACTTTAAATACAGTACAATACAAAAAATTAAATACAGCAATTACAACGGGGACGCAAGGAAGTATGTACCACAAGCAGTACTGTGTCAAAGGGCTGCAAGTAACAGAGTAATCAGTTGAATTCAATGCAGAGCACAGAAGAATTGCATAGATACAGGAGAATTGCAAAGATACTTCAGACACATACAAGCAATCAGTGGTATCAGACATGCCCAGGCGGTAACTTGATTACATATGTAGATTAGGCTGGACAGGGGAGTCCATTGTTAACTATAACACACACCAGGGATGACAAGACCAAAGTAAGGTCCATTGCCCAACTGGGAGAGGCAGGCTGTGCTTTGACGTTAACGACAGTCGCAGGCTGTGTCTAGGGTAAGTAGGTTTCACAGGTGGGCCTTGAACCATCCCAGTTTAGGTTCAGAGAGGAGGGAGCTAGGGAGTGAGCTAAGCCAGGCATGAGCATGGTAACTAAAGGTTCTTTGACCCTGGGAGGTCTTATAGTGGGGAACCCGGTAGTGAGTGGTCACAGATTGCCGAGTGTGCCGGGTGGACAGGGGAGATTGGAGCGGGGGGGGGGGAGAGCAGGTGGAAGTAGGCCAGCAGAGATTTTTTTAGTGAAAAGGCAGGTCTGATATTTGGGCCTCCCATCACAGTTTAGCCAGCTGGTGGTGGAGTAAAGGGAGCAGGTGTGTGTGAATTTGTCACAACCAGTGGCTAGTCTACAGGCCTTATTAACTCATTGCCTCCTACAAACGTCTATAGGCGTCAGCAAATCTAACTACAGTGTGTCCCAGAATGCCTACAGAAGTCACCTACGGACTTCCTGTGTGCCCTAGAAACGTCTGGAGGAGTCACTCACATATTTTAATATTACTTGCCAGCCAGAATTGATTAGAATTGACTGCATAGTACCATTAGAAAGGTAATGTTGTGCTGAACAACCTTGCCACTGACACTTTGTGTGTATCATGTTCACTTTAGGAGTTATTCATATTTGTTTATGACATTTTGTCAATCTAGAACCACCTTAGCACTTTGAAAAAAAACACACATTCTGGGTATCTTAGCCAGTATAAAACAAAAACCAAATTGAGTACAGCTGATTGCATAGAACCGTTGGAAAGGTAATTTTGTGTGGAACAACTGTGCCACTGATATGTTGTGTGTGTCATGTATACTTTAGGAGTTATATGCATTTGTTTATGGTATGGTGTGTATGGCTGACATTTTTTCCATCAAGACTCACCTAAGCAGCTTGAATAAAATGCACTTTTTTGACACTTCAGCAGGCATAAAAAAAAGTATTGATTACAATTGATCACATAGCATTGTTGGAAAGGCAATTTTGTGCTGATCATCTTTCATGCTGATACTCTGTGTGTATCATGCATAGTTTTGGAGTTATATGCATTTGTTTATGATATGGTGTGTGTGGTTGAGATTCATCCCTCAAATCTCACCAAAGCACCTTGACTAAAATGGGGAAAAATTATGTTTCATAGTAAAAAGATATCTTTTTTTTAACAAACATAATAGTAAAACACCATCTAATGTCTGTATGCTTAATTTGGTGTTGATATTTGATATATTTTCCAATAAAAAATGGCTTATGTTGCCTTTTTTTAGTGACAAATATTTTTTCCCAGTTTTACACCGCATAGAAAAAAACTAAATTACTTATTATTACATGTATACCACCATTGGAAAGGCAATTTTGTGCTGAATAACTCTGCCACTCATACTTTGTGTCTAGCATGTACGGTTATTGAGCTATTAATATTTGTTTGCGACATGCTGACTATGGCTTGATTTGCTTAGAAAGGCCCAGGATTCACCGTTAAAAGTATGCAGGAGATTCAGGAGACAAGTGGTGTAATCTCAGAGTGAGCCTGTGGAGGCAATGAGTTAAGGGCCATCCTGATTTTGTTAAAGTGTGTGTTGTCCGCTGCCCCATAGATTATGATGCCATAGTCTACTAGTGATAGGATCGATGAGGAGACTGCTAGGTGTAGAGCTTCAGGAGGGAGGCAGCACTTGTACCGATGGAGTAGACCAATCCACACATTGATAGCAGCACTCAGTTTCTGAATGTGGTCATGGTAGGTGAGTCCAGCATCTAGGGTGATACCCAGGTATTTGAAAGTGGTAACCTGCTCAAGAGGGTCATTTTGAGAGTTCAGTATAAGCAGAGGTAGCCCCTTGTTCCTATTTTGGGCATGGGCGAACACCATTGATTTAGTTTTTTTATAGTTTAGAACCAGCCTGTGTTGGATGAACCAGGATTCAGCTTCCAAAAAAGATCTTTGGAGAGCACATCGGAGAGTGGTGGGGTCAGTATGGGAGCTGTAGAGGACGGCATCATCAGCATACAGGATTCATTTCCCAGAGCAAGCCTTGGGTAGGGAGTTGAGAAACAGGGAGAACAGTAGTGGGCCTAGAATTGAGCCCTGTCAGACCACTGAACTGACTTGGCACGGGGGAGACTGTGTGTAGGCGAGTCTGACTTTCTGGGTTCTCTTAGACAAGTAGCTGGCAAACCAGCCAGTGGACTCAGAAGACAGGCATATATGAGTGAGTGACTCCGGGAGAAGCATATGGTGCACTGTATTGAATGCCTTGGATAGGTCTATAAAAATGGCACCAGCTGTGTGGCCCATGTCAAGAGATGTATGGAGGGTGTTGGTAAACTGCAGGAGGGCTGTGGTGGTGCTGTGGTTGTTGCGGAAGCCATGCTGCTCTGGGTACAGGAGGAAGTATTTGGAGAGGTAGTCTGTAAGCTGCATGGCCACAATTTTCTCCAGGGCTTTGGAGAGGGGAGGTAGCATTGAGATGGGGTGGTAGTTCCCTGGCTGGGTGCGGTCACCACTTTTGAGAATGGGCATGATGAGCGCAACCTTCCATTTCAAGGGAAACTGGCCCAGTGCTAGGAAGCCATTCAACAGCTTGGTGAGGGGGTAGAGAACTTCATCAAAGGTTAACCTAAGTATCTTAAGATCCAGTGTATCACTGCTGAAACATGACTTACTGAGAGCCTTGCGGAGCAGGGGGTCTGCTTCACACTGAGATATTAATTTAAAGCGGAAGGAGGGGGATGGAGGGAGTGATTGGGTGGCCGGAGGGGTGGGGGAGAAGAAATTAGGGGGAGAACACTGCTAAGGTCAGAGAATGAGGTGTTTATACTGTATACCTTTATACTGTTCAGTGGCACATGCTCCCCCATGCATTGCCACTCAGCAACACCTAATCTACCTTCCCTATTCAGGGAAGGTGCAGTCAATATTTTACAAATATTAACCCAAGCTGAGAGGGAGAATGGTTGAGTGAGAACAGCTGTGCAGTGCAACAGGGTATAAGGGAGAGCTAACAAAATGCTGTGGTGCAGAAGGAGAGGGATTACAAGTAGGAGAAAGGGGGTGATACTTTTTCTATATTGATCACTGGTGAGAACATATTTGGAGAAGTGTGTCCAGTTCTAAGGGCTGCAACGAAGGAAGGACAGGGATAAGTGGAGGCAGTGCAGCAAAGGGCCATGAAGATGATCCTAGGCCAGCCAATCAAGGCTTGCTGTATGAGGAATCTAGTGGAAAACCTTAACATGTACTGTACTCACTAGAGGACAGAAAAGACAGGGAGTCTTAACAGAGACTTTCAATAGCGTGGACATGACAAGATTGTTTAAAGCAGCAGTGTAACGAAAATGTTTTCAAAAAAGCTAGTTTCATCTACAATGAATACAAATATTAGCATGCCTGTAAAATCTTCTTTTCTAGGTACCTTCTATACTGAGCACTGTGAGTTTTTATTTCTTTTCTCGAACCTAACACTTACCGTGCTTATGATGGTATTTCTAAGCCAAATGTGGAAGCCATCTTTTTTTCTTGAGAAAAATAATAATAAAACATTTATAAAATATTCAGATGTTGGTGGAACTAGAAGATGTTACCACTAAATAAAACTAAAAGATGCCTAGAATCTTCTATAGTGAAAAAAGGTAGGGTCAAATGTTTTGCCCAATTTTGTTGCAGTTCAGCTTTATACTGAGAACTAGCATGTATACTAGAGGGCCTGCTGTCAAATTGAGGTGGAAATTTCCAGGAGTACAACAGGAAATATTATTTCACACAAAAGGTGGTGAATGGATGGCACAAACATTCTGGCTAGGTTATGCAGGCGAAGACAAGAACAGGATTTAAAAGGGAGAAGAGCACATATAAAAGTATTATGAGAAAGGAAAGGCGGAGGGGAAGGGTGATTGGGAGGGAGGATGGAGACTGCAGTACTTCCTAGTAGAGAATCATAGGACACACTCAGTGGACTGCTCAGGTCTTTTTCTGTTTGTCATTTTTTTCTGTTTTAATCTTTCTGTCACAACTGTAAATTCTGGTTGTGTCGCCAGTCTCTATCTCTAGCTAACATTGATGCAGGTGTAACATTCCATCTTTCCTTGTGGACTCCAACCCAACAATTCCTGTAGCTTGGCTTATTGCATCAGGGCCATACTATGCATCTGGTGCACTGACACCTGTGGATATATGGAGGCTGCCACATCTGACATAAAGAAAGGTGCAGCTTGTGGTTTGAACTACTACTCATAACTGCTTTCTTGTCTGCTAAACTGTTTCAACTTTTATTCAGAACTTAATGATCACACTGCATATGTGCATTTCTGTCAGGGCGGGAACACTGCATTGCAAAGTTCTTTTCAGTCCAGCAGTGGGAGAGGAGAAAATACTGTGCATGACTATTTCATTCAGGGGCAAATAATTTACCTACTGCCTTGTGGACGGGATCCAGCTGGTCTTTGTTGATCATTACTGCTTCTAGTCCCTCTCCAGTGTGCTAAATGTATCACAAGACTCAGTCCTTGGCGCCATCTCATTTTTGATTTTCTTATATTTATTTATTTATTTATTTGAAAAGTTCAGAATTACAAACATTTGAATCTGAGACTCCTTTATAAAGGCTTCATGTCATGGAAGTACAAATAAGATTTTAAAAAGACAATACAATAAAGCAAACAAAACAGGATACATCAAATTGCACAGGGTAATTGTCAACCCAGAGGCGAACACAGTACAGTGGATTTCAAGGAATATAAGGCATAGTGTAATAAATCAGTCACTTAAATATGATTTACCCAAGGCATGTTTCTACATGTACACCCATATGTGTGCACATGACTCTGTGTCTCTCTTGGCTATTGTCTCAAGCTGTCTGCACAGCCGCAGTGCGACTTCAACAATATTCATCACTGGTTCAATGCCAATCACTCACACTAAGTACCGTGCCAAAATAATATTCTCCATAACTATTGACACTAAATAGCAGCTGGTTAAAATTCAAGCTTCCTTGGTTTTCACAACCCTGGATAGTTTCCAAATGAAAGAAGCTGCTCCCTTTAAATACCTGGGTGTCTTATCTGACAGTCATTTGACTTCTGTCACATCATTACCATACACAAACAACTCCTCCCAAACCTCAGATTGCCAGAATTTAAAGTAAACCACATAATAGTTTTCTGCAGTTTATATAAACAGCAGAATAGTTTTTTTTGCAGTTTACATTGAAGAGTCAATATATACTGTGAAAAAAAAACAATTCTGCAGTGTACCTTAACTTTTTAATGTAACCCGAAGAAAATTATTCCATGGATCATATAAACCATGGAAAACTATTTCATGGTTTATATTAAATTCTATAGAATGCTTCTTGGAATTCTTTGGAATTTAAAAACAGTTCTGAAAAGCATTTTGGAACAGCCCCTGCCCACTATTCTGCCCGCTGGTGCTTTACTTTAAAAACAAAATAGGTAAATCCCACTGCCTACCTCTACCTAGATAAGCACCACCACCACCCTCCTAGCCTGCACTGAGAGCCTCCCAGAGTCACTTTGTTTGAATTAGTAATATTTTAATCAGGTCCCATGCTTTGTGGCAATTCTCATCCTTCTAATTTTACTGGCGGGCCTGAATTCTGTTTCTTGTCCTAGAAGTGTTTTGTGTGCAGTCACACAAAGCACTGCTGGATTGAGAAGCTGGCATTCTGGCCTGGCGGTGAAACTAGAAGGACAAGGATCAGTGTGCAGCATGGAAGCTAATGCAATATTACCACTTTAAACATGGTGACCCTGGAGGTTCTCAGGGTAGGGTGGAAGGCTGCGGGAACTCAAAAGATAACTGACAGTCTGCCTTGGGTTGTGGAGCCCAAACCCAAAACAAAAATGTTCCCGTATTTGATTTCTGAGGGGTCCCTGTCTGCTTCCAAAACCCTCAACTGCCACCACAGAACTGCCACAGAAATAGGAAACTAATTCTGCAGAAGTTCTGCAGCAAAAGGGTGACTCGCTGAAGAACTAAGAACCAAACTGCCACAGAGAAACTGGGGCCTTGGATATATAGCACTTCCCTCAAATACTCCTTGTACTGGTTGAACCCCCTCCTACACTCCTGTCACTTTGCCCTTGACTGACCTCCCTGCATCCATCATTATTCCCTTTACTCCTACCTCTCTCTTGTCACTCAAGGGAAGTCACTTCTCTTTCACTGCATCTACAAATTTTCAATTGGGTCTGTACCCTGCAGTCTCAGTTTCCTTCTGTATTGTCCCCTCTCATCTGCCTACCACCTCAGCAAAACTGATCACCACTGTTCCCCTTGCTGTGCGATAAGGTCTATACTGGGCTGGCATCCTCTTCCTGTGGGTTCCCCTGGCCCTGGTCTTGGCCCTTCCTTCATCTATTCTGCCTCCTCCACCTCTACACTGAAGCCTCTTCTCGATGATCACACCTCCCATTTCTGTTTTTATACTTTCTCTTTCTCTCATCCTACCTTACCCTCCTGTCTTCACTTCCCATTCCTCTTATCCCTTTTCATCCCCTCTAACTTACTGTATCCTGCCTGTTTCCAAGCAGTTTAAGTGGCTCAACAGGCAGCATGCTCAACCCTGTGGCTGAAATTTCAGAAGGTCATGGATTCTACTCCCTCAACATCAACATGTATTACAACACTCTGGAGGGTTCTAGTGCCATTCTTTGGTTGAGACATTACATTATTGTTCCTTCTGTCCATTTTTGGAGGCTTTCCAGGTGGAAAGTAAAGAACCCATTGCACTTACTATAAGAGGAGGGACTTTTCTCTTCTGCCCTAGGAGACATTTGCCTGGTCAATAAAAAAGGCATGTTCTCTCATTCCAGGATTTACCTGGAAATGAGCTGTCACAGCTAAGGCAAGGTAGGGTAATTTTATTTTAATTAGAAAATGGGTAAAACGATTTCAGCCTTCTGATTGGCTGTCGGACTTCTCTAGTTGGGCATCTATCAGCCAACAGATGCCCGACTATTAAAAGTACCAGCCCAGCCAACCATATTACCACAATCATGCTGCCCAGCCTGCTGTGTAATTGGTTGAAACCCCCTCATTTCATATTTAAATGTCCGCCATTTTTTTCTCTCGCTTAGCTAGAGACACCCCCCCTGTCTGTGCCCCGGTCACGTCACTGATCCTTCACCAATTCCCACAAAACGGCAGCCACCAAAAGCCTACGAATTACATGCTTTCTACAGGTTTACTTTCTTTTTCTGCCACCCTGTTCGATCTCCTCCCACAAAATCTACAGACATTCCCTGATGTCCTTTCTTGGCTGATGCACAGCTCTGCCGCCTGCCCACCACCTCAGCTTCTCTCATACAGAAGACACCCGCTCCACTCCCATTCTGCTCCCATTTCAAATGGTGCTGCACAACAAAGAAAGAAATTGCAGCCTTACATTCCTTTACATAAGTCTCTCCCACAAAACTTCTTTGATCGCTTGCTTCTGTTTTGTCATCATGGCAACACAATGTGCATCTGGAGTCAGGAAAGTGAAGCTGTGAGCCCAGTCCACTTCAAGTAACTGGTGGTGGACAAACTGCATCCCCATACAAAATAGTGAACTTCTATTTCAAGAAGGGGTGTGTGTGTGGGGGGGGGGTGACACTCTGCACTTTTAAAGGGGGGTTATAAACAGACTGCTATAGGAAGTTGTGACTGCACACAACCAGTTTATTTAGGCAGAGGAACTATTTTATTACAAAATGACTCTTTAACAATGTGTTAACAATTTTTTAACTCTTTTTTTTTTTTTTTACCAGTGCCCATTTTCTAAGTGCAATAATACCCTCCAGGGTGGGCGGTATGGGCTATACCAAACCTTCCAGGGTCTATAAGGCCCTCTGCCTATGGTGTTGTGCCTCATTATGCCCCTGGGCGGTCCAGTATAGCCCAATATCGCCCACCCTGTTGGCTATTATTTCTTACGTAACCCATCCCTTAGGGCTCTGAGCATCTTACAGTCAAACAGATAATTAAATAAAATCATTCATAAAATTATTATACAATTAAAATACAGGAGAATTATACTTCAGTGTCATGATCCAAAGCACTGCAAAAATAAATGTGACCTCAGGAATGTTTTTAAAAATGTCAGGGATGGTTAGTGTTGTGCGAAACTGAGAAATTTCATTATGCAAAATATCTTGTGGAATTTGTGCATTTCGTGAAATATTTCACAGGAGCAAAAGGCAAAATGTTGCACAAAAATGTGAAATTTCACCTGAAAATTGTGAAATTTTGCCCCCAAACAGTGAAATTTTGCCCACGAAATGGTGAAAATTGCTGCTTGCGGGCAAAATTTCACCATTTTCAGGCAAATGATCACATTTTGCTGTGAAATTTCACAAGTTCTCACCCCTTAAAATATTCTGCATAAAGGAAGAATTTCGCAAAATATTTTGCGCTGTGCAATTGCTGATTTCGTGACAAGATGACAGGCAAAATGTTATTTCGCAACATCTCTAGGGGTGGTGAGTCTCTCACTTATTGGGGAATAGAAATCTAGAGGTGGCCACTAAGCTAGCCAGAGTGGTGTACTCACTTGAAGATGGGGACAAACTTCAGGAGGATCTGCACAATCTGGGTGATTGATCTGATTCCTGCAGCCTCAGATCCGGTGTAGCCATTTTTTGTTGTATTTTACAATTTAGTTACCCAGAATAGCTCAGTTGAGATTCATCATCTTGCTTCTAGTGGTGTTCTGCTTCTACTCATTTCTATAGCTGACCGGACATGGGCACTGAGAGGTTAAGCGACTTGTTTAAGGTTCAGCCATGGGTATTTAGCTCTAGCATTGGCTGTTCTGGTGCTTAACTAGTTTGATAACCACTAGACCACACTGTCTCCTGTAAATGCAAAGTACTGAATTTGGGGAGGTAAAACAAAGGTAGGACCTGCATACTGAGTATGGCTCCTCTTCCTGCAGTTGAGGATGAAAAGGTGCTGGAGTCATAATAGTCGAGAAGAAGCAGCATGTGAATATTGTCAAGAGGGACAGTAAAATGCTGGGGTGCACCAGTAGAGGTGACCTGTAGAGTAGGAGGCGTAATTTTGCCACTTGACAAGAACCTTGTCTGGCTTCAGCTGGTGTATTATGTACAGTTTTGGTCTCCTCAATACAAAAAGGCCATTGAGACAATCAAGAGGATGCTGCACAGTGTCACCAAAAATAATCACTGGTATGGGAGACAAACGCTATGAGCAGAAGCTGGAGGACCTTAACATGTTCACTCTGGAGAAAAGAAGGCTGAGAGAGGATATGGTCTCTGTCTTCTATATACTCAAAGGCATCGATAAGATGAGATGTTTGATCTGGTGTCCTGAGCAGGATATGGGAATGTGACCTAAAGCTCAGGTGTGGAAAATTCAGAGCTAACATTGGAAGGCACTTTTTCTTCCAGAGGTTGGTGAACCTATGAAATAGCTTACCAGCAGAGACCATGCACATGAAGACACTATGACTCTTGAAGGTAAGCCTGAACCAATATCCACTTAGCAGAGGAATCACTAGGTACCCTTGGTAATAGAATGGATAGGGAGTCATTGTAAATTGTACATTGCAAACTGGTACTTGTCCATATAGAATTAAGCAATAAGCCATGAGGGGGTGTGGGTTATCTGGCGACTTACCACAGCTGGAGTGGTTTGCCCACAAGGCACAGCTGAGTGGGTAAATCCTCACCAGCCATGGTAAATCCCCCGACAACCCACACCCCCAAGCGGCTTATTGCGATTATGCCATCACATCTTGTCATGGATGAGAGTTTAAATTGTTTTATTTTATTTTTTCCTGTGGAAAAAAATGATTTTATTAAGAATTATCCTTCCATGGAAAAAAGTAGTCCATGGTTTTTAATGCAATTCTTTATTTAAGCTTTGTGAAGTGAGTGATAATAACAGATAGTGCGGTTTTCAGTGGTAAATAACATGAAATGAGGGTTTTAAGCTGTTAAACAGTAGTAAATTGTAAAAACAGGCTTTCAACTTGTTAAATACTAGTACATTCTATCAGGAAAAGTTATTAGTGCTCATACTGTAATGTAAGGTGACATTCTCTTTATTAGAAAGGAGTTTTTTAAATAGTCCATATATTGTGTAGATTTTTTTATTATGCTGTGGTGCACAGCAGTTTGTTTGGCTCTGTTTCTTTAAATTATTGTGAGGTAGGCTGCATTTCATTCTGTGGATGCAGTAATGTGAGACCTTTGACCTGTTGAGGATAAGAGAAAGGGCTGCTGTGTCTGAGGTGGAGAGAGGTGCCAAGTTCAAGCTGGTAGGTGCAGAGACCCGAGGTGATGTAGTCAGCTGCAGAGGCGACTGGAGAATTGGGGTTTTGGATGGTGGGACCGGAGCGATGTACGGCATAGCTGTATTTGGCTGAGGTACATTTTGTTGCTGAAAAAATGTGCTACCATTTTGAAGGCTTTCGAAAATTTGATTTAGTTCAGTTTCATCAATGAGGTCAAATGAGGATCCATTTTGTTTGTTAATTTTTTAAAATGCGAGGAGTACCAGTGGCAGTTAGTGAGAGCAAAGATGGTGACTTTGTGATGTTGGGTGGGGGGTCGGACTGATATTTTGTTAGGGTAGCACGAGGATGTGGCAGGCTGGCACCTTTGCCAGTGATTATCATAGGATTTACAATGGGGCTAAGGTGCCAGTCTGCCTTTCTGATTGGCTCTTGGTTAATGTCCATGGTATAATACTTACTTTATCCCTGCTTGTAAAGGCCTGGGCGTGGGCATAATGGACCTATAGTATCTTCTAAACTCAAATTACTAAGTTACTGTGACTAAGTGTACTCTTACTAGTCAACTAAAATAATAAATATGCCTTGTCCATTCTTCCCTGGTGAATCTTTGCTTCTGATATTGTGGTCTTATGGGACTCCCCGACATTCAGATTTCACAGCGCATGTAGCTAGCTCAGTCTAGTACTGCTGGACTTCTGTTACTTTTGCACATTGTCTCTTTATCACATTTTTTACAGAATTTTGCATTTTTATTTATTATTTGTATGTAATAACTGGGCACTTTTTTTTATGTTGATTGCACACAATTTTGTAATATTTTCATGCCACATTTTCAACAGTGGCGTTTTTCCACACCTCCTTATGAACAGTACAGCTGCCATTTTTCACATCCTGGATAAAATATGTTTTTACAGTCCTGCCGGAGAATAGCACGGTCACTGTGGGAAATCATTGTGTGGGACAGATTAAGATCGAACGAGTGAGAGGGCGGAGTGACCAAGCTCAACTGAGCTCTGTCGGGACTGCTGCGGATTTGTGCAGAAAAAGGGCAGAACACAAGAGCCCAGTACAAAAGGGCAGCCTGCAACACTGGGAGAAACATAATGAGAGAGTGAGTGATGGAGGGGGAGTAAGCAAACTCACCGGAGCACTGTCAGGACTCCTGCGGATTTCTTTGTGGGCAGAAAAGAGGCGGCAATGCAGGCAGGGGCCCAGTACAAAAGGCCAGCCTGCAGCGGTGGGAGAAACAGTACGAGCAAGTGAGACAGGGGGACTGAGTGAGCTCAACAGAGCTCTATCAGGACTGCTGTGGATTTCTTTATGGGCAGAAAAAGGCGTCAATGCAGGCAGGAGCCCTGTACAAAAGGGCCGCTTGCAGTGCCAGGAAAAACAGACTGAGCGACCTTAACAGAGCTCTGTCGGGACAGCTGTGGATTTCTTTGTGGACAGACAAAGGTGCCAATGTAGCCAGGAGCCCCGTATGCAAACGCAGCCTGCAGCGCCAAGAGAAACAGAATGATCGAGTGACACAGTGGTAGTGAGCAAGATCAATGGAGCTCTCTTGTGACTGCTGTGTATTTCTTTGTGAGCAGAAAATGCGGCAACTCAGGCAGGAGCCCAGTACAAAAGGTCAGATTGCAGTGCCAGCCGAAACAGAATGAGTGAGTGAGACAGCTCAAAGGAGCTGTGTTGGGACTGATTCAATTTTCTTTCTGGCCAGAATAAGCCACCAATGCAGGCAGGAGCCCAGTACAAAAGGGCAGCCTGTAGCGGCAGGAGAAACAGAATGAGCAAGTGAGGGAGGGGGAGTGAGTGAGCTCAATGGAGCTCTGCTGGGACTGCTGCAGATTGGTTTGTGGTCAGAAAAAGGCAACAATGCATGCAAGGGCCCAGTACAAAAGGGCAGCCTGCAGTGGTGGGGAAACTAGTATGATCGAGTGAGAGAGGGGGAGTGAGTGAGCTCAACGGAGCTGTATCGTAACTGCTGCAAAGTTCTTTGTGGGCAGAAGAAGGCGTCAATGCAGGCAGGAGCCCAGTAGAAAAGGGCAGCCTACAGCGCTGGCAGAAATAGAATGAACGAGTGAGAGAAGGGGAGTGAGTGAGCTCAATGGAGCTTTGTTGGGACTGCTGCAGATTTCTTTGTGGGCAGAAAAAGGTGCCAACAGAGACAGGAGCCCAGTACAAAAAGGCAGCCTGCAGTACCAGGAGAAACAGAATGAGCGAGTGACACAGTGGGAGTGAGCAACCTCAACGGAGCTCTGTCGGGACAGCTGTGGATTTCTTTGTGGGCAGACAAAAGTGCAAATGCAGGCAGGAGCCCAGTACAAAAGGGCAGCCTGTAGCGCAAGAAGAAACAGAATGAGCGAGTGAGAGAGGGCAAGTAAGCCACCTCAACAGAGCTCTGTTGGGACAGCTGTGGATTTCTTAGTGAGCAGAACAAGGTGCCAATGCAGGCAGGAGCCCAGTGCAAAAGAGCAGCCTGCAGCACTGGGAGAAACAGACTGAGCAGTGACAGAGGGGCAGTGAGTGAGCTCACCCAGCCCTTGCCTGGTTCACCAACTACCTTGAGGGCAGGCAGTAATACACCAGCTTCAAATGTGTCCTCTCTGTCCCCTCCTCAGTTAACTGTGTGGTCCCACAGGGGTCTGTCCTTGGACCCATTCTGTTTTCCCTATTCATTAACGAACTGTCCTCTGTCACAACCCATGGGCACCCCACCCTATATGCGGATGATCTTGTCT
This sequence comes from Neoceratodus forsteri, assembly GCA_016271365.2. Taxonomy (NCBI): domain Eukaryota; kingdom Metazoa; phylum Chordata; order Ceratodontiformes; family Ceratodontidae; genus Neoceratodus; species Neoceratodus forsteri. Next base: position 262,550,707 of record JADMNL010000028.1, read on the forward strand.
TACTGACCAGTTCCTCGGAGATTACTGCCATCAACTCCAGGCTAAACTCTGACTTTGAACTCATCCAAAACTGGTTGGAGGGTCACAAGCTGACCATCAACCTGAAAAAGACCCAGGCCATGCTATTTGGCTCCGCAGCCAAAAGTAACTCCTGCCCTACTCCCATAACCATCTTTGGAACCAATGGCACCCTCCTGCAGGCTGTGGACTCCATCAAGTATCTAGGAGTTACCCTTGACCTGCAGTTGGCTCTCACCGTGCATCTTTGGAACATATGTAAGGCCACAAATGGCAAGCTTGGACTTGCCTACAGAGCCAAGAGTTGCCTCACCCTGGCTACACGACTCACCCTAGCCAGGGAGATACTTCTTCCAACGCTCTGCTATGGACTCGCTGCCTTTGCCCCTTCCCAAAATCAAGCCTAGCAAAATGGGGCACTGCCTATAACAACATATGCCACTTTGCACTCTTTGCCCCTCGCCTAATGCATTGCTGTGAGCTCTACTCACAGCTAGAGTGGCTCCCCCCTGAAAAGCACTGTGTCTTTGCCCTGGGTAACCTTGTAGATAACATAGTCAGAACAGCCACTCCTTCTGCTCTTGCCCTTCCCCTCAAACATGCAACCCCAGCCTGTAACTTAAGATCCAGTACGGCACTGGACTGCCTGGTGCCCAAGACCCACACCCTTATGAGGGAGCGGACCTTCTCCGCCCATGCGCCTAGACTGTGGAACTCCCTTTTTGCCTCAGTTCATGCCTCTCCCTCCCATCCCTGCTTCAAGGCATCCCTCTGGAGCTTCCTCAAATCAGCCTCTCATTATCTATGTGCAACATAGACCTCAGCGGAGACTCTCCCCTCCTTATTCCTCAACTTAAGGGTGATGCCGTGACTGCTGTTGATACCAGCGGCAGTTGAATTTTTTGCTGAAAATCTGCACAAAGCACTTTCTCTCCTTCTTTCTGAAGCGGGGGGGGGGGCCCTGTTATAACTGTAGGTATATGTATCTTAGGTAACTCTGATGTTACTCTACATCTTGATGTTGTTTTTCTGCTGATACGTTGTGTTATGATTCTGTGTTGCTATCTGCCTACACAACCATTTATGCCCATTGGCCTTTATGCTGTATCACCTACCTGCACCTACGTGATCGTTGCATGAGGTGCCTGCATGTTACCTTGTCTCTGCTTGATGCATTGTATGTACCTTGTAACCCTCACGGGTAGCACCTGAAAATAGGCACTTGGCTGTCTAGTGTGCTTACCTGGTAAACAAAAGCAAATAAATAAATAAATAAACACACCAACACAATCAACATTCGGCATTGACAAATGCTTGTTTTACACTGGAGAAGCTGGTTATAATTCACCATTATAACTCACGGGTTATAATGGCAAACACTTGCCAGCTTCTCTGCTGCAGAGATTGCTCTCCCTCAACCACACGGAACAAATAAACTGAAACTGTTTTCAACTACTGTATAAGACAACCTATCTACGATGAGGACTCACCAATAGAAGTAATTATTTTTGTAACCTGCTATTTAAAAATGGAGAAATTGGTTCGGTTCTGTGGCAACCTGTGAACTCTCCTCCTGATTTGAATATCTCTGTGGCAATGTGACATCAGATCAGAGCTGAGACCATCTAATATTCAGCACAAGTTCTAGTTTCTGGACTGCTTAACCCCATAAAAACAATAGTTTCTAGTAGGGATGTGTGAATACCTTTTTTCGAATTTTCGGCCGAATATTGTATTTGAGGAAGGGGGCAAATACTCAAACATTTGGTATTCATTATTTGGCTTGTGGATGTTTAGAATAAGGCCTCCTTCCCCTTCACTAGGTGGTGAGGACCAGTTTCCTGCTCACCCTCCTGGCTCCTTTAACATTAAATTCCCCCCACCATTTAATCAGTGTCAAATGATGGCAGCCACGCTGGGCTAGCCGTTTGTTTCATATCACTGTCTGCCTATTGTTTGCTTTTTTTTTTTTGCACTGCTATGCATGTTTTATGCAGCTTTTTTGTTCTCTGTCTGCCGCAGTAAGCATTTTGTTTCTGATTATTGAAACTTGGCTCACGTTTTGTGGTCCAGCTTCGAGTTTTACTTGTGGGTTGGGATTAAACGTGGGGGCAAGGGGAGCTGTGGTGGATGTTAGTCAAGCCCCTGTTCTGTTGGAAATGCAGACTGATTTTGCTCTCACTGTGTGCTTTCTGCCCGTTGCATTTGGATTGCACCTTGGAATCTCCTGGGTTTGTTTCTCTGCGGTGTCTTGCTGGCACCGAATGGATTGGTCGGGGATTGTTGCGGAGATCAAGCAGCTCAGGGCCCAGTGGTTGTCACCTAGTGTTACGTCTTTGACCAACGGCTGTGTATCCTGGAGTGTTTGTCGGAGCGCTTTGTGTTCAATGCACTTGATTCCAGGAGGTCTATTGGGAGCTGTGTTTTGGTGGATTTAACTGGAAAGCTACTGGATAGAAGGGCTCAAACTCTCTGTCGACTTTTTTTGAAGTGTCGATCATGTTGGATGTATTTTCCATGTCTGTGACTGAGTGAACTTGGACTCGTACATTAGTTGGATCTGTGGGGTTCCTGAGGGGCCTTGGGGTTAGTGTCACACACAGAAGTGAAGAGTGGGGTCGGTTGGAGGATTGATCCATTATTCCCCTCTCCTAGACTCCTGGGGTAGTCAGCCAAGGGGGGCTAACTTGTCCCGGAGTCGTGGTGGTGGGCCACTGACTTAGTGAGGTAATTCTCCTCATGAAACGCTGGAGAAAACCTGCGGCCTACTGATGGTTTTTTGATGTGGAATCAGAAGTCTGAGATTGGAAGACCAGGATTTATTTGAATTGCTGACTTTTCCTGATGACATTGGGTTTGGCATAACGAACCTCGTATTCTTAAGAGCGTATAAGATTGTGTGTTTGATGGGTCTATAGCCAGTCTGAACTTCTCCTGACAGCAAGTACTTTTTGATTTATGTACATTTTTGTGGAAATTATGTGAGCAGTGAGAGTGCCCGGTAACATATGCAAACCCACTTTTCTCCAGATATATGTGAGAGATTTATCTGGAGAGTGGCTTCCAAATTATTTCCTCAAATTTTCTTTTCCTTTTTTGCTTATTATTTTATTATTATTATGTTGATGTGTATTTGTTTTATAAGAAGTAGTGAGAGTGCTTAGTTGTAGTAGCACCAGGTAGTGAGAAGACCTGTGTGCTATATACTTGTTTTTGTTAGTTTAAATGTGTTTGGCCCTGAGGTAGTGAAAGGGCCTGCGGGCTAAATATTTTAACGTGTTAGGGAGGTTATGTATTTAGATGGTCTAATCTATTTAATTTAGTTATCCAATATTTTAATCTGGAACAGGTATAGATTATTTAGTTGTGGGGAGTGTGAGGAGAAGAAGATTAGGATAGGTTGTGATTTCTGGGGTTTTATATATTATTTATGGTTGTTGTATATTGAGAAGTTAGATTTGTATTGTAATGCTATGTTGTGGACCTGGGATTTTGCCAACGTGTTACCCCCTCGGTCATGCACTATTCAGCCCCTGCTCTCCATGCCCTCCACCCTTTCTGCCCTCCTCCGTTGTCTTTTTCTATCTATCAATGTTGTTGGGCCTTGGATATTGCCTGCAAGGGGGGGAACGGGGTGGGGGGTGAACAGCAGAGGCTGAAAGAGTGGGATGCTCCCATCAGGGTTGTTAAGCCCAGAAGACGCCCTGGGGCGAAATGGAGTTTAGAGCGTGGGCCATCTTGTCTAGACTCCATACCCAAGGGCACCACTGTTGGGGGTGGGCAGGTGGCCGAGGCAGCCCGGGAGTTTTGTCCAACTCAGGCGGTGTTGTGCAATGCCAGATCTGTAAGGAACAAGACCGCAGTGATTGTGGATCTTGTTGGGTTGGCAGATCCTGCCTGCATCACCAAAACCTGGCTGGATGATAATGCAGGCCCCATATTTGAGGCAGCAATTCCGGCTGAGTATGTGGTGATACACCACCCAAGGTTGGACCATGGGGGGGGGTTGCAGTCTGTTTCAAGACCGAATTGGATCTCACCAGTGTTCCAGTTGAGGAGGTCAGATCATTTGAATGTGCTGTTGTAGCAGGTGTGGGCTATAAGATAGCTCTCATATACCATCCACCTGGAGATGGGAAGCAATTCCTCAAGGAAGTGGCAGACTTCGTGGTCGACATGGCATTTGAATCACCCAGGCTGATGGTCCTGGGTGATTTCAATGCCTGGATTGATGACGAACTCTTGCAATTTGGACAACACTTCCTCCAGCTGATGAATTCACTGGGCCTGACACAGGTGGTGACCACTGCTACTCATAAATGTGGCCATTCTCTTGACCTGGTTTTCCTCCTGGGGATCGAGGCCTTAGATGTTGGGGTGGAACCAGTCAGATGGTCTGATCACTACATGGTGCGATTCAATTCTGGCACCCCCACCCGTAGGCCGACCCCTGTGGAGATGGTCAAGTATCGCCCTTTACGGGATGTTACTTCTGATGGCCTAGCCGCAGTACTTGATCAGAATTTCCTGTGGCTTGCATTGATCCGGAGGTTTTGGTTTTGGCATATAATAATGCCATTGCCTTAGCCCTGGATTCTATTGCACCAGTACGTGCTCATCCTCTCTCCCTTCGCCCTCGGTCTCTGTGGTTTGATGGAACTTTGAGGGAGTTGCAGTGACTAGGACACAGGTTAGAACATTGTTGGTGGAAATCTGGCTCACATGCCGACCGTCTTAGACTGCTAGAGCATTATCAGCTCTATCAGTCAGAAATTTCCTGTAAGAAGGCAGAGTTCCTGCCCGGGGAAATTGCTGCCGCTCAGAACTGACCAGTTCAGCTCTTCAGAACTGTGGACAGGCTATGCAACCCAGCCTGTGTGCAGCTCGGAAGAGCTTTTTCACAATTGCAGTGTGAAGAGCTTGCTCACTTCTTCGCTGATAAGGTGGCCGATATTAGATTGGAGATCCATTCGACACATTCTATGTGAGTTGCTGAGGATCAGGGCTTGGTCACTATCCCTCCATTCTCCTGGAGTACCTTCGACCATCCGGAAATCGTGGATGTTATGTGGATTGTCCAGGGGATGCACCCTACATGCTATAAGCTTAGAACCGGGCCCTACATCCCTGATAATGGGTTGTGGTGATTCTATCAGCCCGGTTCTGGCACAGATAGTCTGGTGCTCCCTTGACTCTGGTGAATATCCCTGCTACTTGAAAGAAGCAGTAGTGACACCTTTGTTGAAGAAAGCTTCTTTGGACCCAGACTCTCTTGCAAGCTACAGGCCTATCTCTAACCTCCACTTTGTGGGGAAGGTGATTGATAAAGTAGTGGCTGCTCAACTGGAGAGCCACTTGACCATCCATAGCATCTACGAACCTCTCCAATCCAGTTTCCAAAAGAGGCATAGTACTGAGACTGCGCTGGTTCGGGTGCTCAAGGATCTTCTGATGGCGAGAGACCAGAGAACACAGTCCATTTTGGTACTTTTTGATCCGTCATCAGCTTTTGACACCGTTGACTGAGGGGTTCTGCTTGAGCACCTGATATTTATCTGTCGGCTTTCTGGTTTGGTCCACAGATGGTTTACAACTTACGTCACTGGAAGAACTCAGAGGGTAGTGTCAGCGTTTGTTTCCTCTGATCCAACTCCTCTGTCTTGTGGGGTTCCTTAGGGCTCAGTATTGTCCCCTATGTTGTTTGCGGTGTACATGCTTCCCCTCGGAGACATTGTAAGATGGTATGGCTGAGGTTTCACAGTTATGCTGATGATACCCAGCTCTACCTGTGTTTTGCGCCCGACCAGGAAGGAGCCCTCTCGGTATTTAATAGCTGCCTCACTGAAATCCAGGATTGGATGAAGTCCAGCTGGCTGAGGTTGAACCCTGGGAAGACAGAGGTGATGGTTTTGGATCCAGGTCACCAGATAGGAGGGCCTGGGGCAGGCTGTCCCTTAGGATTGTTCTTTGGCAACAGCGAGCCTCATGTCTCTGAACAGGTGGGAGATCTAGGGGCATTATTGGACACGGGGTTGACACTTTGTGCACAGGTGTCGGCTGTCATTAAGTCATCTTTTTACCATCTGAGAAACATTGCTAGGATCAAGCACCTTGTTCCATCCAGCGACCTACCTACATTGACCCATGTCTTTGTGACCTCGCATTTGGATTACTGCAACTCACTTTACTTTGGGCCACTGGGGGTTGATATCCACGCCTTGCAGCTGGTACAGAATTCCGCAGCCTGGTTGTTGATGGGGACTTCTAGATCTTCCCATATCATGCCTGTGCTGCGGGAACCACACTGGCTGCCTGTTCAGTGGTGGATCACCTTTAAAGTCAGCTTACTGACATATAAAGCCCTACATGGACTGGGCCCTGACTACCTGAAAGAGCTTCTGATCCCTTATCACCCTGAGCGACCACGCCACTAGGCTGATGAGGGGTTGCTGGAGATTCCAAGGGTGGTTTTAAAATCTGCCGGGGCCTGGGCATTTATGTTCATGGCCTATACCCTCTGGAATTCTCTACCCCATCGGATTAGGGAGTGCATGACCGTGGGGGGATTTAAACAGGCCCTAAAAACATTTCTGTGGAAAAAGGCATTCAGTGATGAAAATTGTTGATTCGGTTTGTACTGTATATTTTAATGTGATTATTATACTGTTTTATTTGTTTTAACTGTTTTAACTGTACTGCGCCTCGATATTTGAAAGGCGCATTATAAATAAAGAGTATTATTATATTATTATTATTATTATTATTATTAAAGCAGCAGTGCAATAAAAAATGTTTTTTCTAACAAAGGCAATTTCAGCTCAGGGGGAAAAAAAACAGTCTCCAGCAATTACATAAAACCATACCTCTCAACTGCTATGAATTTTGCATAGCGCTGTGATTTTCACACTCAAATGTACCCTTGCTCCACATAGGTTTACTGATGTTCCTCAAAATGTTAGAGCTATTTCTGGACACACAAACTATTAAATCATTGAGCTAAGTTGATAGAAATATTACTTATCACTAACTATATAGGGCCCACTATCTGTAGACATATTATTGTTTAAAATAAGAAAGTGCTACACATTCTGTCCTTTTGTTATAATTTTTGAAGGCTAGTGCTATGATTTTTAATACAGAGAGGTTGAGAGGTATGCATAAAACAAAACATCAGAAGGAGTACCTAAACTGAATTTTATTCAGTCCTTCAGTGTGGAATGCTTTGATAAACCACTCAGGCTATACCCTCATGTTTATTTAGCATCCACACCTCAGGTGTGCATAAAATTCTCATTATGCACACCTCCCCATGCATTCCCTCCCATGCAACATTCTATATGTAAGTGATAAGCCATGATAAGGTATGCATTATAGGATTTTAATGCAAACCCCAGGGGTGTTGTAAGGCATGGGACCAAAGGCTGAATGTCCCTATGGCCCTGGGAAGTGTATTAGAATCCAATGATTTATACTCTTGAGTGGTTTATTACACTTATACAATGGCTCTAAGTAGTATTTTTTGGGGAGGAAAATTAGATTCAGCACCTGATAGTGTGTTTATAGACTGTTAATGTATGGTCAGGTGACATCTCTCAATCAATTAAATTTCTTGATTTTTCTTGCCATTGTATAAAGTGTTATATTTTAACTCTACGAGCCCCCTTATTTTATTTACATTTTGTACCAAAATTTTTTGTTCTTTTATGTTCCCCTGTTTCCTAGGATGCATCTAGAACCAAGCTCATAACTCAGTATGGTCTTCAGATGAAAAACATTAACTAAACTAATAAACAGTGCACATTAAGCTAGAACAGTGTTTTGATCTTCTTTTGCAGAACACTAGCACATTTCCATGCAATAGCCAACATTTCACAGTATCAAGAATTGTCTCCCACCATGCAGCAGTGTGAGTTCTGCTTTTTTATATATCTAGAGTGCACTGACTCATTTTTGAACTATATAAATACACATTACTATGCATTGCTACATCTTAAAATGTACTGATTTATGATACACAGACATAGCTGGATGTAAAATCCTGGATGACAGTCTTTGCACAGTTTGTAAATTGGGTATCAAAGTATGCATTTCTGTAGAGTTTGTGGAGGCTTTCTACAATGCAACAATTTGTGTGGCTTTATATTTGAATGTGAGTAGACACTGTTTGCAGAGAGATCTTGTTGAAATGTATATCTTACTATTCAAGGAGCATACTGTATATTGTCAAATGACAGCTTTTGGCAGGACAGAATTATATTGCCTGACCTCAACTGTTGCTAAAAAATATGAGACTTCAAGCCCTAACAGTTCCAAAGTTAACACTTTCTAAAGATAATTCCTGTTAAAGGACTTACTTGGAACTGCTACAGTAGGGCTAGGAACTTTGATTTTTGCACATTGGTCACACAAGTGGGAAGCCTTAAAGGCTCTCACCTAGTGCCGTATGTATAGTAGCAAATAAAGGAGAACAGGGTAGGGTGAAAGCAACATGATAGGGAAATTAATGGATCCATAGGAGTAAGGAACTCAAAGAAGGGGGATCCAGAGGATAAGAATAGTAAGGGAATAGAGAAGGGGTCCAAAACAAAGGAAACAAGCAAACATGCAGCATAAGGGTGAGTGAACCAAGGAAGACAAGGGGTTGGATGACAGGAAGACTGGAGGATGGCAGAAAATAAAAATTTGGAATGCAGCTTGCATGATTACAAGGATCCTGAAAAATTAAAATGGAGGAGTTCCAAGCCATAGCAGAGGCAATATTAGATTTGTTCACAACAGAAACAAGGGTGACAAAAATACAATGACTTGGATCTAACTTTTCCTGGGTACTATCTCTTTTCAGGAGAGACAGGAAGCAGGCCAGAAGAGGGGAAGACTCTGTACATAAAGTACAGCATAGAGGCCACAGAACACAGTCCCTAATGGGAAGTGCGGGGTAGACTCAGTGTTGGTACAGTTTCAAAAGTTAAAGGGATGGTCATTTAGGTGGGGATGGTGTATACACCACCAAACTAGACAGCTGATATGGACAGAGTGCAGGGGAAAGAAACATTTCTGGAATTTAGGAAGGCCGTTGACTACTGGGAATTCATCATCAAGAGAGAGGTGGTACTAATGGAAGGCTTCAGCTTACCAGATACAGACTAGGAAATCCTGTCAGCCAAGGATGCATAGAGACAGGCACTGGTAAAGACAAGGGTGCCTGCTAAACCAGTGGGTTAGAGAACCTACCAGTGAAGGGGCTATACTGGATTTAATGCTCTCCGGTGGTAACAAAACACTAAGGGTCAGAGTCGAGGAGCCCCTTGGCACAAGCAACAATAACTCTATGGTTTAGCATCATGCTGCACACCGAACAGTAAAATTCAAGGACAATGATCCTGGATCTCAAAAGGGCAAATATCAGAGAGGTGGGGCTGTTAGCTTATAAAACAACTTGCTGGTGTGTAGAAAGGGTAGTGGGCTAAGACCAAGTGGTGAATTACAAAGCTTGGAATTGTGGAAGCAACAAACTCCTGTTTGTGGCATATAAGAAAGTAACAGAAACACAAAAGACAACTTTGGTTCTCAAGAGAAGTGGCAGAATCAATAAGGATAAAAAGGGCAGATTTTAAGAAGTACAAGGGAGACCAGCAAATGTAAAATAGGGAACTCTATGTAGAGAAACCATGGGAGGCTAACACAGTGGCATGAACAGCAAAAGAAGAAGTGAGCTGAAAATAGCAGAGCGTATGATGGATGGGTACAGCACTTTGTTCCACTATGTCAAGTAGTGGTGGACAAGGGAAACAAGATCATAATATTGAACAAAGGAGGGGGTATAAGTAAGACAATAAGAAGAAAGCTGATATTCTTGTTTTTTTCATCAAAAGTTTATTGTTTTTTTCAATGAAAGTAACAACACAAATCATATCAGCTGTGCATAACAACAGACAAATGAACCTGGTTGGGGTCAGGTGTCAGATCCCCATGGAAATACAATTTAACAATTTCAACTTTCCAAACCTGTACAGTGGACTCCACTTCAACGGTACATGTCTAGTATGGACAGGCACATATATTGAACAAAAAAGTCAAACCAAGACCACTTCCATAGACAGCCCGTTATATTTCCCCTTGTTACAGAGTACTGTAGTGGCAAACTATAGCAGTCACCAGAGCACCTAATGAGGTGATAATCTGCCTTATCGTGTGGCACTGATGAGGCATTAATAGCCCAGGATCCACTTCCAGGATACTGGTACTATTGTACTAGAGCATACCACTGCTAGCATGTTTCCTTATCAGGCAGCTTGTGATCTTTTAAAGACCCTCAGTGCTTACTGAGTTGAGTCCCCCTGCCTTGCTGTGAGTTCCCTTGCCCTTCTTGCTGCCCTCTTAAACTTAAAGCTCTCCTTTTTTTTCCACAGCCTTAAGCCCCATAGCTAAACCTCACATTTTTTCTTTGCAGCTGTGACATTAATCTCTGAAATACTGACAGAAGCCAAGCAGGCTTTAGTGAGACAGGCTCCTCTCCATGTTTTGAAAACGTTTTCCCTCCCTCAAACCCGATACCCAAAACAGCTTATGATCCTCGATCAGGGTGGGCAACTGGATGGGTTGGTTAGTACTGCAGGAAGTGTAGAACCATCGTGGATCTCCAGTCACCAAACCATCGGGTCTGTTGAGTGAGTGAGTGAGTGAGAGAGCGAGAGAGTTGCTGGAAAATGGCACTGCTGATTGTGGCTAGAGGGTGGGTAGTAGTTGCTATGTGGACTGTGAATATTAAAATCAATTTTTTTGTTATTACAGACAATGCTTATAATGGACAAAGTGCTATGCACCAAGTAGTCTGCTGTAAGTGGCTTGCACTGTAATAGGGTATGGAGATCACATGCAGGTAAAATCAACTTGTACTTAATGACTCTCTTTCATTGTATATTATACCAACAGTTTAGTAGAGAAACATGAGCTTTGTGATCAGTCAGGACTTACAATTCTCCAGTATGTTACCGGTATAGCCACAGCTATGATGAGCATTGCAGTGTGAGTATGTGGTGGCAGACCAGTGCCTACGGGTCATCTGGTGATGATGACTTAAGTTTGTTCAGGTATTCAGGCATGTAATAGCCCTCTGAAATCTTACAATAGGCTGAGGAGTGGTAGGTGCTCCATTTTGCGCTATAACTTTCCATGTTGTTGGTTGTTAGGTGGTACACTGTCTCAAAGCTGACCGCCTTGCCCAGCTCTGTGAGCCATTCAGCAGGGTCAGGAGGGTGCTTCTCTTGCCAGTGCCTCAGGAGTATTCTCTTGGCCACAACTAGGGCCCCTAGAAGCCAGCTGGTGAGTGCTGGGAAAGTTTGATGCTGGGCTTGATGCGAGGGTAATAGCCTAACTTCACAGTGGGTGCAGACAGTGCCATTTGTGCACCTATGGCCACACTGCAGACTTCCTGAACCTTCTACCAAAAGGAATGCAGCTTTGGGCAGATCCACAGAAAGCACATATTCTAAACAAATGCTTCTTCTCAGTCTTCATGAAGGAGGAAGAGGGACCACTCACAACCTGTGGCATTCCTGCCAAGGAGAAGGGATATGGATCAGAGACTGGAGGGATTGAACTGGAGAGAGGATAGTCAAGGGGCACAGGAACCTAAAGTGGGCAAGTCACTAAGTGCAAATGGTCTACACCCTAGAGTGCTAAGGGAGCTTGCCTGGTTTACAGTGGAACCACTAACTGACCCCTTTAACAATTCTGTAGTAACATGGGTGATTCCAGTGAATTGGAAGGAGGCCAATGTGTTGTCACTTCAGAAGAGTGAGAGAAGACCCAGGCAACTACAGACTCATTAACCTGACTGTGATCCTGGGGAAACTGCTAGAAACCATTATAAAGGAGCACACTGTGGAATGGCTGGAGGTTAGCAGGCTCCATGACAAAAAGCCAGCATAGGCTTATGTCTGACAAACTTGATAGACCTCAGTTGAGTCACAAAGGCAGCCAACAAAGGCCAGGCTGTAGACATACTATTTCTAGACCTTAGGAAGGCCTTTGACTACTGGGGAAAATTGTGAAAGAGCTTAGGGATCTGGGATGGGAATGGGAGACAAATTAACTAGGTGGATTAGTAACCAGCTGGGGGATGAACTCAGAGGGTAATTGTCAACACAAAATACTCAGGAGTAGGAAAGGCCTCTAATAGGGACCACAGTGGTTGGTCTTGGTACTGGTCCTTTTCAATATATTTTTCTACAAAATAGGGGAGGGAATCCATGGTGAAATCATTCTCTTTATAGATGAATGATAAAATTGGTGATAGGGTGGATACAGCAGAGGGAATATGGACCTGGAGAGACTGACAAAGTGGTCCACGATGTGGCAGCTCAAAATTAATGCTAGACTTTGCTAATTCTTTAATTAATTAAAGAGTAAAGTCATGCACACTAGCAAAAGAAATCCAATACCAGAGTACTGGTCGGGGGAGCAAGAGTGGAGAAGGCATCAGAGGAAAGTGATCTGGTGATCATTATTAGTGACAGTCTAAAGTCCCACGCCCAAATGCCAGAAAGCTGCAGGGAAAGCAAATAGGATGTTGGAATGCATAGGGAAGGTGTCTGCCAGCAGAAGGAAGGAGAAGAGTCTGTCCCTGCACATATCCTTGCTGCAACCTCACCTGGAAAGCTGTGCTCAGTTCTGGATCCTGCACCTGTAGAAGGACAGGAAGATGTTGGAATCTGCTTACAACAGGGCCACAAAGATGATTCAGAGGCAGCAAAGGAAGACTTATGAGAGGCTGGAAAGCCTCCATAAATATGTACACACTGGAAACCAGTGGGAAGACTGGTGATGGGATAGAGAACTTTAACTACTCAAGGGGAAATAATTAAGGTTTAGCAGTGCCCTTTCACAATAAGCTAGGGCAAAGTAAAAAGAAGCCTTGAATGGAAGATGGTGGGTGGCAACTTCATGAGGGAAGTAAGAAACTTCTTATTTACAAAAAGTGTGGTGGAGCAGTGAAATGCATTGCCAGAAGAAGTGGTTGACTTGGAGTCTGACACTGACTGCAAAGTCTGGTAGTAAAAGCACGGGGGAATTGTTCAAATCAGAGGAGTGAGGAAGGGTTTGCAGTCAAGGGAAGGGAACAGATGGACTTGTGAGGGTGTGTCAAAATACAATCAGGGCCATCAGTATTCTAGCTTTGGTGATGCTCTAGGCTGAGTGCAGATGCACACAAGTACTGAGCAGGCTCGGGCCCTTGGGCTATTTTCTGCCATCAACATCTATGTTTGAATGTTTAAATGAAAACTTGAAGTCAGCTCAGCCTGATTGAGTCACATCAATACAATGTGTAGCATCATTAAGTGTAAATACATACCGACATATATTGGGAAATTGGGAGGGACCCTGGTTGAATACAACACTGTATTCATCAGATAAGCTACACCTCAGTAGAGAGGGCTCAGAGGTACTCAGGGACAAACTGGGGGAGTACATGGAGGAGGTGCAGATCAGCAGCCTCAAAGAATCCTGGATGAGCAGGTCAACAGACCTTTCCCCATACTGAAAGATGCAAACAGGAGGGTGGGTTTGGAAGGGAAGTGGAGCAATTTGTAATGGGGGATGTGGGGGAGAGTATAGGAAGGAGGCATGTTAGGAAAAGAATAGAATAAAGGGAAGACAGTACAGAGTTGAGGTGGAGGGTGGTGTCACTGAACTCTCAAAGTCTTGGTAACAAGATGGCAGACCTGCAGGCACTATTAACTGAGGGGAAGGTGGACATAGCAGAAATAAGCAAGACTTGGACCATACCACACCATGACTGAGATCTCTTTATCCCTGGATACAAACCATATAGAAGAGACAGTGTGATAGGCAAAGGGGGGGTGCGGTTTATATCAAGGAGGGAATAACACGCATGAGGAAGGAGATGGAAGGGATGGTGGAAACACTGTGGATTCAGCTACAGTCCAATAGAGGGAGGAAGGTGAGGTTGGGGTTGTTCTACAGAATACCCAACCAAGAAGAGGAAAGAACAGAGAGCTGAGTTCACAATTGCTGGAAGCTGGAGGGAAGGGAGAGGGGGTAGTTGTGAGGGACTTTACCTGCCCAAGATGGACTAGAGCATACCAGCCACATCCTGTGCCAGGAGTCAGGCAATCCTAGATGCAATGCAGAGTGGGTTCCTGACTCTGGACATCACAGAGCCCACCAGGGAAGGGGCAATCCTTGATCTAGTGCTGACAAATAGGGAGCATGTACAAGAGATAATGGTCAAGGAGCTCCTGAGTGGTAGTGTGCATCACACAGTGTGGTTCAGGTTGGATATAGGCAGGGAAAGCATCCCCACTAAGGCCAAAATCTGGGATTTCAACAAGATGGACTTCAGAAAGATGGACGAGGTGCTAAGGAGGCACCTAGCAGTTGTCAGAGTGGATATGGGTGTGGACCAAACATGGACCATTATTAAAGAAGGAATACTGGCTGCTACAGTGGAGTGTGTTAGGCTCATGAAGAAGAACTTGGGGGCCAAAGCACCCAGCTGGCTCAGCTCTGAAGTTGCCCAAGTGGTGAGGGACAAGAGGTCAGCCTGCAAGAGATACAGAAAGACAGACAGATATATATATATATATATATATATATATATTTATATATATACATATATATATATAGAGAGAGAGGGAGAGAGAGGTGGACAAGGAAAAGTATCTAAGGCTGGCAAGGTGGCAAGCAAGGGAGTGCAGCAGACTAAGGCACAAAAGAACTCCAGATAGCTGAGGGAATCAAAAAGGGAAAGAAAGCTTTCTCTCATCACCTAAGGAAAAAAAAAGGACAAGACAGACAGCATCCTTAGGCTTAGGAAGGGAGATGGGAGTCACGTGATGCACTGGACTGAGTAGCAGCACACTTATTCAGCTCCCCCTACTTCTTCTGAAAACTAATTTTAAATTCAATTTACATGCAAATCTTTTAATATCCAGCAGTTTCTTAACTGTCTCTTACCTCTTCTGGATATGGTGACTGTGTGTTGGATTCGTCAGCATGGATGCTGAAATACGGCAGGTGCTGCCAAAACACACACCCCCATCCACCCCAGATAAATCTGCCAAATGCACCAAGGCCCCAGGGGTGAGCTTGGGCCACACCTCTACTTCTACTCCAGTGACTACGCCATTGAAAAAGGAACATTTTTTATCCAAATTCACTCCATTTAAGGAATATCTCTAAGAGCTGATGATGGAGCTCAGATCTTTCAGGATGGAAATCGGAGACCTTGGCCATCGGGTGGGGACACGGAGGCTCGGGCACACTCTTTGGAAAAGTGGAGCAACATATTGGAACTGGATTTCAGTGCCTTTAAACAAAAAAATCTTCTTGCCTGAAGACTAAATTGGAGGACTTAGGGGGCCAGACCTGAAGAAATAATATGTCAATCTTTGGGCCCCCTGAAATGGCTCAAGGCTCCAACCCAGTCCTCTTTGCACAAAAGTTCAGTCAAAATTGCTGGTCCATCACCAAATGGACAATCATACACAATAGAAAGGGCTCATCACTCTCTTTGCCCTATGCCTCCCGAGGTTTCACAACTGAGACCATTAATTTTTAAATTCCTTAACTACCTGGACAAGCAACATCTTCTTAACAAAGTCTGGGAGCTCCTTGAGGTGTCGTGGGAAGGGGCAAAATTAGGGGTGATTCAGTACCTGCCCAACTCTGTAAGACAGCGGTGAGCTGAATGTCATTAAACTTTTATCAAACTAATTGTGGCAGGGATCTGGTTTAAAGTCCTGTATGCAGCTTGACTACAGGTGCTGGCACACGGCACATGGAAATCTTTTGACACTGCAGAAAGGGCTACAGTTGAACTGAAGAAGATTTTTCCAGAATTGTTCAAAGATTGCTGATTTGACTCCTCTATGTATGCATACTTTTGACCAAGTTTATTTAGACTGATTTTTGTTTCCATGGACTGAGATTTAAGCAGAGATTTTATAATTAAAAGCACTGTTTCGCAGCTGAATGCCAAGTAAGGGAAGAGACTCTGCTCACCATAATTATCTGTCTGTGTTCTTCCTTGGAGTATTTTGGTTTTCAGGTGTGGTTATGACTGGGTCATGTATTTATGGATAACAATGTCTGCACCATCGGCCGGTCAAAATACACTATATTTTGGTCTTTGGATGCTTCCACGAGCATGATCGCTATGTTTCCTTTTATGATGTCTGCTTTATCGAGACTTTATGGTGTTCCTGGAATTTTAGAGAATCTCCACTTCTACAATGTTCTGCACAGCCCTTCAGTTCTTTACATTAAGCTGATTGCTGCCTCCACTCTGCTGCCAGGACTTAGTGCCTTTTGTTTAACTGAAATATTGATGGCATTCCCTGTGGTTTATTTTGTTTTGTTGCCCTCCTCATTAATCGCATGTGGCATGGACTACATATTACAATAAAGGGATGGAATTATCAATAGTGTTTTCTCCTCTAGGCAAATGAAGGGTTTGATTACTGGAATAACTCTTTTGTTTTGACCTCAGTCCTTGAAAGTACCAATTAGATCTAAATAATAATAAATTTTATTTCACAAAAGCGCCTTTCAGGCCATCAAGGCACTTTACAAAAAGATAAAAACTACCATGATAAAAACAATGAACATACTAATGAAATAAATAACAGAGGATCCAAATGATTCGGTGCCACCAAAAGCATAGCATCATAAAAAGGTTTTCTGTGCTGATCACGTGATGCAGGATACCGAGTAGAAGCTCCTCTGCATAGCTCCAACCTCCTAACCATGAATTATCGCTATTTTGGTGCTTATTTTCCCCTAAAAACCAGAAAGTTCATAGATCATTGCATTCGTAAAATCCTGGGCTCCTGTTTGCTTGCTGTCAGAGATGATGGAGGTGTATATGAGAAAGCCTCCGTAGAAGCATACACCGCTGGTCACTCCCGAGAAGGCCCGGAAAAAAATCAAGGGCCTTGAGTACTGTGGATAAGCCTGAGCTCCAGAACCTGATCTCTGAGCAAGAGCACCTAACTCTGAGCAGATTTTTGGAGGAATTCAAACCCTTCCGGGAAGAAATTAAAGAAATCTCAGCAGAAATCAAATCCCTGTCTAAGAAACTCAAAGAGGTCATGATGAAAACTTCAGACAATGCAGCCCGTATCTCATCTCTTGAGAAGCTAGTGGAAAAAATTGACCCTGGTCTAGTAGCTATGTGGCAAAAGATCTCTAGCCTGGAAGCTAAGCTGGAAGATTTGGAGGGGCTGCAGCCGAAGAAATAATGTTGTCATTTTGGGCCTTCCTGAAGGTGAAGAAGGCCTGAATATGCTGGGATTTGTGCAGAAGCTGATTGAGAAGATTGCTGGCCCCTCTCCCTTTTGGGGCTAACTACATTATCGAAAAAGCGCACAGGTCCTTGCGACCCACGCCATTCCCAGGAGCTATGCCGTGTCCCATTATTTGCCATTTCTTAAACTACCTTGAGAGACAGCATTTTCTGGGAAAAGTGAGATAGTTACAAGAAGTGAAATGGGAAAATACCAGGCTTAGAATTGCACAAGATTTACCAGGGTCGGTCAGGGCAAAGTGCACTGCTTTCCATCCGGTTGTGTCAAAAATTATAGCTGCTGGCCTTCGCTTCAGAATGGGGTATCCAGCTAGATTGCAAGTACTAGTGGACGGTACCTGGTTAACATATGAGAATCCTGAAATTGCTTTCTCGGGACTGAAAGCTGCTCTGCCTGATTTGTTTTGAGACACCTGATCCATTGATTGGTTTTGCCCTATCCTGCTTTGGAAGGGAGAGGAATTTCTTCACATTGTTGTGCCACGAGATGACTGAATGCCAATCTGGTTTTGTGGACTTTTTAAAGTTTGCAATGGAGGGGATTACCTTTAGCGGAGTCTCAACCCTACGATTTTTCCTTCTCGGTCTTCATGTTTTGGAGCATTCTCATATCTCAGGACTTTTACTCTGGGGGGAGTGGGTTGCTGTGATTTGGAAGCATTCTCTTTCTACTCATATGGAGCACATTTTCTGGTCTCTCGTCTCTAGGGGCACTCGATTGTCTTGCAGGATGTAGTTTATTTTATGAATGCCTTCTAGTTTGATATTTCTGATTATTGGGGCATGGCTCGAGACAGTGCCCTGTTGGTTTCAATCTTTCCCAGATATTACCACTAGAGGGTGCATTTGTTCTAATCTTCATGGTTCAACCCCACTTCATCTATTTCTTTCTGGAATGTATTTTCATCGGATATAGATTGCCGTGGGGGTTAAGACACAAGTGGAGGGCCACTACTTGGGAGCATTTAGTTTGCTAGTATATATACGTCTTGGGGAAAGTTTTCAGTTTTTTCAATGGCAGCAGTTATAAGGACATATTTGGTGAATGTGTCCTATATTGGGTATTATCTGTTTTCTCTCAGGATTTTGGGGTTTCTAAATTGCTCCCTAGTAGAAGTTGCTCTCTTCCCTTTGTCTCACTCTTGCCATTTTTGTTCTGGATTTTGAGAAACCAGTGTTCTCTTACCATCATTTATATTTCTTTGTTTTTGAAGTGATATTATTACTTACTGATATCATAGGAAGACTTACAGGTCTTGGTGGGGTTTTTGGGTACACATGTGGGAGGTTGGGGGAGGAAGGAAAGCGGTATTGTGCTGAATGTTGCTCAGGACAGTTGGGGAGGGTGACACCATGTTCAGGGTTGTTATATTATTTGTTAGTTAGAAGGGGACGGAACATTTTGGGGGGAGGTGGCTGGGAGGAAAGTTGATATTTGGGGGGGAGGGTATACAGCAGCAAGCAGGGGACCAGGTCAGTTATGTCTGATTGTTATAGTTCCTGGATTTTATATAATGTTTTTCTTTCTTTTTTTTTTCTTTTTTCTGGATAAATGGCCAGTAGTATAAACATTGCTACATGGAATGTGAAGGGGATAAGGAAAAGAGTCACACAATACCAAGTGTTAAAACACTTAAGTTTATTATCTTCTCAGATTACATTTCTGCAAGAATCTCATTTACTAGAAAGTGAATCTCTGCAACTAAGGAGGCAACAAATTGGTCATGTTTTTAACGCCTCAGGATCTACTAATAGCTGTGGGGTTATGATTGTAATTAATAGAGATATTCCCTTTATTTCTCAACAAGTTATTAGGGACCCGGATGGCAGATATGCCCTAGTTCAAGGGAGTCTCTGGTCTATGCCTATTGTACTTGGCAGCATTTATGGGCCTAATGTAGATGATCCGAGTTTTTACATAAAACTTATCTCTATACTCCTTCCCTTGCTTCCCATGGGTATAATAATAGGTGGGGATTTCAATCTGGTTCTTGATCCCGAACTAGACAGGTCTAGTACTGGATCGAGGGGCTTAACACCTGGACAGAGGGCCCTCAGGGACTTTTTGGATCAGTACAGACTGTGTGATGTGTGGCGTGTATTACACCCAAAGGACAGATGTATACCTTTAGCTCACCAGTGCACAAAACCCAGTCTCACATTGATTATCTTTTCCTCTCTCAGGCCCTTCTGTCAGGGATCTTAACTGCTTCGATCCAGCCTGATCCAGTATCTGATCATTCCTTGGTAACTTCTAAGTTGGCCTTCCTTAACCTTCCTCATAAAGAAACCCGATGGAAATTAAATGGTCAATTGCTCAAAGATACTAAATATTGTGACCTAATAAAGGAGCAGATTGATTTCTTTTTCTCCACTAACTCCTCTGAGGACACGACTCCTGATATTTTGTGGGGGTGCTTTCAAATCATAAATGCGAGGGATCATTATTAGCTTAGCCAGTAAAAGGAAAAAAAAAACAGACAGACGGAATTATTAGCTTCATTATCTCTAATTAGGTCTTTGGAAACTAGATTATTTTCTAATGCTTTGGAAGAAGACAAGAGAAGGCTCTCGGCAGCTAAAGATAAATATTTAGACTTGTTAAGGGAAAAAGCAGAATTAGCTATTATTTGTACTAAAGTAAACTATTCGATCAGGGAGAAAAGGCAGGTCGCCTGCTAGCTTTAAGTTTAAAGCAGCAAGAATCAGCTAGATTTATACCTCCAATTAGGGCCCAGGCAGATGGATCCTTGAAGGTATCCCCTTTTGAGGTTGTGCAGGAGTTTGCCTCCTATTATGAGGATCTATACAGGGATATGGATAACCCTCCTTCCTTAGAAGAGCTTGAGGCCTACCTGAGGGATTCCTCTTTACCTTTTCTGTCAGAATCGCAGGGGAATTTTCTATCCGCACCAATATCCCTAGAGAAAATTTCAGAGGTCATAGGGGCTTTGCCCTCGGACAAGGTCCCAGGCCCAGATGAGTATTCCACTTTATTTTATAAAACTTTTCAATCACAATTATTGCCAGTCCTTCACCAGTTGTATTGTCATATTCTTTCTGGAGCAAAAATCGATACGCATTTGTTTGAGGCCCTGATTGTACTTCTCGCTAAGCCTCGTAAGGATCCAGAATTAGTGCAAAGTTACAGACCAATATCTTTATTGAATCAAGATGTAAAAATTCTCTCTAAGATACTGGCTGATAGAATAACACGAGTTCTCCCTGATCTGATTAGCATGTCCCAGGTAGGATTTATGAAGGGTCGTTCATCAGCTGACCATCTACGTATCCTGTCTCACGTAGTCTCAGTGTCCAGGGATGATGTCTTTCCCATGGGATTGGTCTCCTTGGATGCCAAGAAGGGGTTTGATCGTGTTAATTGGAATTTCCTGTTTCAGGCTCTTAAAGTATATGGCTTTCTGGCTAAATTTATAGAATGGATTCGGGCCTTATATCAAACCCCATCTGCCAGTGTTTCTGGTAATGGAGCATTCTCCAAATCCTTTCCTTTGTTTTCTGGTACTCGGCAGGGCTGCCCTCTCTCCCCCCTTTTATTTAATCTATACTTAGAGCCACTTATTCAAAATATTCTCAATAATCTGGAGATAAGAGGTATCCCAATTGGCAATCAGGTGGTAAAGATCACGGCTTATGCTAATGATCTTCTTCTTCATTTATCCCATCCTAAAACCTCAATTCCACCATGTTGAAGGAAATCACCAAGTTCAGCGCTCTCTCGAATTACAAGTTGAATGTAGCCAAATCTTCCATTTTCCCTCTTGACCATAAGGTTTTTAAAAATGATGTATCCTCTCTCGGTCTTGGTTGGTCTCCACGCGTTCTTAAATATCTTGGCATTAATTTAACGCGTAACCCTTCCTCCTGGTTTAAGGAAAACCTGGACCCTCTATCCCAAGTGATAGTTCAGGACCTTAATAGATGGTCCAAACTCCCTCTCTCCCTTTGGGGTCTTATTAATATCATTAAAATGAAAATGTTTCCTCATTTATTTTATCCCCTCTCTCTTCTTAACACCTTTATACCATTATCATGGTTTCATAAAATGCACGGAATTTTCACAAATTTTATCTGGTCTAATAAACAAGCCAGGTTAGCATATTATAAACTAGCTGTTCAAAAAATAGATGGAGGGCTGCGGATTTCCCATCTAGCAATTTATTATTGGGCTAGTCATATTGCAAAATATTTGTGGTGTGTTAATCCGGGTCCTGAATATTCAAGACAGGTCTGGCTCAAAATTGAGCTAGACTTTATTCAATTCATGAACACTGACCCTCGGATGTTGTTCTGTCTAAAATTAGCCTCCCTTCCGGACACTATTAGTTGCCCTATTATCCGAACGTCCCTCAGAGTTCACATGCAGCTTTGTTCATTTCTGTGGTATTTCCCAGAAATGGACTTGTCTCAGTCTATTTGGAATTACCCGTCTTTCTGTATAAATAAAAAGCAGATAACTCGTAAATGGCTACCCCAGATAGAAGATGGGATAATCTCTACTTTTCTGGATGACACATGGGAATGGCTCTCAGTCTCCAATATCATCCACAAGTTTGATATTCCCTTAACTTTTTACTTCAGGGTGGCCCAATTAAAACATTTACTTTCTACAGTATTTGGTAATGTCCCTCCCCGTCCCCCTGCTTTTAGGTTTGTACTGGAACTTTTCCCCTTTATTGGGAGCACCAGGTACTATCTCCAAAATATATTGTGTCCTATATCAATGGAGATGCGGGTGACCAGAAGGCCCTACTAGGCTCTGGGTTTCTTTTTTCCTCAATATACTCCTAATTGGTCAGCTTTATGGAAGTTTTGTCATAAATATGTTTCTCAGGATAGACTCTGCCTTATGCAATTTCATATTTTGCATAACATGTATTATAGCCCTGTGAAGCTAAAGAAATGGGGTCTTATAAGCTCAAGGGCCTGTACCAGAGGATGTCAAGAAGAAGGCATGCTGCCTCACGTCTTTTGGTTGTGTCCCAAAGATAAAGTCATTATGGATGACCATACAGAATAACCTAGACCCCATACTGGGTTTGCAGGAATATTTCACTCCTGACATATGTTTTTTGGGGGATTTATCCTCTGTTAAGGTTAGAATCAGAAGGTTTCATATTTCCATGATTGCACTATCAGTTAAGAAAATTGTGCTTCGGCACTGGAGGGATACGTTAGGCCCAACATACCAGGAATGGGTTAATGAAATCTTGGCTAACTTACGTACTGAGAAAGCTATAGCGAGCCTCCACAATAAGGTGCAGTAGTACAAGAACACTTGGGATCCCCTTCACACACTAATTATGGTTAGAGCTGCTAAATGAGTCTGTATATGCAGTGTCTTTTATTGTGTGATACCATACTCTTTTTCTTATTTGTTTAAGTACCTTGCTGCTGTACAGGGTGGGGGGGAAGGTAGGGATGGGGACAGCTTGTGTATTACTTTATGTAATAGCATTGTAAGTGGTAATTTTCTGTCCCCTGTATTAGCAGAAGAAAATTACAAATAAAATATGAATTATAAAAAAAAAAAAAAAAAAAGGTTTTCAGCGCCTGTTTAAACCCTCTCACAGTCGTGCACTCCTGAAGCTGACAGGGTAGAGAATTCCAAAGGGCTTCGGCCACTTGCATAAATGCACAGGCCCCTGAAGATTTCAAAAACACCCTTGGAATCTCCAGCAACCCTTTGTCAGCCGAACGCAACTGTCACATTGGGCGGTAAGGCACAAGAAGCTCTTTCAGGTAGTCGGGGCCAGTCCATGTAGTGTTTTATAATTCAGTAAACCAACTTTAAAGGTGATCCACCACCTAATAAGCAGCCAGTGCAGATCGCGCAGCACAGGAGTAACACAGGAAGCTCAAGAAGCCCCCATTAACAATCATGCTGCTGCGTTCTGTACGAGCTGCAGGTGGTGGATATCAACCCCAGGTAGCCCTAAGTACAGGGAGTTGCAATAATCAAGGCATGAGGTCACAAAAGCATAGACCAATGTAGGCAAATCCTAGGACAGAACCAGGTGCTTAATCCTGGAGATATTCCTAAAATGATATAAGGAAGTCTTGATGACGGCCGACACTTGAGTTCGTAAAGTCAGTCCGTCGTCAAGCACTACCCCAGGTTTCGCACCTATTCAGAGGATAGGATCTGAGAGCCCCCAAGAAAAAGCCCAGAGGGCTGATCAGCCCACAACCCCTCTATCTGGTGACCCGGGTCCACTACCATCACCTCTGTCTTTCCGGCGTTCAACATTAACCAGCTTGAGTTCATCCAGTGCTGGATTTTGGCAAGGCAGTTATTAAATACTGGGACAGCTCTATCCTGGTCGGGAGCAAAAGACAGGTAGAGCTTGGTATCATCAGCATAGCAGTGAAACCTCAGCCCATACCATCTTACAATGTCTCCTAGGGGCAGCATTTACACTACAAACAACATGGGGGATAGCACTGAACCTTGAGGTACCCCACATGGCAGGTAGAATGGGTCTGAGAAAAAAATCCCAGACACCACTCTCTGACTCCTGCCAGTGAGGAAAGATGTAAACTACCTGAGAATTGTACCTGTTAGTCCACAGATGGACTTCAAATGTCCAAGCAACACCCCATGGTCTACAGTGTCAGAGGCTGAGGAGAGATCAAGGAGCACAAAGATAGAACAGCTTCTCTGATCTCTTGCTATCAGGAGATCATTGACCACCCAAACCAGTGCTGTCTCAGTACTGTGCCACTTTCGAAAACCAGACTGGAGAGGTTCGTAGATGTTATGGATGGTCAGGTGGTCATTCAGCTGTACCGCTACTACTTTCTCAATCACCTTCCTATAAAGGGAAGGTTTGAGATTGGTCTGTAGTTGGCCAGAGAATCTGGGTCCAAAGAAGCTTTCTTTAGGAGGGGGATTACCACCACCTCCTGCAGGGAGCTTGGAAACTCACCAGATTCAAGGGAGCACCGCACTATCTGTGCCAGGACCGGGCCGATCATATCCCAACAACCCATAATCAAGGAAGTTCAGCCTGGATCCAAACTACAGCATGTAAGACACATATCCTGAACAATCTGCATGACATCCACAAGCTCGGGCAAGGCTAAGGTACTCCAGAAAGCTTGATGTGAAGTGACCAAACACCAAAAATCATCAGCAGCCCCCATACAGCGAGGTCAAAAGAATTTCCAACCTGTTTTCAATACACCTTATCCACAAAGAACTGAGCAAGTTCATCGCACTGCACTTGCAAAAAAGGTCTTCAGAGCTGCAGACAGGTTGGGTTGCACAACCTGTCAACAGTTTGGAAGAGCTGAGCTGGTCGGTTATGAGTGGCAGCAATCCCCCTGGACAGGAATTCTGCCTTCTTAGTGGAGATCGCTGATTGATAAGTCTGATAATGCTCAACCAATCTAAGGTGGTTGGCTTCCAGGGTGGATTTCCACCAACACTGCTCTAACCTACGTCCTACTCACCACAACTCCCTCAAAGACCCATAAAACCAAGAGGCCCAAGGGCAAAGGGGGAGAGGACGAACATGGATGGGAGCAATCAAGTCCAGGGCTACAGAAATGGCCTTATTAAAGGCCACAACTAAAGTCTCTGGATTCAAGCTGGCCACAGGAGATTCTGAGAGATCAATCACCACTGCTAGACCTTCAGGGCTCACTTCCTGTAAAGGGTGGTAACTGACCATCTCCACAGGGGCAGGCCTTCAAAGGGGGTGCAAAAGTTGAACCTCACGGTGTAGTGATCAGACCAACTGACAGGTTCCACCTCCAAGACGGAGGCCTCGATCGCCAGGAGGAAAACCAAATCAAGAGAGTGACCATGTTTATGGGTGGCAGATGTAACAACTTGTGTAAGACGTAGAGATGTCATAAGCTAGAGGAAGTGTTGTCCAAACTGCGAGAGTTCATCATCAACCCAGGCATTGAAGTCACCCAGTACCATCAATCTGGGTGACTCCAATGCCATGTTGGTGATGAAATCCACTGCTTCCTGCAGGAATCGTGTCTCGTCCTCAGGTGGATGGTAGACGAGAGCTAGCCTGCAACCTACACCAGCCACCATGGAACACTCAAATGATTCAGCTTCCTCAACTGGTACACTCATGAGGCCCAACTCAGTCTTAAAACAGACTGCCACCCCCCCCCGTGATCCAATGATCCAATCTCGAGTGGTGCATCACTGAGTACCCGGCCGGAATTGCAGCATCCAAAATAGGGCCAGCATTTTCATCCAACCAGGTCTCGGTGATGCAAGCCAGATCAGTTGTTCCAACAAGATCTGCAATAATTGCAGTCTTATTTTAAATATATCTGGCATTGCATAACACCACTCGAGTAGGATGGGCTTCAATGGCGGCCCCCTTGGGTATGGAGACTAGACATGGACCACCCCATTCCAGACTCCATTTCACCCCTGGGCATCTTCTAGGCCTAACCACATCAATGCGAGAGGTGTGTTCATTTGTCCTCCAATGTTCACACCCCCACTCCACTCCCACCCTCCCTCCTATGAACAATGCCCAGAGCATGACAGCACTGGTAAGTTGACCACAACAAAGGAGGGGAAGGGCGGAGGGAGCGGAGGGTGGAGGATGAATAGAGCACGACTGGGGGAGGGACTTACACATTTCACAATTGAAACAAAGACCTAAGTACACAACATTCAGGCACCCAACATAAAAAAGCAATAATAAGAGTAAACAACAATACCCACCCAACTAAAAATACAAATAAAATGCAGCCCTATCCCACACTATTTGGATGATTTCAGTCCCAGATAAACTACTGCAATCCCCTCTCACAGGATACAAAACACTGATAAAAATTCACCCCCCCAAGCCCTCTCACGGCCCAGGAGTAGGGGAAGTCCAGGCACTCTCACTGCCCAAAATGAAAGCAAAATCTATTCAGATAAAGTGCAAAAAATAAAATAAACATAGGAATAACATTCAGTCAGAAAGTAAATAAAGCAATAAAAGTGTGGATGCCCATGTCCTCTCACCACCAGGAAGACCACATCAAAGCAATTAAATCATAAGTCACAAATGAAGTAAAAGGAAATCCAAAAGAAGGAAATCATCCAAAAGTATGGTTTAATCCAAGAGGTAAATCCAATCTGGGATGGAGCCAGCCAAGGAATATGAGTCGGCAGTTAGCGACAAAACAAGAACCACCAAACTCCACACCTAAAAGACCCCAGCTAGAAATAATTTGCGGCACCACCACAACACCCGGATAGTGGCCGCTCAGTAGCCACTCCTGAGAGTCTAGGGGCACAGTAGGTACAACAGCCAGCTCCCTGTCTGAATATGCACCCGTGCCCCCGTGAAGCAACAAAATCTAGCCAGTGATCCCCAATGGAGTCGGGGCCATTCTCATTGCAAATGGCCAGGCACATTCAGTGTAATTTCAGGCCCACCAAAATACCGTTCAGGGCCCACCACTCAATTCCAGCTTCAGTACAGAAACTGGCAGCTATCACAAAAATCCTCTCACGTCTCACAACTCACGGATCAGTTAGTCCAGTTAATTCTTCCTTGACCTTTACAGTTTGGGCTTACTCACAGTCACCTCAATAATGTTTCCAGAGCAGAACAACAGCTCCACTCATCAGCAGCAAAAGTCCTACCTAGGCTAACTCCACATTGAAACAGAACTCCAACAAGGCAGGGCACCAAAGCTGCCAAACTCGATCGCATTCCTCCTGAGTCGTTTTTCACCGCAGTCAGCCACTAACATGCACCAGGCAATAGCTCCCAAATCAGTTCAGGGCCAGACCTCTCTGGTGCTATGCAGGCACCTTAATACAAAGTCCTGCACACTTCGCCAAGTAGACGCCAGCAACCAGAAAGCACAAGCAATCCCAACAGATAAAAATGCCAGGCAGACCACGATTTTACCAGAGCCAACAATCGAAATTAAAAAAGAAGCCGACCGCAACTTTCACTATGCCTGCTACGGATGTTTAGCAGAGAGGTTGACAAATACTGTCAAACAAATAAATTAAAACCAACTAAACTTAGTAAAAACATTTAAAAACAGCACGCTACAGAGCTAAGTTGACAGCTGACCCAACGTGGTCACCATCTTGAAAAATTGTGATTTGTTCCATCCAGAGGAGAAAGAGACAGAGAGACTGCATTGGCTCTGGGTCCTATCTTCATTTTGGACATTTTGTATTGTGTTCCTGCAGTTTTTGGGAGATTTCTGGACTTAACCCTGTGTTTACTGCTCAGGGTCCCCAGCATGTGAGCCCATACTGAGGCTGATATTAACCCTTAGGCTGCCGGAAGATTTAGAACGCATAGGTTTTTAGGACAAGATATCTTGTAGGCGGCAGCCTAAGGGTTAACAATACAGGTTTAAATGATGACCACATTCATAGTTCTGTCTGTTTTTTGATATTATAATTTGCTGATTTGGATAACTGGAATGTATGGTGTTGCTGTTACAAAGTTTCTCTATAATTCTATATTATGATGCTAATTAAGTGGGTTATATAGTTTCATTTTTTTTTTTGCATTATGTATTTATTCTCCTCCACTGCATGCAATTAATCTCTCATCCAAGCCACCAAGGACTGGCTCACCTCCCCCGGGAACCCCTTTCACCAACTCCCCACCTCATATTGCAGCCATCCCAGGGTACCCCAATGTATCCCTTCGTTGGATGGGTTCTCTCCATCCAGAGAGAAAGTACCTTGCAGCTTACCTTTCTTGACCCTGGGTGCTGCTGAGGTCAGTCCCAGCTGTTTGGGGGCTCCATGGTGGTGAGGGTTCGGGTGGCCATCATCCGGTCAATTGAGATACCATTTTCTCTGTTTTCTTGGCCCCAGCTGTTGTGCCACCCCTGTAGTGTTCCTGTTCTCCACCAGTGGCCACTACAGAATGAGGCAAACTCCCCAAGCCACCCCAGGAGAGGAGAACAGTCCTCTGGATGCACAATCCTTCTCCTTCCCCTGCCGACCTCCAGCATCCCAAGTCCTTTCCCGAACCTGTGTCTCCAAAGTGGCACAAATATAGTTTCATTTTTAAGTATTAGCTGATTTAATTATTTTCTTGGTGCATTTATAACTACAGTACTATGCTAAGTGAGCAGTCAGTTTCTTAGTTTGTTATTAATGTTGATGGTTGGTTTAGAATTGGGTTGGTTTTTGAGGCAGAGGAAGGGGGGTTGAGAAGGTAGCAGCTGCAAAGTGCAGGGCAGTAGGGAGGGCTGGGGGTATACTGGGATGCATAGGGAGAGGCATCAGCAGCAGAAAACAGGAAGTTGTTATCCCTCTGTACAGACAGTTGGTGAGACCCCATCTGGAGTACTGTGTCAAGTTCTGGAGACCCCATCTCAGCAAGGACATAGGCAGGATAGAGGCAGTCCAGGGGAGGGCAACTAAAATGGTGCAGGATCTGCAAGAGAAGCCGTATGAGGAGAGACTAAAGGAGCTTAATAGGTATACCCTTGAGGAAAGAAGGGAGAGGGGGGACATGATAGAAACTTTTAAGTACCTCAGTGGAATCAACAAAGTCCAAGAGGGTAGCATCTTTCAGAAAAAGAGATGTGCAAGAACAAGGGGACACAATTTAAAGATAGAGGGGCGGTTGAGGGGCAATGTGAGGAAGTATTATTTCACAGAGGGGGTAGTGGATGCATGGAACAGCCTTTCTGAGGAGGTTGTGGGGTCTAAAACTGTGGGAGAATTCAAGAATGTATGGGACAGACATAAGGTAATTCTTGTGGGGGCAGGAAGAAATAGGCTGTTGGTTAACTAGGATCTGCAGCCTATCCTGTAGGTAGGGAAATGGGCAGACTAGATGGGCCAAGCGGTCCTTATCTGCCGTCAAAGTCTATGTTTCTATGTTTCAGGGGATCATCGTGCACCAGGTGATCTATGTGGATAGGGACTGGGAGGGGGTTCTTTTTGATTCCTTGTGGGGGATTCTTTATGTGGTTATTTACCTGTTAATTTTGCATACTTTTGCCCCAGTTGAATCAGAGACCTGTTATGGTTTAGGTTATTATCCTGGTCCATTATATTCATGGTGTTTGTCTATTTTGCTTTCTATTGGGAAACACTCATTAAGTTAAGGGGAGTGAAGGGAGACATGATGATCTGGGGTAGTTGTTATCCTTTCATATTATTGTGGCCTTGGGTATATGGTGTACTGTATCTATGTGGTCACGTTTGTTGAACTATAAAGCAGAACAAAGGAGGGGGGTATCAGACTACTTGGGGTTGGGGGGTTCTACTCCGCAGAGGGTTCTCCTTATGTCCTATTTACTGTTGGCCATTATGTAAATGGGAAGAAATGTACAGTTCTTAACTTGGTCTAGTTAAGGGTAATGTTTCAGGTATATTGCTTTTGTTCCTGGAATGTTAAACGTGCCTAGTCCCTGACAAAAAGATCTAAAATACTACTTCACTTAAATAGGTTACAAGTAGACATTGGTGTGCTTCAAGAAACCCATCTACCCCTTGCCCAATTACTCCTGCTATGAAGATCTTGGGTGGGTCAAGTTTTTGGTGTGGGAACAGATACCCGATGTAGGGGAGTAACTACTCTGGTCACTTGAAGAGTCCTTTTCTGTTTGTAACAAGAAATTTTGGATCCTCTGGGCAGATAGCTGCTTCTCAGAGCTTTGTTGGGACATAAAGAAGTCATTTTAAGATCTATATGTGGTCCCACAGTGGAAGACCCTAGTTTTTTTACAACTCTTTTAAATGTATTGATGCCATCGTTATCTCTCCCTGTTTTACCTTCAGGAGACTGGAATACAGTCCTCTTTAATTAATTAGATAAATCTGGACTGCATCATCAGGGCTTGACACTGGACCAGCTGGCATTATGGGAATTAATGGATTGTCTGGGGCTAGTTGGCCCATGGAGAGCTCTGAACACAACCCAGTGAGAATAATCCTTCCACTCAATCCAATGTAATTCTTTTTCTAGGATAGAATTTTTTTGTGTGTAGGAGACTGAGCACTTTTTGGGCATCTCTCTATGTTATTATGGTGCAAAAGTTGTCTGGGATCATCATCCTGCTCTTATTCATTTGAATTTTTCTACCTCCATGGATTTAGATAAATCATGGAGGCTAAATAATCAGCTTTTGAAATCTTCAGAAATTTTAGAGCAGATTAATAATTTTGTTACTTCGTTCTTGGGACTTAATTCTCCTTCTATTTCCAGGCTGGGTCTATTGTGGGGGGCATTGAAATGTGCTCTTCAAGGAGAGTTGATTCGCATATCCTCTAAGCGCAAAAAAAGAGATTTCCATTCTCCTAGACCAGATCAGGCAGCTTGAGTGCCAACTCTCTCCTTCTTCTTCTGAGGATGTTTGGGAATGCCTGGTATCTGTTAGAGCCAAATACTATGAATCTGAGTGAACGTGCTGAGCATCTCCTACTAAGAAATGGAGTTCATTATTTTGATCAGGGAGAAAGAGCAGACAAGATCCTGGCTATGCATCTGAGGACACAGATGGCAGACAGAATCATACCCTCTATTAGTCAGACTCCAGCCAGTTGGTCACTTCACCTTGTGAAATTGTGGCCCAATTTCAAGATTATTATCAAAATTTATTTACCCCCACATAGGATCCCTCTTGTAACTTGCAGTTTGAGGCTTTTTTCAGGACCATGAATTGCAGCATCTATTGGATGCTCAGGCTGGGTATTTGCAATCTTCTTAGACTTTGCAAGAAATAGAAGATGCTATCAATTCTCTGCCTTAGATAAAGAGCCAGGGCCGGATGGTTACACACACAAATTATATAAGAAATTTAAAACTCTTTTAGCACCTATACTATTGAGCACTTTTAAGTACACTTTTCTGATACTTCTGATGCCTCGTTAACTGATGCTTTTATTGTAGTTCTATTAAAACCTGGGAAGGATCCCTTAAAGGTCTCTAGTTATAGGCCCATATCACTTATTAACTTAGATTACAAAATATTAGCTAAAGTATTTGCCACTCAACTCAGTAAGGTGTGGGGCTCTTTAATCAGTAAAGAGCAGGTGGGGTTTGTTCTGGGGAGGCTTTCCATGAACCACCTATGGAAGCTGAGTCATCTTCTCTCCACATCCAGGGAGTCCTACACCCCCACAGTGCTGGCTTCCCTGGATGCAGAGAAAGCCTTCGATAGAGTTTCCTGGGACTAATTGTTTAGGTTACTTCCCAAGTATCATATTCTGCTTGAATTTATCCAATGGTTTAAAGTTTTATACTTCCACCCTTTAGCTCATGTTTTATGCAATGGGGTCCACTCGGAGCAGATTTTTCTCCAGCAGGGCACCTGGCAGGGTTGTCCCTTGTAGTCATTTATTTTTAATATTTTTTTGGAAACCTTGATCACAGAAATTAATGCCACTCCACAAATTCAAGGTATCCCAATTGGGCCGTACCAATATAAATTATCAGTTTATGCTGACAATGTTTTACTACATTGAACACATCCTGTTACCTTCTTGTCTGTTGCCCTGGAGCTAGTTACGCAATTTGGTCAATTTTCAAATTACAAATTAGATTTGGATAAAACTGAAATTATGCCCCTTAATGTTCAGACCCATAGGGCGATCCTGGAACATCTTGGGTTGGTATGGGTAAAAGACAAACTTAAAAATCTAGGAATATATACAAGTGCTTCCCATATTAAAATGAAGGATTATAACCTGGATTTGTTAGTTGACCAAATTAAACATGATTTGGCCCATTGGGCCCTTCTTCCTATGTCTTTTTGGTTACGGTTAAATATATTAATAAGCATTTGTCATTGATGAAAGGTCACCATTGTTATTGCTATTGTACCGGTTGGGGCATGACTACAGTTCCCAGCAGCTTCGGCTGCTGGCTTATTTGCATGAGCTTCACCAGCAGCATTTCTTGCTAACCATACAAGGTTCTTATTTATTCACAACATATAGGAGCAAAATACTGTATACAGTAGATGGGCAGTCCATGTAGCCTTGCAATATATCACACAACAGTTAACCAAGAGGCCAAAGTTGAAATCCCACGTGCCACTTTCTGTGAGTCCTAAATAAGTCCACTGCCAAGTGCTAACTATTGTTAATAGGAAAGAGCAACCTTCTTACAGTAAAATGAGAAGTTGGGCTATCCTGGGCAACTACTTTATTTAAACAAAAATGTTGTGCCACTGCCACCACATCATGAGGAAAAGGTGATGATAAGGAGCACAGACGAGGCATAGAATTAAGTAGTACAGATTCATGTGCCATTTAAAAGAGACATCACCCAACCCATGTCCAACTTAAAAGAGCAGGTAATTTTACAAAAGAAAAGTCTGTAACAGGCACGGCCACCCGGTTACAGTAAACCCACCAAAATATAGGTAAAAGAAAGGGTCTTACCTGAGTGCAGGGTGTCACGGGATAGTCCTGGGGAAATGTCATCTGCTGCACCTGTAAAAGAAGAGACAACGGGATCACAAAGGATCCACAGTTCTTGGGGGGTTTAATAGGGGTGAAAAGACAGGAGAGAAATTAAATTATACTTATCTGATGGGGTCAAAGTCCATGTCTTGTCAGACCTGTACAGATAAAATAAAAAAGAGGTTAGTTAAGAAGTTAAAAGATGTAAGATGAGTGAAAGCATATTAAAGGGACTGTGGTTTGGGGAAGGGGGCTCAACTAAAAACCCCTTTGCCCATAATGGAGGCTGAGTAGCTAATAATTTATTTAGTAGCCCAGGTGGCTAGTGATGGCTAGTGGAGAGCTATTACCCCTTTTTGTTTAAATAAGGAGTGGCATTGGTGGTTGTGTGGGCTAGGAAATGCCCTGGTGGGGAGCCACTGTGTAAAATTATGCTCTGGTGGTCTAGTGGGCTAGCTCTCTAGGGAATGGGGCTACTCGGGAGGTGTATGACAAAGAGAAAGCGTCACAACCATGTCTGCTCTAGGAATGATATACTCAGCTGCCTGTCTCTCCATGCATGGCTGATAGTACCAGTCAAATGCTACCACTGTTTTGTGTCTCTGATTGTCTCTCATTGCGCTAATGTACCAGTGGTCGGGCGGGGGAGGGAGCATGACCTGTGTGTCTCATTCATCATTACAGCACTCTTTCTGTCTAATGTCAGTGGTCGGGAGCTCAGGACCTATTGCTGGAAGATTGGTGATGGGGACAGGAAGGCTGAGCAGACTGGAGGGGGGGCAGCAGGAGCTGAGAAGTTGTTACGGGTGGTAGAGTACCAGGAGTTGTGACTATAATAAATAAATAAATAAACAAACAAATTGTATCAGAACCCACTCCTGACACTGGTGGAGCAGGTTAGAAGGGGCCAATTAATTCGCTGATTCAGTGGCAGGAAATCATGGGATGATAATAATAACAACAACAATAAAAAAAGTAGTTTGGAATTCAACCACGCTTCTGCAAGCATTGGAGTGGGTCGGATGGGGGATGGCAAGATCTGAGAGGTTGGGGCAGATAGTAGAGTACCAGGGGTTGGGACTATAATAAAAATAACATTGTATCAGATCTTGCTCCTGATACTGGTGTAGTGGATCAGAAGGAGCCACTAATTCACTGGTTCAGCAGGGGAAAAGGGGATGATAACACCAACAAAAAAAATTGTTTGGAATCCAGGCAAGCTCCAGCAAGCAGTGGAGCAGGTCAGACAAGGGGGTGGGGGTGAAAAGAGCTGAGAGGTTGGGCAGGTGGAAGAGTGCCAGGGTTGAGAGTCTAATAATTAAAAAGTTAATTGCAGCCAACTCTGTTCTTCATACAGGTCGAGCTTGATGGAAAGGGGTCCACTTATGAAGAGGATTAGTAGCAGGGAGAACAAAGAGATGATTAAAAAAAATAATTAGGTTGCAATCCAACTGGTGGATACAGTTTAAAAACCATTGCTTGCTGAAGGAGTGGCATTGGTGGTTGTGTGGGCTAGGAAATGCCCTGGAGGAGGGGGCCACTGTGTAAAAGCCTGCCCTGGTGGTCTAGTGGGCTAGCTCCCTAGGGGATGGGGCTACTTGGGAGGTGTATCCCAAAGAAAGAGAAAGTGTCACAACCCTGTCTGCTCTAGGAACAACATGATCAGCTGCCTCTCTCTCCGTGCATGAGTGACACCACCAGTCAAATGCTACAACTGTTCTGCGTCTCTGATTGTCTCTCACTGTGCTCATGTGCCGGTGGTCAGGCAGGGGGAGAGAGTGCAACCTGTGTATCTTGCTCATCATTACAGCACTGTTTGTGTCTAATGTAACTGGTCGGGGGGGGTCAGAACGTACTGCTGGAAGATTGGCGATGGGGACAAGCAGGCAGGGCAGCAGGAGCTGAGAGGTTGTTATGGGTGGTAGAGTACCAGGAGTTGTGACTATAATAAAAATAAGCATTTGTCAATGTCAAACATGGCTTGCTTGTATTTGCTGTTTATGGCCAGGGAAAATGGGGATTGTGCGACACGGGAGATTTTGCAAGACAACACAATGGCATTTTCCCTGGCCATGTTATAAATAAATATTAAAGTTGCTACCTGCACTGTCATTTATTGTCAGCTTAAAATGCTGAATGATTTAATCACACTGCGACCTCTGATTGCTGATGCTTGTGACGTCTGATGCTCCAACTGTGAGTCCCCGGTTCTACCCGTGGCTACCAACAGCCAATGCAATGGAGTGCAAAGCTCTGCTGCATGCACTCAACATGGTCATGGCATGCTGCCAGCACATGGTCAGTCAGATGGGTTATAACTGCAGTCAGAAGCACACCGGGGATCTGTAGGTCAGTAAGGTTACCAGCAGTCGGGGCACAGTGGGAGCCTGCGGCCACCTGCCCATGATGTCAGATTGTCAACAAGGTCACAGCATGCTACCAGCACATGGTCGGTACTGTTACCAGCAGTTGGGAGCACACCAGGGATCTGCATCTGCAGCTGTCCATTACATCAGATCCTCCCAGTGTGCATTCCCGGTTCTGCCTACAGGACCTGCTCAACAAAGTGACATGGTCGGGAGAACTAACAGCAGTCAGAGGGACGCAACTGGAGCCAGGGATCTGCATCTGGCAAGTGTGCTCCGGGGCCCTTCTATGCTCACACACCATATCATTACCATTATGATGCTATGGGGAAGGGAAACAAGAAAGACCATGGTTACAGTCTGCTTTAGCTCTATACTGAGGGACACCACAATACTCCAGGGGTAAGGGGTGTCACATACTCATCCCTGCTCAGAGGTCTCTCAGCTCTTGTGCACATCAAGAAGGAGGGATGGTTAGCAGGAGTGGGGGACACAGAAGAGCTGCAGTACTCAGGCAGGGAGGAAACAGTGAGGACTTAGAAGCTGGCACTATCCGACCCCTGGAGGGAGACCATCAACCTTTACCGCAATAAGATCCAGGAGTTGGAGAAGGGGGTACAGGCCAACGAGCATGGGCAGGTGGACACAGAGTGGGAAAAAGACTGGTGCACCCAGGAGGTACAGGAGTTGAGGCTGGAATTGGGTGAGCTGGACAGAATCTGACAGCAACTGCAGGATGAGCTGCTGCAACTGAAGGAGAAGATCCAGCATGGGAGTAGCTGAAGTCTTGCTAGTGTTGCGATAGATGGGCTGTCTTTCTCTCTCTCTCTCTCTCTCTCTCTCTCTTTCTCTGCCGTGCTTGTTGAACCATCATTGTGACATCAACAGGTTGTTGTACCATCCTGAGTACATCACTACGATGGTACAACAACTTGAAATGCCCTCATACTCCTGTTACCCTGACAGCTACGCCGATCACTTGTTTTTGCAGTCACTTCCAACAGTTGAAATACGAGCGATCAGTGTTGGCTTCACACTCTCCCATACATTATAAATGTTATATGTCTAACCAGTAATGAGGGTAGTAGCATTTAAAAGGGATTAGCAGTACATTCTGTGTATGCAGCAAGATGGCACTCCAAGTACTAAATAAATTTTGTATCTCTGGCTCTAAAGGCCCCAGAGGAATGACACCTTGTTTCAGGTTTTCATTTTCCTTTCTGTAACTAAATATGGATGAAGTGATTATATTTTCCCCTTTGTCATCTTGGAAACTAGTGGAGCAGCAGTACTAACATCAGTAGCTCACAGACAGACAGTGGCATCACACATCAGCTGCTCATTCTAAGGCAGGCAGACCCTGACTAGCGGTGTGTAAAATGACAAGAATGAATGTTTTTATGGACAAGTCCTCAAGAAATGTTCCACTGTTGTACTGTTGTTCATACACTATAAAAGACAATGGATAAGCAACAGTAAACAACAATGTTGAGTTCACTCCTTGAGGTTGTATGACAACCATAAAACTTTCAAGCTTTGCGCTTGAGGTTTATTTGGTTGTCATGACAACCTCTTGAAGTGAACACAGCTTTATTGTTCAATGTTGTCCATCCATTATTCTCTATGTTAAAACAGGGACATGTGGTATTAGAGTAAGCTCTCCTGATTACTGCTGAATGTGTGGTATGATATTCCTAAAGTTAGAATGACTACTCAGAACATTGGTGTCTAGGTCTTGGTGAAATTAGCAAATTCTCATTTTGTGGAATGTTTGTAAAATGCCATAAAATTTCATGAAATGTTGCAAAATTCTGCAGAATTTTCCTAAATTATTTAATTGGTCATAACTTATTTGGTGTTATAGCTAGAGATCTGCAATTTAGCATGCATACTGTTTGGAAAAGGCCTTAAAATGTTGCCACATTTCATGACTTTTGGATTGGGGCCATCTTTGGAGCAAAATTGAAAATTTATATGCATACTTTCTTGGAAGAGTAATAGAAACTGCAAAATAGAGACGTGTGGTTATGTAAATTGTAAGTTACATGAGTTCAAAATACAGTTTCATTATTTGTTAAATTGTATGTACATGTTCAAAATATTTTGTGCCAGGATTCACAAAGAGAATGCAAAGTGGGCGCAAATGTTTGCGCTGCACTTCCCGGCTACGCTGGTGGGCAATAGAGCTATTCACAGTCTGATGGCGTGGTGTGCTATCCGACTATGAATAGGGGCCAGCGGGGGCAGCGCTAACCCAGAAAAAGCAGTGGAATACTCAGTAGCACTGCCCCCACAGCCCGACAGGAAAATGGCCCCACAGCTAATAGCACTGAGGTGCTAAAGTGCTGTTGATGACAGGAGCCATGCAAATGAGCCCGTCTGGCATGCAAGGTGCTAGTGGCCATTAGAATGCCAATTATGGGCTCATTTACATGCCATTAGTGTGGGGATGCATGGCGCCCCCCACCAGCCCAAGCCTCATGCAGCCACATTCCCCCATAGTCTAGTAGTGCCTTCCCTCACCCCAATAGTGGACCCGATGGTAAGAAAAATGATTATTCCATAGTGTAGTGTCCCTCCCTGATCCCCAATCTCCTGATCTCCCATCTCCCATCCATTAATAATAAAAATAATTTTCCATAGTGTAGGGTCCTTCCCAGATCCCCAATTTCAGATCTCCCACCCGTTAATAATAAAAATAAGTTTCCATAGTGTAGTGTCCTTCCCCGGTCCCCATTGCCTGATCTCCCATCTGATATGAAAAATAATATATTTCCATAGCGTAGTGGTCCCTACCCTTCCCCTGTCACTGATCCCATAATAAAGAATATGTTTCCATAGTGTAGTGTCCCACCCCGGTGTCCAATCTGCCACCCAATATTGTTAAACCCCATTTCCATAGTGTAGTGGTCATCCCCCTCATCACTGATCGCAAAGGCCCTTGCATGGAGCAAAACCTTTGTGAATGTGATTGCGTGGATATGTAGAACCTCTCCCCCTCATTTGTAATGCAGCCCCCATCACTACTTTTTCCTTGCACAAACCCAGTTTGTGGGGGCAAACTGGACTTTGTGAACACTAGGTTTGTGACCGGGAAAGCTTTGTGAATCCTGGCCTTGATGTTTATAGCGCCACAGCTATTGAAAGTATACATTCATGACTTGGCATGCATGCCATAGTAGATATGCCCAGGAATCTAATTAACCTAGATAAGTGTGGTTTAGGTTAAAATTTATTGTGGATACTTTACAAATTATTACTTGGCAAAATGTGATCAAAAATTCATGGAAGCATAAGAGGTAATGCCATTAGAATTCTACTTGTGGACTTCAACTTTAACTAATCACCACTGAATTGTCTTACTTGCATTAGCAGCATGGCCCTGCAATACCCCTTCAATGCTCCTGCAACAGTGATGTCCAGCATCATGCTCCATCAAGACTGAAGATATCCAGATACTTCTGTCACAGAGCTTAAGTCACAACTAGTTCTAAGGCCTGGCGTCACTTGGTGCCACTGTTGTCAAATAGTAAAAATATACATTGTTATCTAATGAGCTGTAGCAGGTGGCATTGTACAGAAACAATGCTGAACATGCAGGTGCTTCCAAAAGTCATTAAGTCAGTGAGCTTTAGTGGTTATCTGGCATATTGCAAGAATTCAGGATAGTGCACAGTGATGTCCATGACAGTTCTTCATGGTTCATCACTCAAGATAGGGATCTGACAATCTCTGGCTGGTATAACTCAGGTGGACCCTGCACCCTTGGGGGGGGGCTTGCAGAATCCCATTTAAGGGGACACTGCAGAGCTGCCTTGGCACAAGCCCCCACACAATACAGTGCCCCGATGTATCCATTGCAAGGACAGTGCTAGCCCAGCTGGTGCAGCTGGTCCCCCAACTGGCACAGGCTGTGTTCTTAAATCGGGAATGATGCAAGGTGTGTCCCAGTGTTCTCCTTATGTTATATTTATTTGATGCATCATTCCTGATGGTTTCTGAATCAGGCCCCTTGGCTCCATATAAGGCTTTTTGTTGTGTGTGAAGGGGCGAGGGAACACACATTCTGGCAGAGGAATTCTGCAGCAGTTTAAATTCCTATGTTCCATACTAAACAAACATTCCATCTGTTGAATGTGTGGCACATGTGGAAAGACAACTGATTGACAGGTAGGGAGGGCCTACTTTTTACTACTAATATCTCACAAAGGAAAATACCTGCTTTTAATTTAAAAAGTGGCATTTTTTAGTAGTTTCTCGGTTTACCCATTTTATAAGCACAATAAGAGACTCCAGGTCATTAGTTGTCTGGATTTAATGCACCTCCAAGTGCAAAAAAGGCACTCGGCGCACGGACCTCGTGCCTCATTGCACACCTGGACGTGCATTAATTCCCGACAACCAAGACCTTGTCACATATTATTACTTACATTTAAGTAGATCAAAATTATACTGACTGTGTCTCAGAACCAATCTATTTCTAATCTAATATTTCTGAATTTGATCAAAATTCTATTACAGTTTGACTTGTAAAAACTGTACATCATTTCCCTGTCCATAAATGACTGTATCATTAATGCACATGAGAACCTTAATACCACCCAAACCATGACCCAAGTCATTCAAGAATGGGGAAAAAGGCAGATAGCCCAGTAAATAGCCCTATGGGACTCAAGCATTTACAGAAATCTAAAATGCATTTATTTTATGACCAACAACTCACATATTTTTAAAAATAGTAAGGAACACACTTCTTTCAGTAATCATTCAACCCAAAATAATTCAGCTTTTGAACCGAGATCCCATGTTTTGAGGTATAGAAAGCCCTGACAAGATCTATGAAAATAGCTCTGACAAACTGCCCCTTGTCATTTTGATAGCATTGCTAGCCTCAATTAAAGCAACCTGGGAGCTGTTCCTAAATCTAGATCTATTTACATGTAATACAGTACATCATTTTTCCCCCAGATAATAATCTGAGCAAGTAGTAATCTCTCCAGGATTTTTGACACCACAGTGAACAGCGATGCTGGGCAATAGTTAGATTTATAAGTTTGCATTGAAAGCCTTTAAGATTGGGATAAATGTTGTTACCTTCCAATCAGCGGGAAATTCACCAGAATCAATAGAAAGATTGAACTGTTCTGCTAAAGGCATATTATGGGGGCTGCATATTTAAGCAACTTACTATTCAGCCCATCTAGTACAGTACCTCTGCTCTTCTGGGGTTTAGGACTAATAATTATTTTATAGCTTTCTCAGGTTTAGTGACATAAAACTAAAATTGGAGCAGTTATCAAACTCTTATTCTTCAGATTCAACAGTGGATCGGATTGTACAGTCTTGATTTCCAGGATATGGAAGACCTCACCAGCTTTTAGAAAATTCATATTGAAATGATCATTCCAAGATAATTGTCTTGGTATAGAACTGATCTGCAAATAATTTTTGGGTCACAGGTTCTTTTGTTATTAATGGCAAATG
Organism: Neoceratodus forsteri; assembly: GCA_016271365.2. NCBI lineage: Eukaryota > Metazoa > Chordata > Ceratodontiformes > Ceratodontidae > Neoceratodus > Neoceratodus forsteri. The sequence goes on from JADMNL010000028.1 coordinate 262,591,301, forward strand.
TTTCCAGGAGTGGTTTTACTCCACTATTCGATTCCCTTCAACAATGTCCAAAATGCACTAAGATTAGTTTTCTTATCCTCACTTCCAAGTTGTGTTTTATAAAATTGTCAGTTAGCATCCTGCACATTTTTTATTTGTCCCTCAGCATTCCTAACATTCTCCAGTTGTTAGGTACATGTATAACTTTGGCCACATGGCATGCCCAATCCCTAACTTTTTTCATTTTTACCAAATGAATATTGTACCATAGGGCATTATTCATCCAAAGGCAATGATTCAGAGTTGGTGCATGTGCATTTACTACCTAAGTAAAATTGTCTTTAACATAAGACAAGGCATCATCCACCCCAGCAATTTATGTAATTCTGCCCCAATTAGTAGTTTCAAAATCTATCATAAATTGGATTAAACATCTTAAAACTTCTCTGTAACTTAGCATTCTTAACCAGTCTCTGATCTTCAGCTTAATGCTGATACAATATGCCACCTGGAGAGCAGAAAAGCCATCCAAAGGAACACACACCCTGCCACATTTCTTTGGTCTGCTTCAAAAAATAAGATCAAGAGTGGTTCATAATGTAAATCATTCTATGGAAAAGGGGATAAAAGCTGGCACTGTCTCACTGATTATACCTGGTTGATTTTCTTATCCCCATTCCATTTATTTAGACCTTGTTTAAAAGCATCAGAGCTAGAACCTAACCCAACAATGTCTGATGGAAGTATGTTCCTCAATCCCACTACACACTGAATATAATAGTATTTCCTTCTTTCTGTACAAAACATGTTTCACTTTAAACTCATGACATCTAGTTCTGGTACTTTCTGCAGGAAACTCAAAACAGAAGCTTTTAGATAGTACATCATCCCTAACTGTAGTATGTAAGAGAAGTAAGTCAACTCTCATTCTACAATGGTTGCTGAATCCATCTCTTAATTTCTGAGTCTACTATGTTCCTCATTCAGTTAGACCTAACCCATTATGAATTGTCATGTCATCCCACAAATAACCCATTTGGTGACTTCCACAAATAACCCCTTTGGTGACTTCCTCAGGTGAAATTAAAGTCTCCCAACATAAGTACTTCATGACTAGTTACAAATGTAGCTTGTGAAACTTGTACTACTTTTCTTAGAGGTAACCTGACCTGTCAATCACATTCAAAATATACTGCAATTAACACTTCAAGAGACACTAGCAGCTTCTTGCTGATTTTTTTTTTTTTTTGCAGTTCTCAAAAGATACATTCAGCTGGCTATATGCCTTCAAATGGCATACATGGTCCCAAACTGCAATGAAATAGACAGTTATTGGATTATTCCTAATATTTAGTATTTTATCCGATCTGACTCCATTCCCCCGTCGCTTGACCTGTACTCACATTCACAGAACAACATGGTGCTCATAAACTTGTAAACTCATTCACACACGAGTTTGGGACATTTTCTGAACTGTCTTCTTAATACATATCCTGTAACTAGGCAGTGAGTTGAAAGTTTTAAAATAAGTCCTGTTTAGAAATGAGTACCCTAACATGGTTTAATAAACATTTGAAATGTCAAGCTGTAACTCTGGGCATGAGCATCAGATTCAGGTGCTGCCATCTTGTGAAGTCTTCTTTTAGGCTTTTAATCCGAGGATCCAACTTTTTTAAGGCCACTGTTTCCAATCAGGGGAAAGGAGAACTCCCAAATGTTTGATCTTCCCTTTCACCCAGTGCAGGTTTGGACCCTGGAGGTGCATTCCTTAACACATTGAGTTCATTTGGATGATCTGTTTTTCTTTAGTTGTTTTTAAGCACAGGGATGCCTGGAAAGTAGTCCAATAGATGGGACAGGGCTGGTACAGAGGTGGCAGGGTTCTTTAATGTTATAAGGCTATCATCAGTAAACAGCATGGGTTTATAAATCTCACCATCTATCTCAATGTCCTGAATATTCACTGCTTCTTGTAGCTTCTGAGTTAGGGGATCTATTGCCTGGACCAACAGCCCAGGTGACAGCAGGCCCCCTCCATGTCCCTCTGCTCAGGCTAAAGCTTTGGGACAGACTTCCATTTTTTTAATATGTTACTTTTTGGAGTTGCACAAATAGAGTGTCACACTAGATAAAGCCTTCACCTAGTCCAAAATTTCACTGGCTTCAATGAGGTAAGGCCATTTAACAGAGTCAAATGCCTTCTCCATGTCCAGTGCTACCAAAACTGGGATATTTAACCAAAAAACAACTGTCAGTCATCAACACAGACCACAAAGGGCTAATTTACCCTTTCTTTCTTTCACAGCTTTCAGAGGGCCACTCAGCAAAAGCAGCCTAAGGCCTCTTTTCACCAAGGGCCTACCCATTTAGCCATTGCATTTCAAATACCTATATATGGAGGAAGGGATTGAAGAAAGAAAACTGACAGAAACAATAAGTAAAACCCTCCTGGGTGATCAAACTAGGGAGGAGCTAGAGAAAGAAAGAAAGAAAGAAAGAAAGAAAGAAAGAAAGAAAGAAAGAAAGAAAGAAAGAAAGAAAGAAAGAAAGAAAGAAAGGAATCTGAGTTAGTGAAGAAAGAAAGCTAGCATAATGTAACAGTTTTCACTTATGACATGGGTCTATCTCTTTAAACAGAACATTCTTTTTTAGTTAACTGGTGCCATGAGGGGTCTTCGTGACAACATTGCATACCATGAATGTCACCTCTCTGACCCTTAAAAAACCTAGAAAGGTGTCAGCAGAAAAAAGATTCTTAGTCTATCTTGTCTGTCTGTTTTCTTACTAGAACTGTACCAGTCTACCACTGACTACAGTATGTCTAGCTGGAATGTTCCTGATGCAGTTCAGCCCCTTCCCTTACTGTGTGCCTCACCTGCTTCCCTGCCTTTGTTTATACCAACTCCACCCTTATATATTAGCTGTCCAATGCTCTATTGAATCCAATCACTATCTTGGTGCCAACCTCCTCTTTTGGTAGGTCACTCCATTATTCTACTCCTTCCGTGAAGAACTACTTATGTCCTTCCTGAATTCACCCCCACCATCACCACCACTGGTTTATGCTTGTGCCCTCTAGTTATATACTGCAGGTTCTCAGATGCATATGCAGAGAAAAAAGATGCATGGTCCATCCAGTCTGCGTGGTTCCTACCTAGGCCTTCCCAGACTAGCACAGGCTAGGCCTTTAATGGATCACTTTTCCTGTTGTTCTGCTTGAACTAACCCACACCCCTTTAGCATCAACCTCACCTCCATTAACCTCAAACAGTCCCATGTGCCTATCCCACCCCATATTGAAACTTACATTTACCAGCTCCATGGGTGGACAAGTTCACTTTTCCATCACCCTCTTCTTGAAGAATTATTTCCTCACATTCTTCCTAAATTCCCTCTGCCAGGTTATAGTTGTTGCCCCTTGTAATGGGCCCCTTACTAAGCTTACTCAGTTGCTGGCTGCGCACCCTATTTTTACTATTTAGGTACTTGAAGGTTTCAGTATTGTCTCACATCTATCTGCCTGGCCTCCACTGAATACAAAACTGTGAGATCACCCAATGTTTCCTACTACCTGAGCCACACCATGGTTAATGATTCTTCACTGTGCTTTAACTGGTCATTACACTACCCTGTTTATTCCCCTTAGGTTTTTAAATGTTTATATCATTCCACCCCCCCCCCGGCCTCCAGTGAGCACATGTTCATGCTGGCTAGGTGATCCTTGAAAATTATCACATATTAAATTATATTACAGCATGCCAATTTATATCGTATCAGATTATTTTTCTCTCCTCACACATCATATGATTTGACATCACGTCAGATTATATTATTGTTTCATATATTATATCATACTATATAATATTGTATGATCTTCTCATATATTATACCATATTGTATCAGCTCTTATCTTCTCATATATCACATCAGATGATATTATATGCTTTTACAGGACAAGGCCCAGACTACCTGAAAGAGCTTCTGGTTCCTTACTGCAATTGCTCCGCTCGGCTGATGAGGGGTTGATAGAGATTCCAAGGGTTTATTTAAAATCTTCTGGGGCCTGGGCATTTATGTACGCAGACCCAGCCCCTTGGAATTCTCTACCCCATCAGCTATGGGAGTGCACGACCGTGGAGGGATTTAAACAGGCCCATAAAACACATTTATGGCATCAAGCCTATGTTTGATTTTATTCTGTCTGCTACTTGAATTTTATAAGTATGATGGTTACTGTTTTATGAGTTGTTTTAAGTTATTGTTAGGTGCCTTGGTTTGCTGAAAAGCTCTTTATAAATAAAGTATTATTATTTTATATCATTACATCAGATTGTATTATCTCCTCATATATCACATCATATTATCATATTTTCTCAGTAATATACAGATAAATTTAAGAATAATAATTAATGATAATAATTACTTTATGAAATGTAGAAGGTGACTGGTTTAGAAAATGACACATCCTCTTTACTGTCCTCCTCCTTCCACTATAAGGAATCATGTTTTCCTCATCATGCATCACTGTGGCATGTGAGTGGCATCACCTTCTTCACTGCATGCACACTACACAGACGAGGCACAGGACTGATGCCCATCACTATAGAGGTGGTACTGCACACTGTGCATGTGAATAATTGCCTGCCCACCTTAAGAAACTATACACAGTGCTATTTATTATTATCTTCACAACTTGTCACATGTCCATCTTCACAACTCATCTCATGTTCATTTAGAAATCATGTTTTCTTGTCATATAAATAAAAATATAAATAAAAAAGTACATTCAAGTAGTTAAAAAAAATTATGTTAAAATCATCTACTCCACTAAATTTATTGTCATGTCCCTCCCATCGTGGGATCATGCTTCACTGTTCTCCTCTGCCAGTACAAGAAGAAGCATATGATTTAGTGTCCTGGCACTGATTTCAGAACTTATTTGGGGTGTGATTATGGCTCTTGAACATCAGCTGTTCTCCAAAATAGTAGAGATACAGTGAAATTGGTAATTTTGCCCATGGAATATTTAGTGAAATTTGTGCATTTTACTAAATATTTTGTGTGTACAAAATGCTGCATTTCAAATGGTGTCATTTTGCCTGTGAGTGGTGAAATTCTGCTGTTCATGGGTGAAATTCCACCAGGTGCAGGTGAAATTTTGCATTTCGCTGGTGGAATTTTGCACTTTGCACCTGTGGAATTTTTTGTGAAATGCGCAAATTTCACAAGATATTTCGCAGAGCAAAATTTGTGGACTTTGCTCATCTCCACATAATAGAATTCACTGGGTTTTCAGAGACTCTTGCACAAAGAACCAAAGCACAAACAAAGCATTCCATCAGGCTTCACATAGTAGAAGTAGGCCAGGTCCGACAATATATGCGTTGGTGTGTCCTGCAAAAGCTTATTCTGCTTCTAATATCATATGAACAGACTTCTGAAGTGTACAATATGGATGGCATGCTAACTATAGTAATTTTCATAGTAAGAACACTTGAATCACAGAATCACACACACATGTACACACTCATACTTATTTATGATCTACAGTAACCCAGTGAGGCCTCCAATTATACTATCATACACCTATTGTCTTTGTATGTAAACAAAAAATAAATAATAACTGGCCATCAGTTTTTTCAATGGTAATGGCCAGTTATTATTTGCCATAATAACTGGCTGGTTATTATAGCAATCATGAGGACATCAGAAGCAGCTGTGCTAGAGACACTGTCGAATGTAGCATAGTGTCACACATTTTTTTCTTTCATTTTAGCAGTCACCATAAACAGTACAAAAAAACTTCAGGAGATGAGCTTAATAAAAAAGCAACACTGCGATAAATGCTGACCTTGTACGTTGTTCACAAACTGCCCTGAAAAAAGTGAAAGCAGTGGTGCGATCGTCATTTAGTGACTGAAAAGATCAGCGCTCAGTGACAATGTCTTACAGGCACATAAATAAAAAAGGAAAGTAATGCACTATGTTTCAGTCTGGGGTCATTGCTAAAACAAATAAGGTAATGGCAGTGTGGTTCGGCCTAGGAGCTCTCTGAGATTATGTTGGTGACGGTGGGCAAACTCGAAGGTGCTGGCTGGATTGGAGTGAGACCAAGTATCAGAGGTGAGGCAGAGCTGAAAGTGCACAGTAAACTGGGAAGTGTGAAAGTGAGTGCTGCTAATTGCAAAATGGGGTAAAAGCCTTTAGATTTTTCATGTTCTATTTAGTTTCCTGGGCCTTATCAATTCAGTGTATAAGTGCTTGATGGGGGGGGGGCAAACAGAGAGCTAGAAACTGTGAGGAAAAACCTGATAGCCACAGATTATATAATGAAAAACACAGGGTAGTGTGATTAGTCAGATTTAATAAACACCTTCAGTATATGATGCTTAAATAAGCCCTTGCCTTTGCTCTCAAGGTTTACTTAGCATCATGCACCTCAGGTGTGTATACAATTGTTGTAATGCACACTACCCAATGCATTATTCTTTAGCCATGTTTACACAGTGGCATTTACACTGCAGTAACCCGAGCGCTCAGGTTGCTGTGGTGTAAATGCCACCATGTGTACACTTACTGAATCATGGTAAGCCACTCCCTGTGACACTCGGCAGTCCCAGAAAGTTTGGGGATGTGTTTGGGAGAGAGCAGTTTAAGCGGCCATGTGGACAGGCTGTACCACTTGCTCCCACTTGTGGATGTTTCCATCAGCTGACTACCCTGACTTCCAGCCCCTCTCCAGTGCATCTTACATCGGCGCTGAGGGTGGCTGTGTAGACGCATTAGCCAAGCATCTGTTGGGTCAGGGCAGCTCTGCAATGCTCCAAAGAAGGAATGAGGTCAGCTGTGTAAACATGGCTTATGTTTAATAATAAAATTACATTAAACTACAGAAATCGAGTAGTTCTTCCAACGCAAAACATTCATTATCACAAATCATGTTGTCTTTTCATATAAATAAAAGGTTGCATAGAAATTAATAAACTGATTTTTTTATATTATATTACTACCATACTACTATTTGCCTAATGCATAAAACACATAACACAAAAATGAAAAATAACAGAAGAAATAATATAAAATAATAATCCTAATATAAAATTATAATTGCAAAAGCTATGGCACTGCAAGCGAGAATATAATAATTGGTATGAGGTACTGTGGAGAGTCAGAAGGTACATTTACACTATAGGATCTTCACCATTGGAAGTGGTGTGATGAGTTACACTGGTGCAGATCTTGGTGTGCAGACGCCTGCCAAAGTATTGTAGGTTGCTTTGTTGTGGCTTACAGTGATCTTGTTTTGTTGGGATCATGTTCCTGTGCAGCCATTTTATGCTAGCATGTAAATACACTGCTCTGCCTGCACTAGTATGACACACTGTACCCCACACCATAGGTTTACCACCACCCCCTCACCTGATAGAGTTGAGCTTGGAAGGGGCTCAAGGGTTTTCATGTTGATTCCTTCTTAAGCAATAGAACTGCAATAAAAACTCAAACTGAAGTCTAAATCGGCTTATAACATGGGGTACTGAAATGAACTCCCATCATTGGTAGAACAGCATCAGGTGACTGTTGATTAATCCGTGATATACACACAGTTGTTGTTAAGCATCCTTAAAGGAATGTGCCTGGGCAGGATGGCACTCATTGTTGTGGGTAAAACTTGAAATCAGAAAGGCAGACATTGAAGCATCCCCCCTGTGGGTCGAACCTGATGCTGTTGTACCACTGAGGGAAGTACCCGATGTTATTCGGCTTTTCTAGTTCCTGTCTTGTAGCCCAGACAGATAAGTACTGTTCAGTCATAGCGACTGTTGTCTGTCACCTTGCTGAGCAACTGCTGCAAGCCTCCTTGCGACAGCAAGAGAGACAGTGAGCGAGAAAGACCGTGACAGGGCAAGAAACAAGACAACAGTTACTACGGAAATAGTAGTGTCCTGTCTTTCTGTCTCTCTCAGTGAACTGTCACGGAAGGAGTGTTGTCCATTTTGGGTGTGTTTGTTTTGTCCTACTCCAATCCAAATAAAGACAAAGGACAATGTCACCTGGGCAAAATGTCTTCTCAAAAGATGACGAGCAGTTCAGGGCATGCTGGAGAAGAAGAGAGAGAGAGAAAATAAGGAGCAAGCACTGCACTCAGCCAACAGAGGGAGGGGGGACACACAGACTCAAGAGTGAGAGACAGCGTAAGCCCCCCTGGAGCCTGTCATCTATTCACAGCACCCTCAACCCCATCGACTCACAAATATGCAGCAGAAGAGGACAGACAGAATAAGAATGAGGAGTGAGTCAGGCACACAGACACAAAGAGATACTTGTAGTGCATTACTTATTTCGTGGTGTTTGAGAAACACGTAGACACATGGGAGAGAAAGGCAGAAACTCCTTGGTTAGAGAGAGCGAGAGAGAGATAGAGAGAGTATGCGACAGACTAGAAGTACAGCAGCAGCATATTAAAATGGCAGCAGTGTGTGCCTCGAGCATAAGAAGATGCACCCGGCAAGTGTTCAAACTAAGATTCATACTAAGGGTCAAGGAGACAAGGAGGTGGTATGTCTATGTGGGCTCCTACCTTTCACGCCTAATAGAACAACCTATTTCCCACTAGTATATAGGTGTCAAGACTCTGTTTAAACTGTTTTTTGTCCTTACTAATAATTATCTCTAGAGGTAATTTGTTCCATGGAATAATCACTCTCTGTGAAAAAGGCTTTCCTCTTATTTGAGAAAAATCTTTGGGGTCTAAGTTGCAAAGGGTGACCCCTAGTACTGTGATTAACATTTCTGAATTCAAGGTTTAGTTCATTTATCAGATAAATATCCTGCATGATATCATAACATAATAGTAAGTCCTCTCAAATTCTTCCTATATCTAGAGGCATAAGATTTAGCTTCTGATGATGTTCATTATATTGCAAGGTCATTAGTCATAGATCATTTTGGTACCTTGTCTTTGGATTTTTTCTAACCTATCTGATGTCCTCTTCATAATAGTTCCCCAAACCTGGCTACCATAGTCTAGAATTTGTCTTACATATGACCTATATAATGGCATTATTATTCTTTCATCTCTACTTCTACAGTTTGTTTTGATTAGCCTTTTAACCTTATTAATTTGTATGTTACAATGTGTGTCATAAGCTAATTTCCCTGTTATTGTTATACCGAAGTCTTTCTCTTCTGATGTTTTTCTCAGTGGAAGTCCATTCAGAAAATATGTACTTTTCTTGTTCTGAGACCCCAAATGCAATACACAACATTTTTAGTATTAAAACTCATTCCACATGCATTTGACTATTTTGGCATGTTATCCGGTTCATTTTGAAGTGCATCAATATTCTTTTATGTATTTTCTACCCTAGCTATTTTATGTCATTTGCATATTTACTCAGCCAGCTTGCAGTTTGATTACCCATGCCTGATACAAATATTTGAAATAGCAAGGGTTCAAGAACAGAGCCCTGTGGCACACCACTGGTCACCCCTATTGGATCAAACAGGTATCCCTTGATACTAACACTTTGACTTCTTCCACTCAGCCAGTTTTGAATCCAGTTAATGATTTTATGATCTACCTGCTTATCTATCGACTCTTGTATTATGGCTCTGTGTGGTACTTTATCAAAGGCCTTTGTGAAGTCCAGGAAAATACAATCCACTGATGAACCCTCATCCAGTGAAGTTGATATTTTCTCATAAAAACACAGTAGTTTTGTTATGCATGATACCCCTGCTGTAAAACCGTGCTATTGACTATCTCTGTAATATTTTATTTATATGCCAATTTATCATTTCTTTTAGCATAGACTGCATAATCTTTCCTGGTACCGAGGTGAGGCATATACAGTAGGTCTATACTTTTCAAAGTTAGTTTTGTTACCTTTCTTATGAATTGGAACAACTATGGCCGATAGCCAATCTGCAGGAATTTCATTTTTAGAAAGTGCTCACATGTACAGAAGTCTTAGTGGAGTAACTACTGTATTTGTGGTGCCAATAATTTCAACATTTTGGCAGATATGTTATCTGGTCCTGACGTGTATGTACATTTCAGGGCTTGAATTTTGTTGTTAATACAATCTAAAGAAATCTCATCCATTGTGGTGGTGTGCACTGGTGTATCTCTGCTGTATGATTCATTTTTTGAGAAAACAGTACCAGAGTTTTGGTTTGCTGAGTTAAAGTTGTAAATCTTTCTACATCCTTTATTTATTGGGGTATATTCCTCAAGCTGGAAGGATACGATATTGTGGTCATTATTTTCAAGCATTGTCTGTACCTCGCAATTTGTAATATTTACTTCATCTGTACTTAGAGCAATATCTAAGATATTTTCTCATCTTGCTGGTGTAGTTATATGTTGTTTTAAGCCTAATTGTTCTACAGTTTTTAAAAACACTTAATTTTGTAGCTTCCATTTTTTTCAAATTTATGTCATTATAGTGTAAATCTTCTACAAACACTACACGTCCCATTTCACACACCTTTTCAAATTCATAGATTATTTCCTCTGACATCTCATTTTCACCATTCAGTGGTCTATAACATAGATGCAGTATAATATTTGTGTCTCTTCCGGTTTGCATTTTGAGCCATATAGTTTCAGTTTTACTATCCTGTCCTTTAATTTTTTCTGATAGAAGTATGGACTGCATAAAGTCTGATATATACTGTATATAGTGCCACTCTCCCTCCCTCCCCTTTGTATTGTCCTATTTAAATTATGTAAGTGATATCTAGGGATTTATTTTCCCCACTCCTCATTTCCTGTCCACCATGTCTTTGTTGTGCAGGCTATGTCAGCTATGACATTTGGTTTTAATGATATGCCTAGTTCTTCCTTTTTGTTTTTAAGACTCCTGGCATTTACCAAGAGACAGAGTATACCTTTAAGGTTTATGCTTTTTTCGTTGTTTTTGTTCATGCCCGTACTTTGTTTATGTTCTGCTGTTTCCTTCCCCTCCCCATTATTAATCTACATTTACCAATAGGATATTCATATTTATCATGGTTTTAGTTCTAGAGCTACTCAAGTGTAGACTGTCCTCTGCATATACGTTTTTTTATATATAAAAGGACGCCCAAGTATTTATGAAATTATGTCCCACCTTTGAGCATCCATTTTCCAATCTAGTATTAATCCATTGTATTCTGTGATTTTTTTTCTCATGCCCCCTTAGAATAGCCAAGAAGCTTGAGACTATTGCCTTCTGCCCCAAATCTTTTTTGTCATCACACAAATCAATAATTTTATCTGCTATATCTTTCTCGTGAATTTTACTGACATTACTGATGCCTACTTGTACCACAACTGTCTGTTTCATTCTTTGGTGATCAATGACTTTGGGGAGTATATTTTTTACATCTTTTATCTTTGCTTCAGGCAGACAGTTCACTTCCCTGTTTATCTTGTCATCACCACAAATGATGGAATCAGTTCTTCTCAGAATTGAATCCCCGATTACAAGTACCTTAGTTTCCCCTATTTCCTTTTCATTTTCGTCAGCATCATTTAATGGGTCATATCTGTTTGATAATGGAATTTTGTTATTTCCCATTGCTCTCTGCCCTCTTTTTGGGGGATATTTTGCACAGTAGTCCAATCTAAAATATCTACATCATTTGGTTCTGTAGAATTTGTTTCAGGCATATCCTAGGATTCCTCTATGTACCTCTCTATTTGTGAATCACTTTTTCTTTTCTCCTTCAGCGTGGCACTGATTGTTTTCAGTGAGTTCCCTTTGACCTGTTCTCTTAAAGAGTTTACTTCATTCAGTAACCATCCCATCTCTATACATTTTTGACAGATAAAGCCTTCAGATGTCGACTCGGATTCACGTGAAGTGTACATCATGCAGCTATAGCATCTAACAACAGTACCATCATTACAGAATATGGTCAAAAAGTCATCCAAGGGGTTATAGGCCTCCATTTTGTGTTGATTATCTTATACCCTCCTTTATTTTACTACTCTGGTAAACTTGCCTAAATAATTTAAAAGTTCCACACTGATAGGGCTTACTTGTTATATATTAGTACTTAGCCCAAGTCTCTTTGTCAGTGATGTCATGGAGATGTAAGAATGAGAATGTTAGGTAGTTTTAATGATAAAACTTACTTGTTTAGTATAGTTTCCTGGCCCAAGTCCCTTAGTCAACACAGGAGATGCAAGACTTGCACACAAATGTGCATATCTCTGCACGTGTCTTTGCACACAACGACTGCACACTCACCCTGCTTGAGCTCACCCCCCCTCACTCTAGATGCTCTTTAAGTAGTCACAGACCCAAGAAGTAGGCCCCTGTCACATGACTACCCACTCAGATGAGCTCGTTCCAAATCAAATTACTTATTAAAGTTTAGGGTTTTACTTTGCAGAAAGCACTGTGTAATGCTATTTGAAGTCTGTATCCTCATAAAATACTGCAAATTAAGTGAAAGTTTAGTGCAGACCCCTCACTGGGCCCTCCAAGAACTCCCACTTCCTGTTCCTGTCTATTTTGATGCCAGGCTACTGACAACCTAGACAATCCAGTTGTCAATATCCCCAAACAGTACAAGTTAGTAAATAATCACTGTCAAGCACAGTATTTGCGCTGTCCCACAGCTTTGCCTTCCAGAACTGGTGTTGTGCCTCGATCATTGTTGCAGCAGTGTGGTGTGCCAGTGGCTCTCTCTCTCTCTGTCTCTAGTCCCCAACTTCCAGTAAAAGCTGCAATTTGCGTGCTCTGTCCTCTCTCTCTCTCTATCAGCCTTTCTGATGTCACTTCATCTACCTGGCTGTGCAAGTATGTTTCTGTGGGCAGCGTGACAGAGACAGTGAAAGAAAGAGAGAGAGAGACAGAGAGAGAGAGAGAGAGAGTAACCATGCACAACAGAAGTCCTTGTGTCTGTGTTGGGGGAGGATAGCAAATTAGACTGGGTTTCAAGTGTCACACAATGTATTATGCACAAGAAATGTCAGAAATCATCTGTATGCTGTATTTCTGACATTTGCATGTGCGTAAGAAACATCAGAGCTGTATTTTTTCTTGGGGTCTATTTTGCAAGGTGGCAGGATACAGTACCTTTTTTGCTATTTAAACGGGGAAAACCCCCATCTGTGGTTTTTCCCTTGTTTTGCACATAACCCTTGTTATAAGTGCAATAACCCACTCCAAGTTATGATGTTATTGGGGATTAATCAACACCCCGGGTGATGTGAGTACACTTAGCCTGCGGCCTCATGCCTCACAATGCATTGGGATGTTGATTAATCCCCAGTAACACCATAATCTGTCATGGGTTATTGCTTACTTGTTTGTATTTATTCTTTTTAGCTGCTCGTCCTGAGGAAAAAAGCACCTGTTCCCAGCCACGGATGGCTAATTTGAATTACAATGGTTCTCTTCCCTCATCCTCCTCCTCCTCACTGGCAGACTGACAAGCAACACAATGTCCAGAGTGCTTGGTTTCCTTCTCACCCTGAAGTTTCAGAGTGATTCTTTTTTTTCCAGTTTTCACTTTTCCGCGGTTTTTGTTCGGAAAAGGGGTTTAGATCTGAACAAGCTGCAAGTGACTTGCAGTTAATACAGGAATTATGGAAATACTGCATGCAATACAGGAACACCACTTGAGCCTGTTCCGATGCATCGAGTGGCTGTGCAAACATGCGGTGAAAGTGCAGCAGATGGAGTGCAGCATAGCAGTGGAGACTGCAGCGTTACACTTGAGGTAGTGCAACTGTACCTACAGACTATGGGAGGGCTATATATCTTGAGGACAGCAATGAATAGTAAGTATTACTAAAGATCACACTGGGTTATGGCAGTCTGTGTGGGTTTTGCAGATTCTGTCACAATTCCACAAACAGTAATCCACAACAGATGCATGCCAACAGCACCTGCCACAAGTAATCTACAGTAATTAATATTCATGCTGAGCTCAAGACTTTTTAACCTGCCTCCCTTTTCAGTTTTCTTTATCCCATGCCAGTTATTGTTTAGGGAGCCAAAATGGTTCTGAAAAATTCTGAAAGCTGAGCCAGTTTTGTGGGCCCCAGCTCAAAGCTGAATCCAAGTAGCTACTGACCCACTTTCCTCACTCTTACCTCTGAGTGCACTTCATGAGCAATTATATATAATTTTCATGCATGTCAGGGGGCAAAACAACTCTATAATATTGAAATGTGTACATAAAATCAGAGACAAATCCAGAATATCTTACATTTATTTATTTATTGAAATGTTTCACCAGGAGGGCACACTGAACAACAAGTTGCTTGTCTCATGGTGTGACCTGGGGGGGTAACATGAGGGAAGAACACTGAGATTATACAAATAATGGATGGACGCATTGTTACACAATATGTAGGAGCAGGTAGATAGAAGTACAGTGGTTAGGCTGAGGTACAAACAAATACAACTAGTGAAATCATACAAAAAATAGGAGTCCACAGGTTTACAATTCAACAATACAGGCAGTACAAATAATGCAGCAGAACTATCAAAGTGCAATAATATACCTAGATCTTGTTCAGGGCAGTGCACAGGTGCTTTAAGGAGGAGAGGGGAGATGAGTAGCTAAAGGTCGGTAGGGAGGAGAAGTGGAAAAGGAGGAGGAGGATGGGGGAAGGAAGGGGAAAGCAGGCAGGACCAAATTCCTTCAACAGGAGATGAGGACCCTGCAAAGGAAAAAGGGGGCAGGAGAGAGAGGGGAGGGAAGACCACCAAAACCTGTTTCCCCTTCAGGATGTTGAGGACCCTGCAGGGAGGAAGGAGTTGGTGGGTAGAAACTAGGAATCAAGTGATTTAAGGAGGGTTAAAGCAGGAGCTGCTTGGAGACAGGAAGTCATGGAGAGCAGTGCATAGAGAGCAGGAGGAAGAGAAGTGGTGTATTTGGGGGGGGAGTTCCAGATTTTAGGGAAACAATGGGCAAAACCAGTCTGGCCGATGAGGGTTGAACAGTGTGGTACCACCAAGGTGTGTGTGTCACTAGATCTGAGGGAATGGGAGGCGGGGGGTTGAGAAAGAGGAAGAGAGGTAGGAAGGAAGAACCCAAGCCAGAATTTGGAGGTTAGTTTGACACAGTGGGAGAGGCACCTGTTTGATAGAGAAGGGAAGGCAAGGGCATGATAGAGTTTGCAGTAGTGGGTACAAGCAGGAGAGTCAAGGGCAAAGCGGCAGAAGGAGTTGAAGACAGTATCCAGTTTGGTGAGGGAAGATTTGGGAGCAGCACCATAGACTACATCACACTAGTCAAAGAGTCAAAGATGGGGAGAATCATCTTCTGGACAAGTTCGCACCTCATAGTCAGTGGAATGCAACTATGATTCCTGTACAGGGCACCAAGATTGGGGTGCATTTTATTCAGGATGGCGTCAATATGCACAGAGAAGTTGAGGTGTTAGTCCAACCAAACACCAAGATATCTAAATGAAGTGTGTTCTCTAGGGTTGTCCCATCAAGGGTGTGGAGGAAGGGCAGATCAGTGAGCCTAGAGAGTCTCTACCTGGTGCTGAAGATCATGGAGACTGTCTTCTTGGCATTTAGGAAGAGCTGGTGGGAGGTGAACCAGAGCTGAACTTGGTTGAAATCATGCTGTAAACTTGTTACCATATCAGCAGGGTTTTTGCCGGAACTGTACAAGACAGTATCATCAGCGTACATATGAATGGAGGCAGATGAACAGGCTATGGGAAGATCATTAAGAAAAATGGAGAAAAGCATGGAACCAAGCACAGACCCCAGGGGAACACCAGTGCTAATGGTGAGAGGAGAGGAGGTGGAGTTAGAGATTCCAACCGATTGAGTTCTACTGGTGAGATAGGATTTAAACCAGTTTGTAGCAGATTTGCTGCGAGGCCTGCTGTGGAAAGAGAGTTGAGTAGCAGGGTGTGGAAGACTGTATCAATGTCTGCTAAGTCAACAAAATATGAGGATCTGGCATCATTCCATCCCAGAAAGGATACTGAGGAGGAGGTGGTTGTGGAATGGTTCTTCCAAAAACCTGATTAGAGTGGGGTGAAGAAAGAGGAGTCAGAGAGGAAGGAGGAAAGGTGAGAGAGAGCCAGGTGTTGTTGGAGTTTAGCAAGGGTAGGAAGGAGTGAGATAGGGTGATAATTACCAGGTGTAGACAGGTCCCCACCCTTGGGAAGGGGAAGGACAATGGCATGTTTCCAGGAAGAGGGAACTTGAGCAGAAGTAAAAGAAAGGTTTAAGATTAAAGAGATGGGATAGGCAACAGCAGGAGCAGAGAGGTAGAGAAGTTTAGGATCAAGATCGTCTGGAGAGAAACCTTTAAACAGGTTAAGGGAGAGGAGTGCTCTTAAGGCTTCAGCTGGGGAGGTGGAGAAAAAGGAGCAAGGAGGAGAGGCAGACACAGGTGGGGGAGGTGAGCACTGTTCGGGGGTTCGATGGGGAGGGAGGAAACTCAGGAGAGTCATGGCACAAGAGGTATAGTAGGCATTAAATTCATTGGCCACCAAGCAAGGGTCAGATACCAAGGAATTATTTATTTTAAGAACTGGGGGGTGGGAGGATGAGTGGGAGGAGAAAAAAGTGCATGGACCACCCTCCAGAATTTAGATGGGGTGTTTATGTTTGTGAGGAATGAGGATTTGAAATACT
This sequence comes from Neoceratodus forsteri, assembly GCA_016271365.2. Lineage (NCBI taxonomy): Eukaryota > Metazoa > Chordata > Ceratodontiformes > Ceratodontidae > Neoceratodus > Neoceratodus forsteri. The sequence continues at coordinate 262,607,893 of JADMNL010000028.1, forward strand.
CAGACTTAGCCAATCTGGTAGCTTTTGTGCAAGAATTTTGTAGCATTCTGTATGTGGCGTAGTCTCTGGGGAGCTTTGTAAATTTGTGTTTTTTCCATGCACGGTCATGTTACCTGAGGCAGGCCAACAGTTCTGGTGTAATCCAGGGGAGGTGTAGCCCACGGACTCTGGTCCACTTGAAAGGAGCAAAAGCATTCCAGGTGGAAGTGAATTTATCCTTAAAGCTGTCAAGGGCTTGGTCAACAGAAGTGGCAGAGGAAAGAGGGGCCCAGTCTATAGAGATGAGTTCTGACAGGAGAGCTGCAAGATCTAAGGATTTGTAGGAGTGGAGTAGAAAGAGTTTGGGAGGCAGTTTGGAGTGATGGACCTTACGAACCATGAAAATAGTATTGTGGTCGCTAAGGGCACATGGAAGGATTCCTGACTTGATGATGCAGTGCAGATGTGTGGAGAGTACCCAATCAAGCAGGGAATGACTTTGCAATTTATTATTTGGAGGTGTGGGCTCAAGGATAAATTGTGTGAGGTTTAGTGCAGCAACATCATTCTGTATCCTATTTGACTTGGGGGACAACCAATTTAGATTCAGGTCTCCCAGTACAAACAGCTTACCAGATTGTGATAGATAGAAGTGATGGTGGATAAGGGGTGCTGGGGAGACAATAGATATCAGCTACAAAAATAGGGGCTGTGAAAGGAAGAGTAATGTGGGTGACTAGGGCCTCGTAAGTAGCTGGGGTGGAAGAAGATAAGATAGTGGAGAACTGCAAAGAGGACTGGATATACATGGCCACTCCCCCACCCCTACAGGTCCGATCTTGTCTAGAGAGGGAGTAGCCGGGGATAGCGATGGCTTTGTCAGGAATGCTATTTTTGAGCCAAGCCTCAGTTATAATTAAAATGTTAAAAATGTGAGATACCACGAGAGTTTGGGTGAGATCTATTTTAGGTAGGAGGCTACAGATGTTCATGTGTATAAGTTTCAGCCCATTATATGGGATAACAGTTTTGTTAAGAGTCTAGCACCTTTAGAAACAATGTAAAATGTTCTCTATTAAAACACAGATGAGGTAGCCGGCCCGGTGGCATAGAGGGCTGAGGCGCTAGATACCTTACCTCGCAACTCGCTGGTGACCCGGGTTTGGGAATGACCTCAGGTCATCAGGGAGCTGGCACAGGGAGAGTGGCAGCTCTCCCATCCCGGCGTGTTTGTCCACCCTTCCCATAGTTCCACTCCCATTGGGCGGTGGTTCAATTGGATGCATAGACATGAGGGGGTGGCAGCGATTGCTAGGGGTGGAAGGGGCTGAGCCAGTACTGAGCTTGTCTGCCGAGGTCCCAGGTCGGGGCAAAAACCGTGGAAAAAATCACATAAAATCTAAATTAAAAAAAACTCAGATGAGGCTAAAACAGCCACTTGTTGCCAAATTAAAGGAGTATAACAGTCAAAATTTGCAAAAACATATGTTGTGCAGTGTTTTGATTTATGTGTTTAGTCCTGGTGTGTACTTCACTTTGTTTGCTATTATGAGTTTTTCACCAGTTTGCCTACTAGTTTTATGACCATTGTGGATCTCGATAGTACCACGGTTTATTGCTCTTCTTTGTCTTACAATGCCTCCTGTCCCACATGACAGTGCCACATTCAGCACCATTGATTCAGCAAGTACTGGTTTACAGTAAATTTTACAGCTGTACAGCTATGATTTTAAGTCACTTTCCTTATCCAGTGGGCACCAAAGGCTACATTTATAACCTACCAATCACTTCAGGCCTCAGTGGGTATTTTGTAAGAAAACAGCTAAAAGACTTTTCTAATTATAACACTGATGACTGAGAGTGATGTGCGTGCTTTTTATGGCTGTGTGTAGTTTGATGAAATTAAAAACTTTAGAAGCAAAACATTCACTCATGCTGGCTAGACCTAGACAAATGCATAGAAAACAAAAATATTGAATCAGTTATTTAGTTTAGACCAGAACACTAGGCTCCTATCTTCAGATTACTGGTACAGTACTTTTCCTCACTGAATCAGTGGTCCCAGATGAATCACTATCACTTGAGACAGGAGGCATTTTAAGACAAAAGCCAGCAACAAACCGTGCTACTCTGGAGATCCCCAAATGCCATAAAACTAGTAGGCAAATCTAGAAAAAAAAAATCCTAATAGTAAACAAAGGGAAGGACACACCAGAACTAAACACACAAATCAAAACACTGCATAATATCTGCTTTTGCAAGTTTTGACTGTAGTACTCTTTTAAGAGGGCAGTGGATGACTTTGTCACATTCTAGCTAGACTCACTAGTGCAGGTAACAACAAACACATCATAAATACCTGTATGCTCCCCCCCCCCACCCTCAGGTTCACTGTGACTGTCAACAGTCCTTTAGTACTGTACATCGTGAAATGCAGATGCTGCTGAGACCTGACAACAGCTAGCTGTTTTTACATTGTGCAACTGAATCATTTACTACCTTGCACTTCTTGTTTTGACCCATGATAACTTGGTCTTCTTGACCCTAATTGGGTTCTTTCTTGTTACTGTTCCCCCTCCATCTCTGCTTCCCCTTCATAGTTTATAATTTCTTTTGTATCCCAGTGTTATTACTCATTCTCTGTTTGATGTATCTTGTCGATGTTTGTATTATTACCCCAATGTGGTGCCCATGTATTCGATGAATATTGTATATTGTATTTTGTATCATACTACTGTGTTTTGTTACATATTTTGTATATTGCACAAGGGACATCCTTGCAAATGAGCTTGCTCAATGGATCTTTATCCCTTCACAATAAACTGAACTGAACTTCCCAAACCTAACCGCTAACTAAGATTCCAGACCCTCCTTATATCTACATAGAAACATAGAAATTGATGACAGATAAGGACCACAAGGCCCATCCAGTCTGTCCATGTCTTCTACCTTATGAATGTGCCATAGACCTGTACTCTGTCATGGCCTATTTATGCATACTGTATTTCTCCCTTATGCCTATCCCATGCCTGTTTGAAGCCCTGCACTGTAGTCATATCCACCACTTCCTGAGGTAGGCTGTTCCATGAATCCACCACCTTTTCTGTGAAAAAGAACTTCCTCAGATTACCCTTAATCTGCCTCCCTCTAATCTCATGCTGTGTCCTCTTGTCCTGCTATTTTTATGTTTGCTTGCGCACATGTGCAAGAAACATGATGCAGCAGCTTGCTGGAGTAGCAGGTTGTGGAAGTGCGGCAGTGTTGTGGCCAGTGCTGGCAGTGCTTTTTGGGGCTGGTCTCTGTGGCGCCAGTAGAGAAGCAATGCTGTCGAAGACAGCAGTATTGCAGTGTGCCACCAGCTTGAAAGAAATTTGCCGCTGCAATCAGGGAGAACCCCGTCATTTAACAAGCAGATGTTTTTTCTGCTGGAGTTGTCCCTAATTCCAGCTGCAAATCATAGCTTTCCTTGTCTGGTGTCCTATTTCAATAAAAATGGCAGTGGCTGTCGCCATCCGCCTCTCACAGTTCCCATGGAAGCTGATGAGGGTGCCCAATCCCTCTGTTGGCATGCACCCTCCCCAGTTCATTTGTCGACTGGGGAGCCCAATCCTGAGTGGCATAATGTCCATGCGCCCCCCCCCAAACACAGATCCATTTTCTATGCTGATGGGGGGCCCAATCCCTGTCAGCTTCGTTCCCCCTTCCCAAAAAATACAGGTGGCACACTGTGAACCCACTCCAGTGTACCAAAAACAAACCTGTAAAAGAACTCCTGGTTGAACAATTTGAAGAAAAAAAATTCCCACAATGTTTTTTTTAAACCTGTAACAGAAAAAAATGGTTTCTTGCTGTCTCTGGTGCCTCCTCCCACAACCCACACCCATCTTCTGTGCAGCCGACCTCACCACACCCCCCTCACCCCATACGTACCTCCAGAGCCCGGCACAACAATCTTCAGTGGAGCAGAAACATGTCTCCACTCTTCAAAGCTGACCACGAACTGAAGAAATGCCGGTAAGCTGTATAATTGCATAAATGTTTTTTTTTTTTGCCTTAGACGGATATTTCTGCCATTTTTGTGAATTTTGGTAACAAATTTTCAACATGGGGTTCTCGGAACCCCATCTCATAAATTCAGTCACTGTCATCTGGTTATTCAGTCCCAAAAGGTGATTTCACAGTCACTGCTCGGAATCACCTTTTGGGACTGATTAATGAAATTACAGTGTCACTGTTCATGTAGTGGGCTCCCAAAAAGCCTATGTTGCAAATTTGGTGAAAAAATTCCAAAAAATGACTGTGTTACGAGTGTGCGTTGTGCAGTTTCCACGCACACTCATAACTTTGTGAATTTGTAGTATTTTCACTCTAGATTTTCAACATTAGCATTTTTTCACACCTTCTTATGAACAGTACAGCTGTCATTTTTCACATCCTGGCCGAAATGTGTTTTTGCACATCCGGCAGATAAAAGCATGGTCGCTGTGGGAAATCAGTGGTGTGGACAGATTAAGAAAATCACAGTGACACTGTTCATTAGCAGAGGTCTCAAAATCCTATGTTGAAAATTTGGTGACAAAAGTCCATAAAATGACCGTGTTGCAAGTGTGCATTGTGCAGTTTCCACGCACACTTGTAACTTCAAGAATTTGTAATATTTTCACTCACGATTTTCAGCATTGTCATTTTTGCACACCTCCTTATGAACAGTACAGCTGTCATTTTTCACATCCTTCCCGAAATGTGTTTTTGCACATCTGGCGCACAATGGTGCTGTCGAGGTGGGAAATCAACATTTGGGACAGATTAAGAAAATCATAGTGACACTGTTCATGAGCAGAGGTCACAGAATGCCTATGTTGAAAATTTGGTGAAACAATTCCACTAAATGACTGTGTTATGAGTGTGCATTGCGCAGTTTTCATGTACGATTGTAAGTTTGAGCACTTTTTTTTTCAATTTAAACTTTATTAGTACATTTCCCAATATAAAGGGCAGTTACAGTGAAGCAAGGTGTGACACAACTACTTGTGAGAATAAAACTGCCCAACCCACCCTACCCACCCATCCCCTTACAGCAGCAACTACTCACGATAATCTTTATGTAATGCTCATTCCCAGAGGACCTGTGAGAGAATTTGAGATATGACATAATCACAAATGAGACAATGAAATTAGGGAGTGGAGGGGATCCCATATTTTGTTATAAACTGCAAGTTTGTTATGAAGACTTGCAATCGCCTTTTCTGTTTGAAGATTAGCAAGAATTTTGTGAAACCACTCTTGGAAAGATGGGGTGGATTTGTCTTTCCAATGACGTGAGATGGGTTTCTTAACAGACAGAGCAATCATGGAAATATGAAATTTCCTAACTTTGACCCTGACAGAGGACATATCCTCTAAAAGACATGTATCAGGAATTAAATATTCCTGAAGGCCCAGTAGGGGATCCAGAGACATCCTGATTGAATTCCATAAGAGGGAAACTTTGGGACAGGACCAGAACATATGAAGAAGTGTTCCTTCTTCCCGCATACACTTTGTACAGGTACTAGAATTCAAAAAACCCCATTTCTTTAATTTAACAGGAGTACAATACATATTATGTAATATATGATATTGCATGAGGAACAGTCTGTCTTGGGAAACATATTTATGGCAAGATCTCCATAGAGATTGCCAATCCAACTGGTACTGTGGAAGGAGCGAGTTCCAGAATCTAGTAGGTCCGAAAGAGTCCCCATATCTTTTATGAAACAACATTCTGTATAATTTAGATACAGCGCCTGAAGATCCAGTAAGTGAGGAGATCTCAGGTATCAGGGCTGAAACTGTCTGGGAAGAGGAAATATTCCCCAAGGCTATTGTGAGTAGGTGTCTTAACTGCATAACTTTGAAGTGAGAAGAAACTGGGATGAGAAATTTTTTAGTAATATCACCTGGGGACAACCAGTGCCCCTCATCATCCACCAAAGAGTACAGTTTTCCATCTCCCAATTGAGGCAACCATTTGCTAGAAATCTGCTTCTTATTGATAGTGAAGGATGGGGTGTTCCAAATGGACTGAGCTAAGTCAGTCTGGGGGGAATAATATAGAAATGAACATAACTGTGCGTATACTCTTAATGAGATACCTACTGTGGGACAATCAACTATACATACCTGTGATATTTTAAGGTAAAATAGGGTTAGGGGGGTCCAGGTTCTTAGCTTTAATTGCATCTAATTTAATCCTAAGCCATACCGGTTGTTCCTTTTCAGGGCCCGGGGATACCCATCTCAAGCATTTTACTAAGTGACTGACCCAGTAGTATATAGCCATATAGGGAATCCACAGACCCCCCTCAAATTTTGGAGCAGCTAGTTTGTAATAGGCCAAACAGGGGTATTCATCAGCCCAGATAAATCTAGTGAATATACCACACAATTTTTTAAACCAGCGTAAAGGGATAAAAGTATTGAGTAGAGATAAGGGGTAAAAAATTATAGGGAAAACATTCATCTTGATTATATTAATCCAGCCCCATAATGATATGGGAAGTTTAGACCATCTGTCAATGTCATGAATAATGAGCTGTGAGAGGGAGTCGAGGTTATCCTTAAACCATGTTAAGGGGTTAAGGGATAGCTTAATGCCCAAATACCTAAATGATCTGGGAGTCCAACATAAACCTAAGGGACTAATATCGTTCTTGAATACCTTGTGGTTTAGTGGAAAAAATAAGGATTTACTGGCATTCAGCTTGTAATTGGATAGCTCACTAAATCTAGCTATTCCATTTAGTAGGGCCGGTACAGATGATACCGGGTGGGATAGATGTATCAACAAATCATCTGCATATGTGGTGACTTTAATTTCATGGCGCCCAACCCAAATGCCTTGTATAGAGATACTTTTGAGAATATTTAGAATGTAGGGTTCCAAATATAAATTGAATAACAAAGGCAATAGGGGGCAGCCCTGCCTAGTCCCTGAATGGAGTGGGAAGGAATTAGAGAAAGCCCCGTTTACTGAAATTCTTGCTGTAGGGGTTTTATATAGTGCAACAACCCAAGATATAAATACAGGAGGGAATTTGAAGGCACTCAAAACCTTGAACAAAAAGCTCCAGTTTACCCAATCGAACGCCTTCTCAGCATCCAGAGAGACCAGGCCTGCGGGGAACTCGGCGTCTCGGTAGCCGAGAAGACATGAGATAATGTACGCAGGTGGTCAGCTGATGAGCGTCCTTTCATAAATCCTACCTGATTCGTGCCTATTAACTCAGGGAGTACAACAGTTAGCCTATTAGCTAAAATCTTTGAAAGAATTTTGATGTCTTGATTTAGGAGAGATATAGGTCTATAACTTTGGACAAGCTCTGGATCTTTGTCTGGTTTGGGGAGAAGTACAATCAAGGCCTCAAAGATGTTCGAGCACTTTTAATATTTTCACTCCAGATTTTTAACATTGCCATCTCTTCACACCTCCCTGTGAATGGTACAGCTGTTACTTTTCACATCCTGCCCGAACTGTGTTTTCACACATCTGGTGCAGAATGGCACGGTCACTGTGGGAAATCAACGTTCGGGACAGATTCACAAAATCACAGTGCCACTGTTCATGAGCAGAGGTCCCAAATGCTTTCATGAGGTGGGGTCACAAAAAGGCCATGTTGAAAATTTGTAGTGTAACTATCAACAAACACCCAGGGCATTAGGGTTTCTAACCATAACATCCCACCCTGTACAGACTGACAAGTGTCAGGGGTGTGCCTTTGGATTGCCGGCTGTAGTGCTCATGCCATTCCGCCCCCCACCCTGACGCCAGTCACAGGCATCGAGGTGTGGCTTAGACCCTTCGGCCCCAGAGTTCACCTCATTCTCCTATACTGCTCACATTTCAGCATATGTCCTTATGGAATGCAGTGACTGTAAAGCCAAACACCCCAAGGCACACCTCAACACTAGTCGATGTCTCCAGGATAGGGTAAGTTGACATGCCATGAGCGTTATGGGTGACGACCCAAAGGCACACCTCAATGCCTGTTCATCTCTGCAGGATGGAGGTGGGGTTGGCGTGAGTTCATTACTTCACTGCCATTCCTATTCTGCATCTGTCTAACTCCTGCATGCCAATGCTAATATCAGCAAGCAAACTTTTGGTTGCCTGTCTCTGGACTGCCTCCATTTTGTTAATGTCCTTGTGCCGGTGCGACCTCTGGTACTGCACGTAGTACTCTAAATGGGGTCTAACCAGTGTCTTGTAAAAAGGGATTATTACCTCCCTCTTACAACTTGTGATACTCCTACTAATACACCCCAACATCCCTCTAGCCTTACTTACTGCTTTAGTGGTCTGCTGGGATGATTTCAGGCCATCTGTGATGATGATGATGCCCAAGTCTCTTTCTTCCCTTGTGATTGCCAGCATCTCCCCTTCCAACCTATATGTAGCTTCAGGGTTTCTCTTCCCTATGTGCATGATCTTGGACTTCTTTGTATTAAACCCCAGATGCCACCCTTCCGACCATTTTGCCAGTTTTTCCAGATCTCTTTTCATTCTGCCTACCCCATTTGGATCATCTACTCTGTTGTAGATCTTGGTGTCATTTGCAAACAGGCACACCTTACCCTCCAGTCCATCTGCAATGTCACTGATGAAGATATTGAAGAGGACTGGCCCCAGGACTGACCCCTGAGGTACTCCACTTGTAACTTGCAATTCTTCTGACTGTATACCATTTACCACCACTCTCTGTTTTCTGCCCACCAACCAGTTTGCCACCTAGTTGACCAACATCTGACCCACCCTAAGACTACCTACTGTTGCTTATTAATCAATCTTCTGTGTGGAACAGTATCGAAAGCTTTGTTGAAATCAAGGTAGGTGACATCAACTGCACCCCCTTGGTCCACCACACTGGTTACCCAGTCAAAGAAATCTATGAGATTAGTTTGAGAGAATCTTCCTGTCATAAATACATGCTGTCTTGGATCCTGAGCCCCTATGGATTCCAGGTGTTACACTATCCTTTCCTTAAGGAGTGCCTCCATAATCTTGGCCACTTCTGAGGTAAGACTGACATGTCTGTAGTTCCCTGTCTCCTCTGTGCTGCCACTCTTGTGGAGCAGACTCACATGAGCCCTTCTCTAGTATTCGGGGACCTCTCCTGTGCTCAGACTCACTAAACAGTTCTGATAATGGCTCTGCTAGTTCCATCCTTAGCTCCTTTAGTACCCTGGGATGTATGGTATCAGGTCCTATTGCCTTGTCCACCCTGAGCTTAGTGAGCTCTTGTAGGACCCTTTCTTTTGTAAAGGGACTTGTGCATACCTCCCTCCACCCTGTGTCCATGGTGCTGAGCTGTGGGATCTGCACTACCTTCTCTTCAGTAAATACTGAGCAGAAGTATCTATTTAGGTTAGATGCTTGTCCTTGGTCCTCCTCCAGACACTCCCCCTTATCCCCTTTGATCTTAGCAATACCCCCTCTGGACTTTTTCCTTTCACTAATGTATCTATAGAAAGTCTTGGCCTCTTTTTTTACTGTTCGTGTTAGTGTTTCCTCGGTTTGGGCCTTTGCCTGCCTTACTGTCTTCCCTGCTTCCCTTAGAGAAGTTTGTTATGCCTCCCTATCTTAGTCCCACTGCATTTCCTTGTATTTCCTGAAGGCCAACCTTTTGGCTCTGACCTTTTCTGCTACTGTTCTTGAGAACCAAAGTGGTTTCCTCCTTCTTTTGCTCTTGCTTTTCTCCCTAACACAATGGGATGTTGCTTAAAGTATTGCATCCTTAATGTTTTCCAACTTTGCCTGTACCCCCTCACCTGTATTTCTTCTTACCAGGGCTAGCTTAACTCTGTTGGCAATCTTATCAAAGTCAGCTCCTCTGAAGTCCCATATTTTTGCTTGGAGTGGGATGGTTTAGTACTAGTGGCCAAATTTAACCATACCATGTGATGATCACTAGCCCCTAGGTGACCTTCTACATGGAGATCTGTGATCCTTTCCCCATTAGTCAGTACTAGATCCAGGATAGCCCTGTCTCTTGTGAGTTGTTGTACTAATTGTTTGAGGCCCTTCCCCTGCAGGGAATCCACTATGTGTTTAGTACTGGTGGATGTTCCTGCTAGTTTTGATCAATCTGTATCTGCCATGTTGAAGTCTCCCATTATCAGAACCTCCCCTTTAGCTGTCATGTTTTGTGTATCTTCTAACAGTAATGTGTCTATGTCCTCCCCCTGGTCTGCAGGCCCGTAGTCAACCCAAGTTCATATGGCTGTCCCATTTTCTGTTTCCAGGGTGACTCACAGATCTTCTGGCCCCTTATGTGTATTCTGAATTTCTGTAGTTTTGATATTTTCATTGACATAAAGGGCCCCCCCCTTTTGAACCTCAGCCTCTTCTGAACAATATGTAGCTGGATACTGAAGTCTCCCAAGTGTGGTTACTGGCGTACCATGTCTTGCTAATGGCTGTTATGTCCAGTTTAACCTCTGTCATTGTTGCCTCTGGGTTTGGGATCTTGTTTCCCAGACTGCAGGCATTTATGTACATGATTTTCCATTGGCCAGATTTTGGTGCATTAGTTGTGGGGATGAGGTCTGGCTTTTCCCCTGCGTGTCATATGGGGAACCAGACCTTTGTCCTTACCTGGTGATGCAAATGAACTACAAACATGCTGAACTCCTGTTTGATCACTAGCTGGGAAGGGGAGGAGTGTTCTTACCGTTCGATGTATCCAGTGCTGCACCCCTCTCCCCATTGCTAGTTTAAATATTCTGCAAAGACATCAAACCTCTGCCCCAGTGAACTGACTCCCTTCTTAGTCAGTTGCAGTCCATCAAATTTAAAGAACTTTCACTCCAAAAACTATTGTCAGTTACCTACAAATTTGTGTTCATTTTCCTGGCACTAGCCCTTAAGCCACATGTTTAGCTCCCTTATCTCCCCTCCTCTGACTTTCCATCCATCTTTCCCTCTCTCCCAGACTGGCAGGATCTTAGAGAAGGAAATGCTGGATGAAATGGATAACAGTTTGTCTCCCAGCCTGGTCAGGTGTTCCTTGGTTTCCACAACTGACTGGCTAGCAAGATTGTTAGCCCGTATGTGTACCAGGATGTTAATGTTTTCTCCAGCTTCCTGCACAATTTTAGCAATGCGGTCAGTGTCTCTCCACACTGATGTACCTGGTAGACATCTGACCATTACCCCCAGCAGGAGGTAAGTATAAACTCCCAGAATCATGGAGTCTCCTGTGATCAGAAATGTTTTGGATATCCCTTTTGCATTTTTTGTTTTGGTCCCTGTTTTGGGTGAGTTTTGTAGTGCTAGCTCCTGTGCTGCAGTGCCCTCCTTAGCAGTGTCCTCTGCCCCTTTGTTTGATTTCAGAGATAGAGGTAGATACCTTTTTATAGTTTTTATATGGTTTGTGGAGGTGATATGTTGGTAAACATTGAGTGATGGGGCACCCGATTTGCCCCTCCTAACCACCTGCCAACCTCCCAGACCAACTACCCTCTGTGGTCGAGGTGGTTCAGTTGGATGTTGGGGAAATGGCAGGTGGTGCTTGTAATATATTTCCTCCTGAATATGTGATTTGAGGTGCACAATTTCTGCCCATGCTGCCTGGAGCTAAGTCCTTAGATCTCCAATGATCCAGCATGTAGGACAGCATCCTAAATCCTGTATAACTGCCCTGTTGAAAAGTGTCCCACTGTACTTGCAGTTAATAATATCCATTCCAGTTTAGTTGCTGAGTTTATAACCTGGTCTGAGTAATTAGAAGGAAAATGAAAGAAAAATATTTTTTCTTTAATATAATTTTTTTTTGTTTGTTTGTTTTTGTATAACTTTTTATAACAAGTTAAATTAATTGTGCCCATGTAAGTGAGGTCACTGCATGGATACCCCTCTGATCCTACCCTTCCTGCTTTGCTACAGAAAATGTCATGACTGTGCTACTCTATAAAAGGAGTGTAGCATGAGAAGGTTGGGGATGGTGGTGGGTGGTTGGGCTCTTCCTGTGTCAAAAAAGAAGAACCAAGAATGAAAGAACCAAGGAGGTAAGAGCAGAAACAATCAACCAAAAACAAATGCAGTTGCCATCCCTCAGTCAGTATCTCATATGTGCTCCTGTAATTAGCCCTGAAAGCTTAGCCTAATGATAGATACAATTGTAAAACCTGTAACCGCCACCTGTAACAATTTCACAAAAATACACCCTGCAAAAAACACTTTGCTACAGAGAAAAATAAAGCATTAAAAAAGTAGCAACACCTGTAAGCATGGCCTGCAGTACAATTTAACAGAAGATATACCTTGCACAAAACAAATTTGAATCAGAGAAGATTACAGCAGTAATCAGTAAGCACAAAACAGTAACAAACCTGTAGACACACCCTGTAACAATGTAGCAGAATGTGTACCCTGCAACAGCAGTTGAATCAGAGAACAATAAAGCAGTAAAATGTAAGCAAAAAACAGTAACAAAACCCGTAAGCACAAAATAAAATAGTAAGATACAGTAAATCTGCCTAGCCAAAAGAAACCTTAATTGTTTTTCCTTGCTCTGTTAATGTTGTTCCTTGCTCTGTCCTTTCAAGCAAACCTGGAAGAAAAGAGCTCAAGTGAAGCTAGGCGCCTTTGCCAGCAAACCTAGACTTCTACTTCTGATACACTCATACCTGAAATGTCATCCCAAAAAAATATGAAAACTTACTCTTTTAACTACCGGGCTACCACAAATGTGCAACATTTCATACCAGCAATATGCCTCTTTTAGGAGTTGTAGATGGTTCATGAGGCAATCATAGCCCTAGGGGATTGCAAGCACTCATGCTTGGTAACACTGAAGGGATATGATTACCTCATTCTAGCCCAACCCTGTTATGCATATAGTTTAATTAATCATTGTGCTTTTTAAAAGTGAGCTGGGCAAAGAAACCTACTAATGAGGCTCCTGAATATCCATCTTCCTACAGAGAACCAGATGAACCAGTCTGAAGGTAAAGTCTAATTATGGTAAAGCTACATTTGTTTTTGCTGCAGCCATGTTTAATAACATTCAGCTCTTTGCAGTAGGGAAAGCTAGTTCCTTTACTGCAGTGAAACATAATGTAAAGGACTTTCAAACAACCATGTGCTAACCAAGGGAGTGAAAAAGCAATCATTGTATTTTTTTGTAGTTTTCTACTGCTGATAGCCAGACACCCACAGAAATGAGGTTTTATACACCTCAATGAGCCTATACTGCATGTGTGTAAGTAATTTTTTTGTCACATGTGCAAGAAACATTATGTGGCAGCTTAGAGGAGAAGTGGGTTGTGGAGGTGCGGCACTGTGGTGGCCAATGCCGGCACTGCATTTTTGGGTGTGGCAGTGCTCAACCAATGCAGGCCCAGTGTACTGATGACACTGGTTCTGCAGAGTGCCACCAACTTGTAAGGATTTTGCTGCTGCAGTCAGGGGCTACCTCATCATTGCAGCATCAGCCATTCTGCTGCAATGAGGGAGCCACCCATCATTGCAGGGCAGTACCTTGCCTGGTGTAACATTACCAGGCACATGGAGGCTCTATGCCACTACCTTGTAGCCCCATGAAAGCCAACGGGGGGGTGCCCAATCCCCCTGTCAACATGCCCCCAACCCATTTCATTTGACAAAAGGGGAGCTCACTCCCCTTCAGCATAATGTCCCCACATCAATTTCAGCTGTGTGCCGAGGGGGTGCCCAATCCTTCTCGGCATCATGCCCCCCCCACATTTCTGTGCTGACGGGGGCCCAATCCCCATTGGCTTCAGTCCCCCCCTTCCCAGTTCCAGTTGCCAAGGGAGTGTCCAATCCCCCTCGGGATCATGCACCCCTCCACTCATTTCTGTGCTGATGGGAGGCCCAATCCCCATTGGCTTTGGTCCCCCTCCCCACAAATGTCAGTGGCACACTGGGAGCCCACCCCAGTATACCAAAAACACACCTGCAAAAGTAAGAAACCGACCCGTGTAGTCTATATTTTTTGTAAAACCTGTAAAATGAGAAAACGGTCCCTCAAAGTGTCTGGTGCCCATCTCCCAACCCACGCCCACCTCCCCATGTGGTTGCTGTGGGAAATCAATGTTTGGGACAGAGTAAGAAAATCATAGTGACAGTGTTCATGAGAAGAGGTCACAAAATGCCTATGTTGAAATAATTTCACTAAATGACTGTGTTACATGCATGCATTGCACAGTTTACACGTACAATCTGACATTTCAGCATTTTTAATATTTTCACTACACATTTTCAACAGTGCCATCTCTTCACACCTCCCTATGAATGGTACAGCTGTCATTCTTCACATCCTGCCCAGTCTTTGTTTTCATACATCTGGCACCCAATGGCACGATTGCTGTGGAAACTCAAGGTTTAGGGACACATTGGCAAAATCACAGGGCCACTGTTCATGAGAAGAGGTCCCAAATGTTTCATGAGGCAGGGGTCACAACAAGGCCATGTTGAGAATTTGTAGTGTAAATACCAACAAATGTCCAGGGTGTTAGGGTTTCTAACCATAATGTCCCACCCTGTACAGACTGACAGGCATCAGAGCTGTGCCTTTGGATTGCCAACAGCAATGCTCATGCCATTCCACCCCCACCCCCCACCCTGCAGCCAGTCACAGGCATTGAGGTGTGCCTTGGACTTTTCAGCCCCAGAGTTCACCCCATTCTCCTATATTGCACCCATTTCAGCATATGTCATTATGGAGTGGGGTGACTGTAAAGCTGAAGGCACACCTCAACACTTGTCAGTGTCTGCAGGATAGGGTGAGGTGAAATGGCATGAACGTTATGGGCGATAACCCAAATGCATACCCCAATGCCTGTCTGTCTCTGCAGAGTGGAGGTGGGATTGGTGTGAAGTTCAATACTTCACTGCCATTCCTACTCTACATCTGTCTAACTCCTGCACTTCCAATGTTAATACCAGCAAGCAAACATTCGGCATTGACAAATGCTTGTTTACATTAAAACTCTCTGGACAGTATATAAAAAACTAGCACAAAATCCTGCATGAAGGTCTGTTTGTGGACACTGATGCAAGCAAACCAGGAGCATGTATAGTGGAAGAGTCATGCTGTAAGACAGCATACCAGGAGTCCAGTATTCCCCCTGAGGGCACAGTACAAAACACAGACTTGAGTACAAGCACAAAACACACTTGTGACCACATTTGCAAACCATGTGACAGGACTCATATTGTAAGCAGCTGGGATCTTTATGAGGTACTACCCCTTTAAGTTGCTTCACAAAAATGCTACTTTTCTGCATCAAATCCTAATAACAGTACAAAGTGACTCAAATGTAACATCTCAATGACGGGAATTTACATCTTGTCAAAGAAACACAATCCCCATCACAGTGACTGCAGGTGCACTCACGTGAGTGAGAGCCACAGTAGTGCAGGCTTGGTGATGCTACCCACTCACGGTGGACAAGAGGAGAAGGCACCGAGTTGGAACAGGGGGATCACAGGTTCAAACTCCACCACAAGCCACATATAGTACTCATTTTGTGACATTGCACGTGTCACTTAACATCCACTCTATCCTACTGCAGACATGGGTAGATGAGGGACCCAGCTAAAATGAGAAGTTGCTAACACCTGTGGCTATCCTGGTATGATTAGTTATTACAATAATAATGCCATATCAAAGCACTAGTTATTTGGTTGTGTTCCTAAACATGTATCTGCTGTATCACAAGCTGCCTTGTTTCATTTTGCATGCACTGGTAAACTACTTCATTTGTCGGTTACTTTTATCGTATTTAATGGAGTCCACAGTCATTTATGTTTGGGAGTGCAAACAGCAGTTAATGTATTTGCTAGGTGTTTCAATATATCAGTGAGACTTGTATACATGGTTCTTTCTTTCATCATCATGCACTCTAAGCCTGCATCTGTGTCATTGTGCAAACTGGTTTGTGCCCTGCAAACTGCTGCTTCTAATGTTGTTCTTTCCTTGCAAATTGCTGCTGTGGCACTCCTAATCCAGTTTGTAAGGCACAAACTCAGTTTACGTCATGCAGATCATTCAAATATGCAGCTGTCTTATATGCATCATGTTGTGTACTGGAAAAAAGACTCAGTTGTGTATCTATATAGCTCTTTCTTTCTTATTGTGATTATTGCGCTTTCATCATAGAAAGGGGTTCAGTGTTTTTGTCAGCCCACCTGAAATCCTGAAATAAACTAGTTCTGCATATGTTGAATAGTATAGCTCAATTATAACAGCCCCTCCACCCCCAAATGTGTTCTGATATATAAAGTTGTGTCTTCTTTTTTTCAAAATTGCTTAGCAAGAAGAATCTGGTCAGATGATACCATTTCATTTCCACAAGTGTCGATGTCAGCGCAAAGGGTAAGGAGACAGCGATAAGTATTCCATTTTCATGCATACAGTACTTTGTGAATGATGTGCTAAAATACAATTAAAAACAGTTATAAGAAGCATTATAGCCAGATTGCAGAGGCGTTAATGGTTGCACTTTGAGATCTCACAGTTTTAGTACTAAATGTATCTTTAGTTTTTCATGATTGCATGGGTTTGGACACACAGAGATTTCTCATTTCAAACGAGTATCTTGTGCTAACTTCCATTCATTGCACACCTATAATGAATTTTGTTTCATGCAATAGCCCTCAGTCCTTATCCTCTAATTAGCACAAATACATACAGTTCCTTCTTTTAGTTATCTCACATTAAACATTCATGACTGGAAGGCTCACAGAGGATCTGGTAAGTCAATCAGTCTGCCTGGTGTCAGTGAACGATATGTAACCATCCTCTGGGGCATGGGGCTTACCTGGAGTAATGTGTGCTGTCCCAAACTTGGCTCCCATCTCTTCACTTGCTCTGGCCCTGGGACTGCTGCTGGAAAGGGGACTGGAAGAGAAACAAACAAAACTGCTGCACAGTGTGCACACACTTGAGTAGCCCCTGATCAAATGTTTTTTGGAACTGAAAGCATCCACCAGCAGGAGCTCTGAAAGAGACATATCGGAGACCACCACAGCACCTCCCACAGTATGCTCTGGCCTCAGGGACTTCAGTGGGCATCAGGGGGCACTGAGGCAGTTGCAGGGGGAGGAGAAGAAAGATCAGGGCATTTTGGCATACTGCACCTTTAAGAGAGCATTTGGCACCTAGTCGCCGCACAAAGTCTGCCAGCAATTCAGGGGCGGGGCAGAGAATGGAGCTCCTGACGTGGAGCACAAGAATCAGACCCAGTCCACACTGCCACCAAAATGTTAGGCACTGCCGAGCCAACCAAACAAGGGGCAGCACACAGAAAAGGTGCAATCTGAAATCAATAAAAATAAAGAGTTTTGGAGCACAGGGTTCCATTGAAGAAAGGGGTCACTATCTTGGTGACCCATTGCCTGGCCAGCAGCCAATCAGAGGGCAGCAAGACAAACAATGGATTGTGGGAGAATGATGCAGCAGCTTCCTCCCATTTGGACTGACAGGCTTTTCAAGCCAATCAGAGGGCAGGAGGACTGACAGGTGTCTGTCTGCCCAATGAGAAATGAAATGGAGAAAAGGAGTTTACTGGGATTTAGAGGAGTGAGGAGCAGTCTGAGAGAGAGGAAAAGGGTGCAGGCCTACTACTAGATGAAGAAAGCAATAGGCCTTTCCAGGCTAAAGCATTCTATGAGCCCTCTCCAGGGTTCAAGCAGAAAACCTTTAGTGAGCCTTTTCCTGGGTTCATCCAATTCAGACTGTGCAAGACAAGCTCTGAGTGGGAGAAATTGTTGAAAGTGTGAGCCAGTGGGCCACAGCTGCATTCAAATATTTCAGAGCTGAGCCAAGCATGAACTGAAATCTGCATCCTGCCCAGACTACTCCAGAGCCAGGTAAGGGGCCAGCTAACCCTTATCCAATGGGGTGGAACAGGGAACTGGGAGCCTTGGGCACGTGCCTGAGTGTGGATGTACTCTTGATCTATAAGGGAGTAGGAACATGGGGTAGCTCTTTGGTCTGGGCTCCTTGGAAACCAGGAAGCCACTGCGTAGTGCTCCTGCTTAATGTTGGTAAACCAGAAAGACTGTCTCCTGAGAAGTGAAGCCATGAGGGCTGTTACCAGAGAAGTGTGAACCAGAAGGACCTAGCTGTTGTTGTCTGCTCTAAATAGTCCAATGCTCCTGAAGCACTTCCTGCTTCAGTGTATTGCTCCCTGTATCTTCTGAATGGCTTTTCTTTTCCGTTGTGCTCCCTGCATCTTCTGAATGGCTTTCCTTTTACAGTGTTCCATGGCTTGTGTCTTTGGAATTGCTCTCCTAGCCCAGTGTGCTGCATCCAAGGGTCATGTGAGTGCTGGCATTGCTGGCAAGACTTTCTATTTTCCCTGTGGGATTACAACTGATGTTTCCAGTTTGTTTGAAACAATATAAGCAAGTTGGTTAATTTTAGTCTTTATTAAATTTGTGCTTACACACTGTGGCCTGTTGGGTTAAAATGCAAGCTTGCTGAATTTTCCATCAAGTGCACCACCGCAAAATCCCAGACAACTTTTCAGTCAGGCCTGCACTGGAACTGTGTGATAATACCTGGGTACCCAGAGTCTAATGTTTAGTATTGTACTTGTGCTTATAGTTTTATTATCAGTACCAGATAAAGTTACCACACCCTGTGTAAAATAGCCACCATCTGTGCCCCTTGCTTGGGCAGGTGTGTTTACTCAGTGGGGATCGAGAGGAATTACCCGAGGGTGGTTGAATGTACTATAACTTGTCATTGCCTAAGCCCCTGCTCTCTCCACAGCTTCTCAGCCTGTGTGCCAAAAAATGAATCACAGTCTCATTTGCTATGTTGGCTTGTTCACACACGCAGTCAACAAATTGGGGTAGTAGCACTTTCAGAGGTGTGTCGATGCTGTGGAGAATCCAGGGGATGCTTTTGTCGGTGTGTCCCTCAGCCGCCAACCAGTGAGCATGCTGCCAATGACAGCAGTTTCAGAGAAAGCCACCAACTTGAAACAAATCTGCCACTGCAATCAGAGACAGGCTCATAATAATAATAATAATAACAATAATACATCTTTATTTATATCGCGCCTTTCTTGAAATCAAGGTGCCTTACAGCAGTTACAGATAAAAAACAAGATAAAAACTAAGATTACTGAGCTCATAAAATTACAGTAACATATCAATCAGGCTAAATCTTAGACCATAAATAGGTCTTTAAGGCCTTTTTAAATTCCTCCACGGATGCACTCTGCCAATGCGGATGGGGTAGAGAATTCCAGAGGGTAGGGGCAGCATACATAGAATCTCAAGCCCCTGAAGATTTTAAAGAAACCCTCTGAATCTCTAGCAACCCCTCGTCTGCCAAGTGGAGTGATCGCTTGGGGCAGTAAGGTACCAGAATCTCTTTCAAGTAGTCCGGGCCCAATCCATGTAGGGCTTTATAAGTCAGAAGACCAACTTTAAAGGTGATCCACCACTGTATTGGCAGCCAGTGCAGATCACGCAGAACCAGAGAAATATGACAGGCACAAGAAGTACCCATCAGTAACCAGGCCGCAGTGTTCTACACGAGCTGCAAGTGGCGGATATCAACCCCAGGAAGCCCTAGATAAAGGGACTTGCAATAATCAAGATGCAAGGTCACAAAGACGTGGCCCAATGTAGACAGATCACTGGATGGAGCAAGGTGTTTAATCCTGGCGATGTTCCTCAGATGGTAAAAGGATGATTTGACAACTGCCGACACCTGCCAACACAGTGTCAGCTCATTGTCAAAAATCACCCCCAGGTTCCGCACCCGTTCAGAGGTAGGGAGCTGGACACCTCCCAGAAAAAGTCCCGAGGGTAATCCAACTCCTATCCCATCTATCCTGCAACCCAGGTCCACAACCATTACCTCAGTCTTCTCCGAGTTCAACTTCAATCAGCTTGAATTCATCCAGCACTGGATTTCAGTGAGGCAGCTGTTAAATACTGAGAGAGCGCTATCCTGGTCAGGTGCAAAAGATAGGTAGAGCTGGGTATCATCTGCATAGCAATGAAACCTCAGCCCATATCTTCTTACAATGTCTCCGAGTGGTAGCATGTACTCTGCGAACATGGGGCACAACAGCGAACCCCGGGGAACCCCACAAGACAGAGAAACTGGGAGGGAAGAATTAATCCCCAACACCACCCTCTGGGTTCTGCCTGTGAGGAAAGAACTAAACCACCTGAGGACTGTACCAGACAGGCCACAGATGAACTCCAGATGTTCGAGAAGTACCCCATGGTCCACAGTGTCAAAAGCTGAAGAGAGATCGAGAACAACCAAGATGGAGTGGCTTTTCCGATCTCTTGCCATCAGGAGATCATTGAGCACCTGAACCAGTGCTGTCTTGGTACTATGCCTCTTTCAAAAACCAGACTGGAGCAGTTCATAGATGTCATGGATGGTTAAATGGTTCTCCAGCTGTATGGCCACCACTTTCTCAATAACCTTCCCTACAAAGGGAAGGTAAGAGATCGGTCTGTAGTTGGCATGGCAGTCTGGGTCCAAGGAAGCTTTCTTCAGGAGGGATGTTACCACTGCCTCCTTCAGGGAGCTAGGAAACTCACCCATCTCCAGGGAGCACCAGACTATCTGTGCTAGGACTGGGCCGATAGTATCATGACAACCCTTTATCAGGGAAGTCAGGCCAGGGTCCAAACTACATCATCATCATTGGAGCAGCAGATCTGATATGCCTTCATTACATGCCTTTCCTGGTGAAACATTTAAATACATATGGCGGCACCTGCTGTCCACTACACAGTCCCAACATTGGGGTGCCCAATCCCCATGTTGGCATCCCCCCTCTTAGTGTGTCTTTTGTGGTTAAACAGCTTCCCTTTTCTGCCACAGGGATGCCCACTCACGGTGTCGGATGAAGCCCCCTCCCACCCTGTCTATTCAGCTTGCCAACATCAGGGTGCGGGTGCCCAATCCCTGTGTCAGCATCCCCCCCTCCACAAATTGTGGTACACTGGGATCCCACTCCAGTGTGCCAATTTTTTGTGTGTATGTAAGTGCCAAGCAGTCTGAACCTGTAAATAAAGAAAACCTTCCCTCGCGGTCTGTTTTTTTCCCTGCAAAGCAGAAAACGGTCCACTGATGTCTCCCTAGTCCCCCTCCCCCACACCCATCCTCCCTCTGCACACCCATCTCCCTGCACCCCCCACCCATACTTACCCTCCAGAGGTCAGGAGCTGAGATCTTCTCTGAAGCGGGACACGTCTGCACTCTTCAATGCCAAACTGCGAACTGAAGAAATGATGGTAAGCTTTAAAATGGGATGTTTCAACTTAGGCTGATATCTCAGTCATTTTTGGGAATCCTGGCTCCAACTTTATAACTTGGGGTTCTTGGGACCCCACCTCGTGAACATGTAACTGTCATTTTGTTTCTCGATCCCAAAAGGTGATTTCACTGTCATTGCATGGAATCACCTTTCGGGTCTGATTAACAAAATGACAGTGCACTGTTCCTGAGGGGAGGTCCCAAAAAGCCCATGTTGCAAATTTAGTTAAAGAATTCCAAAAAATGATTGCATTCCCAGTGTGCTTTCCACAGTTTCTACGCACACTCATAACTTCACCAATTTTTAATATTTTCACTCCAGATTTTCAAGATAGCCATTTTTTCACACCTCCTTATGAATAGTACAGCTGTCATTTTTCACATCCTGCCCAAAACAGGTTTTCGCACCTGTGGTGCACAGTGGGCGTGGTCACTGTGCGAAATCAACTTTCAGGACAGATTTACAAAATCACAGTGCCACTGTTCATGAGAAAAGGTCCCAAAATGCCCATGTTGAAATATTGGTGAAACAATTCCCAAAAATGACCACGTCATAGGCGTGCATTGTGCAGTATATACACACGCTCATAAGTTAGCACATTTTTCATATTTTCTATCCAGATTTTCAACATTGCCATTTTTTCACACCTCCACATGAACAGTACAGCTGTCATTTTTTGCATCCTGCCCAAAATCTGTTTACGCACCTGTGGCTCCCAATGGCACAGTTGCTGTGCGAAATCACCTTTCAGGATTGAGTAACGAAATGATAATGCCACTGTTCATGAGGTGAGGTCCCAAAAAGCCAATGTTGAAAATTTGGAGTGAAAATACCAACAAATGCCTGGGGCATTAAGGTTTCCAACCATACACCCACCCTGTAGAGACTGACAGGCATCAGGGGCGTAACTTGGGTTCATCAGCCGCAATGTTCACAGCACTCTACCCCTCACCACCCTACAGCCACTGACAGGCATTGAGGTGTGACTTGGGTTCTGTCACCCTAACGTTCACCCCATTCTCCTATATTGCACCCATCTCAGCTTATTTCCTTATGGAATGAGATGAGCATAAGAGCCGAAGACCCCAAAGCACACCACGACACCTGTCGGTGTCTGCAGGGTGGGGTGAGGTGGAATGGCATAAGCGTTATGGCTGATGACCCAAAGCCACACTCCCAACATCTTTCAGTCTGTGTGTGTGTGGGGGGGGGGTGTTGGCATTAGTTCAATATTTCACTTCCACTACTGTTATGCATCTCCAACTCCTGCACTACCAATGCCTATGCCAGCAAGCCAACATTCATCATTGACAAATGCTTGTTGCGATTTATCACTGAGTGGGTATTCAACTTTTACATCCTGAACAAATTTTTGTCTGGTAAAGGTAACAGCTGTTGGTGGTCCTCAGGTGGTGGTAGTGTCCAGTGTAGGGAGGTGGTCAGGTGCTGCATCCCAGAGGGCAGTACTACACTCAACATCTGGCCCACTTATTCTCTCTGGGTGGAGACACCGTACTATTTACTAATTTGGGATGACCCCCCCATTACAGGAAAACAAACAAACCCAACCCCCTCAAACAGATGTGCTGCCTTACAGTCACCAGGCAGGGTGTGAACCCAGTCGCTGTGCTGACAGTGGGAGTCACATATACAAAGATGACATCTTTCCTCCACCTTCCTCAGGTGTGCTACTTGTAGGCTTTTCAGCCAGGCATAATTAATTATGGATAGCAGCAATCTTGGGATAAGTAGAGGGGGGCAGCTGAGACCACGGGTGTAGCAATGTATATGCCATGTAAGCAATGATTACAAGTTAATTGGGAAGGGGTAGCATTCTTGGCCCTGGTCATTGATTGTGGTTGCTCCCACTGCCTGACCCTTACCCTAATAAAGTTATACGATGATTGTTGTGCTCTGTGTGAATTAAAAATAATGTTAAATGCATACAATTAAGTACTGGACTACTGTAATTTTTTGTTCTCATCATGTACTTTCTGAAGTACAACATGAGGTATGCAATGGGAAGGGTAACAAACACAGCTATGTAAAACTCTTGTGAGCACTAAAGAAAAACCATGGGAGGTTTGATCTTACAGCTTTCTTATCTATAGCACTGGTTGAGACTAGTTTGGGTTTTGCTCACTTCTGCCAGCCCCAGTTGCAGATCAGGGTCAGGTGGGGGCTGCTTAATACATATGGAGCTTTAAGGCAAAAGTAAGTTGGGCTAGGGAATCAAGATGCATGCAGCAGCTGGCACTATGCCAGCATGGCTTAATGTAAAACACAGGCATGGTATGGGAAAACAGAAGGTGGATTAAAGGGATAGAGGGCTAGAGAACATGGGGGGTAGGGTGGTCATGGAACTAGTTCTGGCCATCTGAGGAATGCTAAAGTAGTCTGAATTCTTTAATTTCCCAATTATGGACATCTTGAAAAGTGGAAGTATTCATTATTCCATTCCAGATAATAAACACCCCATTTCTGGAGTATTCCAGAATAAATATTCATTACTTGCACACTCCTAATTATGATGTCACTTGTAGACATGTAGCAAGAGCAGCTGAAGACAAAGTGATACACTCCAGCACTAAGGGCAATGTCAAAAGCAATAAACCGAGAGGGGAAGGAAAGTATTGTGTTAGATGTAAGCAAAAGTGTGTCTTTTTAAAGTTCTTGCTATGATATTGGAGTTTCACAAACCAACAAAAAAGCAGTAGTTAACATAGAAACATAGACTTTGATGGCAGATAAGGACCGCTTGGCCCACCTAGTCTGCCCATTTCCCAACCTACAGGATAAACTGCAGATCCTAGTTAACCAACAGCATATTTCTTCCTACCCCCAACCAAAAAGCGCCTTATGTCTGTCCCATGCATTCTTGAATTGTCCCACAGTTTTAGACCCCACAACCTCCTCAGGAAGGCTGTTCTGTACGTCCACCACCACCATCTCTGTGAAAAAATGCTTCCTCACATTGCCCCTGAACCGCCCCTCCTCTATCTTCAAATTGTGTCCCCTTGTTCTTGCACATCTCTTTTTCTGAAAGATGCTACCGACTTGGACTTATTGATTTCACTGAGGTACTTAAAAGTTTCTATCATGTCCCCCTCTCCCTCCTTTCCTCAAGGGTATACATATTAAGGTCCTTTAGTCTCTCCTCATATGACTTCTCTTGCAGACCCTGCACCATTTTAGTTGCCCTCCTCTGGACCGCCTCTATCCTGTCTATGACCTTGCGGAGATGGGGGTCTCCAGAACTGGACACAGTACTCCAGATGTGGTCTGACTAATTGTCTGTACAGAGGGATATCAACTTCCTGTTTTCTGCTGGTGATGCCTCTCCCTATACATCCCAGTATCCCCCCAGCCCTCCCTTCTGCCTTCTCACATTGCTTGCTAACCTTAAGGTCATCTGATATGATTACCCCCAGGTCCCTTTCCATTTTTGTTGTTGTTACTACCGCCCCCCCCCATTGTGTAATCTTCCCCTGAGTTTTTGCTTCCCAGGTGCATTGTTTTGCACTTCTTTGCATTGAATCCAAGCTGCCATACTTCTGACCATTCCTCCAACCTTGCCAAGTCCCTTCTCATCCTTTCCACACCTCCTTGTGTATCAACCTTGTTGCAGATCTTTATGTCATCTGCAAAGAGGCATGGTTTTCCTTCCAGTCCCCCTGTAATTTCACTTATAAACACATTAAAAAGGACTGGACCCAGTACTGAACCCTGCGGTACCCCACTAGTAACCTCTCTTTCTTCAGAGTGGACTCCATTTACAATTACCTTCTGTGTCCTGCTGTCCAGCCAATGTTTTATCCAGGCTACCACCCTGGGACCCACTCCCAGGCTGGTTAATTTGACTATTAATCTTTTGTGTGGGAAGTGTCAGATGCCTTGATAAAGTCTAGATAGGCCATGTCCACAGCCCCTGCCTGGTCTACTACTTTGTTCATATTATAAAATGGGCATCCAAAATAAAGAAGTCTCATTGGTCAAAATATATCATGTGACCGTGCATGAAATCGGTTTCATGCACAGTCATCCTGGTCCTAAACCACATCACACAATGAGCAAATCAGTCCTCTTATAACCAGAACTATCTTCCATCAGTCCCCCAGCAACCAGAATTGATCTTCCAACACAAACATGGTTGCTACCTTTTCAGTGTAAAAAAAACTTCAACTGGGCCCTAAAAATAAAACTACCTCCAGCAATTAACTCCATGCACATTTTATGTTTCTTCTGCCCTCAAAGATAGTTCAACTGAATTATATGTTTAGCAATAACATTTCATACTAGTTAGTTCTTACATATGTATTAGTGTATTTGTACTTAGAACTAGTTGTGCCTCATTTTGCAGTTCTCTATTTTGCTATGTATCTGTGCTATCCAATCTGTTTGTATAAGTTCATTCATGTATTGTCAATGTTATTAGGACCTCCTTGTGAATGAGCTTGCTCAATGGAGTATTTTCTTTAATAAACTTAAGCTTGAAAAAAAAAAAATTAATTTAATGTTGTTTCCCTGATCATCACACATTCTTTACACATTTAAACAAATCAGAAACAATAAGTATTGTTCATAGTTTTCATTTTGACTATTTCTTTGCTGATAATGAAAAATACCCCTTCTGTCTTTACCTGCTCATCAAGGAAATGTCTTCTGCTTGCCCTGACAGTGAGATAATTGAGCCTCTGTCTGTAGAAGAGGTCATTGTTGTGTGTGTGTGTGTATGTGTGTACAGTGTGTTAGGAGAGGAACATTCTGCCAGTGGAACTGAGAAGAATTTTGAATATATGTATTCCATGGTAAACATTCCATGATAAACATTCCATATCCTTGTAACCTCCCTTCCTGCCTTTTAACTGTTGGTACTTTCTTTCAAATAAGTAGCTTGTTATAGGCACTCGCTTCTACTCGAGCAGTCTGGGGCTTCACCTATGAGCAGGCAGCAGTTTTCAGCCAAGCAGAGATCGAGAACTTCAGAAAGCTACCCCCCCTCCCCTCCCTGTCTAGAGGTTTTAATGGCATACTGTCTCTGGGGAAGGGGACGGGCGCTATCTCAACTGGTAGCACAATAGAGTAGTACAGTACTTTATAGATGTGAAGTATGGGATTCCACAGCTGATGGCTGGATTTCTGTTGGGGCACAGGATAGCTGGAAATTCCTCCCTTCATGACTGGTGGCCACAGGATTGGATGGTCTTGTCTAGAAAACAGTTTGATTTGGCAGACAGCACAGCATAACAGATAGGACTCGAAGTGATTCAGTCCAGAACAGAACTGAGATGCAATCAGGCATATTTATTTAGCCCAAAAGCTCAAGCTGTACACATGCAAATATTCCATGGAGAACAATCATTTAATTTTGTTGCAATTCTCACATTTCTTTGGCTTAGAGCTGTGGCACAGTCTCTCGGGGACCAGGATTTGAACCTGGGCCCTACTTGCTCATTTTCTCCCTGTTTTGAGCTGAAAGGGGCTCCGATTTGCTTTGGGACCTGGCACCTGTCCCCAGACTAGTTGCAGTGTTACTTTTCCCCTGCCAGTGGGAGTGAGTGCACACTTTTCTGACCCTTAGCTGCTAACTCTCCTCAGAATGGAGAGAGGGATGTGTCGATGGTATCCTTAGGCACAGTCCCTTCCTAAACAGCCCCTGCTCCAGCCGATCCACAGGCAGGGCTGGCACAGGGCAGGGCCAACTCTCTCACAGGCACAAGCCATCCCCATCTGTTCAGCAGCACATACCTGAAGTGGGCACGAAGTAGCACAGGGGTCCTAAATGCCATCAAGACCCCACCGGAGACTTCACTGCCACCTCGATCGTCACAAGCTCTCCAATGGCAACCACTACTGATCTGATTGGACTACTTTAGGATTCTCTTTCCCTGTATGAATTACATTGCACTTCTTGGTGTTGAACTTCAACTGCCAGATGCCTGTTCATTTGTCTGGTCTTTCCATGTCCTTTTGCATATTAGCAATCCCTTCCAAAGTGTTCATACTCCCGCAGAGCTTATTATCATCTATAAAGAGGCATACCTTTCACATTACTCCCTCCTCTATATCACTGACATGCATACTGAAAAGTGTGGATCCAAGACATGACCCCTTGGAGACCCCTCTTGTGACATCTCTGACTTCATAGAATTTTCCAAGTAGGATCACCCTCTCAGTCCTCCTTAAATAACTAGTTGGCTATCATGGGTTGAGGTAGTAAAGATTCGACACAACACAGTCAAACAAGGTACACCACACCTAAATAGGTATGATTAGATTAATTAAAAAAAAAATAAGCAGGTACAAATAAACAACTGTTTGCAGAATAAAGAAAATGATAAAAAAAGGCACAGCTCAGGGTCTACAAGTCGCTACATCCCTAATAAAGGGCTGTGCTGGGTCTCCCTTCAGAGAACCCACTCTGGAGATGTACACAGTTCTTCTCCCAAACTACATCTGCTGACAAGGTGCTGGATCCTGGGTTAAATAGCACCCAGACTCCTCCTCTCCAGAGCAGATCCTATCCATAATAATCTTTATTTCATTTATTTTCATTTTAATATCTACCTGGCCCTATGTCTTAAAATAATACAATAATCAGTAATGACCAAAGGCTGGTATTTATCTAATACCCTTTAAATTACCAAAAATCCTCTTTTAAACAAAAAGGGGCTCTAATGAACCTTGACTCATCCTTCTTTTTAGGAGATTGACAGCTCAGGTCCCATAAATATAATAGAGAGGGTGCCTCAGTCCCCTAACAGGAGACTGCACCCACACCCTGCTAGAAGGTCCTTTCTGATTGGGACACACCTACCTCAAGCAACCACCTTGCACAACAACACACAGGTAAAAGACTCCTTTTATGTGTTTCGATTCTACTGTTTAAGCCTTTTGTTTCTTTCAGGAATTCAGTAGTTTAGGCACTTTTTATTATGTTTTCTTTCTGCTGCATTTATTCACTAAACATGTTTTATCATTGACTCACAAAAGAAAAGAAAACGTATGCATTCATGTGCAGTTAAATAATTTTGTCCTTTAAGCAGCTTTTTCAAAGGAAAACTCTCAAGTCTGTTTTCTTGCACAAACCAAGTGTGTATGATTATTAAGGGAGCGGAAAGCAAACAGCTTTCCTCCCTCTGGAACCTATGTGCATATGGACCAAATTTATATGTATTCAAGCCCTGCTTTCTCACTCTTAGCACATGTACCTGAATTCAGATAATTACTATACAGGAGTCACAAAAGCAAAATTTTTATTTGCATAACAGCCCCTGTTAGATATGTACAGATATAGAAAGGGGAAGCAAACAGTTTCCATTTCCTTTCCATAAACAATTTTATTTGGACATTAATGGCACAAATATACAAGGCCACAGGAAGTTAGTCATAACACACACTGGAATTACTACTCCTTAGAGGTTATTTTAGACAAATTTTAGCAAGGAAAGTAAGAAGAATACAGGGATAGCAGCGGGTGGACAACCTACTGTTATCCTATTTAAAACAAAAACAGATAGTAAAGAGATGCTATTGTGCAACAGACTTCTGAGAATAAGAAAGAAAAATAAAGTCAGAAAGGAGTGCATTCCAGTATTAAGTTATGAGGGTTGTTTATTCCTAACTATCACACACCTAGTCAGGTAATCCCCAAATTCCAGATCCCCCACAATCTTGACTAATCTCTTATGTTACACAGAGTTGAAGGCCTTGCTGAAATCCAGATAAAAATTATTATCCCCTGACCCCTATGCATTTATTTTGTTACTGAATCAAGAAGTCAGTTGGATTTATCTGACATCAAATACCTCACATGAACTGGGTTGTCTTTTGTCCTGTAACTGCTACTTTTCCAGGAACTCTACTATCTTTCCCAAATTATGGCCACTGGAAGTTCAACCACAAGGAAGGGTAGACTAACCAGATTATTCCTTTCCTTAGCCCTGCTCATTTGGAGTGGAACCACATCTACCATCCTGTAGTCTGCTGGCACTACCCCTGTTTTCAAGAATCAATTGAACAGATCCATTAGTGGTTCCCCCAGACCATTCCATTTTCCATAAGTATCCTGGGGTAAATACCATCAGGGCCCCACTTGTGTATACCTTCAAATCTTTTAGACCCTTGAGAACCCTACATACTGCAATGTTCCTAATCTCCAACCTCCAACCTTTGCCCTTGTGACCCCTAAACTGCACCACACTGCCCAGCAATGGCCACCAATCTCCCTGATGAAGATTGAACTAATGTGCTGTACTCATTCAGGATGTTAGGCTTCTCTGCAGCCTCCTCTACACATACCCCATTCTTTTAAAATCTTGCAGTGCCCTCCCTAGTCTTTCTTCTGTTTTCATTTTTTACCTTAAGAATGTTTTATAATTTTCCTTAACCTGTTTAGCTATCTTCAGTTCCATATTTGCTTTGGTTTCCCTTATCAAATTGTTTGCAGTTTTAAGTAGGGTTGCTTGAAATCCACAGAATGAAACTGGATTTATCGGATACCAGTCCCACTTTCAGATTTAGGATTTTTGGATCTACAGTCTGAAAATCCAAAATCCTGAAATAAATCCTAAGACCTGTTTATACATGGGTATTTAGGATTTCAAATCAGAATCTTAAATCAGTACACACTTCATTTGGACCATTTTCTAATCTACCAATGCCAAAAGAGCAAATAAAGTGTTTTGAAGAGATAACATAGTGAGTGAGAGCTAATTCCTAATTTTGTGTCATACACTAAGATGCCTGTCAACATTTATTTAAGCATTTCAGGGAGACATTGAAGCCATAGTGAGCTGTTCCCTAGTTGCTTGAAGAAGTATGAAGCCATGAGTTTCTTTTCCTAAATTTCATGACTTCTGAAGTTTCTTGGACAATCAAGATTCAGGAAAGTCCATACTGGGAGGGCTAAAGCCCGAGGTTCAATATGGGGAATACCTCCTCCCACATTCCCCTTAAAGGCCAGCCTCCTAGAACAGTCCCCTGCTTAGAGTGTTGTGCAACACTGCACTCTGATCTCCCTGTGTGGCTTGTGGGCTGATCCTCCTCCCCTTTCCCTGTTTCTTCTGTTTCCCTTACCCCATCCCTCTGTTTCTTGTGCCTCTGCCTGTCCCCTCCCTTTTGTTTGCATTTTCTTGTCTCCCCCCTTCCTGTGTTTTATTGTTTCTCCCTCCTTTGTTTTTCTCCCTGCTCCTACCTTCCTCTGTCATTTGCCTTCTCCTACCCCTTCTCCTTGGGTCTTTCTGTATCCCCTTCCCTGCATCAACGCTGCCAGGCCAATGTCATCCCCTGGTGCTCTGCTCCAGTGCTGTCCCAGACCCTCTGATCTTTGCATTTTTGTTCTCCCTACAATGGCTCATGCTAGAGTTGCTGGCTGACTGGGCATCTGTGGTGCCGCTCCTTCTCATTGCTTTATCATCAGCCAGTGCACAGGACAGCATTCCTTGCTACTTCACTGACCACATTGATAGTACCTTTGGGTCAGTTCTGGCTGGGTAAGCACTGCTTTTTCTTTCTCCCTGCAAGGTGATCTGGGTTCTGACTGCATAGCCTGCACCATTAGCCTGGCATTCTGTTCCCTGTCAGTGGCACTCTGTGTGTCGCTCTTCACCACATCCGTGTGTTACAATTTGGTTTCTTGCCTGTCTGCAGCGATAGGACCTGAGGGCACCTAGTAAATGAAGGGGTTGAGATTGGAACAGTTTCAGACATTTTTCAGTCACTTTGCCCTGCAGACTGTCAGGAAACAGTACACTTAGCAGCGGTGCTCCTTTGGAGTCTTGAGTTTCCAATACTCAAAGAGGGGCACAAAGAAGTTTTGGGGGCCATGATTACTTCATGTGCATGGGAACTGAGATCACAACAGCTATGACGTGCTCATTTTCTGTTGTACTGCATATGAGGAATTTTTGGTTTACCTTGAACTTGTGTCCTTGTTGTAGTCCAGACTGCCGTAACCCTACATTAGGTGTTACCTGCCACAGAATGGCCTATACTGGGTAGTCTAAGTCCCCAGTGAGCAGCAGTCTGGGATGGGGTTTTACTGAACAGCGTGCACTCTGCCAAGTCCACTTCTTTCTAGTTTGTGCTGTTTCCCCTTTCCTGTCCACTCTCCTGCTGAACTGGCTCCATTCCTGACTTGTCCAGCTTCACTTTGCCTCACCATACCATTTCTCATTGCATAGCCCTCATTAGCTGGTCAGTGCCTTGGCCTGTTGGTGTCTCATCCTGCCTTGCTTCCCTTTGCGGGGGTTCATGGCTGGCAACTTTGTCTATATGCTGTGCCTGGTAACTCTGGACTGCTGTCGTTTTCTGTTGGTGGTGTCTGTCCCTGCTGTCCCCCATCCCTTATTTCTTGTCCCGTGCTCCCCCAGTTTTCTTTTGGGCCTCTTGTTCCTTACACCACCACTCCATCCACATCTCCAAGCTCCTGCTACCAAACCAATCCTATGCCACCCCTGGCCTAGTCCGGCACCTGCACTTCTTCTGTATTTTTTCCCCTCGGCCAACCATTTCAATCAACCTTCCCTAGCAGTTCATACCTGACTCTTATGCTCCTCCACGGATTACAGCCTTACTGACATTCATTATAACTTCCTCCTGCTGTTCTCCTCCTTATGCTGGCTACCATCTCCTTTGTCCTTCTCATTTGTGTACTTACCTCCTTCTACGCAGCCGTCAACTGCCCTTTCATTGCTCAGCCTATACCAACATTTTTTTCTGGACTCCGTCCCTAACTCATTCCTTCTGAGGCACTAATTGAAGGTCAGCTTCCCCTGTCTATGAGGGATGGGATTCTGTTACAATCATCACTACCTATTATTTACGAACCTGACATACTCTGTGACTAACTCTGCCTGGCGGCATCGAGTGACGGTTAGCACACCCTGACTACCAAGGATGGGAGCCATGTCTGCAGTCTACTGTTTTACCTTCATGCATTTTCTACTTGACAACAGGTTGCCACTTCCCTTGAGGAACGGGACCACTTTACCCCATTTGCTTTCAACATCCTGCCTTTGCCCAGTGGCAGGGAGTGAAGATTTTCTCACCTCAACTACCAGGGATGGGAGCCATGTCTGCATTCTACTTTTTCATCCTTATGTATTATCTACCTGATACCCGGTTGCTGCTTCCTTTCAGGAATGGGACCACTATATCCTTTGCCTTAACCATCTTAACTTTGACTGGTGGCATTGAATGAAGATCATCTCCTACTGACTACCAGGGATGTAAATCTGTGTCTGCAATTGACTGTCTCAGGTTTATCCATTCTCTAAGTGAATACCCGGTTGATGCTTCCCTTTGGGAATGGAACACTATACCCCATTTACCTTCCTCATTCTACCTCACTAGTCTGCATCCTGCACTAGCATGGATTCATCATACTCATCCCCACCTTGGTCTTCTCGCACTCTGTACTTGGACTCTGCCAGCTTGTTCAGTCTCTGACTCCATTCAGTTCAACTGTCTCATGGACTTGATTGCTACTGGTCACCCCTTCCTGTATGCCATGCAAGTTCACCTTCTCCTTCAGAGGTGGGAAGCTGATGCCTCATTGCTGCAGCTCCTTCTGTTTTCTGCACTTGCTGTTCACCGTCTTCTGTGGCCATGGGATTTTCATACCTCAACTTCATAGCACATGCTACTTGGATTCGCTTCTTGGTCTTACAAGGATCCACCATGCCTGACTTGTAGAGGCTTTACTGCATCCTACTTCAGTTTGCTTTGGTGTTGACCCCAGTCCTGTTCCTCCTGCACCTGCACTGTTAGAACAGCTTGGCATCTGCTGTCTTCTTCTTCTAGGACTCCTTCCTCCAGTCCACAGACATCCACTCCAGACTTCCCTCCATCCTTGAACAGCTGCTTTTTTCTCACCGCCCTGGTGGCCCGGGGCTCCTTCCCATGAGCTGTAGCTCTTTTTGGGCATTGTATACCTATCACTGGCCAGTATTCTTACCCTGTCAACTACTCCTCCTGTTCATCTTCTCCATACCCCTACCTTGGCCATCCTAACAGCTCCCATCCACTGCTTTGTGGAGCACTCATTCATTTCACATGAGGAAAACTCCTTCTAGCAACATCCTTCAAAACACCATGCCTTATCAACTCATACATCACCATACACCTTCCAGCAAAGACTTTCAATGAGAGCAGGCTTCCATAGATTCCTCAATCTGCACATCCATAACCAACCTGACTGCTTCACTGTCCCAGTCATGTCTCTCACCAGGCCTATATCCAACTTCAGTGCTAGGCACCCCTGACATTCTACACTGTTCTTAACTTCCCATTGCCACATCAGTCTATAGACAGCTTCAAAGACCCATTTCCAGGCTTCCTTCAGCATGCAGATAGTGGATCAACCTGTAAGACAAAGCAGTCATGGCCACCTCAGCTCATGTCACTGGCAATTATGCCACAGCATACCTATATCTCCTTTTCTCTCCAGCAGACCAGAAGAAGCCTATGCATGTATCATTATGGCATCAATACCCAAATCAACTCTCGAATTCATTATACTGAACTTCCAGTTATTTCCATATACTGCACTTTCAGTTACCATCTCTACTGCATATACCAACTTTTCTTCATGGGTCTAATCACTTCCACGTCATCCCTCCTGCCAGGTACCTAAAGATTCTGTCTGATTCCTTCATCTTCTTCATGGAAGCCTACATTATACTTATTGCTCACCACTTAACTCCAAACCTTCAGACTCTAATGTGGATGTCAAACCTTCTACAAGTCAGATTGTTTACCTTATGACTTCATAACCCATCATACTTCCCACCATTCAAATTCTGGCAGCTAATTTCATCAAATCATGCTCTTCATGCTCACTTTGTCTCTGTAATCCCATGGGTATCATCCATCATCACCTTGGAAACCTGGACTGCATTCACCCTTTTTTCAACTGGACCTACTTCACTTTCAGGATCTGGATCCTCCTTCACAATAGACCTTCCTCTTCAACCTCAGAATTGTCCTTCCAGAACACATTATCCAATGGATTTTCAAGATGGACCGTCATCTCTCCAAGCAGTTCACCTCCCTAGGATATTAGAATATGGTTGCTAAAACCTTGGCTCATCTCCTCTTAGTTTGCCCAGAGGATGGGCGGATCAGTAGCCATGGGTCCTCAGAGGTGTCCTCCAGCTGGGGGGTTTTTCTGTCCTGAGTGCTACTGGTCATACTCTCTGTGAGTTGGAGGAGGTAATCATACTCTTTTTGACATTCATTGGTAGTTCTTTTGGGCTTTCTATTCCCTACTCACTACCCAGTTTCCCTACCAAGGGTGAAATAGAGTAAAGCCAAAAAGTAAACTATGTTACACAAGCACTACTGACTTCATACGCTATTCACCAAAACATTGAATGGGAGGGCTAAAGCCTGAGGTTCAATGTGGGAGAATAGCTCCTCCCACATTCCCCTTAAAGGCAAGCCTCCTACAACAGTCCCCTGAATAGAGCATTGTGCAACACCCTCCATCCACCCCTGCCTCCTCCTTTTCCAGCATTCTGCTCACCCTTGGTACTGGGCTTTCTATTCCCTATTTACTACCCAGTTTCCCTACCAAGGGTGGGAATAGAGAAAAGCCAAAAAGTAAACTATGTTACACAAGCACTACTGACTTCATATGCTATTTACCAAAACATTGAACCATTTTATACTATATTTAAAAACATGCCTTGAACTCTCAAGAAAAACCAACAAACTGTCAAACTCCTCCTAGACCAATGAAATTCATACATTAAGAGAAACCAGAAAACACAATCAGTTTTGTAGAGCCAATAAAAAGTCTGACATAAAATTAAGAAGCAATTTCACGTACATGAACCCAATGTTACCCCTATATTAGTTATTGTTGTTTGTTCCCTACTGTATCCCTTCCCCAGGGTCACACAAGGAAAGGAGCTCATTGCAAGTACAGGCTTAGTGTGCCTATCCAGTCCTCAGATAATAGATAGATAGATAGATAGATAGATAGATACATAGATAGATAGATAGATATGTAGGTAGGTAGGTAGGTAGGTAGTAGATAGATAGATAGATAGATAGATAGATAGATAGATAGATAGATAGATAGATAATTAAATAAATAACCCATGCATCAGCATTTTTGTAATTAGGCTTCAAACAACATGAAGTCTTGCTATATTATGACAATTGCAGCATGACCGCAGGTTAGAACTGCTCCGGAGGTGAAATAGTTAACTTTCCATGCAGGCATGGAACTTAGAGCACGAGCTCTGTTGAAAACTCTGTCTGTTGTGCTTCAAACGCAAACTGTCAGATTCTTTACTCCGCCTCACTGAACAGTCGCTCCGGAGATTTCTCCTTCTGCTCGGTTCATTTTGTCGGTTTAAAAGTATTATTTTTTGGTTTTTAGTCGAAATTAAACCGCAACCGGTCAGTTCAAGCTCTGTCTGTGGTAATGTAAGTAATAGATAGGTTTTACATTTATTTTTTCCTGTGTGGCTTCAAGCTTTTTCCAAATCTGTTCAGAACAAGAGTATTCAGGTCAGAACAGACAACACCACTACAATGTGGTACATCAACAAGCAAGGTGGCACTCGGTCTACGGCCTTGTGCACCGGAGCGATGACGTTGTGGTCTCTGGCTTACTCCCTGAACACCTCCCTTACGGCAGTTCACCTCCCAGGCAAGGACAATGTCCTGGCAGATGCTCTCAGCAGGATTTCCCAGGGCCACCACGAATGGTCACTGGATCCCCTGGTCTTGGGAGTAGTATTTGCCAGATGGGGCACCCCACAGATAGATCTTTTTGCAGCCCCAGACAATCACCAACTTCCTCTTTTTTGCTGCAGGCCCCCAGTGTTGGGCTCACTCCCTGGATGCCTTAGTCTCAGTTGGGAGGGAAGTTTCTCTATGCCTTCCTCCCTTTCCTCTCCTGTTCAAAGTGCTAGTCAAAATCAGATCCCAATCATGCAAAGTCATTCTGATAGCTCCGGATTGGGCCAGACAGCCCTGGTATCCACTCCTGCTGTTCTTAGCAGTCCATCCTCCCCTGTTCCTTCCCAGGAATCACAATCTGTTAACCTATGCCCAGGGAAGGGTCTGGTACCCGAATCTCAAATCTCTCAATCTCAAGGCTTGGTTCTTGAAGGGTTAGAGTTTGCTGATTCACACCTTTCCCAAGGTGTAATGGATATATTGAAGGCCACAAGGAAGCCTTCCACCAGGGCTACTTACAATTCCAAATGGAAAAGGTTTTCCATATGGTGCTCGGAAAAGCATATTTCCCCAGTCTCTGCTGATCTACCCACAGTCCTGGATTATATGGTCCACCTGAATTTTTGGGCTGAGACCAGCTACCCTGAAGGTGCACTTGCAGCTGTGTCTGCTTTTATTTCAGCAGGTAAATCCTCTTCCTTTCAGCTCATCCTGTATTTTCAAAGTTTTTAAGGGTTGTTTCACACTAACCCTCCATTCAGGGATCCTGCCCCTGCTGGGATCTTAATGTTTGCATTGCTAGGCTTATGCAACCCCCCTTTGAGCCCTTGTCTTCAGCTGAGCTCAAGTACTTGACTTGGAAAACTGTGTTTTTGGTAGCCATCACCTCTGCCAGATGCATAAGTGAATTACTAGTGTTGTCAGTGGAGCAGGAGTTTATCTCTTTTCACAGAGATAAGGTGGTCCTTCGGACTAATAGAAAGTTCCTGCCTCAGGTGGTTTCAGATTTCCACCTTAATCAATCTATTTCACTTCCAGTGTACTTCACTGACCACTCCTCCTCTGGGGAGAGGATACTGCACAGCCTAGATGTGAAGAGAGCCCTTAGTTACTACATAGAGCGCACTAAGGGTCATAGGTTTGACTCCTCCAACTGTTCCTCACCCATGGCGAGTTGGTAAGGGAAGCCAGCCACTAAAAGATCCATTGCCAGGTGGATTGTCTCTTGTATCCAATTCTGCTATGAGAAGTTGGTAAAGTTCCCCCCTCAGGCCTGAGGGCTCACTCTACCAGAGGTACAGCTGCTTCTCTGGCTGCTGCCAGAGATATTCCTATTCTAGAAATATGTCAAGCAGCTACCTGGAAAACAGTTCACACTTTTACTAAGCATTAGTCCCTGGACATCCAGGCTAGGAGTGATGCCTGGTTTGGCACAGCCATGCTTCAGACCCTATTTCCTAGGTAGATTCTGTCCCTCCTTCATGGGAATACTGCTGTGTAGTCTGCAATTGTCATAATATAGCAAGACTTCATGTTGTTTGAAGAAAAAATTACTCATCTTAGTAATGTTGTTTCTTCTAATGGAGTCTTGCTATATTATGACCTCCTTCCCTGCCTGCCCCTCTCAGAACCTCTGTTTTGGGGATGTGGGTGAGCAGTACAGGGTTGGCACTTTT
Source organism: Neoceratodus forsteri (assembly GCA_016271365.2). Lineage (NCBI taxonomy): Eukaryota > Metazoa > Chordata > Ceratodontiformes > Ceratodontidae > Neoceratodus > Neoceratodus forsteri. Next base: position 262,645,551 of record JADMNL010000028.1, read on the forward strand.
TTGATGCCCACCTTGTTGTTTTTCACCTACCTTTTTGGGTGAATTGGTGTTGTGTTTTTGCATTTTTGGGTCTCCTGACTTGAGTCTTTGTTTTAGGCCAAAATGAGTGTTTATGTTAGTAGCCAGTTGGCTAGTGTAAGTTTACAGCTTCCACACAGAACCTTAGTGAGTTTTAGCTCGTAAAGATATGACAGTTTGCGTTTGAAGCACAACAGACAGAGTTTTCAACCGAGCTCGTGCTCTAAGTTCCATGCCTGCATGGAAAGTTAACTATTTCACCTCCGGAGCAGTTCTAACCTGCGGTCATACTGCGATTGTCATAATATAGCAAGACTCCATTAGAAGAAACAACATTACTAAGGTGAGTAATTTTTTCTTCTCTTTTAGTTTTACAGTTGTGGGGTCAGAAATGCAGGGCGATCAACTGACTTACTCAGTGACTGAGTTCCTGTGGTGAGACTGGAACCTAGCACCTCCAGTTTCAAAACTCAGTGAATTAATGCTTTAACTACTGTACCACACTGCTTTCCCTATTAGTCAACTTGCTTCTACAGAAGTTAATTCTATGGAAAAAAAATCTCAGTATTCTTATCAAGCCCTGGGAGCCGAGAGCTCCAGTTAATTTAAAACTAGACTGAAGTGAGTCAACTAGTAAGAGTTGGTTTCCAATCAAACCTGATTTTGCTTTCAGTCATCAGAGGTCAGTTAACATGCCCACATTAATCCCCAAGGAGTCTAATAGACAGAAGCAGCCTTGAAACAAAGCTTAGATTTCTACAGGTATATAACTGGCCTTTACATCAGAGGATGGCTATTTACAGGGAGCTTTAGAAACCCATCAGAAGTACTCTTACATCTCTCTACATGACATTTTTCTTTTTTGGGGGTGTTCGAAATGTTGTTCTATCATTAACTCCATAAGCAAGTGGGATCTGATTGTGGGCACCAGTTCATCTCAGGGAAGGAGGTATATTGAATATAACTGGGGCCTACCCAGATCCCCTTTGCATGCTTTTAAGTTGTACTGTAAATGACTTGGAAAAAATGCGTGTTCATTTTGTCACTATTTTTGCATTCTTGTTTCTAATATACTTAGTCTGTTTTATTGTATTTGTCAGTGTGTCCAGGTCATGCCTAAAAATAGGCTATGTCAGTCTAGAACACTTACCCAGTAAAAATATCACACACACACACACACATTTATATAGATATATCACACACACACACACACACACACACACACACACACACTAATGGCCATGACCCTTAAACACTGGGTCTCTTTTCCCACTTCCATCTGCTCGGACTCTTCTCTTCACACGTTGAAATCTATCCTCCATGATTTCACTACTCAGTCCTGCAGTTGCACCTGTCACTGGGTCTTGGACCTTTGTCACTTGGGTCTTTTTTGAATTTTGCTGCCCTCAACCCTGCACTGACACTAGCATGACCCCCTTCTCCCTCTGCCCCAGTTTTATGCCATTCCCCCACCACTACAGACTATTGCATCTTTGCACACTGCATATTGTTATTCTGTACTTATTATTTTATATTTTCTATTTACAAACATTGCCTGTGAAGGTTGCTCATTTTATTATTCTTATTTACATTTGTTTGTAATTTCTGAACATTGTATTTCTGACAACATTACACTGTTTCCTCTCAATCCCTTCCATTCTGATTCTGGTTAACATTCATACCCCCTCCACCTCAGGTTTCAGAAAGAGGCATAGTACTGAAATGGCTCTTATTTGGGTACTTAATGATCTCCTGGTGGCAAGAGATCAGAAGAGCTGTTCAATCTTGGTTCTCCTTGATATCTCTGTAGCATTTGACACCATGGACCATGGGGTATTACTGGAATGCCTGTGTCTAAACTGTGGACTGTTGGATACAGTCCTCAGATGGTTCCATTCATTCTTCATGGGCAGGTCCCAGAGAGTGGTATCAGGGATTTTTTCCTCGGTCCCTCTCCCCCTGTCATGTGGGGTGCAGCAGGGCTCTGTTTTGTCTCCCATGTTGTTTGCGGTGTATATGCTGCTGTTGGGAGACATTATAGGGAAATACAGGCTGAGTTTTCACTGCTATGCAGATGACACTCAGCTATACATGTCCTTTGTACCTGAACTAGATGATGCTGTCTCAGTCTTTAGCAACTAACTTGCTGAAATTCAAGACTGGATGAGTGCCAGCTGGTTGAGATTGAACCCAGATAAGACTGAGGTGCTGGTGGTGGACCCAGGTCACCGGGCAGAGGGGCTACCTCATGGTCAGCTGTCTGGGCTTGTCCTGGGGGTTAACCAGTTGAGGGCCTCAGATCGGGTATGGAATCTGGGAGTTGCACTTGATGGCAAGCTGACGCTTAAGTCTCAAGTGTCAGCCATTGTCAAGACCTTGTTTTACCATCTGAGGAACAGCACCCAGATAAATCACCTCATTCTGCCTGATGATCTTTCAACGCTGGTCCATGCCTTTGTGACCACCTGCCTTAACTGTTGCAATGCGCTATACCTAGGGCTCCTGGGGTGGACATCCTCCACCTACAGCTGGTGCAGAGTGCAGCAGCCAGGTTGTTGACTGGCTTATCAAGATCTAGCCATATCATGCCTATGCTCTGTGAACTGCACTGGCTGCCAGTGTGGTGGAGAATCACCTTCAAGGTCACTTTACTGACCTATGAGGCTCTACATGACCAAGGACCACATTATTTGCAAGACCTCCTTTGTCCCTACTGCCCCATCCACCCTCTCCATTCAGCCAATGAGAGATTGCTAGAGATTCCCAGGATCCGTTTGACAACTTCTGGGGCCAGACCTTTTGCTTTTGTGGCCCTGACCCTTTGGAATTCTCTACCTTGTTGGGTAAGAGAGTGTCTATCCACCAAGACATTTAAGTCTGCATTGAAAACTTATTTGTTTGATTTAGCCTTTCCTGCTGTTGTTTAACTGGATTTTGAGCTATGTTTTATTGTTGGGATTTTAAATTGGACGACATTTTATTTGTGCATATTGTACAGGCACTTTGACATTTGAAAAGTGCCTTTTTAGAAATAAAGCATGCCTGTGACTGACTAAGCTCTCTTATGGACAAGTCATACATTCAAAATTAAATATTCAATATTCAAAGCTACTATATTCCTATGCATTGTTTTGTTACTTCTCATTTCAGACCCATCTCATCCCCTCCCATTTAAATACTTTTAACATGTCAGTTACACACTGGCTATGATATCTACAGAGTACAGCTTACTCTTTAAATTGCTTTGTGTTTTGTTGGTTTGCTACTTTGTAAGAGACCTGTTTTTAATACCCCCACCAAACCCTTCTACCAGGACCTTAGGTACATACTCTAGAAATATAGAAAGTTCTACAAGAAAAAGATGTCACGGGTACATCATTTACCTCTCCTGCTGTGGACCTGCAGAATTTAATGTTCTGTTAAATAGCTCTTGATGTTGTTTAATGAAAAGTGGTACCAGTATATTTCATGGAATTTGGCATGATACTTGGTACTTGGTACTTGGTACTTGGTAGAGTGGACAAAAGAAGGCCGAAGCCCATCGAGGATGTCCTCCACACATGTGGATCATTGGTTGATTATGTTCTTTCCAGAAGCCATTTGTTGAGTTTAATTTTAAAAGTGTTTATATTTTGACATGCAACAATGTCATGTGGTATTGCATTCCAAACTCTCAGGGCTCCAACAGTAAAGAACTGTTGTCTTTTGTTTGTTCTAGCTCTATTAATCACTATTTGTTTATCATGTATTCTAGCTATAATCTTCCTAGATGAGAAAGCTAATCCACATAAACTCATTAATGTTGGTGAATGCATAATCTTAAATAACTGGAGTAAGTCACCCCTTAATCTTCTAGACTCAAGAGAATAAAGCCTTGTTCTTTGAAGCCTAGTAGCATAGTCTAGTGAGGAAAGATGTGGTATTATTTTTGTTGCCCTTCTCTGAACCCCCTCAACTCTATTGATGTCCATAGCCAAATAAGGACTCCAAAAAGGTGAACCATAGTCCAAATGAGGTCTAACATGGGTCCTATACAAAGCCATAATACACTCCTCGGTTTTAAGAGTGAATGTATTATTTATTCTGCGCAAAAGAGCGTTAGTTTGATTAGCAACTTTATTACAATGACTGGAAAAAGATAGTTTGTTATTTACAAGAATACCCAGATCTTTCTCAGTCGGAGATTCCCTAACTATTGTATTGTTAATATAATATGTTTGCTTAATGTTATTTTTACCGATATGTAACACTGAACATTTGGATACGTTGAATGACATTCTATTATTTGCTGCCCATATTTCAATTCTCTTAAGATCATTTATGAGAGTATTCCTATTTGAGTCACTGTCCACAGGACCGCCCAGTTTAGTGTCATCTGCAAACTTTGACAGCATATTATTTGATAAAATAGAAAGGTCGCTAATAAATATCCCAAACAGTATGGGACCCAACACTGAGCCCTGAGGGACACCACTCAACACCAGCCCTTCATCAGAATGTTCCCCGTTAACTCTAACGGTCTGTGTTCTTTTATAGAGCCAATTATTGACCCAGGACACAATACATTTTGAAAAACCTAATGATGTAAGTTTATTTATTAGTAAGGAATGCGAAACCTTGTCAAAAGCCTTACTATAATCAAGCAGTATAACGTCTACTGGAATATTTGAATCAAGGTTCAAGCTGATTGAGTTATAAAAGGCTAGTAGATTAGTGGTACAGGAATGCCCAGCTTTAAACCCATGTTGCGTAGCGTCAATTAAATTCAATACCAACATCTCCTCTTCAATCAAGTTTTTTAATATGTTTTTCTAATAGCTTGCAAGGAATAGAGGTAAGGCTAATGGGTCTATAGTTATCTGGTTTGTGATGTGACCCTTTTTTAAAGATTGGTGTGACAGTGGCAGTTTTCCAGTCTAAGGGTACATTGGACTCACTAAAAGATTTATTGAAGATGATGGTGAGTGGAATAACAATATAGTTATATGTTCCCATAAGAAATTTGGAAGTAATGTTATCAGGTCCTGGACTTGTTGTAGATTTTAATGTATCCAAAAGCTTGATAATATCAGGTATAGTAATAGTATAACTGGGTAATCACCTGACTTTGCATATGTTATAGGTTCATTATCTTGTTCGAAAACTGAACAGAAGAATTTATTGAATTCGGATGCAGTAACCTTATCAGAAAGAATAGTGATGTTGCCTATCATTAATGGGCCTATTTTTTTAGTTTCTCCCTTTTTATTATTTAAATATGAGTATAGACTCTTGTGTGAGTCCTTAGTGTGAGCTATTCTAAATTCTAAATTCTGTTTAGATATAGTAATTAACGCTTTTAAGGTCTCTATCTGCTTTTCTATATTCTAATAACTTCCCCTCAACTGATTCGGATTGACATTTTTTTAAACGAATGAATAGTTTGCGTTTATGATTACTTATTTTTTTTATTTTATTATTATACCAAGCAGGAATTTTTCCTTTATTGTTGTATTTCCTTCTTACTGGGACATATTGTTTTTCTAGATCATATACAATGTCTTTAAATGTATTCCATGCATCCTCAATATTAAGAGGTGAAAGTAGTAGTCCCCTGGTATTATTGCCAACTGTTCATTTATTTTATGAAGTCTGCCTTCTCATATTGTTTTATTGTATATTTATTTATAGGATATTATTAGTCATGAAGATAGAAAAAGAATTGTCAAGTGATCACTATTGCTTAATGGATCCAAAACTTGTAGGTTATACAAGGAGGTCTCCATATTGGTTATCACTAAGTCTAATATATTGGACCCACGTGTGTTCTCTAACTAGTTGAGTGAGGCCAAGGTCAGTGACTGTTGAAATTAACTGTAAATCATATTGATTGGTACCTGATAATATATCCCAATTTATAGTAGGAGGTTGAAATCACCCAGAATGATCGCCATTCCTTTTTCTGCTATTTGGGTGATTTCCATGATTAGTTGCTTAGATATGCTATGTCTGAGGGGGGCGATAACATGTGCCAACTAGGATCTGGGAGTGCCTATTGTTGTAACAGACCCAGATACTTTCAGTCTGAGTCAAAAGAGGGCTCAAAAGATGGTATACTATTTATAACATAAAGACACACCCCTCCACCTATATGATTATCTGTCCTGTTTTTATAGTAAAGTTTAAACCCTGGGATGTTCATTGTCCACTGTTTCTCTGAATTTCCCCATGTTTCAGTGATGGCAATAAGTCTTATGTTAAATTCATGTATCTTTAACTCTAGTTCTGCCATTTTGCTTTTGTTAATGGATGGAGAGGAAAATTGCCGGTGGCAGAAACCCCGGGAAACCCAAGGCCAAGTCATCCATCTTCTTCTCCCTTGCATACTAATTCTGTTATATGGTATGCTCCTTGTAATGTCTCTCACCTGCACAGTAAATTAAATGACAAATTTAGTATTATTATTCTCCATGAAAAATGGATCCAACTAGAGTTTAAAAGAGTAAATTCTTCTCACCAGCATAGCTTCCTTTGGGGCCTTTCTATGTAACACTGGGTGTTAAGTGTTACCAGTAATCTCTCTTCTCCCCAAGTCTTATGAAAATCATTCCAAGAGGCCATGTATGAAATATAGCAATACTCTATCAAATTTAATTGTATTATATTTATCATGGATGGATCCAGGAAAATAAAAAAGGTTTTCTTTTTAAAACTAGAGGTGCAGAGAAGTTTTAATTTGCAGGTGAAGAGAACCCGAAGTGGTCCACTTCAAATTTGCATAGCACTTAGCAAATTGTCCATTAAAAACTTGACATTTTTGCCTGACTTCACATTGTCCACTTTGAGGTCACTTCGAGTTACAGTTTGATAAGGTGAAGTCATTAAAAAACAGGCCACTAATCACATGTCTGACTGTCTCTGCAGGTCTGCAGGTCACATGATTCAAGCAGTCAGTTAAATAGGCAGGAAGCCAGTGTTCAAAGTGCAAAGTGGGCATAGATGCAGAGTGCAACAGTCAGCATTTGCTTTATTTCACAGTGCTGCAGAAACTCCTGGATCACCAGATTTAAACAGTGGGCCATACAGGGAACCTGCACAAAGCCACCATTGCTGATACATTTCATAATTTTGATCTATTATCACTAGCAATGAAGTCAGCTTTTAGGGACAGGGGGTGCAGCCACTCATCAATTTCTGTCAGTAGCAAGTCTAGCATGTGATCGCCTGTATGCGACCCTGCTACACTACACATTGCAAGTGTGGCATGCTGTCTAATGCCATGAAGGTCTGACCTATTACACAGCTTTCCCATCCCACCATCACAGACAACCCCAGGTAGCTGCACCCAATGTGCAGTAATACACAAATAGGAACTACATGCCATTTTGCCACTTGTCCACATATCCATGCTTAAGTGAACGTAAGGAGATGCAGAATGTTGAAGGGCATGTCTTACAGACTCTGTCACTGTCCCATATAACTCAGGGACAGCAAAGGTGGAAAAGTATGTCCAGGACAGGACCTTCCATTTAGAACATGCGAATGCTGCAAAGCGCCAGAAGCCCACATTCTCCACAAAGGAAAATGGCAAAATGTCAATTACCAGCATTTCCGCTATGGCAGCATTAAGTTCACGTGCATCTGCATGATTGGGTGGGTATTTAGTGTTGCACTCAAAAAGGCCATGCAATGTGGGCTGCATTGTTCTTTGCTTTACACATTGCGTGCCAAATGGCTCTAGTCTACTAATTGACATGGATGGGGTACCTTGGATGTGTTATGGTGGGTGCACAGGTGACAAGCCAATACATGCAGTTTTTTTCCTTGTTTTAAGCACAGTGGTTGATGTAGTAGAATTACTACATGGACCACCACTGCTACTCTGACCACTACTTGAACATTCCAAATCGTCATCCTCCTCATGCCTCTAGTAATCCTCTGGTGTTATTTCACCACTTTTACCAACATGGTTACTTACACTGATGGAAGAGGATACCATGCTCACTAAGGTGGCTGAGCGTGAACTCCCGACTACAGCACTAGGTCCCCTTCTGGTGCCATGTCCATAGTGCCTTGTGCCTGCTATTCAGATGAGTATGCTGGTCCTCAGTGCCCAAATGGCTTCCCTTTTTACCACGCTTCACATGCACTTGGCAAAGCTGGCAGATTGCCACTGTTTCACTGTTGCCATCTTGTACAAAAAAATCCCAAACTAGGGATTTGGATGCCCTACACTTCACATGCCACTGTTAGTGCTGCTGCTGCCTATGTAACTGCACTGTTGGTGGCAATGAAATGGCGGGTGTAATACATGATTTCTGCTGTTGTGCACAATTAAACTTTGAACATCACACTCTATGACTATTAATTCAGGGTCATCATCAACAGACACAGCTACAGCAGAACTTTGAGAAGGGGGTGACTGACTAACAGACTGTTTACAAACCGCCACCTTCACTTTCTTTTTTCCAGTTCCCAAATGAGGTCTCTAGCATCATCATCATCATAATCATCATCCACTAATTCACTTTGGAGGCTGTCCTCCTGTGGAGATATTCCAAGTTCAACAGCAGCCTCAATATTATCAGCCACAACTTTGTCATCAATGTTTGGATGGCCTATCCTCAATATCAGTGGAAACATGAGACTATGAGTCATCATCATGATCAGAATTGTGCTCAAGTACTGTAGGTAGTGGGACATCAACTGCACTCAAGCCTGCAGATCCAACAACATTTTTCCTACATGATAGGTTTAACAGGCTTAAACGTGTAGCAAGACTCATGATGTTATCAACCATACCCTCACTAACTTTACTAACAGCAGGGACAACAGTATCTCCAACCAGCATTGAAGTGACTGATTTCACTGTGAAAAATATAGTCGGACAAATCCCTTTACTTGCACCAACTACTACCTTTCCCTTCTGCTGCATACTACCATGGCCATGACCACTCTTAACACTGCTACCATTGGTAGCCCCTGATGAACCTGACTCATCTTCACAACAACTTGCACTGCTAATAGTCTCCTTGGCAGCAGCACTACAGCCAGAAACTGCTTTGCCTGACTGTCTCTTCATGGGCATTTTTCAGATGATGCAGACAATTTACAACAACTTGATATTTCAGTACTTTTGGGGGGCTGGGAATTAAAACACTAAATGCAGCCACATAGGGACAACACAATACCTGTCCTTGAATCCTTAACCAATCTTCAAAAAGCTGACAGTCAAAAAAACAATACCTTGTTTTAATGGGAAGGGGGGAGATGCAGTACCTAGCTACACAGAAGAAGGTAAATAAATTGCAGACAGGCTTAGAAATTCAGAGTACTGCTATTGTGGTGCTGCAGTGAAATGCATATCAATTGACAGCATGAACACAGATGTAAGGTCAGGCACAGAAACTTTAACTGTTCAGTACAGTACAACACAGACAGTCCTGAAAAAAGACTGAAAAACTGTCCAGCAAACAGAAAATATTTATAAACAATTCAGTGAAGTTGTACAGTGTCTAGCTGAACACAAAAATAATAAAACAATAGCCAACAATGGTTGGAAAAAATGCCTTTCTCACTACTCTCCCTTCTACACCATAAATCAGCCCCTCCCCCGAAACACACTTCTACAGTGTCTCTCAGTACAGAGACCGAATCAATGAAATTAACATTCAATATTCACAAAACATCAATAAATGCTCGATGATATAACCACATCAGTGTTTACTACAATCAATCTACTAAATTTTGTCACAAAATTCTGTGGCAAAAAGGTGTTTTTAGAGGGTTTGAATCTCAGAGCACTGAAAGCAAACTGTCTCCAGCTTTCCACTACACACACTACGATGAACTGAGGCTGTGCAAGACAATATAGAGCCTATGTGTCCATATATCTCATGATGCACTACAAAATTCTCATTAAAGAGCACAAAAACAAGGCAAAGTAACGCAAAGTCAATAGAAAACAAGGCGAAGTAATGAAAAGTCCATAGGGAACAATGGGAACTTTGCATTACTTCAAGATGCGTAGTTATTCGCTTGGCTTGTGGAGTAGTAAGCGAAATCTGGGTTCTATGCGAAATACTAAGCACTTCGCCCACCACTATTTAAAACTCATATTTAACAAAAAACATTAGTTTTGGCCTGCTCTGGGTGGAATGTGTTACCTATAGGGCTGGGTAAAAGATTTTTGAGAAAATGGAAAACAGTCACAAAAATTCTGCCTTTCACTAACGTGGAAAAATTGTTTTTCTCACAATTTGTCTTTCCCCCAACAAAATAGTTTTTTCACCCTGCATAACAGGGACTTTGCATTGGTGACAAATTTTATGTTTTTTTTTTTCTGCAGTTTGTTTCTTTTTTTTCTATGAGATGTTTTGTTCCTGCAGCATAGGGACTTTCAGCAGCGGGAAATTTCACAAAATATATTTTTTCTAAAGTTCTGTAATATTCCACAAATATGCAGATTTTGCATGTGTAAAAATTAAATCCTGCACAGCATTATTCAATTCATTGCTGTGTAAGCAATAGTTGGCAGGCCAGCAAGTGGTATAGTGGTAGCACTTCCACTTGCAGTGCCAATGACTCAAGTTCGGGAGCAAGGCCAGAGCATCAGAGGGTTGGCCAGGGGGAGGAGGATTGAGCATCCGATGAACAGCTCTCCACCTCCTCCAAGGAGGAGGGAGGGAGGTAGGATTTTGGAACCCAGCCACAGTCTGACAACTACTGATGGCTGGGGATCTGTGCACCAAGGATCAATGTATTTGTGGGATTGGGGGGCAGCAGACAATGGTACATCAAATGCAGGAGCACAGTTGTAGTATCCAGGTCATCACTGTGTATCCATTCTACCAAGGGAAGCAACTAATGCTGAAACACCCCTGAGGCCATTCGCAATGATACCTGACAGCAAACAACTCAGCAGCCACCGATGATGCCTGACACCAAACAGCTCAGCAGTCACTAATGATACCTGACACCAAACAACTCAGCAGCCACCAATGATACCTGACACCAAACAACTCGGCAGCCACCGATGATACATGACACCAAACAACTCGGCAGCCACCGATGATAGATGACACCAAACAACTCAGCAGCCACCAATGATATCTGACACCAAACAACTCAGCAGCCATCGATGATACCTGACACCAAACGACTCAGTAGCCACCAATGATACCTGACACCAAACAACTCAGCAGCCACCGATGATACCTGACACCAAACAACTCAGCAGCCATCGATGATATCTGACACCAAACAACTCATCAGCCACCAGTGACACCTGACACCAAACAACTCAGCAGCCACTGATGATACCTGGCACCAAACAACTCAGCAGCCACTGATGATGCCTGACACCAAACAACTCAGCAGCCACTGATGATACCTGACACCAAACAGCTCATCAGCCACCAGTGATACCTGACACCAAACAACTCAGCAGCCACTGATGATACTTGACACCAAACAACTCGGCAGCCACCGATGATGCCTGACACCAAACAACTCGGCAGCCACCGATGATACCTGACACCAAACAACTCGGCAGCCACCGATGATGCCTGACACCAAACAACTCAGCAGCCACCGATGATACATGACACCAAACAACTCAGCAGCCACCGATGATACATGACACCAAACAACTCGGCAGCCACCGATGATAGATGACACCAAACAACTCAGCAGCCACCAATGATATCTGACACCAAACAACTCAGCAGCCATCGATGATACCTGACACCAAACGACTTAGTAGCCACCAATGATACCTGACACCAAACAACTCAGCAGCCATTGATGATACCTGGCACCAAACAACTCAGCAGCCACTGATGATGCCTGACACCAAGCAACTCAGCAGCCACTGATGATACCTGACACCAAACAGCTCATCAGCCACCAGTGATACCTGACACCAAACAACTCAGCAGCCACTGATGATACTTGACACCAAACAACTCGGCAGCCACTGATGATACCTGACACCAAACAACTTAGCAGCCACCGATGATACCTGACACCAAACAGCTCAGCAGTCACCAATCTGGGGTGACCCAGTCAAATGGAAAGGAGATTTCAGTCTCTCATGCTCCCCCAACTAAGAGCTTCACCATGAGAGGCAAGATACTGTCTAGTGGATTGCAAGGTAGGACTGGGAAACTGAATGGCAGATGAAAGGAGAGGTCCTAACAATGACAGATATGAGGCACACCCCACTGACAGCAGGAAAATAAACAGAATAAAACTAAAAACAATAGTTGGCAATAGCCACTGAGCTTGCATTGTACACAACAATACAATATAAGCTGTATATGTAGTATAACTATAAAGACTATTTATAGTGCATTATTACAAGCAACTAAATCGCCAGTAATGGCTGAACAAGAACAGGTCAGTTACCAGTACTTCAAGAAACATTTTCTATGGGAAAACATTGCTTATTGATAAAATGAAGGTCTGATTCAAGAAGGGATAGAGTCAGGGATGATCAGTCTGCAGAATGGCAGAATTGCTGCTCACAACATTGGTGACCCAGGTTCGGAAACAAGCCTGAGTCATTGGAGGGCCTGTGGGCAGGTGTAGGAGAAGCTCACAAATTCCACAGGAAATGTGCTTTCTGAAGGGTGAAAGGTCATCTGAGTGCACTGCTCGACCACTTTCTGTGCATGCACAGTTGGCATCACAGGTGGAGCAATGAAGGAGAAAGGGAATGGTTGGGCCCACAGGTAAAACTTTCAGGCTTCTCACTGACTACCTACCCATTAGACTGGATTTGGATTGCAAAGCAGTTTGCAGAGCCGCAATGACCTAACCACAGGGGCAGGCCATGGGTGTCAGTCGCAGATGGCTGGGGGCAGTGATGGGGCAGTGATGGGGCTGAGGGGGCAATAGAGGTCTAAGATGGTGGGCTTGGAGATAGAAGGAAGAAGAATAAATACAATAAGCTTCTAAATGCTAGGAGCTTAAATACTGAAAAGAAAATGGTATTAGTGTCCATCATAAGGGATCAGCATCTGGACATAGTTGCCATCGCCGAAACTTGGAAAGTAGCTGGAATAAACCTATTCCTGGTTTTCGTCTTTTCATAGAGACAGAACAGTAAGGGGGATCATTCTCTATGTTAAGGAATATATTCATTGTCAACTTCTTGAAGCTGCACCTGATACCTGATACTGGGACCTACTGTGAGGCAGTATGGATATTAATCTCTGATTTGATGGGTAAGAAAGTGACTTTCGAGGTGTTTTATAGACCTCCTGATATGAATACTGAAACAATGAAAGAATTAGTAGAACAGTTTACTCATTTTTCTGACATGGATGATGTGCTCATCGTGGGTGACCTTAATATGTCTCAGATTAATTGGGAAGAAATGTTGGCGAACACCCATATAGTTAATAAGTTTATAAATGCAACCATTACCCAAAATATGACGCAACTATTTGCAACACCCACTAGGGGAAGTAACATCTTGGATGTAATTTTGACTAACATCAAAGATTATAACAAAGAGGTAGATATTGGCCCCCCATTAGGTACCAGTGATCACTCCACGGTATCATTTATACTATGTAGGAATAGACAAGTTGTGAAAAGGAAACCAAAAAATAAGAATTATAACAAAGCAAATTATGATGCCATTAAAAGATTTCTGAACAAAATAGACTGGGATAATATTCTGGATCATTTAAATATGGATGAATCCTGGGCAGTCTTTAAGACTGTAATTAACATCATCATAGAGAAGTATGTCCCAGAAAGAAAATTGTACAACCTTAAAGGAAAGTGTCCCCCCTCATTCAATGGCAAGATCAGGAAATTATTAAATGGGAAAAGGAAACTATTCACTGTACTGAAGGATCACCCTTCTAGTACTAACATCCAGCATTATAAAAGGGTGATGAAAGCAGCCAAGAAAGCTATTAAACAAGCTAAGAGGAATTTAGAATCCAAGCTTTTTACACTAAAGACAATTTAAAACCTTTTTATTCATGTATCAATACTAAGAAGGGTGCGGCTAGAGGGTTATGCCCACTTGTAAGAGGCAATGAGAAGGTAAAGAATCCCCAGGACATTGCTGATTTATTTGATGAGTCCTTTTGTTCTGTTTTTACCAAGAATGAGGGTGTTATTAACTGAGAAGGAGCATCCTCACAACCTGAAATCGATACCACTAATATAGATTGTGTGTTGACAAAATTAATGGCACTTGAACTAAATAAATCTGCTGGCCTCAATGGTTTTCACCCCAGATTCTTGAAGGAGCTTAGTTTAGAACTGGCACCCGTGTTGGCAAGAATATTCTCAAAATCCCTAAGGAAAGAAAGGGTCCCACTGGATTGGAGAACAGCTATGGTAACTCTTATCTTCAAAAAGGGCAACAGATCACTATTGACTAATTAAAGGCCCATCAGTCTTACCTCAGTAGTATATAAAATTATAGACGGGATAGTCAAGTCTTTGATTTTGGAGGCCATGACAAATCAAGGCATACATGACTGCACACAACACGGTTTTGTGAAGGGGAGGGCTTCTACCACCAATCTGGCAGATCAGTAGACATCTAGATGCTGGCAACAACATGGATGTTATATATCTTGATTTCAGGAGAGCATTTGACACAGTCTTTCATAATACACTGATATTAAAAACGTTAAATTTGGGTATTGACCAGCACCTAGTAAAATGGGTACATGCATGGATAAGTGATAGAAAACAAGCAGTTAGAGTCAATGGATTTATCTCACATGAGGGAGCTGTGACCAGTGGTGTTCCTTTTTTTTTTTGTTAACCAGGTAAGACCTACTAGGCACAGCTGCCTGCTTTCAGGGGCAACTCAGGAGCATTTAGGCTGGTTAAGTGACTTGCTTAGAGTCACACAGTATGCAAGTGGAGAATGGAGGAATCAAACCCAGGTCTGCTGAACCAAGCTCATTCACAGCTCGGTACTCTAACCTCTAGGCTATACTGCCAGCCCAAGGGTTCCTCAAGGGTTACTGCTGGGACCACTTCTATTTAATATTAACATCCATGATTTGAAATGGGGGAGTGATAACTATCTTGTGAATTTTGCTGACAGTATCAAATTGGGAGGATCAATGTCAGAATCACAGGACAAAAAAAAAGACGCAGAATGACCTCAAATCCATAGAAATGTCAGCTTTAGCAAACAATCTGCATTTTAACATTAACATATGTACAGTTCTGCATATTGAAGGACTAATGTATGTCAGGAATATTTTTTTTTTCAAATTTAATACACTATTTTGACTTTTTCATATACAAAGGACAGAAAAAAGAAAGATCCAGACACAGAAACTCCAAAGCAAGACAGACAATAAGGAGCAACACAACTACATACAAGGTAAATAAGAACACCCCCCACAGCCACCCATCACCACATCTCCCCCTCCCCCTCCCTTGGCATCCCTGACCAAAATATTCCCTGAAATGCATGGACAATACAACCAGGACTTTAAACTGTGCTATAGACTGTATAGAGTGTACAACATTTCCCATCTGTCCCTGTATCTCGACAGATGATTATGGAGGCTAGCCAACCATTTTCTCCACCCTCAAGTTTGACAAATGTTCTTGAAGCCATTCAGCATAAGTTATAACACTGGAATCTTTCCAACGATGTAACACTAAGGCTTTGATGGAGAGGGCAATCAAAGCCATGTGATATCTACATTGGGGCACCCCCACTCCAGAGAAATTGCTGATGAGACAAATTTCAGGGGTAAACAAATCATTAATACCCAGCAGTGGGTCCGCCCATTGCTTGATGGTCTCCCACAGTGCGGCTATGGAAGGACATTCCCAGAAAATGTGTAGGAGACTCCCACCCACCTGGTTACATTGTACACAAGCAGGAGAAGGAAGCTTGCCCATCCTATGTAGCTTTACCGGGGTCAGATATAAATCCTGAAGGATCAAAAATTGCATTAATCTCAGCCTGTCTTGTGTGATGTAAGAATGGCACGACTTCCAGACTTTCTCCCAATTGAGGGTATGGTGAGGGGAATTTATCAGTCCAGTAGGATGAATTCCCAACCACTGAAGGAAAGGCCAAAGTGTACATATCAGAATATATGTGGGAAACAGCATGCGGCTGTTGAGACAACAAGGCCAGCGGGTGGAAAATCTGGGCTACCCCCTTACTTCTATCAGCAACAATTTTTTGGTAATCAATAAATGACGGGCCTGAAAAGGCTTGAACATCCCCCACAAGGCTCACTGGGTATTTCCTCCTGATTTCATCCAAAGTAAGGTATGAGTACTCATGTACCAAGTCCTTAGGGCACACCCCCACTAGTGATGGAAGCCATCCAGATGACAAAGGGCTACCCCTATATGGAAGTTGGGGTTTCTCAGGATTGGCTGCTTGGGGTCCCCAATGTGGTTATATTTTAGAAAGGTACATAACTGTGAGTGCACTCTCACCAAGGTGGCTATGGGAGTGTTGTGGCACTCCTTAGGTAAATATTTGACCTTAACGTGTCACATGGCCTCATAGGAAATACCCTTAGAATCCATTAGTTCTTTTTCTATTGAGAGCCATGAGGGTACATATGGAAAAGTGTGGGAGTCTTCCACTGGCCTCAACCAATGCAGGTATTTGTCGCATGGCTGGCCCAGTAGTATAGACCAAAATGTGGCAGCCTCAGACCCCCCCTTTACCTTTGGGGTGGCCAATTTGTGATAAGCTCTTCTTGGGGGCTTATTTCTCCAAAGAAAATCTGCGATTATACCGTGCAATTTCTTAAACCAGGAAAGGGGCAACAAGAGGTTCAACATATTGATAGGGTAAAATAAATGAGGCAAAATGTTAATTTTGGCCA
The DNA here is from genome assembly GCA_016271365.2 of Neoceratodus forsteri. NCBI lineage: Eukaryota > Metazoa > Chordata > Ceratodontiformes > Ceratodontidae > Neoceratodus > Neoceratodus forsteri. The sequence continues at coordinate 262,662,401 of JADMNL010000028.1, forward strand.
GGCTGATCCTTCCCCGTAAGGACAGGGGTAAATCCTTCCATTGGGCCAAGTCTTGTTGGATTATAAGTTGTAGGGAATCAAGATTTAGCTGTTTCATTTTAGAGTCACTACTTGCCAACGTAATGCCTAAGTATTTGAAAGTCTTGGGGGCCCATTGCATCCCTGTATTGCTTGCCACACTGATGTGAGTTCTGTTATTTAATGGGAAAACCTGAGTCTTATCAGGATTTATCTTGTAGTTTGAAAACCTGCTATATTCAGAGATGGTGTCTAAAGTAGCTTGTATTGACAGGGCAGGCTGGGTAAGGCGGAATAGGATGTTGTTTGCATAGGCCAACAACTTGAGATCGTGAGACCCTACTCAGATGCCACGAATGTTGGGATTATCCCTGAGCTTTCATTATAGAGGCTCTAAATATAAATTGAATAAAAGGGGTGACGGGGGCATCCCTGCCATGTCCCGAGAATATAAGGGAAAGGTGGAGAAGAGAACACCATTACAGTATATCTTGGCACACGGGCCCTTATACAGCATTCAGATCCACCGAATATACTAGGAGGGGAACCCAAATTTATGTAACACACCAAATAAGAAACCCCAGTCCACCCTGTCAAAAGCTTTCTCCACATCCAGGGACACCAGCACTGCGGGGAGTGTGGAATCCCTGGATGCAGAGAAAATATGAACAAGTTTCCTGAGGTGATGTTCCATAAAGCCCACTTGTTCTGGCCCTATTAATGTAGGGAGCAGCTTGCCAAGTCTATTTGCCAACAACTTTGCAAGTATCTTGATGTCATTGTTAAGCAAGGATATGGGCCTGTAGCTCATAACCTTGTCCTCAGGTTTCCCTGGCTTGTGTAAGACCACGATCAGTGCCTCCAGCAAATGGGTATCAGTAGGGTCCTCAGAGAGAATATGAGTAAAGAATCTGTGTAACTAGGAGGCCGGCTGATCCACAAATATTTTAAAAAAATAAGGGGAAAAGCCATCTGGGCCGGGTGCTTTGTTAAGGGGAAGGCTGAATACCACTGCTGTGATTTCTGTTACAGTGATGGGGGCTAGTAAAAGGTTTTTCTCTTCCTCACACAGGGATGATAGGGGAATTGAGTCTAGGTACTCCTCTATTTAAACATAGGAACATAGAATCTGATGGCAGATAAGGACCGCTTGGCCCACCCAGTCTTCCCATTTCCCTACTGATGGATAAGCTGCAGATTCTAGTTAATCAACAGCTTACTTCCTCCTGCCCCCCACTAGAATTGCCTTATGCCTGTCCCATGCATTCTTGAATTCTCCCACTGTTCCTGATTCAACAACCTCCTCAGGAAGGCTGTTCCATGCATCCACAACTCTCTCTGTGAAAAAATACTTTCAAACATTACCTCTGAGCCGTCCCCCCTCTATCTTCAAATTGTGCCTCCTTGTTCTTGCACATCTCTCCTTCTGAAAGATACTACCCTCTTGTACCTTATTAATTCCCTTGAGACACTTGAAAGTTTCTATCATGTCCCCCCTCTCCCTCCTTTCCTCAAGGGTATACATATTAAGCTGCTTTAGTCTCTCCTCGTATGTCTTCTGGTGCAGACCTTGCACCATTTTGGTTGCCCTCCTCTGAACAGCCTCCATTCTGTCTATGTCTTTGCAGAGATGGGGTCTCCAGAATTGCACGCAGTACTCCAGATGGGGTCTCACTAACTGTCTGTAGAGGGATAACAACTTCCTGTTTTCTACTGTTGATGCCTCTCCCTATGCATCCCAGTATCCCCCAACCCTCCTTACTGCCTTCTCACATTGCTTGCTCACCTTTAGGTCATCTGATATAATTACTCCTAGGTCTCTTTCGATTTTTTGTTGTTATTAACTCACCCCCATTGTACTCTTCCCTGGGTTTTGTTTCCCAGATGCATTACCTTGCACTTCTTTGCATTGAATCTGAACTGCCACGTGTTGACCATTCCTCCAACCTTGCCAAGTCCTTTCATTCTTTCCACCCCACCTTGTGTATCAACCCAGTTGCAGATCTTTGTGTCATCTGCAAGAGGCATACCTTCAGGTGCTCTCCAATGTCACTTATAAAGATATTAAAGAGGACCGGTCCCAGTACCGAACCCTGCGGTACCCCTCTAGTTACCCTCCTTTCTTCACTGTGGACTCCATTTACTATTACCGTTGCGTCCTGTTATCCAGCCAGTTTTTTATCCAGGCTACCACCTTGGGACCCACTCCAAGGCTGGCTAACTTGTATATTAATCTTTTGTGTGAGACTGTGTTGAATGCCTTGCTAAAATCTAGGTAGGCCATATCCACAGCCCCTCCCTGGTCTACTACTTTGGTCACCCAGTCAAAGAAATCTATTAGGTTCATCTGACATGACCTTCCTGCTGTGAAACCATGCTGCCTTGGGTCCTGTGCCCTACTGGCCTCTAGGTACTCAACAATTCTTTCCTTCAGAAGTGATTCCATCATTTTCCCTACCACTGAAATCAAACTAACTGGTCTGTAGTTTCCTGCCTCTGCCCTGCTCCCACTTTTGTGAAGTGGAATCACATTTGCCCTCCTCCAGTCCTCAGGTACCACTCCATCCTCCCATGATTTGTTAAAGAGAGTAGTCAGCAGTGTTACTAGTTCTCCCCTTAGTTCTTTTAGTATTCTTGGGTGAATCCCATCAAGCCCCATTGCTTTGTCCACCCTCAGTTTCAAGAGTTCTTTCAAAACCCTTTCTTCTGTGAATGGACTGGTATCGACCCCCCTATTCAGAGTTTCTACCTTGCTTGGTTTAGGCACCTCCCCCTCCTCAGTTGTTGTGAATACTGAGCAGAAATATTCGTACAGTATCCCTGCTTTTTCACTGTCACCCTCTGACCACATTCCACCCCTTTATTAAGTCTCTGTATTCTTCCCTTGGTCTTTCTTCACTCCCTAATGTACCTATAAAAGGTTTCATCCCCCTTCTTGACAGAGTTGGCTATCTTTTCCTCAGTTTGTGCCTTTGCTATTCTGACTGCCTTCCCTGCCTCCTTCTGCTTTAACTGATAAAGTTATCTGTCCTGCTCCTTCTGTGTTTCCTTATATTTCCTGAATGCTATCCTTTTCTCCTTAACCATCCCTGCCACCTCTTTTGATAACCATAGTGTTTTTTTCCTTCGTTTTGTTTTATTGATTTGCTTCACATAAATGCTTGTTGCCTCTGCGATGCCTGTTTTGATTATTCCCCATTGTTTCTTCACCCCTCCTTCTTGCCCATTTGCTAGTGCTTTTCTAAGGGACGCTTTCATTTTCCCAAAGTCAGCCTTTCTAAAGTCCAATACTCTTGTTTTTGTATGGCTTGACTCTATGGCTGTGTTTATTGTGAACCACGCTGTTTGGTGGTCACTTGTTCCCAGATGGCTACCCACTTCTGAATCTGAGATCCTTTCTCCTTCCCCATTTGAGGGTACCAGGTCTAAGATTGCTCCATCCTGAGTATGTTCCAACACTAGCTGTCTGAGGCATGCCCCCTGTATGGCATCAAGAATGACCCTGCTCTTGGATGTGCCTGCAGCAAAGGTACTGCAGTTAACATCTGGCATATTCAGGTCCCCCATCAACAATATCTCTCCTTTTTCTGCCATTTTAAGGATGCCTTCTATCATTTCCTTGTCCATTTCCTCCCCCTGAGATGGGGGTCTGTACACAACCCCCATGCAGATTGTGGTGCCATTTCCTGTCTCCAGGGTGACCCATAGTGACTCATCAACTTCCTGTTTACTCTTTAGTTCTGTTGCTTTAATCTCTTCCCTTATATAGAGAGCTACTCCTCCTCTTTTACCCACCCTGTCCCTCCTGTAGACTGTGTATCCTGGTATGTTGACTTCCCACTCATGGTTCTCTGTGTACCATGTTTCAGTGACTGTCACAATATCCAGGCATCCTTCTTCCATCAAGACCACTAGTTTGGGGAGCTTGTTGCACAGACTGTGGGCATTGGTACTCATCACCTTCCATTTTTTTTTATGGTCTTACCCCTTTTAGCCCCATCCCTGTCCTTAACACCTTTTTCTGCATTTATCCCTGTCCTGCTCCCTACTGACTTCTCTGCCTTGGTGTTTACCTCTCTAACTACTGTGTTTTGTGGGGGGAGGCTAGGATATCCCAGCTCCTTTTCAGTGCCTCCCCCCTTGGCTAGTTTAAATGCTTGCCAATGAAGCATTTAAACCTGTAACCTAGGATCCTGGATCCCCCCTTGGACAGATGCAGACCATCGCTCCAGTATAAGCCTGCATCCCTACAGGTGGCTCCCAAGTCCCCAATGAAGCCAAAACCCTGAGCTCCACACCAGTTTTTCAACCATTCATTGAATCCTGTGGTGCGGAATACCCTAGCATCATCCTTGCCATAGACAGGCAGCACCTCTGAGAAGGTTACCGTACATGCTACTTGTCTAAGGCCCCTCCTCAACTCCACAAACTCCTCTCGCACTGCTCTGATCCCATTTACAGCCAGGTCATTTGTCCCTAGGTAGACAATGACATCCAGCTCCCTCCTTTGTGCAGCTGCTCCCACGATCCTGAGGTTTCGCTTCCTGTCCCTCCAAGCCGTGGTGCCAGGCAGGCACCTTACCTCCCTATCCCCTTCTTCTACCACGTCTACCCCATAATGATTGAGTCCCCCACCAGGAGTTGTTTCCTTCCCCTGTGGGGTCTCGTGACACCCTCCTGTGGGTCTCCTTTATGGAGGTTCCCAGCATCCTCCTTGGTCTCCACTGCAGGTGCCTCCATAGAGGAACCACTCTTTGCTGATTTCCTGAAACATTGACACTACTGCCATGGGACTATAGAGTTCCTGGTAGTATCATTCAAATTCGGAGGCTGTCTCTCTGTGGTGAGTTTAAATGATCCATCTACTGTGGACTGGAGGGCCTTCACCAGCCTGGAAGATTCTTGGTGCTTTACTCGTAGGGCCAGTTAGTGCCCCTCCTTTTCACCTTGATCAATATAGAGAGATCGGGATCCTAGAATGGTATACTCAGCTTGCTCTCTAAGCAGCTCGTTGTAGCTCTCCCGGAGCTTAATAAGGTTTAGTCTGATTCTCTCATTCATATCTGGAGATAGGACAGATTCTAAGTCCCAGATTTGGGACAGCAGAGTAGAAATCTGCTCCTTTTTCTTGCATTTTCTGGTGGACACTAATCTTATCAATTCCCCCCTGATGTAACACTTCAGTGTACCCCCCTCTATATCAGGTTTGCCGGTCATGTTTAGGTTGCAGTCAGTGAACTGGTCAATGGAGCGAGCTGCTTGTTTAACTACCCTGTCATCTTTTAAAAGATGGTCATTGGTTTTCCATATGGTGTCTTTTTGTCAGTGAGACTCAAGGGAGACTAGGCACCTAGTCAGGAAATGGTCTGAGACTACTCCCGGTTCTATGTGGCATTCCAGAATCCCTGGAAGTAAGGATTTGCTCACTAAAAAGTAATCAATTCTGGACGAGGTACCGCAGACTAGGGAACAGAAGGTGTATTCCCTTGTGGATGGATTAAGCTTCCGCCAGTGGTCGTACAGTCCTAGATGATCGACCAGATCCCTGATAGCCCTATGAGCTGGTGACAGTCCTTGGGACCTCCAATATGACTTACTAAAAATCAGGTGTGAATGGTAGGTTCCAGTTACTACCCAAAAGAATGAAGAGATTTGAAAAGGGAGAAATTACTGATATTAGGTCCATGAAAAAGGAGGTGGAATCAGAATTGTGACCATAAATGCAACCTATCACTAAGTCTGTCCAGTCTAGGATTCCACAGAGTAGGAGATATCTGCCATTTGGGTCACGGATACACTGCGAGCAGGTAAATGGGACTCTGCGCTGATAAAAATGGCAATACCCCTACTCTATGTACTGCATTCTGCGGTAAAAGCCTGCCCAATATATTGTCTCCTAAAGGGTTTGCCTCCAAATCTAATAAGTATGTTTCCTGCAGGCATGAAATATCTCCTTTGAGATGTTGGATATGCTTCAATATCTGATACCTCTTAGATTTGTTTCAAGCACCCGTTACATTCCATGAAATAAACTTTATGCTACCTGTCATCAAAGTTTACAGCCTACAGAAACTTTCCGGAATGTCGTCACTCTCCCTGAGTGATTGTTTGCCACATGCGAATAGTAGGATGCCAGGCCCCCCTCCCACACACAATAATCCCCCAACATTAACCCCACTCCCCCTCCCTTCCCCAAAGACAGAATCCCCAAAACCAGAAAGTGAAACACAATGAGGAACCCACCCCACACATCTCCCTGCCCTCCCACCCCCCACCAGCACAAACATCTGTATGCCCATGACACCCAGGCTCATCAAATAGTACCCCTCTTCACTCCTGACCACCCGACCAGCTGAATGTAATCAAAAAATGAATTGGATTTTTCCATCTGAGACGCCTATGTGCCCATCTTTATGAAAATAAAAATAAAAATGAAAAATAGAAAGTGCCAGCTCTGCATGAGCAAAAAGTGAGCCCCTGTGGTCATATCCATTAAAGACATGGTGGATAACATTTCCAAAAAGGGGGACCAAACAGGACCCAAATCTGCAGGTCCTGACATGCATTAATAGACTGGAACTCCCTGAGACTTGGGGTCAATATGAAAAAAAGGAAAAAACAAAAAGTCCCCCCTCAGGGACAAATCAAAAATATAAATCAGAGAGAGCTGATCTCAGCGATGGTGTAAATTTTACTTAATAAGCTAAGCTATGCTTATAACCAAAGGGCATGTCTTGCTGACGACTACCAGCGTGCTGTTCATGCACAACACAAGAAACCGAAATCGAACAAACCCCTCTAGGCATGTGTTTTAAAGGAAAAAAGAAAAAGGGCAGACCCAAAAGTAACAGAAATTGTGAGTCAGTAGCAAAAATGAGGCCTAACATTAATCAATCCTGTATTTCTTTGTTATCACATCATGTCTTAGAGTCAGAAAGTAAATCCAAACAGACAGTTCCATGTGTTGAGGCTCAAGTTGACAGTGTGCATTCCCCTAGTGAGATCCTGCACCACCTGTAAGAGCCACCAGTCAGGAAAGGCAAGGAGACTAGGCCGGATGCTGGGAGCCATCTAAGTCCAGTTACAATCAGTCGCTCTGCTGGATATGATATGCAAATTAAACATTGCCGCAAGAACCTGAAAAACAGTACCTTAAATTACCAGGTGCAGTACCCCTCTGTAGATCAATGGGGCTTAAACAAGTCAGGAAGAGCCGCACTCAAGGCAGTCTCTGCAGCCTTGGGTTCCTCGTAACTCAGCTATTGCCCCTGCAGGTTCACCTGAAGCTTTGCCAGGTAAAGCATCCTGAACTAGATTCCTGCCGGGATTTACTTCGCCATGATGGGATGACAAGCTATGAGCCATTGTCAGACTGTTGCTGGGAGATCCTGGGCCACCCTGATCTTAGAGTCCCCCCACTTAACCTCTTGCAGCTCCTTGATTTTTAGTAGGAAATGCTGCCGCTCCTGGTAATTCATGAACCTGAAGATGAGAGGGCGAGGTGGTGCAACTTCTGCCGGCATCAGCCGTAGTGCCTGGTGGGTCTTCTCTATGGAATAAGAGGGCCAGAATGGTGAAGGTCCTGCTAGATTCTGAATAAGCTTTTGAATAAACTGGACAGTGTCAGGACCCTCTTCCCCTTTGGGTAGTCTGATAATCATAGTGTTGTTATGCCTGCTGCGGCCCTCAAGCTCTTCAACTTTTGCCTCGAGATGGGCTATTCTCTGCCTGGTGAGGACAATGTCAGGCTCCACTCAATCCAGCTTCTTCTTTAGGGAGGTGATCCGTGCCTCACTATTGCTGGTGCAACGGGATAGTTCCTCTAGGGCCGATGACATGTATTTGACCTCTGAGATAAGCATTTTAAGCTCATCCCTGACTGGCTCGAACTTGTTGAGAAAGTGCTAAACTGTGAGTAAATTCTGGTCTGCCACGGCGTTAGAAGCTCAGCATGCTACTGGTGTTTGCGGTTTGGATTTTTTGCAGCTTTTCTCAGGCATGGATGGGGATGTATGTTTTGGCAGGGCTGTACACATCTCAGCCTCCATAGTGTGGCAAACGCTATGCAGATAAGTGATCCCGACGTTGTCAGACACAATAGCACTCAGTTTAAGTGACAGAAACTACCTTATTTTAGCATACATGGAGGTTTTTTTTGTTGGGTGTAAAGGGAGCACGACGGAAAGGCAGCTACTTGCAAGACCACATCATGTGATCATATGTCTGGACTATTTTATAAATGGTAATAAGGTTAACCATTCATGTAGTAGATCTTTTAATTCACTTTAGTGATTCACTTAAATCACATATCCATTGTAGACAGGTTGCTTCTAAATCTATTTCATAAACTGCATTAAAAAAGAGCTTTTTGAGTAGATCCCCAGCAGCACTAATGCCCATACAGAGATCTTATATATGTCCACACCTGGATTATGGCTTAAAGCTATGGAGCACCTTCCTTAAAAACAATTTTAATTTGGTAGAGGCATCTCAGTGCAGGTTCTCTAAACTCACTGATTGTCACAGGTACACATCCTATGATGGCAGATTAAAGAGTGATTTATTATTATTAATTAATATAATGAACGACAGGCATTTGTTAGGGACCTGGGATTGGAATTCAAGAAACCCATATATAGCTCAAGAGGACTTCAGTTCTAACTTATCAAAAATGAATCAAAAAGAGACATTAGAAGATATGTCTTTATTCCTAGGACCGTTAGATTATGGAACAAGTTACATTACCAGAAGACATTGTATCATGTAACAGTCTTACTAGTTTAAATAAATAAACTGGATAAGTACATAGTGAATGGCTGCCTACCAAGCCTAGACCACTGTGAAGTGGGGACAATAATGTATGGGCCTTCCGCCTCCTATTGCCCTAAAACCCAGGTATGAATCAGAGTATAAAAGGAATAATACCTCTTACATGCCTGATCCAAGTGGCAGAGCCAAAGATAATCTTGAGGGATAGGTGAAAAAGAAAATAATAAATTTAAGAAGACGTAAAGGAGCAAAGGTGAACTTAAAGAGACTCAGTGTCATATGGGAGACTTTGGAAAAACTCAATTATTAGATGCATTTCAGCTTTAAAGTCACATATTTTAAGATTCCCTTTTACTTTATAACCATGCATGTTAATTCTGAGTGCTGAGTCTGTTCGAACGGACAGTATGTACATTCTGAATATACATATGCTCCTGCAACATTGTAAAAGTTAACATGAAAAAAAAACATTACTGTTCTGTAGACTTCACCTGCTTCACCTGCCCATACCCACCTATCATCATAACCTTGCACTTGTGATATTACAGTAATCTCTACAACTAGAGACTGTGATGTCACCAGTGGAGAAGGGAGATGTCAGGTGTGGAAAAACAACCTGAACAGATGAAGTCTAGGGACATGGATCCTGTTTTTCTGTTAATAAGCATACTTGTGAAAAAAGGGAAACTAAATGCAGAAAATATATTAAATCTGTACTAAACTGTCTAAAAATGTTTGTTTTTCTTCAATGTTCCCACTAAGACATCAAGGGCTCTTTAAGCTATGAATATATGTAAATTATCAGACTAAACTAAAAAACCCATTTCTGTATTTGATTTGTAAGGTGTAATGTATTGTCCATACAGACCTTTAAAATTAAAGCTGGGGGGGAGGGGTGAAGTGTTGGTTCTATGTGATAAGGGTGAAAAAAAAAGGTGAGTACAAAAACAGCGACCACAGATCAGCCCATCCAAACACAGCAAGTGCACACAACAGCGATCGTACAAAATCTCAAAAACACCACCGCAATGACTTATTAAATAATTGACTCCAAGTCGGAAGCAACACGAGGAATGAGGGAAGCTCGGGATGGGGGTTTATCCATGGGGGGAAGCACCTCGGGAAGGAGGAGCAGGCCAGGAGAGGAGGCAATACTATACTTAAGCTCCAGGGGGGTGACAAACTGGGGTGGGGGAGAAAAGCACAGCACAACACTCCAAAAGTAAAAAAATAAAAAACATGAAAAACAGAAATACCAGTCCTTGAACCCCAGTCCAGTAAACCTGATGTGCGTGCAGCCGATGGCTCTAACCACTAAGCGACAGTGGCATCTCAATAGTTCACCCCACGGTAGCCTACTTCAATACTGAGCAAACAACAGCCAGAGAACTACCCCATACCACCTTGCTGAAAAAAACTTTCGCCAAAGAAACCATGTTGCTCACAACTCATTCGCTGTCCTTGACTTTCTCTTATTGAGTCGCCCATACTGCTTAGCTGTTTTAATGGATTACCAAAGGGTTAATAAAGCTAAAAGAAAAACAAAACATGTTTCTGCTCTTTAGGAGAAAAAAGTCATTTCAATCTTTTTTGCTTGTTCTCCTGGAGGTTCAAACCTGGGTGCCACTCTCGGGGTAATTTACAGCGCTGTTTTGCTAACCTCCTAGGAAGAGAAACATAATTTAACAGCACACCAACTCTAACTGTAAAGAAAAGACCAGACTGCTAGTTGTCTTTAAACCAAACCTTATTTTATTAAGTAACAGAAAGCCATAATACACAACCGATAACAAAGTGCATAAGATACATTGACAAATTAGTTCTTACTGTCCGTAGTTCTAAGCCAGCTCTGTTTTCTTGGCTCTGTTGCCTAAATCCATCACTTGAAGCTTGTAACTTGTCCTTGTAATTATTAGTACATCCTACTCGAAGGTTGGATAAGGATGTTCTGCTTTTACTTTATTTGCTTTTTTCCATTCCTGTTTATACAGACTCCATTTTCTTTATTTTAACATACTTGACTGCCTATCGTGGACGTGCATCAGGTGCACCGAACCATGAGGTGCTGACGTCTCAATGTAATGACGTCTTCTTCAGAGCATAGAAGATCTGCAGAACTTGTAGCAGCAGGTAGAACTAGATCTTCTGGCAAGCCAGAGAGGATTCTGGAAGCAGGTGGCACCGGTGGCAGTGTGAGGGAGTTGACTGCATTACAGGCTGTGGTGACTAGAATGGCTGTCAGGACAGGCAGCAGGAGATGGAACCTGATTCTTTGCCATGACGGGGTGACATAAGAGGCAGGCGGGACTCACAGCAGTGGGTGGGAGTAAATTTTTTGGCGGGTTGGGGTGACTTCTGAGGTGGGAGGGACTTACAGCAGCCAGTGGGAGTAGATTGTTTGGTGGACCTGTGGTGACTTGGTAGCTAAGTGGGACTGGTTACAGTGGCTAACAGTTCATTACTTGGCATGCCAGTTGTATCCCATGTGGCAAGCTGGACTACCACAAGTGGGTAGGAGTAGACTGCTTGGCAGGCTGATGGTGATTCAGGGTGGGCAGGAGTGACAGAAGCAGTTAAGCTGTGATTGTTTGGTGGAGCGGGGGTCCAATTAACAGGTGAGCGAGACTGGCACCAGTGACCAGGAGACAATTGTTAGGCATCCTGTGGCTGATTAAAGATCATGTGCAAAGGTTTTTGCATATTGTTAATACAGCTTGAATTCAAGTCCCTGTGTCATTAGAGTTTCCTGAAAATTTAATGCCATTTGGTTTTGTGGTTGTCTTTAAATCAGCATTTGTTAACTTGCTCTACAGCGGCTGAAAACAGTGGAGTTATTTCTGTCTCTCTCAGTCAGGCTTGGAGAGTGATGACATTGTCTTGGAGTACTGCAGCTTGCTGCTTCAGATTTCCAATTACAGCAGGGTGTTGAGTTAATGGTTTGCTGTTCAGGTTTCTTACAAACTCAGTTTGTGGTTTGTGTTTAGATAGATTAGCTTAAAATCTGTCATTGACTTCCTTATAAAAGCTGATCATTTGAGTTTCTGTGCTGAATTGAAGTAGTGGAAATCTTTGTGAGAGATCAGCTTGTCTGTATCACTGCTCTCAGTTCTTTCTCATCAAAACTCTGATTTTTTCTAACTATGTAACACAGGGTTGTTTAATGAATATAAAATAAATCTAAATTTTGTTCATTCATAGAAATAGTTTGTCCTTGATGTAGCCTTCATAAATACTTTCATGTAAGAACTTTTTTTTCTTGTTAGATTGACAAAAAGGTACCTGTCACACTCTACTATTTCAAGCACAGGTACTGTCAGAACTCACAAATTTCAGTTCTTTGGTGGTTTCTGTGTGAAAATACATCATGTATGTGTATAAACAGAAACACTATTTGGTATCCCGATGCACCATGTCTCTTCCCCACACTTGAGTCAGCTGCACTCTGCTGCCACCTGTCCCCTGCCCCACAAGCCCCCTGCCTTCTGCTACACCTTCTGCACTCTGCTGCCTACTGTCTTCTCCCACACAGTTGGGGATTGTGCACCCTACTGCCTCTAACCCCTGCCTAAACAATCAGGGTTTCTGTACCCTGCTGCCCCCTGCCAAAACAGTTGGGGTTGCTACACCCTGCTGCCCTCTCTCCCCCACCACCACAGTCAGAGACACTGCACCTGTTGCACCCTGTTCCTGTCTCCACAGTCAGGGCTGCTGTGCTCTGCTAAGCGCTAGAAACCTAGGTCCCCCTGTCTCCACAGTTGAGGCTGCTGCACCATGCTACCCTAGGCCACCTGAAGTGGGGATTTTTCTGCACCCTGCTGCCCACTTTCATTGCCCAAATAGGCAGAGCTGCTGCACCACGCATTCCCCATCTCAGTCAGGGCTGCTGTACCATGATGCCCCCCCCAAGTCCATCCCCACAGTTGAGTCTTCTGCACCATACTGTCCTCTCCCCTGTCACAACGACCATGGCTGCTTCACCCTGCTGTACCCTGCTGCTGTCTACTCAGTTGGGTTGTTGCAGCCTGTTTTGCTCTAGATCCCCATGCCTCCACAGTTAGGGCTGCTGCACCATACTGCCACTTGCCACAAGAGTCAGGGCATTTGCTGCATCCTGTTGTGTGACTCCATAGTTGAGGCAGTTTCACCCCACTGCCTCCCTGCCACCTGAGTCAGATGCTTTGCTACACCCTGCTGCCCACATCCTTTGTCACAAACAGGCACGGCTGCTCTACCCTGTCCCACAGTTTGGTCTGCTGTACCCTGATGACACCCCTATCTCCTGGCTGAACAGTCGGGGCTGGTGCACCCTGCTGCCCTATTCCCCCCCCCACAGTCATGGCCACGGCTCTCTGTTGCCTCCTGTTCCTGTAGGAGGGAGCACCATAGTGCAATAACCTTAACTGTGGAGGCAAAGGCTTCCACAGTGCAGCAGGACACTGTGGTGGCAGGGGACAGAGGACAGTATGGTGCAGAAGCCTTGAATGTGGGACAGGACACTGGTGGACATCAGGGTACAGCTGCCCTGACCATGGCACAGGGCACACATGGTGCAGCAACCCATCTGTAATCACAACAGATTGGGTGTGATACCACAGCCCTATAAAAAGTTTTGCAATTACATTTGTTCTCCTTCCTTTCTAGTGCTGAAGCTACTTAAACTGGGCGGGCAGTATAGCCTAGAGGTTAGAGTAATGAGCTGTGAACAAGCTTGGTACATTCAGCAGATCAGACCTCAGTTTGATTCTCACAGCCTCCACTTGCATACTGTGTGACTCTGAGCAAGTCACTTAACCACCCAGTGCTCCCAAGTTGCTCATGAAAACAGGCACTTGTACCTAGTGGGCCTTATCCAGTTACCAAAGACTAAAATAAAAAAAAAATGAACTGCCATCTGGCTATTTCTGTGGTTTTCTCACACAGTGGGGCCTGCTGTCGGACCAGTGGGGTTCAGTCTGTGGGAGTAATCCTCCTGGTGCTCTCATTTAAAAGCATCTATTTTTATAATTTTTCCCCTTCATCTAGGGGTTAAGGCAAAGTCACACCCTCACACTGAGACTGCCTAAATGGCTCTGTCACTGAGTCCAGTCACTACTCACCATTCCAGAGATAACACATCACCTCCACAATGTGTCTCTACTAGATATCCCTCCCACCAACTTAAACAGGAGGTGGGGCCAATAATCCCACTGTCAGGTGCACCACCCTGCCTGACCCTGAATAGATAGGGTTTTCAATAAAAATACAAAATAAAAAGAACTATTGGCTGTGCAAGACTATTTCATTGTATGCAAATGAAATCACCGGGGAAAGGTGCCCTGAAAGAACTTTTGCAAACATAGTACTTACTATTTAAGACTGGTATTCCATTCTAGCCCAAGCTCACATGTAGTCTTTGATGGTCTAACCTCAGTTCTATGTAAGAGACAGTGGCACAAATTACATCACAACACAACAATATATAGAATAGTGGATGGGCAACCATCCACAAGGCTGTGTTTCCATCGAGGGTGTTGATGACATCAGAGAGACCTCGAGAGCGAAGTTGAGAGGTCTCCATGATGTCATCAACTCCCGAGATGGGAAAGCAGCCGAAGTTGTGGGTGGGTGACCATCTACTATTTTATATAGTATATGGTTCCCTGAAATGTGTTTGTACCTTGTGTTCACTCATTCACATCACACTGGTGCTGGCTAGATTCCCGTTCTCTCCTCTTCAGTTCCCAATAATTCTAGTGATCGTTGATGCACTCCTGTCCCCAAAGATATAGGTCCTTCACGCAGCAGTTGCGCTCTGCTCCGGTCCCACAACTGTGCCAGTAATTTAAAATAAAAAATAAAAATCCTACAAAGTAATAGTTTGGATACACGTAATCGACTTTAAGTAGTCCATTGTCCGACTTCGTGTCTATAAGCCGACGCACCACTTGCTAAGTACAGGTGCCATTTTAGAACGTATTTTTTTTTAAAAAGCACTGTTGCAGCCAATCAGATGGCAGGTTAAGGGTAAAAAGTTGTTGTACTATTGATATGATGTCAGAACGATAGTACAACAACTTTTTTTTACCTTTGAACTGCCCTACAACAAGATTTGGAAAACCTTTGTTTTCCAGACACAATAAGCTCTAACCATATACTATACAACTTCATTAGATGGACTACCCTGAATAAACAAATTGGATGGATAATTTATACTTTGTTATACAATGGGGTCTATGGTTACAGAAATCTAATTGGCTAACATGGTTCTTTCCCTGTGGGTAAATCCTATATAACCAATAGATACAGATCCAGTAGGCACAGAAGCCAGATTGCCAAAAAAAAAAAAATCCTTCCTCACCACAGCAAAATGTAAACAAAATCCTGCCATATTGTTTCTCTCTAAGCACTCCCTTTCTGCAAATGGAAATGGTATCTGAATAGCTAGCACAACAAAAAAAGTTTTCCAATAGTCAGAAACCACAAACAGTAGCAGCAAACAACACGTACCCTCCTAACCTCACTATTAGTGCCACAAAATGTAAAATGAGAATGCAGGCCAAAATCCGACTGCAGCTGTCTCGCCACTCTGTATCATCTATGAGCGACCCTGCCCACACTCCAGTCCTCTGCACCCTGGTACTGCTGTCTCTAACCAGACTCTGTATCCTGGTACCAGTCTCTCTAACTAACGTGATCTCTCTAAGTGATGCACCGACAAGACCCAAAGCACACTGATTACCTGTAACAAAAAAAAAGGCATCCTGCATCAGCCATTCACAGGATGGTCCTTACAGCCAATACCAGTGATCACTCAGAGCACCAAGCCACTCACAAGTTGCACCAGTCTCTGTCTTCATTAAAAAAAAAAAAAATTAACTGCGTGTGTACAGTATGTGTGTGTATGTTTGAGTGGGCACTGTGAAAGTGGTGTGGGGGCCAGATGACTTCAGTCACATTCTGCCTAGCAACAAGGAACTACATAACAATGAGGAAGGATATTACAAAAAAAATTAAAATAAAAAAAAGCTTTAAAACAGTAAATTAAACCTTTTTAATAACTTCATAAATCTTTTTCCTTTTTTACAACTAATTATGTAATCACAATAATCCTCTCCAGGATGTGGGTTATGGTGGGATTTACCCACTTCTGGTGTAGTTTAGTCTCTTGATCTATTTACGAACATACGAAATTTGCCAGCAGATAAAGGCCTAGAGGTCTATCAAGTCTGCTGGAATGTGCAGCTAGCACCCCTTATTCTGCAGCTGCCCTTCCCTTCCACCCTTCCTCGTCATTAACCCTCCCCCTTGTCCTGTCCCATCCCCTTTTGAAGCAGTCCACTGTTCTACTGGATACCACTTCTGCAGGTAACGCATTCCACCCAGCCACCACCCTCTCTAAAAAGTGTCTCTCGTCTCCCTCCTGAACCTTCCTCCCTCCAGTCTCATATCATGGCCCCTGGTGGCCCTCCCCTCCCTTACTTTGAACAGCCCCTCTGTACCCGTCTTGTTTATTCCTTTCATGTATTTAAAGGTTTCAATCATGTCACCCCTGTCCCTCCTCTCCTCCAGTGAGTACATGTTCAACTCCTTCAACCTCCTCTCGTATGATAAGTCCCCTAGCCCCTTGATTATCTTTGTCGCCCTGTGCTGCACCCCCTCCAGTAACTATATGTCCCTCTTCAGATACGGGCACCAGTACTGCACACAGTACTCCAGGTGTGGTCTAACTATTTGCTCATAACCGAACCATACCAGGCATGGGCAAATCCCACCATAACCCACACGCTGTCATCGATTTCTGATTAAGTATACCATTGTAATGCAGAATATATTAACCCTGACCTCACCAAAAACAATTTTCTGTTTCTAGCTACCTAATAAATACTTTACGACAAACAGCTTGGCTGAAAAGGTTATGATCCCTTTCTTGACATTGCTGCTCCTGACCCACATTTCTATTTCATATTTTCTCGTATGCCTGCTGCACCTACCAGTGGTGAATTCTTTAATACATTGCTGAACGTTTCTTGCACAGTACAGCTGTCCGCCAATGTCTGCCTTGCCTCCAGCAGCTTAGACTACCTGGGGTGTACTGAGATGTGCCTCCCTCATAAGTTCTCTCTTACCTTCCTAGATTCTGAAACCATTCTATTTAATCTGATAAAATCTTGAAACTCATTTGCTTTGTGACTATTCTTTCGAGTAGTCTAGCTAATTGGTTTCTGTTGTGGTCAAGCCATCTTTCATGGTCCGTACCATTAACACCTTTACGGAGCTGCCAACTAAATCCTTTTTGCCCATGTAATGAGTTTTATCATGAGAAGTTAATCAGGATGAAGCCTCATTTCAGCTGGTGGGATCCTTGAATGCATACCAGTATGGACTAGTCAAGTTCATTCCAATGTCTAAGTCTGAAGAACATGCTGATTTTTATTGCGCTATTTTCTTTTGAATATACAATGTATTTGTACTCGGTTGTCTGCCATAGTGTCATAGATCTTGGCCAAAGCAAAATGGCAGCCTTAGAGTAGAATGCGAACTCATATGTACACTGCTAGAGAGCACATTTTCATTTCATTAGTTTCCCCACTTCACCTTAAACAGGCCATTCCTGTTTCTGTAGAACTAGATTTTCTCCTAGTCCTGGGCTTCTGCAGAGAAGAAACCAAGTGAAGAGGCCATCTAGTACAACTGTGAAATCACAAAGGACCATATTGTGAAAAGGGCATAGTTTTATTTTATATGTGTTTCTATAAAGCCTATGTTAAGCAATAGAAAACGGGATACAGTGTCTATAAAAGAGCTGGGCTGTTCCCCCGGGAGACTGAGAGTGATTTGATTCAGGCCTCTAACTTTGTTCCGGTAGGCTACATCTCCCCCAGCACTCATCAGAGCTACTAATAGGTGCTTCAAAACTCATAAAGAGATGACCAAATCTCAGGCATTAGGAACTCTGGCTCATTTATCTTTCCCAGGCAAAATCAGATCTGATTTTTTACACTGCCTGCTCAAATGCTAATTCCTTGTATGGTCCCTGTCATTGCTTGCTTTCTCTATCTTCACAATACCCATTTGCTGTGAAATACCTTAGCAAAGACTTTTGACTTTTTTGCACTTCCACATTTATCAAAGACAAATTTTAACAGCACAAAGGCAGCTAATTTCAAGGCCAGAATGATCATTCGAATAAGAATAGTCCAATAAAAATGTTTTGCTGATATTTCAGTTTCCAGATACTTTGATTATGCTAAAACATTCTGGTCCACATACAGTAGATTCCCTTTACAAAGCCACAGGTCCTTCAAAATACTGGCCTTTGTATACATTACACAACTGAACTGCAGTACAGATACCACATGTTTCTTTTTACGTATGCATTTACTTTTTTTTATTCTTTGGTAACCAGATAAGGCACAGGTGCCTGTTTTCAGCAGTGACTCATTACTGGAGCACCGGGGGGGGGGGCAGTATTAAGTGACTTGCTTTAAGTCATGCAGTGTGCAGGTGCAGAGGGAGGCTGTGGGACTCAAACCCAGGTCTGCTGGATGTATCAAGCTTATTCAAAGCTTGTTACTCTAACCACTAGGCTATACTATCAGTCCGTTCAATGAATGAGCATTCACTTCAATATGTACTTTTGAAAATATAAATTATGGGGGGTGGGATCAGTGCACATCTTAATCAAGATCAGGCCAATCTGGGCCCCATGTCAAGGTATAAGCAACCCTTCTCAGATTCAGAATGACTCAGATAATATGATTCGATCAGAGGTGGCCTGGTGTGAAACAGTTCAGATGTCATTTTGAACAGGCATGGTGTAGAATACATTATTGCCATCACATCCATGAAATCTGTGTAAAAAGTATTGCAATAATTTTGTGACCTCACAGTGCACTTATTTATGCCATTACAATATTTTCATGGCAACAGACTATGATGTCATATGCACAGCAATCCTAAAGTCAATTGCTAACAATAAATCACTGTTTTAATAAACAGTAGATTAAGTACTAGGTTACATGAGTTATTAACCCTTGCTGTGCCACAGACTGATATAGCAGTCCAGAATTCCTATACGTTCTAATTCTGTCAGCAGCCTAAGGGTTAAAAAAAAAAACAGTAATGAGACAAACTTAGAAAACCATTAGTGAAATACTGTCACCCTCTCCCATGGCCTAAGATTGAACCATTAAACTAAAGTGAGAATGGGAAGTGTCTTAAACACAGAATGTAGTTATGAACCAGGTTTCGTTATTTTAAAAAGGTGGAAAAATATGGGGCAGCACATTGGTATGGTAACACCAAACTACAGGATCAGCTGTAATGTGCATACTCCAGGCATGCACAAAAGGCAAGTAGTATGCTGTAGCATTATCATGTCACAGTAAATTACAAAAAACTGGACCTGGTTCTAGTTCTTGTCAATACACAATTCCATATTGGGTTTCAGACCCTGTTGTGACCCCACTTATTTAAAAGGATCAACATAGACATGTGTATGTGTGTGTGTGTGGGGGGGAGGTGACAGGGGCTAACACTGTTCCTTAAAGACAAATGAAATTGTTTTAAACATAATAGGCTCTGAACATCATAGTTTGGTGTGTATCTGCTTTTTAAGTTATGTAATCCATATTCCCTGCCTACACAGTAATAAAATTTACCACCCACCATGCACAGAGACACTTAAGACTATCATGACAATTTTCTTGTTTTCCAAGCACATGTCATATTAAATTCAGATAAAAAGAGCTTTAACATATTGTGAAGATCCAGCACTGCAGACTATAGTGAGCCAACAATATAAGCTCTACATAGTGTTGAAGATACAAGTTAGGATTGTGTGGATAGGGCACTTTATGATCCACTAGGAAATGTATCCAATCGATTTAGCCTTGATAATGGATTCAGGTAATTCACAGTCTACTCCAGATCCATGGAGAGTTCATACTGTCCAAACTCTATAAAGCAGCAGGCATAGTACCCTCAGAACCCCAGAATGAAAACAAATTAATATGTTTTCAGTCAGTTTAGGAAAGTTGACATGGTTAATCAATTTTCTGTCAATCTGACAAAAATGTGCCAAAATATGTAGTTCTCTGGTCTAGCTGGTAACTTATTCTGTGTAGGAATGGTTATGAAACTTAGATTAAATGCTTATGCAATGTAAACATTTGCTGTTTTTCTGTGTGTGTGTGTGTGCCGGAGGGAGACTTCAGCTCTTTTAATGCACCACTGAGCTTACGCATGTTACAATGAAACCCACTGTGGAAGGGTTCCACCTCTAGAGGTGCCGAAATAACAAGATCCCCTGAGTCTAAGTGTATCATATAGGGAAGTATAGTAATACATTTTTTTGTAAGGAGATACAGTATGAAGTAGCCAGAAGAGGAGAAGGGGATGGTAGTGGAACAAGAAAATGTGTATGTGAGGGGAGTTCAAATTGTGCTCAGAGGGTAGTAGAGCAAGTCACATAGCCTTTTAATTCACTGGTTCAGCAGGTGACTTATGTGTAGGATCAGTTATGTTATGTGCAGTGACTGATTATGCAATGTAGACTTTGACCATTCATCTTTTTATCCCCGGAGGGAACTTCTACCTTTTCAAGACACCATTGAGCTCACTCATGTGGCAAATGAACCCTCTTGAGGACAGTTCCACTCCCAGAGATTCCACAGAGACAATGCCATGACCCAAACATAAGACCAAAATAAGGGCTGGTTCATTTTCCCTTCTGGGCTGAGATACAGATGAGGCATGCTGATGAGTCCTGAGAAGGATGAAACGTGTGTTTATATGTCTTTTGTTTTCAAACTTTGCAGTGTATGTTAGAGGCCATTTGGCACTATGCACTCCTGCTTAAAGCAGAACCAGTCTAAATTCCTTCATGGTGATTTGCATATACATCCCTTGATGCTTTGTATTATTGGGGTATGCGTGATTTTGGATTTCTTTGAAAGCTGTCCTTGTTGCCAAGACCTTTCCAGGTAATCCTTGCCTCAATGCTTTTGTACTGAGGTTCTTTGTCTTTTAAATTTATTTAAAATGTGAATACATAAAATAAGTTGACTGGATGTACCTCTTTCCAGGGAAACAGCACTTGCAAGAGTAACAGATGTGCAATTTGCAGAGAATAAGAGCGTTCTAATTGGCCAGGAGTGTTCCCATTATCTATCAATATAATAATTGCCTAGGTTTGTTTGTGTCTGTTCATGGTAACCACATAGTTCAACCAGAAAAGCAGTTCTTGGTTCACATGGTATCCTAGGCTTTACATAGTTTCCATCCTACCAAATACCCCCTCCTGCCCCATATCCATGATTTTGAGGGAGAAAATGCTGTTTGAAAGGCTGTTCTTTAAGTCCCAGCTCCTGACACCATGCCACAAGCTGTCAATGTATTTTTTATACAGTCCCCCTTTCCTACCTCAAATACCCTCATTTACCTTTTGTGGTAGAGTCCCACTGACCCCTAATCCACGATTGGGGGCCAATAGTCCAATACTTACTTAGCTCAGTTTCTCCTGTCAGTGTCTCATGCTGTATGCCACAGTCTGATTGACAGTTTGAATAAGTGCTCACCCAGGATGGTGAAAAGCACAATGAGAGGAAGAGGCAGTGCTGATGGCATCATTAATGATGCAAGACAAACTGACTGGTTAGTCTGATTGCCATAATCTATGATGACATCAGCCTCTCCTCCTTCCTCCCTCCTTCCCTTTTGGGTATACACTTACCCTGGCAATGGGACTGAGGCATGCACCACAGGTTAGAGAGGGAGCCAACTGAGATAGCTGGAGTTGGGTTATTGGTCCCCCAAATCATGGATCAGGGATTAGGAAGGGGGGACCCTCTACCAAGAAAAGAGATGTTAGGTCTTAGAGTGATCAAGCTATGGAGGGGTTGTCAGGAGTTGGGGTTTCCAGAGTATATGTTTCAAACAGTATTGTTCCCCCAAAATGTATCATGGATTGACTAGCAGGTGGGGGAAAGGGGCACTACTTAAATCAGGAATCTGGGGATCTTGAGGGGGCACGTGATGACAGGGACCTAAGCCTAGGTTTGTGTTTCCATTTCAGCTACATTGTTGCCATGGACAAATGCCACTTTCATTTCAGATACTATATAACCTTTTACACATCATATGTGCAAATGTGGCATACTATTAGTATTCAGCAAGTATTTAATTAAAACATTAATGTCCATCTATTTAAAGAGCAGTTCATTTTTATGTTGATTGCGCGCATGCACAAGAAACATATTGCGGCAGGTTTTCAGAAGCAGGTTGTGGAGGCACGGCACTGTTGTGTCCAGTGCCCCCACAGCCTTTAAAGGCTTGGCCAGCTTTCCCCAATGCCGTGGCATGCTGCTGCTGACACTGGTTCAGCCAGTGTACCACAACCTTCATAAGTTTCAGCCGCTGCAATCAGTTGCTGCCTCGTCATTGCAGCGTCAGCCATTTGTTGCAATGAGGGAGTGACCCGTCATTGCTGGGCAGAACTTTCTAAGTGCAATATTGTTTGTGAACATGGCGGCGGCTTGCCACCATGTTCTAGGCAATAAAGAACTAATCGCCTGACTTCAGTGGCCCTGCCCTTTGATGTTGCCAACGGGGGAGCCCACTCCCTGTTGGCATTATGTCCCCCTATCCCGTCAGCATAATGCTCCCCCCACAAACACCCAGAACATTTGTGCTGAGGGGGTGCCAAATCCCCTTGGCTCTTGAACCCTCCCTTTAGTGCCAATGGGATGCCCAATCCCCCATCAGCTACTTCTGCCCCCCCAAGAATGAGTCCATTGGCATGATGGGAGCCCATCCCAGTGTGCCACATGCCCCTGAAAACAAAAAAACTGTCCTGTGATGTCTTTTTTTTTGGACCTGTGAAAAAGGAAATGGTGCCTCGGCAGTCTCCTTGCCCCCACTGCACACCCTGAATCCCCCCACCCCATATTTACCTCCGGAGACCAGTGCGATGATCTTCGTTGGACCAGGAACACGTCTGCACTCTTCAAAGCCGACCGTTAACTGAGGAAATGCCGGTAAGCTGTATAATGGCATAAATAGGGTTTTTCCAACTTTGATGCACATCTCAGTCATTTTTTGGAATTTTTGCAGCAAATTTTCAACATGAGGTTTTTGAGACCCCTCCTCATGAATTCTTGAACTGTCATGGCATTAATCAGCCCCAAAAGGTGATTTTGCGATCACTGTGCAGAATCACCTTTCGAGGCCTATTAATGAAAAGACAGTGCCAGTGTTCATGAGGTGGGCTCTCAAAAAGCCTATGTTGCAAATTTGGTGGAAAAAAT
Organism: Neoceratodus forsteri; assembly: GCA_016271365.2. Lineage (NCBI taxonomy): Eukaryota > Metazoa > Chordata > Ceratodontiformes > Ceratodontidae > Neoceratodus > Neoceratodus forsteri. The sequence goes on from JADMNL010000028.1 coordinate 262,685,473, forward strand.
AAAAAAATTACTGTTTTACAAGTGTGCGTTGCGCAGTTGCTATACATGTTCGTAACTTCATGAATTTGCAATATTTTCACACCAGATTTTAAATATTGGCATTTTTTCACACCTCCTTGTGAACAGTACAGCTGTCATTGTTCACATCCTGGCCGAAATGTCTTTTTGCACTTCTGGCGCAGAACAGCGTGGTCACTGTGGGAAATCAGTGTTCAGGACAGATTAAGAAAATGACAGTGACACTGTTCATGAACAGAGGTCCTAAAATGCCTATGTTGAAAATTTGGTGATGATACTCCATAAAATGTCTCTGTTACGAGTGTGCATTGCGCAGTTTGCATGCATGCTTGTAACTTCACAAATTTATAATATTTTCACTCCATATTTTCAACATTGCCATTTTCCCACACCTACTTATGAACAGTACAGCTGTCATTTTTCCCATCCTGGCCGAAATGCGTTTTCACTCTTCCAGCACAGAATAGTGCGGTCACTGTGGGAAATCATTGTTCAGGACAGATTAAGAAAATGACAGTGATACTGTTCATGAGCAGAGGTCCTAAAATGCCTATGTTGAAAATTTGGTGATGATAGCCCATCAAATCACTGTGTTACAATTGTGCATTGCACATTTTCCATGCACCCTTGTAACTTCACAGATTTGTGATATTGTCACGCCAGATTTTCAACACTGGCATTTTTTCACACCTCCTAATGAACAGTACAGCTGTAATTTTTCACATCCTGACCGAAATGTGTTTTCGCAGTTCCGGTGCAGAATAACGTGGTCACTGTGGGAAATCAGTGTTTGGGACAGATTAAGAAAATGACAATGGCACTGTTCATGAGCAGAGGTCCTAAAATCCCTATGTTGAAAATTTGGTGATGAAACTCCATAACATGACTGTGTTACAAGCATGCATTGAACTGTTTCCACGCACCCTTGTAACTTCGCAAATTTGTAATATTTTCCCGCCACATTTTCAACAGTGGCATTTTTTCACACCTCCTTATGAAGAGTACAGCTGTCATTTTTCACATCCTGGCTAAAATATGTTTTTGCATTCCTGCCGGAGAATAGCATGGTCCCTGTGGGAAATCAGTGTTTGGGACAAATTAAGATCGAGCGAGTGGGGGGGGGGAGGGACCAAGCTCAACTGAGCTCTGTAGGGACTGCTGCAGATTTCTTTGTGGGCAGAAAAAGGCCCCAACGCAAGAGCCCAGTACAAAAGGGCAGCCTGCAGCACTGGGAGAAACAGAACGAGAGAGCAAGTGAGGGAGGGTGAGTGAGCGAACTCACTGGAGCGCTGTCGGGATTGCTGTGGATTTCTTTGTGGGCAGAAAAAGGCGTCAATGCAGGCAGGGGCCAAGTACAAAAGGCCAGCCTGCAGCAGTGGGAGAAACAGTACAAGCGAGTGAGATGGGGGATGAGTGAGCTCAACAGAGCTCTATCAGGACTGCTGCAGATTTTAATTGTGGGCAGAAAAAGGCTCCAATGCAGGCAGGAGCCCTGTACAAAAGGGCAACCTGCAGCACCAGGACAAACAGAATGAGCGCATGAGAAAGGGAGACTGAGCAACCTCAATGGGGCTGTCAGGACAGCTGCAGATTTCTTTGTGGGCAGACAAAGGTGCCAACGCAGCCAGGAGCCCTGTACAAAAGTACAACCTGGAACGCCAAGAGAAACAGAATGAGCGAGTGACAGAGTGGTAGTGAGTGAGCTCAACGGAGCTCCATCATGACTGCTGAGGATTTCTTTGTGGGCAGAAAAAGGCGTCAATGCAGGCAGGGGCCAAGTACAAAAGGCCAGCCTGCAGCAGTGGGAGAAACAGTACAAGCGAGTGAGATGGGGGATGAGTGAGCTCAACAGAGCTCTATCAGGACTGCTGCAGATTTTAATTGTGGGCAGAAAAAGGCGGCAACACAGGCAGGAGCCCAGTACAAAAGGCCAGCCTGCAGCGCCAGCAAAAATGGAACAAGCAAGTGAACGAGGGGGAGTGAGCGAGCTCAGTGGAGCTGTGTTGGGACTGCTGCAGATTTCTCTGTGGCCAGAAAAAGCCTCCAACACAGGCAGGAGCCCAGTACAAAAAGGCAGCCTGCAGCGGCGGGAGAAACAGAATGAGCGAGTGAGAGAGGGGGAGTGAGTGAGCTCAAAGGAGCTCTGTTGGGACTGCTGCAGATTTATTTATGGGCAGAAAAAGTCAGCACTGCATGTAGGGGCCCAGTACAAAACAGCAGCCTGCAGAGGCAGGAAAACCAGAATGAGTGAGTGAGAGAGGGGGAATGAGTGAGCTCAACACAGCTCTATTATGACTGCTGCACATTTCTTTGTGGGCAGAAGAAGGCAGCAACTCAGGCAGGAGCCCAGTACAAAAGGGCAGCCTGCAGCTCCGGCAGAAATGGAATGAACGAGTGAGAGAAGGGGAGAGAGCGAGTTCAACGAAGCTCTGTTGGGACTGCTGCAGATTTCTTTGTGGGCAGAAAAAGGTGCCAACACAGGCAGGAACCCAGTACAAAAGAGCAGCCTGCAGCACCGGGAGAAACAGACTGACCAAGCGACAGAGGGGCAATGAGTGAGCTCAACGGACCAACTCATTCAACATTCGTATTGGCAAATGCTTGTTCAATTTTATATTTGTTTTATTTTATCCCATTATTGATCTTTTAAATATTTTCACACATTCTTTTTTTTTTATATATTTGAAAAACATCTGATTCCCAATTTTCAGTTGAAAAGAATGGCAGTGCAAAATATGTGTAGGTGTTGGGGGGGTGACGGGGCAAATTGTCACCCTATTTTGCTGCCACTCTTTTGCACCATATCTAAAGGAAAAAAAATTAGACACAGGGGAGGAGTTTCTATAGCCCGGTGTCTGTTTTTCTGTTCTTCCTGTGGGTCCTACTCCTTCCCCAGGTCCTTTACCATCCCTGGTATTTAATGGAACGGTTCCATGTTATAATAGCGATCGCAAAAGAGTGATCGCTATTATAGTGAGTGTATATCACTGAAAAACACATTGGTGATATACACATGAAGGCAACTCGACATCCGGATTGTGAAAATGTGTTTTGGGGGGCTGTGCCCCTGCACCACACACCCTGAATTAATATTATCAACTCCAGGAGGTGCGTGTCGGGAGAGCAAAAAATCCATATGTTGGAAAATGAAGTGCCACAGCTTGTAGCTGCAGCAAAATGTGTCGCCACTGTTTCTCCCTAACCCTGTACCTGTTGTGCCCAAGCTACCCACCTGCACCACCATGCCACATGGCTAGCTCAGCTGCAGCAGGTATAGCAATCCCCAAAAACCCCTTCCCTATCCCTCCCCTTCCCCTCGCTATTTCTCACTTCCATTCACCCTTCTCCACGGTCGCCTTCCCATCCAGGGATATTGTGCATGGTAGCCCCTAATAACAGCACCCAAAATGAGTTGCTGTTTTTGCAGTCACTCATTTTGGTTCGCTGTTATTACGTGATACCTAATGGAGCCATTTTTGCTTACTTAAGTAGCCTTGAAATGTGGTTTGATTGCCCCATGCTCCCCAGAATGAATGTCTCTGTCTGCTCTGTTGGCTCTTGCTGCAACAGTGTAAACCACTACCTCCCACCTGCAGATATCCTACAGTTGGGGTGGGGGGTCCTGGATACTGCAGCAGGGTTTGCAAGAGCAGCTGTGCTTTGAAAATGGCCATTTGGGCTGTTTGCATTGCAGCCCAACCCCCTTCCACGCACATGTGCAAACACTTTAGTGACCATGCAGGGATGGACTTGCGACCCCTGATGAGCATTGCTCAACAAGTCCACTAAGTCACAACTGGTGCTGTGGTCACAGTAACCACTTGGCACCAGATTTTATGATTGAAAATATGATTCCTGATCTTTAGCAACTGACTGTACAATTGCTACATTTGTTATACTGCACTGAAATGATCTTAGTCTGTTATCGTGGAAGGTATTATATTACAATATCAGAAATCACAGCATGGCAAGATCAGAATATCTGCATTAAACCACTTTTACACAAACATCCTGCATTTGTTGGCATAATGTAAACACAGGAGAAAGCAATTATCATTTAAAACAATGCATGAACATAGTAAACTGCAAAGGCTAAATACGTATTCATCAAAGTACCTGCTGAATTGAATAAACAGATACCTGCTCTTCAAAGGAACACCGCTAGTAAATTAGGTCCTGTCCTATTTCTATATTAAAGACTCAATTTAGGATTCTTCACCTTCTGCACATGCGCCTATATAGTTATTTTTATCTGCTTCTGTTTTTTTAGTAAAAGTGAAAATCAGTCTATTGGAATATCATACAGAAACATGTTTTTTATGGTCCTTATTCTCCAGCTGCATCCCTTCTGAAGTTAGAAATGTCCCCAGATAGTCCAGCCAAGCATAGTGCGACTGACCACAAAAGTCCCCTTCCACCGTATCATGAGGGGCCAGAATGTGGGTAAGCAGGGGCGGCACACAGTGGTCAGGAGGGATACAATAGGAATAGATCAAGGGTTGCAAACAAACATATCTTGCATGGTGACAAAAATATATTTGATAATTAGTCATTCACTATTACATAATAAAAAAGAGACAGATGCAATAGAATCACCTACATGAACTGCAGCAAATTCTGCAGAAAGCCAGTTGGAGGAGTGAGGGGAAACTGACTGTATCCCTTTAAATATTGGATGTTTTTGTATTACATAGAAGTATAGCTGTATCTTCAAGATTTTTTTCAAATAAATATTATGCCATAAAAACACGATAATAGGCTGAGTGCCTCAGTGAATGTTTCCTGTTTTTAATGTAAACTTTACTTTGATAAACCATTTAAAGCACATTACTATCCATATGTATGGTACACAACTGCACAATTCACCAGTGGGATTCATTTATAAGCATATTTAATACTTTCTTCTGCTGTCTAACAAAACCTAATAAAGCACTTACAATACTGAAGATAATCTTGGGCTATCCTACAGTATATAGCGAAAATGCAAGAACTGCTTCTTCTACTTCTCACTAAGCATGTTTTAGTGTTGCACCTATTAAACTGGGTTCTTTAGCTTATTGTGGGTTCTGTTTCACCACAGGTATTTTACTTTTGTATACTGTAAAGCTTAATCCTAGCTTATAAAATAAAAATTAATACTATGCAAGAAAAAAAAAAAGAAAAAGAAAAGCCAAGTTAGAAAAAAAGTCAGCCATGCAAGAGATATCTAAAAGAGAAAAAAATTAGAGAATGTCCATTCTACAAAATGTGCAATATCTTAGGAATAAAGAAAATGTTTTTGGTGGGAGAAGCATCAACAGCACATCAAGGCCTGCCCCTTTCGTTAATCCAAACCAAGTATCCATTTTTTTGCATGAGTCAGAAAAATGGTTGACAGTTTCCTTCAGTTGTAGAAAATATTGAACTTGTATATGAAAGCTTTATTTTGCTGTGTCAAACAAGACATAACCAGTGCTTACTTGCCCCTTCAAGTATGGATGAAGAATGGACAGGTAACCAAGTTAATGTTAAAGTTACTGTTTATTTATTTAGACTTTCACACATAAAAATATCCTCATTTAGGTGCAGTACCTATATTCCAAGAGGGTCCTGGAGGGGCTTACAGCAGCAGAGAAGTTACACATTAGCACTTAATGTAACATAGCTTTATTCTATCATAAAAAATACAAATGTAGGCATGCCATACACACATACTGTACATGCATATATATGTAGAATCAATGTCAAGCAGCATGGTAAGACATAATAAACAAGAGATATGTGCAGAACAGGTGAGTGGTACATAGAGATACAGCAAAATCTTATTTCACTAGCAGAATTATGGCGAAATTTCCAATTTTGCCCTGCAAAATATTTTGCATAATTATGGCCTTTCAGAGAAATTTTGCCACCCAATTTCCCCTTAAATTTCACCTTGCACTTACATAAGGTGAAATTAGGTGAAATTGGTCTTTTTGCTCTGCTGGTGGTCACATGGTTGAATCTAAACAGGCAGAAAGTGAGTGGTTCATTTCCTGTGCTACATGTCTCTAGAGGAAGCAGGCAGCATCTAGACTCTGAGTCACAGCCCACCTCACGGACCTTAAAATAAAGCTTCTGCCACCATTTACCAAGGATTAGAGGCCTCATCTTGGTGCCACCTCTGCCAAACATGCCCCAGAAGTCCAGAAATGTTTCCCAAGAAATGTTCAAGTAAATTGAGAGAGAACTCTGGTGTCAGTCATGCTGTTATATGGTTTGCATCCACCACAAGGACCGAAATCTTCTTTTTTCTGCACATTTTCAACGGTTTTCATGCCTAATCTTAGCGCTGCCACTGCCAAACATTCCCCAAAAGTCCAGAAATGTTTCCCAAAACATATTCAAGTAAATTGAGACAGACATCTGGTGTCAGTCATACTGGTATATGGTGTCCCTCCACCTCATGGACCTCAACTCGAGGGAGTGGCAGCTCCACTGCTACTATTACTATCCTTTACAGAAATAATTGTATGAAATGATTTCATGCTGAACCCATTAAACTACCCAAGTGATATCTGTGCTGCAAGTATGATTTAAATGTTACATTGGAACCGATTGCATGCATATGGCATGCATGCAGCAAGCAAGTATGGAAATCATGATTTTTATGTTAAATTTGGGAAAGATTGCATTCATGTGGCATGCATTCAAAAAAGCAAGTGGCCACTGAAAACTGCACACGTGAAAGTTAAGTGACTTGCTTAGGATCACACCATACACAAGTGAGAGTTGATGAGATTCAACCCCAGGTCTTCATGCCTCCAAGTCTCCTGGCTTATAGTTCAGTGCCTTTAACCACTAAGCCATACTGTCTGCACACATATGGCTTACTTGTACTTCAGTACATACTGTATCTGAATATATCTACATGTATGCGGCATGCTTGTAGCCAGTGTATGCTTTACAGTTTTCTTTTCTCCCTCATCTCATTTTCACAGTTGAACTGTAGCACACGTACTAATGGAAACACATGTTTTTCCCATCCCCAATACACAAATTTATCCACTAAACCACTTAATTACTTTTGTCTGGCTTGTACTCCTACTATTTTTTCTCCATAGTTTTGAATGCTTACACGCAAACAGACTTTAAGGTGCAAACACAAACATAGCAATAACTTCACACACACACACACACACACACACACACACACACACACACACAGCCAGTTCCTCCCCCATGCTCACACACTGTAGCGGGTATAGCCATGCTGCTACAGACAACCCACCAAGTATATATATATATAAGTAAAAAGTCTCTTACTTGAGTACTAGGAAGCTAGAGGCAGGAGTCTTTTAGAGATGATGCCCATGGGTCAGAGTGCTGGGGCATACCCCCTTGAAATGAATGGAGCTATTTTCTAATACTATGTTATATGTTATGATGGTGAGTTGGAGAATGATGAAGGCCACTGTTCTACTAACAAGGCCTTTGTTAGTCAAGCAGTGACCTTCATCAATCTCCAACTCCCCATCAATAATGTATAGAATAGTAATTAAAAAATACCCCCAGTCATTGCAATGGTGCACACCCCTGCAGTCTCCTTTGCCCTTTTTCATAATGTGCCTGAGCATGGGGATGTGGAGGTCAGCTTCGTGGGGGGGGGGCATAAGCCTGACTATAGTGGGGCTCCAAAAATCTGTGCATACCATACTGCTTAACTGTCTGTAAATGCAAAGGACAGCTCTAGAATGTCTGTAACATCTCTAAAAGGTACAACTTATTTGGTTTGACTGAAACGTGATATGCAAATCAGGAAAAATTCTAATGTATAAGATTCATCTGTATATACTCCAGAGCAGTGCATCAGATTTGGGATTAAACCCACCCAGTTACTAACCAATTTTTTTCCTGGCTGAAGTTCACCCCCCCCCCAAAAAAAGAGAACTTTGTCCCGATTTTTCTCCATGGCTCCATTCCATTCAATATCCATCCATTATGGGTCATGAAGCCACCCAAAGGTGAAGAAACGTGAAAAAAGCATCAATATTTCAGCCCTTCCTCCTTCCCCAATCCTCCTGTAAAACAAATTATTTACTTTTACTGACTTGACCATATGGCTCGAACCTGCAGCCCCCCCCCTCCCCTTCACCAGAAGCAGGATGCTAGAACTGACCATCACAGGTCCCCAGTGTGGTCTGCGACCAAGTCACCTCGCTATACAAATCCACCCAACTTGGGTTTTTTCCTTCCTACTTGATTGCTGCGGTGGCTGCTGCCATACTACACTAATCAAGACCTATGAAGGCCACCCACACCGCTGTCACCACTACTGCTAAGCCTAGCTTGCTGCCATGGGGGTCTGTGCTGGTTTTGTTTGTAAGGTGAGCCTACTAGAGTAAGTAGGTAGCCTAATCTTGAGTTAGCTTCTAGCTGACCCTCTGTCCCTTCAGCCACCAGGGGAGATGGAGACTCACTAAGAGTAGAACAACCAAAATATGCTGCCACAAAACTGTTATTGAGAGTTCAGTGCTCACTGACTCCTCCAAGCTGTAGTGTTCAGCCTGTCTACTCTGTGGTTGGAAAGACAGTGTTGCACTTGCAAGGCTCATGTGCTCTTTCTTGGCTGGGGCTCATCCACATCACATGTGATTGTGCCACCACTGATAGGTGGAGAAAGTGGACAACACAGTACAGATGCAATCAAGTCTGGAGAGTACCTGCAGCGTGAGCACACACTGGCCAGGTGAGCACTTATTGTGCAAAAGATTAGATCCAAATTTAAAGCCATTACTGCCACACCATAAGAACAACCTAGGCACAAATACGGGGGAGGGGGGCAACTGCACCCCTCTGCCCTACCTAAATGGCACCCCTGCTTAATGGTAGAAATTCATTCTCAGGTGCTAATACAATAGTTTCCTCTGTGTTCTGAGGTACCGTACCTCCATGTTTCATGATGTGTCCTGATCATCATGTGGGTTAGTGTCCCTTATTATCCCTCATTTTGAGTGTCCATGTCCCTCATTTCAGTGACAAAATATGAGGTATGGCGCCTGCTTCCAAGACCCTATTCAGCACAAAGAGTGCTGAGCATGGCCATAGTGTATATGCTCAATACAGAATGACAAAGGGAAAGTAAGTGAGATAAAACAGTCATGGAGAAACACATTTGTAGCAATAAATATGCATAACTGATTTGCATTGTCCAAAACAAAAAGGATAGGCTTCACAACACAGAGGCCCCTCTTCGTACATCTGGAATGGGGAATGTTAACTTACTATATCCTAGGCATTTAATGCAATAAGTAAACAATACTTTACAAATTAATGGCGATTTAATGACAAAAATCAAAAGCCATTAAACAACTTGCAAAATGATCAGAATTAATGAGTTTACCTAATGTTTATGGGAATTCAAATAAAAATGTATTTTAATAACACTAATTGCTAGCAGAAGTATAAGAAATAGAAACTGATGTGTTTTTTAGATGAGATTTGCACCAGCTTAGCTGCTGCACACATAGCAATCATGCGGCATGTGAACCTTATGTGATGTTTAAATGATGTTCACACCAGCTTAACTGCTGCACTCATGTCAAGAATGCAACACGTTAACCTGATGTAATTTTTAGAAGATGTTCACACCAGCTTAGCTACTACGCACATATCAAGCTTGCAGCATGCAAATCTGATTTGCCTTTTACACCTGGTTTGCATATGTTCACTTAGTGTATGCGAACCGCATGCAAACATTGCACAATTAAGCACGTGGCATGCATTCTGCATGTACACAGCACACCTATATTTCTGTAATGGATGCTCACTGCTCGAGAGAGAAACAGGTTGTGAATGGGCTTTGTACATCCTTACTTTTTTTTGGTGAACATTTTTTAATAGAACTGGGACAATCAAGCATTTCTGGGATCTGTGGCCAGGGTAGGAAAAGGAAGGAAAAAGGGAAGAAAAAGACACACACACTTTTCACGACGCAGTTTTATTAACTACAAATCTGAAAATGTGGAAATATATTAAAGCAGTCGGTAACCCAGCTGACATTAATAGAAAGCATGCTGATGAAGACAAACAAATAAAAGATCATGAGTATGAAAAGACAAAGTGAAGCCGTCAGTTCCAGCAATGTTGTCTAGAAAAATATGACTGATTGGGGTATAATCGTGCAAAAGATCTGATGTTCTGCCATTTGTGTATCACACATGAAATACAGTTGGGTAAGTCGGGCAATAATAATAATTTTCATTTCAGTACAGATAACTTCCGGCTTGAGACTGTCTCATCCCATAATATCAGCAAAGCTCATGCTAGGGCAAAGGAAAAGTAGGATGCCAGCACTGCTACTCCAGGGACAAGTAACGCAGAGGGAATGCTGAAGAATGAAGCAACGCTTAACCGTCTGGATAAACTGTTTCGCATATGCCATGCGATTGCTAAGAAAGGACGTCCTTTCACAGACTTTGTGTGGACATGCAGCCTTGATGATATGAAAGGGCTAGATATCAGTTTGGCATATCAGAAGGACAAATGTGCCCACAACTTTATCCACCATGTAGCCGAGGTGGAACACATGGCGCTATGAGAAAAAATGATGGGAACAAAGTTAATTTCAGTCATCAGTGACAGAACCACTGACTCTTGAGTCACAGAAGCTGAGTTAGTGTATGTGCGGTTTGCAGTTAAAGGCACAGTGCAAAATCAGTTGGTAGGTGTTCAGACTGTTGGCAGAACAAATGTGATTTTATTTGCCTTTCATTTAACAAATCACTGTTAACCATACTGACTGTGGGCTACTGTGAACTTCTGTGGGCTAGTGCAATCTCTGGTTCACTAGCTCACCTGGCTAGTCCAAAAAAAGTTACGGTTGACCCCTGCACAACAGTCACATCGACAACTTTTTTCACCTCCTCCTCCTCCTCCTGGACCTTTGTGTCTCCACTGATGTGGGTGTCTCCCTTATTCCGAGTATCATCCCCAACAAGCATGCTAGCTGCAGACTGGGCAGTAAAAATCTGAGTCAAAGACTTCAAGCCACTTCTAACTTCAGTTTTGCTGGCACTGGCTGCCACAGCAGCACTGGAGCCCACAGAAGGCATTGATTTTGAAATAGGTTTGCTTACTGAAAGTGGAACTGGCATTTCAACATTTTCCAACAGATTTCTTTGAGCCACCTCCCACCTGGGCACCTTTTCCTGAAGTGGAATGTCTCTTGGCAGGCATATTTATATGCTTGTTCCATTTGCCTTCCTCCGGACATATATGATTATGTATTTCTATTGAATAAGTGTGATTTAACACCTGCAGTACTATCTGAAAAAGGCAAACAAAAATCAGAATAGGCAGCAGCACTGTAATCTATACAACTACCTACAACTGCTACTGTAGCCTATTCGAGTGTTAAAAAAACATTTTATGTTTTCAATTGCAAAAACATAAATTAAGTAACATGGGGTAGCAGGAGGACAGAAGTAAGAGACTTTAAACACCAAACTGACAGAGAACACCACCCCAACAAGGATGTGCAGTAACTCTGAAAAAATACTCAAGTAGTTCTTAATAAAATGTCAGTTTTTAAAAGGAATGGTTATTACACAACTTGATAATAACCAAGTTGGTACAGAAAGGTTCTCGCAAAATAAATTGTAAACCAACCGCATAGAACACCTCATAGTTAAATACGATCTACGGTCTGGACCAGTAGTGTCTGGAGAAGGCAAGTACTGCAATGTGCTAATACTTATTAAATACAATTTTGGCTTATAGATACATCAAATGAAGGGACAACAAGATTTGAAAAGAACAAAGTCGCCTCCAACAGTCATGCAGGGACCACCACTCTCTTGAAAACTATGTCGTTTTTTGTATAGTATGGGTCAGGTAGTAAACACCAGTGGTGTAACAGGGAGGAAAGGGTTAATATGCAGGGACACTGGTTTACCGGGATTGAGAAAGGACATATTCCGTTTTTCACATTGTAAAAAATGGTATTGACACCTGTGTCTGCTAAGTCAAAATTCGGTTTTACCGGTGTTTGATTTTGTGTACTTCATTTAACAATTTTTAACTCTGCTAACATGCATTTTAGCAATTTTGACCTCCACTATTACACATCCTTCCATCTGTGTACCAATTTAAAGTTATTTTAGGTACAAGATGTGATAGCAGCAGCAACACTACAGCCCCGTCCCTAAGGTGTGATGGAAGCAGTACTCCGGCCCCCTTCCCTCTGGTGTGACAGAAGCAGCAGCACTATGGCCCCCATCCCTTAGGTGTGATGGCAGTAGTACTACGGTCATCATTCCTCATGTGTGATGACAGTATCAGCACTATGGCCCCCATCCCTCAGGTGCGACGGCAGCAGGCCTACATTCCCCATTCACCAGTGGTGATGGCAGAAGCTCTACAGCCCCTACCCCTTTGGTGTGATGGAAGTAGGAACAATGCAGTACACATCCCTCTGGGCTGATGGCAGTAGTGACAGCACTATGATCCCCTTTCAACACTCACACCCCACATGCACAAGTTACAAATGACTTGGTCTCTTTGCTTGTTAGAACTCAGATGTGAATTAAATCCACAAGTGATTAGTGGAGGATCTTCAAATGGATTCATGCATCTCCCAGACATGTGGGTCCTTTTTTCTTTTTTCTACTTGGTGTCCATGAAATGGGTGTCTCCCAGTTTTCATGTCTTTGTTCAGATGTGAATTGAGCACTACTCTGCCCACCAGCATCATACAGCCCCCGAGGTCTTACCTTGTTAAGTACTTTTAAATACTTAACATTTGCTTTTTGTTGAAGCAGTCTATCATAAAACATTTTGTTGAGACAGAACCAGCAGGTGGGAGAAAATGTGCAAATTATCCAATTCACTTAATTGGGGTGCTGTGAAATCTTTTCATAAGTAGTAAGGCAGTTTCTTCTTTGTGAGCATACTTTCATTCAGACTAGTTTTTATTCAAACAACTGAGGATTTTGGATGGTCCTACTGATTATAAACTTTAATAAGTTAGTTGGTAACAGTGGTCCTGCATTTAGCAATCTACAACCTAGATGCTTATATGCAAAGAATACAATAAAAACCTGACTGAAATCTAAAAACAAGCTTATAAAATGTATCTGAATATTTATCTTTACCTATACAAAATCATTGCAGCCCCAGTAAAACTCAAGTAAATTACATGGTACCCTGACTACTATTCTATGATGTAGTAAACATATATTGGTATTTTTTTTTATATATTCTTTGTAAAGCAGGCAAGGCCCACTAGGCAGAACTGTCTGCTTTAAGGAGTGACCTAGAAGCACTTGGGAGGTTAAGAGACTTGCTTGGATGCAAGTGGAGGTTGTGGGACTCAAACCCAAGTCTGCTGGATGTACCCAGTTCAATCACCATTTGTTACTCTAACCACTAGGCATGGGTGGTTAAACTGAATGGCTGATTACAACAAAGTAGTGCGGTGATTTCCTTACCGTTTCTATATAGCAAAGCAGAAAGAATGCAAAGCAAAGCAGCATTCATTTAAGATGCTGAAATCTGGGTCAAGCCTGCTGGTGCTGCAGTAGCACTATTGCTTGCAATGCCAGTGACCCAGGGTCAGAAGCAAACTCGGGTTGCTGGAGGTCTGGCCAGGGGAGTAGGATCGAGCACCTGGGGGACTGCTCTCCTCCTCCGGGGAGGGTGGGCTGCAGGTCCTGCTGTTTTACCACCACCAGTGTGACCACGGGTGGTGGTGCAATGGTGCTGCAGAGTGATCAGGAGAGGAGGATGCTAGCCAGGATCTGGAGCAGTGCCATGTCTCTATGTGACCTACCTCCTTGGATCTCTAGTGCCAGTGCCCTCAGGGACAGAGACCAGAAAACCAGGAACAATCACCTCACATCGGCCACTGGCAGAAGGGACCCAGGTACCCCAGACTTCATAACCAGGCTCCATGAGGGACCCACTGGGCTGCCCGACACACACACTAAGGGAGTGTGGAGGGGTGACCTAGGGTCCCCTCCCTTCCCACCTGGGGGGGTACAACCCAGGCAGGATAGGAGCAAGCCCACAGGAGCTCCTGAGCATTACCTGGGGGTGAAGCTGGGGATACCGATGCTGTGAGAAGGGGACACAGAAAGAGAAAATAAAAAAAAAAATTTAAAAATACTGAAATCTTAGAGATTCTGTGCAGTGACATGCAATTTCCATGAGGCACCGGTACAAGAATTCAAAATCCACAAACCAAACAGGATTCCGTGATTGTTACCGGTGTTACCGGTAAAAATGGAAAACCAGGGTCTCTGTTAATATGGTAAGCAAATTAAACAAAAAAACAGGAACGCTGCAATTCAGAGGCTAGATCACAATATTCATTTCTGTGAGCAATTCAACAATGCAGTGTACCTGAATATGGACAAGTGTTGAATGTACACATATACTTCCAATAGAAAAATGAAGCAGAAACGTGATTAAGCAAAGGGAAACAGGAACAGAACTACTCAGAATAAGTAACTGTTCAGACAAAGTTACACCAAAATGATCAATATGTAAGAAAAATATAACAAATAAGTAGCACACCAACAAAAATTATTAAGACTTGAAAGAAATTACAGAAAATCACTCACAGCTTGTGAGATATCTGTCAAATATTAGGAACTAGCCTACTCTGCTTTCACATACATACACACACACACATATGCCACACAGTTGACCCTCCCCCACTCAACTCTCTCACAGACACAGAGGAAATTGAAAACACTACCTAAGTTTAACTAAGTATTACCCAAAGATATCAAAACAAAAAAAATGTTCACTAGCAGCACTAGGAACTAAATTTAGATTTTGGGAGCAATTAACTCTCAAAAATCACAAATAAAGAGGTTTTTGAAGGGTTTATTGACTATGATGCACCACACTGAACTGCTCTCTCACTCAACAATGTACTGTGCAGGAAACAGCCTACATGTGATATTTCAGCTATTTACCCGCAATGCATTGCACATCTGTAGGTGAAATTGAAAAACGTTGGTGAAATTGGCAAAATCTAGTGAAATTTCCCCTTACATGAAAGTGAAACCAGAGGCAAAGTTATGTTTTGCCTAGGTGAAAAAGTTTGCGTAATGCAGAAATTACGCTAAATATTTCGCTAGGTGAAATTTTCCAATTTCGCACATCTCTAGAGGTACAGAAGCATGAAGGATAAATCTTGTCAGCAGGTGCAGTGACTAAGAAGATGAGTGTGCATTTTCTTGAAGGTGATGGTAGTGTGCAAATCTTTTGTGTCATCAGGGAAAGGACTTCTGCTGGCTGGGGAAGCAACTGCAAAGGATTTCAGTGGCCATGGAATAACGGGGAGGGACTTTGAGTGAGCTCTCAGTGGATATGCAGAGTATGCCTTTATTAGTGAATTGTTGAGCTATCTGGACTACACGCCATGTACAGCATATAATTGTAGATTAGAAAGACTCATTTGTTTCATTCTACTTTGTTTCTTTTTTGCTTCAATATATTTTTGCTCTGGTTTGATTTTCGTAAATAATTGTCTTGATCATAAAGTCCACTTAAAATACAAGACCCATTTGAGTTCCTTGTATTGTTGGGTCGAAGTGTTTAATTTGTTGTATAGCACATAGTGATGAGTTAGTTTGTTATGATCTAAGGTGAATTTGGAGATGCTATTGAAGGCCACAATTCTTATAAAATTATGTGTGGCAGGCCAGCCTATAGACTTCAGTTCTATAGACAAAAGTAGGTGGGAGTGACAAAGTAGAATGAAACAAATGAGTCTTTCTAATCTACAATTATATGCTGTACATACCATAACCTTAACCTACCAATACCATCTCAGCCCCCAGGGCACATTAAGGATTTGTCTGCACAACATCTTATCCATCCCAATAAGCTCCCTGTGCCCAACTGGACATTCTTCAGGCTGCCAGAAAATGGCACAAAAAGGACATATGTGTTAACTTTCTCACATAGCTAAATGACAGTTGGCTCTGTCCTGTAGATGCTGGCATTGTTGCTGGGCAGATGTGATCGACGGGCACACACTTTACTCACATCAGGCTAAAAGTACTCAAACAATACCCAACAGGTACTATACTGCCTTACTAAAAGTAATAAATGACATGCACCTGCTTTTTTTTTATCTTTTTCATTGTTGTTACATTCATTTGTGCTGTTTTCATACTTTGTCATTGTATCGATTGTATTATATAGTTCTGTTCCACCCCTCCCCATGACACATCATAAACTAGTTGTTACCAACCCAATATGCACTTTCTGTTAAAATGTTTGAAATTAATAAACCAGTTAATAAATAAATAAGCAACCACAGTAGACCTAGCCTACAGTACCTCATGTGGCAATGTAAATTAATTTGCCAAAGGCTTTCCACTCACTGGATCACACTGTCCTTCTGCACCAGCTGCACCATAGTGGACTGACTCAGCCTGCTCTGGCTTGGCTTTAACCATATCTAGCTAAAAGATCTTAAGTGGTCAAAGCCAGTGGTGAGACGTCTCATCTCAGACCTCTTAACCTTGGCGTACCTCAGGAGCCTGTTCTTAGATGATTACTTTTTAGCCTATTTGCAAACAATGTTTATTCCAAGTGTGTAAATCAGAATACCAGTATCCACCTTTAGTCTGATGACATGGTAGTATATACAAACATACGACAATGCCAGTAGATTTAAGCCACAAGGTCAATCCCGTCTGCTCAAAAACGCAGCTCACAATTCAGACAACTGCTGCTGCCCCCCCCCATCTCCCCTTTTCATCCCTCCTGCCAAATTTTCCCTCCCTGAGTTCACCACCCTGGTCAATTCTCTCCCTACTTGTACCTTGCCCATGAATCTGTCCCATCCCTTCTTAAAACTACCCACTGAAACCAGTGAGATCACCTCCTCAGGCAGTACGTTCCAAGCCACTGCCACCCTTTCTGTGAAGTAATGCTTCCTCAGCTCCCTCCTGAACCACCACCCCCACCAGTTTCAGGCTATATACCCTCATGGCCCCTTCCCCTTCAATCAAAAATAGCCTCAATACTAACTTTGTTTATGCCCTTCAAGTACTTAAAGGTCTGGATCATAGATCCTCTGTCCCTTCTATCCTCCAGGGAGTACATGTTGAGCTGTCTTAGTCTTTCCCCATAGGGTATTTCCCCCATTCTCTGGATCATCTTGAATTCCCCCCTCTGGACTCACTCCAGGAGCCTGACGTCCCTCTTTAAGTATGGGCACCAGAACCACACACAGTACTCCAAGTACGGCCCCACCAATGATTTGTACAGTGGCAGAATAACGTCCTCTCTCCTTGAAGTGATCCCCCTAGAAATGCACCCCAGCATTCTGTTTACCTTTGCCGCTGCTTTTCTACACTGTACTGAGTGATTCATATTTCCTGTGATCACCACATCCAGATCCTTTTACTCCTCAGAGATGGATATCTGCTCCCTCCCCCAGTGGCAACTGTACCATGGGTTCCTGGCCCCAGAATGCAGTACACTACATTTCCTAGCATTGAACCCCAGCTGCCATGTGTTCGACCACTATCCAAGTCTTTCCAGATCCTCCTGTCGTACCATCCTCCCTTTCTCGCTGTCCACCACTGCACCTAATTTGGAGCCTTCAGTGAACAGACTCATCTTGCTCTTAACTCCCTCCACTATGAAGGCATTAAATAGCAGTGCACCCAAAACAAATCCTTGTGGGACCCCACTGGTGACCTTCCTGGGTGTCGAGAATTCCCCTCTTACCACCACCCTTTGCTGTCTGTTGCTCAGTCAGTTCCCTATGCACTGTACCAGCTTCACCCCTACCCCCCAGGTCCTCAGTTTTCCCATCAGGCTCTCATGTGGCACCAAGCCAAATACCTTGTGGAAGCCCAAATACAGGACATCAACCAGCCAACACTCATCTAGAGCTTTTGTCACCCAGTCAAACAATTCGACCAGGTTAGTTTGACAAGATCTCTTCTGGATGAACCCATGTTGCTGGAAGTCCTCAAGGCCGTTTACTTCCAGGAATGACACCAATCTCTCCTCTAAGATGGTCTCCAGGAATTTCCACACTATGGATGTAAGGCTGACCGGTCTGTAATTTCCTGGCTCATCCCTGGGTCCGCTGTTATGGAGGGGCACCACATGCGCCACCTTCCAGTCCAGTGGTACATATCCTGATTGAAAGGAGATTTTGAACAACTCTGACAGAAGAACTGCCAGGACCTCTGCCAATTCCTTCAGGATTCTGGGGTGGATTTCATCTGGCCTCAGTGCCTTGTCTGTCCACATGGACTAAAGGCCTTCCAACACTCTCTTCACTCTTCATCTCGCTATGTGTTATTCCCCCCCTCATCACCCACCTACTCTACCGTTCTCCTGCAGAATTTGCCTTTCCTTTTCCATTGTGAAAACTGAACCAAAGTACTCATTTAGTACTTCTGCCTGCTCAGCTCCCTCCTCTGTCCACCCATTGTCTCTCTTTATCCTGGTGATCTGGCCCCTACATTTTCTCCCATCTCTGATGTACTCATAAAATTCCTTCTGACCATCCCTGATCCCCTGCGCCAACCTTAGCTTCTCTGAGGCCTTGGCTGCCCTTACCATCCTGCTCACCAGCCTCAATCTCTTAATGTACTCCTCCCTGTCTTCTCCCCTGTGGGTTCTGTTGTATTTTCTGAAGGCTAACCTTTTCTCCCATACCCTTTCCTGCACCTTCCTGGTTCACCAGCTGGATTTTCTGGATCTTGCTTTCTTACTGCAGGTCTTTGTGCCAGCTTGTGTTCCCTCTATCAGGCCCAACAGATGGGCCATTTGCTTTCTGTATCCATGTCCGGGCTGATTGTTGCTATGTGCCCCTCAAGTATGGATGCCATTCTTCTGAAGTCTGCAGCCCTAAAGTCCACTACTTTTGTTTTGATAAGATTTCCCTCTCTCCTCATATCAAGGGAGAACCACACCATACAGTGGTCACTCCGTGCCAGCGGGTCCTCTACCACCACATCCCTTACCTGGTTGTCATCTGCCAATACCAGGTAAAAAATGTTCCCCTCTCTGGATGGCTCTACCACCTGTTGTGTCAGGAATACAACCTGGAATGCATCCAGTATCTGTTGCTCCCTTGCATTAGTGGAAGTCATTGTTCTCCAGTCCCCCCATGGCAGGTTGAAGTCACCTACTAGCACCGTCCTGCCCCTGCCACAGTAATTCATTAGGTTAACCACTTGTTCCCTGCCAAGTTCTTCAGGCTGGGATGGTGGCCTATAAGACACTCCCAGACTAACCCTCCTGCCCTTTGCATCCTGTATGGTAACCCACAATGTCTCCACATTTCCCTCCTCTCCTTCCTTTCTACTGCACTTTATCCACTCCCTAATGAATAAAGCCACCCTTCCTCCCTTTCCAGTTTTTCTATCCCTCCCATACAGTCTGTATCCTGGGATAATTAAGTCTCAGTCATGGTACTGGCTGGCCCATGTCTCTGTGATGACAGCTGCATCCATCCCCCCTTCCACCATCAGTGCCTGAAGCTTGGGAAACTTGTTACCTAGGCTTCTCACATTTGTTGAGACCACCCTCCAACTGGTCCCCCCAATCCCTCCAATCCATCCCTTGCCTCCCTTATTCCTCTACGATTTCCTTACTTCCTCCAAATTTCCAATTGGTGGGAGAGGCACAAGGCCTCCAAAACTTTGCGTCCCTGCCTGCTCTACAAGTCTAATCCACCCCTCCTAGTTTAAATCAGTATACCATTGTTACAGTGATGCTGTAACAGCAAAATCCCCACAGCGTCACAGGAGCAGTGACCACACTTGTGGTGAGCTGTACTCACCGCCGGCAGCATGTTGTGGTGACTGGTATGCAAACAGTAAGACTGGCCATTTCTCCACTGTCTGTGTGATGTGGAGTTTGTTATATGAAATAGGAGGAGGGCATGGCGGGCACAGCCCCCCACATGGGGGGTATGGGGCAGGGGGGCACAGACCCCCACATTGATACTGACAACTATAGCTGTTGATGTTGGTGTGTTCCCTAGTTGTTGTCGGAATGTGGTGGTGTTGGGGATGTCGGGAGCATTATGTCACTGTAGGGGATGTTGATGAAATTTATTTTGAAGCGGCTTGGTGGAACTATTTAAATCATATGTGTTAGTGTACAGATCTTTGTTTTCCCATGTTGCTTCCCATCCCCCACCAGTCTGAACCCCATAGTTTTACACAGTACCCCCAACCATTCATTAAAATCCCTTATCCTCTGTTTTCTTTTTGTGCTTGCCCTCAGCACCAGCAGAACTTCGGAAAAAACAAATGTATTCCCTTCTAGTTTGCATATCCTGGCCAGTTCCATAAATCCAGCCCGTATCTCCTGCACACTATTTCCATCCAAATCATTTGTGCTAAAATGCACCACTATGTGGGGGTTCTCTGCTGACCCCTCACTGTTGAATAAACTAAGTGTTTTGCTCTGTACGCTGTCATGCCTGGCATGCATTCTACCTGAATGGAGCTCCTCATTCTGCCCCCCTTCCCCCCAACTCATGCCTTTAAGTATGGAATCCCCTATTATGATAACTCTGCTACTATCCCCATGCTGGCCCTCTTTGAGTCCTCCCTCCATACACTCCTAGTCCCGCTAACCCAATTCCACCCCAATGGCCTTGTCCCTCTCCTCATCTGGTTCCTCATGCCCTGCTCTCCCCACAGGGGCTTCATCTGTCTTATTTGCAGATATATTTTGCATCACCCCTGACTAAAATGTTCAAGGTTTCCCCCAATTGATCCCATTTCCCCCCTCTCCCGGGACCCCCCTGCTCTTCCATTTTATCACCACCCAATCCCTCTCCATTGCCCTCTCCCCATGACAGCCATCTCCAATATTCCCCCTGGTGGACCCCTTTTCTGCATTTCCAGTATCTCCTTTATCACCTGTTTTTTTTTTTTGTCAATAAAATGTTTTATTTAAGATTAAGAAAATACATATAACATTCCTATTGGAAAAACATCAGCAATTAAAATATTTCATTATATTTCTACTCAAATACATATCATTTGCATCCCTATCAGGGTGTTAATTGGTAAAAATTACATTTAAGAAGGTTAGTGCTTCTAAAATATTTCAGCAAAATCCTTGACAACATTAATGCTAAAGCAGGATAAATACCACTATGCTCTATATATCTTAATAAAATTATCCTTTAACCATTTTAATAACTTTATGTAATTAATCTATGTAATACATTTAACTTGTTGAATTACTTTCCCGTGTTATATTCTTTCAGGAGCAAGAACCATTACTTATGAGAGAAAAGAGAAGAGAAGAAAGGAAAAAGGGAAAGGAAGCTTTCCATTATATTTTCTTTTGGCCAAGAGAGCATACACACACTTTTTTTATGTGAGAGTGAGAAAATTATATATTGCACCCAATTTATATTCAAATATATGTTTTTGTCCTAGTATTGAGTGTGCTATTTTTTCTAGATGTAAGATTTCTAGACATTCATTTCTCCACTCTTTTATTGATGGTACATTATCTTCTATCCAGTTTCAAAGAATAATATTCTTAACTGAAGCTGAAATAAGATCTATAGCATATTTTTGTTCCTTACCCCATACTAAGAATTTATCAAAATGTCCTATAAGACATGTTTCTAAATTAAGTTTATCTTGCAGCCACGGTATTGTATCAAGTAGTCTGATAATGCTTTGCCATAAAGTTTGAACCTTTTCACAATACCAGAACACATGAAGCAAATCTGCATTTTCTTTTCCACATTTAGTGCATGTAGAAGAGTTACTAATACCCATTTTAAATAAATGGAAAAGGATATAATATAAATTATGTAAGGATTTGAATTGTACCATTTTCATATTGACTATTTTAAAAGGCTTCAGAGAATTCATCCATATGCTTTCCCAATTCCAAGTTCCCACATTCTTTTCTAATATGCTTGACCACCATCTAATGGTTTCCTGATCTATACCACTCACACACTCTATTAACAATGTGTAAAAATGGGATATAGAAGGATGTAATTGCATACAAACAATAAAAGTGGTAGTATTTTTTTTTGTTTTGGTTTTGGTTAGGTCATTATTATAAAATCTTAATATACTTGCTGTCAAAGAAACATATTTATCATAATACTGAGGAGAGATTTTATATTTCTGTAAAAGGGAACTGAAATAGATTATTTGATGGTTAACTACAATATCTCTGATGCTGTCTGTGTATTCCTTTTTTATACCATTCTTGAAAAAATACTAAGTTGTTATCTCCCAAGATGTTTGAGTTACCCCATAAAGGTTGAACAGTTGAAAGCTTTATATCCATTTTTAATACATTTCTCCACACATTTATCTGAGATAATCTTGTTCTTAATGCTTTTTAAAGATTTTGCAAAAAATAAAGTTGATATATTTATATTTTGTGAATTAGCTATGTCTCGTTCGATAACTAACCATTCAGGTATTTCCAGGCCACTGAGTGATGAATAAAGCCATTTTGCAGATTGAAACATTGTGCTAGCCAAGTAATAAAAGTAAAAATCCAGAAATGTTAAACCTCCACTCTTTTTAAGTCTAGATAGTCTATTATGTGCCATTCTGCTTCTTTTACTGTTCCATAGAAATCTATTACTACTTTGTAGCTCCGAGAACCATTTTTTGGGTATGTCTCAATGGTAGGCAATTCCATTTGGCTAAAGAGTTCTGAATATTTAACTTGAGCTTCTTTACATTCTCTGCACATGTTTTTTCTATTGTTTTGAGTAGGGTAATATCTAAATAATCTATTTCTTCATTTTCCCACCTAATACCCATGGCTTCAATTCCCTGTTTTTCACAATATATGTTCAAAGGCAAGAAAACAGATTTTTCTTTATTTAATTTGTATCCTGAGATACTGCCAAATGTGTGAACTGTCTGGAGAATCCTGGGAATGGAATTTATTGGGTTCTGAACAGAAATAATAATATCATCAGCATAAAGATATGTGAGATATTCTTTATTATGGATAGGAATCCCCTTTATGCATTTATTTTGAGTCAATCTTCTTATTAATGGATCTACAGTCAAATTAAAGAGCAATGGGGATAAGGGGCAACCTTGCCTAGTACTTTTTAAAAATGTAAAACTAGAAGATATCAAACCATTTGTGATAACAGATGCAGATAAATTTCTATAAAGTATGCTAACCCATTTTGAGAACTCTTTAGGAAACCCATATAAATCAAGAGTGCTGAATGTATGAGGCCATAACACTTTATCAAAGGTGTTCTCTGTGTCAAATACAAGTAATCCCATAGCAACCTTTGACTTACCTGCAGTTTCTTGAATATGGAACAATTTCCTATTATTTTCTGCTGCCATCCTCCCCTTCATAAAACCTACTTGTTTACTATCAATTAAAAATGGCATAACCTGTTCTAATCTATCTGTTAGGACCTTGGCTAATATTTTGATATCAGTATTGATAAGAGAAATAAGTCTGTAATTTTTATAATTATCTGGTTCTTTTCCGACTTAAGAATAAAGGTAATTAGGCTTTTCATCATGTTATCCGGGAAATATTCTATTAGCCATGCTTCTCTATATACATTGGTTAGAACTGGAACAATTTCCTCACTGAGTCTATGGAAGAAATTGGATGAATAACCATCTGGTCCTGGTGCTTTGTTTTTTTTTTTAGTGCCTTTATAGCTGCAGTCACCTCAGATTTATCTATTTGCTTGCTTAAGATATTTTTATAGCTATTAGGTACACTAGGTAACTGTATCCCAGTGCAAAATTGCAATAAAGCATCAGGCATTAGGACTATATCACAATTATACAATTTGTTATAACATTTCCTAAATTCCATATTAATTTTACTTTGATCAGTTATTAATGAATCATTTTCTAGCTTTTTAATTTTACAAATTCTAGTACCCCCTGTGTTTTGCTTCAACTGAATAGCTAATATTTTGGTAGCTCGGGGGCCTGAATCAATATAGTTAAGCTTTGCCCTCCTTATAGCAAATTCTGTTTCTACTCTAATTAACTCAAAATATTCATTTTTAAGCTTAGACCATACTGCCCATTGTTCATTAGATGCGTTCGAGAGTAATTTCTTTTCAACATCTGCTAATTTTGTCAACACTTCTTGTTGTTTACTTCTTCTCTTTTTTAATTCTAGATGAAACACTTATAATGTATCCTGTAATGTAATACTTAAAACATTCTCATGTATTCACCCAAGATGTGTCTTCTGGTTTATTGTACTCCCAGAATGTTTTTAATTTCTTGCTTAAGGTTTTTAATGAAATTCTCATCTTCTAATGAGAAATTATTAACCCTCCAGTGCTTGGATAAAGTTGCTTGACTATATTCTTTAAATGAGATTAGGACAGGTGAGTGGTCTGAGATAACTTGTTCCAAAATATGGCTAAAGATTATTCTATCCACAAAAGTCTCAGGCACATAGATTTGGTCTATTCTTGAACCTGAGTGACAGTACTCTGACCAAAAGGTAAATGATTTCTCTTCTGGGTGGAACAATCCCCACGCATCAATTAAGTGTAAAGTGTTTATCATATTTTATAGATTTGTTTATCATATTTTATAGATTCCTATCTGCTCTATCACATCTGTATCTTGCATTAGTTCTGTCTAACAAAGGGTCCAATGTGCTATTAGTATCTCCTGAAAATTACATTGTACTCCCTAAATAGGTAGTAAGTTTTGAGCAAAGAATATTAAAAACATCATGTGTTAAACCAGTGAGCCCATACACATTTATGAGTGTGGCCACCTCACCTTCTAAATTTCCATTTACTATAATAAAATGGCCCAATGGATCTGTAATAACACTATTCATCTGGAAGTTAATACCTTATCTGATAAGAATTAAAACACCTGCTTTCTTGGAGTTAAATCCTGCACCGTAAATCTGACCGCCCCATTCTCTTCACATTAAATTAATAGAATCACCATGTAAATGTGATTCTTGCAAATATACAATAGACGGATCCATTTTCTTTAAATGCCTTAATACTTGATATCTTTTAATTTTATGATTAAGACCTTTTACGTTCCATGTAATAAGATTAAAGGTTTTGTTACCTGTCATAAGTATAATATTTAATGCATATGTTCTCTCTATGTTTGTAAATAATTTTAAGCATGTCTGCAACTACGGAGATGTTACTACTATGTTGCATTACCCTTCCTGAGGCCTTGAGAAAAAACACAATAGTCATAAAACTTAAGAGAAAGAGTGTAGGAAAAAAGAAAGCAAAATGTAAAAAAGAAGAATTATAAAGGCTGATCATAAAATTGTTCTTTATAGAGAGACCAACCCCCCACTGTCTCCCTTGTCCATTCCAGAATGAGGTCATTAAGGGTGTCTAACACTGAGACAATCTCCCTCACATCCACCCGTCACTCAAAAAAGTAATAAAAATGTTTCTGTATTAAATTGAATAACAGTATTCACTTCTACTTAATCAACTACATTGTCTCCACTTAGAAATCACAATTCTTAGGTAAAAAAAACATGTTGAACTTAATCATGTTATTTGAGACATTTTAATTAAATATCTTATGTTACTAGAATGTATTGTAAACTAGGGTAACATATATTTATCGATATATTTATATAACTGTTTATCTAATAAATATGAATATCTCTTCATTTTGACTAATCGCTAGTTTAACAATGAAAACTCATACCTGTGAGCCTGCAATCAAGGTCAGTCACTGCAACCACTGTCTGAACTATGATGGTACAGATGAAAATTACCTGTCTGAATCATGGAAGTAAGAATGAATTACAAAAAGCAGACTATAGAAGTATAACAAGGACCATTACATAAATTAACTAGTCTAATATCTACTGTTCATTCTACTTAAAAGGATAAAGTTTGAGTAATCTTAGATGGAGTTTAACAGCCTTTTTTAACATTCAATAACATGCTGACGCAAAAGAACTGCATTTCCCATAAGTCACAGGAGCACAACTGCAGCCTCACGTTCAGCACCCTTACAGGAGGCACGAGTGAGCATGGAACCCACTAAGCCAGCACGAGGATAGTTCTGAGGTGCATTTTGAAACTCCAGCTGCTTGGTAAAAGATGTATATAACAAAATGGCAAATTTTCTGAATACATGTTCACCTCGTTCCCTTCCTTATTGTTGGTCTCGCACTTTGCGTGTTTCCAAAAAATAAAAATAAAAAAATAAACCCCTGCAAGTTCAACAGCTGATATAGTGATCACAACTTCCCATTAACGCCTGTGGTCAAGAGGTCAATTATGATTTTCGGCTAGGAAGGGCTAAAACAGAGAGCGGCTCCATATATTCAAATGTTTTTAAAATATGAAATATAGTGTTAATCTTGGCCACCAGCAGGTCAACCCACCCCATTGTACCTGGCTTCTCCACATCTTGAAAACGAGCAGGATTAGTGCCACAACCTAATTTAACATACCACAATCAGTCAAAATTACTAACAGGCTCTTCTGTCATTTATCTAGGTTTTGCATTAGGACCTGGCAATGGTTTTAGGGATCTATGTGCTCTTTCTAACACATATCGGGCACAATCAGGTGGGCCAGCAATTGAGATCAGCAATTGATTAATAAAAACCAGTGCATCACTTCCTTCAAGTCCTTCTTTGACTCCAAAAACATGACGATTATTTCTTCTGCTCCTGCTCTCTAAATCCTCTATCTTTGCCTCTAACATAGTGATTCTTTTCGCATTAACAATACCCTCTCTGACATATTTTTCAACTCTATCCTCTACACTACTTATTCTAGATTCCACATCAGAAATACAAATTTTATGCTCATCGGTATCCTTCCTGAGTTGTTTTAAACTATCAGACATGTTAAGAATAGTTATGTATATGTCATCCATTTTCTTCATAATTTGGTTAAAATGAACAATTGTCAGTGGTTGTGTGGAAACCACTTGAGCATCTGAACTGTCATCACTATCGGTGCTTACTTCTGATATCTGCCGTTTAGATGGATTCCCCCTAACTTTTTTCTCAGTTACAGAAATATTATTATGATATACATTTGCCTGTTGGTAATCCATACTTTCACTCTCCATGTTGGTAGCACTAAAGTTGTATGGATATATAACAGGATAGCAAGTTGAATAACCAAATAAACTGTTAACTTCAAAATTTAGTTGTACCACTTTAAGACAAGTCTGTTTGCTGCTAGTTTATGAATAATAAGAAATAGGAAGTTGTGCAAAGATATTTTGAGGAAGTAAAAAGACTATCAAGGTTCAGAATATTCATTCCAGTAAGTTTTCTTTTATATTGTAAGATAATGTATCAGACCTGATTGACGAATGTTCAAATATTTCCCCCTTTTTTTTTTTTGGTGGTTACTGTCAGGATTGTTGAAGTTCTTCCTTAATCCGGTACCATTTTCTGTAGCTATTTGGTTTAAATATATGGTAGTAGTTGTAGTTTTAACTAAAAAATATACATAGAATTAAAAATCGAAGGAGTGACGGGTAGGCCGAGGAGGCTCGGAGCTCAGCGAGATGTGACTGTCCCAAACACCTGCATTCGATCGAATCCTCCTTTATCACCTCTTGCTTTCTCCTTCCCCCTCAGACCCCACCCCCATTCATCCCTATTACTACCATCCATCTCACTCTCCCCCCAACAGTACTTGCACGCCATGGGACAAGACACATCTAGGAAAGCAGATGATCTTAATAAAACATTATAGACTGTCTTTGATATCCCACAACTATGGATGGAAAAAATAATCTGGTTTTAAATAACACCAATGTTAAAGTAACAGTCTTACGTGAGAGCCCACAAAATGTCAGCAACACAGATCTTCTCCCTTGCTTGTACCCACCTTTGAAGATTGATGAAAAATTCAAGTACTCAGGTGTGTGCCTTGACCCAAAATTAAGTTTTGTCAGGAATATTACCAAAGTATTGATGGGAACCTATCAAATGCACAGTACTCTTTACCAGATCAGGAGCTGCTTGTAACCAAATGTCAGAAGGTTAATCCTCAGAGATATTCACTGCTTTTGCCACTAGAGTATGGAAACAAGGTCTGCAGAAGATCACCATTCACTATGCACCAAAAGATCTCCATAGCATTTATCGCCATGTGTCAGTTTGGACTGGGATGTGACAAAGGTAGCCACCACTGCTTGCTATATAGCAGCCTCAGCCTCCTGTCTCCCAAAAAGAGACACAACTGGAAATGGGCTACTTTGATATATAACTATACAAAGGAGTCTCCATATTCAGCCATGTCTGTTTGTGCAGTGTACAGCTGCAGGATGCAAAACATAGTACAGCCTTTCATAGCCATATTCATTGAGGCAGCATGCCCTGTCCAGTGGCACATCCCAGAACACAGGACAAACAACTATGGGCCCTCAAAATGATGTTGTCTGAAATGACGTCATTTAAATACAGATCTATATTATTATAGTGTATAGTAGAACATTGTTCTGTATAGAATTCCTCCCCTTTCAAAATACTATTATACCACAGTTCAAAAATTCATGGAATGTGAATGCACCCATCTGTGGTACAACAGCACTCTGAAACCTCTAAAGACTGCATGAGTCAGTTTTGTTTTGAAAGTGAAAACTTATGCGTGCACATTTTACACAATACTAAACACTATAAAAAATACAGGATGAGCAAGTTTATGCACAACCAGTGTGTTCTGCCACCTCAGGTTTCTGATTGCCATTGGACCTGTCATGCTTCACTCTCAAGGTCAGAGGGAATCAGAATCCCTACGTGGCAGAACACACTAGTTCTGCAAAGCTGTACACCCAGTATTCTCTATTTTGTATTGCCCTACTGGTGTATGGGTATTAATTGCGTGTGTGTGTGTGTGTGTGTGTGTCGGGGCGGGGTGCACACGCGCAGTGTCAATTGTCCAATTCTGGTGTACTGTGTGTATCAGTCATCGTGGCATTATGGTGCTCGTCTGCACAAACATGAGCTGGAGACATGCATGGTGACAGACAAGGATGTTGACTGAGCAGAGTTTACCAGTATGGGTTTGTATTTGCTATGTACATCTGGGAAAGAGATTGTCATCACTGTTGTTGCCTCCCGGGAGAAATAGTTTTAGAGCTTGTGCTCAGCACATGTGGATGCCTATCTTGCTGTGCGGATCAGCATCTGCATGTGTGAATCCTGTACACGTCTGGGAATGCCCACATGGGTAGAATCTACATTATGCAGATGTGTGTGCACAGCACTTTTGTGTGTGTGTGTGTGTGTGTGAGTGAGCACTATAGCAGGTGGTACAAGATGGTAGAGGCCATAACAGAGGAAACATTACCTGATTGGGCATGCCACATGATGGCCGTCATGCCCTCCGTGCTACAAAACCCTTTAGCATGTCACTGTGGTCCCTGCCAGTTGACATATAGTAGCATAAATCTTCCTTTCCTAGTGGCCGTTGGGGAGGGCTAGAAGGGATATTTCAGACACTGAGATGCTGGAAGATCAGAGACTGTGGAGACCATGAGCAGCAGCAAGAAGTGAGTCCAGTTGGCAGTGAGGCTTGAGGGACACAATTGTGTAGGGGCCCTGATAGACAGGGTTGAAGGGATAAGCAAGTGGAAATGTGTCTGCCCCCAGGATTTCATCAATATTCTCAGTTGTATTTGAATACCCAGGGCTTTCATTTTAAAATGAAGAACTGGAGACAATTCAAGGCTCTTTCCGTGGTCTGTAGAATTTGTGACATTTGGATTTACTTTGTGGCAGCATGTATCCAGATGTGTGTAAATGCTGCCAATTTTAAATGGAAGTGCTTTCAAAATCAGGTGCAGGCAGGATATTCAGTGCATCAACTTTGGACACATTTGGAAAACCAGCCAGATGCATGTGGGATGAAAGCTGTTGAAAATCCTGCCATTATTGTTTATTCTTTTCTTACAACTACAGTACAGGTTGCATACAACTGTCATGCCTTTGAATTGGTTTGCATTTTTTTAAGTTGGCAATGCATGGTATCTTAAATGCTTTTTTATAACACTTATCCAGCTCAACAGCAAATTTTCTGAACCATTTTTCCAACTCTGCTGGATTGTAGTTGAAGTTTTTTCACAATACAAAGCAAAACTGAGTTGCAAGTCATAGGCAACACTTTTGATGAAGATGTGTGCTGCATCCATGACCACTTATAAAACTTGTTAAGAAAACCTAGAACAGCTTATAGGTATGCCAGTGTAACGTGAGTTGTGCTAAAAGATGTATAATATGAACTAGCATGCCGCAGATGCTGCTGTCTGATCCTTAAGGGATTATGAGAACATCAATTCTAACTCCAGGCAGCAAAATGCAAGTTCTGCCATTATAAATATAAAGTGATATATGGCACCAAATAATGAATCTGGAAAAAAGTGGAGAGCAGAAATTAAAATTGGAGGTTGAAAAACAGTACATAAATAGTATATAAACCATGTCTAACATAAATTGCTGCTGTAACTTGTCATCAGTCACATTGCACCTCATTACTGTTACTTTATTGGTTGAGAGCGGAAGCGTCGCTGTTACGCAGCTACCATGCTATTTATAATAGCTCAACTTTACAATTGTATTCCCAGATTTAAATTCCCCTTTCTCATCTCCAGAGCTGCAACAAGAACTAATCTCTTCTTTACCACAGGTAATCCAGTTGTGTACATCTTTTTTAATAATCCAGAATGCACCCAATGATACAGATCCTCCTCAACTAACTTTGACAACTCAACTACAAAAACTGAAACTGAGACACAGCAGTTGTAAACTACAGATTTTGAATGTCTTTCATGTGGATGGTCCATCCTTACACAGCAGATTTTATTTATCTGCCATGCACATCTCTCCATTGGGCTAAACAGTGACCTTCCAGGCTGACTTTGTGCATAGCTTCACATGTGTTGCTGGGACTTAGGGTACTTGTGTCCTTTACTCTGATTACTGTGATCTTACTTCTCATCCCTCCATCCTCTTAACACCATGACTACCCAATTGCCACAGCATACCAATGGAACAGGCAGAGCTCCTTGGCCCACTACTTGGGTCCCTGTGACAATGGAGTGTAGCACCACCCTCCCTAGGCCAGAAAGTCCTGCAGTTGGTAGCAACCAAGATGGGAATGGGATGAATGACTGCTGGGAGCTAAGCTTACTGCCAGTCTGAGGTCATCATCATGAAGAGTGTCACATTTTCTGTTATTGAAGTCATAGTAATTTGTAGGAGACATATTTTAAATGATTTCATAGTATTTACCATTTATATGTTATGGATTATAGACACACTGGTTTTCCTTGTCTTAAAATGATTTTGAAAGGTTAATGGTTAAA
Source organism: Neoceratodus forsteri (assembly GCA_016271365.2). Taxonomy (NCBI): domain Eukaryota; kingdom Metazoa; phylum Chordata; order Ceratodontiformes; family Ceratodontidae; genus Neoceratodus; species Neoceratodus forsteri. The sequence goes on from JADMNL010000028.1 coordinate 262,716,795, forward strand.
TCGTTAGCTATTTTAAAGGTCCAAGTTAAAATGTAATTGTTAAATTGTTTTGAGTTTGGAAGCTGGCAGGACTGGGTTAAGGAGGGGTGACTGTTTGCTTGGAATATGGTGCCGGGGGGGGTGAAGGGGAGAGAGGGGGGAATGGTCATGGGGAAGGAAGGTAGGGGCTGGTGGATGGAGCAGTATGGAGCGGCATGCTAGGGGAAGGGTCAGTGGCAGCATAAGGGGAGGGAGCAATATAGAGGGGTATGTCAGGATGAGGGCCAGTGGCAACATAAAGGGAAGGGGCAACCAGTGAAGGGAGGAAAAAAGGGGGCATGAAGGAGGAAGGATCATGGGGTGTAACAACTGTGGTGCAGCATTGTTCATGAACACTCTGGAGGCTGGGGAAATGCCCGGTTTGTCTCAGGCTGGGGAGACTGGAGGCTGAGCTAGCATGGCTAAGAAGGGAATTGTCCTGGACAAAAGTGAAATAGTCAGAAGAATCACAGAAGGCAATCAGGTAGGGGACAGGAGGCAGGCCTGACCAAGGGGATAGGTGATGGAGGGAGCAGGTAGTGGGCTGGGGGGAAAGGCCCAGGACAGGGTACAGGGGCACAACAGGCTTGAATGCCAGCATATATGAGCATAGATACACAGCAGACTCAAACAGATACTGGCCCCTAATGGTGATGATGGAGCAGGAAGAAGAAATGGGATAGAGGCTAAGGGTAACCAGGAGTTGCACCAGGAAAGCAGGCAAAGTCGGAAGTAAGGGGCAGATTGGGCAATGGTGGTCCAGGATGAGAATGGAAGGGGAGACACCATGACGGAAGGGGGAAATAGCATGGAGAGACAAGTTGTAACTGACAAGGGTGAAAATGGAAGGGGGAAGGAAGTAGGAGGGGACATCCTAGGGGGAGAACAAAGAAGGTGTGCAGAGTACAGGAATCCAGAAAAGGATGGGTTGCTAGAGGGAGGTTAGAGAGAAATGGGAATGGAATAGGTGAGGACTGAAGGGAGCATGGAGAGAGAGATGAGTCTGGGGATGACCCAGCAGGGTCGAGGATACAGGGACTGTGGGGGTAGGAGTGGAGATGGGGGACCGAGGGAAGGTCAGGAAGAACACGAGAAAAAGCCAGGTAAGGGTCGGCGGAGGCACCTCTGGGTTAGCACAGGAAAATGCTGATAGTGTATGGGACTCTATTATTACAGGAATTCACTGGTTAAGAAAGGGAGTAGCTTTCAAGGGGAAGTCATTTTTTTTTTGTGAGCCAGGGATGGAGGTGAGCAGGGCACTTCTAAAAATTAAGGAGTGCATTAAGCCGATTGGGGGGAACCTCACCTGGTTTTACACCTTGGCACAAATTACCTGGTGGGGGAGGAGGTGGGAGAGGTGCAAAAGAGATTTATGAAACTAGCAAAAGGGTGCAAGGGGATGGTAAATTCCATAGCTTTTTCTGAAGTTCTACCAGTTCACTGCACCAGTATAGCTAGACAATTGAGAATCAAAGACTTTAACTACTGGCTAAGGCAGTGGTGCAAGAGGGAGGGCTATGATTGTACAGGTGATTGGGGAGACACATGGGTGGACCAGCATCTGTATGCGAGGGACAGGTTGCATATAAATGATGAGGTGGCCAGGATAATGAGGGGGAAGCTGCAAAGGATACATAGATGAAATACTAGGGAGTGCTTCAAACTAGGAGAGGGGGAAGGTGAAGATAGGTGTAGCCAAGTGGGAATGGCAGGAGAAACTGACCTAACTACCCTCCCCCACAGCTGGGGCAAGAGAAGCTGGAAGGGGGAAGGGGAGGAGCAGGGCTGGTGGAGGGTTTGCTAACTAATGCCAGAGTCTAGGTAATAAAATGGGAGAACTGCGGGCGATGGTGGCGGAGGATTACCTGGACTTAATTGCAGTTACGGAGACCTGATGGACTGAAAACTACAGATTGGAGGTGGAATTACCAGAATATGTACTCTACAGAGAGGACAGGACAGGAAAAGGGGGAAGGGGTTGCATTTTATGCAAAAGAGGGGATTAGAGCGATGGTATGCGGGGTTGGGGATGGACCAGCAGAGACCATATGAGTCATTTTAAGCAAAATAGGGGGGGAGGCAGTGAAGGTAGGGGTGGTCTACAGACCACCAAATCAGGGGAAGGAAGGAAATAGATAGATGGGTAGGGAGATACAGTAGATGGCCAACAAAGGGGAAGTTGTGGTGGTGGGAGATCTAAATCTACCAGATGTGGATTGGGAAATCCCAGTAGCAACCACAGTAAGGAGCAGGGAGTTGTTGGAGGCTTTGCAGGAAGTGTTTATCAATCAGCTGGTCATGCAAACTACTGGTGGGGTGCCATACTAGACCTGGTTATGTTGAATGGGGACAGTGTCGAGGGGGTGGAGTTTGGGGAAAATTTGGGTGACAGTGACCATAGGACAGTAAGATTTAGAATTAGAAGGGGGCCAGTTAAGTGCAGTTTCAATAATAGGGTGCTAGACTTTAGAAAGGAAGATTTTAGGAGGATGAGGGCAATTGTGCAGGAGGAGCTAGTAGGGAAGGAGGACATGGAAGATGTGGAGGAACTATGAGGGGAAATTAAAAGAGGAATATTGAAGGCAACAGAACTATGCATTAGGATGGTGAGCAAGAATAAGAGGGGGAGGAAATCACTTTGGGTCATAACAGAAGTAAGGAATGTAGTTAGGGAGAAAAGGAGGGTGTTCAGGGTATATAAAGCATCTCAGAGGGATGCAGACAGAGAGGTATATAAGGGAACAACTGAGGAAACTGGGGAAGGTGATCAGATGGGTGAAGGCATAAATGGAAGGGCATACAGAAAGGGAGGCAAAAAGGAGGGACAAGAAATTTTTCAGATATGTAAGCGACAGAAGGAAGGGGAAGCACAGTATTATGAAGCTCAAGGGGGAAGTGGGGGCACTGGTGGAGGGAGATATAGAAAAAGTCAATGTTCTGAATGAATACTTCACATTGGTTTTCACGGTGGAGGAGGGGAAGGGCCAAAGTTGGAAAACAGGGGAAGGACGGGTAGTGAGATGGACTCAAGCCCCTTCATGGAGGCCAGGGTATTGGAAGAAATAGGAACCCTGCAGACAGATAAGGCAATGGGTCTGGAGGGGATTCACCTGAGGGTACTTAAAGAATTAAAACAGGAGTTGGGCTGGCCAGGTGGCACTCAGGGTTGAGGCACTGAACACCACACCTCATGCCACACCAGCGACCCGGGTTTAGGAATGGAATCAGGCCACCTGGTGCTAGCAGGGGAGAGGAATGATTGACCATCCAATGACTGCTCTCCTTCCTCTGGGGAGGGTGGGTGCAACACATCTCACTGCAACGGCAACTGGCAGAGGTCAGCTACACTGTAGTTGCATGCATAGCAAGGGGGGAACGTGGCGGGCATCAGCACATACATGCTGTGACGCCATTGCACGTCTGGCTCCCCAGGGAAAGAAATGAAGGAAAAATAGTGGGGCAATCTTGGCAGCTGATGGCCGTGCCTTGCACCCCCAGACACGAGAGGCACCTTCACCATGGTGTGGCTGACCATTTGTGCATGGGGCAATTATCTGCATGACAGACCTGGTCCGGGGGTGTGGGTGCTGTTGGCCGGAGATCACTGGGTCCGCTCCGTTGGGTAGCAGAAATAGAAGTAATAAAAAAAAAACAAAAAAAAAACAGGAGTTGGCAACACTGTTCACGAGGTTATTTAATATGTCACTGCACAAGAGAAGGGTTCCTGGGGACTGGAAAAAGGCAGAGGTAGTGCCCCTACAGAAAGGGGAGGATGGAAGGAGCCGGGAAACTACTGCCTGGTTAGTCTTACCTCTGTGGTTGGTAAACTAATGGAGTCACTTATTAAGAAAAGGCTGATAAAATATCTAGAGGGCTGGGCCTCCTAAATGACAATCAACATGGATTCACATTTGGTAGGTACTGCCAGACCAACCTGACTGAATTCTTTGACAGAGTGATGGAGATATGGGACCAGGGTGGGGCAGTGGACGTGGCCTACCTGGACTTCAGGAAGGCTTTTGACACCATTCCCCACAGGAGGCTGATAGGCAAGGTAGGCAGCTTAGGAGTGGGGAGCAAACTCACAAACTGTGTAAAACATTGGCTGGAGGTGAGGACACAGAGGGTTGTGGTGAATGGGGTATACTCAAAGGAAGAAAAGACGATGACTGGGGTTCCCCAGGAGTCTGTGTTGGGACTCATACTTTTCAACAGACACATAGGGGACATCACAGAGGGTCTATGAGGGAAGGTGTGTTTGTTTGCAGATGACATGAATATATGTAGTAATAGGGTTGATACAGTGGAAGGGGGGTGGAGGGTATGAGGGAAGATATGGCTAGGCTGGAGGAGAGGTCAGAAAGGTGGCAGCTGCAGTTCAATACAAAAAAAGTGCAGAATTATGCATATTGGGCCCTATTCACAAAGAGGTGCAGAGCCGTGCGCAAAGGCTCAAGCAGCTCCGCACCCTCGGGAGAGCATGCAGGGACTGCATTCACGAAGCAGAAGTCCCTGCCGGGCTCATTTCCACGTCCCTGCTGCCCCCGGCACAGAGGCTCACAGGGTTGGGGTTGCAGACTTGGGTCAGCAGCCAATCAGCTGCCCTTCCTGGGTCCACAATGGATCACTGATGCAGGTATGGAGCCATGTTGCAGGGGGCTTGCAGAGCACCGTTCATGCCATCTGGGGGCATTTGCTGGCCACCCACCCCAGGCCTGACCACTGTTCCCCGACACCAGCGGCATTATCCTGAGCATGTCCAATGACCCCCCACCTGCACCAATGGGTCTGGCAGCAGCATCTGGAGAGGGCACATATCCATTAAGGCTGCCTTTCAGATGTGCAGCCATCAGCCCCTGCGTTTGGCACTTAGTACTTTTGTGAATGGTGCTGAGTGCCAGCACCACCCCCACATGGAGACCCCGGCCTGCCACTCGACCGGGGATCCGGTGCATGGGGGGGCATAACAAATATTTGTGCATGCCGCTGAGGGGGTGCAGTGGGTGTGAACAGGGGTGGGGTGGATACACACTCAAGTTTTGTGGTGCATAGCCACCCTGGCCTGTTCATTTATAGGGCCCATAGGGCGTAATAACCCAAAGACAGAATACTGGCTTGGGGGAGGAACTAGAGGTAACAGAACAGGAAAGAGACTTGGGGATCACTATTTCAGACACCATGGTGCAACAGAGCAGCAGGAAAGGCACTCAGAATGCAGACATGCATAGGGAGGGAATTCACAAGCAGGAGGAGGGAGGTGATCATTCCACAGTAGAAAACCATGGTCAGACTACACATGGTGGCTGAATCTCTGGCTATCCTGTTTAGCCAATCACTGGAAACAGGGGAGGTACCCAAAGACTGGAGGACAGCAGATGTAGTCCCCTTATACAAAAGCGGGAACAAAGAGGAAGCAGGGAACTACAGACCAGTCAGCCTCACCTCGGTAGTGGGAAAGATCTTGGAAGCACTTCTGAAGGAGAGATTGGTGGAACAACTGGTTGTCAATGGACTACAGGACCCAAGGCAGCATGGTTTCACCAGGGGGAGGTCATGTCAGACCAATCTCATTGAATTTTTGACTGGGTGACTAAGGAGGTGGATCAGGGAGGGCAGTGGACATGGCCTATCTGGACTTCAGCAAGGCCTTTGACACTGTGCCACATAGAAGACTATTACACAAACTGGGGAATATGGGTGTGGGCAGGACAGTAGTGTGGTGGGTAGGTAACTGGCTGGGTGGCAGAACACAGAGGGTGGTGGTAAATGGCTGTCACTCCACAGAGGAAGAGTGACCAGTGGGGTATCACAGGGATCAGTGCTGGGACCGGGTCCATTCAACATCTGCATCAGTGACATTGCCAGAGATCTAGAAGGCAGAATTTCACTGTTCGCTGATGACACAAAGCTCTGTAACAGTGTAGACACACCAGAGGGTGTAGACAGAATGAGAAGGATCTGCAGAAACTTGAAGAATGGTCAAGGGTTTGGCAGTTGAAATTCAATGAAAAGAAGTGCAAGATAATGCATATGGGGCACAAAAACCCTGGCACAATATATCAGTTGGGGGTGAGGATATAGCATGCACCAAGCAGGAAAAGGATCTTGGGGTTGTCATCTCTGATGACCTCAAGGTAGGGAAACAGTGTGACAAGGCATCAGGTAAAGCAAATAGGATGTTGGGATGTATGAGCAGGGGCATCACCAGCAGGAAAAGGGAGGTCATAATTCCATATACAAGACACTGAGTGAGGCCCACCTGGAGTACAGTGTACAGTTCTGGAGACCATACCACGTAAGGACATAGACAGGGTAGAGAAGGTTCAGAGAGGGCAACAAAGATGGTGCATGGATTGCATCACAAGTCCTATGAAGACAGGTTGAAGGAACTGAACATGTACTCCTGGAGGAGAGGAGGGAGAGAGGATATGATAGAGACATCAAGTATCTTACAGGAGAAACAGAGTGCAGGAAAACACTATTTTAAGCGAAAAAGATGTTCCAGGAGTAGAGGCATGGGATGAAGTTGGAGGAGGACGATTCAGAGGAACATGAGAAAAATTTCTTTACAGAGCGGGTGGTGGACAAGTGGAACACCCTGCCAGAGGAAGTGGTGGGGGCTGAACAATCACGGGATTTAAGAATGCATGGGATAGACATAAAGGAATTCTAGAGGTCAGGGGTAAGGGGAAACAGACTTCTAGGAAAACAAACTGAACTTATAAGCTCAAATGGGCAGACTGGGTGGGCCATAGGCCCTTATCTGCCGACACTGTCTATGTATCTATGTATCTATGTATCTATGGAATATGGGGTCCAGTTCTGGAGACCATACCTAGAAGGGGACAAGGACAGGCTGGAAGGGGTCCAGAGAAGAGCTACCAAAATGGTGAAGGGACTGCAGGGGAAGTCATATGAGGAGAGACTGGGGGAACTGGACCTGTACATGCTGGAGGAGAGGAGGCTGAGGGGGGTCATGGTGGAGACATTCAAGTATTTGAAGGGCATAAACAGAGTGAGGGTCGACGGCATCTTCAGAATGAGTAAGAACAATTCACTAGAGGGCATACCTACAAACTAGAGGGTGAAAGATTCAGAGGGGACATCAGGGGGAAGTTCTTCACCAAGAGGGTGAAGCCCCCATGGAACAGACTGCAAGAATGGGTGGTGGGGTGGATACAGTGGACAAATTCAAAAGAGCCTGGGATACATACATGGGACTAACAGACAGGGGGCAGGCTGGGGATGGAGGGTGGGGGTCTTCCTAGAGGTTTTTTTCAGGCAGACTGCATGGGCTGTGGGGTTCTTTTCTGCTGACAGATTTCTATGACTCTATGAATCTATTTCACCAGCTCTATTTTGTTATTTAGAAAACCTTGGTGGAGGCAAAATAAATGGAAATGCTGTTAAAGGGGAAACTTTATAGAGTATCTTGAATTCAGTGGTCTGCAAAACCAATGGCAGCATGGATTCATGAGGGGGAGGGGTGATGCCAGAAAAATATGATTGAGTTCTAACTAGACCAGGAAAGGGCAGTGAATGTTGCTTATTTGAAATTTGGCAAGGCTTTCGACACTGTGCCACAGAGTAGATTGACTGAGAACTGAGCAGGCTAGTGGTGGGATCCAAAGTGGTGAATTGGGTTAGAAACTGGTTAAGGGATAGGTGACAGAGGGTGGTGGTTAACAGCACTCAGTCTAATGATGTGAGTGACCAGTGGGGGTGCTACAGCTGTCAGCATTGGGACCAGTCTTCTTCAGTGTCTTCTTAAGTGACATTGCTGATGAAATGAAAGGGAAGTTATGTTTGTTTTCCAGATGATACCAAAAATCTATATGTAACCCCAAGGGGGCGCTACCCTTAGGGCTACTACCCCTGTCTGCCCCCACGGAGGCAGGGTGAGGGGCCCAGATCCGTTGACTGGTGCCTCTACCCAGAGGTCGGGGTTAGCACAGTTAAGACTACCTCTGTTACAGCCCTCTGGGCTACTGCAACCCCTCTTTCATCCCACTAGTGACTCGCACTGGGTACCAACAATTCTGTTCACCCGTACACTTACCCCACGGATAATATATTCCAGCTCCCTTTGGGCCCCCCTGTAAAGTAAGGCATAGTTATGTTGCAATCACCAGGCAGCAGTTCACCATTAATGTACACACTAGCCAGGATGCAGCTGTACAAAAAAGCAATCTGATTTATTCAGGGGGAAAATAACAAGGACAGGGGGAATCAAGTTGATTTGCTTATCACTATACTTATCTACCTAGAGCTCTGTGTACAGGCCTAACCCTTCAGTTTATTGTCCCGGGGTACCCAAACCCTAACGGCTAGTCCACACATGGCAGCTGGTTGGGGCCCTTAGCACAGACAAACATAACAGTCCTGAGCAGGTCAAAGTAGGAGGAAAGTTTAATTAGGCAGTCAGCAATACAATAGAGCACTGAAACCACTGTGTAAACACGCTGCAGGGAGCTACCCTGAATTAGTGCTCACAACCCCAGCAAATAACGATTCCTTCACCGCTACCAGGATGGAGCCTGACTTTCACCAGCCTTCTCACACATTTATATGGTAAACAGCAACAGAGGGGTACCACACCAGGCAGCTGCTTCCAATACTCCTTTAAACTCATAGCCACTGCGATACTACCACGGCAGCTTCCACTTTTCCCTCGGACCGAGCGCAATTCAGCAATTTTCTCCAGTCCTCTTATAGGTCGAGCCTGGTGGGTAGCTGTACAGGGCACAGCCTCCTCCTGACCGTCCGCCCAGCGGATTTCAGGCGAACTTCGCCGGCAGAGAAAGGGCCTTCAGGCCTTCACGCGCTTCCCGCGCGAACACTTCCCAGCGCAGAAGCACAGAAGCTTCTCACTCCTCACCAGCTACAACGCATCTCACCCCCAACAGCAAGGGGCTCTCCTCTCAGTTCGGGCGCGACCCGCTCTCATTGGCTGGCTGTACATGCCAGTCATTTCCTCCTGCTCTCAATGGTGCGAAAAAGCCACGCTGATGACCCGACTGTTAAAACAGTCACTCTTATCTCCTGCACTGTTTCCAGGAATCAAATCCACAGTGCTCACTTTATGCAGTAATTGCAGACCGAAAAGACCCCAGAACTATTGGCTGCATTATTTTCAAAACATTTACTGAAGCTGAGTGCAGCTCCCTACAGGGGACAATTGCCTGCCTCCTTTCATTACCCCACAGGGCACTTTCATTAGTGCAAATGTGCATTGGGGCATATTTTACACACCATTCGACAAAACAGTGCCAAAATACATTGCCCTGTCTTTTACTGGGAATTTTTAACTCTTCCTAGGAAAATAACACAGAACCACAATAAATGAGCAAAAGACACATTCTGGGCAGAGCACTGATACTATTATTGTTTAGACGTATTTCTTTATCATAGTCTGATGCTCAATCAGTCATTCATTTTATAGGTATATGGCAGGGGAGGAAAAGGAATAGAAAGAGGGAATAGCCAAGAAAGAAGAGGTACTATTATGGGTGGCCTACCCATAATAGTAGAAATTATATAAATAAAATTATTTAGAAAAGACAGAATGCTACTGCAGTAGACTTGAGGGGATCAGAAAGAGATGCCATAGCCTTTATTTAAAGGAGGGAGAAGCTAATCTATTATATAGACAAACCAGAAGTTTATTGCACATGAATGTTTGAGACCACGGAGGTCTCTTCTTTTGGTGTAGTGGAGAAATCATTACCGAGAATTTAAATTCTGTAATGCTGGTGAGTTCCCACTACACCTGATAAAGAGACCTTTGCAGTCTTGAAAACTCATCTGTAAAATAACTTTGGGTTTGTTTTGTTTAATAAAAGGTATTATTGAAAAAAATGTTCAAAAAATGTTGCAGACTTTCCTATTCAGTCATTTTTAGCACTGTAAAATTTTAAGTGCGCAGAATGCAGAAAAATGTGTAAAATGCATGACATCTGAATAAAACGTTTCCTGCATTTCATAGCTTTACAATAGGGCTTGATCCACAGACCTGCCAGATCTTTTCTGCATATATGGAAGGCCTGGCAAATCTCCAGAATACCCGCCCCCCCATGATTCACCTAACAGACATATTCTGAGTTCTCAATAGTAGGGGATGCGTCTCCCGTCTTCAACTGATTGTGACTTATCCCTATGTGTAAATGGGTTGCCACGCTGGGAGTAGACTTATAGGTGGGTATATGCATCAAAACAAAACATAACACTGTTTCTGCATCAGGTAGGGTGCAAAGGATTCTGTGCCATTATGCCACCCAGGGACATTGCTAATTGCCACCTGCCCCAGAGTAAAATTCCATCCTGGCCCTCCTCTGAGCAACTCTGGCCATGAGCAGCCTTGCCAGAAGAAGCCTCCAGCAGTCTAAGCTATAACTGAGGCTGGGTATAATGTCACAAAAGCAGATTTTGCAATCAGTACACAAAAATAACCTTTCTGAAAGGATTTGAAAAATTTCACCTGCTAGGTTCATGAAGAGGGTTCATAAAAAGACTAGGTTGAAAAAATGGAGTCAAAATCTTAAAAAATACACCAAAGGTATGAAGGTAAGTTGAAACTGTTCAACGTTCACTCACAACTTTAATCATTTTTAATATATTGACCCCAGATTTTTAACATAGCCCTTTGTTCACACCACCTCATGAACGTAACAGATATAATTTTTCAAATCCTGCTTAAAATGTGTTGTCGCACTTGTAGTGTGAAATTATGTTTCCTTCAGAATTTTGTAAGTGATACTTATTATTTTCAGAAAGGGGGGAGTCATAAAAAGACTTTGTTAAAAATGTGGGGACAAAATGTAAAAAAAAAAAAAAGAAAGTTTTGAAGAAACATTGTGTACCTGGCAAGTCATTGCCCCAGCAAGTACTGTAGAGCATTGTGTTCCCATACCATGACTCGAGTTTTGGGATGAACTCGTTGGCCAGCTTGGCGGCATAAAGATGGGGGGTAGTACTATCACACACTACCACTCTGAGCCCAGGAAGGTACTGTACAATGTTCTGTTGCACAGGCGACACCTTGTGATGGGCCGGAGATCCTTCCCTAACAAGGGGTTGCTGTGTGTTTTATGGCCTGCTTTTGCAATGAATTATTCATATCATTAAACATGATCACCACTCACTGTTTCTAAAAATGTAATCCCTTGAGCTGACTTGTTCAATGTACATGCTAGATTCATACTCTGGATGTAGTGGAATGAAATTATCACACATTTGTAATTGTAAATACCATAGCACTGTGCTAATATTTTTCATTTTTACATAGCGGCCATGGCATATGTCTGGGACCTTTTTCAACCCTTCAAAGTCCTGTATATTGCTTTAGAAATGAAAATACACAAGATAAACATTACTACTCATTGACTCTTTGCAAATTCCTTCTTTTACTACAGTACTATTCTGCCTTCACCATTCACAACAGAACCAAAACCTGCCTGATACAACACGCAAGCAAACAACAGGCACTGACAAATGCTTGTGATCAGCAATGGGTTTACAATGGTTTTGCTAGAGGCTTGAGAAAGGTTACATATGAACATATGAAAGTGCCAGCAGAAACAGGCCTTACAGTCTATTGAGTCTGCTCAATTATGCAGCAAGCCCCTCATCTTGTAGCTGCCCTACCTCCCTCCCCTACTCATATTTACACCCTCCATTCTGTCCCATCCCCTCTTGAAAGTGCCCACCATTCTACTGGACACCACCTTCGCAGGCAGAGTATTCCACTTGTCCACCACCCGTTCTGTGAAAAAATGTCTCCTGACTTCTCTCCTGAGTCATCCCCCTTCAGTCTCCGCTGATGCCCTCTTGTATCCCTCCACCTCCAAATCTTGAAAATTCCTTCCGTATTAGTCTTGTTTATCCCCTTTAGATATTTAAAGGTGTCAGTCATATCCTGCCATACCTCCTCTCTTCCAGGGAAAACATGTTTTGTTCACCCAACCTATCCCTGTAGGATTTTCCCTCCAATCCATGGATCATTTTTGTCGCCCTTAGAGGTGTTGCAAAGTTAAACTTCTCCAACGAAGTTCACATGAAGCGCCTAAAATTCACACTTTGTGGAACTTACTGAGTTTTCGGAACACTTCAAAACTTCGATTCGTGTGATTTGCACAAAATTATTGGCAGTATTTGGCTTTTTTAAACATGAAGTGTGAATTTCACTGGTGAAGCATGAAATTGCTGGCAAAATTTCACGCTCCACAGCAAAATCTGTCAAATTCGCGGCTGCAGATTTTGCGAAATAGCTCTGCAAATTCTGTGAAATCCATGAATTAACTCACAGAGTGAATTTTGTGGACTTCACACACCTCTAGTCACCCTGTGCTGCACCCCTTCCAACCTGATGACCCTCTTTAGGAATGGGCACCAGTACTGCATGCAGTATTCCAGGTGCAGCCTAGCCAGTGACCTGTACAGGGGAAGGATCACCTCCCTATTCCTGGAGTAGATACCCCTCGCTATACACCCCAGCACCTTGTTAGCTTTTGCTGCTGCCTTTCTGCACAGTGTTGAGTTGTTCATACTCCCCGTTATAAACACCCCAAGATCATTTTCCTCCTTGGTGCTTTCCAACTGTACCCTTCCTAGCTGATAGCTTCTCCCTTGGTAGTCAAAACAGGTCTACACATGTAACCTTATTTACAGATGGAATGGGGTGAGTCTTAGGTTGTCAAAACAGTTAGAAAGACATGTATTTTCCTATAAATTAATTAGTTACAGTGAAACATAAATTGCTCTGTTTCTCAGTATAAAAAATACATTTATTTATTTATTTATTTTATTTATTTGAGTTTTGGTAACTGGGTAAGTCCACTGAGACAATTACAGTCCCTTTTTCAGAGTTGACCCAGGGTTGAGAGTCAACCACAAAGATATAAGTGCAACACGCAAATACAGTTCTCATGTTACAGGGATGTCTTACTTTACTATGGTTACAACTCCAGTACTTTTCTATTTCCTGGTAAAATGCAGGATTCTCTGCAACTGTGACAGCCTTGCTGCTCTGCATGAAGGGAGTTGCAAATTGCAGTTTGTGAGCCACAGTTGAATGTTGCAGATGGCATTCAGATTTGGAATTGGCAGCCTGTTGGACCTCAGACATAAATTATCAGCACACTCAAATGGCAAATGGCAGACATGGTTTACACAGATATGAGTTGCAAAAAACTTTGTTAATACTCCAGTTAGGGTTAAAGCAACAAAAGTTGAGAAATGAAGTGTTAGGGTTTTCCTAAAACCCCACCCTCCCAAATCAGGCAGGAGAGCAGGTGTGGGGTGTGCCTTGGGCTTCTCAAGCCTAACTCTCACTCATCCCATTCCATCTGTACATACTGTAAGGTTAGATGTGTAGACTTTAGGCTTGAGAAGCCCAAGGCACACACAACACCTGCTCTCCTGCCTGGTTTAGGAGGGTGGGGTGTTAGGGAAACCCTAACACTTCATTTTGTCGCTTTGACCCTAACTGAAGCATTAACAAAGTTTTTTGCAACTTATTTCCTTACTTTGAGATAATATAATAGTGTCCTTATTTAACTGTGGGAGCGCAGGGTCCTTTTTACTCTGCACTTCCATCTCTCCATAGATGTGCACATATATATATATATATATATATATATATATATAGCTGTGGAAACACAGGGTACTCCCTTCCATTTATAGGACAACAGTGACCAAATTATCAACATAGCCATCTTATTACTCCGCCTCATGTACCGAGTACAGAAAATTTTCAAATCCCTGCCAAAACATAATTCTGCTTAATTTCAATGCCATTCTGCACCACAGGCGCGAAAGCACATTTTGGCCAGGATTTGAAAAATGACAGCTGTGGCATACATGAGGTGGGGTAATAAGAAGGGTATGTTGAAATTTTGGGGTAAAAATATTTAACATTTCTGAAGTTATGAGCGGGCGTAGTGAAATTGCAATGAGTGGTCATAACTTTGGCATATTTTCATATTTTGACCCCAAATTTTCAACATAGTCTTCTTATGACTGTACCTCGTAAATCCCATAGGTGAACATTTTTAAATCTGTGCCAAAATGCCATTCCTCACAACAGGTGCAAAACATGTTTTGGACAGGATGTGAAAAATGACAGCTGTACTATTCATGAGGTGGTGCAAAAAATGGCTATGCTGAAAATGTAGAGTCAAAATATTGAAAATTACCAAAGTTCTGTGCATGCATAGAAAAATTTCAATGAACATGCATAACTCTGCCATTTTTAAGATTTTTTTTTAACACATTTTCAGCCTGGCCTTTTTGGGACCCACCATCTCATGAACACTGGTGTTGAAATGTCATTATTCGGTCCCAAAAGGTGATTTTGTACAGTGACCATAAAATCACCTTTCAGGCATGATTAACAAAATAACAGTTGCGGTATTTGTGAGGTGGGGTTCCAAAAAGGCCATGTTGAAAATTGGGTGGAAAAATTCAAAAAAATGGCAAAGTTATGAACATTAGTTCTAAACGCCATTGGAATACTATATACAGCACTTACCTATACTCTTCAGTTCATGGTTCAACTTTGAAGAGTGCCGACCTGTCTCAGCCACAGAAGATGACAGAATTTGATATCAGCTGATAAGTATAGGGTAAGGGGTGTGTGGGGAGGTGGGTGCTCAGTGGAAGGGTCAGGATGGAGGAAGGGAAGTCAGTGGCAACAATGAGGGACCATTTTCTTTGTTTCAGGTGAAGAAAAATATGTCGGGGAATGGTTTTCTTTTTGCAGGTACCAACAGACATATCAGGACACTGGCTCCTCAGTGTCCCACACTACTGGGGGGCTCTCTAAATGCTGACATGGAGATTGGGCTTCCCCAATGTCAGCTAGGAGTTCAATAAAATAACAGGCTGTGGGGCCGATAAACAAGAATTATGGGGGCAGCAATCGGAGGGTGGGGGTGCCACTAGACAACAGGGACCATGAGAAAAACAATGAGGATGGCAATCACAGGGTTGGAGGTGCCACTAGACACCATGGTGATTGGAAGGGGGATTGCCACTAAACACCAGGGCTCATTTAAAAAAAACAATTGGGACAGTGATAAGAGAGTGGGGGTGCCACTAGACACCAGGAATCAGGAAAACAACAATAGAGACAGCAATCAGAGGGTGGGGGTGCCACTAGACACCATGGAAACTGTCAGAAACCATGGAAATGATAATTGGAGGGTGGGGGTGCCACTAGACAACAGGGATTATATTTAAAACCATGGGATTGGACATCAGTGGGTGGGGAGTGCTACTAGACACCAGGGAAATACTTAACAGCACAGAGAGGGCAATCAGAATCATGGAGAAAGATTCTGCCCTCACGAAAAAGGGTAATTTTTTGTGACTTGTAATATGAAAAAGGATTCTTTTTTTGTATCACAAGGTCACAAAAACGGATTTTTAATAGTAAAACACGCCCCACATTTTCAGAGCATGTCTGCAACTGTGAAGTTCAGATCACACCTAAGGGGCCATAATGAGCCAGGCAGATGTGGTGGGCTCCCTCCAGGATTAGTACTGTGCAAAACTGAGAAATTGCAAATGAAATATTTAGTAAAATTAGTGAATTTCATTAAATATTTTGTGCGTACGAAATGAGAATTTCCCCCCAAATTTTGAGATTTTGACACAAAATGGTGAAATTTCACTGTAAAATGTGAAATTTCACAATTTTCAGGCAAATTTTTGCAATTTTCAGGTGGACTTTTGCAATTTTCTGGCAAAATTTTGCATTTCGTTCCAGTGAAATATTTTGCGAAGTGCATGAATTTTGTGAAATATTTTTTGCATCGAAATTTCCAATTTTGCATCAGTTTTGCTGGCAAAATTTGATTTAGCAAAATCTCTATCCAGGATGTCATTTTTGTGGCTTTTTAATTTTTTTAAACAGAAAACCAGATGGCGCGTCGCTAAAAAGGATTTTTTCCTCATGAAAAGAAATGGATCTTGTGAGAATTAATCCTTTTTCATGAGATCAAATCCTTCGTCAAATTTTTTACCTGTATCCTGAAAAAATTAACCTCCTGTAGAAATAATGGGAAATTAAACAACTGAATAACTTTGCAACAGGTTAATATTTTTGCACCAAACAAACAATGGCAGTTCTGTTTCCCAAGTTCTTTCTACTATAAAAAAATCACACCAAAATTCCACACTGTCTGGGTGCAAGGTGATGAGGGAAAAACTGCAAAAAGGGCGACTTTGAACTTTTTTACACTAACTGGATCTCAGAATCCGCACATCCAACCAGAACGAAACTTGCCACAAGAGATCTCCTCCATAGGATAGCACATACCAAATTCTGTGCAAATCCATTGATCAGTTGCAAAGTTATTAAAGTGCAAAATTTGAGGTTTAACATTAAACACACTACTCAATCCTAACTATAGCAGCATGAGTGTGCCTGCTTAATACAATCCATATGTATAGTATATATCCACCCTAGTGGCAGCAGCCCCCCACACCAACTCCTCACCTAATAGTTGCAGTGAGGTCTAGTGGTTAGAGCACCAGCTTGGGAACTGGGAGATTGGAGATTTAATCCCTGCTAGAGTCAAATACTCACTGTGGGACATGGGGCAAGTCACTTTAAAGCAGCAGTGAATGGTAGTGGTGAAAATTTTGACATATCCTTTTTTATTTTATTTTAGATTGCCACCTATCGCCTGAGTTGTATGATAGATACCCTTTTATCCACATTCTGAGTCTACTTTACTACTTTTGTTTTAGAGCTGAAATAATAAAAGGAGCACTCCTTTTAATATGGCTCAGAACATGTTTCCATCACTATTCTGTTATTTTTGAACACCAGGGGCCAGATACTCAAAAGTTTGCCCAGTGAGCAAAGTGATTGCACCCTGTTTAGCCTGTGTGCAATATTCAAAGGAGGCCTTTGCATGTGCTAACAGGATTAGTGCACATAAATAAATAGTGTAAGTGGCAGGCAAAGGGGGGGGCAGAGATAGGAATACCAGTGCAGTGCAATATTCAGCCCATTTGTGCTGCACAATAGGGTTTACACAGACCACTTTGCATAGCACAAATACCACTGAGAAGAAGCCTGACTTACTCAGGGCAACCCTAACAGCCACCGGAGCAACCATAGCCAACAATCACATTGGTGGTGGGGGACCTCACCTGCTCCCTGGTGGATGGTGGAATCCCCTACCCTCCAAACCCTGGACCCGTTAAAATAAAGTACGTCACTGGTGTCCACTAGTCCTCTCACCATCCAATCATTGGCCCTGGTAGACAAAAATAACCCCTGTGTGTCCAGTGGTCCCCCCACCCTCCAGTCGCTGGTCCTGTTATAGAAAATAATTCCCTGGTGTCCAGTGGTCTGCCTGCACTCCGATAACTCACCCCAGTATTGAATAATAAATCCCTGGTGCCTAGTTATTCCCCCACCTTCCATTTTTCCAGTCCCATTATGTGTATATACATTCCCTGGGTGCCTAGTGGTCCCCCACCATCTGATTGTCAGCCTCAGTATGTGAATATACATTCCCTGGTGTCCAGGGGTCCCCCCACCATCAGATCACCTGTCCTGTTATATGTATGTACATTCCCTGGTGCCTAGTGGTCTGCCTGCCCCTCAATAGCCATCACCAGTATATGAATATACATTCCCTTGTGTATAGTGGCCCCTGCTGCCCTCCAATCACTGGCCCACCTATCATAAACTAACTCTCGGGCATGTAGTGGCACCCCCCACCACCCACCAAATCCTGTCTCCGTACACTGTCACAGAGTCCCTGGTGTCTATCAGTTCCCCATACCGTGGGGCACTCTCCACCCACCCTTCCAACCCCCCTTACCTGCCTTGCCAATGCTGCAGGAGCCCATACCGTGACCAGCACAGCCCTCCTCTCATCACCTTGGCTGGCAGCTGTATGCAATGACAGGGAGCACATACTGCCTCTACTGTAAAGAGAGTGTACGTACAGTACATGTGGTATCTCTACAGTACAAGGGGCATGCTCCCTGTCACTGCATACAGTGACTGACTGAGGTGGTGAGAGAAAGGCAGTGCCATTTGCCACATGGGCTCCCACAGCACTGGTGAGACAGGTAAGGGGAGGGGTTGGCACAGTGGATGGACAGTGCCTGTGGTGCAGGGAGTCCACTAGATTCCATGTACTCTGTCATAGTGTATTGGGATGGGGATCAGTGGGTGGGGGGGTGTTACTTAACACCAGGGAGATTATTTTATATACAAGGGCTGGCGATTAGAAGGTGGGAGGGGACCACTGGACCCCAGGGCATGTATATGCACATAATGGGGCAGGTGATCAGAGGATGGGGGAACTATTAGGAACCAAGGAATGTATATACATACAAAACAGGATGATCAGAGGATGGGGGGACCACTAGGCAAAAGGGATTTATTATTTGAAACGGGGGCTAGTGAATGGAGGGCAGGGGTCCACTGGACACTAGGGAATATATATTCACATACCAGGGCTGGATAGCAGAGAGTGGGAGAGACCACTAGGCACCAAGAAATGCACATACACATAACAGGGCTGGTGGTTGGAGGTTGGGGGGGACCACTAGGCACCAGGGATGTTGAGACTCATAATGGGGCTGGTGATCGTAGGGTAGACACTAAGGAGTAGTTTCTTTTTATGGGGCCAGGCAGTTGGGGTGGGGCCAGATAAGTGGTGTAAACCATCAATCGCCTCCCTACTAAATCTTTCCTTCTCCCTTGCCTCCATCCCTGACTCCTGGAAGCATGCTACAGTCTTTCTGCTGCATAAAAAGTGGTGAGTCCTCCACTCCAGGTAATTTCCTTCGTATACCTCTCCTCCCTACCCTCTCCAAACTCCAAGAACACATAGTTCTATCCCAACTCTCCCCCTTTCTTGACTCCTCTTCCTTCTTCACCCCTTTCGAGTCTGACTTTTGCAAACTCCACTCCACTACATCCTTCGTCCTCTGATGCACCGATTCCATCCATGCTGCAATGGAACAGGACCTTTTCACTGCCACAATCTTCGTCAATCTAACGAAAGTTTTCAACATTGTCACCCATCCCCTCCTACTACACAAACTGGGTGCAGCAGGCCTCTCAGCCTCTGCAATAAAATGGTTCAGCTCCAACCTCATGGGCAGATCACAAACAGTGAAATCTGATGAAACCATATCCCCACCCATCCCAATAATCACTGATGTCCCCCCAAGGCTCAGTTCTTGGACCACTGCTGTTCTCCATCATTCTAAATGACCTTCTATCTGCCTATTCAACTGCATCCATCCACATGTACGTAGATGACATAGCCCTGTTTGTCTCTGGGTTGTCTCCAGCTGAGCTGAGATCCAAGCTCCAACCTAATTTTGACTCGGTCCAGAAATGTTTCAGGTCAATTCAGTTATCACTAAATGCCAAAAAACAGTTTCTATGTACTTTGGCACTGGACCGAGAGTTTCTAAGCTCCCGTCCCTCCCCTCCTTCCTCATCCTTGAAGGGGACCCAACTGATGATGTGCACTCATTTCAAGTACCTCTGTGTCTGGCTTGAACATCACCTCCACTTCTCCCAGCACATACAGGCCATATACAAAAAACTCCACGCTAAGCGTGGAGCCCTTTAGAGGAACAAAAGCTGCATCTCCCCGTTCTTGATCATGGCGACATAGTCTATAAAGCTGCCCCTAGGTCCACCCTGGCCAGACAGGACCCTCTCTTCCACTCCTTCTGCCATTTCTCACTGAACTGCTCTCCTTGCACCCATCACTGTGCTCTTTAATCTGCTTGCTCCCTCCTTTTCCTTGAGGATTGCTGCCTAACCTACTCTGCCTCCTTCACTTCCAAGTTCTGTTTATCCTCCCTACCCCCTATCCAAACACCCTCCTCTCTCATCTTCCTCCCCCTCCTCCCTCCGCAGTTCTAGCTTTTGCTCCCTCCTGCTTCCATCTTGCAAATCACTTGCCGGTTAAGCTGCCTTCTCATTCCGCTTTCCTAAACTTTGAAATTTGCTCCCCCTTCACTTTCACTCTGCTTCCTCCAAACTCTAGTTAACCTCTGTACTCCACACCCATACCTCTCCCTCCTGTCATTGCCTTTAATTTTGCAGGGCCCTTTATTTACTGAAATTCCCCTCTTCTCCTCCCCTTCTTCTGTCCAGTTCTTTCTTACTTCCTTACTCTTTCCTCCTCCCCCCTCCTCTGCCTTTCCTCTCCTTTGCTCATTCTACCCCATCTCTCCCTTCCCCCACCTTTTGTCCTCTCCTCCCCCAATCTTCCCCCTCCATTCCTGCTTTCCTAGCCCCCCTTCACCCTGTCCGTAACCTTATCTTACTACTAATCTCAATGTTTAACCTCCACTTCTTTTCCTTTGTGTACTCCTGCCCTATGACCTGCTCCCTACCCTGTATGGAACTGGCTTCAGTTCCCTCAACTACCCACATGCAATGCAAAATATCTTTATATGTTTGTGCCTCTGCTCCTAATCACCCTAGCACATTATAATAAATGATATACAATAAATGATGTATCTACCTCATCTGCTTTTAGCTGCTCTGTTACCTGTAACTTCTACTACAGCTGTTTGTAAATATTACGTACACCAGCATTATAACCTTGTTACTGTGTTGCATTATGCTGTACATATATATTTTATAGTACCATCTTTATAACTTTGATACTGTGTCCCTCTGTGTTGTATATTTATATATTTTGCTTTATTCAGCAAAGCCCTCTCCCCTCCCCCCCATTATGCATCTGGAAACATGCTATTTTGGGACCAGTATGTATTTCCTGGTGAAATACTTTAATAAATCAATCAATCGATAAACCTGCTGTTGCCTCCCATTCAAATAGCCCCTTGGTGCCTTGCATGCCCAATGGGCTCATTTGCATAGGCCCATCTGAATATCACAAAGGGAGTTACCAGTGGTATCGATGAGGTGTTTTGTGCCTTACCTCCTGCCATGCTGACAACCTGAGTTTGGGAATGAGCTTGGGTCTGCAAGAGTTGGCAGTGGAGAGAGAGGGTCGAGTATCCAGAGAAACATAGAAACATAGACTTTGATGACAGATAAGAACTGCTTGGCCCACCCAGTCTGCCCATTTCACTACCTATTGGATAGGCACTGATCCTAGTTAATCAACAGCCTACTTCCTCCCACCCCCCACTAGAATTGCCTTATGACTGTGCCATACATTCTTAAACTCCCCCACTGTTTTTGACCCCATGACCTCCTCAGGAAGGCTGTTCCATGTGTCCACCACCCTCTCCGTGAAAAAATACTTCCTCACATTGCTCTTGAGCATCCCCACTCTATCTTCAGATTGTTACCCCTTGTTCGTGCACATCTCTTTTTCTGAAAGATGCTACCCTCTTGGACTTTGTTGATTCCCTTGAGGGACTTGAACATTTCTATCATGTTCCCCTTCTCCCTCCTTTCATCAAGGGTATACATATTAAGGTCTGACCAAGGAAAGCAGGTACAATTGGTCAGCTCTTAGCTTGGAGCTGTCAGGCTTCAATCCCCATATTTGGGCTGGCTCCTGAGGACTGTGGCCACTTCCTGATTGGATGCTACAGATCCCCATTGAGAAAGCAAGCACACAAGGCACCTTTTTCAAATCACAGCTCAGCCATTGCCTTGCTGTACTACTCTCTGGAAAGTTTTTTTTCACCCACTCCTCCACCTCCCCTCCCTCCTTTATTAAATACACTTCTCCAGTGATCCCTACCCTCTGAGGCCTCATACTAGTCAATTACAGCAACTTCTTAAAGGGGCTTTCTTTTCCTGCAACTTCTTAAAGGGGTAATCCTCTCTTGTGCTCAAATTTAACTGCAAAAATGCTGCTTCATACATTCAGCGTAGGATTTCTACTTATTAGTGTAATCATCACATACCGTGGGTCTCTAAACCCACAACATTTTCAACACCCAGGCATATTCAAAGGCTACCTAAATCTTATACATAAATTTCTAAATGTTTCCTTCCCACTACCACTTACCCGACCTGGCCTCTATACTACCATACACTGCTGTACTCACGTCGGGTACCAAATGCCTCTCTCGCATGAGTTTACTCTTTCAATTAAAGCTATTCTGTAAGTTTACTATTGCCCCTTTCCTCACTGTTTGGCCTTGGAGAAGAGTTTGAGAAACTGCCCATGCCTCAGGAGCAAAATTCGCCCATTCCAATTTCTTCTTAGTGCTATAAAAAACATGCTCCTGCTGCTACTCATCTGTGCTGGTAATGTCGAATTAAACCCCGGGCCCCCTCTCCATTTCTGCTCCAGTTGACCTACCTTTACTAAAAGGGTTATCATTTTTGCACTTGAATGCCTGCAGCCTTCTGAAAAAGCTTGATGCTATCAAAACATGGACCCTTCACTGCTATCCTGAAGTTCTTGTAATCTCTGAAACTTGGCTAAGACTAACCACCCTGGACTATGAGGTTAACATTCCTTCCTACAACTTGTTTTGTACTGATAGGAAATCCCAGGAAGGGGGAGTAGCTGTCTATGTCTGGGACAACATTACTGCAACTATGGTGGACATGACTACAGTCCCTGAGGAGTTCAAGTGCCTCATGCTAAGAATTCAACCAGCCAAATCAACATCTATCTGAATTAGTGGGTGCTATAGGCCCCCTTCAGCTGGCCTTTCTCTGCTCAAACATATAAATGGCATACTAGCTACCACCTCATCAGAAGTATCCATAATTGGTGACCTCAGCCTTGACTGTCTTTATCTAGTCTCCTTATCATTGAAAGAATTCTGTGATGCCCATGGACTTACCCAGATCATAAATGAAGCTACCTGCCCAAACACCAAAAACCCAGAGCGTAGTTCCCTTCTTGACCTAATCCTTGTAAGCAAGCCTCACCTCTTCTCCCACTCAGGTGTATTCTTTAATGACATCAGTGACCACTGTGCCATTGCATTCATAAGGTCAGCACAACTCCAAACCACCTCTTCCTCTAACTACATCCATAAGAGATGTAAATGGAACTTCTGCCCAGATGCTTTTCTCTATGACCTCCAGCATGCTAACTGGCAGAAATTTTACCTTGCATCTTCTGTGTAAGAGGCACGCAATGTACTTCATGTAATACTCACCAGAACCCTAGACCTCCATGCCCTAGTTACCAAAAGCAGAAGCAAAAGAAAATCATATCCCTGTTTCATAGATAACGTAAAGATTGACTTATGGCATAGGGATGCTCTTTGGAAAACAGCCAGAAAGTCTAAATTGGCCACAGACTGGTTTGCTTTCTGAACCACAAGGAATTTCTGCACGTAAACTATCAGAGTTGCATAGTCTAGTTATTTCCACTCTGAGCTTAATGCATCCACTAACTCTGCTACTAAGTTTTGGAAAACTTTAAGGGAGGTAGAAGTCTGTAGCAGGACTGGCATGCTTCCCCACAAAATTTTGACTAGTGGTACCCACACTACAGATAAAAATGAGATCCTTGACCTCCTTAAAAATCACTTTGCCACAGCAGGGATGGCTTTTGATATCTCCCAAGCAAATGCCATCAAGGTACAGTTCCTTAGTCAGTCATCTGATTGCCATGATCCAGAATCTATTGACCCTTACCACTCTTTCTCCTTCTGTCTGGTCACCGTCAAACATGTTGAGGATCTCCTTCATCAACTTGATACTAACAAAAGTGCGGGCGCGAATATGATTGAGCGTTTCTTCCTAAAGTTGGCCTACTATATTTTTGCCCCCCCCCCCCATTACTAACCTTTTCAATTTGTCTCTCAAGCAGGGCTCTCTCCACAAGGTCTGGAAGATGGCCCATGTCATACCTCTATTCAAATCAGGGGACCCCTTCAACCTAAATAATTGTCACCCAATCTCCTTACTCCCAGCCTTGTCAAAACTATTGAAAAAGGTGGTAAATGAACAGCTCAGATCTCATCTGGAAAGTTTTAATCTACTAAACTCAATTCAATCTGGTTTCCATCCCATGTATAGTACTTCCACTGCCCTTGCTAAGGTTATAAATGACTGGCAGTCTGCACTTGATAACAAACAATACATATGCGCCTTGTTTCTGGACCTTAGCAAGGCTTTCGACATGGTGGACCAAGATTTACTCCTGGTGACCCTGAAGAAAGCTGGAGTGGGCAACCTGGCCCTAAATTGGTTTGACAACTATCCTGTGGACAGAGAGCAGCAGGTTGAGGCTGAAGGAGACCTATCGCCAAAAAAAAATACTCCTTAGAGGTGTCCCCCAAGGATCCATACTTGGTCCATTTCTCTTTGCCATTTATATTAATCAAATTGGCACTGGCCTAAAGTCATCTAGTATCCATCTCTTTGCTAATGATACAGTGCTATACATTGACAGATCAACTCCGGATCAAGTCATTTTGGACCTCCAGAATGATTTCGACATCCTCCAAAAAAATCTACTCAACTTGAAACTCCTACTCAATGCCAAAAAAACTAAGGCCATGTTTTTCTCTCCCCTGGCCCTTCATCTCAAAAGAAAACAACCCAGTTAAGGTTCATCACATAAGCACCCTTTTGGGACAAGCCCTGGAGTTTGTGGAAAAATTCAGATACCTGGGGGTCTGGATTGACTACAAATTGTCCTTCATTGATCACATTGATGAACTCACTAAGAAACTGCAGCGAAGGCTCTGTACTTTCTTCAGGATCAAGCACTCACTAACCCAAGAAGCTAGAAAACTCCTAGTCCAAGCTACCTTCTTGCTTCTCCTAGACTATGCAGACTTCCAGTATGGCCATAGTACTAGCACAGTTCTCTCCAAGCTTGATACCCTATACCACAGAGCCCTTAGGTTCATTTTGGATGCCCTGTATGACACACACCACTGCTTCCTCTATTCTTCCATAGGCTGGACACTCCCTTAGCTTCAGGAGGCAAAAGAATGCTATTCTATGGACATATAAGGGAATCACTCATAAATTACCTCAGGACCTCATAAGCTGCCTAACTCCTTGCATCCCTAGTGCCTATTCTCTCAGAAGTCTTACCATCTTATCTCTGGCAATCCCTAAAGTTAAAATGCACTTTGGTAGACCCTCAATAAGCTTCACTCTTCCTACTCGCTGGAATAAGATTCAGAAAACTTTAAGGCAAGCTACCCCTGTCATGTTCTCCCTCTTCAAATCCTTGTTCCTAAGGACCTTCTCTGAGGTCTGTCATTGTTTCAAGTCAAGGTCTTAACATCACGATTTGTTACCGCTTTAAATTCTGGACTTAAACCTCAACCATTGCCTGAGGCATCATTTGAGTCCTCCCATCTGTCATTGTCCAAATCAAGGTCCCAACATCACGATCTGTCTTTGCTTCAAATATTGGACTTAAACCCCAACTATTGCCTGTGGCATCTATCATGTTCTCCCTTCAAACAGTCCTTCCTCCCTAGGCCATCATGTCCAACCCTCTCCTATCTTGGCTGACCTTCCTTCCCCACTCTCTATACCCCCCTCCCTTTCCCACCCCACTTGCCAGGCCATGCCTACAGTATTTATCAAAGGACTCTTACATCTCAATCTTCTTTGCACATTGACGCTAGAGGAGCTGCCACTCCTGCTCACTATGACTCCTCCAATGATGTTTACTGTATAAACTTTAGCTCATTACCTTACATCCATATATCTGTATCCATGCAATTGTATTTAAATGGCACTACCTCCTGTTGAACCTATTGTTATGTTCTGGTGCAAGTATCTTGTCACATGTGATGGTTATATGTTATTATGTTGATATTATTACTATGTAATTGTTATGTACATTCACTCAACCTGTGATGTCTTAACCCTGTTGCCAATTGTTTTGGCCCAGGTCCATCTTGTAAATGAGCTTGTCTCAATGATGTTCCACCTGGCAAAATAAAGATTTTGATTGATTGATTGATTGATTGATTGATTTTGGTCTTTCTTTGTACAACTTCTGGTACAGACCCTGCACCATTTTAGTTGCCCTTCTCTGGACTGCCTCCATCCCATGTATGTCCTTGCAGAGATGGAGTCTCCAGAACTGCATGCAGTACTCCAGATGGGGTCTCGCCAACTGTCTGTACAGAGGAATAACAAGTTCCTGTTTTCTACTGGTGGTGCTTCTCCCTTTGCATCCCAGCATCCCCCCAGCCCTCCTTACTGCCTTCTCACATTGTTTGCCTACTTTTAGGTCATCTGATATGACTAGCCCCAGGTCCCTTTCTATTTCTGTTGTTGTTAATATTTACCCCCCCCCCCACTGTATACTCTTCCCTTGGGGTTTTGTTTCCTAGACGCATTACTTTGCACAAAGTACTGCTCTCTTCTCCCAGTGTGTGGAGGGTGGTAATTTCATCCCGTGGCTTCCCCCAAGTAGAGGCCTGGAGGACAGCACAGTGTCAAAGCATGAAGAAGAGAGGGGCAGCAGCTATGCAACATACATGCACCTTCATGCACACATGCCTACATGTTGCTGCAGCAGGGCTCAGGGGAGAACACGGAAACAATGGGGGCTCGGGCTCCATAATGTCAAGGCCCGCTCCTCCAGGATCTGCACTGCCACACAAAACTGCCAATCCACACTGGATAATGGTGGGGGGAGGATGACCCTACCTTTCCGGGACCTGTCACATGGGGACAAGCCATGGGGGTCTCAACTGGACGAGTGCAGGGGGAGGTGGCAGCAGGTTGGGAAGCAGTGAAAACAGGACTAAGTAGCCCCAGCTGGACCCCAAGGGAACAAAGCATTATAAAAAAAAAAGAATGGAATTCTCCAGCAGTGGAGGAACTGGTGCACAAGGAGAAGAATCTAGAGGCATGTGAAATGACCCAGCAGGAGAGGGATTTAACAAGGCATGAAGTAGTGAGGTACCAGGATGTACAGGATACCCAGAAAGTAATCTTTTGTACCTTTAACTCTCCTGCATCTATCTAGACCATCCTAATGTGCATGCAAAAGGGACAGAGGATGTATTTTCATTTTAGTGTTCTGTTGAATCAGGCAGTCCAGAGACGTATATCTTGTTTTGAGTGGGATGGATCTTCTACTTCATTTTACAGCTGAGAGGACTGGGAGGTCATGTGACTTGTGACATGTCCATTTACATGTATGCAGATGATATGATACTCTTTATGTTTGGCTCCTGTGCTCTTGAAGTCACAGCCCAGCTCCAAATGAATTTTAATAACAAACAGCGCTGTTTGCGTGAAAACCAGCTGTCTCTCAACACCAAGAAAATGTACTCTATGTCTTCTGGCACCAAGCACAGACTTGGTAATCTCACCCCTCTTCCCTCCTTCCATACACTTGATGGTGCAGTGATTGAAGATCTCCTCCTTCAAGTACTTCAGGGTATGGCTGGACTGTCATCTTGATTTCTCTGTTCAGGTGAATGCAGCCCTCAGAAAGCTCCACCCAAATTTGACACACCTTACAGGCATAAGAGGAGCATCACACTTTCTACTCACAGCGGGTCCTCTTAAAAGTGATTCTCCCATTTTTGACTATGGTGACATCATTTACAATGCTGCTCCCAAGTTCCTCATTAACCCTACTGGACCCTTTTATACCCCTCTGTTGATTTGCACTCTGTAACCCCCTGTGCACTCACCACTGTTCTTCGTAGACCTCCCTCTACCTCCCATCATTTGATGCCAGGCACCTTAGCCACCGTGCCTCCTTTATTTCCAGATTTTGGTGTGGCACCCTTTCCTCATCCCTTGCTTCTTTCCTCTCTTCACCCCTTTCTACCTCTTACTCCTTTTGCAGTTCTTGCTCTTGCTGTCTCACTCTCCCCCTATGAAAGTCACTACTAGTTAAGCTGCATTCTCTTTCTGTTTCTCTAAGCTCTGGGGCTCTCTGCCCCCTTCCATTCACTCTGCTCCTTCCCTTCACACTCTGAATTCTCTCCTCTGTGTTTTTTCTACTCACTCCAGCAGTTGCTCCTAATACTGGGTTGGACTTCTGTCCACTGCATTAAAGCATACACTGACACTAGTACAGCTCCCTCGCCCCTATTAATCAGTCACTATCCCATCCCTCTTATTAGTGCATTGTTGCTCAGTACTTATTGTTATTATTGCTCATCTTTCTGCAATTTATTGTATGCAAAATTCCTGCTCGGAAGCATTACCTGTAGTTGCATAGTTTGTTATACTTATTTGCATATTATTGCATTTTCAAAAGTAGTACTTTGTATTTGCACTGTTTTCTCCTTTTCCCATTTCCACCAGGTTGCATCTGGAAATGAAGTGATACCAGCTCAGTATGAATTTCCTGGTAAAATGTTTGAAATCAATCAATCAATCAATCAATCAATAATCAATCAATAAACTTGTTCAAGCTACCATGGTGTGCCAGTGAGGGTGGTTAGAGTTGAACCCACAAGGTGGGATTTTCAAAAGTCTTGGCACAGGCACAATTTCCCAATTTTAGGCTGTGCCTGTGTTAAAATAAATACTCTAAAATATGTGATTGTGAAAAAGACGTGTGATTGCTGTTTTCAAATATTATGGTGCATTTATGCCAGTATGCCTACTTTCTGGCAAAAAAAATGATGCATGTCATGATTTTGATGCATGCATTATTTTTAATCTCAACATGTGGTACTTGCATCATCAAGCTAAACCATGTTTTATGCAGTCTAACTGCTTCAACCCAGGCCGTGCCAGTACACGCTTATCATGGTGCATGACAGGAAATGCATCTCGAGGGGCTTTTAAAATCACACTGCAGATCTCTTGGTTCACAGTTCTGTGCTTTAACCACTGTGCAAACTGCACTACATTCACCAAACTGATTGCTACCATGTCTAAATCCAGTGAGGTTTCTTCTCCCCCTTGGATATGCCCTTTCAGACTAAAGGGTTGCAAGATTGGCACCCCTCAAGTGGGATCTCAATATTGAAATGTAATGAACAGTCAGTTAATATATACTCTACACCCACAGAGATCAAAGACCAAACAGCTGATTTATGCATGCAGCTTTCTAAACTATCAGGCTCACAGTCTTATGCTTCGTGACGATGAACTAGCTGCACATTATGGACTGTGATAGAATTAGGCATAGTTCTGCTTCGCTTAACTTCTCCTCATGACAAGGACAATAATGCTTGCCCTGTTATGTATATGAAAACTTCATCTCAAGAGTGTTTTAACAAAGTGGTAGCAAGCAAGAAGTATATTCAAGCACCTCAGGGTAAATATGGGTCCCTCTAATTGTAAAGCAGGGCTCTCCATATCTAATACATTGACATTCCCTGCTTTTTGCTGTCAGCACTGTTTAAGTCTTGTGTCTGTTAAGGCCATCCCATTTATCATTTCAATCTGAGTCATCATTAGTGAGAGCCTAACTAATAAGGAATTTATGATCTGATTGCCATTATGAACACAAATGTACAGACAGATCTGCAGTGCTGTGACATTGCCCAGTTTCCTTATTTGGAAAAAAAAGATTGGGTGTGTTACATAAAGAATCCATGGGCTTTTATTTTTGGTGTAGAGAGAAGTTGTAGCTGTCATGTCCAATACTTACACTGGGTTAGTAATTTGATTTGATGTAAATTTTATACGTTTACCTAATTTTAGTAAGTGCTTTATCATTCTAGCACAAGGTGTTTATTGAAAAGTGCATTTCAAGAGAGGGAACAATTTTCTCTGACAGTTTAAAGGGTTTCCGGCTCTTATAATGCAAGTAACATGCTTTGTAGTTTTTTTTTCTGCTCCAGCAGTGGAAGTAATTATGCTTCAAATACTTTTAAATAAGCTGGCCCAGTGGTGCTGAGGGTTGAGGCACTGGATGACACACCTCGTGCCATGCCAGTGACCCAGGGTCGGGAGTGACTTCGGGTTGCCTGAGGTCAGCAGGGGAGGGAGAGAACTGAACATCTGACAGACTGCTCTCTTCTGCAGGGGAGGAAGAGTTTGTCATCCTACTCCATGGCTGCCCCCTGGTGGAGGCCAGGTGGCAGTGTCAGAGTTAAGGAGGCCCAAAAATGTGGGTATGTGGCATGCGCGTGCCTCCACATACATACACTCACACCACAAGGAGAGGTGGGAGGGACAGAGAAATCAGAAAATGGGACTGGCAGGCTCTGTGACAGCCCTTGCATTACCCTGACTCTGGTGCCCCCGGCTTCTGGATTGTGCTCCAAGGGAGGGAGAAGCTGGCCCTCCTGCCTCTTGCCCACTGTGGCGGGGGGAGGGAATCCATGAGAGTATCACCAGGGGGAGCTGGTTGCAGAAAGCAGGGTGCTGGAGTAATGCGAGCTCTCTGAGAGGGGGTCAGAACCTGCCTGACAGCCCCGTGTGGAGAACAAGCTATATAAAAAAATAAATACTTTTAAGTAACAGAGCACACACCTCAGTCAGTTTTGTACTTCAGCTTTTGGTAATAACAGATGAATGCTTCTATGATACATAGATACATAGAAATTATCAGCAAACATGGACCGCTAGGCCCATCTAGTCTGCCCATAAGCCCTAAACTTGTATGCAGTCACTGACCCTAAATGATCAATGGATTTTCATCACTCCCTCCCCACCCAATGTTCCCTTGTGCCTGTACCAGACATGTTTAAACCCCTACACTGTGCTTGCCCCCACCACCTCTTGTGGCAGACTGTTCCAAGCATCCACCACCCTCTCTGTGTAGAAAAACTTCCTCACGTTTCCTCTTAATCTACCCCCCAATTTCATATTGTGTCCCCTTGTTCTGATATATTTTCTACATTGAAAAGATCCCCCACCTGCACATTGTTTATGCCCTTGAGGTACTTGAAAGTTTTCATCATGGCCCCCCTTTCTCTCCTCTCCTCCAGTGAGTATATATTGAGGACTCAGTCTCTCATATGTTTTGTGATGCAAGCCATGCACCATCTTTGATGCCCTTCTCTGGACAGCCTCTGCCTTGTCTATGTCCTTACACATATGTGGTCTCCAGTACTTCATGTAGTACTCCAGGTGAGGCCTTACCAGTGTTTATACAATGGCATCAATACCTTCTGTTTCCTGCTAGTAATGCCTCTGCCTATGCTCCCCAGCATGCCACTGGCCCTCCCTGCAGCTTTTGTGCACTGCTTTGATTCCTTAAGGTCATCAGATATGATAACCCCTGGGTCCCTTTCCTCTTTGGTGACAGTCAGCACCTCCCCCTCCATTCTGTAGCTCTCCACAGGGTTTTCCCTACCCAGGTGCATTATCTTGCACTTTTGTGAATTGAACCTCAGTTGCCACACCTCCTACCATTTTTCAAGCTTCACCAGATCCCTCTTCATTTTCTGCACACCTTCTGGAGTATCCGCTCTGTTGCAGATCTTGGTGTCATCTGCAAACAGGCAAACCTTTCCTTCCAGCCCCTCTGCAATATCACTAATGAAGACATTGAACAGGATTGGTCCCAGTACTGATCCCTGTGGTACTCCGCTGGTCACCTCTCTGTCCCTGGATTGGACCCCATTTACCACCACCCTCTGTCTTCCATCCATCAGCCAGTTTCTAACCCAATGTATGACATTATGCCCCATGCCCAGATTACTCATCTTGTTAACCAGCCTTTTGTGTGGGATGGTATCAAAAGGCTTTGCTGAAATCTAGGTAGGCGCTGTCTACTGCCCCTCTCTGATTCACTTCCCTAGTCACCCAATCAAAAAAATATATCAGATTTGTTTGACAAGACCTTCCTGCTGTGAATTCATGTTGCCTCAGATCCTTGGCACCATTGGATTCCAGGAGTGCCACTATCCTTTCTTTCATCAGTGTTTCCATGATCTTCCCCACCACTGAGGTAACATAGAAACATAGAAACATAGAATTTGACGGCAGATAAAGACCGCTTGGCCCAACCAGTCTGCCCATTTCCCTACCTAATGGATAAGCTGCAGATCCTAGTTAACCAGCAGCCTACTTCTTTCTACCCCCAACCCCCTAGAATTGCCCTATGGTTGTCCCATGCATGCTTGAATTCAACCACTGTGTTTGACTCCACAGCCTCCTCCGGAAGGCCGTTCCATGCATCCACAACCTTCTCTGTGAAAAAATACTTCCTTACATTACCTCTGAGCCGCCCCTCTATCTTCAAATTGTGCCACCTTGTTCTTGCACACCTCTTTTTTTGAAAGATGCTACCCTCTTGGACTTTGTTGATTCCCTTGAGGTACTTGAAAGTTTCTATCATGTCCCCCCTCTCCCTCCTTTCCTCGAGGCTATACATATTAAGCTCCTTTAGTCTCTCTTCATATGTCTTCTGGTGCAGACCTGCCATTTTAGTTGCCCTCCTCTGGACAGCTTCCATCTTGTCTATGTCCTTACGGAGATTGGGTCTCCAGAACTGCACACAGTACTCCAGATGGGGTCTCACCAGCTGTCTGTACAGAGGGATAACAACTTCCTGTTTTCTACTGGTGATGCCTCTCCCTATGCATCCCAGTATGCCCTCAGCCCTCCTTACTGCCCTCTCACATTGCTTGCCCACCTTTAAGTCATCTGACATGACTACCCCCAGGTCCCTTTCCATTTTTGTCGTTGTTAGTATCTCACTCCCCATTGTGTACTCTTCCCCTGGGTTTTTGTTTCCCAGGTGCATTACCTTCACTTCTTAGCATTAAATCTAAGCTGCCATACATTTGACCATTCCTCTAACCTTGCCAAGTCCTTCTCATCCTTTCCATCCCACCTTGTGCATCAACTCTGTTACAGATCTTTGTGTCATCTGCAAAGAGACATACTTTCCTTCCAGTCCCTCTGCAATGTAAACATAAAAGACTTGAGAGGACCGATCCTAATACTGAACCCTGCGGCACCCACTAGTAATCCCCTTTCTTCAGAGTGGACTCCATTTACTATTACCTCTGTGTCCTATTCTCCAGCCAATTATTTACCCAGACTATCATCTTGGGACCCACTCCCAGGCTGGCTAACTTGTATATTAATCTTTTGTGTGGGACTGAGTCAAATGCCCTGCTAAAGTCTAGGTAGGCCATGTCCACAGCCCCTCCCTGATCTACTACTTTGGTCACCCAGTCAAAGAAATCTATTAGATTCGTCTGGCATGATCTTCCTGCTGTGAATCCAAGCTGCCTTGGGTCCTGTGCCCCTCTGGCCTCTAGGTACTTGACAATTCTTTCCTTCAGAAGTGATTCCATCATTTTCCTATCACTGAGGTTAAACTAACAGGTCTGTAGTTTCCTGCTTCTGCCCTGCTCCCACTTTTGTGAAGGGAATCACATCTGCCTTCCTCCAGTCCTCAGGTACCACCCCATCCTCCCATGATTTGTTAAGAGGGTAGTCAGTGGTGTCACTAGTTCTACCCTTAGTTCTTTTAAATTCTGGGATGAATCCCATCAGGCCCCATTGCTTTGTCCACCTTCAGTTTAAGAGTTTTTCAGAACCCTTTCTTCTGTAAATGGGCTGGTATCAACTTCTGTATCCAGAGTGTTTCTATTGCTTGTTTTAGGTACCTCCCCCTCTTCATTTGTAAATACTGAGCAAATATATTTGTTTAGTATCTCTGCCTTTTCACCTTCACCCTCTGCCCACCCCCTCCCCTTTATTAAGCCTCACTATCCCTCCCTTAGTCTTCCTTCGCTCCCTGATGTACCTAAAAAAGGTTTTATCCCCCCTCTTAACTGAGCTGGCTATCTTTTCCTCAGTTCGGGCCTTTGCTGTTCTCATTGCCTTCCCAGCTTCCTTTTGCTTTAACTGATACAATTCTCTGTCCTGCTCCTTCTGTGATTCCTTGTACTTTCCGAATGCTTTCTTTTTCTCTTGAACCTTCACTGCCACCTCCTTTGAGAACCATAGTGGTTTCTTACATCATTTTGTTTTGTTTATTTGCTTCACACATGTTACCTCTGTGATGGCAGTTTTATTATTCCCATTGTTCTTCCACCCTCCTTCCTGCCCATTTGCTAGTGCATTCCTTAGGCACTCACCCATTTAGCAAAGTCAGCCATCCTGAAGTCCAGTACTTTTGCCTTTGTATGGCTTGACTCTGTTGCTGTGTTTATTGTGAACCATACTGTTTGATGGTCGCTAGCTCCCAGATGGCTACCCACTTCTACATCTGTGATCCTCTCTCCATCTCCATTTGAGAGGACCAGGTCTAAGATTGCTCCCTCTCGAGTGGGTTCCAATACTAGTTGTCTAAGGCATGCCCCATGTAGGGCACCTAGAATAACCCCACTCTTAGAAGTGGCTGCTACAACTGCACTCCAGTTAACATCTGGCATATTTAGATCACCCATCAGCAATATCTCCCCTTTATCTGCCATTCTAAGTATACTTTCTATCATTTCCTTGTCCATTTCCTTCTCCTGAGAAGGGGGTCTGTATACAACCCCTGTGTGGATTGTGGTGCCATTGCCTGCCTCCAAATTGACCCCAAGTGCTTCTTCTCCTCCCTGTTTACCCTTTTGTTCTGTTGCTTTGATTCATTCTCTTATGTAGAGAGCTCCTCCTCTTTTACCCTCCCTGTCCCTCCTGTAGATAGTGTATCCTGGTATGTTTACGTCCCAGTCATGGTTCTGTGTGTACCATGTTTCTGTGACTGCCACGATATCCAGATGTTCCTTCTCTATCAAGGCCACTAATTCAGGGACGTCAACTTGGAGTTGATCCAAGCGGAATAAGGGCGCTTTTGTGAGTACGACCTGGCTGTGTTTCAATGGCGGTATCGATGCTAATTTGAAGCCTAGACAAACGGAATAATTCTGGTTCTGTTTGTTTCTGTGTGCGAGGAACTACAGGATTGGACAGTTTTACTCGTTCTATGAATATGTGTGGTCGCCCTGAAGTTTACGGTCTTCCTAATTCGTTTTTATGTGACTGTTAATCTTCCGGACCGGGACTCCACTGGGCTTTATTGGACCGTGGATTAGATTGGAACTTTTCCAGCATCTTGCTGGTGATTACTTAGCTACTTCTCTTAGAGGTCTGCGAGAAGAAATCTGTCTGGCCTGTCTTGGAGGTTTCGGGAACCTGTTACTTGGGCGTTGTTCCCCTTTGGTTGGCGCTTGGTTACTTGGGGAAACTTTGA
The DNA here is from genome assembly GCA_016271365.2 of Neoceratodus forsteri. Lineage (NCBI taxonomy): Eukaryota > Metazoa > Chordata > Ceratodontiformes > Ceratodontidae > Neoceratodus > Neoceratodus forsteri. Next base: position 262,751,813 of record JADMNL010000028.1, read on the forward strand.
CATTTGTATTGATTTTCATTGAGTGCAGGTTCTACCTGATACTGTGGAAGGAAAGATTTTAAGCCAGGCTATGCCCTAAGATGGCTGTGGTGGGTGGGATCCCCTGGTCCTTGCTACCAGAGGGTGAGGGGGCTAGTCATCCACCAGCCAGAGGGTTCGGCTTCTGTCTGCCTGAGGGACTTGCGGTGCTGGGGTGGTTGTGATACCGCCCTGTCTCTGGGGCCCTGACCCTAGGGGTAGGGTCTGTGGGGCTCCCCACGGCCAGCACAATCTGTGGGGTTTATTTTCTCCCGAGTACCTGCAGTCTTGGGCTATTGTTCAAGTTTGATGCTACCGTTGTTATTGGCCTGAACGGAGTAATATTTTGCAGCGATGAATGGGGAATAACTGGTATCCCATTTACCCATGAAGAGGTCTTCAATTTACTATTTTGCATATTTTTGACTTGCTTGTTTTGAAGACTTATTTTATCCATCGAGGTGACCGTAGATCGATCCTTGGTGATTGGACTATTTTATCGTTTCTCTGAATGTTTTTCCAAACTGAAACCTTCTCTCTGGACCTAAATACTTTGTCCATGCAGTGAGAGTGCTCGGCTATCATGCGTTCATGAGGAGTGTGAGTCCCTGCCTACTCACAAATTTTTATTTTATTATTTTGAAGTATTATATGTTATTTTATTTTCAGGTAGTGAGAGTGCCTGGTGCTAATTAAGCTTGTAGTGGGAGTACATATTTTCTTGGCAAATTTATTATTTTATTTTGGGTTTTTTATGGTTTTGTATGTGTTCTTCTTTTGTTTTTTGATTTTATGATGGGATATCCTTGTGAGGAGGGTCTCCCATCTGTATTTATTATTATTATTATTTTTAGTTTATTTTATTGTTAGTTATTTTTTCTGTTTTTGGGTTCCGAGTAGGTTTTGATTCTGAGAAATAGGGGTAATTGGGATTAATTTTATTTTTGCTTATGTTATTTGGCAAATTTGGTTTTAATTTAGGGGTTTGTTTCCTGCACTGATTTGTGAGAGTAGGACTTTATTAGTTTTTGAAGGATGTAGATATGTTATTATCCCCCCCTGTAGAATTTTCTCATCCTCCACTCTTCTGACCCTCCACCCTTTTCTCCCCTCCTTTATTGTTTTCCATCTGTCAACATTGTAGGGCTTTGGGGATTGCCCAAAGGAGGAGGGGATGGGGCGGGGGGCCTGAACAGTGGAGGATGGATGAGGGGAGCGCTCAAATCAGGATTGTTAGGTCCAGAAGATGCCCTGGGGCAAAATGGAGGTCAGAATGTAGGCTTCCTTGTCTGATCCCCATACCCAAGGGCACTGCCGCTAATAACGGTGGGCAGGTGGCTGCGGGATCCTCAGAACTCTGTCCAACTTGGGCGGTTTTGTGCAATGCCAGATCCATTGTAAACAAGACTGCCGTTGTGGCGGACTTGGTGGGAACGGTGGATCTGGCTTGCATCACCGAAACCTGGCTGGATGGTAATGCTGGCCCCGTTCTTGAGGCGGCTGTTCTGGCCAGGTATTCAGTGATACACTGCCCGAGATTGGATCGCAGGGGGGAGGGGGAGTTGCGGTCTGCTTTAAGACAGAATTGGATCTCACTAGTGTTCTAGTTGAGGAGACCAGATCTTTCGAATGTGTTGTAGTGGCAGGTGGGGGCTATAGAGTGGCTCTCATCTACCGTCCACCCGGGGATGAGAAGTCATTCCTTAAGAAAGTGGCGGACTTCGTCGTTGACCTGGTATTGGAGTCTCCCAGGTTGATGGTGCTGGGCGACTTCAATACCTGGATCGATGATGAACTCTCACATTTTGGACAGCACTTCCTCCAATTGATGAATTTATTGGGCCTCTCACAGGTTGTTACCTCTGCTACTCATAAATGCGGCCATTCCCTTGATCTAGTTTTCCTCCTGGGAATGGAAGCCTCCGGTGTGGGGATGGAACCTGTCGGATGATCTGATCATCACACTGTGAGATTCAATTTCAGCACCCCCTTGCATAGACCTACCCCTGTGGAGATGGTCAAGTACCGCCCTTTACGGGATGTGACTCCCAATGGTCTATCGGCGGTGCTTGACCTATCAGAATTTCCGATGATAAGCATGGATCCTGAGGCCTTGGTTCTGGCCTATAATAGGGCCATCACCGAGGCCCTGGATTCTATTGCTCCCATCCATGTGCGTCCTCTTTCCCTTCTCCCTCGGTCCCCATGGTTTGATGGGGACTTGAGAGAGATGCTCCAACTTGGATGCAGGTTAGAGAGGTGTTGGCAGAAATCTGGCTTAGATGCTGACCACCTTAGACTGCTAGAGCATTATCAACTCTACCAGTCAGTAATCGCCCATAAGAAGGAAGTATTCCTGTCTGGGGAAATTGCTGCTGCTCAGAACCGACCGGCTCAGCTCTTTCGAACCGTAGACAGACTGTGCAACCCAGCCTGTCTGCAGGTTTGTAGAGCTTTTTCGCAATTTAGTGTGAGGAGCTTGCTCGGTTCTTTGCAGATAAGGTGGAAGACAACAGGGCAGAGACCTGCACGACACTGTCTATGGGAATGGCCTTGGACCTGGCCCCAGTCACATGCCTTCTTTTTTCCTGGAGTTTCTTCAAGAGGCCAGAAATCGAGGATGTTGTGAGGATTGTCCGTGGTATGCGCACTACATCCTGTAGTTTAGATCCGGGCCTCACAGCCTTGGTTATGGGCTGTGGGGAGATTATCTTCTCGGTTCTGACGAGGATAGTCTGGTGCTCCTTAGACTCTGGTGAATATCCTTGCTCCCTGAAGGAGGCAGTGGTGACACCAGTGTTGAAGAAAGCTTCTTTGGACCCTGACTTCCTCGGTAACTACCGGCCTATCTCAAACCTTCCCTTTGTTGGGAAGGTAATTGAGAAAGTAGTGGCTACCCAGTTAGACAACCACTTGACCATCCATAGCATCTATGATCCCCTTCAATCGGGTTTTTGAAAGAGGCACAGCACCAAGACTGCGCTGGTTCAGGTGCTCAATGATCTTCTGATGGCGAGAGACCAGAAAAAACGGTCCATTTTGGTCCTTTTGGATCTGTCATCAGCATTCGACACTGTAGACCATGGGGTTCTGCTTGAGCACCTGAGAATCATCTGTGGGCTTTAAGGTTTAGTCCTCAGATGGTTTACATCTTTCCTCACTGGTAAAACTCAGAGGGTGGTATCGGGAGTGTTTTCTTCCGATCCTGTCTCTCTGTCATGTGGGGTGCCTCAGGGATCTGTGCTGTCTCCCATATTGTTTGCAGTGTACATGCTTCCCTCAGAGACATTGTAAGATGGTATGGGCTGGAGTTTCATTGTTATGCCGATGATACTCAGCTCTACCTGTCTTTTGCACCTGACCAGAATAGAGCACTCTCGGTGTTTAATAGTTGCCTCGGTGAAATCCAAGGTTGGATGAGGTCTAGCTGGTTGAAGTTAAATCCCGGGAAGATGGAGGTGATGGTTGTGGATCCTGGTTGCCTGATAGGGAGTGGGGGATAAACCATCCCTCAGGTTTACTCCTGGGGGGTGTGGAGCTCCCCACCTCTGAACGGGTGCGGAACCTAGGGGTGATTCTTGACGATCAGCTGACACTACGTGATCAAGTGTCGGCTGTCATTAAAGTTTCATTTTGCCATCTTAGGAACGTCACTAGGATCAAGCACCTTGTTCCATCTGGGAACTTACCTACGCTGATCCACGCCTTTGTGACCTTGCGCCTGGACTACTGCAAATCCCTTTACTTTGGGCTTCCTGGGGTTGATATCTGCTGCTTGCAGCTGGTGCAGAACTCTGCAGCCCGGTTGTTAACTGGGACTTCTCGTTTTTCCCATGTTACACCGGTGCTGCGGAAACTGCACTGGCTGCCGGTTCAGTGGCGGATCACCTTTAAAGTTGGTCTGTTGACCTACAAAGCCCTGCATGGTTTGGGCCCTGACTACCTGAAAGAGCTCCTGGTTCCCTATCTCCCGGAGAGCGACCGCTCCGCTCGGCCAGCGAGGGGTTGCTGGAGATTCTGAGGGTTATTTTGAAATCATCGGGTGCCCGGGCCTTTGCATTTGTGGCTCCAACCCTCTGGAACTCTCTACCATGTCAGATTAGAGAGTGTGCGATAGTGGGGGGGTTTTAAACAAGCCTTAAAATCTTTCTTATGGATTAAGGCTTATGGGGAAGAGACTGACTGATTTGGTTTGATTTTATTATTGTCTCATGCTGTTTGATGTAATGTATTAATAATTTTTATTGTAATTTGTATTGTAATGTTTTATTATGATGTGATCTTATAACTTGTTCTGCGCTTTGATTTTTTGAAAAGCGCATTAAAAATAAAGAATATTATTATTATTATTATTGTTACCCAGACTACGGGCATTGGTACTCATTGCTCTCCATTTTTTGATGGCTTTACCTTCTGTAGCAGCATCCCCCACTGACCTTTCTACCTTGGTCTTTTTCTCATTTAGTACCCTGTTTTGTAGGGGGAGGCTGGGATTTTTCTGCTGCTTTTCAGTGCCTCCCCCCTTGACTAGTTTAAAAGCTTGCCAATGAAGCATTTAAACCAATTGCCCTAAGACTTGTTCCCTTCCTGGACAGATGCAGACCATCCTGCCAGTATAGGCTGGTGTTCCTCCAGGTGGAACCCAGTCCCCAATGAAGCCAAACCCTGTGCTCCACACCATTTTTTCAACCATTTGTTAAACTGCATGGTGCAAAGTACCTCGCCTCACCCATGCCACTGACAGGCAGCACCTCTGAGAAGGATACTGTGTGTGCTACTTGTCTTAGGCCCCTCCCCAACTCTACAAAGTCCTTCTGCACTGCTCTAATCTCATGATGAGCCAAGTCATTTGTCCCTAGGTGGACAATGACGTCCAGCTCAGACTCCCGTGCAACTGTTCTCATGATCCTAAGGATGGCTTCCTGTCCCTCCAAGCCATGGCACCAGGCAGGCACCTTACTTCAGTTTTCCCTGCTCCCCCCAGTTCTAGCCCCCTAATAACTGAGTCCCCCACCAGGAGCTGCTTCCTTTCCCTGTGGTGCCCTCTGCCTCCTTCCTGAGGGCCTCCCTTGTGACAGTTGTCTGCACCCTCCTTAGTCTCCTCTGTGGGTGCATCCATAGAGGAACTATGCTCCCTCAGAATGGTGTATGGATTGTAGAGTGGAACAACTGACTGAGTGTGCCTCTGTTCCACCACCCTTACCCTCACTGAGCCCACGGTGGTCCAACTGCTGTGATGCTGTCTGGTCTGTAGTTCCCTGCTTCCTCCCTACTGCCACTTTTATGCCATGCGACTACATGCACCCTCCTCCAGTCATCTGGAACCAAGCCTGTGTTGAGTGACTCTGTGAACAGGGTGGCCAGAGGTGCTCCTAGTTCCCTCTGCAGCTCCCTTATTATCCTCAGGTGTATGTCATCTGGCCCATGACTTTATTCACCTTCAGCTTTGTGAGTTCCTCCAGAACTCTCTCCACTGTGAATGGACTGGTGTCCACTTCTTCCCCCCTTTTGCCTCTGCTCCCCAACTGTGGTCCTTGACCATCTCCCTCCTCAGTGAATACTGAACAGAAGTATTTGTTCAGTATTTCTGCTATGTCTAGATCCCCCTCCTTACACTCTCCCTCCTCCCCATTGAGCCTCACAATCCCCCAATTTTTTCTTCTATCACTGATGTACCTATAGAATGTCTTGTCCCCTTTTTTCACAGTCCATGCTAAACCCTCCTCTGTCTGTGCCTTGGCTCTCCTAACAGCATTTGCTACTTCCCTTAGACATTTAACATACGCCTCCCTATCCTCCTCCCTTTGGGTTCCCTTATACTTCTGAAACTTGCTCTTTTAGCCCTGACTTTGTCTGCTACCTCTTTAGAGAACCTTAGTGGTTTCCTTCTTCTTTTCCCTTTGGCCACTATCCTAAGGTATTGGTTAGTTACATCCACTATGGCTCCTTTTAGTTTCCCCCACTGTTCCTCCACTCCCTCCACTACCTCTCCCTTCTCTAGTGCTGCTCTTAAACATCTATCCATTTCACTGAAATCTGCCCTCCTGAAATCTAATATTTTTGCCCTTGTGTGGCTTGAGTCCCTGTCTCCATGCCAAACCACACCATGTGGTGGTCATTGGATCCCAGCTGCCCTTCCACCTGGACTCCTTCAACTCTGTTTCCATTGGTCCATACCAGGTCCAGAATCGATTTGTCCCTTGTTGGCTCGTGCACCAGCTGTCTGACTCCAATCCCCTGCAGGGATTCCAGGATGCCATGCTTCTGGCTGAAGCAGCTGCCTGGGTGGTCCAATCTACATCCGGCATATTGAAATCCCCCATCAGCAGGAGTTCACCTTTAGCTGCCATGTCATGATTTTCCTCCATTAGCACCCTGTCCACTTCCTTCCTCTATGCTGGAGGTCTGTAGATCACCCCAGTATGTTTTGCTGTGCCATTCCCTGGTTCAATGGTGACCCACATTGCTTTGACTTTCACCTGTCTTCCCTGTACTTCTGTGGCCTTTATGCCTTCTCTGATGTACAGGGCTACCACCCCCTCCCTTTTTATCTTCCCTGTCCCTTCTGAACAGTGCATAGCCCTGTACATTTATATCCCAGCTGTGGTTAGCAGAGTACCATGTCTCTGTTTTTGCTGCTATGTCAAGGTCTGCATCCGTCATCAAGGCTTCCAGGTCTGAAACCTTATTTCCCAGACTGTGGGCATTTGTGAGCATGACTTTCCATGTTTTAAACCCTGCTCTCCCTCTGTTCTTATTCTCTCTCCCTTGCCTGTTTCCCCCACCCCAGTTTTCTTGTTCATGTGCTTCGGCCCCATCCCCCCTTTTACACTTTTCGCCTGTCTGCTCCTCACTGCCCACTTCAGTTGTTCCTGTTTTTAACTTGTGGTTTTGCATGGTACCATGGGGGAGTGATCCTAAGCCACCTGCCTCTCCTGACTCTCTCCCCTTGGCCAGTTTAAATGCTCTCTTCTGAAGCATTCCAATGACTCACCAAGGAGTGAGGTCCCCTTCCTGGACAGGTTCATGCCATCCTCCTGATGTAAGGTCACATCTGCCCAGATGGGGCTCCAGTCCCCTATGAAGCCAAATTCTTCCCTACCACACCAGTCCTTCAACCAGGTGTTGAAGGCTTGGATGTGGAGTACCCTATCCCCCCCATGCCTTGGACAGGTAGCACCTCCGAGAATGAGATGGAATGTGTTGCCTGTTTCTGGTGCCCCCCCAGCTTCCTGAAATTCTCCTGGACTCTGGCTAACTCCACCCTTCTCTCTGCCAGGTCACTGGTCCCCAGGTGGACAATGACATCCAGCTCCTCCCTCCTGGCTATCACCCTAGTGATCCTATGGATTCACTTCCCATCCCTCCATGCAACACTTCCTGGAATGCACTTGATCTCCCACCCCCGCTAGATGTCGCTAACTTCACATGCTGGACAATAGAGTCCCCCACTAAGAGAAGCTTCCCCCTTCTCTGGGGTCCCCTGTCCCCCTTCCCTGGGGCTCCAGCTTGGAGGTCCTGACCATCCTCCCTGGTCCTAGCTGTGAGTGCCTGTGTGTGGCATTCCCGTTCTTCCAAAACAGTGTACTCGATACTCTATGTCTATAAAAAACAAGCAGGTAAAAAAATATTTTCTTCTGTAAACTACAGAAGAATTACATAAAGTCTGTTACAAAATACAGACGTTACCTAGAATCTGTTACCAAACACAGACACTTCCAAAACAGTGTAGGAGTTATTCAGCTGGACCGGTTGGGGAATGTGCTTCTGACTCCCTCCCTGAGCCCACAATGGTTCAGTCACACTCTTTCTGGGTGTCCTATAAGGTTCATGTTGTGGACCCGGTGGCATCTGTGTAGGGGTGGACGCCACCTGTAACATGGCTAACTCTGCACAGAGACAGGCAACCTCCTCCCTCAGCCCAGAGAGGTGCCTGCAGACAGGGCAGCATCGCAGCCTCCAGAATGTCTCCCTGAAGACTGCTACTCCACAACCACTGCACCACACCACTCCCATCATGACTGTTACCCTCATTACTCTTCTGCTTTGAAATGGATCCTTCAAGTTTTTTTTTGTTTTGTAATGTATATGATAGTTTTGAGCTGTGATACAATACTGGGATAACATAATTGTTAGAAACACTCTGGATTCAGAATTATCCATATAGAACTAAATGTCACAGAACACAATTTTAAATACTATATCATAAACTCCCTCTTGCATCTTACAATCTGGTTTTGAGCTGTGATAATGTATAGGGATAACATCGTTGTTAGAAACACTCTGCATTCAGAATTTTCCATACAGAACTAGTCACAGAACACATTTTTATGTTTGCTTGCATGCATGTGCAAGAAACATTATGCGGCAGCTTAGGAGAGAAGCGGGTTGTGGAGGTGTGGCAGTGTGGCAGTCAATGCCAGCACTGCAATCATGGGCATGACAGTGTGCACCCAATGTTGGCCCAGTGTCCTGATGACACTGGCTCTGCAGAAGTGCCAACAACTTGAAATGATTTGGCCACTGCCATAAGGGTCTGCCTTGTCACTGCAACCTCAGCAATTCCACTGTAATGAGGGAGCGACCCGTCATTACAGGGTGGTACCTCACCTGGTGTAACAGTAGGAAGAACATGGTGGCTGTATGCGGCCACCTCAGAGCTGATGGGGGAGCCCAATCCCCCTGTCAGCATGCCCCCGACCCCCATCATTTGCTGATGGGAAGCCCAGTCCCCATCGGCATAATGTCCTCACCCCCAAGTTTCTGTTGTGTGCCGAGGGTATGCCCAATCCCCCTTGGGATCATACGCCCCCCCAACAGTCTGTCTTTGCTGATCCCCATTGGCTTCAGTCCCCCATCCCAGTTCAATTTTCTGACTGGGAGCCCACTCCCAGTCAGCATAATGTCCCTCTCCCCCCAATTTGTTGTGTGCCGAGGGGGATGCCCAATCCCCCATTGGCTATAGCTCCCCCAAACACTCATGTGGCATTCTGGGAGCCCATTCCAGTGTGCCAAATATCCCTGTTAAAAAAAAAACTCCCCATGATGTTTTTCCTTTTTTTTTAAACCTGTAAAACAGAAAACAGTTCCTCGTTGAGTCAGGTGGCCCCTCCCCCAACCCGCACCCACCCTCTGCGCACCCTGCCTCCTCACACCGCCCTCACCCCATACTTACCTGCAGAGCACAGCACAATGATCTTCAGTGGACCGGGAACACATCTGCACTCTTCACAGCTAACCGTGAACTGAAGAAATGCAGTAAGCTGTATAATGGCATAAATAGGGTTTCTTCAACTTTGGTGCATATCTCGGGCATTTTGGGGAATTTCAGCACCAAATTTTCAACATGGGGTTATTGGGACCCCTCCTCATGAATTCAGTCACTGTCATGGTGTTATTCAGTCCCAAAAGGTGATTTCGCAGTCACTGCGTGGAATCACCTTTCAGGACTGATTAATGAAATGACAGTGCCACTGTTCATGATGTGGGCTCTCAAAAAGCCTATGTTGCAAATTTAGTGAAAAAATCCAAAAAATCACTGTTTTATGAGCCTGCGTTGTGCAGTATCCATACATGCTCGTAACTTTCTGAATCTGTAATATTTTCACCCTATATTTTTAACATTGGCATTTTTCCACATCTCCTTATGAACAGCTGTCATTTTACACATCCTGACTGAAATGTGTTTTCGCACTTCCAGCGCAGAATAGCACAGTTGTTGTGGGAAATCGGTTTTAGGGACAGATTGAGAAAACGACAGTGACACCGTTCATGAGCAAAGGTCCTAAAATGCCTATGTTGAAAATTTGGTGATGAAAGTCCATAAAATGACTGTGTTACAAGCATGCATTGCGCAGTTTCCACACACCCTTGTAACTTCACAAATTTGCAATATTTTCATGCGAGATTTTCAACACTGCCATTTTTTTATGCCTCATATTGAACAGTACAGCTGTCATTCTTCACATCCCAGCTGAAATGTGTTTTCTCACTTCTGGCGCAGAATAGCATGGTTACAGTGGGAAATCTGTGTTTGGGACAGATTAACAACAAGCGAATGAGAGAGGGGGAGTGAGCGAGCTCAACAGACCTCTGTCGGGACTGCTGTGGATTTCTTTGTGGGCAGAAAAAGGCTCCAACGCAGGCAGGAGTTCAGTACAAAAGGGCAGCCTGCAAAGCCATGAGAAACAGAATGAGTGTGGGGGGGAGTGAGCGAGCTAAACTGAGCTTTGCTGGGACTGCTGCAGATTTCTTTGTAGGCAGAAAAAGGCGACAATGCAGGTAGGAGCCCAGTACAAAAGGGCAGCCTGCAGCGCCAGGAGAAACAGAACGAGTGAGTGAGAGAGGGGGAGTGAGTGAGCTCAACAGAGCTCTGTCGAGAATACTGCAGATTTCTTTGTGGGCAGTAAAAAGCGCCAATGTAGGCAGGAGCCCAGTACAAAAGGGTAGCCTGCAGCACTGGGAGAAACAGAATGAGTGAGTGAGAGAAGGGGAGTGAGCGAGCTCAACGGAACTCTGTCAGGACTAATGCAAATGTCTTTGTGGGCAGAAAAAGATGCCAACGCAGGCAGGAGTGCAGTACAAAAGGGCAGCCTGCAGTGCCAGGAGAAACAGAATGAGCGAGTGAGAGAGGGGGAGTGAGCGAGCTCAACAGAGCTCTGTCAGGACTGCTTGGATTTCTTTGTGGGCAGAAAAAGGCACCAATGCAGGCAGGAGCCCAGTAGAAAAAGGTGGCCTGCAGTGCTGGGAGAAACAGGATGAGCGAGTGAGAGAGGAGGAGTGAGCAAGCTCAACAGAGCTCTGTCGGGACTGCTGTGGATTTCTTTGTGGGCAGAAAAAGGCACCAATGCAGGTAGGAGTTCAGTACAAAAGGGCAGCCTGCAACACCATGAGAAACAGAATGAGTGAGAGAGGGGGAGTGAGCGAGCTAAATGGAGCTTTGTCAAGACTGCTGCGGATTTCTTTGTAGGCAGAAAAAAGACACAAATGCAGGTAGGAGTCCAGTACAAAAGGGCAGCCTGCAGCGCCAGGAGAAACAGAATGAGTGAGTGAGAGAGGGGGAGTGAGCGAGCTAAATGGAGCTCTGTCAGGAATACTGCAGATTTCTTTGTGGGCAGAAAAAGATGCCAACGCACGCAGGAGCCCAGTACAAAAGGGCAGCCTGCAGCGCTGGGAGGAACCGAATGAGTGAGTGAGAGAAGGGGAGTGAGCAAGCTCAACGGAACTCTATTGGGACTGCTGCAGATTTCTTTGTGGGCAGAAAAAGGTGCCAATGCAGGCAGGAGCCTAGTAACAAAAGGGCAGCCTGCAGTGCTGGGAGGAACTGAACGAGTGAGTGAGAGAAGGGGAGTGAGCAAGCTCAATGGAGCTCTGTCGGGACTGCTTGGATTTCTTTGTGGGCAGAAAAAGGCACTAATGCAGGCAGGAGCCCAGTACAAAAGGGCAGCCTACAGCATTGGGAGAAACAGAACGAGTGAGTGAGAGAGGAGGAATGAGCAAGCTCAACGGGGCTCTGTTGGGACTTTAGAGTTGCCCACCCACCAGCTCAGGGTCTTGTGTGGTCCTATGTTACAGCACAGTCTCTGGGGTGGAGACAAAGCAATGACTGGATACTTTTACGACTGCTGTAATAATACAGATTTAGTTGTTCCGTTTATTTCTCTAACTGAGCTAAGTACTGAGCTATACTGTTAGGATTGCTATAAAAATACATATTTATTTGTTCTGTTTATTTCTTTAACTGAGCTGAGCAATACTTGGAGTGCAATACAATTTCTGACTGGGCTAAGTGAAACTATGAGGGCTGAGAACAAAATGTATGGCAGCTGAGGGGGAAAAAATAGACAAGGAGGCTTTAGGATTGCTACAGTAATACAGTATCTAACGGATGAGATTTGAGACTCAATTAACCCGGTCGGCAAAAGAGCAGTAGGGGGACTAATGTGGGGGGAACCAGGAATATGAGTTAATAGGGCCCTAACAGTTGTAGTAGGGTACAGAAAATGGGAGTAAGAGCCCGTAACATAAGATGGGGGCCAAAATGGGGCAGGTGCCACATGTCAATAGGGCAGGCATCTTTGGAAGGGTGTGGGTCTGCTATGATCCTGGATTGGGCTTGGAAGATGGGGAGTGGAGGTTAGGGAGGAGTCTAAGTGGCAGGGCCGATGAGTATGGTAGTCATCCTGGCTGGGGGGGTATAGGGGATGGCAAAGGGAGATGGGGGAAGAACAAATAGGGACTGAAACTGACCCCAGTATCAGATACACTAGCAGAAAACAGAGAAGAAGGGAGGGGGAGCTAAGGTGAGAGGGGCCTCCTGATGGGGAGGAAGAGACCACGAGACATGCTAAGGGAGGCAGATGGCTGTGAATAGGGGAGGGACCAGGGGTGGGACATGGGAGTAGGAGGGAACAAGTAGGAGGGGGAACTGAAAGGGGAAGAGATGTAGGAGGGTATCGACAAGGAATAGATTCAAACCTCTGCTATGGGAGAGAGGGGCGGGAGCAGGGTGGGACATGGGGGTACTGGAGGGGAACAAGTAGGAGGGGGAACTGAAAGGGGAAGAGATGTAGGAGGGTATCGATAAGGAATAGATTCAAACCTCTGCTATGGGAGAGGGGGGCGGGAGCAAGAACATACTGAAGGGGGGAGGACAAGCGGGGCATGAGAGCGATGGCAACAGGTAGGGAAAGAGATAGTGAGGACAAAAGGGTAAAAGGGGGGCTAGTAAGGAAGGAGGGGTGACTGGAGAAAAGAAGGTTATGAGAAGGGGAAGGATGGGAGGGGCATCACTCTCTGAGTCGAAGGGAATGGGGACTCTAAAGCGACAACAACGGTGATAGGAGAGGGGTTGGAAATTAGCAGGGAAGGAAGGGAGGTCAACATGGGAAGCTCAGTAGGAAGTAGTCAGGTTGGGAAGGGGATCAAAGGGGATGGGAGGAATAAGGCAGAGAAAAGGGGTGAGGCAGAAGTAGGGGGTGCAGATACAGAAGTCACAGAGGGTGCAGCTGGTCGGGGTAAGGGGCAGGAAGAATGATACTGGAGTGGTGGAAGGGGCATTAGAAGGGAAAGGGGTAAGGGATGGGGGGTGCTTGTCCTGGGGGATTCTATACTGAAAGGGCTGAGATGGGGCAGAAAGGGGGGAAGGCACTGATGTATTTGGGTTGAAGCTATCCCCGGGTTGACTGCAGGAGGGGCAGGCACTGCTCAAATGTGCAGCGAGGGGGAGGAGGAAACCTCATTTACTGTTGCATGTGGATACAAACGACTTGGCAGGGGAAACTGTGGAAGTCATGAGGGGAGGTTCTAGGAGTTGGGCAGGCAGTGTGAGAGCATGGGGGAGTCAGTGGCATTCTCTGAGGTACTCTCAGTACTATGTGCAAGCATGGGGAGGAAGGGTAGGATCGAGGAATTCAACAAGTGGCTCATGGATTGGTGCCACACAAAAAATTATGGGTTGGTGACTAACTGAGGTATGGTCTGGAGGAATAGCGACTTGTACATGGTGGACAGGCTACACTTGAGCAGGGAGGGGATGGGAGTATTAAAGGCGGGATTAGAGGGGTATATCTCTACTAAGGTGGATTTAAACTAGTGGGAGAGAGAGGCCAAAAGACTGAGGTTGGCAGAAAGGTCCGGACAGGGGAGCCTAATGAGCCCACCCCCTAGATATACGTAAAGTCAGAGGCATAGTAACCCTGGGAGGGGGTGGGCAAAGTGGTCTGAGTGTAATACAGAAAACACCACCACCTGGTAAGAATAACAGGGAGAAAGGGTGCGCACTACCAGGAGGAGGGACATAGACCAAGGAGAAGAGTGAGGAGAAGGAGGGGTACAGGTGGAAGGTGGTCTTTCTCAACACAAGAAGCCTGGGGAACAAAATTGCAGAGTTTCAGGCACTCCTTTCAGAAGGGAAGGTGGACACTGCTGCAGTGACAGAGACATGGGCCACAGAGTACCATGATTGGGACTCGGCAATCCCAGGGTACAGGATATACAGCAGGGACCAGGGGGTTGGAAGGGGGGTTGCACTCTATGTGAGGGAAGGGATAATGCATAACGGATGAGGGAGAAGAGGAGAGGACAGAGGCACTTTGGGTAGAACTCCTGGACTCCAAGGGCAGAAAACTGAGGCTGGGAGTGGTGTACAGACCACCAGCCCAATCCGGGGAACTGGATGGGGAGTTGGCAGAGCAGATAAGGAGGGTCTGTTGAAGGGGGAGTGTGGTGATAGTGGGGGATTTTAATCTACCAGGGGTTGACTGGAGCACCCTGGCCACTAGCAGTACCAGGGAGCAGGTGCTCGTTGATGTATTTCAGGACGTCCTTCTGATGCAATTGGTAAGTGGGCCTACAAGGCTTGGTAGCACTTTGGACCTAGTACTGGCAAATGGGGAGGCAGTGAGGAAGGTAAGGGTGGAGGATCCACTAGCGGGTAGCAACCACTAAACAGTGTAGCTCGTTCTTCGCTGGGCAGGGAGACAGGAGGCACAGGTACTAAGGTGGTGGACTTTAGTAGGCTGGACTTTGGGAGGATGGGAGCAATGCTGTGAGGGAGACTCCAGGATATAAGCAGGGCCCCGATTTTTCTGCAGCACATCGGAGAAAAGTTCTCTTGACAGGGTTCTCATTGCCATAGAACTTCTGCGGCACTCAACACCAATTTCTGTGGCAATTCTACATTTTTACCCTTAATTTTTTTTCCTTTTTTGTTTTTTTTTGCCATATTCGACATAATGCATGTCAGAACACAGTCATTTTATGGGTGTTTGTCAAATTTTCAACATAGCCAGTTTAAGACCTCTGCTCATGAACAGTATCACTGTGATTTTATTAATCTGTCCGGAAATTGATTTCGCACACCGACTGCGCCATTCTGCGCTACAAGGGTGGAAACACATTTTGGGTGAGATGTGAAAAATGACAGCTGTACTACTCATAAGACAGTGTGGTGAAATGGCAATGTTGAAACTCTGGAGTGAAAATATTGAAATTTCGCGAACTTACGAGCCTGCGTAGGAACTGCGCAACGCACGCTCGTTAAACAGTCATTTTTGGAATTTTTTTCACCAAATTTTCAACATAGCCATTTCAAGACCTCTGCTCATGAACAGTGTCACTGTGATTTTCTTAATTTGTCCCGTACATTGATTTCGCACACCGACTGCGCCATTCTGTGCTACAAGGGTGAAAACACATTTTGGGTGAGATGTGAAAAATGACAGCTGTACTACTCATAAGACAGTGTAGTGAAATGGCAATGTTGAAACTCTGGAGTGAAAATATTGAAATTCTGCGAACTTACAAGCCTGCGTAGGAACTGCACAACGCACGCTCGTTAAACAGTGATTTTTTTGAATTTTGGCACCAAATTTTCAACATGGGGGTTTTGGGCCTCCTTCTCATGAATGATGTCACTGTCATGGCAGTATTCAGTCCCAAAGGGTGATTTCGCAGTCACTGCACAGTCACTGTGCGAAATCACCCTTTGAGCCCGGCAGCCATGACAGTGACATCATTCGTAAGGGGTCCAAAAACCCATGTTGAAATCTAATTAACAAGTCCAAAATGCCTGAGATATAATAAAGTTGAACCCTCCTATCTAGCCCATTATACAGCTTACGGCATTTCCTCAGTTGCATTACGCCTTTGAAGAGTGCAGGCGTGTTCCTGGTCCCGAAGATCGGGCATGCCAGAGTCCAGAGGCATGGGGTGGGGTGTGGGAGTCTGGGTGCGAGGGTGGGTGCGGGATGTGGGAGGGGGCCGGAGATGCACCGTGGGACAGTTTGTTTTACAGGAAAAAAAAAAGACGTCGCAGGACCGCTTCCGCTGGGGTGGGCTCCCAGCATGGCACAACGACTTTGGGGCGTTTAGCCGACGGGGATTAGCGCATTCTACCGGCAAATGAAGCGGACATTTGTTCATACGGGCCGAATTCCGCGGGTGATGGCAAATTCCGCGGATATTTCCGCAGTTTGCCGCATCTGCAGAATCACGGAAAACTCGGGGCCCTGGATATAAGGCTGGGGATGGATGCAGAACAAAAGTGAGGAGTCATAAAGATGGGCTAACAGACGCCACAATAGTCTGCACCAGGGCCAGGAATAAGAAGAGCAGATCCAAGAAACCATGCTGGCTGAACAAGGAAGTGCTGCAAGGCGTGAGGGCATAGAGGGCTGCATACTGGAAATACAGGAGAACAGGGAAGGAAGAGAATAAGGAGGCTTAAGGGAGTTGGTCAAGGCACCGGGGAGCTCTCGGCACCTGGAGCAGTGACAAGTGGGGTGCTGCAGGGGTCAGTGCTGGGCCTGGTGCTATTTGGGCTCTTTATCTCTGACACAGCACACAGAGTGAGGAGCACGGTTAGACTGTTTGCAGATGATACCAAATTGGGGGCAGTGGTGGACAAAGAGGGCTGATGGGAAAAACTGCAGGGGGACCTAACAAACCAGAGACATGGTCGGTGGAGTGGCAGCTAGGATTCAATGCAAACAAGTGTAAGGTGATGCATTTCAGGCCTAAGAACCAGAAGAGGGGCTATTGGTTGGGGGAGTGAGGTTGGGGATCACCAAGGAGGAGAAGAACCTAAGGGTGTTGGTAACTGGGAGCATGAACAACTCAGCCCAGTGTAGGAGAGCAGCAGTGAAGGCAAACAGGATGTTGGGAGTTCTCATCCAGACACAGGGATGTGATCCTATCTCTCTGCAGATCATTAGTTAGGCCCCACCTGGAGTATTGTGTGCAATACTGGAGGCCATACCTGAGGAGAGATATGAAGTTATTGGAGGGATGGAAAGGAGGGCAACAAAAATGCTAAAAGGGATCGAAGGAAAGGAATATGAAATGAGGCTTTATGAGCTGAACATGTACACACTGGAGGAGAGGAGGGATGGGGGGATATGATTGAAGCGTTTAAATACCTGAGGGGGGTAAATAAACCTAGCACCGAGGGGGTGTTTAAACTGAGGAGTGAAAGAGAGATGAGTAGGAATGGACTAAGGTTGAAAGAGGATGTTTCAAGAGGGAAATGAGGAGGTACTACTTCACTGATAGGATGGTGTCTAGTTGGAATGTGCTACCAGAGGCAATGGTAACATGTAAGACAGTCAATAGCTTTAAGAAGGACTGGGATAATGCAAGAGGAAGAGTCAAGGGGGCAGGGGCTGGGACAAGCAGGGGAGGAACTGGGGGGCAGGAGGCTGGGGCAGCTGCAATCTAGGGTGCTAGCTGCACACTCGGGCAGATTTAGATAGACAAATTGGTCTGTTCTGCTGGCAGATTTGTATGTTCGTATTTATGTTCATATGTAAAATCACAGTGACTCTGTTCATGAGCAGAGGTCCTAAAATGCCTATGTTGAAAATTTGGTGACAAACGTCAATAAAATAACTGTGTTACAAGCATGCGTTGTGCAGTTTCCACGCACCCTCATAACTTCGCAAATTTGTAGTACTTTCACTCCAGATTTCCAACACTGGCATTTTTTCAGACCTCCTGATGAACAGTACAACTGTCATTTTTTACATCCTGCCCGAAATATGCATTTACACATCTGGTGCAGAATCGTGCGGTTGATGTGGGAAATCAATGTTTGGGACAGATTAAGAAAATCATACTGACACTGTTCATGAGCAGAGGTCACAAAATGCCTATGTTGAAAATTTGGTGAAATATTTCCACTAAATGACTGTGTTACGCGCATGCATTGCGCAGTTTCCATTTATGCTTGGAAGTTATAGCATTTTTAATATTTTCACTACCAATTTTCAACATTGCCATCTCTTCACACCTCCCTGTGAATGGTGCAACTGTCATTCTTCACATCCTGCCCGATCTGTGTTTTCGTACATCTGGCGCACAATGGCATGGTCGCTGTGGGAACTCAAGGTTTGGGACACATTGACAAAATCACAGTGCCACTGTTCATGAGAAGAGGTCCTAAATGCTTTGATGAGGTGGGGGTCACAAAAAGGCCATGTTGAAAATTTGTAGTGCAAATACCAACAAACACCTGGGGCATTAGGGTTTCTAATCATAACATCCCACCCTGTACAGACTGACAGGCAACAGGGGTGTACCTTTGGATTGCTGACTGTAATGCTCATGCTGTTCCACCTCCCCAGCCTGCAGCCAGTGACAGGCATTAAGGTGTGCCTTGGACTCTTCAGCCCCAGAGTTCACCCCATTCTTCTATACTGCACCCATTTCAGCATATGTCCTTATGGAGTGGGGTGACTAAAAAGCCAAATACCACAAGGCACACCTCAACACTTGTCGATGTCTGCAGGATAGGGTGAGGTGAAATGGCATGAATGTTAAGGGAGACAACCCAAGCGCATAACCCAATGCCTGTCCACCTCTACAGGCTGGAGGTGGGGTTGGCATGAAGTTCAATACTTCACTGCCATTCTTACTCTGCATCTGTCTAACTCCTGCATTTCCAATGCTAATACCAGCAAGCAAACATTCGGCATTGACAAATGCTTGTTAAAAACTGTATCATAAACTACCTCTTGCATATTACAATCATTTGTATTCACTATTAGGATATATTTGGGCTGTTTTCTTATTCAGAAAATTATATTGTATTACTTTTTAAGTCTGCACATTAAGTCAGATCTTCTTGTTGTTAGATTTCTTTGGTATATAAAAAGGGGCAATTTCAGATGAATTCCAGGCAGGATCACAAGGCAATAATAGTAAACACTGCTGATAGTTTCACTGAACAATAAGCCCCTCCATTAATTACAGTAAGCAATAAGGCACAACAGGTGCACATTGTGCTGGGAAAAGGGCATGCCTTGGTTGGGTTGAAGCATAAGGCTGAAATTTGAGTGCTTCCACCATCTCAGAAGTGCCATTATCCTGGTGCAACACACCCCCTAGAGTGTCTTATTGTGATCATGAAATGGATTGAATCCCATTTGTAAATCAGGTGTATTTTTTAAAAAATGTTGAAGTTTAGATTAGGAAAAAGGATAAAAAATATAAAAGTGTTAAAAGTAGTCCTATTTTGACATTGTAATGTTAACCCCTGGCCAGAAGGTGGCACCTCCATTGTATGGCAGCTGCACAGTAATTATGGTAATGAAAGTACTGACAACCTGCATTGCTTGAGTTGACAGGGTGAGCAAGTTGAAGCCATACAGAGAGGTCGAGCATTGGTGGTTCTGGCACATGGTACATTATATCTATACCCTTCACCAGTATAGTTCTCACTGCCCCCCCCTTTATTATGCACTTACTGTATATTGTCATTTTCTTTTTTCTCCCTGTCTTTGTATTATCATGTACTATGTAGTGTTGTATACTATAACTTGACTGCCTGCCTAGCCTCGCTTGAGCCTGATCTGTACCTCTCACCATTGTAGAGCCTGCGGCTCCTGACTGTAATTCTCTTACATTGTATTCTATTTACTTAGCATGTATCTTGTTACCTGTATGCTCTGTAACTCTTCCGGGTCGCACCTGAAAATAGGCACTTGGTTGTCTAGCATGCTTACCTGGTTAACAAAAGCAAATAAATAAATAAAGAGAGCACAACTAAACACGTATGTTATATTAAGAAAAAAAACAAGAAATGGTTAATTTTAGCTGCATTTGGTGGAGGCTGAAGTCAGAAGAGAGAGCATGACTTGCACTGAGCTGCATCTGACAGTGAGAGCATGAGACATGAGGGAGGCATGCCAAAGTTGAAAGCCGTTAGTTTGAGCAACATTCAGTGTCATTTTGTGATTCCTTGTCTGTTTTATTTTTAACAGCAACTTGTTCAACTTTAGAATACCCATGGCAGTGGGGGGATGAGGCTAGCTGAGCCCTGATGAAGGAGCTTTGAGCTGCCATCAGTGGCAGTTACTGAAGGCAGAATTTGTTGTGGTTGGCAGAAAGGTGGCAGGTGCCAGGGGCATATAGGAGCAAGCCTGTGAGGGAATGAGACCAGAAAATAAAGAAAAAATTAACTGAACTGGAGCATCTCTAACTGAGGTGTGGGTATTTGTTTTTTTACTGTTTGGTTATACAGTGACTGTCGTTCCCTCATCAGGACTATCTCAGAAAGGAGCAATTGTCTGGGTGCTGTATCTGTAGTTGGCAGAGAACAATGCTACAAACTTAAAACAAGATAGATTATTTAATATAAAAAAAATAACATGGGCAGCAATGTGGTGATAGCTGTTGTGGGTAGGAGCTGAGGGTAAAACTGTGCAGTGGTCTGTGTAAATGATAAAATGGTAGCCACGTTTACAATGTGCATTTTGGTTTTGGACAGTTGTGTTGTTATATACCAGTGGCTGGAGAGGGTTAACAGGTCACATATCTGTTTCTAGTGCTGTTGTGCTAAGACATTGGCACTTGGTTCTGAAGTTTTTGGTCAATCAAGTTTCAGGATTTTTCTACCCATTTCATAATTAGCTGGTTAAATCTCTATATTATACTTGCTTAATACAAGAATTACATTTTATAACAATTTGTTGGTGCATGTATTTTATCTGCTGTGTATCATTTCAAAACCATAAATTGTAATTGCATGGTAGCACCACTATAGTTAGCAAGCCTGTGAGGGACTGAGATCATGAAATAAAGAAACAATTAAATGAACGAGGGCAACTCTAACTGAGGTGTGGGTATTTTAATGTACAATGTAGGCCATTTAACGTTAAGTCTCTACTTTTCCTAGCACTCAGACAGTTTAGAATTTTGCTCTGAAGTTTTAAGGGTAGAAAGGGATTGGGGTACAGTGGTTCTTTTTCTGCTTGTTTGGTAAAAAAACATAATCTGTTCCAGAGTTATAAGGATTTGAAATTTCAGTTCTGAGCATGCTCAGTACTATCTTTTAGATAGCTGTTTCACAAGAAAAAATAATTTGGCCCATATGAAAAAAGATTCTGTTTCATATTGGGGGTAATCTTTTTCATGAGAAAAAAATTATTTTTTCATATGGCCACCATCTTGTTTCCATTTTTTTCAAAAAAATGTGTTTCTGAAAAGCCACAAAAATGATATTCTGCAGAAATACCAACACATGTACCTTGTTAATAGGGTTCTCCCTTATGTGGATTCTGCAGTTTTTGGAAAAATCACCCAGAAATGTGTTTTTAACACTTTAAAATCTTTTTTCATTACCTGTATTTCTCTTCTCATATGACCATATGAAAAAAGAATAGGGCCATATGAAAAAGGATTCCCTTCATGTGAAAAAATAACTTGGACACAGTTTTCACATTCTATTTTTCATATGAAGGAATCTTTTTACATCTGAATGACACAACCTCACAAAAAAGATCCCTTCATACAAAAAAAGAATTTGGACTTTTTTTCCACATTTCACCTTTAACAAACCATTACTCTGTTATTATATGCAGTTATTGGAAAATATACATATCAGAAGAAAGATCTAAATGAGTACTACAACACTCCCCCAAAATATTTAGGGGCCATATAAAAAGCAAAAATATAAAAAAATATACAATTTCCATGGGATAACATTGCAAATTTAACAAGCTGTTACTCTGTCAATCTTTGGAGTTAACAGGCAATGTATATACACATAAAGTTCTTAATGACTAGTACAGTACTAAGCCCCTAAGAAATAAGAACTGAAAAGGATCCATTCCTACAAAAAGAAAAAAATGACATGGAAAAACATAAATTGCTTTTCTGTCCTGTGGATAAATGAAGGCAAGAAAGCGCTGAGCCCAGAGGGCCCTGTACCTCTGTAACCACATTGATTTGTTCACGCAGGTCCCTTTGGGACCTGTATGAATGATGATATGATTCTAGTATCTCAAAAGGTAAGGAACTTCATTGAAACTTTTTTTTTAATTAACACATCAGCTAGGGTTAAATGGACAAAAGTAGGGAAATGTGGTATTAGGGTTTCCAACCATAACGCACCACCCCTATCCTGCAAGCAGAAAAAAAGGAAAAAAACATTATGGTTTGGGCTGTCCTGAGTCTTGGCAAACCAAGGCTGGGATCTTCCTTGTGGTTATCAGCTCTAGTCCTCACTCCATTCTCAGATAGTTTGTACATCTAAGCTTATTTGCTGATGGAATGGGGGGGGAGCATTAGGGTTGATAACCCCAAAAGAGATCCCAGGTCAGATTTGCCAAGAATCAGGACAGGCAAAACTGTGAAGTCTTTTTCTGTTGTTGCTTTCAGGGTGAGGGTGGAGTGTTAGGGCTGAAAACCCTAACATCACATTTCCCTACTTTTGGTGATTTAACCTTAACTGGTACATTAATGAAGTTGTTTGCAATGAATTATAGGGGCACGATACTGCCCCTATAGCTAGGGTTGAGTAGCCCATTTAATGTTAAACCTCAAATTTTGCACTTTAACAACATTGTAACTGATGAATGGATATGCTCTACATTTGGTATGCGCTATCCCGAGTGGTAGATCTCTTGATGTAGCAAGTTTCATTGCGGTTGGATGTATGGATTCTGAGATTTGGCAGTGCAAAAAGTCATAAAGTTGTCACTTTTTTGCAGTGTTTTCCTCATCACCCTGCATCCAGACAGTGTGGAATTTTAGTGAGATTGTTTTATGGTATAACCAGCTTTGGTAACAGAACAGGCATGTTTAGTTTTGTGAAAAAATATTAGTCTGTTGCAAAGTTATAATGTTTTTCATTTCCCATTGTTTTCAATTGGAAGATCACTTTCAGGATAGCGGGATAAAGTCTGACCAAGGATTTGTTCTCATGAAAAAGGATTCACTTTCACATGACCCATTCCTTTTCCTTGAGAGAAAAATCTGATTCCATGAGCCACCATCTTGTTTCAGTTTTTTCTCAAATTTTTTTTCCAAAAAGCTACAAAAAATGACATCCTGGAGAGAGATCATCCCATATAACTGGCTAATCAGGACCCCATTAGGTGTAATCTGCACTTCAAAGTTAGAAATATGCCCCATAAATGTTTTTTTAATGTAATGAATCCTTTTTCATGACCTCATGATACTAAAAAAGAATCCTCTTTTTGTATCATGAGTCATGAAAAATTATCCTTTTTTGTCACTCGAGAATCATTGCTTGTCTCTTCCACTGCCCTCCCTAGTACTTAATGTTTTTCCCTGGTGTCTAGTGGCCCCCCACCATCCAATACTCTTGCCCCTACATTTCCCTGGTGTCTAGTGGCACCCCACTCTCTAATTGCTGTCCCTGTAATATTAATAATTTCCCTGGTGTCGAGTGGCACCCCCCACCCTTCAATCGCCATGCCCTTAATGAAATCAATTTCCCTGGTGTCTAGTGGCACCCCCAAACTCCAATCACTGTCTCCGATGTTTCCTTGTTCTCTAGTGGCACTCCCCCCACCCTCCAATGGCCATTACCGATTTTCTGTGTTTCTGACACCGGGATGCCCACTCCCGGTGTTGGATCCCCCCATCCCCGCAGCTCATTGTTTTCTTTATTCACTGACATCGTGGTGCCCAATCCCTGTATCAGCATTTAAAGACCCCCCGCAGTGTGCGACACTGGGGATCTCACTCCCACTGTCCTGAAATATGTATTTAATCAAACCCTGTAAAGAGAAAACTGTCCCTCGACGTCTTTTCTTTTTTAGACCTGAAAAAAGGAAAACGGTCCCTCGTCATCCCTGCTATCTCCCTCCCCCATACCTCCCACTGAGCACCCATCACCCCACACCCACCGCTTACCCTATACTTACCACCAGAGGTCCTGGACTGTCATCTTCTGTGGACCAAGAGACGTCTGCACTCTTCAAAGCTGAACTGTTAACTGAGGAATCAAAGTAAGTGCCGTATAATGTATTTCAATGGCATTTTGAACTTATGTTCATAACTTTGCCATTTTTTGGAATTTTTTCATTAAATTTTCAACATGGCCTTTTTGGGACCCCACCTCGTGAACACTGCAACTGTTGTTTCATTAATTGGGCCCGGAAGGTGATTTGCGATTTCTGCATGAAATCACCTTTTGGGCCAAAATAAAAACATTTCAACACCAATGTTCATGAGGTGGGGTCCCAAAAAGGCCATGTTGAAAATTTGGTGAAATAATCCCAAAAAATGTCCAAGTTATGCACATTCATTGAAATTTTTCTACGCATGTGCATAACTTTGATAATTTTCAACATTCCGACTCCAAATTTTCAACAGTCATTTTTTACACTGCCTCATGAACAGTACAACTGTAATTTTTCACATCCTGTCTGAAATGTGTTTTCGTACCTGTGGCATGGAATGACGTTTTGGCACAGATTCTAAATTTTTCACCTATGGGTTTATGAGGTGGGGTCATAAGAAGACTACGTTGAAAATTTGGGGTCAAAATATGGAAAAATGCCAAAGTTATGACCATTCATTACAATTTCATTACACCCTCTTGTAACACCTGCCTGCTCGTAACTTCAGAAATATTAAATATTTTTACTCCAGCTTTTCAACATAGCCTTCTTATTACCACACCACATGTACAGTATGTCACAGCTGTCCTTTTTCAAATCCTGGCCAAAATGTGTTTTCACAACTGTGGCACCGAAAGGTGTTGCAGTTGCACAGAATTATGTTTTGGCAAGGATTCAAAATTTTTCTGTACTGGGTACATGAGGTGGTCTAATAAGATGGTTATGCTGACAATTTCATCACTGTTTCCCCTTTAAATGGAAGCACAGGGCCCAGAGACCAATGTGCTCCCACAGCTACCTGTATATACATATATGCACCTATGGAGGGATGGGAGTGCAGGGTCCAAAGGACCCTGCACTTCCACAGTAAAATAAGGATACTATTATATTATCTCAGAAAGTAAGGAAATAAGTCACAAGAAACTTCATTAATGCTCCAGTTAGGGTCAAAGCAACAAAAATTTGGAAATGAGGTATGTTAGGGTTTCCCTAACACCCCACCTTCCCAAACCAGGCAGGACAATAGGTGTGGGGTGTGATTTGGGCTATTCAAGCCTAACACTCACCCCATTTTCATAAAATTTACAAATCTGACCTTATTTACAGATGGAATGGGGTGAGCGGTAGGCTTGAGAAGCCCAAGACATACCCTGCACCTGTTCTCCTGTCTGGTTTGGGAGGGTGGGGTGTTAGGGAAACCCTAGTGCCTCATTTCCAAACTTTTGTCACTTTGACCATAACTGGAGCATTAACAAAGTTTTTTGCAACTTATATTTAATATACATACTGATATTTTCTTATGAAGTATGCTAACTATATAATAAAGCACTTACATTTGAATCTAGTAGACAATGATGTCATAATCTACATCACCTGACATACTATGAAATACCATTCTCTAGGTATTCTGGTGGAGTATATATCATGGTCTCAATCAGTACAAGCTCTGAGGTACAGAAAACAACAGAAAAAAAGCTTCTGTAACTAAAGTAGGTTCGAACTGCTGTTTTTTTAACCTGTTTAAAAACCATTATTTATTTTGTATCTCTCTGTGTACCAAGATAAAGGAAAAGCTATACTTCATATGTTGGTTGGGGGGGGGGCTGCAGGACAGGACAGAAGAACCATCAAATGTTATCACATGTAATGATTAAATCAAACAATCTGGAGAATTTGTTCAACATTGCTTCTTAAAATATTAGGTTTTTTTGAGAATGAATTGCTCTACTGGCTAATGAAATAAAATTACTGCCAATTTTTTTTCACATACACTAAATGCAAGTTATTTAACTGTACAGTAGAGCCAGCTGATTGAGTCATTTGTTTGGGCCCTTTTTTATGTTAAAATTTCTCCTGTTCTGTGTCTATGGCACGTGTGTGTGTATGTGTGTGTGCGTGTGTGTGTATGTGCGTGTGTGTGTGTGTGTCTAAAGCATATTTCACCTCATGCCAGTTATGACCTCCACATGCAACTTTGAACCAGTATACAAACATTAACTGTTGCTTGATTGTTACTGACAGTGGCTGAATGTTAATTTTTTTCAGAGATTTCAACCTGTATTTAGCAGTGAATGTGCTGATCAGGCAGTTGACTTTAATTGATTGACTCCTTGTCCACCACACTCACCATTTGCACTTGTGGTAGTGCTAGCGCCAGTACCCTACCACTAGAATATTCAAAAGAATTGCCTTGGCACTAATATTTTGAATACAGGGCTATACACATGCTGCACAACTTGCACAGCACTGAATATAGCACTGAGGATAATGCTAAACACAGGGAGCAGCAGTGGGTGTGAGGAAGGCACCAATGAAAGACACAGCAGCATAGGTATCAAAACTAATCTTTACTGCACAAAAATGGTAACAGGCCATACAAAAAACAAAAACAAGAGCAAAAACAACAATGGGGGGGTGTGCAAAAGATAAAGGGCAACCACCCATATGGGGTGGAGGGAAAGAAACAAAACAAAAAGGGCAACTGCCCATATGGGGGGGGGCGAAAGGAAATAAAAGAAAAAGGGCGACTGCCTATATGGGGGAAGGGGGATCAAAGAAAACAAAAGAAAAAAGGCAACCGCCCATATGGGGTGGGAAGAAACAAAAGAAAAAGGGCACCTTTCTGTTTCAAACAAAAAAGGGCATCTGCCTATATCAAACCAAAAGAAGGGCACCCGACCATTAAAAACAACAAAAGAAAGTGCACCTGCCCATTTCAAAACCAAAAAAAGGGTACCTGCCCATTAAAATCCACATAAATTAGTGTCCACAGGAAAAGTTCCATCTATGGCCAGAAGGAGGTGGTGGTGGTGACAGCTGCTGCCGCAGCTCCCTAGCAATCGCTGCTGGAGGCTCACCCACCCATCGGACCTGCAACCATAGAAGGTGGCCCTGTCAGTAAAGAAGTTGTTTGTCCCCTCCTAAAGGCTGGCATCCTGCCACCATCCTGCAGCACTCCAGGCACCTACGGAAGAAAATACACTGAACTCAGCCAGCTGTGCACACAGGACAAGGGACAAATGAGTTGCATGAAGTGCATAACAGCCAACACATGGGCCAATGGAATGTGGGTGGCATACCAGAGACAGCATTGTTGACCTGAACAGTAGAGGACAATGAGAGTGCCATGCTTCAGTGGAGCATGACTGAGCTGTGCAAGGGACACATGGCACTGCCAGGTATGCCAGATGTAGAAATGCAGCGCAAGCAACAGCAACACCAGGCCACAGCACCATGCCTGGAGGTACCACCCCTGACCCAACAGATGCAGTCACTACCCTAAGTACAGGGTTGCCTCATACATAGCCATTGAAGGACAGTAGCCTTGTAAAGACCAAGTTTTGTCATAACAGCCAGAAACCCATCCTTGACGCAAGCACCCCATCTTGATGACCCAATGGCAGTCTTGCATTTCCTCAGCTCATGAGCCCTACAGAGACATTAAAACTAGGCTGATTCAGATGAAGATCATCCACAGATTGTATAGAACCCTGAAACCCTGACGTCTATGGATCTCTTACCTCACTCACTATGATAGCAATACTTACAACCAGATGCAGGTCTTTTACATATCCTATGGGAATGCCCATGGCTCTCCCATCTGTGGCAGGGAGTCCTTGATAACTACTCCAAGATCCTTCACACACACAACTCTTCTGCTCTCACCTGCTCCGACGGACCTCAGGATTACCTCTCAGGTAGTGGCCTTAGTCAGATCCCACCAATGCTGGCTCCTAGCAGCCTTTATGGAAATCAAAGGCTTGATCCTCATGAACCTTAGACAGGCAGGCATCCCAGCTCTGCTTACTTGGCACTCTGCACTCTGAAGATTGATAATCTTTAAGTGGCTCTCCTTTAAGGCAATGGGTAAAATGAGGCTATACTATAAAAAAATGGGACCCCTTCCTATCATCACACCTCTGCTATGCACCCTTACATCAGTCCAATAATTCTCCTAGAATCTTTCGACCACAGGAATAATGCCCAATCTTCCTCATCTCCTTCCCCATCAACCTCCTCATCTGGGCTTCAGTTCAGGTTAGTTTAGGTTAGATAGGTTTTATTTCACCCACCTCAACTATGTTTCTTGATGTTGGTACCATTTTCATACCACTTACTCCATTATTGACACATCTCTTGTCTCTAGTTGTTATTTGTAACATTCTGCAATTGCTTGTCCTGTACCGCTTACTCATAATGATTGTGCTGAGATATCATTATGTACCGTCTCGTTGCCACACAAATGTTATACTTTTCACTGTTCATTACATGTTGATACTGTATTTTAAAATTCTTTTGAATAAAAAAAAAAACAGAACTGTTCTGTCCCAATATACACCTGGCCCCGCCTGTGTACAGTGGAATACTCCTTTACCTGCCTATGATTGTACTTCTTCCCTCAACCTGAGGGCTAGGCATAAGCTTGTCTGCAGGTCTCTCACATGTTGTCAGTTTTGTAACTGCTCACTGTGTGTTATCGCTATACTTCGCACTGTACTGGTGTTTCATTTTTATGTTGCTTGCACGCATGTGCAAGAAACATAGTGCCATCATCGGAGGTGTGTCACCTCCTCCTCCAATTCAGTCAGTGTGTGCTGGCGGAGCACGGCCTAAGCCAATGCATTTTGGAGCTGTGTATGACACCTCCAAAATGCAATGGCATCTGATTGAAAGGGTGCTACCTTGGTGAGCACCGATAAGATATCGGCTGCTCACGCGCTCCCCCCAACACACGCCAACCGTCGTGCCCGCACACACTATATATAGTGACAGGTGCCCCCCTCTCCCAGTAGTAGGCTTTGGCGGCGGGGTGCCAATCCCGTCGGCTGACGCCCGATCCTTGTGCCACGCTGGGGCCCACCCCAGTGTGGCAACAAATACCATACGGCACGGGGTGCCCAACCCCATCGGCTGAACACCCCCAACGTCCTTGTGCCATGCTGGGGCCCACCCCAGCATGGCAAAATCCTAGCGATCTTTTTTTTTTTTAACCTGAAAAGCAGCGGTCCCGCGGTAGCATCTCCCGACCCCAGCCCTTCTACCCACTGTCACCCAACCTCCCCACACCCCCACCCCATACTTACTCCGGACTCTGGCGCGATGATCTTGGTGAACCGGGAACACGTCTGCACTCTTCAAAGCCGACCGCGAACTGAGGAAATGCCGGTAAGTTGTATAATGGGCTAGATAGTGGGGTTTCAACTTTGTTGCATATCTCAGGCATTTTTGGGAATTTTTGCACCAAATTTTCAACATGGGGTTTTTGGGACCCCTTCTCATGAATGATGTCACTGTCATGGCGTTATTCGGGCCCGAAGGGTGATTTCGCGCAGTGACTGTGCAGTGACTGTGAAATCACCCTTCGGGCCTGAATACCACCATGACAGTGACATCATTCATGAGGAGGGTCCCAAAAACCCCATGTTGAAAATTTGGTGCCAAAATTCCAAAAAATGACTGTTTTACGATGTGCGCTGTGCAGTTCCTACACAGGCTCGTAAGTTCACAAAATTTCAATATTTTCACTCCAGATTTTCAACATTGCCATTTTACCACACCTTCTTATGAGTAGTACAGCTGTCATTTTTCACATCTCACCCAAAGTGTGTTTTCACCCATGTAGCGCAGAATGGTGCAGTAGGTGTGCGAAATCAATGTACGGGACAAATTAAGAAAATCACAGTGACACTGTTCATGAGCAGAGGTCTTAAAATGGCTATGTTGAAAATTTGGTGAAAAAATTCCTAAAAATGACTGTTTTATGGCATGTGTTGCGCAGTTCCTACGCAGGCTCGTAAGTTTGCAAATTTTCAATATTTTCACTCCAGATTTTCAACATTGCCATTTTACCACACCTCCTTATGAGCAGTACAGCTGTCATTTTTCACATCCTGCCCAAAATGTGTTTCCACCCACGTAGCACACAATGGCACAGTCGGTATGCGAAATCAATGTATGGGACACATTAAGAAAATCACCATGACACTGTTCATTAGCAGAGGTCTTAAAATGGCTATGCTGAAAATTTGGTAAAAAAATTCCTAAAAATGACTGTTTTACGAGCGTGCTTTAAGCAGTTCCTACACACGCTCATAGGTTAGCGAATTTTCAATATTTCCACTCCAGATTTTCAACATTGCCATTTTACCACACCTTCTTATGAGTAGTACAGCTGTCATTTTTCACATCTCACCCAAAACATGTTTCCGCCCATGTAGCGCACAATGGCGCAGTCGGTGTGTGAAATCAATGTATGGGACACATTAAGAAAATCACAGTGTCACTGTTCATGAGCAGAGATCTTAAAATGGCAATGTTGAAAATTTGGTGAAAGAATTCCTAAAAATGACTGTTTTATGAGTGTGCGTTGCACAGTTCCCACGCACGCTCGTAGGTTTGCGAATTTTCAATATTTTCACTCCAGATTTTCAACATTGCCATTTTACCACACCTCCTTATGAGCAGTACAGCTGTCATTTTTCACATCCTGCCCAAACCGTGTTTCCGCCCATGTAACGCACAATGGCGCAGTTGGTGTGCAAACTCAATATATGGGACACATTAACAAAATCACAGTGACACTGTTCATGAGCAGAGGTCTTAAAATGGCTATGTTGAAAATTTGGTGAAAAAATTCCTAAAAATGACTATTTTACGAACGTGCGTTGCGCAGTTCCTACGCACGCTCGTAAGTTCGCAAATTTTCAATATTTGCACTCCAATGACTTCCAAATACCTAAACAGCACATAGAAGCAAGCAACATTCGGCATTGACAAATGCTTGTTTGAGCTGTGACTGTACTTTACTGTTCTTAACAAGTTTTGTACCTATGCATTTTTATACCAAATTCTTTGTCAAATGTTGCTCTACTGACTTGTTTATCGTATTATATTGTATTGTATTGCTGTTCTTCCTGATCCCCTCCTCAGGTTACACCTGGAAATGAACCTCAGCTCAGTGTGCCTCTCCCAATTACCAGTTTTCAAATAAATAAAATATAGAGAATAGTGGATGTGCAACTATGCAGAACCAGTGTGTTCTGCCACAGAGGGGTTCTGATTCCCTGTCACCTCAAGAGTGAAGCTTGAGAGGTCCATGGGAATCAGAACCCTGAGGTGGCAGAACTCACTGGTTCTGCACAGAGTTGACCATCCACTATTGTTTATGGTGTATGGTGTCCCCAAAAATAATTTACATACAGTTTAGCACTTTTTTTTATTTTAAAAAATATTTTTTTTTGTTTCTACCCCTCAGAAACACGTATGTCTCTACTATGTCCCCCCTCTGGTGTCTTGCATGCAGGTAGTACATTTTCAGAGACACCAGCCATTCCTGGTAGGATCTGCCTTGATGTCTCTGGATCAATTTGGTGACCTTCCTCTGTACTGACTGCAGCATTCCTATGCCCTTTCTCCGGTGAAGGCTCCAGAACTGGGCACAGTATTCTAGGTGAGGCCTCATCTGAGACCTGTATTGGACAAGTATTACTTTCCTTCTTCTGTTATCAAAGCCTCTCCCAATATATCCCAACACCCTCTATGCCCTACTGTATGCTTTATTGCACTGGCTGAGTTGCTTGAGGGAGTCACTAATGATGACACCCAGATCCCTCTCCTTTGTTGTCATGGTCAGCCTGTCCCCTACCATCCAATACCCCATGTGTGGGTTTCTTTTCCCTAAGCATTGAGTCTCAGCTGCCTCATCTTTAACCACCTTTCCAGCTTCTCTAGGTCCTTCTGACATTTAATCACATCTTACTCACTGTCTACGCTGTCTTATCATTTTGCGTCATCAGTAAAGAGTCACATCTTGCCCTGGATACCTTCCCCAATGTCACTAATAAACATATGGAATAGAACAGGTCCCAAGACAGACCCCTGTGGCACCCCACTCTTGACCCACCTGTCCCTAGATTTTGCCCCATTTACTATCACCCTCTGTTGCCTCCACCCTAGCCATTTCACCACTCACCTGACTAAATTCTGCTATAGTCCTCAGTCCTTCAGCTTACTCGGCAGCCTCCTGCATGGCACCAAATTGAAGCCTTTGCTGAGAACCTTACTACTAGAGAAGAGGAACTGCAAGGTAAATTGGGACCTTCAATTAGGGTAAAAGCAAACAAAAAAAAACAAGAGTTAGTGTGCTTACCTGAGTTGGGGAAGGGAACTGTTAGCATCTTTGCAGTTAGCTAGGTGAGTAGGAGAGCTGTAAATTGGTGTGTGGCTTAAGCAGAAGCAAACCAGGTGTCTGCATTTAAAGTTCCCTAGTTAACTTTTGGCAGAGAGGAATCTTGCCATCAGAGCAAGGCTAAGAAAGCAGCTGATTAAGGAGCAAGAACCTAACTACAAGAAAAGAGGGTCTGCAAGGTAAATTGGATTCTTCAATTAGGGTACTAGATGTAATGCCCTCTATTCCATCCTCCCACCCATATCCAAATCCACTTTTATAAGCACTGGAGTTGACTGACAACAGGAACTTCCTGTTTGGAAGCAGGAAAGGAGGGCTCATCGAGACTCATAAGACTCACTATCCTTAAAGGAAAATAGTAGCTTTTGCTCCCCCCATCTGCTGGAGGTCTGACTCTGCGCAAGTAAGATAGAGACTACAGAGGAATACAGAAACTTCCTGTCCCAGAACAGGAAAGGTGGAAGCTGTAAGGGCACAAAGACAATAAGAAAGTAGGGAGAAAAAGCAAACTATATATATATTCACGGCAAAAAAATCCATTTAATGGGGTTTTTTGCCATGAATTTCCTTTCTTTTTGAGAATGTGCACTATAAATAGTGAAGTATATGCAACGCAAATGCAAGCGCAAACGCTAACGGACATCGTGACACAAACGTAAATGATAACATAAATGGTAATACAAACACAAGTGCAAATGTTAATGAAAACAGAAACGTAAATGCAAGCGTGTATGGAAATGCAAACCGTAACGCACACGGGCACAGTAACATAATTGGAAATGCAGACAGTTACGGTAACAGCAATGATGACACCAAAGGAGACACAAACAGAAACGCAAATGCAAATGGAAATGCGTACACAAACACAAATTGAAATATACATGGTGATGCAAAAGGAAACACAAACAAAAACAGTAATGGAAATGCAAATTATAACAGTAATGCAAATGCAAGTGCAAACAAAAAGGCAAAGAGTAATACACACGGTGGTGTAGACGGGAATGCTAACACAAACGGTTACGTAAAAACAAGTGGGAATGCTAACTGTGACAGTAACAAAAGCGCACACCCTTTTTTCACCAACAGCTGCATAGAGAAACACAGTGAATACAAGGAATGTATGCATAATAATGGGCCTCGGAGCAGAAAATGAGCACTTGCAATACTAAATTGTTTATATCTCAGGAACCGTACGATGTAGAAAAAAAATTAAAATTTCATATAAATTATGATTTTCATATAAATTATGACTTTCCTGGCTAGTTTTCCACTTAGCCCCCTAGAAGGGGGCTAAGCATTTTTCTGACAAAAAGTCTGTATCTCAAAGCATTTCCGAGATACGGGCCCCAAAAGGTGCGGCAATGTTAGTCTATGGGAAAAAACATCAACTTCGGAGAACTGTAGCTTTCCATCAATGCAATATTTTGTCACAAACCACCAACAGGCACATCTGTGGGATGTTGTCTTTCTTCCCTCCAAATTTCAGCCCAAAAGACCAAACCGTTGTTTTGCAGCAGGGTGGCAAATAATTCCTGTTATTTTGGACATAGTGTCACAAAATAGTGTAGCAAATCAAGACACTTTCGCAAATGACATCATGAAAGTGTCATGAGTGCGACACTACTTTGTGACACTACTTTTTTACAAAAATTTCAAAAACATATTTCTGGGGTGTTAACTCCCAAAAAAGACATGGCTAGCATCCTCAGGGTCCGACTAGGTGAACACAAAAATAATTTTGTCCCTAGAGGGTCACACATTTAAATGGCAAGCATTTATGTTACCACTAACTGAAAAAAAAAATGGTTGACTCATGACACTGTAGGGGTCATTTGCGACACTAAAAACTGCAGTTGCAACACTGTTGAACTTTTTAACTTTTCCCATTGACTATAATGGGAAACTTGTTTTTTGAATAACCTTTGAACTGTTTAATATTTTTTCACAAAATCTTTGAAAGGCACATTGGGGATGCTGGTCACATGTTTCTTGAAGTTTTCGGACCGGTCACACAAACCATGTGACCTATAGGTGCTAGCAAAGAATGCACAAAAAAGTGTAAATGCGCTATGGAATGTCGCTTTATAACTCCGCAACCATATATCCAACCTTTATGAAACTTGACAGATCCAAAGATCTGTGGTACCACTCCATGCTTATCAAATGTAAGGTAAATCTGTCATACCGTGTCAAAGTTATTAAGATGCTAAATTTCACACTCTAACTTTAAATGGGGTACTCAACCCTAACTATAGCGGCACTACTGTGCCACTATATATATATATATATATATATATATATATATATATATATATATATACAGTATATATATATTTTAGTAAATTTTCTTTCTTAGCTTTTATTCCCTTTTTTCAGGGGAAGATTGCTGCTGCTATGTACAGGAAGATCTGCATTACAGGAGCAATGGATCTAGATTTAGTAGTTGCCGTATTGGTCCTTGCAAGAATAGATCCAGAAGCAAATGATTTGATACCTTTTAATGGACCAACATAGATGTAACAACAAGAACAAAGTGCTCTAGCTTTCGGACGCTTCTGAAGAAGGACTGGTTGGTCCGAAAGCTAGAGCACTTTGTTCTTGTTGTTACATCTATGTTGATCCATTGAAAGGTATCAAATCATTTGCTTCTGGATCTATAGGAGCAATGGATGTGATTAGTTGCCAGAGGTGTGGGACACTTGAGTTCCATGGACTACTGTGGAAGACTGGGCACTGTCTTATGTGCAGAAACCTGAATGAGCTCTGAGCTCAGCTGGAGAAGGCAAGAAGAGTAATTGCCAGACTGCACCATCAACTTTACTAGGATACAAACCCTCCGTCCCCTTCCCCAGAGGCCCGCTGGCCCAGGGGATGGAAAGTGGTGAAACAAGATGGAAGCAGACAGACAAGGAATCTGAACAGGCCAGCAGAAATTTTGAATGCAAATAGTTTCACAGCCTATGAGAGAATGCTGAATACAGGGGCCAAGGAAGCAGAATCTGAAGCAAACAATATGGAGGAAACAAGGCAGAATGGAGGAATGGCTACCGAGGGACGCAAAAGGAAGCAGAA
This sequence comes from Neoceratodus forsteri, assembly GCA_016271365.2. Taxonomy (NCBI): domain Eukaryota; kingdom Metazoa; phylum Chordata; order Ceratodontiformes; family Ceratodontidae; genus Neoceratodus; species Neoceratodus forsteri. The sequence goes on from JADMNL010000028.1 coordinate 262,786,961, forward strand.
GAATAAGTACTGAAAACAAACACTCATTCTGGGGAACTTTATAATTTGAGGAGTCGAGTCCCACTTGGACAGATCTGCGGTAAAAGTCTGATGCCTCCCTGGCCCTTAGCCAAGAGAGACACCCCAAAAATTGAGAGGATAATAGACCAAGCAGATAAAGGACTAAACATCCTTATCCATCTCAGCACCAATGACATAGTGAATCAGACAGTGGAGGAAGTCAAGCTAAACTTCAGAAAGCCAGTTGAGTGACTGGAAGTATGGACATGCTTGCTAACCTTGGAGATCCTTCCAGTAGCGGGAAAAGATGTAGACTCGAACAGGATCAGGGAGGAGGAAATCAAGAATTTCAACAGTTGGTTACCGAAATGGTGTATAGAAAAAGATTACCATGTCATGATGGGGAGCTTCTGGGATAGAAGACTATTCAAGCCATATGGACTTCACGTAAACAGGCAAGGAACTAGTGCATTAGGACAGATGTTCAACGTTCACCTCAGGTGTTTAAACTAGGCAAAGGGGGGGGAGGTATGGCACTAGTAAACCTATCAGTGATAGTTTAGAAGATGTGAACTTAGGAAAGACAGGAGGGATGTCAAGGAAGGGGGGTTGCACTCTATGTTAAGGAGGGGATAGAGCCCACATCCTGTGAAATTAGGCTTAGAGATGGAGTGGCATCCCTGTGGGTTCATCTTAGTTCATACTCAGGAAAGAAAAGCCAGGTCGGGATGGTATATAGTCCTCCAAACCAAGTGGAGGACAAGGATAAGGAGCTTTTGGAGGAAATCAAAGAAATGTCATTAAAAGGAGAGCTAGTGGTAGTAGGGGACCTTAACAGGCCAGATGTGGACTGGGGCATCCCAGTGGCTAAATCATCAAGGAGTCCATCTGTGGTAGAAGCCCTACAGGATTGCTTTCTCACACAGTTAGTCACTGATCCTGCTAGACAGAACAACCTCTTGGATGTGGTCCTCACTAATTTGGAAAAAATTGAGTCAGTTAGTGACCACAACTCAGTTTGGTTTAAATAGCCCTGAAGGATGTCAAATCCCAGTCAAGGGCAGAAGTCCTAAATTTCAGACGGGCAAATTTCGATAAAGTGAAGGAACTAGTAAGAGAAAAACTGACTAAGATTCACTGACATATTGTAGTATAAGACATTTGGGGAATGATTAAACAAACCATCACAGAGGCCACAAAGGCATGTACAAGAACAGTGACTAAAAGAAACAGATACACATGCCTCATTTGGTTCACAAGTCAAGTTAGAACAGCCATTATGGTCAAGAGGGAAGCATTCAGCAACTTCAAAAGTAAGCCAGGTAATGATCTATGGAAGGAATACATACTAAAGAATAAGGAGGCTAAATCGGCAGCGAGACAGGCAAAGGTGGCTGTGAAACGTCAGATAGCCAAAGGTGTCAGAGAGGGGAATAAACGTTTTTTCAGATATTTGCAAGAAAAGAGAAAGAATGGTGGAGGGGTAGTTAAAATCAGGAATGGGGCTAGGATAGTGGAAGAGAACAGGCAGAAGGCGACTGTTCCGAACAAATACTTCTGTTCAGTGTTCATCAAAGAACACAGTGGCCCAATACCTGACTGCGGCATTACAGCACATGGCAGGGGAGTGCCAAGAATGGAAACACCAAGTATTACTGCAGGCAGAGACAAAGAGGCACTTGAGCATTTAAAAATAGACACATTTCCTGGTCCGGATGGAATACATCCAAGGATAATTAAGGAATTAGAGATTGGCTTAGCAGACCCCTTAGTGCACCTGTTTAACTGTTCTCTCCAGACAGGAATCATATCTAATGACTGGGAAAGAGCCAACGTGGAAGGTCTGCATAAGGGTGGTAGCAGGGAAGAGGCCGGTAACTACAGGCTGGCCGGCCTCATATCAGTGCCAGGAAGGCAAATGGAGTCCATGATTAAACAAGACCTAGTAGACCACTTGAATAAGCATGGCCTACAGGATGACAAACAATGCAGTTTCATTACAGGCAGGTCGTGCCAGACAAACCTGATTACTTTCTTTGATTAGGTATTTAGGGAAGTGGATAGTGGCCAGTCAGTGGACCTCCTCTATTCTGACTTCAGCAAAGCCTTCGATTCAGTACCACACAAATGCTTGCTGAAGAAGCTAGAGGATCTAGGCATAGCAAACTGCATTAAGTGGGTGGGAAACTGGTTGGACGGAAGGAGGCAAAGGGTGGTGATCAATGGAGAGATGTCAGAGGAGGTAGAAGTGATGAGTGTGGTCCCGCAGGTCTCAGTCTTAGGCCCAATTCTGTTTAATGTGTTCCTCAGCTACATAGGAGTAGATATCCAGGGCAAGATTGCACTGTTCATGAATGACACTAAATTAGGGGGAAGGGTGGACAGCGAAGAAGCAGTGAGAATCGTACCAACTGATTTGAAAAGGTTAGAACAGTGGTTGAGTATCTGGCAGTTGAAATTTAATGCCAAGAAATGTAAAAAAAATTATTAATATTATTATTATTATTAAAGTGATGCATATTGGCATGAATAACCCTAGAACAACCTATTGGTTAAACGGGGTCAAACTCAGTGACTCAAAAGAGGAAAAGGATCTAGGAGTTATTATTAGCAACACCCTTAAACAAACCAGCCAATGCATCGCAGCTTATAGTAGGGCCAACAAAATGCTGGGAAGCATAGGGAGAGGATTTGACAGTAGACACAGGGAGGTGATACTTCCACTGTACAGATCTGTGGTGAGACACCATTTGGAATACTGCATACAGTTTTGGAGGCCATACCTTAAGAAGTGTAGGAACAGGATAAAGACCATTTAGAGAATGGCAACCAAAATGATACAGGGGCTTCAGGGACTGCTGTACGAGAGGCAGCTGGAGGCGTTAAACATGTATTCACTTGAATCTAGGAGAGAAAGGGGAGATAAGATAGAAACTTCTAAGTACATGAGGGGTTTAAATTCATTACCACATGCTGAACTATTCTCCAAGGCTCCCAACTCAAACACAAGGGGGTCTGGATGGAAACTGAGGGGTGGGAGCCTCAGGAGGGATCTTAGGAAGCACTATTTCTCAGACAGGATTATGGAGCCATGGAACAAACTACCTGCAGAGGTGGTAGGAGCTAGGACCATAGCATCATTCAAAAGGGGTTAGGATAAGGAGTATGCTAGAATGAAATCCGCAAAGGAATCTAGAAGCTAGGACCCAGGATCACCTAGGATCTCAGGATCTCAAGGGCAGACTTGATGGACCTTTGGTCTTCTTCTGCCATCACCTTTGTATGTTTCTATGTTTCCATGAAATCTACTGCCTGCTCTTTTTTTCCCTTCCATTTTTTTCCCCAGGGCTTCTGGCAGGTGGGCTTCAATTCATTCTTTGAGAGAGCTTGCATCTACCCTGCAAGCTGCATTGCTCTCTTCTGACCCTAGTCCAGATCCCGGTGAATCCACCAATGTTTCCCCACTGTGGTGGGGCCAGGGAAGGGAGGCCGTCATCCCTCCCAATACACAAGTCCAGTTTTGCCGAGGTTGAGCCGTGGGTTGGGAGCATGGTTCGGGCATCATGCAGCCTGCCAATGCTCCCCATTTTCTGTGTTTCTTTCCGTCCCTCCCTGTTGCTGGGGTGAACACATCAGCATGCGCACGTGGAGGTGCATGCATGCTGTGGAGTCCTGCAGCACCCTCTCATCATTAGAGTCCCCGATCCACACTACCCTCAAGCCTCCACCTGGAGGTAGTCATTCGGTAGGACTGCCAAGCCTCCCTTCCAGAGAGAGGAGAGCTGCCCTCCAGATGCTCAATCCTGTCCCTCCCCGGCAGACCCCCAGCAACAAAAGCAGGTCACCGGTGTGGCAGGAGGTAAGGCGCAATGCCTCAGCCCTCCACGTCACTGGGCCAGTCCAGTTCTGCCTACTCTTTATCTATTGCCTTGATGACCCAGTTGCAAAACAGTATCCTAATGGTTTGGTGCAACTTCAGACCCAGGATGCTTGTCCTGCAGCTCACTGTCATCTAAGTAGGCCAACAGACTTTCCATTGTTATGGTCTCCATTAGCTTACATACAGTAGAGGTAAGACTGAACAGACTGCAGTTGGCCAGGTCCTCCCAACCCCTTCCACATTGTGTAGTGGGACTACGTCTACAGACCTCCAACCCCCTGGCACCATGCTAGAATTTAGTGAGTCATTAAAAGCTGGGTCAAGGGTTCAGCTGGTTCTGAAGCCAGTCCTCTGAGTATTCACAGGTGCAAGCCATCAGGCCTGGCAGTATATCCACCCTGAGGGCCTTTTATCCTTTATCACCCATTCAGCCATGATTGCAACCCTCTCCATTTCCTGCATCCCTGTGTGCTGCCTTGATCCAATGCTTTAGTAGAGGCCCATTATCGTCAACCATGAATAATGAGTAATTGACATTATGATTCTGTTTTTGGTCTACTTCTATCCCCCTCCCTTAGCCAACTTGACAAACCCCCAGACATTCCTTTTTTCTCTGATATATCTAAACAATTATTTTCCCCTACCTTTACAGTGTCACGCTACAGTTCCATGTTTGCCTCTTACCTCCTGACCTCCACACTCTTGCCTTTTAACCTGGTTTGATCTCCTCCCATTTTTTTCTCCCCCTTCCCCTTGTACCATATGAAGGCCTTTTTTTGCCCTCACATCCTCCCTTACTTCCTTCCTTTCAGATCAGATAGTCCTTCTGCATTTTTTTCTTTTAGTGACCTTTCTTGCAGAAATGTCAGTCAGCTCCAGAATGTTTTATTCATTTATTGATAAGTTTCACCAGGAAAGGCACACTGAACAATATAAAATTTCTCATCTCACGGAGCATTCTGGGGAAGGGGGAACATGGGAAAACTTTTTATAGGTACATTAGGGAGTGAAGAAAGACCAAGGGAGGGATACAGAGACTTAATAAAGGGAAGGGAATGTGGGCAGAGGGTGACAGTGAAAAAGCAGGGATACTGAATGAATATTTCTGCTCAGTATTCACAACAGATGAGGAGGGGGAGGTGCCTAAACCAAACAAGGGAGAAACTCTGAATAGGGGGGTCGATTCAATACCAGTCCATTCACAGAAGAAAGGGTTTTGAAAGAACTCTTGAAACTGAGGGTGGACAAAGCAATGGGGCCTGATGAGATTCACCCAAGAATACTAAAAGAACTAAGGGTAGAACTAGTAACACCACTGACTACTCTCTTTAACAAATCATGGGAAGATGGAGTGGTACCTGAGGACTGGAGGAGGGCAAATGTGATTCCACTTCACAAAAGTGGGAGCAGGGCAGAGGCAGGAAACTACAGACCAGTTAGTTTGACCTCAGTGGTAGGGAAAATGATGGAATCACTTCTGAAGCAAAGAATTGTTGAGTACCTAGAGGCCAGTGGGGCACAGGACCCAAGACAGCATGGTTTCACAGCAGGAAGGTCATGTCAGATGTAGCTAATAGATTTCTTTGACTGGGTGACCAAAGTAGTAGACCAGGGAGGGGCTGTGGATATGGCCTACCTAGATTTTAGCAAGGCATTCGACACAGTCTCACACAAAAGATTAATATGCAAGTTAGCCAGCCTTGGAGTGGGTCCCAAGGTGGTAGCCTGGATAAAAAACTGGCTGGACAACAGGACACAAAAGGTAATAGTAAACAGAGTCCACAGTGAAGAAAGGAGGGTAACTAGTGGGGGTACCACAGGGTACAGTACTGGGAAAGATCCTCTTTTATATCTTTATAAGTGACATTGGAGAGCACCTGGAAGGAAAGGTATGCCTCTTTGCAGATGACACAAAGATCTGCAACAGGGTTGATACACAAGGTGGGGTGGAAAGAATGAAAAGGGACTTGGCAAGGTTGGAGGAATGGTCAAATATGTGGCAGCTCAGATTCAATGCAAAGAAGTGCAAGGTAATGCATCTGGGAAACAAAAACCCAGGGGAAGAGTACACATTGGGGGGTGAGTTAATAACAACAACAAAAATCGAAAGAGACCTAGGACTACTTATATCAGATGACCTAAAGGTGGGCAAGAAATGTGAGAAGGCAGTAAGGAGGGCTAGGGGGATACTGGGATGCATAGGGAGAGGCATCAACAGTAGAAAACAGGAAGTTGTTATCCCTCTCTACAGACACTTAGTGAGACCCCATCTGGAGTACTGCGTGCAATTCTGGAGACCCAATCTCTGCAAAGACATAGACAGAGTGGAGACTATTCACAGGAGGGCAACCAAAATGGTGCAAGGTCTGCACCAGAAGACATACGAGGAGAGACTAAAGCAGCTTAATATGTATACCCTTGAAGAAAGGAGGGAGAGGGGGGACATGATAGTAACTTTCAAGTATCTCAAGTGAATTAACAAGGTACAAGAGGGTAGTATCTTTCAGAAGAAGAGATATGCAAGAACAAGGGGGCACAATTTGAAGATAGAGGGGGGACGGCTCAGAGGTAATGTTAGAAAGTATTTTTTCACAAAGAGAGTTGTGGATGCATAGAACAGCCTTCCTGAGGAGGTTGTGGAGTCAGGAACAGTCGGAGAATTCAAGAATGCATGGGACAGGCATAAGGCAATTCTAGTGGGGGGCAGGAGGAAGTAAGCTGTTGATTAACTAGAATCTGCAGCTTATCCATCAGGTAGGGAAATGGGCAGACTGGGTGGGCCAAGCAGTCCTTATCTGCCATCAAATTCTATGTTTCTATGGGAGTACAGTAATCAAAAGCACATTTCCATGCAGTATAATAGAAAAGTATACATGCAGTAAGCAATAACATATTTCCAAAGGTAACATAAAACAGCGAAGCAACAGAGTAAAAAAAAACAATACATCAGTTAGTAGCACTAGATAATCATTGGGATTTGATGCAAGAAGAGCAAATTAACAGCACTGCAGACTTAATACATACAATGCAGATGAGGAAGTGCAATAAAGTACATTGGTTTCCCCTCACGTTAAGTATTAGGCTGGGAGAGGGGATGGGGAAGTCAAAGGGGACTTTAGGAGGAGTGAGGAGCCAGAGGGGGAAATTAGGAGCAGCTGCAGGATGGAGAGTAGAAGTTGAGGAGGGAGAGAGGTTGAGATGGACCCAGGGAGGAGGAGTGCCTGATTTGATGAGGCATTGAGTTCCAGAGACTAGGGGACTTATAGAAGAATGATGATTGGTCTATCGAGGTGGTGCACCATGGTATAGATAAGGTGCGGAAGTCACTGAATCTGAGGGTGAGAGGAGCAGTGGGGTGGGAGGACAGTGAGGAGGCAAGGTAAGGGGGAAGCATATCAAACCAGAATTTAGAGACAACTTTTATGCAATGGGCTAGACGGTGGTTTTCCAGGGAAGGAAAAGCTAAAGAGCGATATAGATCACAGTGGTGGGTAAAGGAAGGGGCATCCAGAGCAAAATGATAGAAAGCATTGAAAAGGGTGTCCAATCCAGTTAAGGATGACTTTGGTGTGGCACTGTAGACTATGTCACAGTAGTCGAAGATGGGTAGTATCATTTTCTGGACAATCTCCCACCTAGCCTATAGAGATAGGTAGCTTCGGTTCCTGTAAAGGGCACCTAATTTGGGGCGTAGCTTTTTCAGGATGGAGTCTATGTGTCCAGTGAAGTTTAGGTGCTGGTCTAGCCAGACCCCAAGATACCTAAAGGAAGAAGTGTCCTCTAGAGTAGAACCATCAAGGGTGTTGAAGGAGGGCAATTTAGTTAGCATAGAGAGTCTCTGCCTAGTGCCGAAGGTCACGGAGACTGTTTTCTTGGTGTTGAGAAAAAGCTGATGGGAACTTAGCCATTGCTGAACTTTTTCAAAGTCATGCGGAAGAGTGCAAGTGACCTCAGTTGGCAATTGGCCAGAGTAAAAAAGGACAGTATCATCAGCATACATATGGATGGAGGAGGAAGTGCACAATGACAGGAGGTCATTAAGGAATATGGAGAATAGTAGGGGGCCAAGGACGGAGCCTTGGGGTATGCCAGCATTAATTTGGAGTGGGGGGGTGGAATAAGCAATTTTGACTGACTGCGTCTGGCCTGTTAGGTAGAAGCTAAACCAGTTTGTGGCTGAATCAGACAGGCCAGCATATCACAGATTATCTAGGAGGAAATGGTGGGAGACAGTGTCAAAAAGCCTCTTCATGGTCAACAAAGATTGCAGATGTGGTTAGACCACTGTCCATACCTGAGAGTATGGAATTGGTGAGCCTAAGTAAGGAAGTGGTAGTGGAGTGATCTTTCCTAAAACCAGCTTGGTAGGGAGTGAAAAAGGCAGAGTCAGAGAAGTAAGAGGAGGGTTGGGAGAAGATCAGGTGCTCTTGAAGTTTAGCAAGAATAGGTAAGAGAGAGATTGGCTGGTAGTTCCCAGGCATAGAAGGGTCACCTCCCTTGGGTAGTGGGAGAACTACAGCATGCTTCCATGGGTCAGGGATGGAGGCCAGCAAGAAGGAAAGGTTTAGTCAGGCAGAAAGTGGTGAACAATGGCATGAGTGGAGAGGAAGATTGCTCCTATGTTCTTTATCCCACTTTTCCTCTACTCCCCCAATTTGATCTATACCCACCAAACTGTCCCTAACCATTCTGGCATTTGACTAAAATATGCCTATTTCAGGTCTAGGACCACTGTTCTTGATTGGGGACCAGTGTTCCCCATCTCTAGTTAATACCATATGGAATTATGGTCAGTTGACCCCAATGGTTCCCTGACACCCTGCCCACTACTTCTGCGCTAGTAAGCACCAAGTGAAGAATGCTGTCCTGCCATGTTGAATCACTGTCCAGCTGCACAAGTAAGCAGTACTGGATTGTGTTTAGCAGTGCCTGACTCCTAGTACTCTTAGCCATAAGAGTATCCCAGACTATGTGTGGCAGGTTCAGGTGTACCACTAGCATTCAGTCCTCCTTTGTTACCCCTTCATAATTTCCTTCCCCAACTCCTTATTTGCATCTTCTTTTTGATCCAGTTATTTATAGACCACCCCTTGTCCAATAATTTTCCAGCTTTAGTCAGCTGTACCCAAATTGACTTCTCTTCCCCCATCCATCTAGATGGCCCCATCCTCCAAAGTCTTTATTCCCTCCCTGATATAGAGGGCTACCCACCATTTGCCCTTGCATCTGTCCTTGTATAAAGTTTAGTCTGAAACTGCTGGATGCCAAACATTGTTTCCTGAGGCCCAAGTCTCCATGATGGCTACCAAGTACAACTTGACCTCTGCAACCATCGTCTGTAGTTCACTGATCTTAGTGTTCAGGCTCCTGGCATTTGGGCAGACTGTCTTCCTTACTCCCACCCTATTCCCTCTCCCCTTACCTGTTCCACAGTTCCTGCCACAGCCATCATAATCTGCCCATTCTACCACTATCACCCCTTCTCCCTTTCCCATTTCAGGGGGAGTCAATGCAAGGCTCTCCTGGTCCCTCCCCCTTACTAGGGAATATCCAGCATCTGTTTCCTCCTTCTTCAGTTTAAATGATGGTCTACACAGATGTCAAGCTTCTGCCCAGTTGCACTTGTTCCCTTCCTCATGAAATGAAGGCCAGCCATTTCCCTTAAATAGCCTTCTGTCCCAGATGTCCCCTCAGTCTCTCACAAAATGTGTACCCCTCTTCTTTGCACCACTTCTTCAATCAATCAGTCAATCAATTAATTGCAGGATGCCTCAGCTTCCTCCTTCATCACCCTTCTCTTCCCTCCCTCCCTCCTCCCTATCCCATACCAGTAGCACCTCTAAAAAGGCCAGCAAGGCTACCTTCTCCCTGTGTCCCCCGGCAGCCTTCAGATGTTGAATGTAACTTCCTCCAGCCCTTGGTTTGCCAGGTCATTTGTACCCAAGTGTACAAGGACATGTGGCATCTCCACAACCTGTCTATACCCCTGTTCAGCTTATAGTAGACAGAATTACCACCCAGACCCTAATATTATCTCCAATGCCCTCAATACCTCCTGCTCTGATCTCTCTCATATTCTCCCACCTAACTTCTTTGACCAAACCACCTACCCCCCAAAAACACCTTGGCCATCACCAACCCTACCTCCTTCAGGCTAAGTGTCATCTCTTGTAATGAGGCAAAATGCTATCTCACCAAAGCTCTGGCGAACTCTCACTATAGTAGTGATTCCCTGGACCTCAAACTCATTCAGCTTACACTAGATGTGACATTGCCTCATCTCATCAAAATCCTCAACCTGTCCTTATGCCTCAGCCAATTCTCCACTGCTTGGAAGAGAGCAATAATAACCCTTATCCTGAAGAGTGGTGACCCAACCGCCATAAGCAATTATAGACCAATATCAATCCTGCCAACCCTCTCTAAGGCCCTTGAAAAAATAGTGTCAGATCAACTAACTGACTACCTTTCCAAACACGACCTACTCTGCCATGAACAACATGGATTCTGGAGGGGTCACAGCACCACAACTGCCCTCATTGAACTTCCTTATATTTATTCATGAGGCCCTGGAACAAGGCTCCATGGCAGGGGCTAGTTACATTGATCTGACCAAGGCATTTGATACCGTCAGTCACGAACTACTACTCCATACCCTCCCATCCCTTAATTTTGCACCAGAGGTCACTGCCTAGTTCAAAGATTATCTCTCATGTTGGACACAACAAGTCAAAATCAATACAACTCTCCCCCAGCAAACTGGTCCTAACTGGTTTCCCACAAAGGTCAATACTTGGCCCTCTACTCTTCACACTCTTCCTGAACTCCCTCCCTAAATCTTGCAGCAAAAAGGTTGCTGCTATATGCAGGCGATGCTGCAGTTTTTTGGAAACATCCTTGTCCAAATTTTCTACAAACCGCCCTGCAGGGCTTCTTTAGGGAGCTGGAAACCTGGTTCTCAGAACACCATCTTATAATCAACTACAAGAAAACTAAGTCAATGATCTTTTTCACACTGCCAAAGCCCCCATTGTCACGCACCACTAGTTGTAATGAATGCCCTTGGCTCTGCGTTTGAACTGGTCTCATATTTCAAATACCTTGGAGTCACATTAGACACCTCCCTCTCCTACCACTCACACATACAAGTCTCCTCCTCTATTAACACTAGATTGGGGATCCTTTACAGGCTTAAGCACTGCCTACCCCCTCAGGCCATGCATCTCGCTGTGTCCTCATCTATTCTATCTTTGGTGGACTATGGAATAGTGATTTATGGGTCAACTGATCAAACTGCCCTACGCAGCATCAACCTCACCCTCAACAAAGTTTGCTGCCTGGTCACGGGATGTGACAGGTTAACTCACACATGTGAGCTTTATAAACATACTGGCTGGCTAAACTTCCAAGGCAGGTTTAAGTACCATACCTGCCTCCTTACAAAAAAGATACAACTTAAGCAAGCCCCAATAGGCCTCCACCCACTTATCCCAACAACCCCCATAGGAGGGCGCAAAGGCACTCAGCTAACCCCACCCTTCTAGTTCACCACTGTAGAACATCTCTTGGACAAAGATCCTTCTGCTATCGTGCTTCTCTGCGGCTGAACAGCCTACCATCCTCCATCTCCCTGGCCCATAGTCTCAACCTATTTAAATCAGGTCTCAAAACCCTACTCCTTGACTCAACAACCTGTGACTATAATTAAACCCCCACGTCCTTTATGATCTCCACCCCTTCTCAGAACCTCATTCCAGAGACATACTGTTCGCAGGTACCTACTCTACCTCAGTAAGTATTCTGTAGCTAAAGGATAGTTTGTTGTTAGTCTCCCTCCTATGTCTCACCTAGGTTCCCAATCCCTCTGTTTAGATATTATGACTCTGGGTCCTTCAAGATCCTCTGGAACTGTATCCTGTCTTAACTCTGACCCGGGACCTTCTTTATGCTCCCTGTTGATGTAACCCACAAATTACATATATGCCAGGACTGTAAGACCTTGTATTATTACATTATTATTGCATGTGTACTTTTTTGTTTCCTCTGTACTTTTACTTTTATCTGATGTGGAGCCTTTGCAAAAGAATCTATGACTCAAAGGATTGTAATTCTGATTCTATTCAATAAATAAATAATGATCCTTATCCTGTTCTTATCCCTCATGGATGATGCACCTAACAGCTGTCTGACCTCCCCCCAATGACCCATCTCAACCTGCAACCCTCTAGATGCCTCCTATCCAAGAGGTGTGGTGAGGGTTTGAGTTTCTTGACAAAAACTTGGTAATCATTTGAACACTGAATGTACTGAGACATTTCTTCTCAAAAAATTTCTCAAGTTTCTTTTATTTCTTGTTCAGAAGCAGATGTTTTGATACCTTTTATTGCTTTAGCTTTTGGATCAAATAAGTCCTTCCTTGGAAGCCGGGAGGTAGTATAGCACAGTGGTTTAAGGCTCTGAACTGCAAATCTGCTGACATCCAGCAGACCAGACCTGGGTTTGAATCCCACAGCTTCCTCTTGCATACTGTGTGACCCTAACCAAGTCACTTAACTTCTCTGTGCTCCCAGGCAGCTCCTGTAAAAAAGCTTTCAGCTTAGTGTGCTACTCCTGGTTAAACAACTTAAAAAAAAAAAGTTAAAGCACTGTTCTTTTTGTAACATCTATGTTGGTCCAATAAAAGGTATCAAACCATTTGCTTCTGGATCTGTTCTTACAAGGACCAATACAGCAACTAAACATGTTATTTATTGTAAGAGATTCATTATAGGATCATGTCAATATTTATTTATTGGCTATAGTTTCACTGTTTTTTTTCCAACTGTCTTATTTTAATTTGGCTGTGTTAAAGCAATAGTGTAACAAAACTGGAAAACAAATTGTCTCTACCTTTTCTCACTATAACATTTTTCAGTCATCTTCCATTTTTATTTGGTAGTAAACACTTCTAGTTCCACCAAAATGTGAGTATAATATAAATATTTAATTTTTTTTTTTAAGAAAAAATGTCCACTGCCACATTTGGCTTAGAACTAGCATGGCTTGGGGAGAAGGGAAACAAAGGTATGCTGTACAGCATAGGAAGTACCTAGAAAGTACATTTGCCAGGAATGCTAATATTTCTATTAATAATGGCAAAAAAACTATCTTTTTGGAATAACATTTTTCATTGCACTGCTGTTTTAAGTGTGTGGGGAGGGGGTCAGGCTACTTTTGTCATATTGCAGGCAGGTCACTCTTGCTTTGGTTTCACAGGCAGGTAACAAAGTGTGTGGCATAACTTTAGCAAGTAGGAAAGTGTAAATATAGCTGTCAATCCATTATTAACAGAGGGTCTGCCATCAGGGTGGAAAATTAACTTCTCATTTCATTAAAATCAGTGGTTGAAAAGGGTCTGACATGTAATATACAGTAAATACAAACCTGACCCCTTCTTGACTGTAGAAAATGAATAATCTGAGTAACATGATAACTTTAAATCTTTTATTTTTAATCACTATTTTCCCTTCAGACCAATGCTTCCTCTGTTTAGCCTTCCCATTGTCACCACCCAGATCCATCACTGGAGTGCTATCCAGAGGCTCACAATACTATTACACCCTTGGCTTCCCCCCATGGTGGGGCTTTTTGGAGGTGAGCAAGCCACTGTGCTGGGAGGATGGTCAGTATGCCATTAGGCAGTTGTCATCCTTTTAGGCTGGGATGCTTGCAATACTCTCAGCCTCATATGCTGGTGTGAATACTTGCTGCATGCACAAAGTAAGCATACATGGCACACAGCCAGGCATCTCCCATCTCACTGACACCCTCAGATGGTGACTGCATGGGGGGGGAATCAGACAGAATGAGGGAAGCATCCTCTGGGATGCTCAAACCTACTCCTCTTGCTGACCATCCAGTGTCTTGGGCTTGTTCATAAAGCAAGGTTACCAACATCATAAGTGGCAATCATAACACTGTACCAACAGACCAACTACAAATGTAAATCTATAGGGTAATTATAATTGAAAAGAGGCTGGTTTTCTCTGAGATTTGCTCTTTTACTGCAGTTACACCCACCCTGAAATCATAATCCTAAGCTTTTGACAGCAGACTGATTTTCGTGGCAGGAGGTTGTAATGCCATGCACAGAGGATTATGACTTCAAAGCAAATATAAGTAATGTGAACAGTAAATGTCTAAGGCACAATTATTCTGCTTCAATGAAAACTACTTCTGTAATACAAAATGGAAGGTCCTAAAATTCTAATTTTGGGGGGATTTTATGTGACTGAGTTACACAGTTGCCCATTGTGGATTTTTTACTGGAAACCAGAAAAAGTATTCTACATAGTTTCTGATTAATAGAGATCAGTAGATGGTTGAAAGCATTATTTAATAAACATATTTTTACAATTGCACTCTGCAAGGTTCTAGTTGAGTGATTAGGTTGTGCAGATTGGCTGGTCAAAAATTTGTATCAGCCAGGTATTTCCTGGTCTGATCCATTTGACCTGAACTGGATTACAGCTAGTCACACATGATGTTGACCCAATTTTTACGACTGTGGGTGGAGCCTACAGGGGTGTTGCATGTACAAAAGGAGTGACGTAATGTTTTCTGTCCATGGAACTGACTGAAGGTATAAATAGTCTTACCCTCCTCCAAGAAATGTTTTCTGTCCTCAAATAAATATGCATTCATGTTAGTCAATGGTTGCAGGGTATTATTTTCTTTCTTAAATGGGTGGTACAAGAACTGAAACCTGAGCAGTGGGAGGCAGCATTGTTTTTTGGGGGGAAGTAAGGTCCACCCCACCTCCACCCAAGAAGCTCCAAAAGGTCCATCCCACCTTTTTTTTATTCATGTGGGAGGGGCATGAGGTGGATCTATCATCCTGAAAGAAGAATCACATGTTTGGGATGTGGACCAAGGAACAGAAGTCTGTGGAGTCCCTGCATTTTGTTAAGGACTAGAACAGAAGATACTTCAAATGCCTTCAAACTGACTTAAAAACCTTTGGAATAAATGAATTATCAGAGTCACCTGGTGTCTCAAAAGGAAAGACTAAGAGGTGTCTAAAAACTAAGGAAAATAGACAGCTTTTAGGTATTTCTTGAACATTTATATACTAAAAACAAAGTTCAGCTTTTGGGATTAATATTTGTTTACCATATTCTATCTATTTATATATATAGTTTGTCTTTTTAGTAGTTTCAAAATCTTGAAAGCACTGGTTTTACTAATGCATTTAGAAATACATTTTTTAATTGTCTTTGCAGGTAACCTTGAAAGCATTGGTGTTACTAATGCATTAAGAAATACATTTTTTTAATTGTCTTTACAGATAAATCATGCATGTTCATGTGAGGGCACATTTTTGGGGGGATGGGGTTCAAATTATTTTAATCATGGGCACAGTGCTTGGTAAACACAGTCTGTGATGAAGTGTATTTTTCTTTTAAGTTTGAGAAGTGGAGTTGACTTAAAGCTGTTAGAAGTAGAATGGCTTAAATACTTCCTGGAACTTTCTACATAACAATTTTCCCATGGCACTTCACAGCACTTCACACTACCATCCTAAGAGCAGTAAGTGCAGTTACTTTACAGGACATTGCATAGCAAGAGATCTAGCCTTCCATTTTTCCAAATAATATACTAACTTCATTCTTAGGCAGGCAGTTCTGAGCTACTATTTATATTCTACTGAATCTTCTTAAAGGAAAACTGCATGCTAAAATCAGGAATATATGTATTACTACCAGTTTTGAGTTCTCACTTCAATCCAGTGCTTTGTTTCTGCATAGGCTGTTAGAGGAGTTTTTCTAATTTTCCCTGGGTGTTTTATGACATCTGGGGCTGTCATTCAGATTTGTTTTATTGCATCTTCTTCATGTTAGTCTTCATAGTTTACGTTTTTGTTTGATGTCTAATAGTCCCTACAGCAGGCCAGTGTCTTGTTTCAGTGTCTTGCTTAGCCACAGCAGAGAAAAAACACTGCAGCCAGGATTCACAGTGCTATATAATATACTATAGAAAGTTACATGTTTAAACACATACACACACACACACACACACACACACACACACAAAAATAAGCAGAACACAGCTGGATAAGGTATCAGTATTTAGGAAACTTGTCATACTTACCCAGAGTCTAGCAATGTGAATCCTGGCTATGACTAGGTGTTTACAACTGAATGATAATCACATTCACTTCACTTGCAAATAGGTAGGCATTTTTGTCTAATTTCTGTTTGACTTACTGTAGGTTACACATACAATCTGAAAAATTCATAACATGCTGTATTTTGATTCAATGAACTGATAGATGGGGATTTTGGTTTCTTTTACAAATTCATTTTTCCTGACCATGGATTTACTAAAACAAACATTTCTCAACAAAATGTTTTTAAATAAAGAGTTTAACTCACAGCAGCAGAAGAAGCATGTTGGCATTAAAAACTTAGTGGTATGGATGTAGAGGCACCAGTATTTTAAGAATGACTTTGGTAGAGGATTAATTGTGACGGGGGGGGTAAGGAAGGGAGTGAGTCTTGATATTTGTAGCATAATTATTTTCTGAAACTTCAACCTTCAATGGGTTAGACTCTGCAGCCATCTGTACAGTATATCACTAAGCCATATGCAGTGTGGTATGGTTAAAACCCAAATCACCAGACCAGGACCAGTGCAGTAAAATCTGCACTGGGCACAGCTTGTGCAAATATTGCTGATCCAGTGGATCAAATAAATACATGCAAATAAATAAATAATTACTCGGCTTCACCTTGTGCTTCAACCCACCCCAGGAGTGATGTTATTACATGATAAAACACACCCTGTCATGCCTTATTGCTTAAATATGCCCTTTTTCAATGTACTATACTTTGATTCAGTTAGTGTATGCAACAGCCTTCATGTGAGCACTCTGGGCTTCTCTTTGACTCCTCATGTCTATTTGCTTTAGCTATTGTATAGTGTTTGAACTGCTTTGGTCTTCTTGATGTGGTGCCTGTGTACCTAAACTATGTAATCTGTTTATCTACTGCTACCCATGTATCTCCAGTGAATGATTGTTATAACTGTCTGCTCTCCGAGCCACTGTTTTTGGACTTGTTAACTATGCTGTCTTTGTATTAGTTTCAATGAGGTGCCTTTGTAAATGAGTCTGTGACTCAAAGGTTTGTAAATCTGATATTTTTTAAATAAATAAATACATGTTTATATTTAAGTCCATGAAACACCCTTATCTAGTTAATGCATTCACAGTCTTAGTGGCTCTGCCAGATCTTGTTTTAAATGTTAAAAACCTCCTGCCTCCCTTCTTTCACAATTAACCCCTCCCCCAACCTAAGATCCTATTTGTCCCAGCCCCTTTTCTGTGCATCTTATCCACACTTTGTATCCTGATGGAGATGGCATGATGATATTAGTATAATTTATAATTTGGTTTGTTGCATGTTTTGTGTTCATATACACATCAGTATGGAATTATTATTCTCATGCATTGGTGGAGAAAAATTTGACCTTTATGGTAAGGGCAGAATGTAATGTGGTTAGGAAACCTGTACAGAGCTGCATGAAATATGAATTTTCATGGAATTTCATGACTTTCACAAAAATTTGTTAAATGTTCTGAAATTTTAAGAAAAGTTTTATTTGGTTGTAACTCAACCACTTCTGCAACTAAAAACCTGAACAATGACTTACTTTATGTAAGGAGTCCTAAGGAGATGTGAAGTTTCAAGACTTTTGGATAAGTAGTTTGGAATTTATACGGGTTCAAAGTCTATCAATGCATTTTCTTTGCAAAATTTACTGAAATATATCTCTACTTGCAACTCTGCCACCACTGGAGCTAGATACCTGAAAATGTGCATGCCTTGCTTTCATGGAAGAGTCTTAGAAACTGTTAAATGTGGAGGGAGCTGATTAAATAAACTTTAAGTTACAGGTGTTCATCATATTACAATTTAGTTATTTCTACAGTAAAATTTTGTGAACATTTTCCTAAAATATGGATGTTTGTAGCTGCACTGCTATTGCCAGTATGCATTCACAACTGGATATGCATATGCATATCGGTGAGTCCTGGAATTTAACAAAGCTGGAGAACTTTGATTTAATAGTTCAATATTTACAAGAAGAAGTAGTGACAATTACTTGGGAAAATGTGATCAACTTTTCATGGAAGCATAGCAGATAATGTCACTAGAATGCTACATGTGGAATTTAACTTTCAAAAACACTCATCACCAATGCTGAGTTACAATGTTTCAAGATTTGAAATTCAAGGATCCCACCATTAATTGCCAATATAATTTCTGGATTTTACCAGGATTCTACTGTCAAACATTTAGTATGTGTACAAATACTAAGAACAAAAGAAGACTAAATGTACAGTAAATTAAATAAAGCAAAATGAAAACAGTACAAGAAGGAATTTATAGAAAAATACACATTCTGAAGATTCATGCATATGGTAAACAGTTCATAATTCTGTGACATACTTTGTTTTTACCATTGTGTAGAATGTACAATTTCTGGAATTTTACCAGGTTTTCTGGTAAAACACAAAAATCAATGACTGTGCATATCACCACTGAATCCATGCAGCTGTGCTGAGCTGTTTGCAGTCCTGTAGTTCCTTACTGTGTGACTGTTTTGTCTGCCCCACCCTGCTTTTTCTTCAGAGCCTGGCAACTGGGACTCAGCTGACCAGCTTGTTACACTGATTTTCTTCTTGTTTTTCACTGATACCCTCCCTTAAAAAGAAAGCCATCAACTCCTTTTCCCACAGGACCTGTTCCATTGGAATGACCAGAATCTGTACTTTCTTGGTGCCCATGCATGTTCCCTCCTTACCAGTTGTTTATAAGTACATCAATGCCTTGGAAATCCAAGTTCAGTAGGTTCTTCAACCAATCGGTTTAGCAGTGTGTGATTCTTATATGACCTACCTTCAAGTGAAGATTGTCCCTGTATGGTTCTATGCTCCAGCTGGGGGTTTACTATTTTTTCTCTCAGTTCTGCTACCCTTCCCTTGGTTAACCTGTGCATCTATCTTCTGGAATTAGTGACTCCTGCACTAGCTATCTTTCTTATTCCTTAGTTTAAATGTCCTTGACTTCCCTTTCTATTGAAATGACCATGCCACCTCCCTCTTGGCAGAACTGCAGTCGATCTTGGTTTGGCTGTGGATAAAATTTATTTAATCTGCACTACAGGCAGAAAATATCACCTTACCTACACTAGTGTTATGGTACTCCAATGCCCCTCCAGCACACACCTGCTGCTGTACAGCGGCATTCAGCATCATGTCTCATCCTTAAAGACATCTGGATGCTTCTGTCACAAATGCCTCAGTTGCACCTAGTTATAAAGCAGCTTGGTGTCACTTTATGCCACTGTTTTCAAGTATTACAAATATACATTGTTATTTATGGGGCTGCTAAAGAGTCAGTAGGCAACATTGTACAGAAACTGTGCTATGCAAGTCTTTGCCACCACAAGCCATTTCATCTGTGAGCATCTGGCCAGTGCAAAGGAATGGTAGTGACTATTCTTGATAACTTTTGGCTCAAAATACTGATCGACATGAGGGTAGATAATGGTGGGCATTACTGTACTTTTACTGTGGAACCTGCTATGAAGGCTACCATTATTACCACTCTACTCAGCTTTTTCCCTCCTCCTCCACTGCAGCTCAGAGTGTATGTCTGGGCAAAATGTATGTTTGTCTATGGCTTCCACAAAATGATCACAAAACTCCTGCATTTTCACAAAAACTCATAAAATTCAACTCAAAATACTGATGTTATTTTTCAATGTTCGACTACTAATAACTGGCCCACTTTTTTAGAAAGAGATGAGAAAGTTGACACACAGTCTCGTTTTATGGTCTGTGAATCTACCAGACTTGATGATATTGGGCCCAATTCCAAAAGGACATACTCCGGCGTAAGGTGAGATACACCAAACCCCATGAAGTATCTCACTACTTACACCAGTCAATACACCAGCCCCTATTCCAAGATGTGGGTTGCACCTTGGCATTTGTGGACTGTGACAAATGCAGTTTGTGCCAACACTTACACCGCAGCCCGCAACGCCTGGCGCAACTGTGGGTTACTACAGCAACATAGCCCAATTCCAGTAGGGTGGCTGTCGTAACCCACAAGTGCAATTCCAAAAGCCAAACTGGCATGGCTAAGATAGAACAGCTCCAAGAGGCAACTGATGGTGCCATTCGTCGGCTGCCCACCTCCTAGCACCATGGCAACAGCACAGACGTGTACCCTGTGTCATCTATTGTATACCCCTTCCCTCCACTCCCCCAAATAGCAGGGATCCTTGGGGGTCCATTCTCCAGTGCACCCCAACACCTGTGTCACTAACCTTCCCCCCATGCCCCCTGGTGTTGCTGGAGGTGTTCTAGGGCAGGGGGTGCTTCAGGGAAGCTGTCTGGCATTCATTGCAAGTTGTGACTTGGGCAGATATATGCCATGCATGGGCTACCACCACATGCATGACGTATATCACAGGTCACAATTGCCAGGATCATGCCACTTCTGGAATGTGGCGTAGGGTCCCTGGTGTAGAGGCAACTGGTGTAACGTGCAACTGCATGCAAGTTATGCCAGCCATCTTGGAATCGGGCCCATTGTGTTCACTAGTTTTAATGGTATAGTGGCTTAAAATTGTGCAGTTTATGTACTTAAAAAAATTTAATTTTAAATTTCTAAATGTTTGGCTTCTTGTAGCTGGGCCTCTATTAATGGTACTGTAGGGATCTAAAACTTAGTACACATGTTCTGTTGTTAGAGAACTTTAAATGTAGCAAACTTGGCGCCATTTGGAATAGTACTTTTAAATGTCTTAAAATAACTTAAATTTAAACTTTGATAAATGTTTCTAGGACATTTCACAAAATTTCACTTGCCTAAGTTACAGTTTTGCCTTTCCCTAGTCACCCATAATATCTAATGCCACTTTACAGTACAGCAAAAAGGAATCTCTCAAATGACAGGCTAGTCACATCCCTCATCCTGGAGTCAGTGCATTACCTGCAGTGTATACAAGACTCCCTTGGATTTGTGCCAGTAGTTTCACTCTGGAGGTGACCCTAGGGCTACTGCATGGTTATGTGCTAGGCTATTCCCAGTGCCCCTGGGATGAATCAGAAAACGTTTATTTCCAAATCTATTTAATTGTACATGAGGTTAAAACACATCAAGTCACTGCAGTTGTGATCTATGCAGCTAATGAAACAAAACATAATAATAATGAAAATAATAGTAATATTTAATTCATGAGTCTTCTGTGATGCTGAGAACACTGAAAAATTCAAACTAACATTTCCAACACAGTTAACACAACATATACCATTGCAAGTCTGCAGAATGATTCATGTGACAAAAAATGGATATTACAGGAGATATTTATAATCCCAAGAATAATTGATGTTGGTCTTGAGGAAACTCCTGTTGCTAAATGCAAAACCTAGTTAACTTTCATTATCTATTTGTATATAGTTGTATATAAACTGATTATAAACCATTGTGTATCTATTCTAATTGTAATCTAAATGTAATCTATTCTGGCACTTGGGTTAATATCCCAGTACTGACACTGTAGTGCAGCATGAGAGGGGTGCTGCACTTCTGAGGTGCCGTCTTTCAGATGAGATGTTAAACTGAGGTCCCATCTGCCTGGATTGGTGGAGGTTTAGGTGGATGTTAAAGATCCCATGGCACTTATCAAAAAGAGTAGGGGAGATTTTTATTAACAAGAAAACTGAGTACAAACACAAAAATTATCAGCAGAAAATAAACACAAAATCATCATTTGACTGGAATCTCAGAATCAGTAATGCAAGGCAAACATTTCCAGGAATCTAACACAAGTCATCTAGGTAGTGAGAGTAATTCAGAAAAATAAACAGATCAAATATCAGATTCAATATTATGCAACAGAACCTGATGGGACATATCCAATTGTTGCAGTGAAAAAAGGCAACTAGCAGTCCAAATATGCTATTTCAAAATTGTAAATATAACATTTAAAGTATCAATGTTCCATTTACTCCATGCCTGTGGAAAAACTCCATACATTAAATTGAAATGAGAGACAGAGGTGAACAATGGTTCATTCCATTTCGTGGAAACAAATGTCCAGAAACCCTGTATATAGGAACAAGAAAAAAATAAATGGGGTATTGTCTCTTCCTGTTGTACACAATCGAATCTAGAACAAAATCTTTCCAATATTTGTTTGTGTTTTTGGTTTGCTTTAATATTTATCCTCTCATGACAACGCAACCGATGGAAGTCCCACATTTTCTGAGGAATTACTGGGTTATGAAGGAGTGTCAAAAGATTGTTCAGATAGGAGTCTGGACATTTAGGAAAGACAACGGGTTCAACACAAATGTGATCAGTAAGATATTGATACAATGATTTTTTTTATTTTGAATAATAAACAAAGTACTGGATACAGTCGACTGTTTAAACAGCAAGAAGGTCTCCCTAATGTAAGACGGTGTAGTTGGGATACTCCAAACCAGTTTAAGATTATCAAATTCCCATTGCCTTAACCATGGTTGGCAGGATTCATAAAACCATTATTCCCAGCCTTTATCACCATTAATCAAAAGGGGATTAAAATTGGCCATAAAAAAAATATTATTGTAAAAGGATAAGGGATGTACCATATGCAGACCACCTTGTTTGAGGACTAGATAGGTAATGTTACATTTGATGGGGTTAAGACGACTACCCCACAATGCCTGAAAGAAAATACTAAATATCCTACTCTCAAAACAACGTGGAGGGGGAAACACATAACTGAGAAAAAGAAACACTGGGAGTAAGTAAGTCTTAATCATATAAACCCTCTTTTGGTTACCCAAGTTCCATTTATTCCAATGTGCAACCTTTGCTTGTGCAAGATCAAGTTTAGGACCCCAATTCAAAATATCCAGAGGATCATTCCCAAAACAAATACCCAAAATCTTTATTGGGTCAGAGCTAATTCTATCATCTGAGATTGTGGAGGCGCTCAGAATCCCAGTATCCAATTTTCTGCCTATACACTTAGTCAAATTCAGGGTTGCCCCAGAAATGGACCCAAAAACTACACAGTGTCGAAGTGCTTCATTTATAGAAGGGATGTCTGCTACAAGCAGGCTCATATCATCTGCATAGGCCATAGCAGAAGGGGGGTAAGGTGTAATGAAGTGGAGAGTGGAATTATTGTCTGAGCAGTATTAATAGTATGAAGCAATGGATCTAGAAAAAAGATATACAGAATAGGGCTAAGTGAACATCCCTGTCTAACTCCTCTTTGCAGTGGTATCAGAGGATCTCTCCAACCATTAGCAATAGGGACAATTGTTGCAGAACGATATAGCAATTTAATCCAGGAGATAAACATATGAGGGATTTTATAATGCTGTAATGTACACCATAAGAAGTCATGGTTAACTGAGTCAAAAGCCTGCTTCTGGTCCAAAGATATCAGGTAACCAGTCAGTAAATCTTTATTTCCTCTTTCAACAATTTCCCTTAACAAGATCAAATGATCTGAAATATTCCTCCCTTGTATATTACTGAACTGGGCTGGAGAAATCATGTGCTGTGCTAATTTCGATAATCGAAGTGCCAAGATTTTAGCCCAGATCTTAAAATCAGTGTTCAAGAGGCTAAGGGGTCTCCAATTTTGCAAAAGCCTCGTATCCCCTTTTTTTATAAATATAAATAAGGTTACCCATGTTCGAATGTAAGGGTAAAATATCCAATTGTAAAATAAAATTGAATACAGCAGCTAATCCATCACTCAAATCTGTACTTAGCAATTTATAAAGCTCATTTGGTAAGCTGTCTAGCCCTGGAGATACTCCTAACTCTAAAGTACGGATCACAGCATCTACTTCTGTTCCTTGTATGAAACTATGAGATATATCAAGTAGAGAATGAGGGACGTCTGGGATATCCAGGTTAGAGAGATAAGCAGACGGTTCTTTCATTTGGAAAGGAATAGGACCAAATAGGTGTTTTGTAAGGTACGCTATACAGTGTTGTATTCCCAAGCTGTCAGTAACTTCTATATTATTGTTATCAAGAAGGGTCTCAAAAACGTCAGACTTTAGACAGGAAGCACAAGTGTCAAAAGGACAGATCACATCATAGCAGCCTGATATACCAATTTTTTGTTGTTGTTGTAGTGAGGCAAATGTACGGGAATGGTAATCCATTAAATTACTTTTTAAAGCACTAATTTGAGTAGTGAAATCATGACCCGTAGTATATGAGAAAGTGAGAAGTTTCTGCAATTGATGCCGGGCCCTATGATAATCAAAATACTGCGATTGATTATGTTGTTTACTAAATGTTTTCAACAGGTGTTGTAAGCATACTTTAGTGTCAGACCACCACTGCCAGGAGTCTTCATATAAAAAAGACAGATTTGCTGGCTTTAAAAAGAGATTTAAGATGGGACAATAACTGCAGATTACTGAGCATGGTTGTGTTCAACTTCCAGGTACCTGGACCATAAAGTTTAGTATGGGTAGTACACACAACAATCGATAAAAGGTTATGATCAGTTAATTCAGCTAAGGTAATTGTGGCAGATGATAGCTGTAAGTGTTGTGACACAAATAAAATCAATATGAGCAGCTAAAGAACCTTAATGAAAAGTTGGCTTATGGGTCTTATTTAATGCATAATAAGCGTCATGAAGCTTAGCAGAATGCAACATGGATTTTAAAAAATTAGTATCACAATATAATTTTGTCATTTTTGATGCGTGAAATTTATCTTTAATGGAAAGGCCTCAATTAAAGCCACCTCCAAAGATAACATACCAGGAAGTATGAAGGTAAGGCTGGGCAATTTTTAGTAGATCAACCCTAAGGGATTTAGTTTGTGGCGCATAAGTATTTATTATTCTATAATTGATGTTGGAAATTCTTACATCAAGTAACATCCTACCTGGACATAGATTGAGGATTTGAATAATGCTGATGTCAGGGATACTAAATAGGATCCCCACCCCAGAGCAGGTCTCTTGTCCAAAGGACCAGAAGGAAAGGCCAGGAAACCAAGCCCTTTGTGCTTTTGTTATTTCAGGTAGTGAATGAAGTCTCACATCCTGTAATAGTATAACCCCAGCTAGCAGACAAGACAAAAAAGAGAAGACAGCATCTCTTTTAGGTTATCATTTGATACTGTTCACATTCACAGCATGAATGGAAAAGGGAAAAGCCATCAAAAAAAGAAAGCAGGGGAAGAAAAAAAGGGGAAAAAAACATAATCGTAGTTTACCCCTTCTGGATGCAGGCTCTTTGTGCTTAACCTTAGCTCTAGCTTTCCTCTTTTGAGAAACCATAGTATCAACAGGAACTTCTGTATCAGTCATGAGCTCTGGATGAGAGGAGAGTACTGAGGATGAATCAGAATCTGTTAGATCTGAGGGGTCACGTAACAACTCAAATTTATTTTCCAAAAGGATATCATCCATTTTCAAAACTTCAGAGAGAGGTGATCCCTGTTTCCTAGAACCCCTGGTGACTCTGGATTTAGAACTAAGAAGCTTGGGTGGGGTCCATAGTACCTGGAGGTATGTTAGTAGGTATGGTGGGGGGGTCAGAAACAGGAGGTACTGGAACAGATACATCTGAAGAAATGAAGGGTGGGGGTAGGCACAGATGCAATGGAGCATGACCAGGAAGTACTAGGAGTCTCTCCATTATGTCCTGTGTTAACAAGAGGGTGAGGCAAGGGATGGGGTTGCACTCCCATAGTCTGAAGAGACAAGCTCCTAAGCTGAGGGCCCAAAGAATGTGAATGAAGTTTGTAGTGCTGTGCCACAATAATAATTAATCTCTGCTCTTCCCCATCAGCCAAAGTAGGAGAGTTATGAGCAGCCCAGGTGCATCGTTGAAAGGTATGGCCAGATTCCTCACAAAGAACTCATTTTGGTTCCTCAACACATTGAGAACCAGCATGACCTAATTCACTACACACTGTGCGCTTTACCATATCACACAAGCTGCTAAGATGGCTGACAGAACCACATCTGTAAGATGCCTTGGGCTGCCCTGGGTAAAATAGAACACCCCTATCCCTACTTAACAAAAAACTATTGGGCAAATGCTGGACACCAACGTCAGTGGTCCTAAGCATAACTCTTCCCTTCCAACCACCCATCTACAAATGTTCTGAGCCAAAAATGGCTTCTGGATCTGTAAGAAGGGTACAACGCTGTCGTAACCAGACAGTAATGTCATTTAGGCTAACCCCCTCATTACGGAATAAAATAGTGACAGTTTTTTGTGCAGGTTTAGTTAAGTATAGCACTCAAAGGGGCCCATAATGAAGTGGATTTCAACTTATGAAACATGGACCAAAATTTTTCCAAGCCTGCCAAAGTTTTAAAACTAATATCATAATGTGGTTCAGCAGAAACATGGATTAAAGCATGAATTTTGTAGGCTGTAAATTTCATAGAATCTTTAAGTAAGGTTCTACCTACAAACACACGATCAGGCAATTCTGTCATACCACTTAAATAGTGAAGTCTAACAGCATTATGTCATTTTGCTTGTTGTGTGGGAACAGAAAAGCATGAGGCATAAGTCTTAGTTGCCATAGTTTTAGAAAAAGTAGATTGTTGTGCAAGCGGCGGTCGAGACCCAGGTCCCTGGGGTTTAATATGCTGTATAGTAGCAGAAGTAGTAGCAGTGGTAGTCGTGTCTATAACAGGCAGCTTAGAAGGCAGATCTGTAGGCAGTTGTAGAATAGGGTTTTGAGTGAGCTGCAGCTCTGTAGGCAAAGACAAGTCAGATTCAGAAAGGGCAGGAGACTCAGGAACTGTTGCAACAGGATCAAGATCCTCAGAAAGCCAAATAAGAGAAGGTCCAGAATGCCAAGTGCCTGCAGCAGGATCTCACTCCCAACCCACCACATTGAGCGATTCAACAGACCAGGTAGCTGTAGAGATGTCAGTAGCAGACAACGGGGTTTGTCTTAGGCCGGACAGACAATCAGTTGCATTTCTCCTTGCCGGGCGAGCTCCCTTCAGGTAATACATGAGCTGTCAGATTAACCCCAGAAGCACTGTGATTTGAGAAATGAGGAAGTGTCAGAGCAGAATCTGAGGTGTCAACCCAGAGAGCAACAGTAACACTTACTGGCAAGTCAGTAGAAGAGTCTTTCTGTAAAACAGTTGGCAGTTGTTTTAATACTAAGAGGTCTGTGCATTTCACTAAATAGCATTATTCTTCTAACGCTAGCAGTGAGTCAATACCAACAGGAGCAGCAGAAGGAAAGTCAGGGTTTAAGCCAACTGAGTGTTTAGAAGGGAAAATATCATTTGGAACTGAAGATGAAAGCTCGAAGTACCTGTAGCCTCTGAATTTGAAATCCCAGTAGAAAGGTTATCCAAGTCCTGTTGCAAAGCTTGCTGAATCTTCTCAATTGCAGAAAGTCATTGTTTTGTGTCAGTCTCTTGATTTCCAGAGACAGTGGAGGAGACCAACTCCTCTACCTCCAACACCTTCATGTCCTCCACAGCTCCTCAATGGACAGCCATCTTGGCAGAATGCCAGGATGTAAGGGGACCCTCCCACAGAGTAGGGGAAGTTTATTGAACAAAATAAACATAACATCACATAAAAACTGAAATTTCATTAAAACAATTACTCATATAAGGTATGATAACATCCAATATTTACAGAAAAGAAAATTATGGAACACAGTAAATCATATACAAAAAAACAATCAAAAGGGAAAATACAGTATTTCCAAAATTGAACTAGTTTCTCTGGAGAAAACTTATGAGAATCTTTTTCTTTAACCGTTAGCAACCCTGTCTCAATTTGTGAAATAATACTAAAATGTACAACTTGTCGCCATTGTAAGACATATTGACACCTAGCTTTCCATAAAAAGTATTGAATATATGCAAAAAAAAAGCATTCAAAGTACTTTTATGAAATTTTTTTCCAAATCCCTGTATTATCTCCTAAAATTAAGGTATTATATGAAAGCATATTCAAAAAAGGCATATTCCATTTAATAGCTGCCTCACTCCAAAATAACTTCAGCACATTCTAAATAAAAGTGTGACTGGCTTTCCTCTATATTAATACATAAGAGTTTAAGGCAATACCTTTCAGACTGTGGTTTATACTTGAGATTCCCTCAAACACCTAGTCTCCCTTGGGCAGAAATCCATACTATATCCCAGATCTGTACTGGTAATCTAAAATCTGTCAGTTTATGTAAAGCAAAAGACATTCTAGTAGGAATACACTCAGTAAAAAGAAGCAACACTTGTTGCACTTCATAAACTATATGGGAATAAAAGGTTTTCTTATCTAATGAAAGTAAGTTTTGAAACAGCACTTTCCATTGTTGTAATTTCTTTAAAGAGGAAATTCCATGACTTGGAAAGCCATCTGAAGCCACAATCTTAGGGGGCAATAAAGTTCATTTCTGGAAATATTGTTTCCATAGAAACTGTGTCCAGATTTGCCATGTCATAGAGGCCAAACACCATAAAAAAATAAAAGAAGAAAATAAAAAAATTGAGTGGTAAAAAAAACAAAGAATTCACCATATGTAACCCCCCTTGTTTGATTGGAAGGTACGTAATGTCCCTTTTGACTGGGTTCAACCTATTTCCCCACACCATTTGAAAAAATAAACGGTATAATCTTGTTTCTAAATGAACTGGAGGGGGGATAGAGGTAGCTTAAATAAAGAAAAACTGGTAATAACATTTTTTTAATTATCATAATACATTTTTTTCCCCAAATTTCCATTGTTTCCAAACATTAATTTTACTTTCACCCAGAATCAACTGCTGTTCCCAATTATAAGTTGCCATATCTCCATGCCCAAACCAGATACCTAAAATTTTTTTGGGGAGGAAGCAGGAAATGAAATCCCCATGCAATCCATAATACCAGTCTGTGTAGGATCTAAAGAAAAACCACAAACTCTTCTCCATATTAAGCTGTGCACCAGAGAATTGCTCATAAAAATTAAAAACTTCCAGTGCCTTTGTAAGAGAAGTAACATCCTTCATTAATAAAGTCACATCATCAGCATAGACCGTAATTTTTTCATATTCTAACATGGATGCAGGAGAAAGGCCAATTATATGCTGATCCCATTGAATTTGCAGAATAACTGGATCTAAGACAAAAGCATAAAGCAGAGGGCTTAAAGGGCATCCTTGCCAGACCCCTCTACCAAGCCTAATTTCTACTCCAAAAAGACCATTAACCATCAGAATTATGTCAGCCTTAGCATAAAGAAGAGCAACCCACTGCACAAACTGTTTAGGTATATCATATTGTAACATTATATGAAAAAGATACTGATGCTGAACCTTATCAAAGGCTTTGGCCTGGTCTAAAGCTACCACTAAACCTGAACAATGCCCCATTTTACTAGCCTCAAAAAGTTCCCGTAAGAGGTACAAATTATATTGAATTTTCCTATGGGGAATAGCACAGGTCTGAGCTGGATGAATTAATGAGTCAGCCACCTGTACTAGGTGATTATGCAAAATTTTAGCTAAAATTTTATAGTCACTGTTAAGAAGACCAATATGTCTTCAATTAGACAATAACTTCTTATCCCCTTTTTTATAAATATAACTCAGAATAGAAGTATTAAACTCTTTAAAATGAGAAGTGGAAGTCAACATATAATTAAATACCAAAGGTAAGAAATAACTCATATAAGACACACATTTTTTATAGAAATGATTGGGAATACATCTAATCCTGGGGAAGTACCCAGATTAAATTTTTTGATTACATCCTCAACTTCTTGTGAAGAAATAGGTTTCGTCAAAAAATGTTTCATAGACTCTTCCACCTGAGGTAGTGGTGTAAAACAATTATCTGGTAAAGTATCTGTATTATTAATTCTCATTTATTAGACTCATTTATTTTTATTTTTATTAAAGAAAATTATCTGAGGATCAGTGGCAGGATTTTTAGGACAGTAAATTAATAAAAAGGGAACTAGGAGAGCTTCAGTAGCAGACAAGTAGTGGAATTGCAGTATAATGTGGGGAGTGGTGCAATGCAGTGGCTGTGGGGCAGCCATATTCAGGTAGACCTTCTGGACACTGAGGTGCTGCCCTATCTGCATGCATCTCTCTGGACTGTGGGATGAGGTAGCCAGACTCAGAGCGGAAGTAAACTGGGTCAGGAGTACCATCACCCCATCCAGGGACCACCAGTCCAATGCAACTACCTCAAAGGATGCTGAGAGAGGAGCACTTGGATGACAATGGGCTCAGGGAGGGTTAGAGCGGTCAGGCAGAGGCACATCCCAGATCCTATTCCACTCAAGAACTCATATGCCACACTGGCAAACGAGGACAACCAAATAGAGGTACCCAGAGAAGTGGAAGGAAAGGATGTGGAGGTTAACCAAGGAGGTGACCTCAGCGGGGAAAGCAGTGGACCCCAGAGGAGGAGGAGGAGGAAGTGAATCCTGGTGGGGGACTCCATCATAAGAGGGATCCAGCTAGGAACACAGGAGGAGGAGGACATGGAGGTGAGGTGTCTACCAGGTGCCACGGCATGGAGGGATGGAAGGAAGATCCTGGGGATCACTGGGAAGGCAAGATGGGAGGGTGAGCT
The DNA here is from genome assembly GCA_016271365.2 of Neoceratodus forsteri. Lineage (NCBI taxonomy): Eukaryota > Metazoa > Chordata > Ceratodontiformes > Ceratodontidae > Neoceratodus > Neoceratodus forsteri. The sequence goes on from JADMNL010000028.1 coordinate 262,817,494, forward strand.
GGATGTCATTATCCACCTAGGTACTAATGACCTGGCAAATGGGGAGCCAAAGGAAGTTCAGGAAGAGTTTAGGAAACTGGGGAGGGGTCTCAAGCAAGTAGCTACTTCTGTCACTTTCTCAGAAGTACTACCTGTGAGAGGCAAGGAGAAGCAGAGGAGTGCATGCACCAGGAACTTTAACTCCTGGTTGAAGAACTGGTGCTTTGAGGAAGGTTTGGATTCATTGGTGACTGGGACCCACCTGGAGGGATGGAGGTTTGTTCAAGCCTGACGGCCTGCATCCATCCTGGAGGAATCAAGCACTCAATGATAAGTTTAAATGCTACATTGACAAGCATTTAAACTAGCAAGAGGGTGGCAGGCCAGCAAGGAGGCACCTGCTGCTCACCCCCACAGCTAGCAGTGGAACCAGTGAACCAGAGGGTGGCTATCTCTGCAAAGCAGTGTGCAAAAGATGGAGATTAGTGCCCAAGAGGTGGATAAGCAGAACGGGGGCAAAATTCAGCAGAATGGCAGACAGCAAGGAGAACCAGGGATAAATGACAACCAAGGAAGGGGATGGAGTAGAACAGTGAAACAGTCTAGGGAGGTCAAATCATGGAAAGCCATGTGTGCAAATGCCAGGAGCCTTAGCAACAAGATGGAAGATCTGGAGGCTGTCATGGTGCAGTCAGAGCTGGACATTGTGGCCATACTAAAACCTGGTGTAATGATAACCACAACTGGGAGATGGCCATACCTGGCTACAACATATTCAGAAGAGACAGAGCAGGCAGGAAGGGAGGAGGAGTGGCACTGTATGTGAAAAATGACATAAGGGCCACAGAAATCCAGGAGGAACAAAATGGGGGGGAGATATACTGTGGGTTAAGCTGCAAAGGAAAATGGGGACAGCCATCTGCACAGGTGCGGTCTATAGACCACCAGCCCAGGAGGAAGAAACAGATAGGGAGCTGATGCTAGCCATCCAAAGGATGGCAGACAAGGGTGAGGTAGTACTGGTTGGAGACTTCAATATTCCAGACGTGGACTGGAGCATCCCAGCAGCAGCATCAACTAGGAGCAGATTTATCCTGGACTCCCTTCAGGGTGCCTTCCTCAAGCAACTGGTCATGGAACCAACTCGGCAGAAGGCAATACTAGACCTTGTGCTCACAAACAGGGACAGTGTGATGGGGGTAACAGTGGGGGAGCACCTGGGAAACAGTGACCACCAGTCATTGTGGTTTGAAATCACAGAAAGAGCAGAACCAAACCACACAAAAACACGTATCCTGGATTTTAGGGGGGCAGACTTTGGGAAAATGGGGAGATACTTGAAAGAGGCATTAAGGGAATGGGACAGGAATCAGGGGTTGAGGAACAGTGGGCAGTATTTAAAATGGGGATTACAAGAACAACAGAATTATGCATTAAGCAGGTTAGCAAGAGGAAAAGGAAGAGAGACCATTATGGTTTTCCAAAGAGGTAGCAAAGAAAGTGAAAGCCAAAAAGATTGCATTCAGGCAATACAAAAAGACACAGGCAGAAGGGGATAGGGAGAAGTACCAGGAGAAGCAAAGGGAGGCAGGGAGGTCAGTAAGGGAAGCCAAAGCTCAGACAGAAGAACACATTGCAAAATCAGTGGGTAGAGGGGACAAAACCTTTTACAGGTACATAAGTGAAAAAAGAAAGACAAAGGGAGGGATAGTGAGACTGAAGGGGGAGGATGGGGCCGCGTGGAGGATGACAACAGTAAAGCTGACATATTGAACAGGTATTTCTGCTCAGTCTTTACTGAGGAAGAGGAGGGTAATGGGTCTGAAGGGAGTACAAGGGGTGAGAATGGTGCAGAAATGGACACAAGTCGCTTTACACGAGAAAGGGTCCTGAAGGAACTGGAAGTAATAAGAGTTGATAAAGCAATGGGGCCAGATGGGGTGCACCCCAGGGTCCTTAAAGAACTAAGAGAGGTGGTGTCTGAACCTCTGGCTATCCTGTTTAGCCGATCACTTGAAACAGGGGAGGTACCCAAAGACTGGAGGACAGCAGATGTAGTCCCCTTATACAAAAGTGGGAACAAAGAGGAAGCAGGGAACTACAGACCAGTCAGTCTCACCTCGGTAGTGGGGAAGATCATGGAAGCACTACTGAAGGAGAGATTGGTGGAACATCTGGTTGTCAATGGACTACAGGACCCAAGGCAGCATGGTTTCACCAGGGGGAGGTCATGTCAGACCAACCTCATTGAATTTTTTGACTGGGTGACTAGGGAGGTGGATCAGGGGAGGGCAGTGGACATGGCCTATCTGGACTTCAGCAAGGCCTTTGACACTGTGCCACATAGAAGACTATTACACAAACTGGGGAATATGGGTGTGGGCAGGACAGTAGTGTGGTGGGTAGGTAACTGGCTGGGTGGCAGGACACAGAGGGTGGTGGTAAATGGCTGTCACTCTACAGAGGAAGAGTGACCAGTGGGGTACCACAGGGATCAGTGCTGGGACCGGTCCTATTCAACATCTTCATCAGTGACATTGCGTAGGACCTAGAAGGCAGAATTTCACTGTTCACTGATGACACAAAGCTCTGTAACAGAGTAGACACACCAGAGGGTGAAGACAGAATGAGAAGCGACCTCAGAAACTTGAAGAATGGTCAGGGGTTTGGCAGTTGAAATTCAACAAAGAAGTGCAAGATAATGCATATAGGGCACAAAAACCCTGGCACAATATATCAGTTGGGTGGTGAGGATATAGCATGCACCAAGCAGGAAAGGGATCTTGGGGATATCATCTCTGATGACCTCAAGGTAGGGAAACAGTGTAACAAGGCAGCAGGTAAAGCAAATAGGATGCTGGGATGTATAGGCAGGGGCATCACCTGCAGGAAAAGGGAGGTCATAATTCCGCTATACAAGACACTAGCGAGGCCCCAGCTGGAGTACAGTGTACAGTTCTGGAGACCATACCTACGTAAGGACATAGACAGGGTAGAGAAGGTTCAGAGGAGGGCAACAAAGATGGTGCATGGATTGCATCACAAGTCCTATGAAGACAGGTTGAAGGAACTGAACATGTACTCCCTGGAGGAGAGGAGGGAGAGAGGCGATATGATAGAGACATACAAGTATCTTACAGGGAGGAACAGGGTGCAGGAAAACACTATTTTTAAGTGAAAAAGATGTTCCAGGACTAGAGGGCATGGGATGAAGTTGGATGGAGGACGATTCAGAGGAAACATGAGAAAGAATTTCTTCACAGAACGGGTGGTGGACAAGTGGAACACCCTGCCAGAGGAAGTGGTGGGGGCTGAAACAATCATGGGATTTAAGAATGCGTGGGATAGACATAAAGGAATTCTGGAGGTCAGGGGTAAGGGGCAACAGACTTCTAGGAAAACAAACTGAACTTACAAGCTCAAATGGGCAGACTGGGTGGGCATAGGCCCTTATCTGCTGACACTGTCTATGTATCTATGTATCTATATCTGTGACACATTGCTGCACTACCAGCAACATTTCGGCATCTGAATCTACTATTCCTCCAACAGGTTTACATAAGCTAGTCATTACAGTTTTATCTAATTGTACTTTACAAGCTTTATAAGGGTCAGAAGCAGGTTGTTTTTGTGTTCCAAATCTAAATTCCATTTCTAAAGATTTAGCCCTGTCATACTGGTAAATTTTCATCTGTCTTTTTATTTCAACAATTTGTGATTTAAATTTTGTGTGATCATGTGGGGGAAAGGACATAGGTTTATGTAACTGGTTCCTATAAGTTAAATACTTTAAATAATGGGAATTAGCTCGTTGCTTTCCCCAACTAATAAATAAAGCCTTTAACTCAGCTTTAGTGTTTAACCACCAATCATAAATATTATCAAACATACATATGGTGGAATGCTTGGCTGCAAAAAATACTTCTAAATTATGATAATAATCTGGCAAATCTAGAAAGGATGTATTTAATCTCCACCTCTGTGTAGTGGATAACATTCTAGTCAGGATATCAGATAAATAAAAATAGCACAATAAAATCTGATGATCTGAAAATTCTGTAGGTGTAACCCTGCTAGACATTGGTTTAATATATTTGGACACAAAAACCATGTCTATACGAGTAGCATATATATATACCTATGATAAGTAGCCCCAGAATGAGAGTGTAAACATCTATACGTATCTAATAAACCAGCATCCCCAATAATTTGTTTTAAAGCATGCGAAGTACAATACATTTTTTTGTTGAATCCCCAGAATATTTAATGTCAATATCGCAGTTGAAATTCCCACCCCATATGATATGCCATCTAGTATAAAGAACGGGTTTTAATTCCTCAAATAATTCAATTCTAGCTAGCTTTGTTTGGGGATTACATACATTAATAAGGCAAAAAGAGAAATCACCCAAAGAACAACCCCAAACTAAAGCTCGCCCAGTCCTCACATCAACTAATTTAGTAATTCAGAATTTAGTATTCTTAAACAAAATACCTATCCCATCAGCAGAATCCAGCCCAAAAGTCCAATAGGAAGGACCCCAAATCCAGCATTTTTTTAGCTGATCTATCTCAAAAATAGATGACAGTCTTGTTTCCTGCAAAAAGTTAACATCTACTTTAAGTAGCTTCAAATAGGCCAATATTGAGATCTGTTTTTTGTAGGCTTTAAGACTACAGACATTATAAAAAGCTAGTTGTAAAGTTGCCATAAGTATTTAATAAGGTTTAAGACCCTCCTTTTTGACTAAGACTCGCTTTCCTCTTTTTCACCTTTTTTTTCCTTTGCCAACTTGGTAGCCTTACTGTCCTCATCCTCAGTAACCATTTCCGACCTATGAAAAGTGTCTGATTCTAAGTCAGATTCCCCTACATTATCTTGCAAAGGTGCAAAAATATTGTCAGTGAGGACTGGGCCTACAACCTTTTGTCGAAGAGAGGCCCTAGTGATCCTTCTAGCTTTCACAGTTTCAAAGGGAGGTGGCATAGATTTAGTCATAGAATGCTTTGCAGTGGCAGTAGGAAATTTATTTCTAGAAAAAATGTCAATAGGATCCTCACTAGTGTGCTGTAGACTAGAGGTAGGTTTATCTACCAAAGGTGACTCCCATTCCTCGAAGGCCCAGGTGTAACTAAAGAGTCTCTTAGCTCTGTACTTTCCCCTTACAAGTCAGTAGGAGAACTACAGGTAGAATCCCTCCTTTTGTCTTGGGCCCTGTTTAACAACTCATCCTAATCCCAATCTTCAGAGCGATTCCGTTTTGCCCAAGGGCATTGATGGAACGCATGACCTTTGTCATCACAAAGATTACATTGAAATATATCATCACATAAATCCATTGAATGCCCATATCCCCCACATAATGAACACTTCAACATGTCACAGGCACTACTAATATGGGTTTTTGACCCACATTTATAACAGGCGTGAGGCTGTCCCCCATAGAAACAAACCCCCCTATCTTTTCCTAAAAAGAAACTATTAGGGAGATGAATAATATCAGAATTAACCTGAAATAGTTTCACCTTAAACTTCCATCCACCAGTCCATATCCCCTCGATATCAAGAATAGCTTCAGGGGGCCTAAAATATCACACCGGTTCTGGAGCCAGTGATAAATATCACTGATATTAATTCCCTCATTCCTGAACATAATAGTAATGTATCTAATCTGGGGACATGTAAGGGGAATTGCATCAAAAGGAGTCCATAAAGGAGTGGATTTTAGAGTAGAATACTTTTCCCAAAACTTCTCTAAATTAGCATTACTCTTAAAGCTGATATTGAAAGAGTCTTCGCCAGAAACATGAATTAAGGCATAGATATCAGAAGGAAAAAAGTGCATCGAACCACTTAAAAGCTGTTTTGAAGCATAATATCTATCAGGATGTTCTATCAGACCCCCTTTATAACGCAGTCTGACTACATTCCGTCTTTGAGCCTGTTCTACTTTATTTTTAAACAATTCTGACATAGGTACCTGCCTGGAATGCTGTGTATTATCGCCCCCAAAATCAGACTGATTAAAAGCTGCCTGATCCTTTCTAGAGCCTTATTCTCCCTCCTGGGAAGTGCTCGGCCTAGGCAAGGCCGCAGCCCAATCCCCCACAGACTGCCCAGTATTAGTAGATAGGGCCCTTTTAGAAGTCACAGAGTCGTTACCTGAGCTCAGGAATTCGTCCTTGGTGGCATGCTTTGTTGCAGCTGTACTGCCGACTGAATCTTTCCCCCAAGATAAGTCAGGAGTCCACTGTCCTGAGTCTGTGTGTTTCCACCCGGAATCGCTAAACGCTTTATCGGCTGACCAGTCAGTACTCAAATAGTCCTTGTCATCAGGAGATAGTCCGAACTGCTGTCGCATCACTTGCAATGTAGAGTAGGTTGACTGTGAGAAAGGAGCTGCTTCCTCACAACACCGTTTCCCCGCTGCAACCTCTGAGATGTTTGGTGACACATTATGGTTGACCCCAGCCAACTTTGAGCTTTCTTTCGTAGACTCAGCACAACTCATTCCTAAACTAACAGTATCAGGCACCTGCACTGTAGTAAAACAAGTAGTTTTCAATGGAATCTCCGATACTGGATCAATGCCAGTAGTCTCCTGCATATCTCTCATAATTTCAGGCAAACGTTTGTAGGTACAATTTCTTCCCTGAGAGGCAAAGAATCCTCAGAAAAAATGGCAATATCCATGCTAGATCCTGCAGAACTCAAAAGACCATCCTTTTCCATGAGAGGTTGTGCACAGTCTGCCATCCTGCAAACTAACACCAGCAGTTCCCCCTACTGACAGCAATGCAGTAGGGGAATTTCCCCGGTGTCCTGGCCAAATTTCTCTCATTCACCAAAAATACCACCAACAGCTTAATCTGGTTCAAGGTTAGTTGGCATTCATCTGTATCCCTCTACCCTGGGTTGTGCCTGAAAAAAGGCAGAATTTGTCTAGTGCACTTACCCGGTCAACAAAACTAAATAAATAAATAATTTGCTGCTGCTGCTTTTGTTCTTGCCAACTGAGACTCTATAGAAAATAGGTATTGACCTAAGCATGGCTATCCTGGAGTAGAAACAGATAAATGAAAGTAAAACAATCTTTGTATGTGGATGACTTTTAACTAAGGAAATAGCCAGAACCTGAAGTGATTTCAATTTATAAATAAGAAAGACATTAAGGGGGCACAATCAGCACTAAGTGTCCCATATCCAAGTGTGGGTCTGGTCTCAGTTTGCACTTTCTGTGCAAAAAACACTTTTTTTCACTTACTGTTTACTGTAGTATAGTATGTTATATCAGGCTAATTCTGCTGACTTGCAAGCTGCATTTTCTGGAACTACAAATTCTAGAATCCCATTCAGTTGACATAAGAGGAGAGCTACAGCAGTAGGAGATTCAATAGCCTGCAGTACGTGTTAAAGCTTTTATAAGCTCTGATCAGATATTTGCCAGCCTCACCATTCTCCTATGGCTAGATATCATCCTTTGTGACTGTACTTAGCTCAGGGAGTATAGGGGGACCAGCAAACAAAAGATCAGAGCTAATAAAAAAACAGTTTCTTTGTAACAGTCGTAAATCAATTCCTGTTAAACAAAAAGTTGGTAGAGTATCTTGAATCAAATGTGCTGTAAGACCAAAGGCAAAATAGATTCATAGGCTGGAGGTCTTGCCAGATGAACCTGACTGATTTCTTTGTCTGGGTGACCAGGGAAATAGATCAGGGTAGGCAGCTGACATGGCCTTTCTGGACTTAACAAGGCCATTGACTTGGTGCCACACAGGAGACAGATAAAGAATTTGAGCAGCCTAGGGGTGGGATCCAACGTGGTGAACTGGGTTAAAACTTGGTAATGGATAGGAGACAGAGGGTGATGGTTAACAACATTCACTGTAAGTTATAAGTTACATTGCAGATGTACTGGAATTGAAGGTATGCCTTTTTGCAGATGATACCAAAATCTGCAATAGGGTGGACATTTAGGTGGGGGTGAAAAGAATGCATAGGGATCTTGGGAAACCCAAGGAGTTGTCAAAAACATGGCAATCAGAGTTCAATGCCAAAAAACACAAAATGATGCACCTAGGACATAGGAAAACAGGAACTGAGTATAGTATAGGAGGAGAGGTACTGTCAGTCACTAAGCAGGAAAGGGACCTTGGGGTTATCATATTTGATTGCCTCAAAGAGGCAGGACAGTGTGGCAAAGCAGTGGGTAGGGCCTGTGCAGTTTTGAGATGTATTGGGAGAGGTGACTTCAGCAGGAAGTTGGAGGGGGTGCTGCCACTGTTTTGCTCACTGATGAGATCCAACCTGGAGTATTGTGTTCAGTTCTGGAGGCCACACCCCTGAAAGGACAAAGACAAGGTAGAAGCAGTCCAGAGGAGGGCAACTAAAATGGTGCAGGGCTTGCACCAAAAGCCATCCAAGAGGAAACTGAGGGATCTCAACATGTAAACCATGAAAGAAAGGAGTTCAAGAGGGGACATGATAGAGACCTACAAGTACCTCACAGGAGTGAATAAATATGTTTCTAAGAACCCTAGGACAGTGTACTGGATAGGAGGGGTAAAGCTGAGCATTATGGGTGAGGAAAGGGAACTAGGAGTCATCATCAGTGACTCCCTTGAACAAGCAAGCCTGTGAAACAAGGCCAATAGGTAATACAAATGAAATGCTGGGGTGTATCAGAAAGGGTGTTGATAGTAGAAGAAAATACAGTAGGTATCATTACTTCTGTATAGATCATTGGTGAGGTGACATCTGTGTACTGTTCCCAGTTCTGAAGTTCTCACCGCAGGAAACATAAGGACAGGCTAGAAATGGTGCAATGAAGGTTGACCAGAATGACTCAAGGCCAACAGGGCAGATCTTACCAGAATCAACTTAAGACAGTGCACATGTACTCTCTGGAGACCAGATGAGAGAGGGGTGATATGATAAAGACCTTTAAAGTTCTTGAAAGGAATAAACAAGATAAACTGTGAAGAACTATTTAACATGAGTAACAGTCCTAAGACATAGGGGCATGAGTGGAAAATGAGTGGTGGCGGGGTTCAGGAGTAATGTGAGAATGTTTTATTTTTATAAAAGGGAGGTGGAACTGTGGAACAATCTGCAAGTTAAGGTGGTGGATGCCAGAACTATACATAATTTCAAGCATGGCTGGGACAGAGTGAAGGGTATAATGGTTACTCAAGGCAGTAGCTGTAGGGATGAGAAAACGTGGTAGGTAGTGAGTGCTAGCTCCCTGTATGAACAATATGTCCCATGCTTTGATAGGGAACTACAGGCAGACTGGATGGACCATGGATCATTTTTTTGCCATCAATATATAGTAGAATCTCATTTATCCAAACCCCTATTTCCAGAACTCCCTATCTAATGGACTGATGTCATGTCCCCCACACGTTCACCTCTTTCAGCACAGTTTAGCACCTTTTGTTGTTATCGCAGTTGGATTGTTTAGCGTCTCAATACAAAACAGTTACAGTGCAGTTGTCACTGAACTGTGCTGCCACTGGGTTAATTGTTGACACTTAACAGGTGTTACAATTCTTTTTATAGCCTGTGAAGCTGTAACCTGGCATAGTGTTTCTTGCACTCTGTTACACTGGTATCTGAAACTGACACTGCTCATGATGTCCAAAAGAAAGAGAACTGTCCAGTAAAGAGAAGTGGCTGGCACAAGGGATACATGGAGGGGAAAAGGGGTTCTTCCAGTACATTGGGAAGTGGAGAAAAACTAAGGGCCATCTCAACAGACTGAGATCAGAAGGAGGGTGGGTGGAAAAGGTGAGGGACCAGGCAGAGGTATTAAAACAAGTACTTCGCCTCCATGTTCACTAGGGAGGGGGATGGGATATCTACAAAGCAAGGCATGATGGGGATAGAAGTGGCAGTGAGTGGGATCAAGGGAGCAACAGAAATGGAGCAAGAGGGAGGGAGAGGTACCACAGGGGTGTCACATCAGGATAAGGATAAAAAGGCCAGTAAGGTGGAGGGAATGGATGATGCGATCTCCACTGAAAGGGTGTGGTTAGCCCTCAAGGCCCTAAAGAAAGACAAGTCTCCTGGGCCGGATGGTATTCATCTGAGAGTACTATGGGAATTGGCGGACATACTGGCTGCACTCCTGGAGGAGCTGTTCAATAGGTAGCTTGAGACAGGGAGGGTACCTAGGGATTGCCGAGAGGCACACATGGTGCCAATCCATAAAGGGGGGTTGAGGGAAGTACCAGGTAACTATAGACCCATCAGTTTGACCTCGGTGGTGGGACAATTAATGGAGAGTATACTAAAGGAACGATTGGGGGTGTACTTGGAGGAGGCCTATCCTGTAGGTAGGGAAATGGGCAGACTAGATGGGCCTAGTGGTCCTTATCTGCTGTCAAAGTCTATGTTTCTATGTTTCTATGTTTCTATGAGGTGGAAGGGCTGGATAGTCGGCAACATGGGTTTGTGCCAGGTAGATCATGTCAAACCAATCTTGTGGAGTTCTATGAATGGGTAACATCAGAACTGGACAGGGGAAAGCCTGTGGATGTATTATTCTTGGACTTCAGCAAGGTGTTTGACTCTGTCCCCCACGATGGTCTGGTGGAGAAACTGATGGGGTTGGGAGTAGGCCCTTTGATGGTCAGATGGTTGGAAAACTGGCTAGCTGGATGCACCCAGAGAGTAGTGGTCGGTGTGGAGCTCTCGAACCCTAGAGAGGTCGGTAGTGGGGTACTGCAGGGCTCGGTCCTGGGTCCGATCCTGTTTCATGCATACATATCGGACATCAGGGAGGGTATAGGGTGTGAAATGAGTCTCTTTGCTGATGACTCCAAGATGGGAGCAGTAGTTGAGGTGGAAGAGGGGAGGTTGGCCCTGCAATGGGACCTGGACTCCCTGGAAAGCTGGGCTCACACATGGAAGTTAAATTTTAATATCACCAAGTGCAAGGTGTTACATCTTGGGTGGGGAAACCCTAAACACAGGTACACCCTGGGAGGGGAGGCGCTGGAGGCCTCAGTAGAGGAAAAAGATCTAGGGGTCATGGTGGATGCATGTATGAATAACTCTGAGCAGTGCAGGAAAGTGGCTAGCAAGGCAAACAGGATGTTGGGATGCATCGTAAGGGGGATCACTGCTAGAAGAAGGGAAGTGATTCTGCCACTGTACAATGGACTGGTTAGACCACACCTTGAGTACTGTGTACAGTACTGGAGACCACACTTGAAGAGGGACATACAGCTCCTGGAGAGGGTACAGAGGAGGGCAGCTAAGATGATACAAGGACTAGGATTTGATGTATGAGGACAGACTTGAGGAGCTCTGCCTGTTTTCATTGGAGGAGGAGAGACAGGGGGCACATGATTGAGGTCTTCAAGTACCTCAAGGGAATAAATAGGGTAAACATGGAGGGGATCTTTAGACTAAAGCAGGGAGTTATCACCAGAGGGCATGGTTTTAAGTTGGAAGGTGGAAGGGTGAGGGGGGAAAGAGGAGGAGGTTTTTCACTGAGAGGGTGGTGGACCCTTGGAATGCACTGCCTGGTGAGCTGGTTAAGAGATCCACAGTGGAGGGCTTCAAGAGAGGGTAGGACAGACACAGAAAGTGGATGCATCAGTTGATGGCCTGTCCCAGGGGGTGGGTGGGGATGGATAATAGGGGTTTCTGGAGCACAAGGGGGGAGGAGGGCCTCGGCACCCAACTAGGGATCTGAGGTTCGAGCAGGCTCGATAGACCATAAGGCCTAATCTGCTGGCAATTAGTATGTTAGTAACTGTGCTTATCATTGCATAGAAGCTCCAGATAGTGCAGCATCTTGGAAACAGAGAAAAAGCTGTTTGTCATTGCGAATGCTCTTCCAGGAATAATCTCTGCATCCAAACTGGAGGAGTGGATCACGTGTGACCAGAGTGAGGAGGGCCATGAAGTTTTGGATTAAGAAGGAGTAGTAAACATGGTGACAAGCAGCACTCCAGAGGACAAGTCTGAAAATGAGCATGAGGAGACCAGGAGCAAAGCTAGGAGCCAGGACCCCCCATTTCACATGCTGAAATGCTGTGGTGCAGAATGTATGGCAGTTATCAGAAATGCAGATGTTGTTTTTAATCCGTAGTATGGTGTTTGAGTAATGTAAAGCACAATACTGTTGGTGATGCACTTTAGGTTGCACCATGGCAACAGAGCAACCATACTATTTTGAATGCACTTTGGCTTACACTAAGGTAATGCTCTTTAGCACTGCACACTTTACAAGCACTATAAGCACTTTATTCCAATAAAAGCACTAACCGCACTTTATTATAGTTGAAGTTTTAAACTTTAGTTCAAACACTATACTGTACTGTACTGTTTGTGCGAAATCAAATAAAGCACTTTGATTTAACATCTCTGGTACAGCATCTCTGGTATCTTTTTGGTTTTTTCATTTGAATCCCATTCATCTGGACTCCCATTTATCTGAACAAATCAGGTGTCTTCCAAATGGTTTGGATAAACGGGATTCTACTGTATATGTTTTGATGTTTCTATCTTTCATTTTAATCATGCTGAAGCATCCAGCTCAGTAACAGCTTATTTTGTCTGGTGTCTGAGTCTACATTTTTTCTGTTGCTTTTTAACTTTTAGTTCACACTAGCAGCTTTCATTTTGCATGTCCCAACCCATGAATACCCTGAGATATGTTTGCTTTCTAGCTATCACTGGTGTACAGAAGTCCTTTCTATAGGAAACTGGGCATTCCCATTCAGTCTAGTTCCTAAACATCTTACAGTGCTCATCATCCTGCAGAATTATCTGTGTGCAAGGGTTCTTAAAATGTAGGAAAAAAAACACAAAACACTATTTAAAATTCAAAGCACCTCTGTGCGCAAACACTGAGGCAAGGGTTACCCCAAAGGGCATTTGGCTGGGAAGCCAAGTTTCAAGAAAATACAAAATAACACATGGCCCCACAATGCAAAGCATCATGGGCTGCATATGCAAATCACCACAGAATGTTATGCTGGTCCAACTTTAAGCAGAATTGCATGGTGCCGAAAGGCCTCTCACACAGTTTGCAAAGGGTGCTAACAGAAGACATAGACACGTGTTTCATCCTACCAGGACTCATCAGTATGCCTCATTTGTTTGACACCCCAGTGGAATGGACCAGCTACCCTTAAGGCAGTGTGCCTTAGATATATTGTGGTGAACCCATTAAAATAAAAAACTGTTTAAAAGACAAAGAACCTCTGTGCGAAACACTGAGGCAAGGGTTACCCCAAAGGGCATTTGGCTGGGAAGCCAAGTTTCAAGAAAATACAAAAATAACACATGGCCCCACAATGCAAAGCATCATGGGCTGCATATGCAAATCACCACAGAATGTTATGCTGGTCCAACTTTAAGCAGAATTGCATGGTGCCGAAAGGCCTCTCACACAGTTTGCAAAGGGTGCTAACAGAAGACATAGACACGTGTTTCGTCCTACCAGGACTCATCAGTATGCCTCGTTTGTTTGACACCCCAGTGGAATGGACCAGCTACCCTTAAGGCAGTGTGCCTTAGATATATTGTGGTGAACCCATTAAAATAAAAAAACTGTTTAAAAGACAAAGCACCTCTGTGCGCAAACACTGAGGCAAGGGTTACCCCAAAGGGCATTTGGCTGGGAAGCCAAGTTTCAAGAAAATACAAAATAACACATGGCCCCACAATGCAAAGCATCATGGGCTGCATATGCAAATCACCACAGAATGTTATGCTGGTCCAACTTTAAGCAGAATTGCATGGTGCCGAAAGGCCTCTCACACAGTTTGCAAAGGGTGCTAACAGAAGACATAGACACGTGTTTCGTCCTACCAGGACTCATCAGTATGCCTCGTTTGTTTGACACCCCAGTGGAATGGACCAGCTACCCTTAAGGCAGTGTGCCTTAGATATATTGTGGTGAACCCATTAAAATAAAAAAACTGTTTAAAAGACAAAGCACCTCTGTGCGCAAACACTGAGGCAAGGGTTACCCCAAAGGGCATTTGGCTGGGAAGCCAAGTTTCAAGAAAATACAAAATAACACATGGCCCCACAATGCAAAGCATCATGGGCTGCATATGCAAATCACCACAGAATGTTATGCTGGTCCAACTTTAAGCAGAATTGCATGGTGCCGAAAGCCCTCTCACACAGTTTGCAAAGGGTGCTAACAGAAGACATAGACACGTGTTTCATCCTACCAGGACTCATCAGTATGCCTCTTTGTTTGACACCCCAGTGGAATGGACCAGCTACCCTTAAGGCAGTGTGCCTTAGATATATTGTGGTGAACCCATTAAAATAAAAAAACTGTTTAAAGACAAAGCACCTCTGTGTGCAAACACTGAGGCAAGGTTACCCAAAGGGCATTTGGCTGGAAGCCAAGTTTCAAGAAAATACAAAATAACACACACTTCTACAATGCAAAGCATCATGGGCTGCATATGCAAATCACCACAGAATGTATGCTGGTCCAACTTTAAGCAGAATTGCATGGTGCGAAGGTCTCTCACACAGTTTGCAAAGGGTGCTAACAGAAGACATAGAACACGTGTTTAGTCCTACAGGACTCATCAGTATGCCTCGTTTGTTTGACACCCCAGTGGAATGGACCAGCTACCCTTAAGGCAGTGTGCCTTAGATATATTGTGGTGAACCCATTAAAATAAAAACTGTTTAAAAGACAAAGCACCTCTGTGCGCAAACACTGAAGACAAGGGTTACCCCAAAAGGGCATTTGGCTGGGAAGCCAAGTTTCAAGAAAATACAAAATAACACATGGCCCCACATAAGCATCATGGGCTGCATATGCAAATCACCACAGAATGTTATGCTGGTCCAACTTTAAGCAGAATTGCATGGTGCGAAGGCCTCTCACACAGTTTGCAAGGGTGCTAACAGAAGACATAGACACGTGTTTCATCCTACCAGGACTCATCAGTATGCCTCGTTTGTTTGACACCCCAGTGGAATGGACCAGCTACCCTTAAGGCGGTGCCTTTTAGATATATTGTGGTGAACCCATTAAAATAAAAAATTGTTTAAAGACAAAGCACCTCTGTGGCAAACACTGAGGCAAGTTTTATTTTATTTTAATGGGTTCACCATAATATATCTAAGGCACACTGCCTTAAGGGTAGCTGGTCCATTCCACTGGGGTGTCAAACAAATGAGGTATACTGATGAGTCCTGGTAGGACTAAACACGGTTCATATGTCTTCTGTTAGCACTTTGCAAACTGTGTGAGAGGCCTTCGCACCATGCAATTCTGCTTAAAGTTGGACCAGCATAACATCTCTGTGGTGATTTGCATATGCAGCCCATGATGCTTTGCATTGGGGGCCATGTGTTATTTTGTATTTTCTTGAAACTTGGCTTCCCAGCCAAATGCCCTTTGGGGTAACTCCTTGCTCAGTGTTTGCGCATCAGAGGTGCTTTGTCTTTTAAACAGTTTTTATTTTAATGGGTTCACCACAATATATCTAAGGCACACTGCCTTAAGGGTAGCTGGTCCATTCCACTGGGGTGTCAAACAAATGAGGCATACTGATGAGTCCTGGTAGGACGAAACACGTGTCTATGTCTTCTGTTAGCACCCTTTGCAAACTGTGTGAGAGGCCTTCCGGCACCATGCAATTCTGCTTAAAGTTGGACCAGCATAACATTCTGTGGTGATTTGCATATGCAGCCCATGATGCTTTGCATTGTGGGGCCATGTGTTATTTACTATTTAAAATTAGTTTGAAAATGAATTGGCGTTAGTTCACATTACTAAAATGCAATTGTAGTGTTGCAACAGAGTTCAAAAGAACTGATCAATCATTTTTCAGGTAACAAGCATAGCTTGCAGCAACTCTTGGAGTCATGCAGACTACTTTGTGCAGTTTATAAAAATTATTGTTACGTTTAGTGTGTGTGAGTCAGGTGTCATGACTCATGAGGTCTGAGTGGTGACCTGGGGCCAGATTCACAAAACAAAATGGGATTACGTCTCACTCTGTAACTCCAGTTGCAGACTGAAATCTCCGCAGCTCCAGAGATTTGTATTCTCAGTCCCCTGCAGCTGTGGAGATGTTATGCCTGATCCCATTAGCCATAACATTTTTCTGCAGCTGTGAGGAAAAACCACATGCAAGCTGCTGTCAAGCATAGAGCTGGTCATAAACTGGCTCCACCTTTGTGAACACCACAGCTGTGGGAAAAACTGCGGCTCTGGAAGTGGCAACCCACTTGAGTCGGGTTTTTCCTGCTGCTGTGGAATTTTCTGGGCTTTGGGAATCAGGCCCATGGTCAACAGAATGTTGTGGCAGTTGAGAGATTTCCCTCACCCCCAAAATGCAAATGGATTTCAATACCCATGCTGCTTTGCACAGGGACTTATGCTTCCGAGTGCATGCATTTGCCTTGGAGAGATAAAAAAAACACAAATTGGAAATTATCTTTTGGCTTGTATTGTTTTATACGTTCTACATACTACCCTTGTTGCAAACTACCTTACTAGTGCCTGCATCTCATGAAGACTGTAATGAATGTTTAAAACATTGGTCTGATAGTTTTATAGCAGGCATACAATATGTGCATTG
Source organism: Neoceratodus forsteri (assembly GCA_016271365.2). Taxonomy (NCBI): domain Eukaryota; kingdom Metazoa; phylum Chordata; order Ceratodontiformes; family Ceratodontidae; genus Neoceratodus; species Neoceratodus forsteri. The sequence goes on from JADMNL010000028.1 coordinate 262,834,057, forward strand.
TAAAATTCTGCCATCGTCTTCTATGGCTAGTAGTGATTACATAAGCTGATTGCTCACTGTTGTCCCCTGTTGCTGATCAAGCAAACTAATACTCAGTATGGTCCTACAATCCAGGAAATTGAACGGAAACAATGAGACTGCTGAGGAAACAGAAAATGTAAGAAGAAAAATAAAGAGTACTCAGGTGTCGTTCAGCTTCTTTGGTACTTTGATTGATGGTAGTGCATGGACTGTATACTAGTGTGGAATTAAAGATACTGTATGTGAGACACTTCCAATTAAACTTACCCCCAAACCCGAGCACAAGGATTTGCCCAGTGTTGCCCTCTGTTGCTGATCAAGCAATCTGACACCAAGTATGGTACTACAACCATAATCGAGAAGATGAAATGGAGTAAAGGTTTGAATGAAAGTGTTGAGGAGGTTGAAGAAATTATGGAAAAAAGAGAAGGCTAGCTTAGCACCTATTAATAGCATTGGTATTTTAATCAAATACTTGTGGTGTGGGAACAATGGACTGGCATAGAATTTACATTTATATACTGTAGTGTGTTTCATGTACTATATCCCAAACTGATTTACATGCAATTTATTTTCACAAGATAGCCTAGAAGAGATGCCATGTCTCATTTCCTGTTGGTTCCTGCCTTTGCTTGGGATAGCTTGATGCCTGTCAGTTAGAGCCATGCAGAATTCTAAAATTCTAACTTAATGTAATTCCATGGAAGCAGAATTTAAAAATTCAGAAAGCGGAACTTAATCTGTAGATTTATAATTCATAGTTTACATAAACTGTGGATTAGATTTCTGAAAGCTGCAGAAAAATAATCCACAGTTTACATAATTTGCAGAAAACTAATCTGCAGTTTAAATTTAAAGAGCTTTGGAATCCTGTAGAATTTATTGAAAAATTCTGAAAAGTATTTCAGAAGCAGAACTGCCATTCTGCCTGAATTACACCAGCAGAATTCTGCATTTTGCACAACTCTACTCTCAGTACCATTGGTATTTTTATTTCATCAAGTTGTTTATCCTTTGGCCAACATGCCCCCGTTATGGGTCCACCACTTCTAGACACCAATAACCAACCTCCCTTTACCCACTGCCATGGTGATCATGTAGGCACATGGGGCCCAAGAGTACCAATGCCATCACTGTAGTGGCTGAAATGCTACCAGTGGTGTTGCTTCCCCAGTTTTGACTGTCAGACTTCAGCATCCCAGTTCACTATCAAACAACCCAAGTCATCAACACATTAACATTCTGTGCCATCACTAGCCATTGGGTGTCCCTTTTGATTACTAATTTTTGCATTTTTCTAAGATGCCGAAGTTGACTTTCACATCCATGGGCTAAATTAATAAATGAATAAGTGATTAAATGCCACCAGCATAGTGCAGGAATTCTTTGTACCATTTTATAAATGTATTTCAATCCCACTTTGTTGAGGGCCCCAAATGATGCATGCAGCACTAAAAATAAGTCTTCTACCATATCAGCAGTCAGTCTCTCTTTGGGAGGACTTTGAGCTTCAGATCCAACTGTCACTTTGGTAACAAAACCTTTGCTAAGGGATTCTTCACTAGATGCTGTCACCAGATCAACTTGTCATATAAGGCCATGCAGAGTGCATTACAAATAATCAAGCTACTTTGGTATCAAGTCATTTACGGTATATACAAGGGTTATCAGACAACCTAGTGGGAGGCAGAGTAGCCTTAGGTATTAGGTAGTACAAAACAAACTTGACCATTGAAGCATCTGACAATAAAATATAGCACCATATTTAAACCAGCCCCCCAACCCACCCCAACACCAAACATCCTTAGTACCTCAAATGTCACCTCACCTCATCTAACACTAGGAGCACAAGGAGGTCATTTGCTTCTTTCTTTCTATACCCCAGGCCCACTAGCATTACTTTAATCTTGTCTAGATCCAGCTTCAACCAGCTTCATACTAACCAAGATTTGCACTTATCTGGACAAGACAAAACAACAACTGTGGGGCTAGGAGCCAACTGGAAAGGCAGGTACAAATGAACATCATCTGTACAACACTGATAACTCAGGTTGTGTCTGCAAATGATTTAGACTTTCCATTTGGGACCACAGACAAAGGATGAAACAGTAATAGGAAAAGAAAACTTGATTATCTCTGAAGGATACATCTTTCTTGCTTGGGCTTGCTGTTATTTTTATTTTATCAGGATTAAGGGCTTAATGTCTCATGGAGCAAGCTATAGGCTGAAGGCTGGGGAATTTATATGCACAGCAAAAGTCTGAATCCCACCATGGGCCCGCCAACTTGGCCCAGGAAGAAAGAAACTCATTAATAATGTGTATGTGGGTCAAGCTGCTTTGAAAAAAAAGTTTTCCACACCCCAATCAGCTTATGTTTCTGAGTACGTGAATAGAAGGCTCTGAATTCAGCTTCAGAATAACTGCTTCTGACCTACCTTTTCCTTCTTAGACACTTGGATTCATAAAGAAAAAAGTACATTAAAATATATTAAAATCTAATATCTAAAAGCATCATGAAGGGGAAAGTGTATCCCCACTGTAATTAAAATTGAAGAAGCGTTAATTAAATTCTAACTAAAGCAAAAAAACTGGGTCAAAAACCTAAAGAGATTGTTCCATCATTGATTCTGCATTTTGAACATTATAATAAAAAAAACCCTTTACTTTAAATTGATACTGCATTATTGGCCGAATTACTTAACAGAGTGGATGATGTACTTGTGGAAAGTTTCTACAGTAATAATGGAGAAGCGAGTTGCTAAATCTGTGGTTTAGTTAAAGGAGAACTATACTGAATCTTTAACTAATTTTTATCAGTAGAAGCTGTTTTATAAATGCTGGTTGAGATTCTGCTATTTTTCCTGCTATAAAGACTTTTTAGTTATTCCAGTGGGTGATTCTGTTTTACATGCTGCTGGTAAGAACCATTTTAGAATTGTATGATGTTGTTCATGTCCCTGTTGGCACAATACATTCATATTCTACTATAGAACTCTGTAGCTGTGTGGGATATAGACAGAACTCTCAGGACTAGAATGCTGATTCCTGTATATGACTTGATAAGGTCAGGTCACATGACAGTGGTTTTCTCATAGAGAAACACTTGCCCGTATAAATGCCATGTGTAGTGTAAGCACATACATACAGAGATAATTTCCATTCTAGTCCTAAGAGTTCTATGGACATAAACTAAATAACATAGTTCCAAAATTGCACTTAACAACACAGTGTAAATCAGAAACTCCCACTGAGGTTACTAATATGCCCATATAGATGGACCAATGCCAAGAAATGCAAAGTTATGCATATTGGAGCCAAGAATCCCAGGACAGAGTACTACCTGGGTGGAATCTGAGTATCTGCATCGGAGGAGGAGATGGACCTGGCAGTGATGATCACTAGTGACCTGAAGCAATCCATGCAGTGCAAGAAAGCAGCAGCAAAGGCTAACAAGATGCTGGGATGCATTTCTAGGGGGATCAGTAGTAGGAGAGCAGAGGTTATACTGCCCTTGTACAGGTCACTGGTAAGGCCGCATCTAGAATATGGAATTCAGTACTGGTACCCACACCTCAAGCAATATGAGCAGACTTGATAGACCAAATGGCTTCTTCTGCTGGCTTCTTCATATGTTTGTATGTTCATATAATTGGAACCAGTAGATAAAAACAGCTACTAATGGGAAAAATAACTTATAGACTGAGTGCAGTTCTCCTTTAATGTGCAGTAAATCTCTGATTCAATACCTGACAGATTTCATTAGCATCCACTGTTTGCCATATTGCAGCACAAGTCTGCTGGCCCACTTCAGTATACAGCAACACACATCCATTGTATAATGATCTGCTGTAGAAAATATTTATTCATTACCTGAACTGCAACAGGTCACTTTGCTAAAAGAACTGGACATGTTGGATTTTGCATGTTGAACTCTTTGCTGAATAGTCGTATTTTCTATTTTTTGGTGGGGGGGTGGCTGGACAATTGGGTAAGTGTCTGAACTAGTCTAACTATGCTGAACCAGCAGACATTGGCAAATAATAGCCTGTCAGCCATAGGTCTTCCAAGGACTCATTTTCTTTCTCAGATTTCCCTCCAACAACCCCCATGGTCAAACCATCTCCCCCCAGCCCGCTGGTACCAATAATTTTCCCACCATTGCCACCCAATTATGCCATCCCTTTCCTCCATCCAGTGCCTTATATGGGGTCCACCTTGAAATCCTGTTGATGTTGGGGGCTTCTTCCCTGTTCCTCCTTCTCCCATGATTACTTCCCTAGCAGAGTAACTTCCTCCACTGAACCATCATTTGAATGGTTAGGTGTAACCATATCTGCTTGTGTAACTTCTCTGTAGAAGGGTGGGGGTTATTATGTGGTTCATTTTGTCCTGTTTGTGTACTAAGGGTTCATTTTTATAGACCTGCTAGAAATCCATCCAAATGTTTCCTGTTGATTATTTTTCAGCCACAGCAAGAGGGAGCTGTCAATTGCTGAGTACACCCTGTACTCATTGGTGAATGTACTTTTTACAAGGCTTCTTGAATGCTCTCCCCCAGTGTATAGTTATGGGGCCCCAGGTGGGTGCTAGTGGAGTGGTTTCTTGAGCCCTCAAATCTCAAGGGGGGTATACAGTCAGGCTGCAACCTGTCAGAATGCCCATGGGCTTGGTATGGTGGATGTGTCCCAGGTACAGTTCAGTGTGGCACTGGCTCCTTCTGCTTGGGTCTCCAGAGGCTAGGATCCTGGCAAGGGTTTAAGGTGGTTTGACCTGTCCTGCATCTTAGCATATCAGGCGTAGGGTGTGCCTTGAGGTTGCCAACCCTAACACTCACCCATTCTCATGTACTGTATAAATCTCAGCTTATTTACTGATGGGATGGGGTGAGCTATAGTGTGTGAGCCTGAGCAAGTCACTTAACTTCCTTGTTCTCCCAGTTCACACCTGGAAACAAGCTCTGGCTTAGTGTGCTTTTCCTGGTTAAACAATTTCCCCTCTCCCTTTAGGGTTGACAACCCCAAGGCATTCCCCACTAGAGTTGTTGCAACATAAAATTTCACCAGTGAAATTGCTGTAAAATTGCCAATTTCACTGCATAAAATATTTTGCAAAATGTCCACACTTCATGAAATATTTTGCAGGTGCAAAATCAATCAATCAATCAAAATCATTATTTAACCAGGCGATCACCGTTGAGCAATGCTCATTTTTGAGGTGGACTTGGGTTTTGTCAGTGAGAAACCAATACAACAATTTCAGTGTACATGTTAACCATACAGTTGCAGACAATGACAGTAAAGGTATATATAATTATATATACATATAAATGCAGTTCGAGAGATAAAACAATTTTTATACAGAACAAAAAATATGTAAGTTATGTAGTTGGCTAGATAGGTCAAGGGATACACACAATTATGTACAGACAAGAAGTACACAGAATATATAGAGTTCCAATGATAAGGGTTAATACAAGGTGGGCCATGAAGAGAACATTTAGATGGAGGAATGCAGTATAATTAGAGGTTCTGGACAGGACATGAAAGCAGGGGCAGAAGATGAAAGGAAGGATACTATTAGATGAGGAGTAAGGGATGAAGAAGAGGGATGGTGCAGTGCCAAGATACTGTGGCTCAAACACCCAGCAAGTTGGTTGTGGGGAAAAGAGTAAAGGATAAAGAAAAGGTTGGTAGGGGTGAGAAAAGGAAAAGAATAGTAGAGAGAGGCCATGTTATGTGAGTATAGTAACAGGAGGGCACATATAGTGCTCTAGCATTTATAGGGGCTTGTGGGTCAATGGTAACAAGAACAGGTTTCCTTACTACGACATTGGTATAAAGTTTTGAATGCTGCAAAGCTAATAGGATGGGTTAATTTTAAGTTTTTTTTGAACATATTTCCACAGTAGGAGTAGCACATAGCTTAAGGGTGCCCTGCCAAAATGTGATCTGGCCTTGTAAACATACAAGGAAATATAAGAAGTGTTTCTCAGGGCATACTTACCAAATGTACACAATGATAGGCAGTCAGAGATATATTGTGGCAGTTTTTTGTAATGGCTTTCTATGTCCAAAGCACAGCATTTCTCTGGTGTCTATAACTGAGGGATGATCAACCCACTGCCACATACAAGGAACAGTGATGTGTGGAGTATGGGAAACCTGTGATGAACCTTAAGGCTCGATGATAAAGTGTGTCGAGTTTAGCAAGTGCACCAGCAGGCCCCTGGCAATAGAAGAAGTTTGCATATTCCAGTAGGGTGAGAAAGGTAGTGTGAACCATTCTCAACTTGGCATCCCTTGTAAGGAGATTTTTGACCCTAAAGAAAAGAGTAAGTCTCTGTCTAAGTTTCTTTGCCAGCTCTATATGATCGTTGAATGAGAGTCTATGGTCAATCCATACCCCCAGATATTTGAATTTAGTAATATATTCCATCTGTTCACCTAGGATAATGGTAATCTGAGGGAGCATCCAGTGATAGCAGGGTTGGGTGCCTGAGGGAAAGGTGAGAACATCATTTCCTTAATTTTTTTTAAATTTAGTAACAACTTCTGGTTAAGTATCTTAATACAGGCTTGGGTGGAACATACTCTTCCAGATTTCCTGGTCATCTCTGAATCTTGGCTCAGGCCTACAACAAAAGACAGTGTTGTAAACCTTCCCAATTATCAGCTCTTCAGAGCAGATCGCCCTTCCAGGGGTGGTGGGGTGGCCATATACATTAAGGACACCATCTCTGCAACCTGCCTCATCAACACATCCGAGCCAAATGAATTTGAATGTTTATCAATCAAAATATCCCTTCCTAATTCGTCTTCATTTAAACTGATTGGATGCTATAGGCTCCCTCTGCAGGCCTTAAACTGCTTTCTCACCTAGGGTCAATTCTCAACCTAGGCCCTGAAGATACCATCATCCTTGGTGATTTGAATTTAAACTGGCTGTCTAATGTATCTGCACCTTTGATAACCTTTGTGACACCTATGGATTCACACAGCTAATTAAAGACCCAACTAGGATCAACCTAAGAAATTCCAGCAACAGCTCACTCCTGGATATTATGTTGGTAAACAAGCCTCACTTATATTCACATGCAGGAGTACTGCCGGAGTGATGTGAGTGACCATTACCCTATAGCTGGCATAAGATCCACACTCAAACCACCAAATCCTGCAGAATTTGTCCTCAAAAGGTCAAAAAAGAATTTCAATATCTCAGGTTACCTCCATGACCTGAGTAATACAATATATTGGCAAGATTTCTATCTTACAACCTCTGTTGAAACAGCTCTCCAGACTTTAAAGGATATTATCACTAATGCTCTCAATATTCATGCACCTATCACCAGTATCAGAACTAAGGTAAAATCCTGCCCTTGGTTCACCTCTGAGCTTAAAGCAGCCTTGAGAACCAGAGACAAACTGTGGAAAATGCAAGAAAAACAAAGGACACCAGAGATTGGCTAAATTTCAGAAAAGCAAGGAATTCATGTACAAAAAATAAGAACTGCCAAACTGCCTATTATACAGCTGAATTGGATGCCTCCTACAATAACCCATCCAGACTCTGGGGTACAATAAAAGGACTTCTGGGCCAAAATTCTACTCCTGCCTTAACCTCCAAACTGCTACTAAATGATACAGAAATCACAGGTAAACAAGAAATCTTAAATACCTTCAATGTTCACTTCACCACAGCTGGCCTAGCATTTGACTCATCACCTGCAAATATCCTGAGATCTTCCTTGAACCTGCAAACTACTTGGGACAAATGGCCACTTCAACTTTTCCTTCATCCCAATATCTGTGAAAGAAGTGGAAGATCTCTCTCTAATTTAGACACTACTAAGAGTGCAGGTGCAGACTCCCTGGATCCCTATTTCCTGAAAATTGCTTCACATGTCTTATCTGCCCCTCACTCATCTCTTCAATCTTTCCTTAACTACTGGATCCATTCCTCTACTTGAAAAACAGCTCAAGTAGTTCCATTACTCAAATCTGGTGATACTAGGATCTCAACAATTACAGGCCTATCTCCATCCTACCAGTACTATCCAAGATGCTCGAAAAACTAGTAAACTCTCAATTAAGGGACTATCTGGATAACAACAACCTTCTAAATTCTGCACAATCTGGATTTAGATCAAAGCATAGCACCATTACTGCCTTAGCTAAGGTAACCAACGATTGGCAGACTGCCTTGGATAAGAAAAATTGTACCTGTGCTGTGTTCCTGGATTTGAGTAAAGCCTTTGACACAGTGGATCATGACTTATTAATCACCTCCCTTAACTCACTAGGCCTGGATTCCCTATCACTCAACTGGTTTAAGGATTACCTTTCAGATAGGTCACAACTGGTTAAAATGGAAATTACCATCACCACCAAAACCACTGCTAAGGGTGTACCACAAGGCTCTATTCTTGGCCCTATCCTCTTTGCCATTTATATAAACAATATTGATGCCAACCTCACTCAATCTAACATTCATCTGTTTGCTGATGATACTGTATTATATGTCAGCAATCCTCACCTTCTAAAGCCTGTGAACTGTTACAATCCGAATTCTCCATTCTGCAGCACAATCTACTTGACAAAAAACTACTTCTAAATGCCAAAAAAACAAAAGCTATGTTCTTTGCCACAAAGAGTTGCTCTACCACTACCCCAGCATCTACCACCCTACAATTATCCACCTTACTTGGAGAGAAACTGGAATTTGTTGATAACTTCAAATACCTTGGAGTCTGGATAGATAACAGGCTTGACTATTCTGCCCATATTGAAGAGCTACTTAAAAAGCTAAGACAGATGCTTGGACTATTTTTTAGAATAAAACATTACCTAAACAGTGATTCCAAAAAAAGGTTAATTCAGGCCTCATTCCTATCCCTCATTGATTATGCTGATTTTCTCTACTGCCATCGCTTCACGCATCTCTTACATAAACTGGACACCCTGTATCACAGGTCCATAAGATTTATTACTGACCTTCCCTCCAGCACCCATCATTGCTCCCTTTATATGGCAGTCAACTGGACATCATTACAACACAGAAGAAATAGGAATGCTGCTATCTGGATATTCAAAGCGTTAACAGGCAAACTACCTACCTATATCACTGATTGCTTTACCCAAATTACAACTAGGCCATACACCTTAAGGATCAGTAAACTCATCATATTAAAGGTCCCCAATGCCTGCACCCGGTTTGGGAGGCTGCTTTCAGCTATACCTTAGCAGTTGCATGGAACTCTCACCAAAAATCCATGAAGCTAGATAGCCTACTACATCTGGCATCTTTCAAAAGATTGTTCTCCACCCTTTTTCCAGAGCTCTGCAATTGCTTTTATAAAGCCTAATCCCCTACCCTACCTGACCCACCTTCCTTTTTCCGTCCATTATATTAATTCAATTTCTATCTTCCAAATCACCTATTATATTCTAATAAAAACTAGTTAGACCCTATAATTTATATTTTATGTCTGCTATACCCTTTGTCCCCTTTTTTCTTACAGGCTAAATGGTTCTACTGTTCCTTGTATATATGTAAATTGTTGTATATAATCATTTCATGTCATTGTATTGCTGTTTATGCTATTCTTGTCTATGTAATAATACTTGTATCCTCATTTGTATGACCACTCAGGTCCATCTTGTAAATGAGCTTTGCTCAATGATGTTTGCCTGAATAAATAAAGATTTTGATTGATTGATTGATTGATTGATTGATTGAAGTAGCTGATGCTGCAGCAGACTGAATTCACACTGAAAAGATTTGCAAAATGTGAAATTATGTCCAAAATTGTGAAATTTCACCTGAAAACTGAAATTTCACCCAGAAATTGTGAACTTGCACCCCAAAATTGTGAAAGTTCGTATTTTTGGATGGCAGAATTTCAACATTTTTGGGTGAAATTTAGAAATTTTTAGGCAAAATGTTGCAGTTTTGAGGTGAAATTTGCAAATTGTGGGCTGAAATTTTGCACCTGTTAAATATTTCATGAAATGCTCAAATTTCTTAAGCTATTTTGCATAACACATTTTCTCAATTTCACACAACACTATTCTCCACACCTGATTTATGAAGATGCAGGAGAGGTCAAACCATAATGGTTTTTCCTGTTGCTGCCTGAAGGGTGGGGGTGAGGTGTTAGGGTTGGGAACCCTACCACCACATTTCCCTGCTTTTGTCAGTTTAACACTAACTAGTGCATTAACAATGTTTTTTTGCAATTAATCTATATATAATACCTGTTTGGGCCATTGTCACCATAGAACAAGATCTTGAATATTTCTTTCTACTGTATACTACAATCATCAATTAGGATATATTAAAAAAAAATTGAGTATATGACACCAGCCAGTAGTTATACTATATTACTGTGTTATTAATACCTTAATAATACATTAATACCAAATGCACTACATACCACCCTGTTACACAAATAACCCACTCAACAAGCACCATAATAACATATGTAACAAACACTTCAACACATGTAACAACAACATTACTAGCACATATAGAAAGCACCTAATAACATTTATAACAGTCACCTTATAAAGCCCTCACACAAATCAAGTTGTCACAAAACTAACACTCAGCACTCAAAACAGCATCTCACAACCTAGAAAACCACAAGGACATTCACCACACTACTGCAGCTTCCTCCCACATTTCCAACCCAACATCATGTCCCCAGTCAGCCAGAATCCATAATACCCACTCTCCATACTGCGGCCAGTTCATGCTCCTCCAGGCCAACTCCAAAGCCACCATACTACTGCCTCCTTCAATGCATGATGCTCCTCATCCCCGACTGCCACTCCTAAAGACTCACCTTTTTAATCTAGTTTATCCTGCAGACGTATTTTAAATAGTGTCTGACATATTTAATATTTTATATAATTATTTTGCTGTTTATTTAAATTGTGATTTTTATTACCCTGTCTATCTTGTTAACAGTATACTGCTGTACAGCACTCAGAGCCCCTGGGATTGGGTGCCTAACTATGTACATTTTACTTACTTACAACTTACTGACCATTCAGATCCACTCTACATATACCAATTCCTGACTGCATGCTGAAGGTCATTCCACTTGACATACTACCACTACTGATTACATGCTAAAAGCTGTTCGCCATCCTGAATTCAAACTCCCGCCATGTACTAAACCGCTGCTCATGACTGCATGCTGAACACCATCCTCAAAAAGGAAATCCTGGCCAAATCACTTCCCCTTTTATAGGGGACTTCCTGAAACAGTCGCACACACTCAAAAACATGTGAGCCCACCCTACATTGTGGAAAAAAAAAAGAAAACTACTTCACTGAGCAACTGCACTACCTCACAACACTACTACACTACGGAATACCCTGCACTATGGAAAACACTGAAAAACTCTACAGAAAAAATATACAGCACCAGTTCAAAACATACATGAGCACAAAGGTGACCACACTTATGTATTACATAAAATAAATGATGGCAAAGTATTCTATACTTGTGAAATAATACCATCTAGGGGTCAATCAAGCTCATAAAGGCCACGTGCCCTTCAGGCTTATGACTGTATGGCTTGTTCAACCCCTTAATGGCATTATTTCCTTGTATATCACACTTTGTCATTGTTTATGCTTTATATATTCTTTGCAAAAATCTTTGTTAACCCACCAGTTACGGTTCAAGTTAATGCCACAAAAGTAGGCAAATGTGGTTATAGGGTTTTAACCCTAACTCCCCACTACCACCCCAAGCAGCAAAAGGAAAAAAACATTGGGGTTCTGGGTCACCAGAGTCTTGGTAAATCAGCAGTGGGGTCTTCCTTGGGGTTGTCAACCCCAATGTTCACACCCCAGCCTGTAGCCTCCTGCCCAAAGCACAAGGTACAGCTCCAAGCCAATGCCTCATAGTGATACACTCTTCAAAGGCAGAACAGTATGCCTCACAACATGTTGCTAAAATTATTTGTTGTAGCTTTCTTTGGTCCTACATGAAAAAAAGGAGATCACATCTGATGTTCTTTCCTCAGGGAACGTGGTGGGCATTATGGTAGACTACCCCAAGAAAGACCCCGCCACTGATTTGACAAGATTCTAGAGACCCAAAACCTTAATGTTGCTTCCTTTTACTGTTTGGGGTTGGGTGGAAGGGGAGTTGGGGTCAGAAATCCTAATGCTGCATTTCCCTACTTTTGTGGCATTAACTTGTATCCTACCTGGAGCATTAGCAATGTTTTTTTTAGATAATTTCCTTTCTTTTTGAGCTAGTGGAATCATATCCTAATGGACTTTGTGTGAAGGGAAGACTCCATCCACCTTGTGGATCCTGCATGTCTGTGCAGCAACAGATGTCAAGAATTGATGGGGCTGTCTGGTGGGCTGTGGAAGCCAGGGCCCTCTGGTCCCTGTGCTTCCATGTGGCTGTAGATACTGAAACAGGGTAAAGAGTTCATCTGTCAGCCAATGTACATGGCCCTCTGCTACTTACAGGTGCAGAGGTGCAGGATCCTATGCCAAGAGAAGAGTTGTCTTCACTATATGGTACCCAGACCCATGCAGGCAACCCTGCAGGTTTCATTCCATGGCCGGAGGGGGTGTCACATAACAGCACCATCCCCCCACCCTCACTCCATTCACCTGGGTCACTGTGCTCACCCCTGATTTCAGTTGACTGGCATGGGATCACAAAGCATATGTGCTTGGGTGAAGACTGCCACTGTGCAAGTTTCTTGATAAGTATATATTTTTTTTTAATTTTGACCATAAATTTCCAAGATAGTCATTTTATGATTGCTCTTATAAACATGATATGTAGCATTTATAGTATATTGTCTGAAAGGTAATTTCACACATGTGTGAAAACACATCTCATCTAGGATTTTAAAAATTATATTTGTCACATTCATGAGTTGGTGTAGGAAATGGACATGTTGAAAGTTTGGAGATAAAATATTGAAAATCAGCAGTTATGAGTGAAATATTGCAACATTCACTCATAACCTGGGCATTTTACCATATGTTTACACCAAATTTTCAGCATAGCCTACTTATGACCCCACCTCACTAACCTGGTAGGTTAAAATTTTCAAATCTCTGCTGAACTGTCATTCTGTGACACAGGTGGGAAAACACATTTTCGTCAGGATTTGAAAAACAACAACAAAAAAACTAAAACAATAGACTGTCCCTTAAAAATGTACTTTAAACTGAGTCCAGTTTCAGTTCCAAAGCCATGTCCCCTGACAAAGCCTCACACATATGAGGTGAAGCATTGGGGCTTAGTGCTGTGCTCCCTGTAAACCTGGGATTTACTATTTACTTTTGAGTTTTTTTTCTCTGTGGAGTGCCTTTGTTTGTTTTTTTTCTTAGATTGTTTGAGATAGCACACCCTCATTCTGTGAACATGTGGTTCTGTGTATGGTTTGAAAAAGGAGAGCCATTACATTCATGAGCTGGTGTGAAAGAATTATGTTGAAAATTTGGGGACAAAATACTGAAAATTACCAATGTTATAAGTGAGTGCAGAAAAATTTCAAGGTACACTCCTAACTTAGTCATTTTTACATATTCTGGCCCCACATTTTTAATATAGCCTTCTTGTGATCCCACCTCATGAACAAGGATGGTCAAAATGTTAAAATCCTGCCCCAAAGTTGATTTCCCAAAGTGATCATGAAATTGCCTTTTGGGCAAGATTTGCATAATTCTACCACCATTTGTCATGAGGTGGGGTCCCAAAAAGGCCATGTTGAAAATTTGGGGCTCAACTTTCAAAACAAAAACTTTGTCGCAAGGTGCTTGTGCCAAATGGGTATGACACAAGTGGCACCTTGAGTCAAAGTTCATGGATATCCTGATTTCCAAGTACAGGCAGAATTGAAATTGAGATGCTGTGGACATATGGGGGTGCCACAGGGTATGACAGGGACACAGCAGCAATGAGAGGGAACTGAGGAGGCACCTGGCAGAGGTGCAATATGAAGTAGTACAAAGCTGCTCAGACCAGGTGAGGGAGTTGGTACAGCAACACTATCATGACCTGGACACCAGGTGAAAGCAGTTTTGGCACCTGCCCCACAGGACCCAGAGTGCCCAGCAATGTAGTCAGTCATCCACCCACCAGCATGTGGGGTGGCTATGTACCAGGGGAGTGACACATTGCCAGGGGCATGATTCCATCCACTGCATGCACCCTACAATCTGCACCCACTGCCATTCACCCCATGTAGGGGACTGTGGGTCTTGTGGGGCAGGTGACAGGGCTGCTTTCAGCTGGGGTCTGGGTCATTATGGTGTTGCCAACCCCCTCAACTGGTCCACTTGGCTGTCTGCTACTCCATATGGCTACTCAGCCAGGTGCCTCCTCCACTTCCTCTCATTGCTTCTGTGCCCCATTGTACCCTATGGCCTCTCCACTGCTCCAGTGGCCCCTGGTACCCACCTTCCAACCAGATTAACCCCTATACATCCAAAGTTCATCTAGGCTTGTGCCATTTGGGGGGTTCTTGAGTCCCTACATCAAATCCCACAGGTGCACCACATGTTTGGCACAACCCTATGGCTGAGGCAACTCTTTCTTGGGTTTTTGATGCAGGGACCCCCATCTTTATAAAATAGAGTACAGGATTCCTGATACACCCTGAGTTTGCTGCAGCCCAAGATTGCTGCAGATTTTGATAATCAAATGACTTTCTGAAACTCTAGCCCTTGGTGTTAAATATGAAAAAATGACAAATTTATGAATAAGAGTTCAAACCCCACTGAAATACATTCAACCAGGTTTACCTTATTTGTTCATATTGTAGTCAGCAGTTACAGCAGCAAGACACATCTTCCATGAGAAAGATGATGTATGTGTAGGTAATGTTCAGGTGAATGAGGGTGTGTGGGGGGATGGGTATGAGTGGATGGTTGTGCATTCTGAGTGTAACATCAGGGTGGTGTGTGGAAGGGGACATTGGTGAGGGGCTGTTTTCTTTGTTAGAGGTGCAAAACAATCAATAAGGGATACTTTTCTTTTTCAGGGACATTCACATTCTGACACTGGGGATTGGGCACCCCAGTGTTGGGCTACTATTAAGGCAATGGAGGTAGGTGACCTGGAGGGGGATGAGGTCAGCAGAAGTGGTACTGGGGGTTGGCACCCCAGTTCACTTATATTACATAGAAAAAAAACATTAGGAAGGGTGGGCTGGTGACCTGGAGGAGAAAGGGCAGAAAGAAGCAGTAGCAGGGTTGGGCACCTTGGTCTGCTTAACAAATATGATAGATAGATAGATAGATAGATAGATAGATAGATAGATAGATAGACAGACAGACAGACAGACAGAAGACAGACATACAGACAGAGAGAACAGGGGATCAACCGAAGCAAGCAGGACAACTCCAGCAGAGCCTTCAGAATTTAAGAAAGCCAACTGTTCTCATACAAAGGACATTGGTAAATAGTTCATTTTGCAAAACTGAGCACCCTGGATTTTGGGGTGCCCAGAAAAGGTGTTTCTGGACAGTTAAAAAAACTCCAGAATCTAGCTAAATGATTCCCATTTAGCTGGGTCCAGGTTTTTATTTTTTAAATTGACACTGTTGTTATGTATTTTCAATACTTTTTGGTTGGGAGGCAAGATGGCAGCCATCACAACACAAAGAGAATGGTCTTGTGACATGGAATTTTTCATCTTGTATCAGAACGTTATCCAAAAAAAAAAAAACCTACTGAGCATGCTCAAACCAACAAGAAAAAAAAATACCCTTAATTCCTTAAAACTCTAGAACCACTTAATATTTTTTCAGGAAACCTTCCAAAGGCACTACCATGGCACAGCACGCTTCTACCCTGAAAAGTTTGGAGAAAAAATCCATTCTGTGTCAGATGTACAAGAGAATAAATCCAAAAACCCATGTTAGGTATTGGAAAAAAAATGACATCTACAGGAAAATGACATATGTGGATCTCAGAAATCACATGAGCTGCCTTCATGACACTTCCACATATTTAGACCTTGCTTACTAGAAAATCCATAACAAATTTCAGCTAATTTCATCAAACGCTGCCAAAGCTATTAAGTTGCAAAGTTGGAGGTTTAACATAGAACCTATTGCTCAACCCTAACTATATAACATCTACCATTTTTGAAAAAAAAATGCTTTAATGCAGCAGTTAGTTAATGCCACATTCCCCTACTTTTGTGGCATTAGGGTTTCCAACCATAATGCCCCCCACCTCTCAAGCAACAAAATTAAAAACAGTAGGGTTTGGGTATTCAGAGTCTTGTGAATTAGTGAGAAAGAAACTTAGTTGACAACCCTTATGCCCACTCTATTCTGTGAACAAACAATGTTACACATGAGCCCCATTCTTCATGCAGGGCCACAGGGAGAGAGGGAGCATTAGGGTTGACAACCCCCAAGGAAGACCACACCTTGATTCACCAAAACGCTAATGTTTTTTCCTTCTGCTGATTGGGGAGTGGGGGAGCATTAGTGATGGAATCCCTAATGCCACATTTCCATGCTTTTGTGGTATTAAGTTACCCTAACCAGTGCATGAATGCAGTTTTTGGTAAAGAATGTCCTTACTTTTTGAGGCACTATAATTGTATCTCATTTCCCTGTGGGCTCCTATCCCACCATAGATGCATACATGTATGTTGCTGTGGAAGTGCAGGTCTATCCAAGCTCTACACTTGCATTTCAGCCAAAACAGCAACCAGATTGTCAGCATAGCCCCATTTTTACCCCACCTCATGAACACCATGCTGGGAATTTTCAAATCCTTGCCAAAATGTCATTCCACACCATCTCATTTTCATTCCATGCCACAGGTGAGAACATATATTTTGGCAATGATTTGAAGAATGACAGCTGTCACATTCATGAGGTGATGTAAAAAAATGGCTATGTCAAAAATTTGGGGTGAAAATATTTAAAATTACCAAACTTACGAGCAAACATAATTAAATTTAAGGCATGCATAGAACTTCGCCATTTTTACATATTTTGACCAGAAATTTTCAACATATCCTTCTTATAATCCCACCTCATGAAAAACTTGTAAAATTTTTAAATCCTGCCCAAAAGGTGGTTTCACCAAGCGACTGCAAAATTACCTTTTGGGCCAGATTTGCGGAATTCCTCTGACATTGTTCATGTTGTGGGGTCCATAAAAGGCCATGTTGAAAATTTGGTGTCAAGATATTCAAAAATGGCTAAATTATGCATCAGCATTGAAACCCCCATGAAATACATTGAACCACACTTACCTTAGTTTCTCATATTGCAGTTGCCAGTTCCAGCAGCAGGACATGTCTTTGACTGGAGAGTGGATCTTCACCCTGTGACCTGTTCAGGTGAGTGAGGGTATGTGGGGGTTACTAGGGGGTGTGGTGTGGTGGGTGGTGAGTGGGAGGTGGGGGAGTAGCAAGAGACCATTTTTTTCCAGGTAAAAAAAAAAAAACACTGATGTACAGTTTTTTGTATTTCAGATCAGGACCATGACTGGGGGTAGGGGGTGCCACTAGACACCACAGAAAAAACAGAAAACAATAGGGAGGGTGAGAGGAGGGTGTGGGGTGCCACTAGATACCAGGGAAAATAAAATAATGATGGGGATGTTGATTGGAGGGTGAGGGGTGCCACTAGACAACAGGGAAAGATAAATAAATTACAGGGATAGTGAACAGAGGGTGGGGGTGCCATTAGACACAAGGAAAAGGCCAAAAAGGAACAGGAATGGCAATTGGAGGGGCCACTAGACACCAGGGAAAGATACAACAATTACGGGGACTGCAATTAGAGGGTGGGGGTACCACTGGACATCAGGGAGGATAAAACAATGACAGTATGGTGATTGGAGGGTGGGGGTGCCACTAGGCACCAGGGAAAGTCAAACAAAATACAGGAACAGTGATTGGAAGGTGAGGGGGTGCCACTAGACACCAGAGAAAAACAAAGCAAAAATGGAGACTGTGATCAGAGGGTGAGGGGTGCCACTAGACACCAGATAAATACAAAGCAAATAGGGGACAGTGATTGCAGGATGAAGAGTGCCACTAGACACCAGGAAAAGATAAAATAACATACAGGGATGGTGATTGGAGGGTGGGGGTTCCACTAGACATAAGGGAAAGTAAAAGCATATATGGGGTTGGTGATCAGAGATTGTGGGTGCCCCTAGACACCAGGGAAATGGTGATGCACTGCTCTCAGAGCAGCCCACAGGACCAGTTCCAGCTGCAGCTGCAGAACTCAAGAAAGTCCCACTGTTCTCATACAAAGAACACGGGTTAATGTCTCTTCTCACTAAGCTGTGAACCCTCGATTTTGGGTGCCCCGAAAATGTATTTTTGGCATGTTGAAACATAAACAAACCCCAGAATCTAGCTAAACGGGTCCTGTTTAGTTAGGTTCTGGTGTTTTTTTTATTTTAAATACATAATTTCACTATACTTTTGGTATTTGTAAGTTTTAAACTGTGAAAAGAAAATGGCGGCCCTCTCGAGTGGTTCCCCCCATGGCAAGTAAATGATGCAAATAACCACTCACAATGTGTTTTTTTACCTTTTGCAGTCTATAGTTCTCTGCACACAAACAGTAAATCATAACCTGATAAGGCAACCCGATCAGATAATAACCTGATCTAGCTCAGATCGGCTGGTGCTCCTTGGAATCGGGTGAGTTCCCTAGCTCCCTGAAGGAGGCGGTGGTGACACCCCTCCTGAAGAAAGCTTCTTTGGACCCAGAAAATCTAACAACCTACAGACCTATCTCTAACCTTCTTTTTGTGGGAAAAGTTATTGAGAAAGTTGTGGCTGTTCAATTGGAGAACCATTTAACCATCCATAATGTATACGAACCTCTCCAATCGGGTTTTCGTAAGAGGCATAGCACTGAGACTGCTCTGGTTCGGGTGCTCAATGATCTCCTGATGGCGAGAGATCAGAGAAACCACTCCATCTTGGTTCTCCTTGATTTGTCTTCAGCTTTTGACACTGTGGATCATGGGGTTCTGCTCAAGTGCCTGAGGGCTATCTGTGGGCTGTCGGGTACAGTACTCAGATGGTTTTCATCTTTCCTCACCAGAAGAACTCAGAGAGTTGTCTCGAGAATATTTTCATTCGAGTCTTTCCCTCTGCCTTGTGGGGTGCCCCAGGGCTCAGTGCTGTCTCCCATGTTATTTGCAGGGTACTTGCTGCCTCTCGGAGACATTGTAAGACGATATGGGCTGAGGTTTCACTGCTGTGCTGATGATACCCAGCTCTACCTGTCTTTTGCTCCTGACCAGGTTAGTGCTATCTTGGTACTTAACAGCTGCCTCGCTGAAATCCAAGATTGGATGAGTTCTAGTGGGTTAAAGTTGAATGCAGGAAAGACTGAGGTTTTGGTGGTGGACCCGGGTCGCAGGACAGAGGGGTTGAGGACTGATCTGCCCTCTGGTTTAGTCTTGGATGGCGCTCAGATCCTTACCTCTGAGCGAGTGCGTGACCTAGGAGTGATGTTTGATGATGGGCTGACCCTCCATCATCAGGTGTCAGCAGTCATCAAGCTAGCCTTTTACCATCTTAGTAACATTGCTAGGATCAAGCATCTCGTTCCGTCCAGTGACCTACCTGTTTTGATCCATGCTTTTGTGACCTCGTGCCTTGACTATTGTAACTCCCTTTACTTAGGGCTTCCTGGGGTTGATATCCGCTGCCTGCAGCTAGTGCAGAACACTGCAGCACGTTTGTTGACTGGGGTATCTAGGAGATCACACATTACCCCTGTGCTGTGCAATCTACACTGGCTACCAGTTCAGTGGCGGATCACCTTCAAGGTAGGTTTACTAACCTACAAAGCCCTACATGGACTCGGTCCTGACTACTTGAAAGAGCTTCTAGTTCCTTATATCCCTCTGCGACAGCTCCACTCAGCTGACAAGGGGTTGCTAGAGATTCCGAGAGTTAGTTTAAAGTCATCTGAGGCCCATGTTTTAGGGTTTGTTGCCCCTATCCTCTGGAAATCTCTGCCCCGTCAGTTATGGGAGTGCAGGACAGGGGGGAGTTTTAAGCAGGCACTTAAGTCTTTTTTATGGGGTAAAGCTTATCCTGAATTCTTCTGATTTTATCTGTATTTGTTGAATTTTTGGAGTTTATTTGTCTGTAAAGTGCCTTGATATTGGAAAGGTGCTCTATTAAATAAAGTTTATTATTATTTTTATTATAACACTTGCAAACTTTTTTGTTATCGATCAAACTGTTTTTTTAATCGATTGAATTATAACGTTATCTCAAAAATTGTTATAATTCAAAAACAGTAGAATATTTTTTTCACTAAACCATACAAAGGTACACCCTTTGCACAGGCCCCATCAGCCCTGAACATTTCATGAAGAAATTCCATACTGTCGAGGCTGTAGGTGAGAGCAAAAACACCCAATGTTAAGTGTGGGAAAAAAAATATATTTTTTTCACTTTTTTGACCCTCCGTATTTTGAAAACTGTACAAGATGCCATCAAGAAACTGTTCGCATCTTAAGACTCTGACAGCCTGACCACACATGCCAAATGTTGTGCTAATTCATCAAACACAGGCAAAGTTATTAAGGTGCAAAAAATTGGGTTTAACATTGAACTGTTGATGCAACCCTAACTACCTGTATAAGGACCCTACCATGCCCCTATAATATATATTTAAAGCATATAGTTAGCCATTGTTCTGTATGGATTTCCATCTCAACTGAAATGTTGTTGCACCACAGTTCAAAGATCATGGAACATTGTTGTACCCTTCTGTCGTACAACAACATTAGGCTGATCAGAAATTCTCATCTTACCTGCTGTTTTACACTGAGCTGCTGCACACATAGCAATCAGTTCAAGTTCTGAACTGAAACTGCCAACACATTTTCTGCTGCCACAGAGCACGGTAAGACCACTTTCATTAAAAAACAAGCATTTGTCAATGCCGAACGTTTGATGCATTGGAAGATGTCTGCCCCTGCACCTTGTTTATGCCCTTGAAGTACTTGAACATGTCTATCATGTTCCCCTGCTCTGTCCTTTCCTCCAATGAGTACATATTGAGGTCCTTTCAGCTCTCCTAATATGTTCTGTGTTGCAAGCCACGTACCATCTTGGTTGCCTTTCTGTGGACCACCTCCACCCTGTCAATGTCCTTGCACCATTGCGGTCTCCAGCATTGCACACAGTACTGTAGGTGAGGCCTCACTAGTGCATTATACAATGATATGGACACCTCATACCATCTGCTAGTGATTCCTCTACCTATGAACCTCAGCATGCCACTGGCCCTCCTTGCAACATTTATGCTCGTTTTGACTCCTTTAGGTCATCAGAACTGATAACTCCTAGGTTTCTTTCTTCCTTGGTGATTGTCAACACCTTCCTCCCCCATCCTGTAACTCTCCCCAGGTTTCCCTCTTCGCAGGTGCATTATTTGCACTTCTTTGCATTGAACATCAGTTGCCACTTCTCAGTCCATTTTTCAAGCCTCTCCATGTCCCTGCTCATTTTTCCAGCCCTTCTGGAGTATTCGCTCTGTTACAGATGTTGGTGACATCTGCAAACAGGGAGACAGACCTTTCCTTCTAGCCCTTCTGCAATGTCTGTAATGAAGACATTGAACAGGACTGGTCCCAGGACTGATCCCTGAGGTACCCGACTGGTCACCACCCTCTCCCCAGATTGGATCCCATTACCAACACCCTTTGCCTCCTGTCCATCAGCCAGTTTCTAACCCAGTTTATCAGCTTGTGCCCTGTAGCCAGACTACCCATCTTGTTAATCAGACTTCAGTGTTGGTTGGTGTCTAAGGCTTTCATGAAATTAAGGTAGGTGATGTCCACCGACCCACCCTGTTTTACTTCCTTACTGAGGCATTAGGGTTTCCAATCCTAAAGCCAACCCCACTGCCACCCTGCAGAGACTGACAGGCATTGTGGGTGTGCCTTTGGTCATCAGTTGTAATGCTCATGCCATTCCACCTCATCCCACCCCGCAGACACTGACGGGCACCGCAGTGTGCCTTGGGGCCTTCAGCCCTTATGCTCACCCCATTCCATAAGTAAATTAGCTGAGATGGGTTCAGTATAGGAGAATGGGTTGAACATTAGGACCGAAGACCCCAAGGCACACCTCGATACCTGTCACTGGCTGCAGGGTGGGGGTGGGGTGGAATGCATGAGCATTATGGACGATGACCCCAAGTCACACCTCCAACACCTGCCAGTCTCTATAGGGTGGGGGGCAGGTGTTATGGTTGGAAACCCTAATTCCTTGGGGGGGGAGATCTTGAGTCCATCCTGAATGAAAAGGAACAAAGATGGATTTATAAACTGGGAGAAATGAATAACCTTCCTGGTCTAAATGAAAAGACTGAGATTAAATACTTTCTCAAAAACAAGAAACCTTGAGTTTTAAAAAAAATGAGATCCATCTGTGAGATTATCACTCCTATTGTCTTACATGTAGAACAGACAAGAATTTACCCCTTGTTCCTCCCCTTCTTTCTCCCTCTCCCTCTTCCCTCTACCCCCCCGGTTTGATTGGGTAATGAGACTGTGTTTAGAGATACTGTGGTGTTGTGTATATAAATGGAAATTGTCATTTCAAAAGACAAGTATTATTTTGACATGTAAAATGGTCATTTTTACGTTCGCTTGCACGCATCCTCAAGGAACGATTTGGGAGAGTAGCACACTTTGGAGGTGTGCCTCTCCCTTTCAGTCCACTGCTCTGTTGAGCAGACGTGGCAGTCCTGCACCAATGGGTGTAGGAGCTGTGTATGACAGCGGTGGTCTTCGCTTCAAAGAAAACCACCGCTGTCAAACACAGCGCTGGTAGGCCTCACGTCCCCCCAAAGCTTTGGTGCCATGCTGGGAGCCCACCCCAGCATGGCAAACGTCCCGTGTCATCTGCCAACGGGGGTGCCCAATCCCCTGTCAGCTCCTTGGCCCCCCCAGCCATCCTTCTGCCACGCTAGGAGCCCACCCCAGTGTGGCAAACATCCCACATAGTCTTTTTTGTTTTCACCTGTAAAGCAAAACGGTCCCACGGCGCTTCTCCCAGTCCCCTCCCACAACCCAGCAACCACCCACTGCGCACAGCCTCCCCACCCCCTCACCCCATACTTACCTCCGGAGCTCGGTGCGACAATCTTCGGTGGACCGGGAACACATCTGCACTCTTCAAAGTCGACCGCGAACTGAGGAAATGCCGGTAAGCTGTATAATGGGCTAGATAGGGGTTTTCAACTTTATTGCATATCTCAGGCATTTTTTGGAATTCTTGCACCAAATTTTCAACATGGGGTTTTGGAGACCCCTTCTCATGAATGATGTCACTGTCATGGCGTTATTTGGGCCCGAAGGGTGATTTCAGAGTCACTGAGCAGTGACTGCGTGAAATCACCCTTCAGGCAAAAAATGACTGTTTTACGAGCGTGCGTTGTGCAGTTCCTACACAGGCTTGTAAGTTCGCGAATTTTCAATATTTTCACTCCAGATTTTCAACATTGCCATTTTACCACACCTCCTTATGAGCAGTACAGCTGTCATTTTTCACATCCTGCCCAAAATGTGTTTCCACCCATGTAGCGCACAATGGCGCAGTCGATGTGTGAAATCAATGTATGGGACACATTAAGAAAATCACAGTGACACTGTTCATGAGCAGAGGTCTTAAAATGGCTATGTTGAAAATTTGGTGAAAAAATTCCTAAAAATGACCGTTTTACGAGCGTGCGTTGCATAGTTCCTATGCACGCTCATACGTTTGCGAATTTTCAATATTTGCACTCCAGATTTTTAATATTGCCATTTTACCACACCTCCTCATGAGCAGTACAGCTGTCATTTTTCACATCCTGCCCAAAACGTGTTTCCGCCCATGTAGCACACAATGGCGCAGTCGGTGTGCGAACTCAATGTATGGGACACATTAAGAAAATCACAGTGACACTGATCATGAGCAGAGGTCTTAAAATGACTGTGTTGAAAATTTGGTGAAACAAATCCTAAAAATGACTGTTTTGACGAGCGTATGTTGCACTGTTCCCATGCACGCTCGTAGGTTTGCAAATTTTCAATATTTCCACTCCAGATTTTCAACATTGCCATTTTACCACACCTCCTCATGAGCAGTACAGCTGTCATTTCTCACATCCTGCCCAAAATGTGTTTCCGCCCATGTAGCGCACAATGGTGCAGTCGGTGTGCAAACTCAATGTATGGGACACATTAAGAAAATCACAGTGACACTGTTCATGAGCAGAGGTTTTAAAATGGCTGTGTTGAAAATTTAGTGACAAAATTCTTAAAAATGACTGTTTTACGAGTGTTCATTGTGCAGTTCCTATGCACGCTTTTAAGTTTGCAAATTTTCAATATTTTCACTCCAGATTTTCAACATTGCCATTTTACCACACCTCCTTATGAGCAGTGCAGCTGTCATTTTTCACATCTTGCCCAAAACGTGTTTCCGCCTATGTAGCGCACAATGGCACAGTCGCTGTGCGAACTCAGTGTATGGGACACATTAAGAAAATCACAGTGCCACTGTTCATGAGCAGAGATCTTAAAATGGCTATGTTGAAAATTTGGTGAACAAATTCCTAAAAATAACTGTTTTACGAGCGTGCGTTGTGCAGTTCCTACGCATGCTCGTAAGTTTGCGAATTTTCAATATTTTCACTCCAGATTTTCAACATTGCCATTTTACCACACCTCCTTATGAGCAGTACAGCTGTCATTTTTCACATCCTGCCCAAAATGTGTTTCCGCCCATGTACTGCACAATGGCACAGTCGGTGTGCGAAATCAATGTATGGGACACAGTAAGAAAATCACAGTGCCACTTGTTCATGAGCAGAGATCTTAAAATGGCTATGTTGAAAATTTGGTGAAAAATTCCTAACAATGACTGTTTCTGTTGTCGTTGCACGGTTCCATGCGTTCAGTAGGTTTGCGATTTTCAATATTTCCACTCCAGATTTTCTACATTGCCATTTTACCACACTTCTTTATGAGCAATACAGCTGTCATTTTTCACATCCTGCCCAAAACGTGTTTCCGCCTATGTAGCGCACAATGGGGGTAACAAAAAGGTCATGCTGACAATTTATTGTGCAAATACCAGCAATTGCACAGGGCATTAGGGTAAAGCACCATACGTGCCAAACACCACTGCAAATACCTGCAAGCAAATGTTCGGCATTGACAAATGCTTGTTCCATTTAATACAGGTATTCCGCAGAGTAGGATAACCAGGAGCTAGAATATTATAAATGTGCATAAGAAACAAAACCAAGGATAAAAGAAAAGAAAGAATTCTTTGAAATAGCTAATAAGTGTCTATACAGAAATATTTACTGGACACGATGTATTTTGATATATGTGTATAATCAAGAGAAACAAATGTCTAAGTTTTATTTTCCTTTTTTCCTTGGTGTATTATATAAAAAAAAGAGTCTCTGATGAAGCTTGCAATAGTGAGTGAAATGTAAGGCAGTGGTCCTCCTGACCACTTCACTCATCTCTACCGCTGGTCATTACTATAGAGTGAATAAAAACTTTTGCAAAGCACTGAACTTGTGAAGTGCCTGTTATTTTCAAGCTCAACTAGCAGGGGTGAGTACTCATTTCACTGACTTTCATGCCCTGGGCATTTGTTGGTATTTTCACTCCAGATTTTCAACATGAACTTTTTGGGAGCTCACCTCATGAACAGTGGCACTACCATCTTGTTACTGAATCCTGAAAGGTGATTTTGTGCAGTGACTGTGCTATTCGGTGCCACAGGTGCGAAAACACATTTCAGGCAGAATGTGAAAAATGACAGCTATACTGTTCATGAGGTGGTGTGAAAAACTGGCAATGCTGAATATTTGGAGTAAAAATATAAAAATTTGCCAAAGTTATGCACATTCATAGCGAAATTTCAAAGACTGCATGTAACTGTCATTTTTGGGGCATTTTTGCACCAGATTTTCAACATGGCCTTTTTGGGAGTCCACCTCATGACTAGTGACACCGTGATTTCATTAATCCATTCTGAAAGTTGATTTCGCACAGCAACCGCACCATTCTGCGACACAGGTGCGAAAACACATTTTAGGCAGGATGTGAAAAATGGCAGCTGTACTGTTCATAAGGAGGTGTGAAACAATGGCAATGACGAAAATTTGGAGTGACAATATAAACAAGCATTTGTCAATGCCGCATGTCGATTGCGTTGGTCTGTTGAGCTCACTCACTGGCCCTGTGTCACTCGCTCAGTCTGTTTCTCCCGGTGCTGCAGGCTGCTCTTTTGTGCTGGGCTGCTGCCTGCATTGGCACCTTGTTATGGCCACTAAGAAATCTGCAGCTGTCCCAACAGAGCTCCGTTGAGGTGGCTCACTCCCCCTCTCTCACTCTCTTATTCTGTTTCTCCTGGCGCTGCAGGCTGCCCTTTTGTACTGGGTTCCTGCCTCTGTTGGTGGCTTTTTCTGCCCACAAAGAAATCTGCAGCAGTCCCAACACAGGTCTGTTGAGCCTGCTGACTCCCCCTCTCTCACTCACTCATTCTGTTTCTGCCGGTGCTGCAGGCTGGCCTTTTGTACGGGCTTCTGCCTGCGTTGCTGCCTTTTTCTGCCAACAAAGAAATCCACAGCAGTCATGACAGAGCTCCATTGAGCTCGCTCATTCCCTCTCTCTCACTCACTAGTTGTGTTTCTCCTGGCGCTGCAGGCTGCCCTTTTGTACTGGGCTCCTGCCTGCATTTGCACCTTTTTCTGCCCACAAAGAAATCCACAGTTGTCCCGACAGAGCTCCAATGAGGTTGCTCACTCCGCCTGTGTCACTCACTCATTCTGTTTCTCCTGGCACTGCAGGCTGCCCTTTTGCACTGGGCTCCTGCCTCAGTTGGTGCCTTTTTCTGCCCACAAAGAAATCTGCAGCAGTCCTGACAAAGCTCCTTTGAGCTTGCTTACTCCCCTTCTGTCACTCGCTCAGTCCATTTCTGCCAGCGCTGCAGGCTGCCCTTTTCTATTGGGCTCCTGCCTGTGTTGCCGCCTTCTTCTGCCCACGAAGAAATTTGCCACAGTTACAACAGAGCTCCGTTGAGTTCGCTCTGTCCCCTTCTCTCACTCACTCATTCTGGTTTCCCCGCCACTGCAGGCTGCACTTTTGTACTGGGCCCCTGCATGCATTGCTGACTTTTTCTGCCCACAAACAAATCTGCAGCAGTTCCAACAGAGCTCCACTGAGCTCACTCACTCCCCCTCCCTCACTCGCTCGGTCTGTGTCTCCTGCCGCTGCAGGCTGTCCTTTTGTACTGGGCTCCTGCCTGCATTGGTGGCTTATTCTGGCCAGAAAGAAATCTGAAGCAGCCCATACATAGCTCCATTGAGCTCTCTCACTCATTCATTCCGTTTCGGCCTGTGCTGTAAGCTGGCGTGTTGTACTGGGCTCCTGGCTGCATTGGTACCTTTGTCTGTCCACAAACAAATCCGCAGCTGTCCTGACACAGCTCCATTGAGGTCTCTCAGTCTCCCTCTCTCACGCGCTCATTCTGTTTGTCCTGGCGCTGCAAGGGGCCCTTTTGTACGGGACTCCTGCCTGCATTGGTGCCTTTTTCTGCCCACAAAGAAATCCGCAGCAGTCCTGATACAGCTCCGTTGAGCTCACTCGGTCCCCCGTCTTACTCGCTCGTACTGTTTCTCCAACTACTGCAGGCTGGCCTTTTGTACTGGGCCCCTGCCTGCATTGATGCATTTTTCTGCCCACAAAGCAATCCACAGCAGTCCTGACAGAGCTCCGGTGAGTTCGCTCACTCCCCCTCCGTCACTCACTCTCTTGTTCTGTTTCTCCCACTGCTGCAGGCTGCCCTTTTGTAGTGGGCTCTTGTGTTGGGCCCTTCCTCTGCCCACAAACAAATCTGCAGCAGTTCCAACAGAGCTCAGTTGAGCTCAGTCACTCCCCCCTCTCACTCGTTCAATCTTAATGTGTCCCAAACACTGATTTCCCACAGTGACCATGCTATTCTGTGGCAGGAGTGCAAAAACATATTTTAGCCAGAATGTGAAAAATGGCAGCTGTACTGTTCATAAGGAGGTGTGGAAAAATGCCACTGTTGAAAATGTGGAGTGAAAATATTACAAAATTGCCAAGTTACAATGGTGCATAGAAACAGTTCAATGCATGCTTGTAACAGAGTCATGTTATGGAGTTTCGTCACCAAATTTTCAACATAGGCATTTGAGGACCTCTGCTCATGAACAGTGCCACTGTATTTTTCTTAATCTGTCGAGAAAAGTGATTTCCCACAGTGACCACGTTATTCTGCACCGGAACTGTGAAAACACATTTCAGTCAGGATGTGAAAAATGACAGCTGTACTGCTCATAAGGAGGTGTGAAAAAATTCCACTGTGAAAATCTGGCATGACAATGTTACAAATTGGCGAAGTTATAAGGGTGAGTGGAACGTGTGCAATGCACACTTGTAACACAGTCATTTGATGGGCTATCATCACCAAATTTTCAACACAGGCATTTTAGGACCTCTGCTCATGAACAGTATCACTGTCATTTTCTTAATCTGTCCCGGACAGTGATTTCCTACAGTGACTGCTCTATTCTGTGCAGGATGTGCGAAAACACATTTCAGCCAGGATGGGAAAATAACAGCTGTACTGTTCATAAGTAGGTGTGGGAAAATGGCAATGCTTGAAATCTGAAGTGAAAATATTATAAATTCACAAAGTTACGAGCATGCGTCCAAACTGCGCAACACACGCTCGTAACACAGTCATTTTATGGAGTATCATTACAAAATTTTCAACATAGCCATTTCAGGACCTCTACTCATGAACAGTGTCACTGTCATATTTTTAATCTGTCCCGAACACTGATTTCCCAAAGCGACCTCTCTATTCTGCACTGGAAGTGTGAAAACACATTTCCGCCAGGATGTGAACAATGATAGCTATACTGTTGACAAGGAGGTGTTACAAAATGCCAATGTTGAAAATCTGGAGTGAAAATATTGCAAATTCACGAAATTACAAGCGTGCGTAGCAACTGCACAGCGCATGCTTGTACAACAGTCATTTTTGATGCCCCATCACTTAGTAACATAGGCTTTTGAGAGCCCATCTCGCTGAACACTGGCACTGTCGCTTTGTTAATTGCGCCAAAGGGTAATTCCGTATAGTAACCGCGAAATCACCTTTTGGGGCCGATTAACGCCATGACAGTTCAAGAATTCATGAGGAGGGGTCCCAAAAACCCCATGTTGAAAATTTGGTGAAAAAAGTTCTCCAAAATACTCAAGATATGCACTAAAGTTGAAAAAAAAAACTATTTATTACATTATACAGCTTACCGGCATTTCCTCAGTTCGCAGTTGGCTTTGAAGAGTGCAGACATGTTCCCAGTCCACTGAAGATTGTCACGCTGAGCTCCGGAGGTAAGTATGGGGTGAGGGATGGTGTGGGGAGGCAAGTGCGCCAGTGGGTGGGTGCGGGTTGCGGGTGGGGGGCAGGGCGGCTAAGGGACAGTTTCCTTTTTGGAGAAAAAAAAATAAAAGACATTGTGGGTCTGTTTTTCCTTCACGAGGGTATCTGGCATGCTGGGGTGGGCTCCCAGCATGCCTGCAAGGCTTTGTTTGGGACAGCAGATGACGGGGGATTGTGCACCCGATAGGCAAACAAGGGGGTATCTCATTATGCCGACAGGGATTGGGCACCCATCGCAGGAACAAAAGCGGGGGTTCAGAATACTGATGGGGAGTGGGCTCCCCATCAGCAGCAACAGAAACAAGGGGGCACCATAGTCGATGGGGATTAGGGCCCCCGTCAGCAAGTAAACACGGTGGGGGGGGTTATATTGTTTGTGAACACGGTGGCAAGCTGCAGCCCTGTTCACAAACAATATCAGGGATTTTACTTCCCACCCTGCAATGACGGTTCGTGCCCTCATTGCAGCGGATGGCTGATGCTGCAATGACGAGGTGGCCCCTGATTGCAGCGGCTGATTTGTCTGAAGTTGGTGGCAACGTTCCAAACTGCTGTCACCAGCAGCCTGCAGTGGCATTGGGGGAAGTGGGACAAGTCTTTGCAGACTGTGGGGGCATTGGCCACAACAGTGCCATGCCTCCACAACCTGCTTCTGAGCAAGCTGCTGCAATATGTTTCTTGCGCTGGGCGCAATCAACATAAAAATTGGATTTCTGAGTGTGCGTAGAAACTGCATAACTCACGCTCATAACACAGTCATTTTTTTGGAATTTTTTCATCAGATTTGTAACATGGGCTTTTTAGGACTCCACCTCATGAACAGTGACACTGTAATTTTGTTAATCAATCCAGAAAGGTGATTCTGTGCAGTGACTGTGAAATCACCTATTGGGACTGAGTAACAAAATGACAGTGACAGTGTTCATGCAGTGGGGTCCCGAGAACCCCACGATGAAAATTTGGGGACAGAATTCCTAAAAAATAGCTGAGATATCAACATAAGTTGAAACCCCCCCCATTGACTGCCATTATATGGCACTTACCTTTGATTCTTCAGTTTGCCAGTCGGCTTTGAAGAGTGCAGATGTGTCCCAATCCAGAAGATGGCAGCGCTGACCTCCGGTGAAGTATGGGGTAAAGGGTGGGTAAGGGAGGTGGGTGTTCAGTGGGAGGGTGGGGATGGGGGAGGAGGAGGACTGGGGAGATGAGTGGGACCATTTCTTTTTTGCAGTTGAAAAAAATATACAGTCGTTTTCTTTATTTACATGTAAAAAAAAATACTTTTGGGCACAATGGGAATTGGCTCCAGTGTGACACATGAGTTGAGAGAGGGAATGCATACTGCCAACAGAGTTGGGCACCCCTGTCAGCAAAGAAAGTGGGTTTGGGGGCATTCAACACCGAGAGTGGGCATCCCAGTGTCAGAAAGATAAATAAATATAAAAAAAAATATTATCCGGGCACACTGGGGTGGGCTTCCAGTGTGCCACAATGTGGGGAGGGAATACATGCCAACTGTAGGATTCAGTACCCCAATGTCAGCAAAAAGACTTTGGGGAAGCAAACCAGTTCAATGAAGGATCCTGCATCAAAAATTTTGATGCAGGATTCTGCATTGAAGAAAAAATGTTGGGGGACAGTTTTCTTTTTTTACAGGTTTATTTTTTTAATAAAACATTTTGGCACAGTGGGGTGGGCTCCCAGTGTGCCACATTAATGGGGGGGATACATGCTGACACTTAGATTGGACACCCCGATGTTGGCTTTAACCGAAAGCTGCACTGCGGCTAATGTGGAGGCTGGGGAGGGGGTGCAGAGAACCGAACACTGGGAGAAGAAGCAGCACCATGGCTAACATTTAAGCATTTGGGGTGGGGATCAGAGGGAGCAAAGACAGGCTGTAGCTGTAGCCATGTGCATTAGTGTGCACTCTAATGCCCATGGCAGGAGTTCAGGCTACAGAGAAAAATGGAGCACTCCCATTGGTGTGGTTCATTTCTTTTAACTGCAGATGTGCCACATCAGCAAAGCTGAACTGCTGTCATGAGCAGAGTGCATAGTCATTGGTGTGTGCTGCCAAACCCATTGCAGTTTTAGCTGTAATTGGCTTGGCAGTGACACCTCTCATTTCACATTATTGTCAGAAGATGTTTGATGTGCAAGCGCATCAAACGCAAAAATGAAAAACTAAAAAAAAAAAAAAACTATACAATATAAAAAATATTGATTGGGCAGTGACATGCCCAACTACCTGCTGGTACTTCTTCCAGCAAACAGTTTCACTTTCCCATGCTGCGTGCTGAACAAACTGTCACAATTTTAAACTGAAAAAATGGTTGTAAATTGCAACAGCCATTAAAGCAATTTAGTTTAAAACTCTTTTCACATGGACATGATTTTTCAGTGCATCAGTAATTGCCTCGGCTTTTGCTCTGGTTCCCTGCCTACCCCTTTCCTCACTCACCTGCTCACTCCCTCACTCACTCACCCACCCACCCACTCACTCCATTGCTCTCAAACACTGGTGCTGTCTGTTTCTCCACACCCCAGCATATAAAATATAAAAGAGAAAGTCTGCCAAACCACTGCTTAGCTTAACCTGTGCTCGCAGTTCCCATCACCTAGTTGAACTCATGCTTCGGATTCACTTTCACACTTTCTCAAAAAAAAAAAAAAAACATAACTTTGCTGCACTACAAATATGTTTGTAAACAACAATGTATTTATAAAGTGATTTCTGAATTGCTGTACTCATTACAGCCTCCAGTCCAGAACACAAAGACTGCATTAGCGCTTGCTTCCTAAAAGGTACTGCCATGTTTAAGTATAATTTTTCGGGGGCGTGGTTTGAGTGCCGATGCAGATGGCTGCCTAAACTGTTGGCTCAATCCCCAGCTGCCAAATTCCGGGTTGTATTAAGGACATACAGAGACATCTAACCCCAACAACGCGATCGTTAGCAGCCATTGCATCCCTGGGTCATTTTAAATGGTCATTGCGGTGCATTTCAGGATCCAGTAATTACCACTGCGGTACCGGCCGACATGTGATCTGTGGCGCTTAGCTCAGGCCTTAATTCCACTGAATCTGTGGCAACATCAGTGCACGACCAACTACGCACTTAGGGCCGACTTCCATGAGCACAGTTGACAGCGAACAAAGAACGAGCTTATTCCAACTTTGGTGTTATCTGTGCATGGTGAAAACTGCTTACAAAACAACATGACCTTATCTAAAGATACTGTAAAATGCATAGACTGTACACCTAAGGAGGATACTGTGCAGCCAGTAGATGTTAGTGCTTCACTTCAGCACATCACCATTATGCTGGAAACCCTCCTGTCGAGATTAGACTTTTATTTCCACAACCCTATCTGGCACCGTCACGGAGGTGCAGGAAATCAACGTTAAATTAAATGTAGTGGAGCAGCGCGCTGATGAATTAGAAGCCAATTAGGCAAAAATATGGCAGCACTTGAGGGCCCAGGACGAAAAGCTGGCTACACTATGGAGGTGGGCAGAAGACCAGGAGAATAGGGGCAGGCGAAATAATATAAGAATACTTGGGATACCGGAGGAGGCTGAAGGGCAACATACTGAACATTTTCTCAACGATGTGATTCCCAAAATACTAGGTGAGAGATGGGTAGGACCAGTTGAGATCGAGAGAGCACATCATATACCCAGTGGTGCTAGGCCCCACCAGGGCCCTCCCAGACCTATTATTGCCTACCTACTAAGATACTCAACAAAGGAAAGAGTTTTGAGGGCTGCCCGAGATAAAGGGGAACTGACATGGCAGGGGGCTCGAATTTCTTTCTATAGAGACTTTTTGGCTGAAGTGGCTGCCCGGAGGAAGGCCTTTACCTCTATAAAGAAATCGCTGGCAGAACAAGGTTTCCAATTTGGTTTCAGGAACCTGGCTTACCTCTATGTGTCCGGAGAGGGGAGAGACATCATTGCAGAAGCTCCACATGACATCGAGGAATGGACTTACAAGTACTGGCCTAGGTTATCCCTCAGGACTACATCTCCCAAGAAGCTCTGGGTGCCAGGACCTAGACCGCGGGGGGGCTCAGACCAATTTCTCACTGGAGGGCTCCTGGGAGAACTCTAATCACAGGCAGACTGTGTCAAATTTAAACATCCACCCTAGGTCTCCTCCTGCTCGCAGGTCATCCGAGCCCAAAGACAACAAAAGTCAGTCACAGCAAGGGCTAGCTGCCTTTCCCTCTCCTGCTCTACCTCCAAGGGGCTTAACCCAGACAACTAGGGTCTGTAAAATGCTCCTTCAGCGACCAGGGCTCCCCCCTGAAGACCCAAAGGAGGCACTGCCTGCTAAGCAGTCAAAGGAAGACTACCCTGATACGAACTACACGGAGGATATTCCAGATGAAATCCTTATGGAAGTAGCTGAGCATACCTCTTGGGTGGACTCTTATCCAGATATCGAGGGATGCCAGGTTTTTCCTAATGTCCTGGTGAAGCCGGACTTGTCGACCTATGCAGAGGTGGCAGCTTCCTCACACTCTGGGGCACTGGACAATTCTGATGGACCAAACCTAAACGACTGAACTCGATTTTTTATATCATGGTCATTGGTTGTTTCCCTCTGCTCTCTCTATTTTGGAGAAGCTATAGCAGCTGCCCTGTAGCTACTGCAACCCTGTTCTTTATGTACTGGCCCCCCTCCAAGTGACGTTGCTTGCAATATAGTGACAACTCGCTGGCTGCCCCGGTTGTAATGCCTGGGTAGACGGGTATGATTACCTCCTCTTCTAAGTAAATACTAGCTTCCCCCCTCCCTTCTACTATGCTATGGGTGATACATGTATTATTGTAAAGTGAAGAATGTTCTGTTACAACCAAGGGGTCCCTCCCATAGCATGGGATGACCTCTCTGAGAATATGCCCAGGGAGTTTTTTAAGGGGATTGGTGGGTTGCCTTCTGTAGTATCTCTCTGGGGAAGACACTCCTTTCTTTTATTGCCAAGGCTATGAATTGCCTCCCCTCCTTCCCTCTCCTGAGCCTGGGTACCTTCCCACTCCTTGATGCTGTGCACCCCCCACCATGTTCCCTGGCTCTGAATGTTCTATTTCAACATATGCATATGGCTGGGGTGGGAGATGAGTGGGTCTCTGCTTGGCTTATCTCCACATTCCCAGACATAGGTGACTGGGTGGCACAGCTCAGTTTTCCTTCTAGCTAGTGCGAAGGTTAGCACCTTGTGCACGCACCTAATCACCTCTAGCCTTAGCGCTTCTATATAGACTCTTGAAGCTATTAATCATTACAGCTCAGTGTTTAGTTCTCACACCCCGGTGAGGGGAAATTGTTAAAGTTTACATTTTATTGTTAAAAAGTCAATTTGTAAAGTAGTTAGTGGTGTAACTTAAATTTGTTTTCTCTTTTTCCCCATATCAGGCTACCACTACAATTGCTGCTTGGGTATAGACTGCTTCACTGCACTTGTCACCTACCTCTCTCTCTCTTTGTTTTCTGCAAGCTGCTACTCCCTGCTCCTCTATCTCCTCTGAACAAGGATGGTGAGTACTGGTACACTATCTACTCTCAAGGAAACATGCAGACATCTAACTTAGGGGTAAACCTTATCTCATGGAATGTGGAGGGCCTAAATCACCTGGTCAAGAGATTTATGGTTCTCAGGCACTTACACTCCTTGCAGGTGGATGTTGCACTCACCCAAGAGACCCACCTCACTGCAAGAACTGTAATGTGGCTTAAAAAGGCATGGGTGGGCATGGTCCTAGTGAGCTCTGCACCCACTAAAACTAATGGGGTAGCCATTTTGGTTAAGAAATCATGCCCATGGGTTCCAGAATAAGTAACCACTGATAAATTGGGTCACTGGATAGTGGGCCACTTCACCTATCCTGGGGGTCGGGTGTTGGTAGCTAATGTTTATGGGCCAAATCTGGATGACCCAGACACCCTATTAGATCTCAACAAGGCAATGGAGTCCCTCTCTGCCAGTTATCTGCAGATCCCTATTATGATGGGGGGAGGGGATTTTAATCTTACCATGGATATTTTTCTTGACAAGTCAAAACCAACCCCACAAACACATCCCAAAACACTGCTGGCACTGCAGGAGATTATGACGGACTGGGGCATGGCGTAAGTGTGGAGCAGGGACCACCCATCTAGTAGGGACTATTCCTTTTTTTCTGTGGTCCATTCAACATATAGCCAGATAGACCTCTGGCTCATAGGCTCCTTGGCAGCTGGAGACATCTCTGACACTAGAATTCATAATATCCTGGTCTCAGATCATGCACCGGTGTCATGTCACTATACCCCCTCTGGGCAAGGTGGGCTGGGCACTAGATGGAGATGTAACCCACTACTTCTTCATGATCCAAATTTCCACTCTATGATCATGGACACAGCTAAGGATTATTTCTCTCATAGCATGGCTGTGGACACCTCAGCCACCACGGTATGGGAGGCCTTCAAGTCGGTGTTGAGAGGGCAAATTATTGCCTACTCTGCACACCTAAACAAGAACAGACAAATGGAATTAAGCAATCTTCGAACAGAACTCTCTACATTCGAAACTAGATTCAGGAACTCCCCCTCCAGAGTACCAGACTCCGCTCTTCTCCGAGGCATTATTGGGTTAAAATACCGCATTAACACCTTAGTGCATCAAAAGAAAGATTGGGCACTCATCAGAGCCACACATTCATATTTTGAGGGAGGGGATAAAGGTGGCAAACTGTTAGCTTATCAGCTGCAAAAGTAACAGGCAGCCTCTTAGATCAATGCCCTCAAGTATGCAAAGGGTCAAGTGATCTCAACAACCCAAAAAATTAACGAGTGCATGAGTCTATTCTACCAACAATTATACCAGACCCATGCCACTTTAGACCCCAGTCAACTTAAAAATCAGCTGGCCAATTTTTGTGCAGCTGCTAAAACTCCTAAACTGCCTGAGGATCTCGGGACTGCTGTAGACAAACCATTTACAGAAAAAGAGCTACTGGATGCCCTAAGTCAGCTGGCAAAAGGTAAATCCCCTGGTCTAGATAGCATGACCACCAAGCTTTATCAAGCCATGAGCACTGAAATTAGCTCTCCCCTTCTTTGTGCGCTGCAGGAGTCGTTTGTAAGCAGTATTCTCCCACCGTACATGCACGAAGCACTAATTACTCTTCTCCCAAAAAAATCAGATGATCCCCAAAACTGCGCCAACTATCGCCCAATTTCCCTAATATCAGTCGATAACAAAATAGTAGCCAAAATGCTGGCCACATGTTTAGTAGCGGCCTCGCCCTCAATTATTCATCTGTCCCAAGTAGGATTTACTAAAGTCGAGCAGCGGCAGATAATATAAGATTAGTGTTGAATTTGAAATGGTTGGTAATGCAATCCAAAATCCCTATGGCAGCCATGGCAGTGGACTTTTCCAAGGCCTTCGACTCTGTCGAGTGGCCTTACCTCCATGAAATCCTTCAGCACAATGGGTTTGGGCCTTTTTTTAGTCAGTGGATACGTGTGTTGTAATGCTCCCTCAGCAAAAATCCTAACTAACAAGGATATATCATCCCCTTTCTCTTTGCAGAGAGGCACAAGGCAAGGCTGCCCCCTCTCCCCTCTATTGTTTTTGGTGGCCTTGGCCCCCCTCATGAGAAAATTACAAGCTGCGGAGGACATAAAGGGTATACGGGTAGGGCAGGGCAATTTTTTGACTGCTTCTTATGTGGATGACTTGCTCTTAACCCTAACCAGTCCTGAGGAATCTCTCCCTAAGGTTCTGGAAGTTCTAAACCAGTTCACGCAGTTGTCTGGACTACAAATTAATCAAAAAAAGACTAGCGTAGACCCTCTCAACTTGGCTTGCGCTATGTCATGCATGCACAGTTTAAACCTGGCCTGGGCTCCATGTAGCTTCACATATCTCAGTATAAAAATCCCAGCCAAGTGGCAACATCTTGAAAGCATCAATTCTGGCCCCTTGATCAATATCTTAATGGTGGAGATTAATCGTTGGCGCTGCCTGAATCTCTCTCTCACAGGCAAAGTAGCTGCAATCCGGATGCTGCTCCTACCCAGAGTAGCTTACCTCCTTAATAATCTCCCTATAGTTCTATCGGGCAAAGTGTTTCACCTTTTAGATAAACTGATTGCTTTCTTTCTATGGGAGGCAAGACTCCTAGGTGGAGCCAAGGTAAGTTGAGGGCACACTGGACCAAAGGGGGCATGGGACTTCTATGGCTGCAGGGTTACCATTGGACTTACATAGCGGCGCAGGCCACTAAATGGTTTGTCCCTTCCCCATCCCCCCTACTCAGTGGATACAGCTAGAGTCCCAACTGATGCAGAATATCCCCTTGGGCTTACTCTTATCCAAGGCTTCTACAAACTCAAGCCTGATTACCCCAGTGATGGTCAAGACTAGGAAGGCTTGGTCCAGACTCATGGCAGGCTTCCAAGACTCCAAAGTATGCGAGCATTATTCCACTTCATTACATGGCTCTTTGGCATAACCCTCTTCTCACAGTGGATAATAAACCACTGGACTGGAAGATATGGGAGAACAAGGGTATGCATTGTGTACAAGACCTATATATGCCCAACTCCTGTACAATGATGTCTTTTGCACAGCTTAAGGCCCAATACTCCCTGCACACTAGGAATTTTTGGAGATATTTGCAGCTTCGCGATGTAGTTCAGAAAATTAAAAGCACATTTGTAGCTGACCCTAAATGGAATTGGATTTCCTCTTTGCACCTCAAAGCTTCCCAACGGGGTCTGGTTGGATGCTTCTATGGCACATGGCGAGAAGCACAGCCAGACTACACTACAGCCTGTAGGGACAGATGGAGTGCGGATCTTCAAACCTCTATTGCCATAGACACATGGTCCCGCTGTCTTCACCTAACTCACTCTGTGTATCAGGATGCGAGGAGTCAGATGATACAACTTAAGATTCTCCTGAGGTGGTATCGCACACCAGCAGCTCTTCACTTGAGGAGAATTCTCCCTCATGCAATATGTTGGAGATGCAAGCACGGACCAGCAAACTTGCTGCATATCTAATGGGAATGCGAGGCCCTAATCCCCTTTTGGAATGCCATAGCAATGGACTGCTCTGGAGTGCTGGGATTACCTATTGACACTTCTAACCCTTTACTTTTATTAGGAGACCCTACCCCGCTGGGTACTTTATCGAAACCTAATAGGGAGTGGCTATTAGTGGTTCTTCTAGAGGCAAATAGGCTTCTACTTAGGTCCTGGAGACAGACACTACCCCCTGCTATTACCTTATGGCACTCTGCTGTTGCAAGGCTAGCTATTTTTGAAAGACTTACTTTTGCCAATTGAGGGCAGCTTTCCATCTATTACTAAAAATGGGGAGCTTATCAGAATTCTGCATTATGTAGGGTTCCCCTTCCTCCACTGTGCAATCCCCCCTGAACAGTAAAGCATTTGCAGATAGAACAACTTGTAATAGGGAATACCTTGGGGGGGTTGGTTTTGAACTGCTGAGGTACAATTACAGTACTTCTTCTCATACTTAACTATAACTTTTCTCCTGTTGACACTCTGTTACTCTCTTTAACTTTCATTGTAATTCTATAAGGGCAACATATAACACTATGAAGAAGATTCCTGTAGCTAGGAAACCTGTTGGTCTCTTTTATATCTAGTCTAGTTCAATCTAGCTTAATCTATATAGATAAGATTGATTGCCAGAGTTGTTTGCAGCAAGCTTTCTGAAGAGTAGGGTGAAGTTGATTGCGACATGTTACTCCTGATATGGTAAGGGAGAGGTCTGTATTGTTGGGAGCGTCATGTTTAAAGAGGTTATTTGTGATTGTTAAGATTGTACACCCTATGTCTATATATATATAGATGTTCTGACTTTGTGCTATGGAAAAAATAACAATAAAAACTATTCAATGTTAAAAAAAAAGTATAATTTTTTTCTGGGACACACAGTCAATTGGTGTGCCCATAAGAAGCATCATGGCTGTGAGAATGTCCTAGCATCCTTAGCAACCACATAGCAACCACTGCATTAAGTGGAGCAATACAACAAATCACAAAAAGTCCTATAGTGTAATTTTTTTTGTAAATAATCTGTTTTTCAGAGAAATATATATCCACTGCCCTAAGTG
This sequence comes from Neoceratodus forsteri, assembly GCA_016271365.2. Taxonomy (NCBI): domain Eukaryota; kingdom Metazoa; phylum Chordata; order Ceratodontiformes; family Ceratodontidae; genus Neoceratodus; species Neoceratodus forsteri. Next base: position 262,873,727 of record JADMNL010000028.1, read on the forward strand.
GTCCCTATTGCGTAAATGAAATATGCAGGTGGGACCGCTGTGTGATACACAATTTATGTATACAAGTGCTGTTTGACCCAGGTAACTTCACGAATTGTATAAGCCAACAAGATATAGATACATACTTAAACCCAAAGGGCTCCATCGTAGTAGTAATATATTATTGATTGAGATTAATCAAAAATATATTCAAATTTATTACAACAGTTCCTGAATGTGCCCATTTGCAGGGCAGGTGCACATGAGGCAATCTTTACAAAATAATATTGTCTCACTCACAGGGGAAAGGAGTGCTTGGATTGGCAGGGGCCACTCCCTTAATTTATAATCATAAAACAAGCTACAGTAATTTGGGAGTCATACCTTTTAAAATATTGTGGGACAAATAGCACACATAATGAACTGCTGTGGGGTAATCATATCTATTAAATGGGGTCTGGAAAATCCTCCATTCTTTGTGCTAAATAACTGATTACATGGAGTGATAAGTAGAGAGAGAATAAGCCACGCCAGAGTGTAGATTAACTTGTTTGAAATATGTGCTTGGTATTAAATGGATTTGTACAATACTGTACATAGATAGATTTAAGATGTCCAGCTAAACATTTGTGGAAACTCTGATGTCTGATTGGAGAGTTAGCAGAAATATTATCAAGAATCCCAGTGTGGTGTGACCACATGACCATGAAATGAAATGAAATGTACCGTAGCGGGAGGCATCTGTTCCAATTAAGACCTGTAGCATCGAACTTGCAATTTAATTGGACACACAGACTCACTTATCCAGGCAAGTAACACTTTAGAAATGGTAGAAATTATTTTATTAATTGAAGAATGAAAACCATATGCCCTGTATGACCATAAGTTTTTCATGACTTCAAAGTTTGCTCCCTCAAAAGGGATAAGTGCAATGATCTGCCTGACATAGTAGTTTGCGAATTAGCAGAAAAAAACATAATTAAAACCAAAAGATAACATGGTGGTTGCTTCAGCCTTGGTGGGATGGAGATGAATATCTTAGAGGGGCACTGCCAACCCCCTTGGGCCTCAAAGTGTCTCTAGTTTAAAGAATGTATGTTATGATTTGTCACATTCAGTAGAACTTGCTGCTGTACTTTGTAGTTTGATTATTGTTCCTTTTTTCTTTTTAAAAGTAAAAAACAGACTGCACACCACACTAGTGTTACCACACAAAAACGTGTTTGTTCACAATTATTGATGAACGCCTATTGCATTTTTCTGGACTTGGGACACCGCCAACACAGTTTAACCACTGATGATGCAGTGGGAGGAGAGAAGACTATTCCATAATGATTGGCTGCACTGCATAGGGGTGTTCGTAATGTTCAGGACGTAGGCATTCAGAGTAGATCAAACATTTGAAACAAAGCATGATTGGGTACAATAATACTATTAGCATGCATTTCAGTTGTACTAAAATAAAAGGAAGAAGAGGAAACAACCAGCACTATCAATACATTTTAGAGAAGATAAGGAATCATAAAGTGTGGGTTTTGAACTAGAAACTATATGGTGCAAAAGGGGCTGACAGTGTCCCTTTAATACATGGGTCTCAATTAGAGATGTGTGAAGCTCCTCAAATTCACAAATTCATTTGCAATGGTCTGCCATGTCGTGAAGTTAATTTGAGTGGTGAAGTGGTACTTTGTGAAGTGGAGCCCACCTTGTTAAGTAGCAAATTGAAAACTTCATTAGCAAAGTTCTGACAGCCCCAAGGTGAAGTCCTCAAGCATATAGCTAAATTGAGGCTAAAATTGATACATACTCTACAGTTCCATCAATCAATCAATCAATCAAATCTTTATTTATTCAGGCGATCATCATTGAGCATGGCTCATTTACAAGATGGACCTGATAAGGTCAAGGTTCGAGTTGATACACAGCAATTACATCACATACTTATAAGACAGTTATACATACAGAAAAAAAAATGATGTTTAAAACACAATAATATACAGTTAATTCACATGTTGAAACTCGGTTAAGAGAAGGTTAAACTAATATCTACAATATGTACAGTACATATATATCCCAATGAGGGTCATGACAGTCATACATACATAATGAGTACAAGGATGGTGAAGGAATATTGGGTGCCATATACTGGGGTGTCTGACTGGAAGGAATATGCCATATGTGATTGGAATATAATTTTGTGGGATGACTATTCCATCTCTAGCGGTATAACTGCATTTCTCTGTGAAGAAGGCTGTACAGTGCTGCTTAAAGGATGTAAATGGAATGATAATGGACAGTTTTAGGGATTTTTGTAGGGTGTTCCATGCTATAGCTAGAGAATAGCTGATTGCTGCCCTCCCTATTTTGGTGTTGACTTTGGGCAATTTGAGCAGGATGATATGGTTGCTTCTTAGGGCGTAGGAGCTAGGAGTGTTCTGGTTGAAGCAGTCCAGGATATAGCTTGGGAGTTTTTTTGATAAAGCTCTGTAGATCCATAAAGCTGCATTTCTGCTCCTCCTGACATGAAGGGAAACCCATCCAATTGCAACATAGAGAGAACAATGGTGGGTATTATATGGCAGGTCTATAATGAACCTTATAGCTCTATGATATAAGGTATCCAACTTTTGAAGGTAGGAAATGGGGCAGTGACTATAGAGGAAGTCTGCATAGTCAATGACTGATAGAAAGATGGCCTGGACTAATCTCATCTTTGAGCCTCTGTTAAGGAAGGGTTTTAATCTATAGAGGAGGCTAGCTTAGGCGGTTTTTAACAGTTGTTCTAGATGCTGAGTGAAGTCAAGTCTGTTGTCAATCCACACACCTAGGTATTTGAAATTTTCAACATACTCAGATTTTCTCCAAGTATAGTGCATAGCTGAGGGAGATTGATTGAAGAGGATGTGTTGGTGGAGTTTTGAGTTGTGAACATCATTGCTTTGGTTTTCTTTGCATTTAGCAGAAGCTTTTTCTTGAGTAGCTGATGTTGTAACAGGGAGAATTCTGTTTGTAGGATTTCATGAGCAACTGTAGGCAAAGGGTTGCTGACATACAGAACAGTGTCATCAGCAAAGAGGTGTACTGAGGACTTGGTAAGGGTTGAATCAATTTTATTTATATAAATGGCAAAAAGGATAGGACCCAGAATAGAGCCCTGGGGGACTCCTCTTGACAGTGGTCTTAATGGGGATAGGTCACCTTCAGCTTTTACCTGCTGTGATCTACCGGAGAGGTAGCATCTGAACCACTTAAGGAGGATGGATCTAGGCCAATGGAGTGTAGGGATGAGAGTAGCAGTTCATGGTCCACGGTGTCGAATGCTTTGCTCAGGTCCAGGAATACTGCACAAACATTGTTCTTTTTATCCAATTCGGTTTGCCAATCATTTGTGACCTTGGCTAATGCAGTGATAGTGCTATGTTTGGCCCTGAATCCAGATTGAGCTGGGTTTAATAGGTTAGTATTGTCCAGATATTCCCTTAACTGAATACTCACTAATTTCTCCAGCATCTTGGATAACATAGGTAGAATGGAATTGGGCCTGTAGTTATTAAGATCCATAGGGTCCCCTGATTTTAGAAGGGGGACTACTTGGGCTGTCTTCCACAGTGTGGGAATAGAGCCAGAGTTTAGGGAAAGGTTAAAGAGGTGTGTTAGGGGGACTGCAAGAACATGGCATGCAATCTTTAGAAAGAAGGGGTCCAGAAGGTCTGCTCCTGCACTTTTTTTGGTATCCAGATGCCATAATAGATCCTCAACTTGTTTCAACAGTATAGGTTTGAAGCTAAAGGAAAAGTCAACTCTTTGATCACCAATGTAGTGGGAGCTTAATTTGTCCCTTAATAGGTTAGCTGGGGAGGTGTCAAAGGCAAGGCCAGCTGTTGTGAAATGGTTGTTGAATGCATCCAGGATTTCCATTTTGCCAGTAATGGGGCCATAGTTATTGTGTAATTGAGTTGGAAGGGGTTGTTAGCATCCTGGCCCATCATACCTTGATGGTGCCCCAAAATCTAGCAGGATTATGGTAGGAGGAGTCGTGCTCACAGGTAGTAGGCAGCCTTTGCATCCCTGACTTTCCTGGTGCATTTATTCCTGCTTTCCTAAAATCATCCAGTCATTTGTATTCTTAGTTTTTCTTGCTACTTTCCAGAGTTTGTCTCTCCAGCAGTGCAGCTTTGAGGTCAGCTGAAAACCAGCGACAGGATTTGTTTTTATTCGGATACTAGAGATTGGGGCGTGGTATTAAGGCATTTATTATAATGCTATTTAGCACCTGCTGAGCTTTTCTACAGAATGTGCAAGGTAGAACTTTTGCCAGTGTGGAGAGTAGGCTAGATCATGCAGATATCCTTCAATATTGATGTTTTTCTTGGATCTCCTCATGAGGAATTTTGCAGGATTTGTTTTAATGCTGTTGGATCTTACCCCTGCGATGGGGCAGTGGTCACTTATGTCACATAGGAGCACTCCAGCATGTGTGAATAGATGTGGTTTACTCACTAGCATGATATCAAGTAGTGTACTGTTACTACTATTCTTTGTATTTAATCTTGTTGGTTCATTAATTAACTGTGTGAGCCCATAGGTGTCACAGAATGATACCAGAGGTGTAGCTGCCTGGGTGAGCCAGTTGAAATTCAGGTCCCCTAGGATAATGACTTCTTCAGTACTGGACTTGACCAGGTTTCCCAGGTGGGATAAGAGCTTGTGTTCAGCAGAGGGGGGTCTGTAGCATCCAATTAATTGGAAAGCTGCTGTATTGGGGAGAGAGACTTTTAGGGATAGGCACTCAAATTCCTTGGGCATAGATGTTGCAGCAGTACAGGATACAACTATACCAGCTTTTGCATATATGGCTGCTCCACCTCCCCTTGTTTGGTGATCAGCTCTGAATAGCTGATAGTTAGGTAGGTTAACTTCCCTGTCCATTGTGGTGGGCTTGAGCCATGTCTCAGTTATCACAAGAAAGTCTGGCATGGTATGGGCAACCCAGGCTTGTAACAATGTAAATTTTTTCAACAGACTGCATACATTAATATGCAGGGAACTGAGGCCTTTAGTTGAGGTTAGGTCTGATGGAGAGGTGATACTTTCAAGAGGTCCAGGGTTGATTTCCACATTACCAATACAGAGCAATAGAAAGAGCAGTAGTTTCATGAGGGCTGCCAGTGATAGGGAGAGGGGGCTGTCTTTGGTCCTCCTTCTTTTATTCTGTTGCCACTCTTTTTTTGGTGCTCCCTGTGGATTTAAGGTAGAGTGTTGGGATACCAATTAGCAGTTTGACGACTAGGCTTAGGGAGGATCTATATATCCAGCAGTGGGGCCTTGACTGAAACACATATATGGTGATATGTGTATCTTTATGGTGATTGTACCACTGTAGTCGATGCAGCAATGGCAAGGCATATATGAGGGTTTGAGTGTCAGCCGAGGGGGATATTCCAGAGAAACTGGGTGGATTGACCACTCTAAATTGTATAATAGGGTCATCTTCTTTGTGGAACCCCTTGACTGCAGCAATTGCAGGTCACATGGCTCAGAAACTATAAGTAAGCCATTTGGAGGATGTCTTCAGTACAGTCTGTGATAGGAAATGCAGGAGCTAAGTCTGTACCTCTGGGTGTCTCTAATTGCTTTGAAAAGTCGCCATAAATTGCATTCGTTGGGTTAAACTGATCACAGATGCATACCTCTCAACCTTTCATCACCCAAATGTATGACAAGATACGAACATACAAATGTGCCAGCAGAAACAGACCACCTGGTCTATCTAAGTCTGCTCGAGTGTGCAGCTAGCACCCCTAGTTTGCAGCTGCCCCACCCCCCTCCCATTTGTCATCCCCCTGCCACCCCCCACCTCCCCCAACCTCACTCTTCCCTGTTCTCTGTCCCATGCCCTTTGAAACTGTTCACAGATTTACATGATACCACCCATTCTGGTAGGGCATTATGCTACCACCCTCTCTGTAAAATAGTGTCTCCTCATTTTCCTTCCTAAATTGTCCCCTTCTATTCTTAGTGTATGCCCCTGGTGACCCTCCCCCTCCTTAACTTAAAGACCCCATCTGCCTCATCCTTATTGATTCCCCTCAGATACTTGAATGTCTCTATCATGTCCCCCCCGTCCCTTCTATTCTTCAGGGTGTACATATTCAGGTCTCTCAGCCTGCTGTCATAGTTTGTCCCTTCCATTCCACATATCATCTTTGTTGCCCTCCTCTGCACCCCTCCAGTAGCATCATATCGCGCTTTAGGCATGGCCTCCAGAACTGCACACAATACTCTAAGTGCGGCCTTATCAGCGATCTGTAGAGGGGCAAGATCACCTCTCTTCACCTGGATGAAAAATCTCTCACTATGCGCCCCAGCATTTTGCTTGCTTTTGCAGCCACTCTCCTGCATTGGGCAGTGTTGTTCATGGTCCCTGTTATCATTACCCCTAGGTTCTTCTCCTCCTCAGTGATCCCCAGCTTAACCCCTCCCAGCCAGTATTCTCTCCTTGGGTTCTTCACCCCAAAGTGCATAATCTTACACCTCTTTGCATTGAACCCCAGCTGCCACCTCTCTGACCACTCCTCTAGCTTGCTTAGGTCCCCCTGCAGCTGCTTCCATCCCTCCTCTCCATTCACCACTGCTCCGATTTTGGTGTCATCAGCCAACAGACTTATCTTGCTCACCACCCCATGTGCAATGTCTGATATGAACAGCCCGAACAATACTGGCCTGAACACAAAGCCCTGTGGCACCCCCACTCATCACCAGCCTTGGAGTTGAGAGCTCCCCTCTCACCACCACCCATTGCAGCCTCCCACTCAGCCAGCTTATAATCCAGTTTATCATTTTTGCCCCTATCCCTACACCAGTTAGCTTCCCCCCAAGCCACCCATGAGGTACAGAATCGAAGGCCTTGCTGAAGTCCAAGTAAAGAACATCCACCGCATGACCCTTATCCAGCTCACCTGTCACCCAGTCATAATATTGTGTCAGACTGGTTTGACAAGACTTCCCTGAAACAAACCCATGCGGCCTCACATCCTGGAGGCCATTGTCCTCCAGGTACAACACCAGTCTTTCCTTTAGTATTGTCTCCATGAGTTTGCACACTGTGGAGGTGAGACTTACCGGCCAAAAATTACCCGGTTCATCCCTTGGTCCACTCTTGTGTAATGGTACTACATGTGCCATCCTCCAGTCCAGTGGCACACATCCCGACTTCAGCGAGGTGCTGTACAGATCCACCAGTGGCTCAGCCAACACCTCCGCCATCTCCCTCAGCACCTTGGGATGGATACCATCCAGCCCAGGTGCCTTGTCTACTTTCAGTGCCCTCAGTCCCTCTAGGACTTTACTTGCCTCAATTCTTCCATCTGTTGCCTCCTCTTCCCCCTGTCCCCATCCTCCCAGCCCATGGTGGTAGCGGTCCCCCCTTTTCTTCCGTGAACACTGAGCAAAAGTATTCATTCAGTGCTTCTGCCTGCTCTTCACCCTTTTCCATCCACTCCCCTCTCCTTTTTATCCTCACTATTGTCTCTCTGCACTTCCTTTTCTCCCTGATGTATCTGAAAAAGTCTCCCCTCCCCCCGTTAATTCCCTGCGCTGATCTCAGCTCCCTCTGGGCCTTGGCTTCTCTCACTTTTCTGGTCAGCTCCCTGAACTGTCTTGCATACTCCTCCCTGTCTACTTCCTTCCCTGTCCTTCTATACCTCTGGTGCACCTCTCATTTTACTCTCACCACCTCCACTACCTCGCTGTTCAACCAGCATCGTTTTCTTGCTCGTCTTAGTCTGTGTCATGGTGCAGGCTTCTTTTGCCTCGGTAATCCCCCTTTTAATAATATCCCATTTCTGCTCTGCATCCATCTCCTGCCTTATGAACTCTAGTTTCCCTTTCAGTACTTCCTGCACCCTTCCAAAGTCTGCCCCCATAAAGTTTACTACCTGAGTAACTGATTTCTCTGGCTCCCTGCACGTCGTGATATTAAACCACACCGTTTGGTGATTGCTGTCGACTAGAGGGTCCTCACCTTTATTTCCCTTTATTTTACTGCCTCCCCATTCGACAACACCAGATCTAAAGTGTTCTTTAGCCTAGTAGGTACAGTAACCAACTGTGTCAGGAGACCCTCCTGGATTGCGTCCAGGAGCACTTGCTCCCTAGCACTGGAGGTGACTGGAATGCTCCAGTCAACCCCCAGCAAGTTGAAATCCCCCATGCTGACCACCTTCCCTTTTCTACATACCTTTCTGATTTGTCTTGCTAATTTCCTATCAAGCTCCTCAGACTGGGACAGTGGCCTGTATACCACCGCAAACCTCAGTTGCCTACCCCTTGAGTCTAGGAGCTGCAGCCAGATTGCCTCTGTTTTCCTTCTCCCCCCTCCCTTGTTCATTTGATCCCGTCCTCACGTAGACTGTATGGCAATTGGGGTAAAAATGCATGACACATCATCAGACATGACATTGCAGCTCAGAATACTGTGGAAATAAGTGTACTAAAATGTATAATATTTGCTAGTAGTGTAGCATCTTATATTATTATACTGTATATTTCTGCTTAAAATGCTCAGTGGTCAATGTGGAATGTCACCTTCTATATGTGGAATTGAGGGTTTCTGAGAGATAAAATGAGTGACATACCTTGTAATGTGTGACAGTTGTGAGGTATGCACAGATGTGATCAACTGCACATTGAGCATCTGGTGTGTGTTTTTTGGTTGTGTTTTACTGCATTATAATGCTTCAAAAAGGTATTTTTTGTCTTATTTTTCAACCTGCATTGCTGATCCCTGTTGGGGAGATGCTGTCTGACTGCAATGAGTAGTCACTCAGTGCAGAATGTCTATCTGCAGTTTAATTTTTGTTCACTGAATACTGTTCATCATTATACAATGGCAAGAAAATTTCCTGGTCTCTGACTGGTCAGTCTTGGGCTGGCCCTGTGCTGTTATCCCAGCACAACATCACGGTTCTAGTCTCAGCCTCACTGTGAACCTGGAGATGAGCTATATGATGAGCTAGATCACCTCTTTTTTTGCATCTCCTCTTAAGAAACAAAAATATTTTTCCACACTAAAAAAGCATTCTTTAAAATTATTTTTTTATTTTATATATGACAACAAGCCATTGTATAATAGCAATAATACCCTCCAGGGTGTGTGTCATTTGGGATAACATCATACCTCAGTTGTTGGACGAACTCGGCCTTCGGCCTCAAGCCCAACCACCTGAGGCGTGACATTATCCCAGCACAACACACACCCCATCGGGCATTATCGCTTAATTATTTTTCTCAGAAGGGTTTGGATGTTAATGTGACAGGGCTCTGTCAGGCTTGCTGAGTTTACTGTAATTGTTATGAATTATACATTTATTTATTTTTTCATTTATTGAATTTTAATAACAGGGTATGCCCACTGAGACTATGTTTCTTTTTCTGGAGTGATCCAAAATTAATTACATGGAAACAGAAGTCAAAAAGAAATACAAACCATAACAATAACAGACATAATCACAGGGTTACAGAATTAGCAAACATTGGTCCATTTACAACAGATACAGTAGTAAACATACCGACAAGTCTTAATCTAAAGTTTAGGGGCAGATTAATTATATAGTGGCTTGAGTTAGTTAAAATCTGGTCATTTTATTCTGTCTCTGTATTTAACAACATTTTTGTTCTTAAAGTGACAGTGCTCTGTCATGCAGCTGCCGAGAGCTAACTTGTGACTTGTAGCTGCCCATATATAAAAAATATTGATATATTTTTTCTTTAATAGTTTAATAAGTTTTTTTCATTCCTTTTGCTTCATCCAGCACTGCTGAGCTCTTGAAGAAGGTGTTGTCTGATGCATAGGCGCAAGAACTGGGGGCAAGGGAAGGTGTTTTCTTCTCCCATTTTTTGGTCCAAAATAGATTGCCCTTTTCATTTATTTTGCCCGGATCAAGCCAGCATGTGTCAGTTAGAACTTTGCATAGTGCACCTTGCCCCTTGAATCATTCTTCCACTGCACCTCCTCGCGTGCCCCCACTCACTCTTGAATATGCCACTGTGCCTCCCACAGCACCCCGGCCCCAACTAAACTAAAAGAAAAAGAAAAAACAGCTGCAAGCAAGAAGTGCCTGCAGTTTAATCTCAGAGAGACAGTGTCAACTCAACAGTGTTACGTGCTTGTGCTTCTAATTCCCAGCAGAGTTGTAAAGTAGAGCTATTATCTTAAATGACAGCAAAGCTGGCTGAGAAGGACTACTTTACAACTCTGGTGGAACTTTCAGCTCTCGTGTCCTGCCACCCATGATCCATTCAGCCCTGCCTTTAGCACCTCTTTGTTATAACTTCTGGGGAATGGGCAGGACTTAACACTTAGATTGTCCTTCTACCTGCTGTGCTGGCACCTCCAGGTCTGCTCTCCTCTCTTTCCTTCAGACAGAAACAACGGGGTGAAAAAGTCTACTATTTTAACTTTATTTGTGGAATGTTATTCAATGTTATGCATTGACATTTCGACAGCGGAGTCCCCTACAATGACAACAGTGCTACGTCGCTGTAGGGAACCCGCTGGAACCTGGCACTGTCTGTCGGGGGTCGTGCACCCTGCTGAATCAGCTGTGACTCAGAGCTGAGAATCCTAAGTGGGGTGGGCACGTGGGGGTTTGTGGCGAAGCCCCCCTAAAAAAACACTGGTGTCATTTGGAAGCCGGCAGCCAATTGCAAAATGCAGTCGACCTGCCGGTTTCGCTGTCAGTCATTTGACAAATATTTTGTCGATGACCCATCATGGATCCTTGTTCAATGATGTCCAACCAACTCCAGCGCAAAGTTCTGACTCTCTCAAAGAAGCCAGGCAGGTTAGTAGGGGGGTATAAAGGTAGCCCCTTGTCACCTATGCATCCCATTTATCCTCTGCTCTTGACTGACTCCTGCTGCCTTGCTAATCTTTGGCTTTGGTGTGATGGTTGATTCGCGTATTGCACAACCAGATGGTGAGACCAGACTGCTAATTCTCCATCACATGACATATCTGCACTGTTGTGGCTAAGGGCTAAGGCTGTGGCCCTACTCATAATTTTTCTATATTTAATTTTAATTTATACTTTAATTTTGCTGAAGGGCAGAAGCCAGGAGTAACTTATTTTCCCCTCACCCTGCTCGCTGAGTTCCTGTACTGGTACCATGCCCCCAGGAACCCCAGGATAAATGAGTGCTGCCAGCAGCGATTGAGCAAATTCCAATAACCCCCATCAGGCCAGGCTCTGCCCCCACTCCCTGTAGCCTACTAGCAGAGTTGTTAGCCACTGCTGCTCACACACCAGCCACACTCTCTCCCTTGCTTGCTTGACTTACCCAGTTTCCATCGGTCCGACTCCGATCGGAAAGCCAATCCACTCACTGTAGTCCATGTCTGTGAAAGGGACTGTGGTCGTCGATGCGGTCCGACTTGGACAGCAGCAAAGCATGCCTGTTGCAGTTACAGGATGTCTGGTCAGTCATTGGACATCACCAGCAGTCAAGAGGAAGATAAGAGCCTGACTCCAGAACCGAAGGATTCTGCTGTCTCTGCTGTTGTAGCTTCTCACCTGCCTGCTGCTCCCATTCTGCCATTGCCAGGCTGCCAGACCAGATTTGCCAACAACAGCCTCCAAATATACAGGTACATTGATTTTTAATTTTATTCTTTTTTTTTTATTATTGGGTCGAGTAAAAAAGGAGGTCCACAAGGCATACGTGCATGCACCTCTACAAACATACACTCCCTCAGTTGAGTGTGATACCTTTACACAGATCCCAAAAAACCTGATACAGCTGGATCCATGTTCTTTTGGCTCTATTTATTCTCGAGGACAGCATAGTAACATGTAATAAACATGTAGTCAGCCTATAGAGTGCTACACAGTTCTGCTGCTCCATGTGCCTGGCACACCAGTACGTTCACTAACCCCTGCCACCCATGTACATGCAGGTAGAGTTCCACAATTGATGAAGAGGCAGTCCAGGGGAAGTGGAGCTGACTGTGCTGATACTGGGCTTTCAGTTAGAAGCCTGGTCCAGCCAGGAAATGCATCTCCTGCTTCATGGAATCGGGGTATCATGAGTTATAGAAATCCACAGCCAGGGCTGACATATGCCAATAGAAGGAGAAGAGTGTCAGAAATACAATATTTGGTGATGCTAGCCCTGCCCTCCAGCCTGTAGTAGCAAGGAGTTAGTTAGGCATTGACCAGCTCAAGGAATCATAAGCACTCACAGCCCCAGAAAACACTGCATCAAAGGAATATATGACCATAATGACAGGGTCCCATTGCTGTAATTTATGCACTGTACCAAATGCCAGTAGCTGTATATATATATATATATATATATATATAGCTTTTCACATGCTGAGAGGACTACAGTATTGTGCCATGTGCATGCCCTGACAAGTTACCTATGTAACTTGGTGCAAGGGCTGGGATTGGGTTGGTAGAGCCATGAATGGGTTGCTGGGAGAGGGTGGTTATTTATAGCCCTTCCCCTGTTATGCAGCAAATCATCATAGAAACATATGCCTGTCACATAGGTATTATGTATAGGGCCCTTACAGATGTTTAATATTTTAATCAACTAATGCTAAAATTTCAGGGGCAGGATTTGCAAAGCATTTTAATTCATTCAAGTCCTTATTGTATCAGACTTTGATTCAAGGGGCTTATGTCAAATACAGTAACTGGGATTTTTCATTGATGTGGCTGAGAGACATTCTACTAAAGACCAAAGTTGTTTATTGAACTTTGTGTAAAAATGTAGTTCCCTTTAAATGCATCTTCCAGAATGCTTGCACCTACCCTTTGAAACAAACTTCCGTATAAGCACATCCAAAATGTCAAAATACAGTGCAGTTGTGTCAAATGCCTTAGGAACAGCAGCTGTGCTGATGTTCATGGCTGGTTCTGCAGTTATAGTCCTTGCCCTATATTTCAAAACTCTTGCCTCAGGACTGGCTACAGTCACAAAGGCAAGTCTTGGTTTTACATGTCAGTACTTATCTACCTAAATTGTCCTGCTTTCTGAGTCAGAGTTGGTTTAAATTATTGTTATTGATATATTATAGTTTTGAAGATATCTGAGGGTTGTAAACATTTACTGTTGTATTTCCTACTATATAAGATTTTCTAGCAGGGTTTGAAGAATATGTTCATTTCTGCAGAAAATGCAAACTGCAAATGCTTTGCGAGTTCCTAATAATTGGTCATTAAGGCCCTGGAACCTGCTTACTTTCCAGTAGTTGGGATGAAGGAAAGTTTCAGATACTGTATAATCGAATTGTGTTTGGGCCGTCATCTGAGAGACTATGTGCATTCTACACGTGGTGTATTGTTTATACCCTATGTTGGCCACATAAATGGTTGAGTATGATTCTACTAAATTCACATACACACTTAGTATGCAGGGCACCCTAGTGTGTTCTTATACTGTGTGAAGCCAGAAGGGGAAGGAAGGAAACATATTCAATTCAGTGCTTTAGAGTAACTGGTAATTGCTATTTTTCTTTTAAACTTAGATTGTGGGCTTTTAGTGACACTATACTTTCTTTGTTGTCTTTACTTATAATTGTTTTTGGGCTGTTGAAAATTTAAAACATAGTGGTGGTGTAATTCTGTGCTGTCTTTAATTGCTGCAAATTTTTGCCCCCTTCCCTTCCCCCAAGTCTTAATTATATGCCCTGTTAAATCTGATTGGCAGGAGCTAAACACAGGGTATAGTAAGGGGTGTGAAGTAGGAGGGGCATAAGGGGGAAGAAGCCCACCCTCAACACGACAAGTGTTTTGACTCATTTATTTATTTATTGGTTTCTTTTTCTTTAAAAAAAAATATCTGAGGATCAGTGACAGGATTTTTAGTGCAGTAAATTAATAAAAAGGGAACTAGGAGAGCTTCAGTAGCAGACAAGTAGTGGAATTGCAGTATAATGTGGGGAGTGGTGCAATGCAGTGGCTGTGGGGCAGCCATATTCAGGCAGACCTTCTGGGCACTGAGGTGCTGCCCTATCTGCATGCATCTCTCTGGACTGTGGGATGAGGTAGCCAGACTCAGAGCGGAAGTAAACTGGGTCAGGAGTACCATCACCCCTATCTAGGGACTACCAGTCCAATGCAACTGCCTCAAGGATGCCGAGAACGAGGAGCACTTGGATGACAGTGGGCTCAGGAGGGTTAGAGCAGTCAGGCAGGCACATCCCAGATCCCATTCCACTCAGAACTCATATGCCACACTGGCAAATGAGGACAACCAAATAGAGGTACCCAGAGAAGTGGAAGGAAAGGATGTGGAGGTTAGTCAAGGAGGTGACCTCAGCGGGAAAGCAATGGACCCCAGAGGAGGAGGAAGCAAATCCTGGTGGGGACTCCATCATAAGAGGAATCCAGCTAGGAACACAGGAGGGGGAGGACAGGGAGGTGAGGTGCCTACCAGGTGCCACGGCATGGAGGGATGGAAGGAAGATCCTGGGGATCACTGGGAAGGCAAGACAGGAGGGTGAGCTGGATGTCATTATCCACCTGGGTACTAATGACCTGGCAAATGGGGAGCCAAAGGAAGTTCAGGAAGAGTTTAGGAAACTGGGGAGGGGTCTCAAGCAAGTAGCTACTTCTGTCTCTTTCTCAGAAGTACTACCTGTGAGAGGCAAGGGAGAGCATAGGAGTGCATGCACCAGGAACTTTAACTCATGGTTGAAGAGCTGGTGCTGTGAGGAAGGGTTTGGATTCATTGGTGACTGGGGACCCACCTGGAGGGATGGAGGTTTGTTCTAGCCTGACGGCCTGCATCCATCCTGGAGGGGAATCCAAGCACTCAATGATAAGTTTAAATGCTACATTGACAAAAATTTAAACAACTCAGCAAAGGGGGGTGCAGGCCAGCAAGGAGGGTACCTACTTCTCACCCCCAGCTAGCAGTGGAACCAGTGAACCAGAGGAGTGGCTATCTGCAAAGCAGGTGCAAAAGATGGAGATTAGTGCCCAAGAGGTGGATAAGCAGAAAAGGGCAAAATTCAACAGAAGGGTAGACAGCAAGGAGAACCAGGGATAAATGACAACCAAGGAAGGGGCTGGAGTAGAACAGTGAAACAGTCTAGGGAGGTCAAATCATGGAAAGCCATGTGTGCAAATGCCAGGAGCCTTAGCAACAAGATGGAAGATCTGGAGGCTGTCATGGTACAGTCAAACCTGGACATTGTGGCCATCACTGAAACCTGGTGTAATGATAACCACGACTGGGAGATGGCCATACCTGGCTACAACATATTCAGAAGAGACAGAGCAGGCAGGAAGGGAGGAGGAGTGGCACTGTATGTGAAAAATGACATAAGGGCCACAGAGATCCAGGAGGAACAAAATGGGGGAGAGATACTGTGGGTTAAGCTGGAAAGGAAAATGGGACAGCCATCCGCACAGGTGTGGTCTATAGACCACCAGCCCAGGAGGAAGAAACAGATAGAGGTGATGCTAGCCATCCAAAGGATGGCAGACAAGGGTGAGGTAGTACTGGTTGGAGACTTCAATATTCCAGACGTGGACTGGAGCATCCGCAGCAGCATCAACTAGGGAGCAGATTTATCCTGGACTCCTTCAGGTGCCTTCCTAAGCAACTGGTCATGGAACCAACTTGGCAGAAGGCAATACTGGACCTTGTGCTCACAAACAGGGACAGTGTGATGGGGGTAACAGTGGGGAGCACCTGGGAAACAGTGACCACCAGTCATTGTGGTTTGAAATCACAGAAAGAGCAGAACCAAACCACACAAAAACACGTATCCTGGATTTTAGGGGGCAGACTTTGGGAAATGGGAGATACTTGAAAGAGGCATTAAGGGAATGGGACAGGAATCAGGGGTTGAGGAACAGGGGCAGTATTTAAAATGGGGATTACAAGAACAACAGAAGTATGCATTAAGCAGGTTAGCAAGAGGAAAAGAAGAGGAGACCATTATGGTTTTCCAAAGAGGTAGCAAAAGAAAGTGAAAGCCAAAAGATTGCATTCAGGCAATACAAAAGACACAGGCAGAAGGGATAGGGAGAAGTACCAGGAGAAGCAAAGGAGGCAGGGAGGTCAGTAAGGGAAGCCAAGCTCAGACAGAAGAACACATTGCAAAATCAGTGGGTAGAGGGACAAACCTTTTACAGGTACATAAGTGAAAAAAGAAAGACAATGGGAGGGATGGTGAGACTGAAGGGGAGGATGGGGCGCGTGGAGGATGACAACAGTAAAGCTGACATATTGAACAGGTATTTCTGCTCAGTCTTTACTGAGGAAGAGGAGGTAATGGGTCTGAAGGGAGTACAAGGGGTGAGAATGGTGCAGAAATGGACACAAGTCCCTTTACTCAGAAAGGGTCCTGAAGGAACTGGAAGTAATAAGAGTTGATAAAGCAATGGGCCAGATGGGGTGCACCCAGGTCCTTAAAGAACTAAGAGGTGGTGGCTGAACCTCTGGCTATCCTGTTTAGCTGATCACTGGAAACAGGGAGGTACCCAAAGACTGGAGGACTGCAGATGTAGTCCCTTATACAAAAGTAGGAACAAAGAGGAAGCAGGGAACTACAGACCAGTCAGCCCCTCACTTCTGTAGTGGGAAGATCATGGAAGCACTACTGAAGGAGAGATTGTGGAACATCTGGTTGTCAATGGACTACAGGACCCAAGGCAGCATGGTTTCACCAGGGGAGGTCATGTCAGACCAACCTCGTTGAATTTTTGACTGGGTGACTAGGGAGGTGGATCAGGGGAGGGCAGTGGACATGGCCTATCTGGACTTCAGCAAGGCCTTTGACACTGTGCCACATAGAAGACTATTACACAAACTGGGAATATGGGTGTGCAGGACAGTAGTGTGGTGGGTAGATAACTGGCTGGGTGGCAGGACACAGAGGGTGGTGGTAATGGCTGTCACTCTACAGAGGAAGAGTGACCAGTGGGATACCACAGGGATCAGTGCTGGGACCGGTCCTATTCAACATCTTCATCAGTGACATTGCATGGGACCTAGAAGGCAGAATTTCACTGTTAGCTGATGACACAAAGCTCTGTAACAGAGTAGACACACCAGAGGTGTAGCCAGAATGAGAAGCGACCTGCAGAAACTTGAAGAATGGTCAGGGTTTGGCAGTTGAAATTCAATGCAAAGAAGTGCAAGATAATGCATATGGGGGCACAAAACCCTGGCACAATATATCAGTTGGGGGGTGAGGATATAGCATGCACCAAGCAGGAAAGGGATCTTGGGGTTGTCATCTCTGATGACCTCAAGGTAGGGAAACAGTGTGACAAGGCAGCAGGTAAAGCAAATAGGATGCTGGGATGTATAGGCAG
Source organism: Neoceratodus forsteri (assembly GCA_016271365.2). Lineage (NCBI taxonomy): Eukaryota > Metazoa > Chordata > Ceratodontiformes > Ceratodontidae > Neoceratodus > Neoceratodus forsteri. The sequence goes on from JADMNL010000028.1 coordinate 262,891,045, forward strand.
GGGCATAATCAGCAGGAAAAGGGAGGTCATAATTCCGCTATACAAGACACTAGTGAGGCCCCACCTGGAGTACAGTGTACAGTTCTGGAGACCATACTTACATAAGGACATAGACAGGGTAGAGAAGGTTCAGAGGAGGTAACAAAGATGGTGCATGGATTGCATCACAAGTCCTATGAAGACAGGTTGAAGGAACTGAACATGTACTCCCTGGAGGAGAGGAGGGAGAGAGGGGATATGATAGAGACATACAAGTATCTTACAGGGAGGAACAGGGTGCAGGAAAACACTATTTTTAAGCGAAAAAGATGTTCCAGGACTAGAGGGCATGGGATGAGGTTGGAGGGAGGACGATTCAGAGGAAACATGAGAAAGAATTTCTTCACAGAATGGGTGGTGGACAAGTGGAACACCCTGCCAGAGGAAGTGGTGGGGGCTGAAACAATCACGGGATTTAAGAATGCATGGGATAGACATAAAGGAATTCTGGAGGTCGGGGTAAGGGGCAACAGACTTCTAGGAAAACAAACTGAACTTACAAGCTCAAATGGGCAGACTGGGTGGGCCATAGGCCCTTATTTGCTGACACTGTCTATGTATGTGCTGGACCCTAGTATGCAGTCAGTCATCTGTGGATAGGGGCAGGATTGATCTACCCTAGCATTAAAGTACAATTCTCTGCAGCACAGAAAGCTCTAGAGCATGTCCTTTACTCAGCCTAGAGACTGTTGTAGGGACTGTAGGCCCACAGAACCCAACAATGGTTTCCAACAGCCCTCTGGCATCTTCTGGAGGGCTGGGATGAAGATGTGCCATTTGTCCTCTACCAAAGAGATATAGCAGCTCCTGCCAAGTTCTAAGTTGCTTTGCTCTAAGATTAACAGAGAGCCACTCTTGCTAAGAGCTGGCTGGGAGGGGATAAATACAGACCAAGGAATCTTAGGGTTTGGCAGGAACTATCATATCCCCTTGCCAATAGGAACTAAGGAAGGCAGCATGCCATTGCTGGTAAATCCTTACTTCTGCACTCCAACACTTCATAGGATAGCAGAAGGTGGAAGGCACCACTGTGGGGTTAAGGGGATATTTTGGCACAACAGCAGCCTCCAGCTGCAGATCCTGCATGTAATGACTGAGGTCAGTGTAAATAATAAGCAAGACTACTATGGACTCCTGTAAGTTAAGAAATGTGCATATATTACAGTTAGACCATCTAGATCTTCAAATTCCAGGAACACTAAGCATTGATGGTCTATGAATATCCTGAACTGTACGAAGCAGCCAGAACATCAAACCAGTAAGGCTTAAGTGATGATAATCTATCTGATAAAAAGAGTTGCCTGGATCAACATGCTTCAGAGTGAGTACTGTATGTCATGCAAACACACATGTACAGACTTACCCAAGAATAAATATGACATACTTTATTATTGCTATTTTTATACTATATATATGTGTGACTGTGCAGGAAGCTAGTCTAAAAATGGCATTCATCTCAAACATGTAATATTCAGGTTACTTCTGCAAACATGTATGTAGATAGAAACACACAGTCATGTGCAAAAATAAACACAAAATTAACAATTTATTTCTAAAGTCTGCCTTACATGGTAGGATGTGAAGCTGCCATATTTTTTCAGTTGCACATTTTCTTCCCTTTCTATTTTCAATAGCACATATTTTATATTGAATAATCACTAGCATTGCTTAATTAGTATTATAGTCCTTTATGATAGTTTCCAAATAACTGACATTCAATTTTTATTTTTATTTTTGTGCATTTGCTCTTCCAAATACTCTAATTAGCGTGCTTCTTTTACTATAATACCACCAACACTTTATTCAATATTGTATATCTTGGTTACTCTTGTATGCTTCTGTTGGTTGCACTTACACCCCACCACATTGGCACCTGGAAATGAGCCTTGGCTTAGTGTACCTCTTTTGGTCACCAGTTTTCAAATAAATAAATAAATCACCTTAGGCAGCCTGGAGTGCCTGTTTTTTTCAGAGGTAGCTGGTGACCTCACCTGGCCTGGGTCAGGACTGGGAGCATCGGATCACTAAATACTGAGCAAAAGTATCTATTTAGAATAGATGCTTTTACAGGGTACTCCTCACATGCCCCCTTTTCTCCTCTGAGTTTAGTAATACCCCCTCTGGACTTTCTCCTTTCACTAATGTATCTATAGAAAGTCTTGTCACCTTCTTTTACTGTTCGTGCTAGTGTTTCCTCAGTTTGGGACTTTGCCTGCCTTGCTGACTTTCCTGCTTCTTTTAGGGCAGTTTGGTATGCCTCCCTATCTTCATCCTGCTGTGTTCCCTTATATTTCCTGAAGGCCAGCCTTTTGGCTCTGACCTTTTCTGCTACTGTATTTGAGAACCAAAGTGGTTTCCTTCTTCTTTTGCACTTCCTTTTCTGTCTAACACAATGGGATGTTGCTTCAAGTATTGCATCCTTAATGATTGCCCACTTTGCCTGTACCCCTCCCTGTTTCTTTTGCCAGGGCTAGCTTAACTCTGTTGGCAATCTTATCAAAGTCAGCTCCTCTGAAGTCCCATATTTTTGCCTTGGAATTGGATGATTTAGATGTAGTGGCCAAATTAAACCATACCATGTGATGGTCACTGGCCCCCAGGTGACCTTCTACCTGGAGATCTGTGATCCCTTCCTTGTTAGTCAGTACTAGATCTAGGATAGCCCTGTCTCTTGTGGGTTGTTGTACCAGTAGTTTGAGGCCCTCCCCCTGCAGGGAATCCAACATGTGTTTAGTTCTGGCAGATGTTCCTGCTGGTATTGACCAGTCTGTATCTGGCATGTTGAAGTATCCCATTATCAGAACCTCCCCTTTAGCTGTCTTGTTTTGTATATCTTCTAACAGTAATGTGTCTATGTCCTCCCCCTGGTCTGGGGGCCTGTAGACAACCCCAGTTCTTATGGCTGTCCCATTTCCTGTTTCCAGGGTGACCCACAGTTCTTCTGGCTCCTTATGTGTATTCTGAATTTCTGTAGCTTTGATATTTTCATTGACATACAGGGCCACTCCACCCCCCTTTTTGCACCTCGGTCTCTTCTGAACAGTACATAGCCAGGTACTGAAGTCTCCCAAGTGTGGTTACTAGTAAACTACATTTCACTAATTGCTACTATGTCCAGTTTAGCCTCTGACATTATTGTCAGCAGGTCTGGGATCTTATTTCCAAGGCTGTGAGCATTTGTGTACATGATTTTCCATTGGCCAGATTTTGGTGTGTTAGTTGTTGGTCGAGATTTGGCATTTCTCCTGTGCGTTGTTTGGGGAGATGGACCTTTTTTCTTACCTGGTGATGCAAATGAACTGCAAACATGCTGAATCCCTGTTTGACCACTAGCTGAGGGGGGAGGGGTGTTTTTCCCATTCGACATATGGGGTGCTGCACCCCTCTCCCCATTTGCCAGTTTAAATATTCTGCAAAGACATCAAACCTGCCCCAATGCCCTGACTCCCTCCTTAGTCAGATGCAGTCCATCAAATTTAAAGAACTTTTGCTCCCAGAACTGTTACCAGTTCCCTACAAATCTGTGTCCTTTTTCCTGGCACCAGCCCTTGAGCCACATGTTTAGCTCCCCTATCTTCCCTTCTCTGACCTTCTGTCCATCTGCCACCCTCTCCCAGACTGGCAAGATCTCAGAAAAGGAGATGTCGGATGAAATAGATGATAGTTTGTCACCCAGCCTGGTCAGGTGTTCCTTGGTCTCCACAACTGACCAGCTGGTGAGATCATTAGTCCCTATGCGTACCAGGATGTCAATGTTTTCTCCTGCTTTGTGAACAATTTTAGCAATGCGGTCAGTGTCTCTCCATGCTGATGTACCTGAGAGACATCTGACCATTACCCCTGGCTGGAGATGGGTATCAACTCCCCGAATCATGGAGTCTTCTATACTCAGAAGTTTTTTTGATTTCCTTTTTGCTTTTTTTGTTTTGGTTCCTGATTTAGGTGAGTTTTGTTGTGCTAGCTCCTGTGCTGCAGTGTCCTGCTCTGCAGTGTCCTCTGCCCCTTTGTTTGATTTTGGAGATAGAGGCAGATACATGTTTGTAGTGTTTATATGGTTTCTGGATGTAATATGTTGGACAGCACAGAGTGATGGGGCACCGGATTTGCCCTTCCTAACCACCTGCCAACCTCCTGGACCAACTACCCTCTGTGGTCGAGGTTCTTATGTTGGATGTTGGGGAAATGTGGGTGGTTCTTATAATGTATTTCCTCTTGAATATGAAATTTGAGGTGTGCAATTTCTGCCCATGCTGCCTTAAGATCTCCAGTGGTCCAACATGTAGGACAGTGTCCTAAATCCTGTAAGACTGTCCTTCTGAAAAGTGTTCCACAGTACCTGCACTTAATGATATCCGTTCCAGATAAGTTGCTGGGTTTATAATCTGGTCAGAGTAATTAGAAGGAAAAAAATGCAAGTAATGGTTTGATTTTGTGTTTTGTTTTCGTATAACTTGTTATAACAAGTTAAATTACTAGTGCCCCTGTAAATGAGCTCACCCTGTGGATGCCCCACTGATCCACCCCTTCCTGCTTTGCCACAGGAAATGTCACAACTGTGGTACCCTATAAAAGGAGTGTAATGTGGGGTGGTTCGGGATGGGGGTGGGTGGCTGGGCCCTTCCCCTGCCGAAAAAGAAGAACCACGGATGAAAGAACAAGGAGGTAAGAGCAGAAACAATCAGTCAACAACAAATGCAGTAACCCTGAAAGCTTATCCTAATGTTAGATAAAACTGTAAAACCTGTAAAGCACCACCTGTAATAATTTCAGAGAAGATATACTGTGCGAGAAACACACAGAAGATATACCTTGCAAAAGACAATTTGAATCAGAAGATTACAGCAGTAATCTGTTAGCACACACCTTGTAATAATGCAGAAGAATGTATACCAGCAACAACAATTTGAATCAGAGAAAAATAAAGCAATTAAATGTTAGCAACAAACAGTAGCAATCTCTGTGAGTACAAAATAAAAATAACAACATACAGTAAATCTGCTTAGCCAAAAGAAGTCTTAATCCTTTTCCCTTGCTCTGATAAGGTTCTCTGCTCTGTCCTTTCAAGCAATCTTAGAAGGAAAGAGCTCAAGTGAAGCTAGGTGCCTTGGCCAGCAAACCAAGTCTTCTACCTCAGGGTATTGAGAATCCCCACCACCCTCTTGTATGTCAAAATGCTTTACGATAAATGATTAACTGCGTCAGTCATAAGATGAGTTCAGGATGTTAAGGGAGACTCCAGGTGGTCAAATAATTAAATCATGTTCAAGATCACACAGTTTGTGGCAGTGGTGGGATTTAAACCTGGGTCTCCACGTTCACAGCTCTCCATACTAACAACTGGGCTTGACTGCCTCCAAAAGGGCTTTTAATAATATTTCTGAATATTTCCTTTATATTTATCTTCTACTTCATTTTGAGTTGTCAAAAGTGTATTTATGATTAAGCAGCTTGTTTTGTTTTCATTTGTTTGTTTATCTGGCAGTAAAGTTAATGTGGTCTGTAGTAAGACTTGTATTATACATTTTACTGGACCCACATGTCTTGTACAGTAGTTGTACAGTACACAAACATTTTGAGGCATATGTCACAAGCCAAGAATGCAATGCCCAATCAAAGTAACTCCAGTAGTTAAAGATAAATTTTAACTACTGACAGACATTGGCGGAAAAAGAAACGGCAAGATATGAAAAAAAAATATTTTCAACTTCATTGCTAGCTTGCTTAATAATGTTCATGCAGCAGTGCCTGGTTGGAAGATGGTAACCAGATGGTTTCACTCAATTTTATACAAAAAGTTCATTCACAGAGCCTGCACTATCTGTGACATTGCATTCAAACATGCCAAGGTCCGAGAGACAAAAAAGAAAGATGGAGAAAACTGGCTGATATTGCTGCCAAAATGTCAAGAAAACTAAATTACTGGTTTGGGAGTGCCCAGACACCAACAGCTTCAGAGCCTGCATGTGACATCACTGATGAGAACAATGCCACTGCCACTGCCACAAGCACTGTAACTGTCAGTTGTACCGGCACAGTAAGTGACAATGTAACTGTGCATACAGCTTCACTGCCAATGGCTTTTAGAGAGTCAGATGCAGCCACGGTTGTTCAAGATGTTGCATCAGTGCCAGAACTGACATGTTCCTTGGCTGATGCAGATTGTCCTGCAGCTGCTATTCCAGTGTCCCTGGATGGTAAGGCCTGCTCCAATACAGAAAACAGAGCTGCAGAACTGTTCCCCAAGGACAGCAATATTGATGGTAACATCACGCATGTCTCTGAGAATACCCATGTCACCGCAGTTGACCCCGTGTCTGAATCTGCTGTCTCTTTGTGTCTCCCCTCCTGCTTTGAGAATACCCAGGTCACTGTAGTTGCAACAGTTTATGAATTTGCTGTCTCTTCATCTCTCACCTCCTGCACTTTTGTTTGTTGCTACAATATTAACAGTGTTTTTCTGCCAAACAGTGTTATAGACACAGCCATCAAACCAGTCATTCTGAGAACTAATGGGAGAACTGAAATAAGAACTTGTCAAATACAGTGGTTTTCAGCTTTCAGCTGACTAACATATTGTGTTTCAAAAGGATGTGTATTCTGCTACTACTATTGGGCAGCAGTGGAAAGAAAACTCATCACAGGCAGTTGTTGTGGTGAACTGACCTTCACTTCATCAGGATTCAGTGATTGGAAGAAAGCAATTGAAAAATTTAAGAAACATTAGGCATCATTATTCCACCTTGAAGTTACTGAGAAGTATACTGCATTGACCAACACAAGGGTGAATGTTGTTACTCAGCTAAGCCAGCATCTTGCACAGGAACAGGTAAAACAACTGAGAAATGTTCCTGAAACAACTAAATGCAGTACAGTTTCTACTTCGGCAAAGACTAGCACTTCATGGCAAAGAAAAAGAGGAAAGCAACCTGAGACAGCTGATGCTGAGTAAAACAGATAACATATCAGAACTACTGACATGGATTCAGGAAGGGAAATATCGGAGTTCAGATATTGTAAATGAAATCATGGAACTCATGGCCCATCAGCTGCTAAGAAACCTACTGGAAGAGATAAGCAAGGAATCAAAGCTGTATGCAATTATAGCGGATGAATCTCGGGATATCAGCCAACATGAACAGATGACAATATGTATACAATGGATTTCCCTGCCTATTTTGTTATACATGAATATACATGAAGACTTTATTGGGATGCATGCATTGGGATGCATGAAATGGCAAAGACAGATGCAGAATCCATCACCAGTTCCATTAAGGATATTTTATTAAGATGTTAATTTACCTATCGATGACATGAGAGGACAGGCATGTGATGGTGCTACAAATATGAGTGGTGGTATTTCTGGAACTGCAGCCAGAATTAGAAGAGAAAATTTGGTAGCACTGAATGTATGTTGTGCAAATAATTTCTTAGACCTGATGTTGCAAAACGGTGGCAAAAGAAGCAATGCCATTGAAGATGCCCTCACATTTGTACAGGAGGCAAGTGTGTTGATTTGTGCTTCACCACAGAGATTAGCTCTTTATGAAACTATTGCAACAAATGAGAGTGAGGACACTTATGTGATGACAGAAGGCCTGCACTTACTTTGTTCAACAAGATGGACAGCAAGAACAAAGAGCATCAAGTCGGTCCTCACAAACTATCGAACACTTTTTGAATCCTTACAAAAGTTGGAACAAGACAGATCTACTGATGTATGAAGTAAAGTCAGGGGCCTGTTGTCAATGATGAAAAAGTTTCTGACCTATTTTGAACTTGTTGTATCATACAATATATTTAGTGTATCAGAACGAGTGGCTTCAATCTTGCAAACAAAAACACCGACAGCAGCAAATACAATGATGACTATAAACTCCCTGAAGCAAAATTTCCAAAGCCAGTGCAATGACTTTGACCAGGTCTATGAAGGCATCAAAGAGAAAGCACAACTATAGGAAACTGTGAAAGAGCCAAAACTCCCCAGACAGCACTGTGTCCCAGCAAGACTGTAACATGGTAGTGCACCACATCACCATCCTGAATCTGCTAAGGACTGGTATTGACAAATGTATTATGAAGCCATTGATGCTTGTCTTGTGGAAGAAGACTGAGGTTTTGATCAAGAAATCTATGCTTTGCTCTCATCTATGGAGAATTTGTTGCTTTAGGCAACCAATGCAAAGTCATTTTCAGTTCCTCATCAGGTCACAGAGTTGTGTGGAGATAAAGACTTGGACATTGACAATCTGAATGCAGAACTGAAGTTGCTCCCAGGACTTGTGCAGCAGGTTTTGCCAGAGGTGAAGGAAGTAACTTCAATCAACACCATTACTGATGTCTTAGTGGGAAAAGACTGCTAGCAACAGACACTGTATTCAGAAGTAATGAAGCTCATTCAAATTTACCTCATCGTCCCAATGAGTACAGCAACTGGGGAGAGATCATTTTCAACACAACGGAGGATCAAGTCTTACTTACGAAGCACCATGACAGAGAAGAGGTGCATTCACCTAATGCTGTTGAACACTCGCAAGGAGAGAACAGTCAAATTGGATCTAACACAAATTGTACGGGAGTTTGTGCAACGAAATGAAAGATGACATAACATTTTTGGAAAACATTGATATTTAAAACCTTTACTCAAGGGAAGAATACTTATGATGGTAAACTGGTTGACTGGGTGAGTTTGTGGACACCAGGACCTGGGAATGCCTGTGCAGACATACCAGCATGAAGTGTTGACCAGGGCATATACTGTAGATATGCATATAGATATGGTGTTTAATTGCTTGCTTTTCTGAGTTTGTGGCCTGCAGGGCCTGGTTATACCTGTGTGGATGTGCCAGCCTGAAGTGGTGACTGGAGCATCTATAGGATTCATTCAGGGCAGAAGTATAGATATGGTAATAAACTGGTTGATTGGGTGAATCTGTGGTATGCAGTTCAACACTACATGAATGAACAGATGGCTAGCCACTACTGAATTTTCATGGAATAGTGGCCCATTTCCAGGTGTATCTTACTCCTCCTTCCAGACTTTCCTGTAACAACTGGATATAGGCAGAAGATCATTGGAGTTGGCAGAACTTCTTAATGAAGTAAAGGCACTGCTCTTCTAATGAGCCTCTGTGCTGCAGGCTGGAGTACCAAAGGCTGATGGTCAAAGAAAGGACTATTTTTATCTTTGCTGTTCAACACTGTAATATACTCATTTTATTTTTGTAATAAAACAAACAATGTGGGTAAGAGTATGGGAGAAGATTAAAGGCCATGCCATGGGCGACACTGGGCTTAGGGCTGACCTACAGTGAGCATTGGTCTTCCAGATGGAGTCGCAGCCTTCTGATGAACTTCTCTAACCAGGTGCTCTGTCTAGTCCTCATACCAGTGAGTGCACTTTTATGCAGACCGAATTCTCTGACTCAAACAATTATAGTTGTGCATTGTTTTGTGTTGTACCCATATTGTTGTAAATTCAAATTGTTTTCTCTCATTGTACACTGTGATTCATTAATAAATAAGCTCTGTGTAAAGTTAATGGCTCTGTGTCACTATTTCTCCAAACTCAGGAGTTTACCTTGTCACAGGTGGTTGGGCTTACCCACTAATTTCTATCCTGAGGTTAACCAAAAACTCCTAACCCATGTGTGTGAAGACTGAATGCTCAAGACTGAGAATACAAATATTACTATGTCATCTTTCATGTTCACCTGGGCAGCCATTGTATCAGGTTAAGTAATGGATGGTTCAGACTTCAGATGGAGCTATTGGAGGAAATGGGTTGACAGCCGTTCTCTTAATATACTGTATTAAATATTCCTGTACAGTATAACTGCATTCTTAACATTATGATCGTCATCTTAAATGTGCATTTATAGTATTTCTGTATGGGAAAAACTAGTTTAGAAAAAGTGCCCTTTGTACCCCAATAAGTGCCCTTCTGGTCCTTAGCTCCCTCAACCTTTACTATCTTCTGGAACCCATGGTCTGATCCTTCTACTGCAGTCTATCTGCAATTTCTGCACCAGTTCATTTTTTTTTCTTTAATTGTGCGCATTTTTTCTCTTTGGCTTTATTTGCTCATTTATTTTTTGGTGTATTTTTGTGGGTCACTGACTGGTACATATATGATCTACAGTGTGAGTGACCCAGTTGTAATAATTGAAATCACTTAGCTGTGATTTTAAATGTGAGCATGTATGCATGACTTCTATTAAAATGAGTGGGAACAGTAACATAGGAAACATATAGGAAGTACAGACAGGAGGCAGCAGAAGCCCATCTAGCCTCTCCATCACTTGCTCAGCGGAAAGTACCATTAAAACCTTCCATTTTAAGATAATTGTCCTAGTCTATTCTTAAATTTATTCAAGTTGCCATTGTTTACCACTGGCTCTAGCAGTGAATTCCATGACTGACCACTGTCTGTGTAAACCACAATTTCCTTTTGGTTGTTTTAAAATGCTTACCAGCTAACTGGAACTTGTGTTCCCTGATATCCCTTACATTTTGTTGTATTTCCAAACTTAAAGATGTCCTTAAATTAAGATTCAACATTGATTTATAAACAGTAATTAAGTCCCCTCTCTCCCTCCTTATCTCTAGTGAGAACAGTCCTAGATTCTCCAGCCTTTCTAGATAACCCATGTCATATAGCCCACTTATTATCTTGGTTGTTCTCTTCTGGACTGTTTCTAACCTGGCAATGTCACCCACATTTTGTGGTGAACAAAACTGGACACAATACTCTATATGTGGTCTGATGAGAGCTCTACAAAAGTATAACACAGCTGTTCCTGCTGGTTGGGTTTCTTTTAGCACTTCCCATGATCCCATTGCCCTTTTTAATTGCACTCAACCACAACATCTTTATGGCTACAAGATGTTTTGAGAATGTGGTCTCCTAATATGTTGACTGCATTAATATTTTTGACCACAAAGTACCTTACATGCACTTCTCCTGGTTAAGTACCATTTTCTGCTTATTGACCCACTCATTTGGGTCTTCCTATAATTAGCACACTTGTTCTTTGTTTTCTACAGTATGGCCTATTATACAATGGCAAGAATTAATGCTGGCCTCTGACTGGTCAGTGTGGGACTGGACCCGTGATGTTATCCTAGTGCAACATCGCAGGTCTAGTCCCATCATACAGATGGCCACATCAACCATAAGTGGAATCACTCCACACAGCTTACTTCGCACTCAGCAGCCTGCTGCTCGCACAATTCATAGACACCATTTGGTCACAACACATATTCAAAACAACCACTCCCACCTTGTCACTGTGGCAGAAAGCATTATATTCAGAAAAAGATAACTTCATCTAAAAGAAACAAAACTGCCCCAAATGCAGCATCATTCTCCTTTCTTGCTTGTCAGGCTGCCCAAAATCACCCCGAATATAGCCAAATTCTCCTGTTCATCAGCCTGCTGAAACATTCACAGCACTTGTCATTTTAGTGTGCTTCACTCACTAAATCTCCTATATCCCTGGCATTTTAAGTAAAACCAAGTCCCTTCACAATGCAGCTCATCTGTTTTTCAAAAGCAAACCACATGCCACTTATCGATCTCAGAAGGCTTTTACGATCACCTTCACTCCACAATACTAAGTCTTCAACTTTGCCACCATACCCTGCAGACATAATTTCAAAAGGAAGAGGGGAAGAAAAATATTTCTCACTCCAGGTGAGCAGTGATTATGATCGAGAACAATGGTGCTGGGGGGTGACATGGGACACTACTCACTCCCATGTAATCTTCATAAGAACACATCCAAAGCCAGCACCACCAACTCTAAAAACAGACAGCTCCACCTACTGGAGAAATAGAATACAAACTACTTTTAATTTAAATATGCTTCCACACCCAAAAATAAAACAAAAAATACTTTAATACGTATTTTTTAATTTTATTTACAAACCATTGCATAATAGCAACAATGCACTCCAGGGTGTGTGTTGTTATGCTGGGATAATGTCATTTCTGGGGTGTTGGATGAACTTGACCTGTGGCCTTGTGACCAACCACCCCAGGTATGACATTATCCCAGCACAACACACACCCTGTTGTGCATTATTGCTTAATTTTAGCATTGTCAGTAAGCTTGCTGATCCACCACCCTTGGTAACATTCATACTGGTAACATAGACGTTAAACAATATGGCTCCCAACACTGATCCCTGGTGTACCACACTAGTCACTCCTTCTCTTCCAAATCTGCTCCATTTATGATTACTTTATGAGATCTATTGTTCAACCATTTTTAAATCCAGAATCTGATTTTGCTGTTTAGTTTATACCCCTCCAGGCATTTGATCAATTTGGCATGATGCACGGTGTCAAATATCTTGCTGAAGTCGATATTTACCATGCCAACTGGTTTTTCTTCATCAAAAGCCTGGCTGACGTTCTCAAAAAGGCAGATAAGATTAGTCTGGTATGATTTCCCTTTTCTAAAGCTATGTTGTTTTTGCTTTCATAGCCCTTGTTACTTAGATTGTTTTCTACTAGGGTCCTCAGGATGCTCTCTATTTTCTTACCCACCACTGACGTAAGGCTAATAATAATTTCCTTTCAGAGCTCTATTCCCTTTCATATATATATATATATATATATATATATATGTTATATACACCACAATAGTGGTCCTCCAGTCATCTTGTAGCTCTCCCTCCTCCAGTGAGTTCCTGAAAATAGCTGTTAATGGGCCAGCTAGTTCAGATACCATTTCTTTTAATAGTATTTGGTGTAGATAATCTGGTTCCTGAAATGTGTTACTTTCTAATGTTAATGCTGCATACACCATCTCTCTAGTAATCTCTGGTGGAGCATGTATCCACAACTTTGATAGTCTCAAAGTAAGAATCCTGGTGCATTGAACCAAAATATTTGTTGAGGATATTAGCTGCAAATTTATTGTTAGCGACTGTAGTAGATCCCTCCTTGAGTGATCCCACTGCCTTTCCTGTACACTTTTTACTCCTCACATAAGCCCAGAATAATTTGATATTTTCACAGGATTTTCTAGCTATGTCAACCTCTTTTATTCTTTTTAACCATTTTAATTAGTACTATACACTCCCTTGCTTTTGAAAGATATTATTCCCAGATTTATTTGGTTCCACTATCCTTAGCTTGTCTATAAAGTCTCCTTTTAGATTGTGTTGCATCCAGAGCCTTATTGTCTAACCATGAAGGATTGCTTCCATTTTTAATGTATGTGTTCTTAATTGGTACAAGCTTGTTTTCAAGATTTGTAATTATACCCACTAGGATGTTCCACATTTTATTTGCCTCCTTGTCCTCGAGATCCTTTTCCCAACTCCAGTTCATTAATTCATTCTTTGTTTGACCAAAATTGGTTTTATGGTAACATTTAATTCTAGTGGTACCAGATTCTTATTTTATTGCTTCTCAGTGTCAAAAGTGGCCATCAAGTGATCACTGTCACCTAGTGGCTCTCTTGTATCACAATTCAGAATTATCCCCTCAGTGTCACTCAAAACAACATCAAGTGTATTGGTGCCCCTTGCAGCCATTTTAATGAACTGTTCAAAATTAAAATTCCTTATGTTGTTAGCCAAGCCGTTGTCCTGAGCACTTCCACCCTGACCTGTCTCCCAATTTTTTCTGTGCAAATTCATATCACCCATCAGTATAACATTTCTCTTCCAACCTGGTGTTCTATTTCATTAACAAGTTTAATGTCCACATATTCTGATGGATTTGGTAGCCTATAGTTTTAACCTTTTGTTAGGTACTCAAGTTTATTGACACCAACCCTAATCCATATTGTTTAATTTTCAGGAATGCCCTTTACGCTTACTTCCTCTGTCCAAAGATACTTACTTACAGTTTATATACTGCAATCCCTCCTTCCACTTTACCAACTTGATCCTTCCTAAACAAGTTATACCCCTTCAGATTCTTACCTCATGCATCTTCTGGCATTCATCAAGTCTGTTTTATTCCAGTAATTGTGGGGCTTACTATTTTGGCTATTGCTTCAAGTTCACCAAATTTGTTATTCAGACTCCTTGCATTCATTAATGTGCATTTCAATTTTAGGACAATCTCATTTTTAATATTCATGGTTTGAGCCCTTTGATATGGTTTATTACCTTCCTGTTGAGATCGACATCCACATTTTTAAATACCCCACCCCTATTCTCCTGGGCTGCTAGTTTAAATGTTTGTCATGAACTTATCTATCTCTCAAACTTCTTCTACCTAACTTAAAGTTGAGACCATCTCTTCTGTAGAGATCCCTTTGGTATTTTAAAATCCCCCATTTAGGAATAAGTTCAATTTCAAGTTTATTTCCAGGAAAACTCCATTCAGCAAGATCATTTTCAAGGAAGTCGTATGAGGTTCAAAACAATACAAAACAGTAGCTTAACAAATGTGAGAAGTGCAACCCATAAGTAGTAAAACAAGGATGAACAATAAGCAGGAGCTGTACAAATGTCAATGCCTGATAATGTAACAGATTTGTGTCTAACAATATAGAGGAACTACGCAATATTCACAGTCTAGTAGTAAGGATGCCTATGGCAATACTTGGATCTTGCAAAGATTGCAGTCTGGTGGCATACAGATCATTGAAACATAGGGAGGTGTTAGGGGTAAAAAGGGGATAGGAAGAGTGGAGGGGATGAGGTGGATGTGGCAGAGGAGGAGAAGGGATCAGCTAAGCATGGGAGTTGCAAGTATCTGCCAGGTGGGTATTGATTAGGGATTTAAAAGCAGTTATTGGTAAAACGTAAGTCAGTTTAATCATAGTTTGTAGTTTTTTATAGGCTGATGGCAAGACACGACCAATGGCAGCTTTACCATAGAGCATGTGGAACCTGGGTACATCGAGAGTAATAAGCAAGGTTTTCTGAGTAGGTAGCAACTCCTAGTGCAGTGGAACAGGCCTGATATGTAGGGACATAGTTTGTTAAGTAGGGCTTTGTAGCTCCATGTGCAGCTATGCAAAAGTCTTCTGGTGACATGTGAGGACGATCCTACTTCAGATTAGAGTTTGCAGTGGTGGGTTCTGGCAGGGGCATTAGTAATGAAATGAATTGCTTGGTGATTTAGCACACCCAGCTTATCCCAATTTTGTGGATGAACAACTGTAGATAAAGTCCATGTAATCTAATAGGGGTATAAAGGTAGCTTGGACCAATTGTTTCCTGATCACGCTGGGGAATAAAGATTTGTTTTGGGAGAAAGAGGCTAGTCTCGCCCTTAACTTGTTGATGAGTGCCTTGATGTGGGCTGAAAATGAGAGATTTTGATCAAGCCAGAGACCTAGGTATTTGAACTTATTCACCACATTGAGTGTTTCCCCTAGGAGGGTAGTGATGGGTGTGGCGGTTGTGATGCTTTTGGGGTCAGGTGAGGAATTTCTGGGGCAGAAAGAACATCAGTTTAGGTGTTTTTAGCATTTAGCAGCAATTTAAATTGGATGCGGTTAATTTGAAGTTGGTCAATGTCAAGTTGTAGTTCAGCACATATGTTAGCTAATGAGTGTTTAGCAGTGTAAAGCACCGTCATTTGCGATGAAATGGATTTTCATGTTCTTGATGTTATTGCTGAGTGTATTGATATAGATCATGAACAACGGGGCTCCCAGGATGGAACCCTGAGGTACCCCTCTGGTAATAGTAATAGTGCAGAGGACAAACATCCATCGGCTTTAATTTGTTGTAGCCTGTCAGATAACTGGAAAACCAACACAGGACAGTATCATGCAGGCCGTGCTCCTTGAGTTTAACTATTAACAAGTTATGGCCTATGGTATTAAATGCCTTATTCAGATCCAGAAACACAGCTCCAGCTGTTAGTCTATGATCTAAGACAGTGAACCAATCATTTGTCATTAGGGCTAGAGCAGAGGTTGTACTATGGTTGGGCCTAAATATGGATTGGAGTGGGTTTATGATGTTGGACTGATTAAGGTAGTCTCTTAACTGGCCATTGACTAACTTCTCAAGAAGTTTTTTTTTTTTCCATCTAGCTATTTGGTCCCGATCACCTCCTCCCACCAACTGGTGATGGGGACACACAGGTAGTTTTATTCCCTAGTTTTCTCCCCTGCCCCCCCCGAGGCCCCAGCACATGGCTGTGTGAGCATGTGGAGGCATAATGCACACCCTGTGGTGCTAGCTCAGCCCCTTCCCACCTCCCATAGCTATTTGCCACCCCCTCTCCACCTATGCTACTCAGCAGTCCTCCACCCAGTGGGAGCAGAACTATGGGGGGACACCAATCCATCCTCACCACCCTCAGGAGAGGAGAGCTGCCCATTGGCATTCTCAATCCTGCTCCACCCCCCCATGCTGGCACCTTGATGACTCGAGGTTGTTCCCAAACCCGGGTCACTGGTGTAGCTCAAGGTGTGGCATCCAGCACCTCAGCCCTCAGTGCCACTGGGCTGGTTACTTTTCAAGAAGGCTTGAAGAACAGAATTTGATCTGTAGTTGTTGAGGTTGGTCATGTCATCAGATTTGAAGAGGGGCAGTATATGAACTGTTTTTCATATGGAAGGGAAATCACCAGACAAGACTGACAAATTGAACAGAAAGGTTAGTGTGCTGTAAGGTGGAAGTATCCTAATTGCAGGAACCTGGGTTCAATACTGTTGGCGCCGGCACTTTTTTTGGTATCAAGTTTAAGGAGCAGGTCTTCAACTTGTTTTAAGGTGACTTGGGAAATGTGGAAGGACTTTAGAATTTCTTAATTAGGTGAGGGGTCCATAGCCATGAAAGATGACCAACACCTCAGTTTCTCTGGACACATGGATGCTATCCTGAAAAAACTGTGCCCCAAACTCGGCACCCCGTACAGGAACCATAACAGTTTGCCTCTTTTGGCCAATAATAATAATACATTTTATTTCACAAAAGTGCCTTTCAGGACATCAAGGCGCTTTACAAAAAGATAAAAACAACCATGTTAAAATCAGTAAGCATAATAATTAAAAAATAAATGACAGAAGATCCAAATTATTAGGTGCCACTAAAATTCTGAAACCATAAAAAGGTTTTCAGCATCTGTTTAAACCCTTCCACGGTCATGCATTACCGAAGCTGATGGGGTAGAGAATTCCAAAGGGCCGGGGCCGCATGCATGAATGCACAGGCCCCCAAAGACTTCAAACACACCTCTGGAATCTCCAGCAACCCCACATTAGCCAAACGTAACTGTTGCATTGGGCGGTAAGGCACAAGAAGCTCTTTAAAGTAGTCAGGGCCCTGTCCATGTAGAGCTTTATAAGTCAGTAAACCAACTTTAAAGGTGATCTGCTAGGCGCAACTCATCCAGAAAATGATTTTACCTATCTTTGATTAATGTGACATGG
This sequence comes from Neoceratodus forsteri, assembly GCA_016271365.2. Taxonomy (NCBI): domain Eukaryota; kingdom Metazoa; phylum Chordata; order Ceratodontiformes; family Ceratodontidae; genus Neoceratodus; species Neoceratodus forsteri. Next base: position 262,908,444 of record JADMNL010000028.1, read on the forward strand.
TCTACAGTGCCACTCCCAAGTCCTCCTTAACCAAATTGGACAACCTTTTCAACTCCTTCTATCGCTTCACTCTGGACTCCCCTCCCCCACCACTGTGACCTCTTCCGCTGTCTGACCTTGCAATCACTGGACAATAGATGACTCTCCCACTGCACTAAATTTATTGCTAAATTCTGGTTTGGCACATTACCCTCCTACATCTCATCCACCCTTCCTACTCCCCTGCCCCCACTTCACTCTCTCAGATCAATTGATTCCCACACTTTGTCTGTCCCTTGCTGTACTACAACAATAGGCCAATCTGCATTCTCATACTGGGTCCCTAAACTCTGGAATTCACTACCTCCTCAAATTCATCATGCCTCATACCCTTCATCCTTATCCTCTGCCCTACTGAATTTCTTCTCTCCTACCTGCTATTGACCCTAGCTATCTTCATCATACTCTCTCCACAACCCAATGCCTCCCTTATGCCTGTGAAGCCCCTGGACTACCTCTTGAATGATGCCACAGGCGTAAGCCTTGGTGGGGGCCTCTGGTGCATCTCGGTCTCTCCCCTTGGGAGCCCCACTGTAGGGGCAAGCTATGGGCCTCCTAGTCCAGACAGACTGGGGGAGATACCAGGAGGTTGGTTCAGGTGCTGATAAGGGGGTACATCCCCCACCCTCTGTCCAGATGAAAAACAAAGTTGAAAAAAACATTTTGCAGCTTGTGTCCATGGCTTCTGCTTTTCTAGGAGATGCAGCAGTGGACAGTTAGTGGATGTCATCCAGCTCTGTTTATCACATAGTGGTCACTATGTGGAGCATCTGGCTTTGACATTGGTTCATTGACCATGTGTCCAAGTCAAAGCTCTTTAATATGTCTTTTACTGGAGGACTGTTATTCTTTCCTAAGATGGGCAATATTTTCCAAGATGTCAAGGACAAGAAGGGGCAGCGATCAGTGTCCAAACACCAAGAGAAGGCAAACCTGACCTCATGAGTGCATGAGTTTGGCTGGTAATGGTAGGCCAAAGGCAGTTTTCTGCCCTATGGTAATTTTGGAAATCAGAGGAATAAGGGAGCCTAGTGTGGATTTAAGGGTAATAGTAATAGAGGATCCTTCACCCTCAGAATTAATAAGGGTGTGGCAGATGAGGAGGTACTTCTTAATGAAGGTGCTTTGGGCCCCTGTCTGCTCCCCTACCCTTGGTGGAAGATTGCAGAACTTTTGCCAAAGATGGGTACAACTAACTTCAGACATGTGGGTGTTGGTGATTCTGGCTATGGGCTATGCCATAGAGCTCTCCATGGTACCCACAAGAAGTAATTTCTTACAATCTCCAGTACCACAAAATCAAGTGAAGAGACAGGAGGTGTCAGACCTGATCACTTAAAACAGATCAAGGCTGTAGTCCTAGCTATTCAGAATGAGGAGGGCCAGGAATTCTATTCAATCAAATGTTGTAGTTCTCAAAAAGTTGGGGGGCTTTGTTTAAAACATTTAAACAAGTTTGTATGCCACACAATGTTCAAGATGGAGTCCTTGCAGTCCCTCATCTGGACAGTCTGACCAGGGGATTATTTAGTGTCAATAGATCTGAACGGTACCTATCTACGCCACCCCATCTGTCATCACACCAGAAGTTACTGAGGTTTGTGATTCTGGGACAGCATTTCAAGTACCAGTCACTTCCTTTCAGTCTGGCAACAGCATCTGGGTTTTTTTTGTTGAAGATTCTAATTGTACTGGCAGTGCAATTGAGGTGTCAGAGGCATCACATATATCCTTACCTGGATGACTCACTTATTTGGGCTCCAACTCCATGTGTGGCAGAGAGGTCAATGAAAAGGACTTTGGAGGTTCTGGAGACTCATGGTTGGGTCATCAATTGGGAGAAAAGCTCCTTGGCACAGACTCAGAGGTTGACACACCTCTCACCCAGGAATGAGACCCTGAGATGAGAGATTCAGTGTCTGAGGACCCAATCAGTGCTTTCTGCTCACAGACTTCTCCAGATTCTTTGTCTGATGACTGTAGCAATAGAACTAGCGCCATAGGCACAGTTTCACATGTGTTCAGAACAAGACGCTGGAACTATGGTTGCCAGGCTCAGAGATCTACCAAGCTATGATTTCACTACCTCAATCAGTACTTCAGTCACTGGCATGATGGGAGAATGCCAAGAACCTTGGCAGGGGAAATCTACCCGAAACCTCAAAATAACTGGCTCTGACAACTGATGCCAGCCTTTTGGGCTGGGGACTGGTCTTACACCATTCTGCCTGTGGAATTTCCACCAGAATTTTGCTGGTACTGCTGCAGAATTCCTTCTTTTGTGATCCACGGAGTTATATTCTGTGAAACAGAATTCTTCTGTGGAAAATCATTCCACAACCATTTCCGTGAAAAATATTGAGAGCCACAGAATAGAATTCCACAGAAATGTAGCAGAAAACTCATTCCACATTTTTCTACTGCTGAATTCTGCCATACTGCTTCTGATAAAAGTTGTTGGGATTTCAGTGGAATGTTGAAAATTCCATAATATTCCGTGATGCTGGAATTTGAAAATTATGCACACCACTAATAGATACCATATTGGCATCCATAAAGTGTTTATGGCTGCAACTTATGACTGTGTGTGAAATATTTTCTCCAGCTGGGCCAGTGAGAGGCATTAGACCATCTAAGACTATGGTCCAACAGATATTGGATTTTTTACAGACAGGAGAAGACAAGGGTCAAGTGTTGAACACTGTGGAGATAGGTGCCTGCTCTTGGGCGGCACTGGGAACCTCCATGGGATGACCCTGGTAACCAGCTTGGATGTTATCAATTTTCTCAGTGTGGTGAGAAGATGCAGGCCATCTTTTCAATCTCTGGTGTTACCATGGAACTTGAATCTAGTGTTGCATGCCCAGTGAACAGCACCTTTCAAACTGCTATCATCAGTGCCTGTGGACACTCTGTCTTACAAGCAGTGCTTTATTTTTTGTTATGCATTCCAGCATTTTAATGCACAATCATGTGACTTGTTTCGGTCAAATTAAGTTTGTGGAATTTTCTTTTTAAATGATTGCTTTTATGAGGAAAGTTGATACAGTATAAGTAGCACAGCTGTTATACAGTATTCCTAAACTATACAGTATTCCTAAACTAAAAACTAAAAAGTAAAGGGGGAAGACAAGAGGCACTCTGGGTCACCTTGGAGACAGGGAATGGCATCACAATCCGCACAGGGGTTGTATACAGACCCCCGTCTCAAGGGGAGGAAATGGACAACAAAATGATAGAGGACATTCTCAAAATGGCTGAAAAAGGGGATATACTGTTGATGGGGGACCTGAATATGCTAGATGTTAACTGGATAACATGTACTGCAGCCACATCCAAGAGCAGGGTCATTCTCGATGCCCTGCAGGGGGCAGGCCTTAGACAGCTAGTGTTGGAACCCACTTGGGAGGGAGCAATACTAGACCTGGTACTCTCAAATGGAGAGGATCACAAATTTAGAAGTCAGTAGACATCTGGGAACAAGTGACCACTGCACAGTGTGCTTCACAATGAGCACAACCATGGAGATAAGCCATACAAAAACAAGGATACTGGACTTTAGAAGAGCTGACTTGGCAAAATGGGTGAATACCTGAAAATGCACTAGCAAATGACCAAAAGCAGGGTGGAAGAACAATGGATAAAAATCAAAACTGCCATCACAGAGGCAACAAGCCTTTGTGTGAAGCAAATAAAGAAAACAAAGTGGAGTAAAAAACCACTATGGTTCTCAAAAGAGTTGGCAGGGAAGGTTAAGGAAAAAAAGGCTGCATTCAAAAAGTATAAGGAATCACAGAAGGAGCATGACAGGGAACTGTATCAATTAAAGCAGAAAGAAGTGGGGAAGGCAGTCAGACTAGCAAAGGCCCAAACTGAGGAAAAATAGCCAACTCAGTTAAGAAGGGGGATAAAACCTTTTATAGGTACATTAGGGAGCATAGAAAGGTTAAGGGAGGGATAGTGAAGATTAATGAAGAAGAGTGGAGGAGGGCAGAGGGAGACAGTGAAAAGGCAGAGATACTGAATGAATACTTTTGCTCAGCATTCACAAAAGAAGATGAGAAGGAGTTACCTAAACCAGACAATAGAAGCACTCCGAGTTGGGGGGTTGACACCAGTCCATTCACAGAAGAAAGAGTCCTGAAAGAACTTCTAAAACACAAGGTGGACAAAGCAATGGGGCCTGACGGGATTCACCCCAGAATCCTAAAAGAATTAAGGGAGGACCTAGTGACACCACTGATCACGCTTTTTAACAGATCATGGCAAGATGGGGCGGTACCTGAGCACTGGAGGAGGGCAGATGTGATTCCCCTTCACAAAAGTGGGAGCAAGGCAGAAACAGGAAACTACAGACCTGTAAGTTTGACCTCAATGGTAGGGAAAATGATGGAATCACTTCTGAAAGAAAGAATTGTTGAGTACCTAGAGTCCAGGACCCAAAGCAGCATGGATTTATAGCAGGAAGGTCATGTCAGATGAATCTAATTAATTTCTTTGACTGGGTGACCAAAGTAATAGACCAGGGAGGGGCTGTGGATATGGCCTACCTAGACTTTAGCAAGGCATTTGACACAGTCCTGCACAAAAGATTAATAATCAAGTTAGCCAGCCTGGGAGTGGGTCCCAGGGTGGTAGCCTGTAGCAAACTGGCTGCACAACAGGACACAGAAGGTAATAGGAATGGAACACATTCCAAAGAAAGGGGGTTACTAGAGGAGTACCCCAGGGCTCATTACTGGGTCCAGTCTCTTTAACATCTTCATAGGTGACATTGCAGAGGGTCTGGAGGGAAAGGTATGCCTCTTTGCAGATGACACAAAGATCTGTAACAGAGTTGATACACAAGGGGGGGTAGAAAAGATGAGAAGGGACTTGGCAAGATTCAATACAAAGAAGTGCAAAGTAATACACTTGGGAAACAAAAACCCAGAAGAGTACACAATAGCAGGGGAGGTACTAACAACAACAAAAATGGAAAAGGACCTGAGGGTAGTCATATCAGATCACCTAAAGGTGGGTATGCAATGTGAAAAGTCAGTAAGGAGAGCCAGGGGGATACTGGGATGCATAGGAAGGGGCATCACAAGTAGAAAAAGGGAAGTGGTTATCCCTCTGTACAGACAGTTGGTGAGACCCCATCTGGAGTACTGTGTGCAGTTTTGGAGACCTCATCTATGCAGTGACATAGACAGGATGGAAGCAGTCCAGAGAAGGGCAACTAAAATGGTGCAGGGTCTGCAGCAGAAACCATATGAAGAGAGACTGAGAGAGCTTAATAAGTATACTCTTGATGAACGGAGGGACAATGGGGACTTGATAGAAATGTTCAAGTACCTCAAGGGAATCAACAAAGTCCAGGAGGGTAGCATCTTTCAGAAAAAGAGATGTGTAAGAACAAGGGGGCACAATTTAAAGATAGAGGGGGGATGGCTCAGGGGTAATGTGAGGAAATTCTTTTTTCACAGAGAGAGTGGTGGATACATGGAACAGCCTTCCTGAGGAGGTCGTTGGGTCTAAAACAGTGGGGGAATTCAAACATGCATGAGACAGACACAAGGCAATTATAGTGGGGGGTTGCAGGAAGTAGGCTGTTGGTTAACTAGAATCTGCAGCTTATCCAGTAGGTAGGGAAATGGGCAGACTGGGTGGGCCAAGTGGTCCTTATCTGCCCTCAAAGTCTATGTATGTTTCTATGTATGTTTCCAAGTAACAGTGCACAGCAAGTGAGAGTTGTTCACACTTTAGACTGAGGGATGCAGTGGGTATAAGTATTTGCTATATAATTCTTCTAGTTGGTGGTAAGATAAAGTTACAGCCCTTATTTTACCTACGTCACAGAATGACACTTCCAGTAACTATTTTATTTGGAGCACTCAAAATGTGAAGCTCACGATACTTACATAGTCCACAGCAGTAATCAAAAGGACAAATATTACGACTCAAACTGTCTCAAGGAATGAAATCGTTACATTTCTTTATCATATACTGTATAATATCCAGCCGTGCCCTCTGTTGTTGAATAAATCAGTTTGGGTACAAACTTTGTGTGTCCATTTTTCCATCTGTTACACCTTGAGCATTAGGTCCCTCCAGCTTTCTACTGTAGCAGTTTGTGACTAGTCACTGCTTTGTTAAAGGTGAGCTTATTGATTGCAGTCTGTTCAACAAGGATTGTTGAACTTCAGGCACTGTCTCATAAAGAACCTTACTTCATAATGCATATGGAGAAAGTGGTGTTGAGGGTGGTTCTATCTTTTGTACTTAGGTTTTCTACAGCCTTTTATGTAAATAAGGAAGTCTACCATCTTTCTGTCTCAAACCAGTGACCCCCCAAAAAAAAGAATTTCACAAGCTGGATTTACACAGAGCAGTTAAGACATTTTTAAAGAGAATGGAATTGTTAAGAAAATCAGGAAGTTTGTTCTGTTTGGAGCAGTGAAAAAGAGTCAAAAGCTCTCCAAGGCCACCATAGCCAGATGGGTGAGGGATTGCATCACCAAAGAATATGTGGCTAAGAAGAAAGTGCCTTCTGTAATCAGAGCTCACTCTTCCCGGGTTCTTGCAACATCCTGGGCAGAGAGAGGAGAGGAGAGGTGTCTGTGTTGGAATTGTGCAAAGTGGCAACATGGTTCTCTGTTCACACATTTCACTGCACTACAATTTAGATGTTCAGAGTTCTGCCAACGTGACCTTTGAGTGCAGAATTTTACTAGCAGAGGAGTATTATGCTTCACACATACAGTTTAGATATGGAACAATATTCTCCCCCAGCCCATTTGAGAATGGGTACTGCTTCTTAAAACCCATATGTATGAACTCCTCATTGACAATGTGGAGTGATACAGAAAGGGGAGATTCCTTCACACTTACTGTAGTTTCCTTTTCTGTTATCTCCAACGTTGTCAATGGGGCCTCTCCAGGAAGCCTTTGGCCCCTACTGGAGAATATTTTCAGATAGATAGATAGATAGATAGAAAGAAAGAATGAATGAATGAATGAATGAATGAATGAATGAATGAATGAATTTCGATTTTAGCAAAGGTCAATTGCCTGTGATTACAGCTGGCAATCAGCAATTGCCTGTTAACCATGGACATCCCAATAGTTTAATTTGCTTGCCAGGTTTACATGTTAACAGGTTACAATTATGAGGTAGTGATTGCGGCTTCACTGTTACAGGTTAGTGCTTTACTTGTTCTCTACAGTTACATTAAATGTTGATTTATGTCTAAACCTGTGTTGTTATCAGTGAGCCAGTATGGTTAGAAGATCAGTGGCCTGTTGTTCAAAAACCATCATCGAGGAACTGTTTGGCAATAAAACCCTTTGGCAGTTCTATAAATGAGGTATGTCATTCATCATTTTTATTATGGGACAAATCATTTGTATGTCAAGTTTTGCCTTTTTGGGTTATGGAGAGAGCGGTTTACCTTAGCAACATGAAGAATTAGTGGTTACATAGGCATGTGTAGGTACTGGGTGGAGAAAGGTGACTAGCCACTGCTCTCAAAATCCTCGTGCGCCCAGGATTGTGAGTACTGATCTATTTTACTCACCCCATTTCAGGAAATACTCTTCACAATTATTTTTTATTTAGAACCAATACTCACCCAACATTTAGAAATGCTCCACACCCCATAGAACAGCACTTCATAATATCACTGGTGATTCAAAACGAGCATTTTTTCCCTCCAGATTTACAGCACTTGTATATATATCATTTTTGTTTTACTTACTATAATTAAAAAACATGAGTAAATTACTCCTACCTGCCAACATTGTCTGGAGCATTGCCCATATGTATTAACCAGGGGTCAACCTTAACCTTTTTTTTGGTTTTTTGCACTAGCCACCAGGTCAAGTAGAGTCAGAATAGCAGGTCCAGAGCAATGACTACTGGTGCTCCTGTTTTGTGTAAGGGCTTCAGTACCATGCATAAAGCAAGCTACAGGTTCAGAGCCGTGACTAGTGTGGTTTCTGTTTTCTTTAAGGGCTGCAGTGCTTACACAAAACAAGCTACAGGTCCAGGGCTATGACTAGCGGGGCTCCTGTTGTGTATATGGGCTGCAGTGCAATACACAAAGCAAGCTACCGGTCCAGGGCTATGACTAGCGGGGCTCCTGTTGTGTATATGGGCTGCAGTGCAATACACAAAGCAAGCTACAGGTCCAGGGCTATGACTAACGGGGCTCCTGTTGTGTACATGGGCTGCAGTGCAATACACAAAGCAAGCTACAGGTCCAGGGCTATGACTAGCGGGGCTCCTGTTGTGTATATGGGCTGCAGTGCAATACACAAAGCAAGCTACCGGTCCCGGGCTATGACTAGTGGGGCTCCAGTTTTGTCCATGGCTACAGTGCCATACACAAAGCAAGCTACAGGTCCAGGGCTATGACTAGCGGGCTCCAGTTTTGTCCATGGCTACAGTACCATACACAAAGCAAGCTAAAGGTCTAGGGCCATGACTAGTGGGGCTCCTGTTTTATGTATGGGCTGCAGTACCATACACAAAGCAAGCAAGGGAGGCAGTATAGTGCAGTGGTTTAAGGCTCTGAGCTGCAAATCTGGTGACATCCAGCAGACCAGACCTGGTTTTGAATCCCATAGCTTCTACTTGCATACTGTGTGACCCTGAGCAAGCCATTTAACTTCCCTGAGCTCTCAGGACACTCCTGTAAAAAAGCTTTCAGCTTAGTGTGCTACTCCTGGTTAAACTAAATAAAAAAAAAGCTACATATACAGGGCCATGACTGGTTCGCTCCTGTTGTGTATATGGACTGCAGTGCCTTGCACAAAGCAAGAAACAGGTCCAGGGCTATGACTAGTGGGGCTCCTGTATGGGCTACAGTGCCATGCACAAAGCCATCTAGTGGTCTATTATGGGCTACAGTGCCATGCACAAAGCCATCTACTGGTCTATAGCTAGTACTTAATTTTCTCTGGCTTTCCATATGGTCTGCATGTCATGCACAAAGCAACATGTTCTGGGTCATGCTTGACTGGGCACCAGCTTTGTTTATGGCTATCCATCTTAAAAGAAAGAAAATTCATTAAAACTATGTTAATGTACATGTTACATTTTATTATAAAGGCACAAAAAGTATGGAAATGTTATGTTATGTTTTTTTAACCCTATATCTGCCCAATCCATCCACAACCCCTGTGAACCCCAGTGATCTGAATAAAAAAAAATCACAACCCAGGTTTAATATATATATGTTTTATCATCAGAAATAAATAATGTGCACAGAATACAGTTGCATCCCATAATAATTTATTTATTTAGCTTTTGTTGACCGGGTTAGTGCACTAGACAAATCCTGCCTATTTTCAGGCACGACCCGGGGGAAGGGGATACAGATGAATGCCAACTGACCTTGAACCAGATTAAGCTGTTGGTGGTATTTTTAGTGAATAATTCCCAGGGGTTACTGGAATCCCAGTTAGAACCAGTGGCAGGCAGGGAAAGGCAGCTAGTGAAATGCCAGTTGAATGGATTTCACAGTTTCAAGTTCTAGTGTCAGTCTCAGCTGAGCTAGAGGGTGATGTAATCTTAGAACTATCACAGTGGCGTAAGTCACATTTGTGCTAGCTCTAGGGAGATAGCTTTAGAATGTTCTGTCAGTCCTGAGTAGGAGCTTCAGGAGGAGGCTACAGCTTTGACAGAGAGCTACCACTGTGTTTTGGGTAGTTTGTTCTCACCCTAGAAGAACATAGCAGACAGTTATTGAAGTGGTGGAGACCTTGCCAAATGTGTTTTCCTTTGCCCCATCCCAGGAGGGATGGGGCGATCTTCAGGGTTCAGGGGCAATCCCCTCACCCAGTCTGTCTAGTGAAGCTGCCTGTGACATCTTCAGAAACTGTGAGTACTTTTGTGTCCGCCCAGGAGGGGCATCTGCATACCTTTGGTGAATTTTCTCTGACAAAGGAACCCTGTCACCTAGACTGTGTCTGTTTTTTAAAAGTGTCTGCCTACTATGGAGTCTAGAGTGAGAGACTGTCCAAGTACAGAACTTTTAGACATGTAGTATGTTAAGTATGAAAAACATTTCAAGATAGCATCTACAAGTTTCTGAGAGGGTGTTATTTATTTATTTTTTTAATATATTTATTTCTACTTCCTCGGCAGAGGGGCCTCCACGATGTCCGGCCACTAACCCTGCACCCCCGGACCCGATCGTGAGCATGGGCCACACAAACCCGTACCCCCAGGGGATGGCTTTTTCATCGCTCATGCACCCTTGGGTATGCGCCTCTCTCAGGTTCCTCTATCAGGGGTGCAAGGCACAGCCATCAGCCATGAAGATCACCCTCTGTCATTTTCCACATTTTCTCCCCTTATGGAGAGCTGGACATGTAATGGCATCTGAGCATGTAGTGCTGATTCCCAACATGCTCTCCGCCCCTTTACATGCCACTATAGTGTGTCTGGCTTAAACCAGTCACCACTACAGGGCGATGTGAGCCCCACTATCCATCCTAGAGGAAGGAGTACAGTCGTCGGATGCTCAATCCTCCTTCTTCCCTGCCTGCCCCCGGTGCCTCAAATCCGTTCCTGAATGCAGGTTGCCGGCGCTAGGTGTAGCATCCAGTGTCTCAACCCTCGGCAACACTGGGCCGAACTGTGAGGATGTTATTAACCTGATGAATGGCCGAGTATAAACTTGGAAGCAAAAGGTTAGAGACCTCCCCCCCCCATCTAGAGTAACCAGTTTACCTCTCCGGGTTCAGTTTGGGCAACAGTTCAATTTTCAGTCAGAGCATTTAAACAGTGCCTGATGGAAATAGTTACTCAGAAGTTGGTTTTTGGATTCTCTGTTTTCAGTTCACCTCAGTGTAGTGGGTGCTGGAAGATTTTGAGCCTGTATGTGCTCTTTGGTGGTTGTGTGTGCCACTAGTGTTTTCATGAAATATAGGAAAGTGTCCTAGTACTGCCAGGCAGGAAATATACCAGTAACAGGCCGTTTGTGCCAATCTCCATTTCAGAACCTGGGAGTTCACTGTGTGTGTTCAGTATGCCTATGTTAAATGGGAAGTTCAGGAATGTCTGCATTTCAGTAATCTGCATTACTAGTATGAGTAACCCTGTGGGGGTCCATCTTCGCTTGGTGATTATTCTCTGTGTATGTGAAAAAAAGCCACACTCTAGAATCCCAGCTTGGTTTGGACAGTACTGTTATTGCTTCCACTGTGTCTGGATTTACTTGGGTACCCCGTCCAGAAGTACAAACCTAGCAACATTAGGAGCAAATGTTTTCTCCCAGGGACCTGGGTTGCTGGCTATGGCAAATGGTCCCACCAGATATGTGCCAGGTAGTTGCCACACTTGGGTTGACTGTCTGTAATAGCGGGCTCAGAGAAAAATGTGTGTAGTTGTTATGTAAACCCCCGTCCCTCTCTTTTGCCCCTAGACGCTAAGTGGTGAGAGAAGCAGTCCTGCTAGTTAAACAAGGGGGTGCCGATGGGGGGGGGGGTGGTTACAATAAGCACTGCATTTGTATAATATTGTGAGACTCAAAGCCACAGGATTCATGCCTATATATTTATGAAATGGCATGGATTTGTGTGGTAAAAAGGTTAAACAAGCAGCATCTAGGAAGTTAAAGTAAAATGAATATAAGTTTCAGAATTTTCGGAGTACAACCAAGTCCCATAATAAAATGATGTCAGCCTTCATTTCAGAGGAACCTATTGTAAAAATATTTGCTTGCCATGTTACCTAGCTTGAGAATGTTACAATATGCTCACTGTAGGTTGCACGAAAAGAAGATATATCACTGGTATTTTGTCACAGTTCTCCCTCCCCCCATGCAACAGCGTAACTCATATTATGCAGTTTATTTTCCATTGTGAGGGGGCGAGACCATAAGTCATGGGTTGGGGAGCCATAAGAAAACATCAGTTTAGTTATAACATTTAAATCTGCTGTTAGTATGAAGATTTAACTGTTTCTTTTTCATTTCATTTGCTCACCTCAGTGCTGCAGAGGCTATTCTGAGTGTCATCAGCATCAGAAAAATGCTCTCTGATTGGTTGAGTATTTCACTGTGATATAACAAGAATTCAAGATATCAGTTATGACAACATAAACAAGATAGGTTTAGTTGTTGTTGTTAGTGTGTTCACTACCAAAAATATCACTCGTTATCCTGTCATTTTTGTTTCTGCTGGCATTGTGTAAATATATTATAATACCAAACAATATCCATCACTGAAATTTCAGAAATATTGGATATTAGTGCAGCACTAATATATTTTTTCAACAGTGCAACTGTTGACAAAAATCTTTCTTCCTGGTATCCTGCACTGTAGTATATTACAGTATTTTATATTCACAGAAGAAAGTATATTACATTACCAAGTATTTACAGAATAGCTGTTAGTTTCTACCCAAAGTGGAGTTTTTAATTATTCATATGTCGATATAATCTAAATACAGAAGACTGCTTCTTTGAAGAATCACTAATACTACAGGGAAAACATTTTAAAAATATATCATGGGCTGACCTGTCAGCAAATCAGTAGAACTATCATTTGTGATGCTAGCAACCAGGCTTAAGGATCAAGCCTGAAAAGCTGAGGGCTGACTGGGGAGAAAGATGGAATAACCCATAGGATGCTCTCCTTCTCCAGGTGGGGGGCGGGGCAGGCTCCACTGCAATACCACCAGCTGGGTGACCACAGGTGGCAGTGCTGAGACAGTGGCATCAGGCACACTGGATGCTATCTGTGACAGAGCATGTGCATGCCCAGCACACATGTACAGTTACTGATGCTTTGCATGTCAGCATCCTTGGGGAGAAAAAAAAAACTAAGTGGAAAAGCCTGAGTGGTGTGCAACAAGGGGCTGGCAACCTTCAGGCCCCACTGACCCAACCAGCTATGTTGCTTCACATATAGTGGATGGAACAGTGAGGGGCCACCAGAAACCACTCAAATGAAGCTCACCCTAGTGCAGGAGCTGGCCTAGGGAACCTCTGAAACATTGGTAAGAAATAGGGAAGGGAAGGACTGGGCTGTGGGGTAGTTTGTACTAGTTTCATCATGTTTTGTTTGAGGTAGCCAGTGCTTCTGCTGCGTAAACAGATTACAAACCGGCTATTATGGGGCAGATTTGGTGTGATATTCCATCCTGATGGTATTTAAATCACAGCTGATGCTACAAATTTGCACAGTCTGGAAGTTAGTTTGACTAAACTGCAGTAAGCATGGTGATGTTTGACATCTTGAGCAGATGTGCAAATCAAAGTTTCTTTAGTCTCACTGCCTATTAGGTTGTGTCCAAATCAAGCCAAACCACCACCATACCCATCCCTCCCTCACCACCACCAGCCCATTCTGGAGCATTATTGAAGCTGACAGCCTCACAGAAGCACACCAATAGAGGAAGCACATTTCTTAATGTGTCAGTCATAGATGGGAAGCATAGTAATGAAAACATTCTGCAGTTCATTGAATTACTGCTATACTTTTTGATATAACCTTATGATCTAATGGTAGGAATATTCATGAGGGACAGTGGCAGCAGCATGCCAAAGGTGGTGAAAGGTGACTGATGGGCATTTCCTCCATGAATCTCGTTTTGCAGACATACTAAATTTTGTGGTGAGTCATATGTTTGACAAACATGCACAGCAAAAAGAAACACTCGACACTGTGTTGGACATCACTACATATTCTCATTACTCTCTGAAATTTGTTGAGATCTTCTGACATTTCTAACAGAGGCACAGTGTTCCTCAGCGTAGCTTAAATAAAGGCATTTCCACAAGATGGAACTCTATATTTTATATGGTGGAGAGACACATGGAACAGAAACCTATGTTTTGGGCTATATAATTCAATGATATGGCCTGTGGGGAGATATTTGTCATGCGTGCGTAGGTGTGTTCTGCAAAAACATTTTCTGCATCTGTGACCATATGAACAGGACACTTAAGATTATAGTGCTTAATTAACAACTATTATCATGTACATTCCCATGGTGAGTCAACTTGAATGCCACACACCATTATTTCAAACAACATGAAGTCTTGCTGTATTCTGATTATTGCAGTTAGCCCCAGCACTCAAACTGCCCCGGAGAGTAGAGGGTTAATTTTCTATGCAGAGTATAGAACGTTGAGCTCGAGCTGGGTTCAAACCTCTGTCTGCTGCACTTTGAAGCCCAACTGTCAGATTCTTTACTCAGCCTAAATGAACGGCTGCTCCAGAGATTTCTCCTTTGCTCATTGTTTGTAAGTTGGTTAAAGTTCTTAGTTTTACCAATTATTTTTATCAAGTTTCAGTTCAGATCTCTGTCTGTGATACAGTAAGTACTAGGTAGTGAACTAGACATAGTAAACTTGTGGAAATTGTAAAAATAGATTTATTGACTGGTTCTGCTGAACCGGCCATTTAGTGATTTATATATTCTGTGTTTGTTTTTAAACTTACAGTATGGTTACCGGTCCTTATCAGTTTAAAAAAAAACTGCATTTTCTTATGCTTTTTCCCAATACCCGTGGCACGGTTAGAAACTGATAAGGGTGTCTTGCCTGGTTGTTTGCCATAAAAAGGGTAAGTTTGTGGTTAGAATGACTATGTCAGAGAAACCCAAAAGAAAAACCAGGCCCACTGGGTTTCAACACTGCAGTGTGTGTGGGGAGGTCTTTGCTAAGGCTGATCCCCACACCACCTGTGTTTTGTCTGGGGTCTGACCACCTAGATTTAGACTGCCGTCTGTAAAATTTCCGTAAAGTATACCCCGGAAAAAGATTAGAGTAGACTCAGGGATAAGGAGGCTGTGAAATCTGCTGACCCGGATGGCTAGCCCGGTTTGGTTCCGACCGAACCTGAGGGAGTGCCCTCTGACCAGGGCAATACTTTTTTGGGCAAAAGGAGAGCTGATCCTGAGGGATCGGTTCCTACAAAAGGAAAAAAGAAAAGAAAAATTGGTCAGTTCAGTCCCAGAGACCCATTTTCCGACTGCCAAAGAGATTGCCAATGCGATAAGGATTGTAGAATTGCTTCGTCCAGTTCCGTCTGATCCAGCACCTTCTGACAGGGGCTCGGTTCGGTCGGTTCCTCTGGTTCAAGATTATGCCCCTGAAGATTTCTATGGAGGGGGATGAAGATTATGATGATGACGATAACGACGGTATGGGAGGTCTGGTTGAGCCTATTGAACCGGACATCTCCCCAGACGGGCCTTCTGGTGTTTCCCCTTCTAGGTTTTCTGAGTCCCCTTCCCACTACATGTTTTACAAGAAAGTGGCAGAAACCTTCCAGCTCCCTGTGGAAGAAGCTGTAGAGGAACAAGAGGAACCTGATTATGTGGAGATGATGGACATCCTAGAGTCCACGAGACTGTCTATTCCCCTTCATAAGTCGTATGGGAATCGGACACAAAATATTTAAAAAACTCCAAATTCTGTACTTCCTGACAACAGAAGGATGGGAAAAAGGTACACCTTATCAGGTTCTGGTACAGAGTACTTGTATCAACAATGCAGCCATGTTGGGGTTGTGCAGGCTGCAGCCTGTGATAAGGCTAATATACCCTTGGCTTCACACCCCACAGATAAAGATTCTAGGCTAGGAGCTGGTGGGGATGGCTGCTGATGGGATTGAGGCATCTAAGATACAGTTCCATGCGCTGTGGACTCCAATGACGTGTTGTCTAGAGTCATGGCTACATCTGTGGCTCTTTGAGAATGGCTTGGATCAGATGTACTAGTCTCTCACAGGACACCCAGGCTAAGGCCATGGATTTCCCTGTGGTGGGTAATTCTATGTTTGGGGAGCAGACAGAGAATGACATGAAAAAAGATGGATGAGTATAGGACCACCTATAGGAGTGCATAGGCCAAGGAAAGGCAGGCAGCTCCTGAAAGGCAAAAGGCTAGGGGCAGGGGCAGGCCTTTTTATAGGCCTTTCTACCAAGCACAGGCCTCTTCTCCCTTTCCTCAGAGGGGGTTCTTCAGAGGGAGATGCAGAAAGGGGATGAGCAGGGCTGCATCCATCCCTCAACCTAAGGCACCTGCCAAACAGACACCCTGATGTGTCAGCCCAGGTCGACTCCCCCCATTCCTGTATGAGGCAGACTGGCTTACTTCGTGCAGGACTGGATGTCTGTTACCTCAGACAAGTGGGTCCTGGAGGTGGTAAGCCAGGGGCTGAATCTCAGGTTCAAGAAATTTCCAAAGCTGAGGGCCAGATCTTTTCCACCTGCAAGCATCTCTGAAACCACTGCCCTATAGACCGAGGCTTCATCTCTACTGGCTCTAAAGGCTGTAGAGAGAGTTCCTACATTGCACAGGGGAAAAGGTCTGTACTCCAGGGACTTTATTACCCCAAAAAAAACAGGGGAATGGCTACCCATCCTAGACTTAAGATACCTGAACAAACATCTTTTAAAACCCAAATTCAAAATGGTGACTCTGGGAATAATTCTTCCCTCTCTAAGGCCAGGGACTGGCTAGCCTCCCTGGATTTAAAAGATGCCTACTTTCACATTCCCATCAGGTGCTCCCATGGAAAGTACCTTAGATTTGAATAGCCTTCAGGTCATTATCAGTTCAAAGCTATGTCCTTCGGCCTGACATCAGCTCCAAGGGTATTCACAAAATGCCTAGCAGTAGTAGTGGCCTTTTTAAGAAGGAAAAATATTTCCATATTTCCATACCTGGATGACTAACTCATTGTGGGTCAGTCCCCAGACCAAGTCAAGTCAGACCTTCAAGTAACTCAGCAAGTGCTCACTTCCCCAGGATTCCTTCTCAGTCTTTCCAAGTCCATTCTTGAGCCTGTACAGCTCCTCACCTTCATAGGCACAGAGTTGGATACAGTCAAAGCAAGAGATTTTCTTACCCTGGAAAGGGCGAGGGCTATTGTAGAGCTGGCTTCTTCTTTCCACCTTCTGGCCTCTCAGCCAGCAAGGCACTTCCTTCAAGTTCTGGACCACATGGCAGCTTCTACAGCAGTGGTCCAAGGGGCCAGATTTCAAATGAGAGACATTCAGTTTCACCTGAGGGCCTTTTGGTCTCAGAAGAAAAGATTCTCTAACCAAACTAGTTCCAGTGACCCAGACTCTGATCCAGGCTCTCCAATGGTGGCAGGATCAAGGCAACCTCAGGCAAGGAGTCCTATTCATCACTCAGTCTCACTCTGTGGTCCTAACCATGGATGCTTCTCTATTGGGGTGGGAAGCCCATCTGGGGGCTCTCACAGCCCAGGGACTGTGGTCCCCATAGGAATACCTTCTTCATATCAATCTCTTGTAACTCAGGGCAGTCTTTCTGGCCCTGCAAGCTTTCTCTCAGTCAATGCAGAACAAGGTGGTTCAGGTCAGGATAGACAACACCACCACCACCATGTGGTACATCAACAAGCAGGGAGGCACTCGGTCTATGGCCTTGTGCACGGAAGCCATGAAATTGTGGTCCCTAGCTTTATTCTCTGCTGACCTCTCTGAGAGCAGTCCACCTTCCAGGGAAGGACAATGTGCTAGCAGATGCATTGAGTAGGATCTCTCAGGGCCATCATGAATGGTCCCAGGACCCTCTGGTGTTGAACGTGATTTTTTTCAAGGTGGGGCACTCCAGAGATAGATCTCTTTGCAGAACCAGACAATCACCAACTTCCTCTGTTTTGTTGCAGACCCCCAGTATTGGGCTCAGTCCCTCTGGATACTCTGATTTTGAACTGGGAAGGGAAATTTCTATATGCCTTCCCTCCCTTTTCTCTACTGTTCAAGGTTCTTGTCAAGGAAAGGTCACAACCTTGCAAAGTGATTCTGATTGCTTCAGACTGGACCAGGCAGCCTTGGTACCCCCTGTTGCTGTCCCTAGCAGTCCATCTTCCCCTGTCTCTTCCCAGGAATTACAACCTGTTAACCTCCTCTCAGGGGAGGATTTGGTACCCCAATCGTCATCCACTCAATCTCAAGGCATGGCTCTTGAAGAGTTAGAGTATGCAGATTTGCATCTGTCCCAAGGGGTTTTGGATATTGTCAAAGCCTCTCGAAAGCCTGCCGTCAGAAAAAATTACAACTCCAAATGGAAAAGATTCAGCATTTGGAGTTCCAAGATGCATATATCCCCAGACACTGCTGAATTGTCTACAGTTCTGGATTATGTGGTTCATCTTAATCGCCTAGGCCTCAGACCAGCTACTTTCAAAGTACATTTGTCAGCTGTTTCTGCTTTTCTGTCAGCAAGAAAGCCTTCCTCACTGTCATCTCACCCTGTATTCTGTACATTTTTCAAGGGATTGCTTCATACCAATCCGCCCTTTAGGGATCCTACCCCTGCTTGGGATCTTAATGTTTGCATTGCTCAGCTTATGCAGCCCCCTTTTGAGCTTTTGTTTTCAGCAGATCTTAAGTAATTGACTTGGAAAACTGTGTTCCTGGTAGCTAGTACCTCTGCCAGGCGTATCAGTGAATTGCAAGCTCTGTCAATGAAGCCTGATTTTATCTCATTCCATAGAGATAAGGTGGTCCTTAGAACTAATAAGAGGTTTTTACCTAAAGTGGTTTCAGATTTTCACCTGAACCAATCTATGTCTCTCCCAGTGTTCTTCACTGATCATTCTTCTTCAGGAGAAAGAAGTTTACACAGTTTGGATGTTAAAAGAGCCCTTAGTTACTACATTGAGCTTACTAAGGCTCACAGATTTGACTACCTTTAGTTGTTTCTCACTTATGGGGAAGTAGGTAAGGGCAAACCTGCCACTAAGAGAACTATTGCCAGGTGGATTGTCTCTTGTATTCAATTCTGCTATGAGAAGCTAGGCAAAATAACTCCCTCTGGCCTGAGGGCTCATTCAACTAGAGGTACAGCTGCTTCCCTGGCTGCAACCTGTGATATTCCTTTGCTAGAGATATGTAAAGCAGCCACCTGGAAAACAGTCCATACATTTACCAAGCATTACTCTCTGGACATCCAGGCTAAGAGTGATGCTCGGTTTGCTACAGCAGTACTCCAGAGCCTATTCCTAAAGTAGGTTTGATTCCCTCCTCCATGGAGGTACTGCTTGGTAGTCTGCAATAGTCAGAATACAGCAAGACGTCATGTTGTTTGAAGAAAAAATTACTCACCTTAGTAATTATGTTTCTTCTAATGGAGTCTTGCTGTATTCTGACCTCCCTCCCTACTTCCCCTCTCAGAACCTGTTTCTGTGAAGTGGGCTGGCAGGTGCAGTGTTGCACCCCAAAGGTGCATTTGGGTACTCCCTCCTTTTAGAGAGGGGAGTGGGTTATATTATTAATTTAACAATCTTAAGTTGTTCACTACCTGGTTTTTGATTTTGGATTTCTTGACTTGAGTCTTTTTGGGATCCAAAATATTTGGTTGCCATTCGGCTAGTAGACATTTTACAGTTTCTACATAGTAGTTAGTTAGTATTAGCGCATAAGAATCTGACAGTTGTGCTTCATAGTGCAGCAGACAGAGGTTTGAACCGAGCTTGAGCTCAACCTTCTATGCGCTGCATAGAGAATTAATCCTCTACTCTCCGGGGCAGTTTGAGTGCTGGGGCTAGCTGCAATTGTCAGAATACAGCAAGACTCCATTAGAAGAAACATAATTACTAAGGTGTGTAATTTTTTCTTATGGTCTTCTATAGCAACCTAACAAACGAAGAATAGTGGTGATCATAAGAATCATAGCTATGGTGGTAGAGGAGCAGGTCGTGACATTCCTTACTCACCTGAGTCATCAAAGAAACAGCAGCAGAAGGAAATAATACTCATTAAAGAAGTGGCAAAAATATTTCTGACACAATGTGCAGACAGGTTTGGCAGCATTAGATTGAACATGCTATGTGGCATGGCAACACTGCTAGTTCCTAGATATAAAGATGTGTCGATTCTCCCTGGTTGCATAGAGTATGCTAAACAGAATGTGTTGCAGACATTTAAGATGGAAAAGCAAAGACAAATTGAGAAACTGGCAGGAATGTGCATTCACAACCACTTGATTCAACCTGTTCCTCCTTATCTGTTGACTTTGCTTGGTGCCAGTGGCAGGTGTCAGTGTGACACAGAAGAATCTAGGATAGTGCTGATCCTGAGAGAAGCAAGGCCATTCAGGAGCTTTTTGATACTGAATGCCACTCAGACATTTTGGAGAAAGGCCCAGACTTGTTACCATAGTAACTGATGCTGGCTTAGCTAGCAGAGCCAGTGACTAGCAGAAATAGTGGCCAAATCAAATTCTGGCAACACAGACAAGTTATTTGGCCAGAACTGATGAAAGTGTCTTTGTATTTTCTCGGGTGACCTCCACCATTGGTCACTTTAGAATGATGTTTCATTACTGGTGACATGAACTCTAACAACAGTTCCTCTATCACCCCACCTCCCTTTTACTTCAAGGCACTCTCTAGGGTCAAAGCAAAAAATATATCTTAAACGGACAGTAGGAAAATCTAAACACAGCAATGATACACTTGATATAAAACTACCAGCTCTTACCCTAGAAGAAGTTCTACTACCTCTTACAAAACTACTGAACCTAGCCCTCAGTCTGGGACTGTCCCCCCAGATATGGAAAGCTACAGTAGTCACCCCTGTCCACAAAAGTGGTGACACAGCCCTCCTCACCAGTTACCACCTAATATCAATCCTACTCCCCCCTCCTCAAAAGCACTAGAATGAATAGTCTCAGACCAACAGGTTGACTACCTGGAAAAATACCAGATCCAGTACCCACAGCAGTGCAGATTCTGGAAGGGTCATAGTACCACTGCTTCCCTTCTGGAGTATGCCAGCTTTATTAATGGGGCCCTAGACAGTAGCTAGCAACTGGCAGTGATTTACATTGACATCACTAAAGCCTTTGATATTGTTAATCACTTTACAATGCTAAATAAACTCCACTTCTTAGGCCTCTCAGTGGAAACTGTGGGTTGGTTTAAAAGTATTTTAGTGAAAGGACTCAACAGGTAAAAATTGATGGCACTCTATCTAAAAGTCAACAGATCATCATGGGGGTCCCGCAAGGGTTGATCCTAGGACCCCTACTATTCAGTCTTTTCCTTAACCACCTCCCCTACATCTGCTCAGAGCATATACACCTACATGCCAATTATGCATGCATCTTTTCTAAAAGTTGTGAACCCAGCTAACTAAGTTCATGCCTCCAAAATGACTTCTCTGCAGCAGAGGACTAGCTCTCCAAGAACAAACTACTAATGAACTACAAAAAAACAAAAGTCATGGTATTTATAAACTCTCACAATAAATACAAGGATAATCAATTGACAATTATAAAAAATGAACAAACCCCGCCTGAACAAGTTTATACATTTAAATACCTTGGCATAACTTTGGACAGCTCCCTATCCTTTGCCTAGCACATCACGCATACTGTTAATGCTGTCAGTCCCAGAATTGGCCTCCTATACAGGCATCAACGTAGCCTATCCACTGAGGCACTATCATTCATGATCAAAAGCTCCATACTGTCTATTATAGACTATGGAATAGTGATCTATAGGGCTGCCTCTGACACAACTCTGAAGATAATCAGTGTGGCACTAAATAAATCATGCTGTCTGTCACTTGGTGCACACAGACTCACCCACACTTGTGACTTGTATGGGCAAACTGCTTGGCTAACCTTACAGGACAGACTATGAAACCAAGTATGTCTTCTTGAGAGAAAAACATGCATCGGACTAAACCCCTGCAATACAGAACCTTCTAAACATAGCGAATAATCCGCACCAGACAAGACGTATGTCCCAACACTCACTGAAAGTCTTGTACTAAAAAACATTGCAAGCACAGAGGGCCTTTGTGTACCATGCACCACAATGGCTAAATGCACTCCCCTTGGACATAGTCAGTGAACCAAAGTTACAGCCATTCAAGAAAAAACTCTGTCAACATCTTACCTCTTTAAGCAACTGTGACTGCTGACCTACCTCCACCTTACCTGACTTATCCTCCACTTCCACATTACCCCCAGCCCACCCCCTCCGTCTCCACCTCCCATCCTGTCTAACCTCTTCCTCCCTTGCCCCCTCGCTGCCTCTATCCTGTCCTCCTATACCCCTTCACTGTCTTTATCCTGTCCTCCTATACCCCTTCACTGCCACTATCATGTTCACCAAAATACGAAGCATGTTTCCTCATGCACCTCTCATCCCATTATCCCTCCCCAGTGCTTCATGGATTAGTGACAATGCCTAACCACATGGCTGCATCACTTATGTGTGTAAAAAACAATAGAAAAAAACTGCATATTTGACTGTATCAGCTGGTTTTAAATTTGTTAGTCCACCTGTTTGTAAATCTTCTTTTGTCAGCCTTGTTATAATGCTCTTTATTGTCCCCATTGAATTCCTCCTTCTTGTACTGTGTGCATTATGGGTTATTCACCCTGATGTTGAATCCCTACCTTGATTATCCTGTACTTGTGCACTTAATGCTCTCAGTGTTGTATTCCTAATTGTACTGAGCATATCTTTTTCTTTTCGTCTTGACGTGGAACATTTGTAAATGAGCTTTCAGGTCAAAGTTGTTATTCCAGTAAATAAATAAATACATAAATATTCTACTGTTTGTAACAGCATTCGCATGTGTTCCTCAAAATATTTGGTTGATGGTGGTATTTTTTTTTTATTTAGTTGTTTAATCAGGTATAGCACACTAAGCTGAAAGCTTTTTTACAGGAGCGACCTGGGAGCACAAGGAGGTTAAGTGACTTGCTCAGGGTCACACAGTATTCAAGTGGAAGTTGTGGGATTCAAACCCAGGTCTGGTCTGCTGGATATCACCAAATTTGCAGCTCAGAGCCTTAGACCACTGCGCTATACTGCCTCCTGGTATGATGTTGTCAACAGATAGGAGAGGTTTTGAAGAACTGGAGTAAACATGATAGTATATGATTTGATTCAATACACTTACTGGACAGCATTATTCTGAGTAGGGTAGTATGAGGTCTGAACTCCTTGGTACAGTCTATCAGTTTTGAGGTTGAACAGAAGAGAATATAATGATCTTCTTGCTTTCTTAAACTGTCAGCTGTAAGAATTTCTAAAGAGGCTAAAGAAGTAATAAACTCTCTAGGGCACAGGAAGTCATAGAACACTAAGCAAATTGCTGATGACATCATGATGTCTGTGGTAGGATCAAAAGGATTGGTGCACAGTAAAACCAATAGTTTGCAAAATGTAGTCATTTAGGAGCTTTTGTTTGAGATGCTGTATGGAGAAGTTTGATGGAAGTGTGGGATAGGATTGAAGACATGGACAGATTTGACTGATAGAGGAAAAAAATGAATTCTGGATACATATTGTTTAATGGTCCCAAATGATAACTCTGAGGCTTAGTGGCGGAAGCTTATAAATGCCAGGATATGACCAATGGAGAAGGAACTTGGATGAATTGATTGAAAAGCACAAAATGAAGAACATTTCTTCCATGTGGTGGTATAAGTTGCTCGAGTAGTAGGCACTAGGGCTGACCACATAATGACTTCAGCTTGTTGACAATAGAATATTAAGTCATGTTGGGATCCATGAAATGAGGAGAAGGAGAGGTCATAGTTGAATCTGCTGAAGCACAGATGTGATGGAATTCCTGGAGTTTAAATCAGACAGATAATCAGCAGCTTTGTTTGCTTAGCCAGGAATATGAAAACATGTCATGGTGAAACTGTGGTGAAGTGATAACCAAGTCAGCCTCTGTATGAACAATATGATGAAATGGGATAAAAATGTCTACAATTGGTTGATTACCAGAGAAGACTGAGACTGCCTGCAAAGACCAAAGATGGCCCCATACAAATGCAGCAGCTGCAATAGGGTACATTTTAAATAAATAAGATGTTTAGAAAAAGTCTTGAAGTGAGTATATGTCAGAAGGCCAGGGACCCACATATCAGGTATGTATGAAGACAGCTGCAAAACCATGATTAGGAGATGCATCGGTGTATATCCTGGGATGGAAATCAGGAGATGCTTCTTTATAGAACATAGAGCATCCATTCTAACAGGCTAGAAAGTGGGACCACATGGCTAAATCAGATTTGGCTGTAGTAGTAATGGATATGTGATGGTGATGTTTAAAGACTGCCAGTCCAGTGACTGAAGATAGGAAATGGATTGAATGGCCTTGTAGAATAATTTGCATTTCAAAACTGAGATATCTCAGAAGCAAAAGAAAGTTCACTTTTGGTGCAGGAAGAACAAACTGAAAAGATTCCCTTAAGTGCTTGAATCCTGACCAGTATATCAGGAGGTAGTCTTGCTTCTATGGGTATTGTATCCAGTTTAATACCTAAAAATTCAATAGACATAGATGGTCTTAATGTTTTTTTTTCAGACAAAGGCACTGCTAACTCCTGGAAGAGATGGACAAGTGAAGTAATGCCAGCTGTTGAAGGTGTATCACTGAGGATCAATTGACAAGAAATCATCTAGAAGATGGATGACAGCTGGATGATGACAAATGTTTAGCAACAGCCAACAAAGTGTCTTGGAAAATGTGTTGAATAATTTCAGGCTGCTTTTACAACCAAAGGTCAGACGAACAGAGAAGTAGTAATGATCTTCCCATTTAATGCCATATAAGTGCCACCAAGAAGGATAGATGGGCAGCAATTCAAATGTGTCTGAAATGTCTGCTTTCCAAATCCAGGAGCTGGGGCCAAATCATTTAGTAATTTTAATAGCATTATCTATGTGAGCATAGGAGAGAGCATATTTATTGGCTATAATCAGTGAATTGGTACTGAGAATGGACTTAGATTGAGGTGCTGATAAGTTGATGATTAGTTGCTTCTTGCTAGGATGCATAGGGCGGAATATCACCAGCAGAAACAGGGAGGAGTTGTTGCCCGACCCTACCTAGAGAACTGTGTCCAGTTCTGGAGAGCACATCTCCTAAATTACATAGACAGAGTGGAGGCGTCCAAAGATGGGCAGCTAAAATGGTACAGGTTCTGTGCTAAAAACCCTATAAGGAGAGACTAAAGGACCTCAATATGCACACCCTGGAACAGAAGAGGGAAAGGGGGAATATGATAGAGACCTTTAAACACCTCATATGGGTTTAAATAAGGTACAGGACAGAAGTATTTTTCAGAAGAAAATGTACTCAAGAACAAGGGGACATGCTATGAAGCTGTAGAGGGAGTAGATTTAGCTGAGATGTGAGGAAGGACGTATTCACAGAAAGAGTGGTGGATTCCTGGGACAGCCTTCCAGTGGAGGTGGTGGGAGAGAAAAAAATGGTGGGGTTCAGAAATGCATGCGATGAGCATAAGGGAATCATAGTAGAGAGGAAGGAGGGGGAGAGAGAAAGAGCTGTAGATCAGGCACAGTCTGCAGTAATAGTGTAGGTAGGGAGAAATGGGCAGACTGGATGGGCCAAACAGTCCTTATCTGCGATCAAATTCTATGACTCTATGTTCGTTTTCTGCAAGTAAACAAGCTCACAGCACACACACCTTCTCCTCCACCACCATATGGCCTTATGTAGTCTTACATCCAGTAGGTTCAGCTTCCAAAAAGCAAAGCAAACCCTCTCACTCCCCCACTAAATCCAGATAAAGTCTAATGACACTCCAAGACCAGAACACCCACCATGAGGAATCTGGCAGATCTTCTGGACATTTCCTCCTCCTCCTCCTCCTCCTCCGGTGAGTCATTAGTAGTTAACTTTCAGTCTCACTGCCCAAAGTCTAACATATCAGAACCAGTTACATAACACATTGGGCTGGCTATGGTGATAGAGGAGGATGAGGCTGCTACTACCTTACAAGGTTACCTAATTTGTCCTTTACCTTCTGTGCACCCTAACTGCTCCCTCCTCCCACTCTCCCTGTCCTCCTGCTAACGTCCTCACCCTTTGCTTCTTTCATCTTCCCTTTTTAGGCCCCTCTCATCTCCCTTGCTGTTTCTCTATGTGTCCTGCCGTCCCTCTCCTCTCCAAGGGCAACAGCTGTGATGGTTGTCCCTAAACCTTTTAAACTCTCTTTCCTTGTTAATGCATGCCTTCTTTTTTGTTCATGAACATCTTTTTTCATCTTGGGTTCTTGGACATAGAAGCATGACTAAGTCCTTCACCTCCAAAAAAGGGAGTGACCTCTTCTTGCCAGGAAACTAATACACCCTCTCAGTATCCCTGTAGTTGTGAAAGAGAAAGGGAAACTTGTGCTCTCTCTACTGTTACAATTTTTTGAATACTCCTCCTTTCTCTACCCCTTCCAGAAATCCCATTCCAGTGTCATATCTCTACTATGGCTAATTGACTCTGCTCTTAATGGAATGGATTAGGGCCCTATCACATCTGTCATCTTTTTCAACCTTGTTAAAGTCTTTCAGTATTGTTTCCCACCACTTGCTTCTTGACATACAGTACTTGCAGGGGTGGGACTCTGATATCTTTTGTAGTTGATGCTGCAATGTCCCTTCCAGATTGGGTTCTGGGGCTCCAGGTGCATCTCCCCTTCTGTTTTGCACTGGAGTCAACCAGGGCTCATTCCTGTGTCACATCCTGTTTTCCATTTTCCCTAATGACCTCCCCTCTCTTTGTGTCTTTATACATGTACACAAATTATGCAGCACTCTTTGCACCTGGAGCCCCAGAACCCAATCTGGAAGGGACATTGCAGCATGACTTTATTAATGTCCAACTCTGGTACTGCAATAACCAACTCTAATTCAATGTCAAAGAAGGTTTACATGATGTTTGTGAGTAAGAAGCTAATCACAGACTCCATAATATCCCTGTCTTCATGACTCTGCATAACTTACTCTTTAAAGAAGTCACCCACTTCAAGTACCAAGGTGTGTGTCTATATCTATGCCTACATCAATGCCGTCCCATAAATGCTCTCCCCCAAGCTTGATGCTGTGTACCACAACAAACCCTGCCCTCCATTCCCAATCTGCTTTAAGGTCATTATCAAGATATCTACACCAACCTGTTTCAAGATGCTGCCACCAAAACATGCAGTTACTTATGGTTGCAGTAGAGCTCAAGAGAATCTCCTCAACTGAGCCACACGTATACAACATGTTCACTGTTGGCAGGAAGACCATTCAGAAACATTTGCTTAGCTGAGGCCACAACCAATGGCATGCATCATTGGCACTTATCTAGCATGGGTGGCCTCAGTTCTTTTTGCCTGCCAAAGACACACATCATGCCAGATTGACAGGAAGAATGGCAAGTCCCATCCCTCCGTCAATGACTGATCAACAGGATCAATGATATGGTGGGAGAATGTATAATAAGCTCAACATAGGGCACAAAAAAAACCATGAACCAGTAGAAACAGATGAGTACCACACCCAAACTCTACCATCCACTAGTAGAAGGAGAGTGGGGGCATGACCTGTGGCTCAGTAGAGGAAATTCTCTTAAAGATCTACTGTTATGGTAAGCAACTGCACTATTTTCTTCAAGAATATCTTCCTCCACTGAGACAGACCTGTAGAATGATTCCCATGCAGTACTAAGACAATATGCAGGAGTAAGGCACAAAATAAGGGACAGATAAGAAACCCAGGCAGGCCAAAAGGCCAGAAGCCTCATCAGTAAGCAGAGGAAGCATCGTCCTGGAAAAGCAGGTAATGTCCATGCCATGGCAGGCAGAGTACCATGATGGGAGACATGCAGCAGCAACCAATACCAGGAACAACAATGATAAGGCAACAGCCAAAAGGTCAGAAACACTGCAATAAGGCAAAGAACCAAGGCCAAAGGCCAAAGTGCAGTAGTGTTAATGGCACCCCTGCACCTAACAACTAAGAGATCATCGATGATAAAGCAACAGGAAGTTTCCATAAACAAGAAAGCCATTGACAAGACAAAACCCACTGATGAGCACAACAAACATCGACCACCACATAATGCAATGAAATCCATAAACAGATTCTTATAAGTAATAGACACATGGGCAAGCAGTTGGAACATTGATGAGGCAAAGCAAAGCAACTACCAGAGCAGATATCAAAGATAAACAAGGCAATGAAAATGCAATCAAACCACTCTGTAAGAAAAGAGGACAGGGCACAACACTGAAGCATCAGCTGGACAAAGCTATGTGACAGCTGACACAGATGATGATGCCTGAAGCAATGATGATGAAAAATGAGCCTTGGCTCAATGTACCTTTCCCAGTTACCAATTTTCAAATAAATAAAATAAATAAGATAGAAAACAGAGAACCACCCAGACAGTAAACGCTAATGGAAAAATCATCTACAGAAACAGGAACCAGACATTTCACTTACAGGTGGCTGCACACAAAGCAGGAATGTCGAGCAGAAAAAAACAACTGATAACCAGTATAAACGGTGATGCTGTAGACAGCATTGCCAACTTGAACAGCAAGAACATTAATTTGACAAAGCCTTGTGATGGAGCTGAAAAGAGCCACAGGCACCATAAAAACAGTGGGTTGGGTTCAAATAGTAGGAACTGACCATGGTGACATGAAGAATGGTTGGACTGGCCACATAGGATTATATAATGACCAGAACTTACCCTTTTAATTAAAGCAAAGGACTCCACAGGAAGGAAACCAAGAGACAATCAATGGAGGCAGCACTGGCAGAATGGCAGGAAAGTTGACTCTGGGAGCCGCAGAGGTGGGAGACTAACAATAACCAAGAACAGGAGACCAACAGTGTCCACATAAGGGAATCCATAGCAGCCAGAAGTGGGAGACCAACAGCAGTCATGGATGTAAGACAAAATAGCCACCATGGGTGGGAGTCAAATAACCATGAATGGGAGAACAACTACCAAGGAACAGTCAGCATTGGAAGGAGCAGGCGGTGATGTCAGAGCAGGAGCATACAGAGAAGAAGGCTTGTGGCCCCAGCATATCTTAAAGCATGGAACACAAAACACATGCCCCAAACATTGTCAAAGTTAAAGATCAACAACAGAAGACAAAATAACAAAACAGCAAAGCAGTGCAAGTTCCAAGAGCCAAGGAGTGTTCCTTTTGGCCTCACATCTAGTCAAAGGCAGAAAAGAAAGAATTGAAGAGTACGAGGCTGCCTAGGCTATATAGGCACTGGTGATATGTGTCATTGTGTGGCCTCAGCTAGTCAAAGGTTTCGAGTGATCATGATGCTGATGGCGTCTATGATCTATGGTTGTGGCTCAATGGAGGGAGATATCTTTGAAGATCTTCCCTGGTCAAACTATTCACCTTTTTTTTCACTCTTGCTACTGGTTTGCTCAAAACAGCTTCCACCTATACTCATGACAATTCCCTCTATTCAACCATCCTTCTCTCATCACCAGAGAGCTTGTAGCACTTCAATTGTGCCCCCTTTCTTTGCAAATTCTGGTTTGCTCTCTCTCCCCTGCTACTTTTCCACACTACTCATCTCTACCCTCCCCTTTTCCTACTCTCTCAAATTCATAGACTCCACTCCTCCATCCCTGGTACCAAAACATTTGCTGAGCAAGCAGCGTTCCAACAGAAGTTTCCTCCAGCTGGTCCTGCCACTAACCCCCCCATCTGCTCCCCTCCCTGGCATATGGCTTTTGCTCTTCTTACCTGTTTCCAAAACCCTTTCTGTTCATAATGCTCCCCTGAGTCACATATGTACCATACGGCCCCATATATTGTTTAATTTTGTTCTTATTGTTTTTCCTATATAGATTTTTATTCCCATCCAGCCACTCTTGGACATCAGAGATGTATCCTGTATAGCTCTCAGCTATTATCCCAGCATCAGCACCACTCATCAGATGCCTGCAGTATCCCTCATGGCTATGTTGTCCATGGCAGCAAAGAGGTCCATCCACCTTCTTGAACAGAACCAAATCCAGATTGGAGGCTAGTAGTATGGCAGGGGTCCAAATGTGCTGACCATCGTGTAGACAGCAGTTGGGATTTTACTTACCCATTTTCTCCTGCTCCCCTTCCTCTCTACTACATGGGAAGCATGTCATCTGACACCATGCATGCAGAACACACTGCAGGGGGAATAAAGTTCCCTGGCCCCTTCCACAGGTGTCCCTATGTTACCAGAACCCACCATCAATCCTCCCTGGATGGACTGTACTGCCTTTTGACAGCTACTGAGCCCACAGCTTCACACTGTTGTCGCTTTCAGAGTTTGCTCCTAAACATGGATTGCTTTCACAACAGCACACCATTCTGTTGCTGGACCTCCATGTGGTCCTGCTTTGTTCTTATTTATTATAACTAGAATATTAGATAGGGGACTGTGCATTAAGAAGCTATAATAGTATCAAGAGGTTCTGGTGACGTGAACTTCAAGAGCAAAGCTGCAGAGGTTCCAGCATGTCACCAGACCCTCAAGGTAGATTATAGCTGAGTCACATACTGTCCCCATATTTTTGTTTTTTGTAATATTTGGATCCAGACCAGATCTTTCCTTCATGCTCCTACCTGGAACTGCAGCCAACAACACTCCCTTGAGCAGCTGCTTTTGTGGTTGGAGGTGGAAATGCATGTTTCCTCCATATCTGGCTCTCCCCATGCACAAACTCCTTCACTCCCTTCCAGAAAGCACAAACTCTTCACCTTCCTCCAACAAGTCAGCAGTGGGGCAGGAGGCACCAGACACAAGAGGGGGATTTCTGTGGCACCGATTTTGTTTCTTCTCAACTGTACTGCAGCTGGATTTTACTGTACCTGACAGTTACAGTAAAAGCTGACGAGCGCTCAGCTGTGTACAGTGTGTGTGGCACGAGCTAGGTGTTCAATGTTGTAATACTGTTGATGGATGCTCATTGATAGTATTACAAGATCTCATAATACTATCAATGGATTTCGGTGACACTAACACAAGGGATTTTTTGTATGCTTTTTGATTGTATTACTGAGAAAATCCATATGTTACATTTCTGCTGCTTATTATTGTATCACATCTTTGACAATTCATAGTTCACATAAGTGTCATTTATTTTTTTTCCTGTTTCTGTACCATTGTACTACTTTATTTACTTATAATTACTGGGTCACGTTTTTTCCCCTAACTGAAACCCAGTTATAATTTGCCGTTTTTACCAGCTAGTTATAATGGCAAACATGCACTGAGTTTCCCTCCGACCATGCATGCGGCAGCTGACTCTTTTCCATTGCTGAGCGCTGCGTTCAGACACTTCACCACCACCACTCACAGTCAGCGGTAAGAATTTAAAAGGAAAAAAACAACTCGACTCTAATCACTGTAGTTTTTGAATACTCCAGTAAATATTTAACAGTTGATGGAATCTTTAAAAAAAACAGAAACTTTTCACCAGCCAAAGTTCACGCTTCACCCCAACAGGACCGCGGCTGAACAGCAATATCTATATTTTATATAACTGCTGTGGTGAAAAAAATGCTCCCCAGCAATTAGATAAAATAAAGGCTGGGTCAGTGTGTAAAACTCAATTTTTACACACACCCTCAGTATGGGATGCCTGAATAAACCTCTTAAGCTTCACTCTCTGGGTTTATGTGACATCCTACACCTTGGGTGTGTGTAAAATTCTCATTATAACCCCCTACCCAACCATTATTCTGTATGTTTTCTTCAACCATTTATAACCACCCTCTCCAGATATTGCTCAGTGAGCCTTTCCTTGTCAGAAATTTTATAAAAATAAAATTAAAAGTGGATACAATATGGAATGAGGGTCCAATGGAGAAAGAAATGGAAATTTCTCAGTAGAAAGGAATAACAAACTGAAAAAAGGTTATGAATGTAATTCAACAAATGCATCTAATTTTCTGTGTATGTCTAGCTGTCTGACAACCACTGAAATGGAAGTTCAGTGTGACAACTAGTGAAGCAGAAGCATAGTAAATTGGCTAAAACAGGAGCAGATTTTAGTTCTGACTGCTGGTTGACTGCACTATTACTAAATCCATTTGTTTGTCTAGTGCACTTACCCAGTAAGAAAAAACTAAATAAATGAATAAAACTAGAACATCTTTCATCTCATTGTGATGGTAATTTGTATTTACCACATACTGTTGGTACAGAGCACTTAGCTGTGTGCAGTAAACTAGTCAAACTACATTTTGCTCCAGCTCTACATAGAAACAGAAACAGAAACAGAATGCATTGGCAGAAAAGGACCAGTGGGCCCATCTGGTCTGCCCTATTTTCCCTGCCTAACATTTCACCCTGGACTCTCTCCTCCCTTACCTCTATTTATTATACCCATGGGCCTATCCCACACATGTTTAAAGCTCCTAACTGTCTTCACCCCTGCCACCTCTTCCGGCAGGCTGTTCCAAGCATTCACCACCCTT
The DNA here is from genome assembly GCA_016271365.2 of Neoceratodus forsteri. Lineage (NCBI taxonomy): Eukaryota > Metazoa > Chordata > Ceratodontiformes > Ceratodontidae > Neoceratodus > Neoceratodus forsteri. The sequence goes on from JADMNL010000028.1 coordinate 262,940,723, forward strand.
TCTGTGAAGAAGTATTTCCTTACATTCATCTTAAACTTCTCCCTCAAGCTTCGTAGCATGCCCCCGTGTTCTGGTGCTCCTTCTCCTCTGAAAGTGACTTTCCTTCTCACCTTGTTCACTGCTGTGAGGCACTTATAACTTTCAATCATGTCCCCTCTCACTCGCCTGTTCTCCAGGGAGTATGTTTAGCTCCCGCAATCTCTTCTTGTATGTTTTTTTGTGCAACACCTGTACCATTTCATTAGTCCTCCTCTGGACTGCTTCCACCCTGCAAATGGTCTTGCAGATGATTGACCTCCAGAACTGGACACAGAACTCCAGGTGGGGTCTCACAAGTGAGTGATACAGAGGAAATAACACCTCCCTTTTGCTGTTATGGATTCTCCTCCCTATGTACCCCAACATCTGGCTCACCTTGCTTACTTCTCTGTCACACTGCCTTAACACCATGAGATCATCAGATGTGATCAACCCAAGGTCCGTCTGTTGCTTTGTAACTGTAAGTACCTTCCCTATTTTATACACAGCCCCTGGGTTTCCCCACCCCAGATACCTGACTTTTCACTTTTCGGCATTGAAACCCATCTGCCACTCCCTGGGCCACTCGTCTAGTTTCCCCAGCTCACTTTGCATTCTCTCCACCCCATCCTGGGTGTCAACCCTGCTGCAGAGTTTTGTGTCACCTGGAAAGAGACACACTTTCCCCTCCTGTTCCTTAGTACTGTCACTTATGAAGACATTGAAGAGGACAGGATCCAGTATTGACCGTGTGGTACTCCACTGGTCACTGTCCCATACTCTGAGTGACTGCCATTTGTGACCACCCTCTTCCTCCTATCCTTCAACCAGTTAGATACCCTGTGCACCACATTCTCCCCCACCCCTAGGCTGCTAATTTTTTTTAATCAGCCTCCCATGTGGTACAGTGTCAAAGGCCTTACTGAAGTCCATGGAGGCCAAATTTACAGTTTGTCCAGTTACTGCATCAGTCTCTCCTTCAGCAGGGACTCCATTAACTTCCCAACACCACCTAACAACACTCTGTTCCACTACTGTATATGTTATAAGAGTATGCAGATTATTTCCAATACAAATTGTATAAAAAAAGAAAAAGTAGAAGCACAAACCTCCAACAAGTGGTCACAGAACTACTCAATGCCATTTCACACCCCAGATTCTTGAAAAAGCATCCCAGGAGTGTGAAACAGCATTGGGTATAGAAACATAGAATTTGACAGTAGATAAAGACCGTTTGGACCACCTAGTCAGCCCGTTTTCCCTACCTGTTTCATATATCACTGATCCTAAATGATCTACAGCTGACCCTCTTTTTCCTACTTCTAGAGTTCTTTTATGTCTGTCCCATGCATTTTTGAATTTCCCCTACCATTTTTGCCCCCACAACCTCTGCCAAGAGGCTATTTCCTGGATCTACCCTTTCTGCAAAAAAATACTTTCTTATGTTACCCCTGAGTCTGTCCCCCTAATCTCATATCATGGACCCTTGTTCTTGGACATCTTTTTTGTCTGAAAGACTCTATCCTCTTGCAGTTTATTTATACCCTTGAGGTATTTAAAAGTCTCTATCACACCCCCCCCGCTTGGGAATACATATTGAGATCCTCTAGTCTCCCCTCATATGACTTCTGGTGCAGACCCTGCACCATTTTTGTCACCCTTCTCTAAACTGCTACTACTCTGACCACAGTATGTCCTTTCACAGATGTGGCCTCCAGTACTGGACACAGTACTCCAAATGATGTTTGACCAAGGATTTGTAGAGTGGCATGACGACTTCTTTTTCACTGCATGTGATACCTCTCCCTATGCACCTCAGCACCCCACTGGATCTCCCTACAGCCTTGGCACATTGTTTGGCCACCTTTAGGTCATCAGATATGATCAGCCCACAGGTATTTCTGTGACTACTTGATATTTTTACTACATATAGCGAAAATGAGTGTTGTGTTGTTAGTTTGTGACGGGAAGTAGGTGTTTTTTATTTTATTTGCTGTGCTATCATTTTACCTCCACACACAAGCTTTCCTGGGGTGACCCTTTTTTCATTTTGCTGTTGCCACTCCATTAACTTCCCCACAACTGATGTGAGACTGACTGGTCTGTAATTGCTCGCCTTCTCCCTCTTGCACAGAGAGACCGCATTGGCCCACTGCCATTCTTCTGGAACCGCCCACATTAGCAATGAGGTGCTAAATAATGTTGCCTGATGAGTGGCTAGCACCATGCTCAGTTCCTTAAGAAACCTTGGGTGGATCCCATCCATCCCCATCACCTTGTTTTCCTATAGAGTTTCCAATGTAGAAATGTACTTGGGTCCACTCCCCCAGTGCTTGTTAATGCATGTCAGCCTGTTCCCACCTTCCACTGAAGATTGAGCAGAGATATTCATTTAAAACTGTAGCTTTTTCTTAGTCTTCCTCTGCACAGTCCCACTGTCCTGGTTTCCTGATCTTCCCCCATCCTTGTTTCCTGATCTTCATTATACCACCCCTTGCCTTCCTCTTTATGCTCACATACCTGAAGAAAGTCTTATTCCCCATTCTTGACCTAATGGGCAATCCTTTCCTCAGCTTGTGCCTTTGCTGTACTTACCCTCTTTCCTGAATCCCTTTATTTCTCTAGATATACCTCCATTTCTGCCTCCATTTGGGTCTCCTTGTACTCCCTGAAAGCTTTTTTTTCTCCCTGATTCCTTTAACCACCTACTTTAAGAAATACAATGTCCTGTTTCTCCTCTTACTCTTGCTTATAGAAACATAGACTTTGACGGCAGATAAGGATTGCTTGGCCCACCTAGTCTGCCCATTTCCCTACCTAACGGGTAAGCTGTAGATCCTAGTTGACCAACTGCCTATTTCTTCCTACTCCCCACAAGAAGTGCCTTATGTCTGTGGCATGCATTCTTGAATTCCCCCACTGTTTTTGACCCCACAACCTCCTCGGGAAGCCCATTCCATGCATCCACCACCCTCTCTGTGAAAAAATACTTCCTCACATTACCCTTGAGCCATTCCCCTTCTATCTTCAAATTGTGTCCCCTTGTTCTTGCACACTTCTTTTTCTGAAAAATGCTACCCTCTTGGACTTTGTTGATTCCCTTGAGGTACTTAAAAGTTTCTATCATGTCCCCCCTCTCCCTCCCTTCCTCAAGGGTATACATATTAAGCTCCTTTAGTGTCTCCTCATATGGCATCTGTTGCAGACCAGGCACCATTTTAGTTGCCCTCCTCTGGACTGTCTCCATCCTGTCTATGTCCTTGTGGAGATGGGGTCTCCAGAACTGGATGCAGTACTTCAGATGGGGTCTCACCAACTGTCTGTACAGAGGGATAACAACTGGTGTTCTACTGGTGATGCCTCTTCCTATACATCTCAGTGTCCCCCAGCCATCCCTACTGCCTTCTCACATTGCTTGCTAACCTTTAGGTCATCTGATATGATTACCCCCAGGTCCCTTTCCATTTTTGTTGTCATTACTGCCCCCCCCCCCCCATTGTGTACTCTTCCCCTGGGCTTTTGTTTCCCAGGTGCATTACTTTTAAATAGCTTGCCTTAGTAATCCCCTTCTTTATTCTATTCCATTGTGCCTCCACCCCACCCAGCTATCCCTCCCTCATGGTATTTCCTAAGGCAATCTTCCATTTCTTTGAAATCTGCTCTCCCGAAGTCCAGGATGCTTATCCTAGTGTAGGTTTTCTCCTTCCCAATTCATATGATGAAGCACACTGTTTGATGATCACTTGTACACAGGCAGCTACCTACTGTGACATCTGCAATGCTGTGTCTATTTGTAAGTACTAGATCTAGTACTGCCCCATCTCTAGTGGGATCTGTAACCAGCTTCCTGAGAAATACCCCTTGTAGGGAATCTAGGATGACCTTGCTCCCAGTTGTAGCTGTGACCAGAATGTTCCGGTCCACACCTGGCAGATTAACGTCGTCTATAATTACTACTTCCCCTTTGCTTGCCATTTTGCTTGTTGCCTCCTCCAAAACCCTGTCCAGTTCCTCCCCATGTTAGTGGCCCGTACACTACCCCCAATATGTATAAAGGCCACCAACCTTATCTCTTAGCCAACCAAAAGAAACTCCAGCCCTTCCTTTTCCCTTCTGTGTCCTTACTCCAGCCCTTCCTTTTCCCTTCTGTGTACTTGTATTTCTCTTACATATAAAAGAATCCCCCCCCCACTTTCCTTTCTGAATTGTCCTTTAGAGATGTGATGTGACCTAGTATGGCCACGTCCCAGCTACGGCTCTCGGTGCACCATGATTCTGCACCATGATTCTGTTATGGCATCAAATCCAGGTCAGACTCCTCAATAGTAACAGCAAGGTCAAGAGTTTTGTTTCATAAGCTCCTTGCATTGTCACACATGGCTCTCCTCTCCTTTTGTCCCTCCCTGCCCCTACTTTGCCCTCCCTTGCTGAGTCCATCACTCAGCTTTCTCTTTTCATTGGTGCTGCCTTCCCCTTTTTATCCTCCTTCTGGCCACCCTCCATAGTATTTTTTTATCCTTAGTTCCACCTCTCAACCCTCCCATACCTCCCCCCTTGCCCCTACTCACCACTACCCCTGAGGAACTTATTTCCCCATGGCTTTTCTTCACTGCTGCTCTAACATCTGGGGGTGGGGCATTCATTTCTTCCCTCATTTCTTCTGCCTCCCCCTTGACTAGTTTATGCACATCGGAATAAAAGATGGAAACCTTCCACCCAGGACTGCCATTCCCCTCCTGGATGGATGGAGACCATTCCTTTTGTACAGGCCTTTATTCCAGCAGGTAGGACCCCAGTCCCCGATGTAGCCAAACCCCTCCTCCCTGCACTCTGCCTTCAACTAGTTGTTGAATACCATGCTACAGTGCTCCTTCTTCTGTCCCACCAACCTTGCACAGATACATACGAACATATGAAATTTGCCAGCAGATAAAGGCCTAGAGGTCTATCAAGTCTGCTCGAATGTGCAGCTAGCACCCCTTATTCTGCAGCTGCCCTTCCCCTCTACCCTTCCCCTTCATTAACCCTCCCTCTTGTCCCTGTCCATCCCTCGTTTGAAGCAGTCCACTGTTCTACACTTTTGCCGCTTCAGCAGGTAATGCATTCCACCCAGCCACCACCCTCTCTGTAAAAAAGTGTCTCCTCATCTCCCTCCTGAACCTTCCTCGCTCCAGTCTCATATCATGGCCCCTGGTGGCCCTCCCCTCCCTTACTTTGAACAGCCCCTCTGTACCTGTCTTGTTTATTCCTTTCATGTATTTAAAGGTTTCAATCATGTCCCCACTGTCTCTCTCTCCTCTCCTCCAGTGAGTACATGTTCAACTCCTTCAACCTCCTCTCGTATGATAAGTCCCCCAGCCCTTGATCATCTTGTCACTCTGCCTGCACCCCTCCAGTAACCAATGTCCCTCTTCACATACAGGACGCCAGTACTGCACACAGTACTCCAGGTGGGGTCTAACTAATGACCTACAGTGGCAGAATCTCCTCCTCCTGAGGATATACCCCTTGCAATACAACCCAGCATTTTGTTGGCCTTTGCAACTGCCTTCCTATTGTGCCAAGTTGTTCATTGACCCTGTAATGAGCACACAAGATCCTTCTCCTCCTCTGTCTGGGCTAGCTGCACTCCCCTAGCTGGTAACTCCTCCTTGGGTTCTTCATCCCAAAATGCAGCACCTTGCACTTTTTGGCATTAAAGCCCAGTTGCCAGGTGTCTGACCAGGTTTCAAGCTTTGCCAGATCATCCTGCAACCCCTGCCATCCCCCTAGGTCATCCACCACCGCGCCTACCTTGGTATCATCAGCAAACAGACTGATCTTGCTCTTGATGTCCCATGATGTCTGCAATGAATATCCCAAACAACACTGGTCCCAACACTGAGCCCTGTGGAACACCGCTCGTCACTGCCCTTGGGTGTGAGGCTCCCCACCCACCACCACCCTCTGCCTTCCCTGCAGCCAGTTTCCTACCCATCTCACCAGCTTTGCACCCGCCCCTGTGCCTACTAACTTCCTTCCCAGCCTTCCATGTGGCACTGAGTCGAATGCCTTACTGAAGTCCAGATACAAGACATCCACTGCATGACTCCTGTCCAGTTGCCTAGTTACCCAGTCATAGAACTCGACCAGGAAGCACCTCAGTAAGGCCACCATGCATGCTACCTGCTTCAGGCCCCTCTCCAGTTCCCTAAACCTATCCTGCACCACTATGGCTGTGTCACCTGCCAGGTTGTTTGTCCCCAGATGGACGACATCCAGCTCCCCCTCCTTGCCCACTGCCCTAGCGATCCTAAGGATCTGTCCCCATCCCTGCATGCTGAAGTGCCAGGTAGGCACCACGCCTCCCTCCTTCCCTTCCTTGGTGTTCCTACAACTAACCTCTCTGACAATTTTAATACTGGGTGACCAAAATGTCAACTGGTTATCTACTAGTGCTTCTCCATACAAAGATGCAATCTTGTCGCTCCACCTTGACCAACTTGTTACATCTCCAGCAAGGACTAACTATAAGATGAGAACAAGTACTCTTCTGGACCTGATACTCTCCAGCCACCCACAACAAATCTCTAATGTGGCAGTACATACAGATTCTATGAGTGATCACTCCCCTGTTTCCTGCACTTGGTCCAATAAATTCTGCAAGCCCCATCTCTGACTATCTACAGTAGATTATTAAAACATGGACATCTGGAACATCTAAAAAAATGACCTCAGCAACATTCACTGGTCCCCTCTCGATGCCTTTGATGACATCAACCTGGTACTGGATTATTTCACAAAACAATTCAACGATGCTTGTGATACCCTTGTTCCCATTAAGAAAATGAAAGTTCATGGCCCTGTAAATCCCTGGATTACACCAGAAGTCACTGTATGATGAAGCACAGAGATCTCCTCTGGCACTGTGCCAGGGTGTCAGGCAAATAAGCAGATGTTCAGGAATACAAGAAGGCAAGGAATGCCTGTATATGTGAAATCTGTACCATGAAATCCAAACATCATAGGGAAATGCTCGCTAATACCTGGGGAAACAGCAAAAACTTCTGGAGCAACATAAAAGATGTCACCGGGAAAGACTCTACAGTCTCACCCTCCATTCTCAGTATTGATGGAATTCGAACCTGGACACGCTAACCATAGCAAACACATTCAGCAGTGCATTCATGGACCTATCTAGTGTCCTTCCTTCAGACTTCTTCATGGATAATTACTCACCCAGTACCTACTGTCCTGCTAATAACCCCTTGAACCACCTCCTTTTTACTTCAAAATGGTCTCAGCATGAATGGCCAGGAAATACCTTACCAAAGTGTTAGGTAGATCATGGCATAGCAGTAACTTGCTGGATCTTAAGCTCATAGCTCTCATTCTTGAGGAGGTGCTGATGTCCCTCACTAAGATCATCAATCTATTGCTACAACTCTCACAATTTCCTCAAGTTTGGAAATCAGCACTAGTCATCCCAGTGCACAAGAGTGGAGACAGGACCCAACACCCAAACTACAGACCCATATCTATCCTCCCATTATCCAAGGTTCTTGAGTGCATTGTTGCTGACCAATTGGTGGACTACCTTGAAAAGTACTCTATCCAATGTCTGCAGCAACACGGGTTCCAGAAGGGGCACAGGACCACCTCAGCCCTGATGGAATTCACTGGCTTTATTCATTAATCTCTGGATCAGGGCACCTTAGTAGAAGTGGCCTTCATAGACCTCAACAAGATGTTCGATACTGTCCATCACTCACTACTCCTCCAACAGCTTACCACTACTGGCCTCTCCTCTGACACAACACTTTGGTTCAAAAGCTATCTTGAAGACCGCTCTCAATGGGTGAAAATAGCTAATGTTGTATCTGACCGACAACCCGTCCACTCTGGCTTGCCACAGAGCTCAATCCTGGGGCCACTTCAATTTAGCATCGTACTTAATAACCTACCTCATTTCTGCCACCAAAAGATCCTCCTCTATGCAGATGATGCGGTCATCTACTCCAGCTGCCACAACCCCAAGCAACTGGAACTTCACCTTCAGAGTAGGTTTGCATAAGTGGATGAGTGGTTCTCTAAACATAAACTGATGCTCAACTACAAGAAAACCAAATTAATGATGTTCAGCAGCACCCGAAACAAACACAAATCCCATACACTTACCATCAGAAACTGTCTTGGAGTCCCTCTTGAACAGATACCACATTTCAGATACATGGGGGTCACCTTAGACAGCTGTCTATCCAATGCTAAATATGTAGATAGTGTAGACAGGGCTGTCAACATCAAGATTGGTCTCCTACATAGACATAAACACCTCCTTACTCCAGAAGCCCTCCAACCTGCTGTATGTATAGTTCCATCATATCCACTGTAGACTATGGTCCTGTAATCTATAAAGCAGCCCCCATGTCTTCATTGCACAGGATATCCATTGCTCTGAATAAGGCATGCAGACTACTCATGGGGTCCACACGTTTCACCCACACCTGTGATCTTTACGCTGAGACTGGTTAGCTACAGCTCTCCAGGAGGATCCAATACCAAACCTGTCTTTTGGCCAAAAAAGTACTTCTCGGCTTCCTGCCACCAGGCACCGCAAACCTGCTAAGTCCCTATTGTAGTTCACACCATACACGAAGCTCAGACAGCCACTATCTCCATGTTCCTAGATGCCAGACAGCCATGGGGCAATGCTCATTTGCCTACAGAGCATCTCACTGGTTTAATACTCTTCATAGTGATATGACTACCCTACCTAAATTGGGACCATTCAAATTGAAGCTACGCAAACTTCTCACGGCCAACAGTTCTTGTGACTGCTTCACCTGAGACTCCCATCTACTAGCATTCAATCTTCTCCTCACAACTGGATAACCCTGTATCTCTGCTCTTACCTCTATAATTCCCGGTCTACCCCCCTTTTCACACTTTGACAAGACCCCTGGCTACTCCCATCCACCCTCACCCGCCCACCCCTACCCCCCCACACCAGCTTGACAAGGCCTATGGCTGCCACTTCCTACCCTCCTTTCTCTCCTTCCTTCCTTCCTTCCTTCCTTCCTTCTTCCTTCCTTCCTTCCTTCCTTCCTTCCTTCCTTATCCTTCCGCCTCTCTTCTATGCTTTCCTCCTTTTAGAATGATAAAACTGCATATAGATACATATATATTTGCTCACTTTATTTTACTGTTTTGGAAAGATCGTACTTTTACCCCTTTGTATGTTTTGTCTCCCCTCCCCACTGAAGTGGAACATTTGTAAATGAGCTGTCTATGCTCAGAGGTATTGTAATCCAAGAATGAATAAATAAATAAACAACTGAGTCCCATACCAGAAGTTGATTCCTCTTCTGCTGGTGTCCTCTTCCTCCTACCCTGAGGTTTCCACTCTGAAGGACTCCCACATCCTCCCTTGCTACTACCATGGGGGCCTAGTCTTGGCAGTCACATCCTGCCAGGGTTGTGAGAGAGTTCTTTAGTGATACTGGCTGAGGAATGTGTTCCCTTACCCCCACCTTCCCAGAGCCCGCCACAGTCTATCTAGTTGTTCTTCTAGGCACCCTTTGAGGCAATGGTGGTGGACTTGGTGGCCCTTGGGTATGGGAAGTGGGATCCTGAATCCTAGCCAATTTAGCCCAGAATCTAGAGACCTACTCCTAAAGTTGGGCATCTATTCTTGGCTGGAGTCACAGCTCAGACCCTTTGCTTATACCAAGTCACATCCACTGCACCACTTAAGCTTGCTGCTGAAGCTGTCTCTAATATGAAATATCCTAATGATTACCTTTGCTATTAGTCCATTTGTGATGTTCTTTCAGTTCCACATGTTTGAAACCTTTCTCAACACTTGCCTAATGTATTCTGTGCATTGCATGAATCAGTGGTCTCCTACTTACAAAGAAACTTTTTGTGCCACCCATGCTTTGGATGTAACAGACGCCAGTCAGTATTAAATATGTTGTAAGACAAAGGATCACACCCACAGAGTGTGCTGTATTGACTTATTTAGGATCTAGCTATGTCTTGCTTACTTAGATGATTTGCCATTAATGAGTTTGAGTAAAATGTATAAGCCAGTTTTAGTGAATACTGGGCGGGGGGGTGTTGATCTTAGCCATACAGTTTAATAATGTGCAATGCCTATACAAACTCAGTACAGAGTGTGTGTGTGTGTGTGTGTGTGTGTGTGTGTGTGTGTGTGTGCATGTACATTTGTACACTGTACAGCAGAGTTAAACCTTACAAAGGATTCACTGGTCTCTAACTTATGTGGCCTAAAGGTTAGAGTTAATAAACTTTTAGTAAACAAGCTACTGCCACTAAAGATGATATTTATAGGGTTTAATAAGCAGTAATATGCTTCTAACTTGGATATAATGTAGCTGATAGTTAAATATGCATTTAAAAAATGTTATAAGAAGACAGTTACTCTTATTTTTTAGAAAAACAATGTTCAACTAGCTTCCAGAAATATTTTAGTAGAAGAGATGTGCAACTGCCATTTAAACAAGCATTTCTCAACGCCTAACATTTGATGCTTGTTAATTTTTTTGTTTTTAATGTTTTGAGCCCAACTTTTGAAGAGACTTGTTTTAGGATTTACCTCAGGCATGACATGTACCATTTATAGTATATTGGCCAAAATGTCATTTCTCACCAGAGGTGCGAAAACACATCTCGTGCAGGATTTTAAAAATGACACATCATGTTTATGATGGGATGTGCAAAAATTGCTTTGCTGAAGGTTAGTGGTCAAAATATTGAAAATGACCAAAGTTACCAGCCCGCATTCATAAATGTCAACATAGGCTCATATTTTTTTTTTTTATTATATGGTATTTTGTAATGCAAATGGATGTTGTCTTTGTCTGTACTCTGCTGTTTCTGCCTTCACTTTGTAATGTTATGACTGATGTTCTTGCCTGTACTTTGTAATCTCCCTGGTCGCACCTGAAAATAGGCACTTGACTGTCTAGCGTGCTTACCTGGTTAACAAAAGCAAATAAATAAATATTTCTTCCCATCCTGGCCAGCACACCTACTACCATTTGCTATCCCCCAGTGCCATCCCCCAAGGATCAGTTCCCCCCCTTGTGCTCCCATAACTTATCCTTCATGGTAGGGTGGTGTGAGCATCTCAACCCACCCAGAATGGATCCAGCAAGGGAGGTGCCTTCTCAGGCATGGCACCCATGGGGTACAGTGTCATGCTCCATGACCAGTACCTTTTTCCATTTTTCTCCTGAGGTGAGACATGAAATGATAGCCACAGAGTGAGCACACGCGCATCTGCTCATGCTCCTCCAAGTCTCTGCTCCGTCTCCTCCTCCTCCTCCCCTTTCTGTAGAGTTGGTACACTGCCACCTAGCCACCGCTAGAGGCCAGTCAGATGCCGACCACTGGTGACTCCCCTTCCCAGAGAAAGAGAACAGTTCATCAGATGCTTGATCCTTCTCCTCCCCTGTTGACCCCCAGGGGCCATGCTCATTCATGAACATGGGTCGCCGGCGTAGCGTGAGGTAAGGCGTCCAGTGCCTCAGCCCTCAGCATCACCAGGCCAGCCCAACTTTGCTGTTTTTTAAGATTTTTACACCAGATTTTCAACATAGCCTTCCTATGACCCCACCTCATGAGCAATAGTGGGGAAAATTTCCAACTCCTGCTCAAAAGGTGATTTTATGCATAGTCTGTGAAATTATCTTTCGGGATGTGAAAACCCATTTTGGCCAAGATTTGAAAGATGACATTTGTCACATTCATGAGGTGCTGTGAATAAATCATTATGTTGGAAATTTGGGGGTAAAATATTGAAAATTACCAACATTACAAGCCTGCGTTCTCAAACTTCAATGTAGGCTCATAACTTTGTTGTTTAATACCTTTACACCTAATTTTTATGTTGCTTGCACGCATGTGCAAGAAACATAGTTCCATGAACGGAGATTTCGGAGGTGTGTCACCTCCTCCTCCAATTCAGGCACTGGGCTGGCAGGCGCGGCCCCTGTAAGCCAATGCATTTTGGAGCTGTCTATGACACACTCCAAAATGCAGTGGCATACAGTTGAAAGGGGGAGCTATGCTTGAGTGAGCAGCGATAAGACGCTGCTCACGGCAGCTCCCCCAGGTGTGCGCTGGCCTCCCCGATGCATGTATAGCCGACGGGTGCCCAACTCTCCGGCTAAGCTGTGCCCCCCCTCAGCTGGTGCCACGCTGGAGCCCACCCCAGCGTGGCAATCACTTATGTAGCCGACGGGGTGCCCAATCCCTGTCGCCAATGCCCCCAAAGTGCTTGTGCCATGCTGGGAGCCCACCCCAGCGTGGCAAACCACCACGAGTTTTTTTTTTTTTGTTGCCGGCGGGGTGCCCAATCCTGTCGGCTGAACGCCCCCAAAGTGCTTGTGCATGCTGGGAGCCCACCCCAGTGTGGCAAACGGTCCCACGTTGTTTTTTTTTCACCTGAAAACCAAAACTGTCCCGCTGGAGCTTCCCACCCCTCCTCCCACAACCCGCACCCACCCACTGTGCACCCAGCCTCCCCACCCCCCACCCCAAACTTACCTCTGACCCGCACGGCGATCTTCGTGGACCGGGAACATGTCTCGCACTTCAAAGCCGACCGCGAACTGAGGAAATGCCGGTAAGCTGTATAATGGGCTAGATAGGGGTTTCAACTTTATTGCATATCTCAGGTATTTTGGAATTTGACCACCATCTTGCTTGGGGATCTTTCATGAATGATAACATCATGGCGTTACTGGCAGTGATTTTGCAGTGACTGTGCAGTCACTGCTAAATCACCCTTCCAGCCTGAATACTGCCATGACAGTGACATCATTCAAGAGAAGGGGTCCCAAAAACCCCATGTTGAAAATTTTGTGCAATAATTCCAAAAAATGACTGTTTTACAAGCGTGCATTGTGCAGTTCCTACGCAGGCTCGTAAGTTCGCGAAATTTCAATATTTTGACTCCAGATTTTCAACATTGCCATTTTACCACACCTGCTTATGAGTAGTACAGCTGTCATTTTTCACATCTCACCCAAAATGTGTTTCCGCCCATGGAGCGCAGAATGGCGCAGTCGATGTGCGAAATCAATGTACGGGACAAATTAAGAAAACCACAGTGACACTGTTCATGAACAGAGGTCTTAAAGTGGCTATGTTGAAAATTTGGTGAAAAAATTCCTAAAAATGACTGTTTTACGAGCGTGCGTTGCGCAGTTTCTAGGCACTCTCGTAAGTCCGCAAATTTTCAATATTTGCACTCCGATGACTTCCAAATACCTAAACAGCACATAGAAGCAAGCAACATTCGGCATTGACAAATGCTTGTTAACATACCCTTCTTATGACCCCCACCTCATGAACAATAGTGGAGAACATTTTCAACTCCTGCACAAAAGTGATTTTGTGCAGCAACTGTTATATCATCTTCTGGGACAGATTTGCTGATTATCACTATCATTGATCATGAGGTGGGGTCCCGAAAAAGGCATGTTGAAAATTTGGGCCAAAAATATAAAAAAAAAACAAGTTATGCCACTAATTTCAAAACCCTATTGAAATACATTGAACCACATACCTTATTTCTTCAGTTCATGGTCCGCCTTTGAAGAGTCAAGGCATGCCTGTGGTCAAGAGAATATTACAATGTTGGACCCCCGGTGGGTAAGTAAGACTTGGGGATGTGTGGGTGGTGGGTTCTGAGTGGGAGGGTTGGGTGGGGTTGAGTAATGGCACAACAGACACCGACAGATGTTTTTCTTTTAGAGGGTTGAATGGGTGGGGGGAAACGATGGTGGAAAAAAGAAATTGAAGGATGGACTGCATTCTAACACAGGGATTAGGCACCCCAGTGTCAGGCTTGTTAAGCAGTGGTGGTGTGTGACCTCGGGGTGGCCAAGAAAAGCAGTAGCGGTGGTGGGCATTCCACTCCACTTACATTATAAATTATACTAATTACTTGATGGGAAAGGTGGATGGGTGGGTGAGCCAAAATAAATCTAAGAAATTGAAGGATGGTCTGCATTCTGACACTAGGATTGTGCATCCCAGTGTCTGGTTTGTTAAGCAGCAGTGGAGCGTGACCTTGGAGGGGTGTCAAGAGAGACTGTAGCTGGGGTGGGCACCCCACTCTGCTTACATTACAAATTATACAAATTACTTGATGGGAAGGGTGGATGGGTGGGTGAGCAAAAAATACATCTAAGAACAGGCTGCATTCTGACACTGGGATTAGGCACCCCAGTGTCGGGTGGGCCAGCCACTTTCAGGGGAGAGTGAGAAAGAAGCAGTTGCAGGAGTAGACACCCTGCTCAGCTTACATATAAGATGAGAAAGGGTGGGTTTCTGGGCAGCCACCTGTAGGAGACAGGGAGAAAGAAGCGGTAGTGGGGAGTGAGCACCCTGCTCATCTTACATCACAAAAAAAATTATTTATACCCGAGTTCAGCAACAATATAGGTTTTTATGTACTATAAAGAAAGCTGAACTCAGGAAACTAGTTATTTTTTAAATGAAGAAAATTCTTTTTAATCACACTGAAGTGTAGCCCTGACACTGGGCATGTGCGTATGCTTATGTACATACCCAGTATCACGGCTCTACTGTCTTTGTGCAATTAAAGTACATTTTAGCCCTCATTTAAAAAAAAACGAACTGGTTTCCCAAGTTCAGCTTTCTTTTTAGTAGACAAAAATATATTTAGCTTAACTTGGGTACAGACTTGGTCCGAGGACCTCAGTGGCAGGCAACTGGTGCTGACAACTGATCCACTGCTTGTTGACCGTCTGGTTTCATGCAAATCAAAGGACTGAAGCCCTCTTATTGGAGTGTCTCGATCCTTTGAAATACATAGGGTTTCAACCCATCAAGCAGCAAATGATGTAAAGACCACAGTACATGGTCATTGGTCCAGACTGCTGAGCTTCTGCTATTTTCAACTGCAATGGGCTCAGCAGTGACTCCCCCTCCCATATTCCCCTTTCACTGTAGCAAAACATCAAATTTAAAAATGTAGTGATGCCCTGATGATGTACCTTTTCTGTCCTTTGCTCCTCTATAGAAGACCAGGATTTGCACCCAATGTATGGGAGTTTTATCCAGGTTATGTATGAAACTTAGTAACCAGGTGGTCAATGACTTCTGAAAATGTACTACTGGCAATTAATAAAAAATAATGATGTCACTTTATTTAGCAATCAATGAATTGTAAGCATCAAGAAATATTTTAAGAACTGTATCTTTGTCACTGAAAATGTAGTGGTGTCCTAATGGTGAACATTTACTACCCTTTGCTGGTGAGGGAGACCAGAGTTTCTCCCACAACACTTTAGACTTTTAAAAAGGTTATAAGAAATACAACAGTCAGGTGGTCAAATGATTAATAGAAAATGTCTAGAGGGAACTAATAAAAAGGTTTATTTTACCTTATTTAACCAGTTTATACATGATTCAGAAAGTGAAACACGTATTTGTTTTAGTTGCCACTAATGATGTTTATGTAGTCATTGACTTCTTGGCTACTTGATTTCTTGTAATAGCCTTATCTCTGAACACTAATTTGCAAGGGATTCTGATGGAAGATAAGGACCATGGAATGCCAACCATATCACAGAGCAGCAACTGTTACTCTTCTTCACACAGCAATGGCAGGAACTGAAGATTTGAACAAGTAAAATAAACTAGCCGTGTCTTTGTCAATGGTAATAATAATCAGTTAAATGTTAAATATCGAGTATTATTTTTATGTTCAAGTATATGAAGGAGCTGTTCAGGAGAAGGTGGATATAAAACTTGGAAAATGTTCAGTAAGATAGAATTAGGGCAATTGTTCTGTTGGAGATGCCTTGGAGATTAATGTGATCTACAGACAGAGCCATGAGAAAATAGAAATGTAAATGTATAGTATCCAAAAGTACAGCAACCACAATACCACTGAGACAGATTATTTATAGAATCACAACTAATGCTACACAAATCATGATAGCCTTAGTTACATACTCTCTGAATCAAGATTCCTGTCCAAGAAAAATACATCTATATTTAAGTCTTTCCTGGTTTAGGAAAATGCTATTTTTTTTAGCTGCTTCATAAAATCATATTCTTTTCTGGGGCGAGGTACAGGGTAGAAAGAATCTGAAATATAAAACATAATCCAAAATTAGAAGTGTGTAACCATCAAGAGACAATACTGGCAATACAACAGAAAAGCTAGAGCCACATGATGGGATAAATTATTACTTCTAATATGTATCCCAGAATGCAATGGGATTAAAACCCTAAAGGGAAAATGAAACTCCATCATGTTTAACAGATTACACAAGTTTGACAGTTGCAAATGGTGCTATAGGGCATTGAATAACTGGAATTAGCCTTATCAGGTTTTAAGTAAGCAGTTTTTGAGGGGATGATAGGGTAAGATGCAGATGAAGTAATATCCTTTTACTTGTGAAGGCAGGGAAGCTCAAACAAGCATTTTATTCTTGAACCCTTGAAGTCTGGAAAACCCATTTACAGCTGTAACTGGTGGGAGTACAACAGCAAGGTGCATGCAGGTCGCCAATCACCTCTATGTGTAAAGGTCTGACTTAGGTACTCACTGGGGGGAAGAGTCTGGCCCTGCAACTAAGCCACAATTCAAATGGGGCTGCCAGTTACTGCTTGCATATAAGGGGTGGGTGCCTGCTAAGACCCTCGTTAGCAGTACCCATAGTGTGGGAAGCATGTCATGGAGCCAGTTGCATGGTGCTTTTGCCATGTACACCAACTGTGAAGAGGAGAGCTACCACCATCATTCCCCCCCCATTCAACCCTCATTTGTTTCAGCCCTCTTTAAGGTGGTCAACATTTTGTTTGCTTTTGCCATCCCCAGACCTGCCCTGTTGGTACAGTGCCCCCCTACTCACTTTTGGTAGCCAGACATATCCCTGTCATCCAGTAGAAACTGCAGACCCTTACACCTGTCCCTGCTATAGTTCTCCTATGCATGGGTCCTGTGACAATCACCATCCTCTCCCAGATCCTTTGTTCCCAGTCACAATCTAGTTAAATGCCCATTGACCACCTGAAGGAGTTCTATAAGCAGTGAGTCTCACTAAAGTTGGTCACCAAGAATGTATGTCCCTCATGCAATGAAACACCCCCATTGCATGTCCTTAATAGGTCCAAAAGCAAGGGTTCTCACTAATGTTTGTGATCAAAAATGTAAGGTCATCATGCTATTCAATACCCCCTCATTGTACAGTATGTCTTTAATATTTTTTTTTTATTTAGTTGTTTAACCAGGTATAGCACACTAAACTGAAAGCTTTTTTACAGGAGCGACCTGATATGCGACCGAATATGTATGTAAGCAGGGGTTCTTACTAAGGTTTATGGCCAGGACTGTGAGGTTTCCATGCAATCTAGATTAACACTTATTCCCGTGATGCCCTGGGCCCTGTTTACCCTGCCCAGGGCACCAGCTCTGGTGGGTACGCACCCCTATTGTCCCTTGTATAGTTTCCAAGGATCCTCCTTGTACAGGGGTTGATCTTGAAGTGAGAAATCCTTCACAGGGAAACATTCACATTTATTCCTGGATTCAGAATGTCTGCATCTTCAGACCCAACAAACACTTGAGACTGTCGTGTAGCACACATCAGACTTTACTTAAACTGTAAAAATGTTCGCTTTGAGGGGGAACACCACACAATCCCTACACCTTACTGGTGGTGCCACTACATATTTACGGGTCAATTATTCTCAGCTGTGGGCCAAAGGATTCCAGCCTTGGAGGTGGGGTTCTGCTCCTCTCAGGGTCTACGCTGTCTGATCACACTGACTCACAGATCCAGACAGAATCTGTCTATCGGTTTCAGGTTAAACTATGTCTATGCTCCTCCCACAGACATTAACAACTGCTAAACTGAATAAAGCAGTCAGACAGTATCGCACTAACTAGTAACCAACCACCTCTGCCTTCTATAAGTTGGGGTTGTTATACTAGTAACACCCCCACTGCATGCCTTTAATAGTTTTCAAACTGGTGGAGTCCCTAAAGTTTGTAACCAGGATTGCAGGAGTTCCCATGCTTTGACCATGGTGATCCCTGCCCTTTTCCCACATTGTTGCAATGAGTTTAACAACAATATATTAAGGCTTGCTACCCCTGTTGCATGGGACATAGGACATCATAATCTCACTAGAAAATGTCATTGCAAACATTTACAGTAGGTACAAGTTCTTGCAACGATATACTGGTCAGGTGTGTATGGCCTAGCCGGGAACCATGATGAATGCCTAAATCAAAAGCTCAGTGAGGATCCACATTACATCTATTCTATCCAACACTCAGACTGCAACAGTTTGCCCATCCTTACTGCATCTGTTATTGCCAGTGTTGGCACTCTCAAAACCTGCCTGGATCCAAACTTAAATGACCTTTAAATTGGCTAAGGAGGTCAGCAAGGGGAACAGGCCTGCAGATCTGCAGTGCAGACTGAATACCAGGGTGGGCATGATTGACCATGTCAGTGAGCTGCTGAGCTCCGGAGTAATGGCTTCATCCCCAGAGCTCTCAGCTTAACAATTACTGTACCAGTTAGAGGTAGAAATGAGGGCTGGGTTTGAAAACTTGAATGTCCAGCAGTTGCATATCCAACAGAGTGTCAGTACACCAGAGGGGCAGAACCTCAATGAGCTGGGCACATGACTGAATGACCTGGACAATAAAAAGTGGGACCTCACAGCATGACATTTTACAGCCTTAAAATCTGTTAAGGAGATGGCAGACATCATAGATGGCCATGAAAATAGAGAATAAATAAATAACATGCAGTTGATCTGCTTATCCAATGGTGTAGGAGGTGTCAATCTCCTGGCTTTCTTCTCCACCTGGCTCCCCAGTGCTTTGGGCCTTAATACAGAAATTGTACTTGAGGTTCTACAAGCCCACCAATCACATGGGCAGCACCCAGATCCATCGTAATGGCTCAGAAATTTCCTCATAAAACTCCTAAGATAGCCTGACTATCAGACTGTTCTGAAAACTGCCAGGCATAAGGGTCAGATCAAAGTTAATAATTAAATTGTAAATTTCTTCCCTGACTAAAGTAGGAAGCTTCAAGTCCAGCACAAGAGTTCAATGCTGTGAGAGACTCTACAAGAAAAAATGGCAATTTGATCATGTGTACCTTTCCATTTCTGATTGCTTGCCACCAGGGTCTACCATCTAAAACATTTACAAACCCAGAGCTTGTGGCTGCTTACCTGGATGCTGAGGTTGTCACCAGGGAGGGACACTCTGGAACATGCAGAAAAAGATCCAAAGCTTAAGAGACCTATTTACCCTACCACCATTTGGAAGAAGGTGTGGGGGCTAATATCTTGTGGAGGAATTTCTTTTATATATATATATATATATATCTTTCTTTTATGCATACATATAGAGTGGATTCATGCATACATATAAAGTAAAGTGTGTTACAACATATATATATATTATGATTATAATGTAGAAGCTGCTAGTGTAGTTGAATATAGCCAGGTCTGAGTAGAAGCTAAGGGTCATTATAAGTTTGTAAGAATTGCAAGGCAAGCAGAAGGCAATAGCTCATGCTGGCTGAAACCAGTTACTTACAGTTGTGAAAAATAGCAGTTTAGATAAAGCTGAGCAGAACTGGTGGTACCAGCCTGAATAGCAAGCTTGGGCAGGCTTGGACGAAATAAAGATAAGAACATGTAGATGCAATGAAACCAAGTTGCACGGTACCATGGAGTGAGTGAAACTCATTGTTTCTATTAGGTCAGCTTGACCCAGGTGTGTGTATTAAGCAGTGATGAAATAAGCCAGTGGAAAAGTACCTAATGCATATGAAACTGTTTTTCTGTTACATTGCTAGAAACTATGATTGATTTATACTGAAATGTTAGTGTGTTTCCAAGATAAGAAGTGCTATAAAATACTGTGTAAAACTTAGTTCGGGGAGCTCTCGCATTTAGCTGAGGCTCCCACATATATGTGTGCAGACAATAAACTGAGTTTATTGGAATAACCATTGAGTGTGGTTATTGAGTACATAGAATTTAAGGTAAAGTATATACAGTAAAGAGAATCTGCGACCACAGTTTTTTGGCGTAGTCGGCAGGATGGCTTCACTTCTCCGTGTCGCACTGTGATCGGACTGCCAAGTTCCGGCCTCAGGGGAGGGTGGCCCCGGAGGTTTAAGTCCCACCACATGTGTGGCACCTTGGGAGCGGTGACAGTCATCATTTACTGTTTTTAGGTGCTGGGTGGGTACCAAGAGTGCTAGGTGCACTGCCAGGGACGCCTGCAAAGAGAAAATACAGGAGTGTTGGGTGGGCACTCTGAGTTTGGTTAAGGCACCTATAAGGGACTAATATGGGAAATCAGGGGCAAAGCAGGGAGGGGGTAGAAACCGGACCAGCGAAATGTATGCTGGATAAGTATGGTGGGGACTCGGTCTGTCAGATAGGGGATTGGAATAGGTGGACCAAGGGCGTCTTCCCCCAGGCAGGGACACTCAGTATAGATGTCCTCAGGGAGACTCGTATTAGGCTTAGTGAGTGGGAAAAAACCCACAAAAAGGAGAGACGGTGAAATGGTATGTGTTTAGAATGTGGGAAAGAGAAGCGGAGCACAGATTTGAGAGCCAACAGAGAGGATTAATGTTAAAGGAAGGGGAAAAAGAGGTAGGCATGTCAAGGAGGCAATATAGGCATCACGATACCCCTCCGCCGTGTCGGCCACCGCCGACGGCTCCACCGATGCCTGGAGGTGCACAGGCAGCAGATCAGCAAGAGTTAGCGCAACCCGACAGCTCGGGGTCAGGAGCAGTACTTGCAAGTACCCTCCTCCC
Organism: Neoceratodus forsteri; assembly: GCA_016271365.2. Classification (NCBI taxonomy): domain Eukaryota; kingdom Metazoa; phylum Chordata; order Ceratodontiformes; family Ceratodontidae; genus Neoceratodus; species Neoceratodus forsteri. The sequence goes on from JADMNL010000028.1 coordinate 262,961,596, forward strand.
ACGGTCTGCAATGGACGGAGGGAGGAGGACGGAGCAGGAGCCCACCTCCTCGGGGTTGCAGGAGGAGAGAGGGAGTGAGGATGAGGAGGGAACGTGGAAACGCTGTCTCATCGCAAGGGGGCTGAAGGGGGAAAGGACAAAATGCAGACGCGCTCGGCGTCGCAGAAGGATAAAAAAGATATGCCCACCCGGTCCGGTATGGACGGGACTGTGCATACGGCACAGCAGTTCCCTTTGGTTCGATATCCCAACCCAAATCCCGGGACGGATGGACCACAGCTCATTGAAGTAGAACGACCCTGGCATCCCGATGAGCTCAAGGATGCTTTAAAGGAAATACCGAAACCCCATGAAAATATAGAGGAGTACATAACAGAGTTGGGAAACCTAATTAAAACATATGAACTCTCGCCCAAGGAAGCAGAGGAGTCCCTAAGACGCACTTTGAAGGGACGCTGGGGGGAAGTTAAGGCGTCATGGAATGCTAATGTTGACAGAGATCACCTTGACGCTGCCTTGGACACAATCTGGGGAAAATTACGAGAAATATATGTCGCAAAGGTGGATTGGGAACGAATACGAAATGCCAGGCAGACAGAGGGCGAGACTGTAAGAGACTACCGGGAGAGACTGGAGGAGGTTTTCCGGCACTACTCTGGTATCAAACCAGACAACCCAGCTTATGACAGCCAGCTAGCCATGGCATTTTGTGCTGGGTTATTAGAGACTATTCAGACGGGAGTAAAGACAGTTTGTGCTAGCTGGGAAACACAATCGTTGAAGGAGGTCTTTAGGTATGCGGAGCATGTTGAGAGACAGGCAAAGGGGGTGGAAAAGGCAGAAAAGAAAAAGCTAGAACAAGCGCAGCTAATGTACTATTCAAGAGATGGAGGACAAGGTAATACGGGAGGGGGTAGCCGAGGTCGAGGCAAAGGCAGAGGACCCCCGAGGACTAACTATGCCCAAAATGCTGGACCAGGGTACTATCAGCCCCAACAGATGCAAGGAGGACCCAACATGAGGCAAGGAGGTAGGGGTATGGGGCAAGACAATAAAGACATTATTTGCTTCGCATGTCAAGAGAAGGGCCACATTGCTCGAAAGTGCCCCAGAGTACAGCAGCCGCAGTGGCAGCAGCAGCGCCAAACCAGGAGGACGGTACCCCTCACCTCCACCACCACCACTACAGACACAACAATGGTCAGAGCCAATGGGGCCAACAAGGGAACCAAGGGGCCAGTATAGATCCCACCAGCAAAACTCACAGTACTGGTCCGACACAGGAAACATGGGTAACAGCAGCTGATGGTTACAGGAGCACCCGTTGATGGTTCGAGTCTCTGCCACTCCGGCAGGGAGTCCCTTGATGGAATTGATGGTGATGGATACTTTATTGACTTTTCTTATAGACACTGGAGCGTCTGTTTCGGTCATACAACAACAAGAACTATTGCCCCCTTTGTCGGGAAAATTGGTAACAACAATTGGAGCTTCAGGAGTACCCTCAGAAGGAGCAGATGACGCTGTCTTACCTAAAGTGTGAAATACTTTGTTAAAACATTCCTTTTTAGCAGTTCTCCCTGCCGGTAAATTTGATGGGACGGGATCTCCTGGCAAAGGTACGTGCCCAAATTAAGTGAATCTTAGGGAATAATTGTTGAAGCACCACCGTAGGAATCTATGTTTGTAATGAGGGGAGGGGATTGGCTGTACAGTTGGGAAATTGTAAATTCAGATGAGCAGTACTGGTTGGAAAAGTGGGCAGAAAAAGTAACAAAGGGCAACATGCAGTTTAGGGTTAATCTGCATTGTACGGCATACTATGCTGTGGGGGCTAGGGATTATGAATACGAATGTGGGGATTGGGGGCGGCAACAGATTGAACAATGGTTGTGGGTGCATAATCTGTATGTGGGTAGAGATAGGGTGGGGGTCTCAGTATTACTCACTGAGGAGCAAAAAAGGTGTTTAAAGTTCCTGATTCATATCCACATATTTCTTGGCAAAGAAAACCGCAGCTACAGTGGAAAGTATTTGGGCCCCTGGATGGCAAGCATGGTGCAGCTAAAAGATTGGGTGGATGTGGAAGGAGGCAGAGATCAGCAGAGGGCAATGTAAAGAATTAGTTTAAGAAAGTGGGTGGAAGTATGTGTATCAGAAAGGCAGGTGAATGTGAAAAGATGGTGGAGAAGGAGAAAAGCAAGACCCTGAGCCTGGGTGGATTAGTCAAATACCAGAAGTTCTGTGGGCTACATCTAAGTATGATGGGACTAATGAAAGGAGCACAGCCACTAGTTGTGATGCCCAAAAGCTCATACAGACCGAGTCGACACCAGTACCCGTTGGGGAGGGAAGCAGAAGAAGGGATTGCACCGGTGCATGCTGCGTTAGTACAAAAGGGGGTTATTGTTCCATGTCCAGATGCTGTAGTTAATACACCAATATTGCCAGTAAGAAAGGGAAGTGGGGATTATCGCTTTGTGCAAGATTTGAGGGCAGTGAATGAGGCAGTACATGTCAGAACTCCAGTGGTACCAAATCCAGCTACTATTCTGTCAGAGATCCCACATACTGCCACGCACTTTTCAGTCATAGACTTAGCAAACGCTTTTTAGCATACCAGTGGATCCGAGCACGAGAATGGTTTGCATTTACGATAAGGGTCAAAATGGACTTGGACTCAGATGCCACAAGGTTATTGGAGTCACCTGCTGTGTTTTCTGCTCAGATGCGTGAGAACTTGCAGGGTTTTGTCGCCCCACAGGGCAGCGCCCTAATTCAGTACGTAGATGATTTACTCCTTGCCAGCCCTTCCAGGGAGGCGAGTGAAGAGGACACTAGAGCTCTGTTGATTTTTCTAGCTCAAAATGGACATAAAGTCTCAAAGAGTAAGCTGCAACTGTGTGCTACCATGGTACATTACTTAGGTCACATACCTCTGCAGAGGGAAGGCAGTTAGATCCCAAACGATTCAAGCAATCACTGAATGGCCCCGCCCTGTAACCAAGCAGCAAATGATGTCATTCCTAGGAATGGCAGGTTACTGCTCGTGCCTGGATAATGGACTATGCTTACATCATCCAGCCATTACACGACGTAATCTACGGCACAAAATGAAAATGACAGATGAGGTGCAGTGGTCCCCGGGTTAGAAACGCTATTCGCCAAAGTAAAAGAAGTACTGGCCAGCACTCATGTTTGGGACTCCCAAATTATGAGAAAGCTTTAACCTGTTTGTAAATGGTCAAGGGGTTACATGTCGGCAGTTTGACACAAGATCATGGGGAAGCCAGAGGCCAATTGCTTATTATTCAAAACGGTTGGATTCAGTAGTGGCAGGTATGGTCTCCTGTTTGCCAGTCCTGCATGCGGCAGCCACTGAGGCAGTATTGTCTTGTGTGGATCTGGTGGGATTTTGCCCCCTTACTGTGCATGTACCCCACACAGTGCAAGCTATATTGTTACAAGCTCGCACAGCTCATCTGACCCCGGTGAGAGTTTTGCAGTACCAGAATGTATTGCTTACAATGTCAAACATTACTCTCAAGCGGTGCACCACCTTGAATCCGGCAACCTTGTTGCCCTCCCCCGACGATGGTGAACAACATGACTGTGGACAGGTAATTAACTGTGACAGTAAACCTAGACCAGATATAACAGATGTAGCCCTGACAAATGCAGAAGTTGAATATTTTGTGGATGGCTCAGCTTTTAAAGACCTAAGGGGGGTGACTAAAGTTGGTTATGCAGTATGTACTGTGTCTGAGGTAATAGAGAGCAGTTCATTGCCATCCAGTTTCTCTGCCCAGGCTGCAGAGTTGGTAGCCCTGACGAGGGCTTGCACGCTTGCACAGGACAGAACAGTAAATGTGTATACAGACAGTCGGTATGCCTTTGGTGTGGCACATGACTTTGGGACATTATGGAAGCATAGAGGGTTTCTTACGGCTACGGGTAAGCCTATTACGCATGCGAAATTGGTAAAAGATTTACTGTTTGCTATTCAGCTACCTAGAGCATTGGCAATTGTGAAATGTGCAGCACACACGTCTAACAAAGATTATGTCTCCGCAGGTAACGCTGTAGCGGATGCCGCAGCAAAGGCGGCGGCTCAGTCAATGGGTGCTTCAGTCTACCAGTTAACTGTTGTAAATAGTGAAACTTGTAACTTGTTTTCTCCACAGGACTTAGTGGCGCTCCAGCGTAATAGTACAGAGGCAGAAAAGCTATTGAAACAGCAGTGTGTATTTGATTCGGATTTAAAGTGTGGGTGTCTGGGGATGGAGACCATGCTTACGGGATCGGTATTTCCGTATTTGGCAAAATTGGCTCATGGAGCCGATCATGTTTCAAAGACGGGCATGGTAGATTTTGCAAATAAGTATTGATATGTTGTTGGATTTACTAGCTATGCTGAAGTGTTTTGTAATAAGTGTGTGATTTGCATGCAGTACAATGTGGCCAGAGGACAGCATCTAACCCCCTCTGCCCACCCGATTCCTGCTGGTCTATTTGAGCATGTTATGATGGACTTTATAGAGCTTACGCCGTGCCAAGGCTATAAATATTGCTTAGTTATTATAGATATGTTTTCAAAGTGGGTAGAGGCATTCGCTCACAGGGCGACCGTACGCTGTGGTAAAAGCCTTAATTTGAGAAATTATCCTCGCTGGGGATTGCCGCCACTTGTCATGCGATAATGGATCTCATTTTGCAAACAAAGTGATAAAATCATTGTGTGAGGCCTTGCAGGTGGACCTCCGAATGCACTGCGCTACCATCCCCAATCGGTGGGGCAGTGAGACAGCAAATCAGACTCTAAAACTAAAATTACAAAATCATGGTGGAGACCAGTCTGACTTGGGTGACTGCTTTGCCTCTCTCCCTCATGGCTATGAGGGGCGGGTGGGCATCTTGGTCTCTCCCCACATGAAATTTTACTAGGACGGCCATTGCGAATGCCAAATGCCCCTTACCCACAAAGTCGGATCACCCTGCATGGAGTAGATGAGGAAATGCTTACTTATTGTTTATCCCTTAATAGTGTCTTGAGGTCTTTCTATCCTAGGGTCAAGGCAGCCTTGCCAGTGCCTACTGAGACACCCCTGCATCAGATTCAGCCTGGCAATTTTGTTCTGGTGAAGGACTTCCGAAGAAAAAGATGGAGTTCCCCAAGGTGGCGTGGGTTCGCCAGGTCCTGTTGACAACGGCAACAGCAGTAAAGGTTGCAGAAAGGGAGACATGGATCCACGCATCACATTGCCGGCTAGTGAGAGCAGACCTGTCCGAGACCGTACAAACCGAAAGGGATTAATGCTTGGAGGACTTACTGTTCTTGCAACCATTGTATTGGTGGGATTCTTGCAACAGACTTTACGCACTCCTTTAATGAGAAGCATCAAGAGTGCAGAGCCCCTGCATTATGCAAATACCTGGTGGACTTTAATGAAGTTGCATGCAGAAAATATTAATTTGTCTGATTGTTATGTGTGTGCCCCTCCCCCTGCTTCAGCAAAGGTTGGGCTCCATCTATACCCAGAACCCCTCCCTCAAAATGATACTACATTGCTCTACCAGACTTTGGCATTGGTTTCTTGGTACGTGCCGAGAGCCAGTACCTATAAAAAATTGGGTCCTTGGGTAGAGCGTGTCCTTAGTAATGTGACTGTGTTGGCAGGAAGGCCCTTCATCACGTGGTATACGCCAGCGCACCCCAACACAACTGGTGAGCTCTTGCACATATGGCCCCGGGTTCCGAGGTCCCAGCCAGTGACTTGTCTCTGTAGCAGTAAGGTGAGGGTTCAGGAATTGGGCTCATCCAATTGTACTACTACTGTTGCTATAACTGATCTACAACTTTGGGTGGTCCACGGTGTCGTCGTTCCCTTTGGGACTTTAACTGGTTTATACTGGGTATGTGGAAGTAAGGCGTATACATTCCTGCCCTCACAGTGGGCTGGATGCTGTTATTTGGCTACATTGCACCCAGTAGTGCGGACTTTCCGTATAATTAACCCAAATAACCACACTATCAGAGTTAAACGAAACCTAGGTAGACCTGTTCCACCTGAATCTATTTGTATACCCTGGTATGAGAAATTTGGAGCTGGAGTGTTTCTTGGGGGGGTAGTGCAGGCAATGCACTACATAGATCAGTTAAGTTATGAAATTGAAACTCTTATAAACAGTACTAAAACAGAATTGCCTTTAGTAAATGCTGAAACACGAGCCACCAGATTAATGGCCTTGCAAATAGGGCAGCCCTGGACTACCTTCTAGCTGCCCAGGGTGGGGTATGCGCTGTCATTGGCGAAGAATGTTGCACATATATTCCTGATAATTCAGAGGCCCTAGATCAGGTCCTGCAAGGGGTGCAGCAGTTGCAGGATTGAGTTTTGAGTGAGCATGCACCAGTGGAAAAAGGCTGGGACCCCTGGTCCTGGTTTTCTAGCATCTTTGGTGATTGGGGAGCCACCGTGTTGCATTGGATTGCGGTGGCTCTCCTTATTCTACTGGCCATTTGGCTTGTGGTCACTATTGTGAAAGCGTGTATTTTTCGCTTGTGTTCTTTGAGTACTCCCATCTCTGCCCAAATGCCCCTGCTTGATTATCAAAGGAATCTTTTCCCAGAAGAACCCCCATTCCCTTTTGCACACATAGATGACCTTACTAAGATTTAGTTGAGGCAGAGCCTCAAAAGGGGGGAGTGTGGAGGAATTTCTTTTATATATATATATATATATATATATTCTTTCTTTTATGCATACATATAGAGTGGATTCATGCATACATATAAAGTAAAGTGTGTTACAACATATATATATATATGATTATAATGTAGAAGCTGCTAGTGTAGTTGAATATAGCCAGGTCTGAGTAGAAGCTAAGGGTCATTATAAGTTTGTAAGAATTGCAAGGCAAGCAGAAGGCAATAGCTCATGCTGAGCTGAAATCAGTTACTTAAAGTTGTGAAAAATAGCAGTTTAGATAAAGCTGAGCAGAACTGGTGGTACCAGCCTGAATAGCAAGCTTGGGCAGGTTGGACCTAAATAAAGATAAGAACATGTAGATGCAATGAAACCAAGCTGTACGGTACCATGGAGTGAGTGAAACTCATTGTTTCTATTAGGTCAGCTTGACCCAGGTGTATGTATTAAGCAGTGATGAAATAAGCCAGTGGAAAAGTACCTAATGCATATGAAACTGTTTTTCTGTTACATTGCTAGAAACTATGATTGATTTATACTGAAATGTTAGTGTGTTTCCAAGATAAGAAGTGCTATAAAATACTGTGTAAAACTTAGTTCGGGGAGCTCTCGCATTTAGCTGAGGCTCCCACATATATGTGTGTGCAGACAATAAACTGAGTTTATTGGAATAACCATTGAGTGTGGTTATTGAGTACATAGAATTTAAGGTAAAGTATATACAGTAAAGAGAATCTGCGACCAGAATCTCCATGGGCACAGTTGTGATATTGAGGCAGCAGGCACAGCCTGAATATCTTGCATGACTCTAAACTGATGGAGTTTGAACACTGGCCTGGTGAGCCCCTGTACCTATACAGAGCCTGGTTGCATCAATAAGGGCCTCCATGGCAGGAATGGGAGCACAGGCCTGCTTGCAGCCTGCCGAGCAACCTGGCATGGTTGACACTTCCTTTGCACGCAGGATACTGGTGCCCTTACTAGTCCCCTACCCAGTGCCTGGCCATAGGACTGGAACTGTTACAGCCTACCACAGACTCTTTCATTGACTTGTTCTCAGTTCATTTTGTGGTTTGTGCATTATGATTCACCTGTTATGAACTGGCCTGGACAAAGCTGTTGGAACTTCTAATTATTATCCTACATACTTGGGAGTATTGTATCCATTATCTAAGTTCCTGAGTTTCATTACAGCTTTTAGGTCCTGAGTTGTTCTACCCAAAGGGGCTAGATCCTTCTACTCTGACCTGCTATGTAAGCCTAACTTGTCTGAGCAATTACACACAATTATTGAAATACATTTCTGTAATGGCATTGTGGAGGGGCCGGGGCCAACAGGGTGGAGCCTGCTTTGAGGGCATGAGGTCTGCACCTGATCCAGCCAGCTAGACAGGCCTACAAATCCAAAATTAGCCACTCAGCCCATGCAGTATCACACACATTAAATTGCTTTTTTCATTGGGGTGCTACTGGTAATGGCATATAGTCAACACAAAAAAAAGATCCAGCACACACTCTATCCCCACCTCCAAGTTGACAAATCATAAATGTGCTTTCTGTCTCAAATGTCTACTTACTTATTTTATCCCAAATGGGGAGTGGGGGTCTCTTGGTCATTCGAATGAGAGCTCTGGTCTAAAATTAAACTCAGCCACTTGTCAGCAAGATGGACCTCCCATCAGCTGAGGCCCTATTCTAAAATGCTGACTGCCATGGTTGGTTGCCTTTTAAAGGATGCCTAAACAACATTTTGACAACAAACTACTCAAAAATCTGACTTCATAGGGGACTAAAGGAAAGGCTGCTGCATACATTAATGCTAAAACTACATTTATATAATTTATCTAAATGTGGTTCCAAAGCATTTGAAAAATGTAAAATCAGCCTTCCAATTAAAAAAAAACTGCCTTACCTGCTTCCTAAAATGGCTGCCAAATGTGTTAAGTAATGACATCATTGGAGCCAGAGTCAGAGAACTATATGGTTCTCTATAGTGCTAACTAGTTCTTTTTTCCATTTGTTTCGAATTGCTTCATCAAAATGGTCAAAACTATGTGCATTATTTTGATCAATACACATGTTAGGCTATGGTTCTGTCCATTTTGTTTACTTTAACATGATGAAACTGTGTTTTAATTCGACCAACTTTCTCTTTGGCAAACCATAGTACAATACAAATCTTAAATAACCTGGTAGTCTAGTAGTTATGGCAGATCCAGGATGTTTCAATGGGGGGTGCTGGGGTGGTGTGCATACTTGATCTGCACTTTTTAGCATTTTTATTAAACCTTTATACAGTATTGTTTGCTATTATTCTTTTTATGTTGGTGCGCTTACGCAACCAACATGGTGGGACAGTGCAGCTTTGGAGGCGGGGTCACTGTTGGGTGAATGCAGGGCATGCACCGGTAGGTGCATCCCTCATTCCCCAATCAGCCTGCATGCCGGCGCCACACCAAGCATACATAATGTGGTGAGCACATTTAAGAAAAGGTCCATTGCAATCCGAGCAAAGCTCAGCATACGCAGCGGACCCTTCCTACTTGTTCGCCGACATTATGAACATGGTTGGCGAGCGGGAAGCCGCCCAACTACTGCTGACTTTGGGGGTGCCCAATCCCCCTGTTGATTAACCCCCTGCTCACTTTCTTTGTGTGCCGATGGGGGAACCCACTCCCCATTGGCATAAATCCCCCCAATTGTTGAATGCCGAGGGGGTGCCCAACCCCTCTCAGCTCGTCCTTCCACACTTTCTTTGTGTGCCAACGGGGGTGCCCAATCCCCATCAGCATTACTTCCTCACCCCCCCTGTGTTGTGTGCCGACGAGGATGCCCAATCCCCCATCGGCTATAGACCCCCCCAAACAGTTAGGTGGCATGCTGGGATCCCACCCCAGTGTGCCAAATCCCCTGCAAAACAAAAACTGTCCAGCAATGTTTTTTTTCCCCTGTAAAATGAAAATGGTCCCTCATAGTCTTGATGCCGCCTCCACCCACCCACATCCACCTTCTGTGCATCCTGCCTCTCCTCACCCTCCCTCACCCCATACTTACCTGCGGAGTCTGGCGCGATGATCTTCAGTGGACTGAGAACACATCTGCACTCTTCAAAGCCGACTGCAAACTGAAGCAATGCCGGTAAGCTGCATAATGGAATGAATAGGGTTTTTTCAACTTTAATGCATATCTCGGGCGTTTTTGTGAATTTTGGCCCCAAATTTTCAACATGGCGTTTTTGGGACCCCTTCTCATGAATTCTTGCACAGTCATGTTGTTATTCAGTCCCAAAAGATGATTTCGCAGTCACTGAGCAGAATCACCTTTTGGGACTGAGTAACAAAATGACAGTGCCACTTTTCATGACAGGGGCTCTCAAAAAGCCTATGTTGCAAGTTTGGTGGGAAAAATCCAAAATATTACTGTTTTACGAGCATGCGTAGCAACTGCGCAACGCATGCTCATAAGTTAGTGCATTCACACTATTTTCATGCCAGATTCTCAACATTGGCATTTTACCACACCTTCTTGTGAACCATATAGCTGTCATTTTTCACATCTAGGCCGAAATGTGTTTTCCCACTTCCGGCGCAGAATAGTACGGTTGCTGTGTGAAATCAGTGTTCGGAACACGTTACAAAAATGACAGTGACACTGTTCATGAGCAGAGGTCCTAAAATGCTTGTGTTGAAAATTTGATGACAATACTCAATAAAATGACTGTGTTACCAGCGTGCGTTGCGCAGTTTCATGCATGCTCGTAAGTTCACAAACTTATAATATTTTCACTCCACATTTTCAACAGTGCCATTGTTCTACACCTCCTAATGAATGTTACAGCTATCATTTTTCACATCCTGACCAAAATCTGTTTTCACAGTTCCAGCACACAATAGCTGCTGTGGAAAGCCTGTGTTTGAGACACATTATGAAAATGGCAGTGACACTGTTCATTAGCAGATGTCCTTAAATGCCTGTGTTGAATATTTAGGGACAAAAGTTAATAAAATGAGTGTTTTATGAGCACGCATTGCGCAGTTTGCACGCACGCTCGTGACTTTGTGAATTTGTAATACTTTCACTCCAACTGTTCATCATTGGCATTTTTCCATACCTCCTTATGATCAGTACAGCTGGCTGAAATGTGTTTTTGCACGTCTGGTGCAGAATTGCATGGTCACTGTGTGAAATCACTTTTTGGGACACTTTGAGGAAATGACGGTGACACTATTCATCAGCAGAGATCCTAAAATGCTTATGTTGAAAATTTGGTAGCTAAAGTCCAGACAATGACTGTGTAGCAAGCGTGCATTGTGCAGTTTCCACGCACCCTTGTAACTTCATCAATCTGCAATATTTTCATGCCACATTTTCACCATTGGCATTTGTGCACACCTCATTATCAACAGTCCAGCTGCAATTTTCCATAGCCTGCCCAAAATGTGTTTCCGCAGCTCTGCCACACAGTGGCATATTCGCTGTGCAAAATCACCTTTTGGGACACATTAACAAACTCACAGTGCTATGCCTCTCCACCTCCGCCACTGCCAATGCCAGCACGACAACACTCGGCATTGACACATGCTTGTTTAGTATGTTTTTGACACAGCCTTCAAATGTAATCTATAGTTTTGAATGTAAACATTTGTACAATCAATAAATCAGACTTCTTCAACAAAGTGAAATGCAGAAGTAGCAAGCAAGTTACAATGGGGAAGGGTGTAGCCAGACCCTTCACCACCACGTAGATCTGTCACTTGTTTGTAGCAAAGTTCTTATGTAGTCCAATGCCAGAGTTTCTTGGAAATCAAAAATATGCTTGTCTTCTTTTTCTGTGGGAAATAATAATAAGAAGAAGAATCAGCATTTATGTAGTGCTCTTCATACACATTGGGCTGGATATTCAAAAGGGTTTGGCCACGCGCAATAGGGTTGCACCTGCGCAAGTCCGAAATTGCGCCATTCTGCCATATTCAGCAGGAGGCAATTGCACCCTCCAAGGCAAGCTGAGCAACAGCACAATGCAAATGAATGCATGCTGAACTGGAGGGGGAGGAACCATGCATAAACTGCACAGCCCGATATTCAGCAGGCTGTGCAGTTGTGCAGGTGCAACCCCCAACCTGTGCCTGCACAACTTTGAGCCAAACAAAAAGGAGCAAGTTGAGGGCCACCCACAGGTGAGCTGCCACATTGCAGGGTGCAACACAGCAGCTGCTACCTGTGGCTGGCCCTCAACCTACTCCCTGTGCCCCCCCTGCAGCCTGATCATGGGCAAAAGTGTAAAAATTCCCCCCATCCCACCAACTGGTCCAATCGCGGGCAAAAGCTTTAATAACCTCTCCACTAGCCCAATCATGGGCATAAGCTTTAATAACCCTCCAACAGCCCAATCGTGGGCAGCACAGAGTCCAACCCCCAGGACATATCCCTGGTGGTCCAGTGGACGCTAAGCCCGATCGCGGGCTGCAAAATGTGTTGAACCCCCAAGACCATATCCCTGGTGATCTAGTGTCCCCCCACCCCACCCACCAATGAAGCCCCACCACCCGATCCCCGGCAGCGGCGGGTGGCGGCATCCCACCTGCCTGCCACCCGTCACCCACCGACTGACTGCCGGTAGGGCTGCATGCCCATTGGTGCAGAGCAAGAGCCAATGGGCATGCAGCCCATACCGTACAAGGCAGTCCAGATATGTGAATGAATGACTTCATTCAGTGCACACTCAATAGCGCAACTCCTTTGAATATCGCCTCGGCCACACCCCAGAGCAACTATTTTGTGCAACGCAAGGGCTTGAGCCACAAAATAGCGCAGTTTGAATATCCAGCTCATTGTATGTCAAGGTGCTTAACAAGCAATGTTAGACTGGTAGTGAAGTGACTGAATGTGTAGTGACAGCCAATTCACACATTAATACCCACACACAGCCTTGGACAATTGCATGAACTGGTTTTATGGGATGGGAGGGGGAATGTTGGCCAAGACAATGGGGTCAGGTAGTGACCATGGTGCTGGCAGCCCCACTTCTTATATCTCACAGTGATCTGCTTATATTTCTCCCCTTCTGTCTTCCCCCTTCCATGAATATAGCAGTACCTTGCAGGAGTGGCCTTCTCAGTCCCCCTCTTGTAATCATTTTTCATGTCTCCTCCCCACACTAAAAACTGGAGTGCTCATCACCCTTCTGCATCATGAATGCAGGTAGTACAGTCCCCGGGTTTTTTTATATATCAAAAATAAACAAATCTTTCCAGTAAGTCAGGCTGATAGCAAGACAGCACATGGGGAAAGATGGGCTTTCCTATCCTTAAAAGATCTAAGCTACCTTTTTTTTTCATTAAGTATACTTTATTCTAGCCAGAATTCACACAGCATTATACAACATGAGAAACAGTGGAACAGTGATAAAAGTACAAAAAACACAGAATGGAAGATTTTGCTGGCTACATTAACATGATATGACAAAACAAAATGAAACAAACAAACAAAAGAAAACTCCCCCCTCCCTCCCTTCCACTCTTCCACCCCTGCCACTGGAGGTAATTAAGAAAGGGATGTAACCAAGGGAAATACACAGAAAAGTATGTAATGACCAGGTGAAATAATTGAGTGGGGATCATATAGTGTCAACCTGTTAAGATTACAAAGGGTGTCGCACATCTAGTGGACTGTCAAAAGAGTGTAAAGTGGTTGCCAGATGTGAGTGAATTTTGTTATTCTGTTAGTTGTACTTGCTATAATACATTCAGCCTGTAATGTGAACATTATTTTTTTGTACCATTCTATATAATTAGAGGTGATCTGGTCTAACCAGTGCCAGAGGATTTCTTTTTTGCACATGCTGAAATCAAAGCTACATGTGGCCATTGGTTGCCAATCAAGTTGTCTGTGTAGTCTCCCGCAATACATATATCAGGGATAAATTTCTGGGACAGGCCCAGCAATAGGTCGAGTCAATTTTGAATTGCTGTCCAGAATGGGGTTACCAGTTCACATGACCATAAAGTATGTGGTAGGGTCGGTCCCAGGCTCTTTACCACACTTAGTACATAGATCGGAGGGAAGGTGACCCATTTTATGCAATCTAGATGAAGTATAGTAAAGATTATGGGTAATCTGGAATTGCATAAAGTGACAACAGTCCCATTTTATTGTTGCATCTAAATACTTCCAGATCGTAGCCCAGTTCCTGTGAGGAGAAGATAGCAGCGTCTGGTCCCACCAATAATATCTTGACCCCTCTTGAGAGGGAAAGAGAGAATCTAAAAACTGATAGGAATAAGAAATCAGGTGAGTGTTAGGGACTGAGTTAAGGTAAGGAAGGATCGAGGTATAGAAAGATTTATCCCATGGACCGGCACCAAAATGTTTTAACAACATATGGGACATTTGGGAAAAAACGCAAGACCAAAGTAGGTGGCCAACCATAAAGAGAGCTAGATTCTTGAAAAGTCATCAACTTCTGATGGGATACAAGATCTTTAACTGTGTCGACCCCCATATCAGGCCAAACACTCTTTAGTGACAGAATCTTACCAGAAATCAGGAAATTAGGGTTACCAAATAGTGGTTAGGAGATGTCTTGAGGGGAGCAGATCTTAAGTAGAGAACAGAGTTGAGACTGAATTTGAAGGGAATCTCCCAGAGGCATATCCTACAGTTCTCTGGGTAGTCTTTTCTTGAGGAGGTAGGGGAGTGACCTGACAGCCATTCCATGTTCAGAACACAATGAATACTCAATCTCTGCCCATACTGGGATGCACAAACCAGTGGAGTGATCACAAGGGTGTTTCAGCCAATGAAGAGATCTTGTTAAGTGTATCGCTAGGTAGTACAGGTAAAAGTTGGGGGCTTGCAGACCTCATATTCTTTATAGTGCATTAATTTAACATAAGCCCATCTGACTTTCTTACCATGCCAAAGAAAGGAAGTCAGAATCTTATGAATTTGGGAGAACCAGAATTGGGCAGGGATCCACTGAACAACTGAAGGTGGTATAGAAGACGTGATAATACATTCAGTTTGATGATACTTAATCTGCCCCACAAAGATAGGGGTAGAAGGGTTCAGTGGCTTAAATCTAATATGAGGAAAGTTACTGTGGCATCAGGATTGGCCTGCTTAATCTTATGAGGGAATATATTAAGGTAGATTCCCAAATATTTCAGGTTATCTTTTTTCCATTTTAGTCTGAGATGTTGCACATCAGCTTTGAGTGTATGTTTATTGAGGGGCATCAGTTTGGTTTTATTGAGGTTTAATTTGTAGTTAGAGATAGAGCCAAATTTGGAGATGATTCATAGAGCTGCGGGTAAAGATGTAGTTGGAGAAGAGATGTGTAACAGTATGTCATCTTCATATACAGACAGTTTGTACTTCAATGCACCAATCAGGATGCCTGAGATTTGAGGGGAGGAATTGAGCTTTTGCATTAAGGGTTTTATGAATAGGTGAAATAAATATGGGGAAGGAGGGTATCCCTGCCTAGTGCCCTGGTGCAGAGAGAATGATGAAGATAATAGTTCATTACATAGTACTCTTGTCGATGAGGAAGAGTACAGAACCTTGATACAGCGAATAAACTCTGACGGAATGTGAAATTTACGGAGAGTTGAAAACAGATAGTCCCAAGAGACCCTATCAAAGGTTTTCTCAGCATCCAAAGAAACCATTGCAGCAGCAATGGAGGAGTCTCTGGATGCAGAGAAAAGATAAGTGAGTTTCCTGCAGTGGTCGGCAGAGAGTTGGCCTTTGGCAAACCCTACCTGTTCTCTACTAATCAGTGACTTCCATACCAGGCATAGCCTGCTAGTCAAGATTTTGACCAGCATTTTAAAGTCCACATTTATGAGTGATATTGGCCTATAGTTAGCAAAAAAGAGAGGATCCCTGTCTGGCCTGGGGAGTACTACTATGGTGGCTGTAGTCAGGGAAGGGTCAGAAACTCCCTCCCTAGAAATGTACTGGAAGGTAATCAGGAGAATAGGGCCATGTTGGTCTTTAAATGCTTTATAAAAATTAGAGGTGTTTCCATCTGGACCCAGCAAATTGTCCAGGGAGAGAGCATCTATGGTAGT
Source organism: Neoceratodus forsteri (assembly GCA_016271365.2). Classification (NCBI taxonomy): domain Eukaryota; kingdom Metazoa; phylum Chordata; order Ceratodontiformes; family Ceratodontidae; genus Neoceratodus; species Neoceratodus forsteri. Next base: position 262,977,380 of record JADMNL010000028.1, read on the forward strand.
GTATATTTCTTGAAGGATCAAGGGGGCTTTTAAAATGGCGACTTGAGGTTCTGTGAGATGTGGGAGGGTGACATCCTGAAGGAAGGGGTCAAACTGCAAAGGAGAGAAGGGGGTAGAGGGGGTATATAATTGCTGACAGAAATGTTTAAAAGTGTGTACTATGTCCTGAGGTTAGGTGAGGAGTTGGCCAGAATCTGAGTAAATGGAGGAGACAATTCTGTCCATTTCTTGGGAGCGTATATAGAGAGAGCAAGTAGTCTCCCATCTCTTTCCCCTTAATTAAAGTATGTCACTTTAGAGTGTAATTTGAGAAGTTCTGCTCTTTCCCCTAGTAGCCTGTTATATTGAGATCTACGGGATTCTAATTGCTCCCATTCATGAAGAGGTGAAGTAGGAATGATATGACCTTCTATGTGTTGTATACACTGTAATAGAGAAGAGAGGGATGCAGACATCTTCTTTTTAAGCTTGGTGGCCAGACGGATTAGCTCCCCTCAGAGGGCATATTTCAGGAAACCCCACAGGATATCCAATTTATGCGTGGAGGGAGAGTTCAGTTCCATAAAGGAGTTAATGACGGAGTGAAGTTGCTGCAGAAGCTCTTCAGATTTTAGTAGTTGACTGTTAAATCTCCAGATTTTGTCCCTAAGGAGGGAGGGTGTGAGGCTGAGCTGGATGAAAGTGAGGTGGATGATCTGAGATCACTTTGGGGGAATAGTGGCAGAGTCCGATCCCACAAAGGTAATTTACCCCCAGGAGAAAATAATCAATCCTGGAAAGGGAGTGATGTGGTAGGGAATAAAAAGAATATTCCTTATGATCCAGATATATTGACCTCCAGGGATCTGTAAGGCCCAGAGAATGCATGAGGTCCCAAATGGCTCTTTGTCCTGGGTTTGGAGTTTGCCTGACTTGGCCAGTTCTATCCACATGGTTACACAGAACCAGGTTCCAGTCTCCCCCAAGCATGATGGGTAAGGTGGTCCATGGAGGTAAAATTGTCATCAGGTTGGTAAAGAAAGAGGGGTCATCATTGTTCGGGCCATAGATAGAACTCAGGACTACTTCTAAGTGGCCCAGTATTGCACACAGGATAACATAATGACTCTGTGGATTGGTGATTTCTTGAAGAAGACAAAATAGTATCTTGCATGCAACAATGACGGCTAATCCCCTTTTGAGAGAGTCCAGTCCAGATCCATAGGTCTATCCTACCCAGGTCCATTGCAGCTGAAGAACCTGGAAGGAGGACAGGTGGGTCTCTTGTAAGAAAGCATTGTCTGTTTGTAGTTTTTGTAGGTGTAGAAGAATCTTTGTTCTTTTAGTGGGAGATTGTGCTCCTTTGACATTCCACAAACAAAAATCAAATGTAGCCATAAAAAACTGCTACAGTAAACTAAGAGATGTGTAACATTTTGGGAAATACAATCCCTGAGATAAGAAAAGTATTGGCTAAAGTTTCCCTCCTGTAGCAACCTCCCCTCCAACCTCCCTCCCCCAACCCTGTCTCAGTCCCCCCATGTGTACCTAACCACCCTACCCATTAACATCCTTGAACCCCTTATATTTATATCAAATAACAGAATTCTGACAGTAAAATGTGCCATATTGGCTTCTTGGCAAATAAGGGGTTTGAAATCCAAACACAAATGCTTGACTGCATCATCCCTTCCCCCGTTCCACATCCAAAACATTCCGTGGAAATGTAATGGTAGTGGCTAAGTTAGAACATTTCCAAGCATGCTTGTGGAAGGCATCACTAGGGAGACATCCATCTAACATGAAGCTAATGTCTCTCTTAATTCACTCTTGATTAACTGAGTTGAACAACACTGACATGTAAAATATGTAATAAAACACCAACCATGTGAGGCATTTAAAATAGCCTCCTAACTTAAGTATGAAGAAATGAGGGGGGAATATGTCTAGTTATCATAATCCTGTAAACTCTACCTGTGCCTTTAAGAGGCATGTGAAAAAAGCATGTTACTAGACTATAATCTATTAATTTACCTGTATATTCTCTGTAACCTCTCCTCTGCATGTATGGATCCAGTTAATGTCTCTCCGGGTCGCCCCTGAAAAAGGGAACTTCAGAGCTCAGTGGGCTAGTAATCAAAATTTAATAAATAAATAAATGAATAAAATATAGTCCCTGAGATCCAGGTAGAATGTGTATAAAATGTCCCCAGATGGCCCTTGGAGATGTATGTAGATCGAGGCTGATGAATCTGGATCCGCTAGAAGGCTGCTTTGTCTGTAATCCACCGTCGGAATTCCCTGCTGTCTATCTGATGCTTTATTTCAGGATCCACAGGCAGCCCAAAGCTTGATTGCCTGAAGTCCAGTGTATATTACATTGTGCATATTCGAGCAGGAAAGATGAGTGTGCACAGATTTGTAGGGAGAGGCTAATGTGCATGTCCGAGCAGGGTACAATCATGAAGCCAATGCAGGTCTTGAGGATTTAATGGATCTGTTGATTAACATCAAGACAGAATACCACAGTAAGAACCATTTGAAGACCTAAAATAACTTTACAGGTACCAGCTTTATCTTAGGGGAAGAGAAGAGTAGAGAAGCTAGACCAGGTCAGAAAGGCAAGCTTTGAAAGCAGATAAGGCTGACCTTGGAAGTAGCTGGCAACGGGACCCCATTGTCTTTCATATTTCTCAGCAGTCCTTAAATAATTCCTGGAACAGACTCAGCAGCTCTTTGGAAGTCTGCTCAGCATTCTCAATGGTTTTCCAGGAGTCGTGCCAAAGGGTAGACAAACGGGCAGGGTACACTATTCTGAATCTTATGCCTGCCTCAATAAGTTTAGAGACTTCTGGATGGTAGGCATCTCTCTTTTGCTGGGTGGCAGCAGGCAGGTCCTAGGCTATCCTGAGTTTCGAGTCCTCCCATGTAAGTTCTTTGATTTCTTTTATTTTGCCCAGGATTAACTGGCAATCTAGGTAATTCAGTAGTCGCAGAATGAATGGCCCTGCACCTGGAAGAGGTCTGGGGTGCAGAGAACAGTGATCTCTTTCAACGACATAGGTAGAGCTATGTGGGGGACTCCCGCTATCTTATTAAGTAGTTTCTGAGCAAAAACAATTGGAGAGGAGCCCTCGGCATCTTCGGGAAGGCAGAAAATTACCAGATTATTGCGTCTGCTTCAGCCCACCAAATCCTCCAATTTAGTATCCATCCTCGCTAATTTTTGTCACAGGGAAAGTAACTCAGGGTCAACTTTTGTTTGTCATCTTTCGAGAGAGCTGGTGTGAGCAGAAACATTAGATATTTGTTTAACAGTCTCCCAAGATCCATCCTCATCAATGTAAGTTCAGTCATGAGTTCTTGAAATGTTTTCAAGGAGAGCAACTCCACTAGAAATGTTTCCTCTGAGAGTGGAGATGTTGGCACTGTAGCAGTGGAGGTTTTGCCAGTGGTGGCACCCTGGTTCTTGGCCCTCTTTGAACTCTTATCCGGCGTCTGTGGTGGAGTGTGCTGCGAGAGGGCCTGGCGCATCTCCGATTCCATCTGGGCTGGATATGCTAAGAAGATTTGCTGATTCTGGTTTGAAGAGAGCAAAGATGAAATGCAGAGTAAATCCTTTGGCAGCAAATGTGTGGAGGTCAATTAGCCATGTTTTAGAGAGAAATTCGGTCTGTGGAAATGGGAGCTTGGGATCAATACTTCTACTCCCAGGAAGGCATCACGTGATCTCCCAAGCTCTAGACTACCTTTGATTAGGCACTATTAAATGATGGGTGTCCGTATCATTATGCACGTTATTCAATAGTGCCTAATCATAGATAGCTTAGATCTTATATGGGTAGGAAAGCCTATTTTCCCCTTGTGCCCTGCTGCTATTAGCCTGGCTTACCGAAGATCATGTTTATTATTAATATGTAAAAATAAAACAGGAGACTGTACTAACCGCATTCATGATGCAGAAGGGTAGCGAGCTCACCAGTTATTGGTGTGGGGAGCAGGTGAGAAGAATGAGTGCTAGAGAGGGACTGACAAAGCCATTCCAACAGGGAACAGCTATATTCAGGTTAAGAGAAGACAGGACGGGGTAGTTGAGCAGATCATTGGGAGATCTGAAATGTGGGGCTGCCAGCACCATGATCACTACCTGACTGTGGATTAGAGCAGCCAATGATGACAAATACTCAGAATGGCAGGGCTGCACCTAAATTGTTACCTGAATTTAGTGTAGAGAGGTTACCCTCAGGTTGCGGGGGGGTTGAGGTTTGTTGGGACAGTATCGCGGGAGCTGTGTATAGCTCATTCAAGATTCAGAAGGGTGGTAGGCAGCCAACTCACACTGTGGAGTAGAGCACAGAAAAGTACTGGAGAAACTTGCTGAGAACTGTCCTGCGGGGTTCTGCAGATCACCGGTAAAGGAGTAGACCAATACTGGAAGTCGGGTGGATTCACTCAAGGAATTAGTATGCCTCTCCTACTAATAATATTGTTATCCATAGTTAGTGCAGCCCTTATGAGGGTATGAACAGCAGTTTTTCTGGTGTGTCTTTATGCTTATTGCTTGGCTTTCCAGAAAGACCTAGTTGTTGGTTAATGAGGTGGGAAAAAAACACAACAAGGGGACTGTACATACTGCCTTCAGTCTGCAGAAAGGTGGCGATCCACTCAATGTTTACTGTGGGAGCAGAAGTCAAACATTGAGAAAGATGACTGGAGAGTGATTTGTAGGCACTTTTAAAGCGTGACAGTTGATGAAGCATATCGGTATAGGTGTGCACAACTCTCTGAGGTACAAGATTACAATTTGAGGTGTGGTAATTCTCTTCATGAGACCGCAAGCTCATATGCTGCCCCAGACAGTATTAAGGACAGAGTATGGATGGTGGGGTGTTCAACAGAAGACAGAATAGGTGCATGGGGTTTATGTGGAAAAAGACTACAAGAGAAGCTTATTTGTGGATAACCAAGAAAGCATGAACTTTGGAAATGGACGAGACCAGTATTTCGCTACAAATTTCAGGACATCATATGACCACTAGATCATCAAGTATTTGAAGTGTTGTACTGTACTGCAGTTTGCCAAAGAGAAAGTCAGCTGGATTACAAAACAATTTCAACAAGCTAAAGGAAACACAGTGAACAAAATCATAGCCTAATGTGTATACTGATCAAAATAATCAATGTGTTAACATATGATGTTGATCATTCTGGTGAAGCAATTCAAAACAAAGGAGGAAAAAAGAACTAGTTAACACTATAGGGAGCTATATGGGTTTCTGCCTCTGGCTCCAATGATGTCATCACTTAACACACTTGGCACATATTTTAGGGTGCATGCAAGGTTGTTTTTTTTTTAAACTGAAAGGCTGATGTTATTTACATAAATGCAGTTTTGGCATAAATGTAAACAGCAGCCTTTACTTTACCTTGCTATGAAGCCAGATTTTGGAGTTTGCAGTTTTAAAAAACTGTTTTTTTATGCACCCTTTAAAATATAGTGCACTACCTGATTGGCTCACTTTAAATAAGGTACAGACCCAAGCCAATGTACTGGTCTTTGATGCACTGCCAAACTGGCTCACTTTGAATGTCACACCAGGGTTCTGATTTGAAAGACCAAAAGACCCCCACTCCCCATTTGGGATAAAATAAGTAAATAGCCATTTGAGGCAGAAAGCACATTTATAATTTATCAATGGGGGCAGAGAGAGGGTGTGCACTGGATGTTTTGTTTTGTGTTGGCTAGACAGGCCTACCCTGCCGTCTAAATAGTTACTATATTCATTCCACTTATAAGTAATGAGATACTAGGCCTGTTGTCAACATTCCATCCACTCTCAGATTCTTCCTGTCACTGGATGGAGTAGACCTTCCTATTTGGGCTTATCACAGGTTAAAAGTGGACCTCACTCAGACTCACTCCATGAAAGGATAGTCTAGAGTGTGAAGCATTGTAGAATGCTGGGGACAGGCACCTTATGCCTAGGCCTTATGGAAGCTTATTCTCCGTATTTTTAATTAAAAATAGCCACGATAGTTGAACAAGCTGAACAAGGACTCACCCAAACGCAGAAACTTGCAGTAAAAAATCCAAGACTTTATTTTGGAAAACACAAATGAAGGAGGTCAGTAACAAGCTCAAGCTCCCCCCCTCCCTCCTGCAAGATACACTTCCTGCATCCTACGTCACCTAACGCATTTTGCACCACGTGCTTTTTCATAGGTGTGTAGGATACCCCAAGAACATCTCTTAAATACACCAGACGATTAAAATGATATACACACACTCAAAATTTAAAGGACATTTAGCACCAATCATTTGATTTGAAAAGACAAAAGCTGACAGTAAATCACTATGTGCAAAACAGCATAGAGGCATTATGTTACAAGTACTGCATAACATCACTGAAAAATATTTTTCATGGTAATCATACTCTCCATGGCTATTAAAGTGCAACAATATTGCAACTGGCTCCTAACTGGTCTAATATTGCACTCTAGTAAACATTTCATAAATAACACTATATAATAAAAGTGAAACCTGACAGAAGAAAGTGCTGTAAGGAGAAAATAGAGATTGCACAAAGTTTTCCAGGAAAACTCATAACAGCGTGTAAAGTGCTGATTCAAATCTGTGTAAACAGAAAAAAAAAAGTGATGTTAAATAACCCAAAATAGTGAAACAAAGTATATAAGGCACAAGCAAGCAAAATAGATATCCAGCTCATTTTTTAAGGAAGTTTTTTTCCTCAGTTCTCCCAATGAGACTTTTGCCTTTTGTAGCTTCAAAGGCAAAAATCCAGTATTGCCCTCTTTTAAGTAATAAGTTGTTATAGTCTCCCACCCTTCGTGACATGATAGGTTTTTCAATACCAATGTACATAAAGCTATGTTCAATTTAATTTATTTTCTTAAACACATACATAACAAGTGCATTTGTAAGATCATCACTTTCTGATTTCTGTGATGTGTACCAAGCTAGAGCAGATGAACTCACAAAAAGGTTAGAAGAAAGGGGATATGCTAGAAATCTGTTAGACAATGCCCAAAAAGAGGTTGATGGTTTGTCAAGAGACAGTTTATTACACAAGAAAGTGACAACTAGGCATATGGATCCTCAGATCACTTTTGTGAGTACTTACAATCCCCAATCGAGACAAATCATTTAAAGATATGAAAGGCAAAGGTCTCAATGGGACAATTGAGGTAAAACCCTTCCTTAAAAAATAAGCTGGAAATGTATTTTGCTTGTTTGTGCCTTATATACTTTGTTTCACTATTTTGGGTTATTTAATCAGCTTTTCTGTTTTCTTTTTACACAGATTTGCACCAGCACTTTACACGCTGTTATGAGTTTCCCTGGAAAACTTTGTGCAATCTTTATTTTCTTCTTACAATACTTTCTTCTGTCAGGTTTCACTTTTATTATATAGTGTTATTTATGAAATGTTTACTAGAGCGCAATATTAGACCAATTAGGAGCCAGCTGCAATATTGTTGCACTTTAATAGCCATGGAGAGTATGATTACCATGAAAAAATATATTTCAGTGATGTTATGCAGTATTTGCAACATAATGCATTTGTACTGTTTTGCACATAATGATTTATTGTCAGCTTTTGTCTTTTCAAATCAAATGATTGGTGCTACATGTCCTTTATCTTTTTAATGTGTGTATATCACTTTAATGGTCTGCTGTATTTAAAAGATGTTCTTGGGGTATCCTACACACCTTTGAAAAAGCTTGTGGTGCGAATCGCATCAAGTGACATAGGACACAGGAAGTGTATCTTGCAGGAGGGAGGGGGAGCTTGAGCTTGTTACTGACCACCTTCATTTGTGTTTTCCACATATAGAATTGTGGATGGTTGACTATCCACAACAAGGCTATGTTTCACTCGAGGGAGTTGATGATGTCATACAGACCTCGAGAGAGAAGCTCCAGAGGTCTCCATGGCATCATCAACTCACGAGATGGAAACACAGCCTTAGTTGAGGATAGTCAACTATCCATTATTTTTATAGTATATGGTTCCCCCAAAATGGACACAAGGTTATCACCTTGCGTTGACACTCTTGCATTGGTCCTCGCTTGAGTCCCCCAAGATACCGGTCCTCCTCGCTGCAGTTATGCTGTTCCAAACTGTCTGCTCACCCGACTGCTTGCTAAGTGAATGTGCCATTTTAGAACGTATTTTTTAAATCACTGCCTGTTTCCACCAATCAGGTAGGAGCTTAAGGGGCAAAAGTGGTTGTACTATCGATGAGACATCAGAACGACAGTACATCAATTTTTTTGACCTTTGAACTGTCCTACAACAGGATTTGGAAAAACATTGTTTTCCATCCACAATAAACCCTAACCATATACTATAATAAAGTCTTGGATTTATTACTGCAAGTTTCTGCATTTGGGTGAGTCCTGCTCAGCTTGTTCAGCTATTGTGACTATTTTTAAGTAAGAATATGGAGGAAAAGCTCCCATAAGGCCAAGACATAAGGTGCCAGTCCCCAGCATTCTACAATTGTTTACATTTTTTGTCCTGAGCACAGCCACTTCCTGGTGCAGTCGCACCTTGGACTAAGAGTGAATCATTCTAGATTCTGGGGAAGGGTGGTGAGTTTTACTTTTTCTCTTTCATGAGCTAGGTGCTCCTCAAGAGACTTTAGAGCAAGTTGCTCCCAGGGTGGGGGGAGAGTGTTACAAGGTACGTGGAGATTGCTTGGCATTTCAGATGGGATACTCTACTTCTGTTCATAATAATCCTTGTTGATGCATTAAAAGGAAGACGTAGGGGTGGGCTGTTGGGTATGTTTGATTTGAGGAGACAGCCTGGGGAAGGGGACTGGGGGTGGGTGAGATTCATTATTAAGATGTTGTTTTACTGTTGTACTATTTTTTAAAACAAAATGTTTGGCAAGGGTCAGTTCTTACTTTTACTTGGGGAGAGGGGTCCGAGGGGCCTGTGATCCATCTGAGTCCATACCACTCCTATAATGGGAGGGCTTTGCCTGAGGTTCAGTTTGGAGAAATAATTCCTCCCACTATTTCTATTGAAGCTAGCCTCTCCCCTTCCACCATGCTTAGAACATCTCGACCACTGAGCTCTGCATGGTCTGTGTGGCTGTGCTGTTCTCCCTGCTTATTCTCCTGATCTGTTCCCTCTGCTCTCTTTGTTTTTCATTCTCCCTCAGTGCCTCACTGCCCTCCCTTTTCTGTGTTTGTGTTTTTTTCCACTGCTCCTGTCTCTTTCCATCTACCTGTGCTCCCTTCTTGTCTCCTTCACAGCTAGACTTATCACAGCTTCAGTGGGTCTTCTTCCCCCCTTTCTCTGTCTGCATTCTCACCTGCTCCTGTCTCGCTCTATCTGCCTGTGGCTCCTCCTTCCTCCTTCTCTGCTATCCACCTTGCTGCTTCAGAAGGTCTCCTCTGCACCCCTTTTTTTTCTTCCTGTCCCTCCTATCTTGTTGGCTTTGGGTCAATTTTCCTTCTCACTTTTCTTTTGTTTTGTTTTGTTTTTGATTACTTGCTTCTCTACTTTATTTTCCCTGTGGCTCCTATTTGCAGAGCCGCCATTCTTCTGGGTCTGTGACGTATGGTGACGCTAAATAAAATGTGTCGGGAGCTGGCCATGCCACTGGCAGACTTCCTCAACTGTTAACCAAAAGCAAGAGTAGTGCTGGTGAATTAGAGGCAAGATGATTTTGCAACCCAGGGCAACAGTGAGAGCAGGGACAAACCGTGAACTTATAGACAAGTAAGGCTGATGTCTATAGTTGGAAAATTACTTTAGATCATTATTAAAAGAAATTTCTGATGTTTTGTTATTTGATTATGGGCTTTAAAGCCTGTTACCTTATAGCCATGATAGTCATTCCCCACATAAACTTAAATTTGTCACTTATTTTATTAGGGAAGGGATCATACATCTAGCTGAACTGACACCCACCTGATCCCTTCCAATTGCCTGTCCGCTGGCCACAGCCCCACACGTAGGCACTTTATGATGGCTAATCAGGGACAGCCTGGGGACATACCCCATTGTAGTCTATGAAGAGCATTTTAAAAACATTTTTATATATGTTAAAGCAATGTTTTATATAAATGAAAGCCACCGCTCAATGGATAGGGCTCTATCAGTTGAGTGGTGACTCTCATTTAATGTTTTAAAATGCTCCCCATAGTCTGCAGTCAATCTTCTGTGTTTAGAGCTATAGGATGGTATCTCATTCAGAAGATCACCTGCATTACACTGTGACTACATGTGCTGCACCAGCACTAGTCACCTTGTTATGACAGGCCAGGAGGAATGGCAATCAGGGCACCTTAAAACCATACTTTAGGGCACTATCAACATGAGTCCACACACAAACTGGATTGCCCATACCAGAGCTGGGATCAAACATGGTGGTGTTTATTGTTTAGCTGCCAGATAGCTCTCTGGTCATTCCCCTGGCTATAACTTCTTTTTCACAATGTAACTTAAGCCCTCTGTATTGCACACATTACCTGGGCCATGCCCTACTTGTGTTACTGTACTGTATTCATGGGGCTTTCACATATCACCCCCACCTATAGTGTGCATATTTCTACTGCTGCTTGCATACACTTGATGGATGGCACTCAGCTTCTTGCAGGACCTATGTGCCCACCCCTTGACTATGTTAGTTCAAGTGCTACGCCCTGCATTAGAGAGGCACTATGACACTCTGCATTACATTCTGGGTCTCATTCAACCCTATAAAACCCTAAACTTCCTTTCAGTGTCACTGAAGTCCCAGTGCTTCCAAGATCATTTGTGTGGTGGCACACACCTTAGGCAGAACAAACACTTATCTGAGGGGTAAGTTGTGCCTGCACATGTCCCAATGTGCCCAGTAGGACTGCAACTATGAAAAGCATATCAGCATTATGGTCACTTCTAAGTTCATATAGCATGGTTGGACTGGCTGTGTATGCCTCCCTTTCACACTTCATTGATAGCCCTGGTGGTTCGAAAAGCAGACTCTCATGTCTGACCGCTCATACAGGGACTTACCTACCCAAGCCTTTGCTTGGCCCCCTCCTACCCAATGCCCATTCATTCTGCTACTTGCCAGGGGTTTAAATATGAACTGCCTAGGACTTTACACAATGAACATTAAATTTAGCAAGGTGAAGTTGCAATTTTGCTGTGAACGCAGACTTCTTTTATTTCTCTTTCTTTCTTTCTCACAACTGCTACTGGAAGTGAACCCACAAGGATTACAACAACCTTGCTTGAGGGTTGGCCCACCACTTTACTTGTTATGCCTTTCAGGGCTGATGTCTCTGTACTTGTTGAGGTGAGTCCCTGGGGCCTTCATCTCTCCATCTACTCCTAGTGTTTGTATTTTCAGGTTACACAGCACAAAGAGGACCAGTTCCACCCAATCTCAGGGACTCTGATACCATCTTGGGAACTGCAGATTTCCAAGGCCCAGTTGCAGACAAACAGGCTGGACTGCTTTTCTCCCCCAGACTCTTATCCCCAGCTGTCCAAAAAAAACCAAATTGCTCTGGTGCCTTCCCCTTCTCTTTATTTACAGTACCAGGGAAAAGTCAGCACTATGCATATTCATGTTCCGGTTTCCTGTTCTTAGCTAAGTCAAGCCACTAAACATGAACATCCACATATCCAGTCTTTGGGCAATTTCCCTTCCAGACAGCAGCTCTGAGGGTCTGGTTTAACACCTAAAGTATTATCTGGGAATCTGCCTTGAGCTGGCTGAAGAGAGAAGCTGGTTGCATTAGTCATAAATGGGAAGGTGTCCCATAATATGGGCAACTCAAATTGAGCAACTCAGTTTGAGTGTCTGTGGGAATAGTGACCATAAAAAAATAATGAGTGGTACTGAATATTGAAAGTGAATAGTGAGGCAGAGTAAATAGTAAGGCACCAGAGTCAGCTACATTACATTACAGGGTGTCTATGGCAAGCTACTGCACAGCTGCTCATTTGGTGTGGTGGCTACAGACAGTGCCTCAGAAGCTGGTGGACCTGGGTTCAGGACTGGCTATAGATTTTTTTGTGTGTATTTTTTTTCTTAGTTGTTAAACATTTTTTATTATTTATGAACTCCCGTTCCCCCGACTTTGCCCCCCAACTGCAAGTTGCCTACTCCAACGTTCTCACCCTCCCAACTTGTGCCCTGCTCCCAGAGTTGAATCCCCCTTTGAGTGTCTCCCCGTCTCTGAAATCCACCCTCGGAAATGGGTATTTTAATTTAGGGAGTACAGAGAGCATAGTCCCCTGCATAAATCAATAAGTTTAAATTGCCACCCTGAAAAGAAAATGAGTGCTGTCACTGTTATTTAGTGGTGCTGCAGTGCTCATTGCTGTTTTTGTTTTCACTGATAAGCACTCCCTATTTTTGGTCCACACCATTTTGTAGCCGCTATTATCGCGTAGAACCAATGGGAAATTCTTAAAGTAAGTGAAGTAATCAGTGGGGTTCCCCAGGGATCAGTCTTAGACCCAGTACCTTTTTTTAAAATTAAATATGCTTTAGTAGTTTTCACAAAGCAAAACAAAGAAACCACAACAGTAATTAAACAACCAATTAAAAAGACAAAACACTACTACTTAATCCCTACACCCCTTCCCCCAATCCCCCCCCCACACTGATAGCAGAGTGGATTAAAGCCTGCACTGATTTGTATTCATGTTAAATAAAAAAATAAAAAAATAATAAAGTTCATCAATATTGAAGTGTTATGAGGAGAGAGTAGTACTTGTCTGTAGTGTATAAAGGGTATGTAACTTTCCCCATATCTTATTGAACCTTGAAAGGCAGTTGTTCAGGCCAGCTAGCATCCATTCAGTACAGAAATTTACAAGGAGTTCCTGCAACCACTCTGTGTAGGAAAGGCTCACCGAGTCTCTCCAATGTCTTGAAATCAACTTCTTAACCGACAAAGCTATTAACGCCATGTAATGTTTTTGCTCTTGAATATTAACATTGGAATAGTCCCCCACCAAACATATTTCTAAGGAGAAATACTTGGTAATCCCTAATAGAGGATCCACCCTTTGGCTAATGAGCTCCCAAAGTGGTGCTACCCTAGGGCAGTCCCACTATGTATGATAGAGGGTGCCCTCACTTTGCCAACATCTTACACAATCTGATGAAGGAACCCATCCCATTTTAGCTAATTTAACTGGCCTGTAGTACAAATTGTTTAATATCTGAAATTGCATTAATCTGAGCCTGTCCTGTGTTACATATGTATAGTAGTCTTGCCAAATTTTTTGCCAATTAAGGGAAGACTGCGTAAAGTGAGCATTCCAGTAGGACGACATACCATCCACTTGTCAGAATGCCTTATCGTATAAATATCCATATCACCTAGAAACAGCATGAGATGAGGTGGCCAACTCACCAAGTGATGGCAGAAACTCCCTCACATCTGGCCCAGTCTGTTCATCTACCACCATTTTAACTAGCACATGGTAGAGTTGGAGAATCTTAAATATCTGGGATCTATCCAACTGGAAGTCCCTCAAGAGCTCTGCCAAGGAAAGGCACACACCCCTCCACTCACTAACTTCCCAACCCTGATATCAAAGGATATCAAACTGGCTGTACAACAGGACACAGAAGATAATAGTGAATGGAACACATTCCGAAGAAAGGAGGGTCACTAGTGGAGTACCTCAGGGCTCAGTACTAGGTACATTCCTCTTTAACATCTTTATAGGTGACATTGCAGAGGGTCTGGACAGAAAGGTATGCCTCTTTGCAGATGACACAAAGATCTGTAACAGAGTTGATACACAAGGGTGGGGTAGAAAGGATGAGAAGGGACTTGGCAAGGTTGGAGGAATGGTCAGACATATGGCAACTCAGATTCAGTGCAAAGAAGTGCAAAGTAATGCACCTGGGAAACCAAAACCTAGAAGAAGAGTACACAATAGCAGGAGAGGTACTAACAACAACAAAAATGGAAAGGGACCTGGGGGTAGTCATACCAGATGATCCAAAGGTGGGTAAGCAATGTGAGAAGTCAGTAAGGAGAGCCAGGGGGATACTGGGATGCATAGAAAGGGGCATCACAAGTAGAACATGCATTTGTCAATGCCGAACATTCGCTTGCAGGTATTTGCAGTGGTATTTGGCGCTTGGACATGGCTTAAAAAAAATCAGTGACAAAGAAGTACAAGCATTTGTGAATGCCAAATGTTGCTTGCTTCTATGTGCTGTTTAGGTATTTTGGAAGTCATTGCAGTGCAAATATTGAAAATTTGCGAACTTATGAGTGTGCGTAGGAACTGCGCAATGCAAGCTTGTGAAACAGTCATTTTTAGGATTTTTTCACCAAATTTTCAACATAGCCATTTAAGATCTCTGCTACGTGAACAGTGTCACTGTGATTTTCTTAATGTGTCCATACATTGATTTAGCACACTGACTGCGCCATTATTGCACTACATGGGCAGAAACACATTTTTGGGCAGGATGTGAAAAATGACAGCTGTACTGCTCATGAGTAGGTGTGGTAAAATGGCAATTTTGGAAGTCTGGAGTGAAAATATTGAAAATTCGCAAACGTACAAGCGTGCATAGGAACTGCACAATGCACGCTCGTAAAACAGTAATTTTTAGGAATTTTTTCACCAAATTTTCAACATAGCCATTTTAAGACCTCTGCTCATGAACAGTGTCACTGTGATTTTCTTAACATGCCCCATACATTGATGTCACACACCAACTGCGCATTGTGCGCAACATGGGAGGAAACACGTTTTGGGTGAGATGTGAAAAATGACAGCTGTACTGCTCATAAGAAGGTGTGGTAAAATGGCAATGTTGAAAATCTGGAGTGGAAATATTGAAACTTCGCAAACCTACAAGCATGCGTAAGAACTGCGCAATGCACACTCGTAAAACAGTCATTTTTAGAAATTTTTTCACCAAATTTTCAACATAGCCATTTTAAGACCTCGAAATCACCCTTCTGGCCTGAATAATGCCATGACAGTGATGTCATTCATGAGAAGGGGTCCCAAAAACCCCATGTTGAAAATTTGGTGCAAAAATTCCAAAAAATGCCTGAGATGTGCAATAAAGTTGAAAACCCCCTATCTAGCCCATTATACATCTTACCAGCATTTCCTCAGTTCACGGTCGGCTTTGAAGAGTGCAGATGTGTTCCGGTCCACCGATGATCATTGCACCAAGCTCCAGAGGTAAGTATGGGGTGAGGGAGTGTGGGGAGGGGGGTATGGGGAGGCAGGGTGCGCAGTGGGTGGGTGCGGGTTGTGGGAGGGGGGCTGGGAGAAGCGCTGTGGGACCATTTTTCATTTACAGGTTTTCCAAAAAAAAAGATGATGTGGTACATTTGCCACGCTGGGATGGGCTCCCAGTGTGGCAGAAGGATGGTTGGGGGGCTGTGGAGCCAACGGGGGATTGGACACCCCCGTTGGCAGATAACGCTGGACATTTGCCACGCTAGAGTGGGCTCCCAGCATGACAGCAAAGATGTGGCGGGGGTGGCGTGATGCGGTGCTGTGTATGACAGCGGTGGTTTTCTTTGAAGAGAAGACCACCGCTGTCATACACAGCACCACGTCCAATTGGTGCAGGACTGCCACTCCTGCTCAATGGAGCAGGGGATTGCAGAGGAGGGGCACGCCTCCAAAGTGTCCCATTCTCCCAAGACGTTCCTTGCGCATGCGTGCAAGTGAACATAAAAAGAAAAGTGGTTATCCCTCTGTACAGACAGTTGGTGATACCCCATCTGGAGTACTGTGTGTAGTTTTGGAGACCTCATCTATGCAAGGACATAGACAGGATGGAAGCAGTCCAGAGGAGTTCAACTAAAATGGTGCAGGGTCTACATCAGAAACCATATGAAGAGAGACTGAGAAAGCTTAATATGTATACCCTTGATGAAAGGAGGGATGGGGGGACATGATAGAAATGTTCAAGTACCTCAAGAGAATCAACAAAGTCCAGGAGGGTAGCATCTTTCAGAAAAAGAGATGTGTAAGAACAAGGGGGCACAATTTAAAGATGGGGGGGGATGGTTCAGTGGTAATGTGAGGAATTTTTTTTCACAGAGAGAGTGGTGGACACATGGAACCACCTTCCTGGAGAGGCTGTGGGGTCTAAAACAGTGGAGGAATTCAAACATGCATGGGACAGACATAAGGCAATTATAGTGGGGGGGTGGCAGGAAGTAGCCTGTTAGTTAACTAAAATCTGCAGCTTATCCAGTAGGTAGGGAAATGGGCAGACTGGGTGGGCCAAGTGATCCTTATCTGCCTTCAAAGTCTATGTTTCTATGTTTCTATCATCCAATTGTGGTAACCAGGAAGACAAAATTATTTTACCACCAATCTTAAAGTTGGTGTTGCCAAGCAGAGGTTGCGAGACATATCTCCTGCCTGAGTATTTCAAGAAGGTACAGAATTGAGCATGTATTTTAACTGACACTTTAATCACTGATGCATGCAGGGCCTTTGGAAAATCTCCAGGTGATATATATATATATATATATATATATATATTTATATTAATGCCTTTGGGTTTATCCCAGCAGAGAGAATTAAGTCTCGCTCCAAGGACAGCCATACTGGAACATACTGTAGGAGAAGTAGGAGGAGGTGTCCCCATCAGGAGACAGTGTAAATCATCATAAATCTTTGCTTACGTGACTCGCCCAATAATATAATCCAAAATGTGGCAACCGAAGGCCTCCTTGAAGCTTAGGTGCCACCATTTTAAAATATGCCAGTCTCGGAGGTTTCTCAAGCCAGACAAAGTCAGAAATTAGAGCATGTAACCTTTTAAACCAAAACAGAGGTAACCACAATTTTAATAAATTATGCCGGTGAAAAAAAAAAAAAACACGGCAGAATATTTATTTTAATGAGACTAATATGGCCCCAGAGAGATAACAGGAGAGCCTTCCATCGAGAAAGGTCTTGTGAAATAGTATGGACCAACTCATCAAGATTAAATCTCCACATTTCTGCCTCAGTCCTGGAAAGGTGGATCCCCAGGTACTTAATATGCCTCTGTGCCCAGGATTGACCAAGGCTGATTATGTCTGACTGTACAACTCTGTCATTTAGAGGCATAACCACCATTTTTTCCAGATTCAATTTATAATTGGAGAAAAAACTGTATTCCATGATAATTTTGAGGACAGCTGGGACTGATGTAGAAGGGGAAGAAAGGTGTAATAAAACATCATCTGCATACACTGATAGTTTCAATTCTTTGTCCACAATTCATATTCCTTGGACCATGGGATTCACTGAAGGTGAGCTAGCAGAGGCTCAAGATACAGGTTTAAAAGTAATGAGGACAGTGGACAACCCTGTCTAGTGCCCGGCTGCAGAAGAAGAGGAGTAGAGAAAACTCCATTACAATAAATGCAGGCACTGGGATTAGAATAAAAGGACTTATTCCATCCCACAAATGAATCTGGAAAGTCAAAACACGTTAGGGTACTAAACAAAAACTGCCAGTCCATCTGGTCAAATGCTTTCTCCATGTTGAGGGATAGCAGCACCATAGGATAGGTCATAAACCCTGCCTGCTCGGGGCCTACAAGTGTGGGAAGAACTTTCCCCACCCATACCACAAGTATCCTCACTAGAATTTTAACAGCATAGTTTAAGAGAGAGAGATTGGTCTGTAACTAGTTACAGATTCCGGTGGTTTATCTGGTTTGGTAAGTACCACCACTGGGGCCTCCAGTAAAGATTTATCTAACAATTTACCAGAAGGGAGACAATTATAGAACCTGTAAAACCATGGTACAACCTGCTCTACAAAAGTCTTATAAAAATTAGACATGCACCTGTCTGGGCCTGGTGCCTTGTCTACTGGGACGGCCTTAATGACTACCAAAATTTCAGCTTCCATAAAGGGTTCTACCAAGGACTCCTGTTGGGGAGTGGTCAGGACTGGGAATGGAATACCATTGAGGTATTCTACCACTGAATGTGGGGATGGCAAAGCAACCATTTGTCTGCACAATTCACGGTAATATCATTCAAACTCAGCTGTAATGGCTCTGGCTTCAGTTTTTAGAGAACCATCGACTGGAGATATAATGGTGTTCACCAGGTGAGAAGCTTCTTGCTTATGGACCCTCAATGCCAGCAAATGACCTGCTTTTTTGCCTTGATCAGCATATTTGGCTTTGGTCTTAAGAATAACATATTCTGCTTTTTCACAGAGTAGCTATGCATATTGATCACACAAGAAAATAAGTTGTTTTTTTTTTGTTAATTTTTAACCAGGAAAATGACTGGGCATAGCCCTTTTTCAGTCATGCCTGACATAACAAACAGAATACATCACAAGATACATATACACAAGATAACATGGCAATCACAGGTACAAAATTACTTTCACAAATTACTCAAATACACTGTTATTCCACAAGCAAGATTTCACATTAAAGTAATATGGTGCCAACATTAATTTAAAATGTTTTGTACTGTCAGTGTTTGGAGTTATTGACGAAAATGTGTTTAACAAATTTGAACCATACTATGAAAATGGACACCTGACCATTGTTAACTTAGCAACAAGTAAGTAAAATGGTGAAATTTCACTTCTCCATGTCAGATGGAAATCATTTTGTTTTATAAATTTATCATAAAGACAACTAGGAAATGTATTGTGAAAAATAGTAAATGCAAATGTGGCAGTGTTATAGTCTATTCTATGTTCTAGGGACAAGATGTTCATTCTATCATATAAATTAGATGTGTTCTGGTTGGAGCCCTTAACCCAAAGTAGCAGATATTGTTTAATATTAACTGATATTAGGACATAATGGAGGCCCCCTGCTTGAAAAATAAAGGATCACCATAATCCAATATTGGTAGTAAAACTTGCCTGGCTATGATTAACCTTTCCTCATCAGTCAGAGCATTTATTTTTTCTGTACAGAAAACCCAACTTTTTATTTATTTTCTTACTAATAGTATCCAAGTGCCACATGTCGCATAGGTTCCCACCTAACTGACTCAGGGGTTACAAGAGATAGATGCTTCTCCACCTCCCTGATACAACTGTTTAAGTTAGATCCAGTACTTTTCAACATCTTTATTTGCAACATCAGGGAAGGAATCCAAGGGAAGATGAGCCTATTTACAGATGGCAAAAACAATGGAGGTAGAGTGGACAGGGATGAGGTGGTCAGGATATTGAGGGAAGATCTAAAGAGATTGGATAAGTGGTCAAGGGTCTCAAAACTAAAATGCAAACAAGGAGTGCAAAGTAATTCTTTTTTATTTATTTTTTTATTTGAAATTTGATAACTGGGTAACACCTGAGGGCATTAGAGAGTACAAACAATTTAAAAAAAGTGATATTAGAAATCTCACCGTTCCAAACATGAACAGTGAAAAAAATTGAGACTATTTTGTTTTAGACATTTTTTAAAAACAGACAAAGAGGTAATAGATAATAGTGAATCAGGCAATGCATTCCACAACTTACTAACACGACAAAGCCAGAATTATGTTCGTAGGGGTCAAGAACTGAAAGACAAAATACAGAATGGGAGAGGAAGTCTTATAAATCTAGAGCACTCACATTATACTCATGTAGAGCTGAGCAGACTACCATTGCTGTGTTGTACACCATGTCAATGAGAGGTAAACTGGCATGATAGGAAACAGTGCAGGCAAAGCCAGGACAGTCGAAACCGTGCATCCTGGATATGAGAGGGGAAGGAAAAAACAGCAAATTACTACATTTCACTGGAGTGGTGGCCTAGGGTGGTGTGGTGTTGCAATAGTAAATTTTATTGTTCCCAAAATCCACACCAGTATTCTAGATGCATGGTTTTGTGATTTAAGGCTTTAACCTGTGCTGTTTGTGCCATGCTGGTTTAGCTCATGATGACATGATGTGGAGCCCCTTTTGCTGTCCCTTTTTATGTTTGTATGTGTGAAAAGAGGTCCATTTGCAAATTGCCTTCTACTTTGGTTTGGTTCCTTTTGCTTCAGGTCTAATTTAAGAATTCAGACAAAACCTTTGGTTCACAGCAAAGTAACTGGTATAGAGGTGAAACAAAAGGGGGCATAATGAGCCTTGAGGTCAGCAATTAATATTTAATACTCAAACTTTCATGCAGCAATTAGTGTTGGTATGGCAGTGCTGGGGATTGCTGTGCTTATGGTGATGTGACAGAGTCTGCAGTACACAAACCATGTGACAACTGGTGGCTATGGGCTGCCTGGCCCAGATGAATCATTGATTTTCAAATTATATATAATGAACAACAGCAAAAACAATAATAACACATCAACATACAAAACGAAGTAACTTTAGGGTAAATATTCTGCCTTTCATAAAGTACTTGTGAATATGCTTCTATCATCCATTTAATGTACATTTATTAATATTTTACATATTTAATTTTGAAAATATTTTTCTTTTTGTATGATACAGTTTGATTGAGGTATCTCAGATATAGTATAGTAGTACCAAATGTTCTGAACAGCGCATCATGTGTCGTGTTTGCAAGGTGCTGCTCACTAAACACGTGTAATACATACACAAAATGTATTTATGAGAGAATTATTTAACATATTTGCAGCACCCATTCAAGGCATATTTTCTATTACTTACATACATACATAAAATGTCTAAATAAAATATTTATTTTATTTTTTGTTCCTTTTTTATGCAAAACAGATTTGTAAAGGAGGTGGTATTTCTGCTGTAGTGCTAGTTAATAGTTTAGACATCACATCAAATGCCATGTCATGAGTTAAAGTGGTCAGCCCGCTAGACCCATAATACATCCCAAAAAGGAAGTCACACAGTACTTACAGGAAAAATATGTAACAAGTTTGTAGCACACATTCAATGCATTTTTATGGTTTACATTCTTGATACTTCAATTTATTTTTTGAATAAAACAAATTGGTAAAGGTGGATGAGGTATATTGACTGTAATCATGATAAATAGTCTGGCCAAGATGAAAGGAGCAGTGCCAATGTTGGTGGTAGCCTCTATAGTCATGAATATCCTGCAGTTGCTAATAATGGTTGGTTGGTGATAACAGTATGAGAACTTACTGGTCATGGTGTGTATCAAAGCAATCCTTGTGCTGCTGCTGCTGCTGTTGCAGTTGTTCAGACTCAGAAAAACTATTGTCATAAGGCTGTACCACTATCATCATGGTCACCACAATTGCCACCAGGATAGCTACCACTACCAGAAGCATTGTTTTGCTGGCATAATGTTGCTGTAGATCTGCAAAACCAGTGTGTGTGTGTGCCTTATGAGTAGATTTGCAATGACAAGGCAAAGGGTTGACGAGTCTGCATGAAATGCTTCATTGCTTGTTCCTGTGCTCTCAGAATTTCTGGGTCTTCCTAGTTTTGGAGATGAAAGGATTCATGCTAGGCAGGTTATATGCAACCTAGGGGACTTTCTTACCCAGATTTATCAGTGGTACCCCAGGTGTCATGTGAGTCACTTTTTCCTCCTGAAGAACATTGCTGGGTTTTTCCCCTACCTATACATAAATGATCTGTTGACACTGGTGCATGCTTTTTGTTATTTCTCATTTTGGTTCCTTCCAGTGGGGGAAGTAGGGGTGAAAACATTGGTGGGTTTCAAAAATGCCTGGGACAGGCAAAATAGAATCACAGAGGTAGGAAACAGAGGGAAGGAGTTAGTGCCAAAGATCAAATAGAGTCTGCAGCAAACATGAAAGTAAAAAAATTGGCAAACTGGTTGGCCAAACAGCCCTTATCTGCCATCAGATTCTGTGTTCCTATGACTACTGTAATGTGTTCTACCAAGGCCTTCTGGCAAGTCAGATCCACCATCTACAGTTAGTTCAGAATGCAGCCGTCAGACTCACACCTCTACCAGGAGGAACAAACATATTACACTTGTTCACCAGCCTCTGCACTGACTTCCTGTTAACTGGAGAGGTGACTTCAAGATTCATCTTTTGACCTACACAACACTCAATGGAATGGGTCCACAGTTCCTTAGTGAATGTTTTGCCATCCTTACCAATATCAATGAGCTATGTTCTACTAGTATGGGCCTTTTGACTGTTCCCAAGTCTAGACTGAAATCAGCTGAGGATAGAGCTTTCTCTGTTTTTCACACTGTTATTTTGAACTAGCTTCCCACAGATATTTGGTCTGCTCCTTTGGTCCCCATTTTTAAATCTAAATTAATCACCTGACATTTAAGGAAGGCACTTGGATGTGCCTGAGCAAGCCTTTGTGCACTTTTACTTTATTGTAGCTTGTTGATTATTTATTCTTAGTATTTATAATGTATTGCTGTATGATTTGTGATTTTATGTGATGTTTGTATTACAGTGCCTTGATTATGAGAAAAGCATTTTTATCTATCTGTCTGTCTATCTATCTACCTACCTATCTATCTATCTATCTATCTATCTATCTGTCTATCTGTCTGTCTATCTGTCTCTCTTTGTCTGTCTGTCTATCTATCTATCTATCTATTTATCTATATCTCTATATCTCTATCTATCTCTATCTCTCTGTTTATCTAGAATTGAAATGTGCTTTTGCACAGAACCCCACTATGTCCATGACATACATCTACCATAATAAACAGTACACCACCATTACATTTTGTTCATGTTCACTACAAAACAAGGAGCATTATATGACAGGTAATTTATTTACTGTATATAACATGTTATTTACCCAGAATTAGGGTTGTGCAAAGTTAAATGCCACCAGTAAACTCTGGAAGACAATATGAAGACACTTCTGGGAAATGTTACAAAACATCCATGAACTATTTGGGAAATTTTGTCAAAATTACATTTTCATCTTTTTACATCAAATGTTAAAACCACCTAACCAACTTTCACCAAATTTAGTGTTGTGTCCGATATTGAATAAAAAATTGTCTACAAAGCTCTAAATCTCAGGCTTTAAAGGAGGCCAGTTTATAAGCAGACAAATATCCCCCCCCCCCCCAAAATTCATAAACATTTCAAAAAAGTAAACTGTGGGATTTTGAGCCCCTGTGCCTGTAATGCTAGTCAGCACATTGCCACCAATTTGGGTAGGCTCATCGCTCTAAAAGATGGATGTGTGTGTCAATTTTCTAATCTGTTGTTCAAAGAATACCTAATAATATGCAGCCAAAAACTGGAAAAATAACATACAGTAGGCAGTTAAAGTCCATTTTAGGAATTTTTGTTAAAACCATGAAATTTTGTGATAATTTTGTAGAAGTTATGTCCATTAATCTTGCCTAGTCATACAGCTGACCTGCCATGGAAAAGGAAAGCAAAGGCTGGGTAAAGTACTAATAAGGTAATATTCATAATGACAGCCATGGCAAAGGCGGCAGGAGGGACATTGTAGGACCATAATGTTAGTGCAGATAAGATGATTTGCTTGTCTGCTATGCAGAACAAATTAATGCAATCCAGAGCCAAGCAATGCAGCTAGAGGGAGAAGCTGACTGATGTTATCTGTATTGGCATAAATGACATAAGGAGAGCAAGTCCTGAGGACACAAAGAGGTCATTTACAGAACTAAGGATGTAACCAAAGGAAAAGGTACTCAGTGGGATCTTCTCTGAGATTATCATGGTTCCAAGGCCTGTGAGGAATAACACAGACTTTTTGAAAAGTTAATTCTTACTAATAGTCTGTTGAAAGAGGAGGACCCTCTTTTTCTGGGTAACTAAAGGTTATGCTGATGCAAGAAATGCCTGCATGCCAAAGAGGGGGCCGTTGCTTCACCAGGAGGGAGTAGATACTAGTCAGGAGAATGGACAGGGCAGTGGGGGGGGGGATTTAAACTAAAGGAGAGACAGCTAGCATAAGTGATCACCAATGACAGGAGTTAGCTGCATGGGTTCACCAAGGGTAGGAGAGCACAGCTGGGTAGAACATGAATAGTAGACACTTAGTTGGAGCAAGAAAACATACAGGGGCAACAATTCTCACTTGATTGCAGCTCACTGTACTCAGACTGCCCTACTTAAGGTTGTGGGGAATATACAGGATGGTTTGGACCACGGGCTTTTGACGGGTGCTATTTTTATAGACCTGTCGAAACCTTCAACACACTAAATCATGCTATTCTTTAATCTAGGCTAGGAGAGTTGAACGTTTCCCCTAAGGTAATAAGATGGTTTGGCACCTACATCCTGGATAGGCAACAGTTCATATCGCTGGGCACATCAGATTCTTCTTTTAAATATGTTAGATCTGGAGTGCCCCAGGGGTCAATTCTGGGGCCTTTACTCTTCAACATATATGTTAATGAACTTAAATTTCATGGTATGAATGTCGATTTCCATCTTTACACTGACAATATGGTGATTAATGTTAGTGGGAACTCTGTCGATTTGATTCGAGAAAGGTTACAGGTAGCTTTTATGCACTTGCAACAATTCTTTGAATTACAATCTATGAAGCTAAATGTAAAAAAAAATACAAACAATTCTGTTTAGCAGGGCTAGTGATTATACGATTTATGATTTAAAGATTAAAACTAAAGCAGGAGACAAATTAAAATCCATGTCACGTTACAAATATTTAGGAATGTGGTTAGATAGCCATTTAAAATGGGATACACATATTCAATCAATAGTGGGGAGTATCCATGAAAAAACTGAAGCAATGGACAGGGTGAAAAGTTTCTTAGATATCGATTCTAGACTTAAGCTGATCAATAGTACTATTATTCCTATAATAGACTATGGAGACCTGTTGTATTTTGGGGCTACCAAAACTTTATTGAACTCCATTGACATGGTATATAACAAGCTGGTTCATTATGTTCTGGATGTACATCCCAGAATGCACCACTGTCTGATGTACCAAAAGTTGAACTGGCTGAGATTAAGTGAAAGGAGGGATTTACATACTTCATTACATATGGTAAGGGTTCTGAAAGGAACTGTCCACCAATATGTCATTAACTTTTTCTCAATTAGGTTAATACCATCAAGTTTGAGTTCTGCTGCTGGTCTGGAATTTAACATCCCTAAAGTTAGACTAGACATAAGGAGACATTCAGTTAAACACAGGGGTGTGACAGTGTGGAATCACCTTCCCATTGAATTAAGAGACCCCTCCATAATAAATAAAAAGACATCTATCAAGTTATGGTTTAACAACCAAAGTCACATTCCTGCACTATGTTGCACCCGGGATTTCTTAAACGATTCTCCATGGTTTGTTGGTCTTATTGTCTTAATGTTAATATCGCACTTATTGATTACATGTAAAACATTTTTAGTAATTTATGTATTATGTGTTGGTATCTATGTTGAATGTGTGCAAGGTAACTGTATGAATGTATTACTGGATCTCCCTGGAAATGAGTTCACTCAACAGTGATTTATCCATTTATCCATTTCATGGCATTGTCCTGAATAAAATATATTACTACTACTTACTACATATGACAATCCCACCCATCAAAATTGACTATTCTGAGAGCCTGATGTGCATGGAAGGCTTGGACTTTGAGGCGCTCACAGAGACCTAGTTGGGGAAGAAGATGACTGAGACACCTAAATGGAGGAGTTACAAGTATTCTGATGGGATAGGTCTGACAGGAAAAAAGAACTGAAGTCTCTCTTTTTGAGGAAGGGTGTCACTTTAAGGTACAAGGAGGATATTTTTGAGAGACAAAGAGTTCCAACGGGTCTGCTTGGTCAGGCTCAGAGAATACAGATGAGGAGGGGAGACAAAATAGTCACCCAGGAGTGTACTACAGAACTGCCAACAGTTCAGCTTGACTCAAGAAAATTAGAAGTGCAATGATTAGAAGAGCAGTCAAATGCACTGGTGGCAGTGAACCCGGTCATTATGGTGCCAAGTGGAAAAGTTGCCATCCTCTCTTTTTGCAGGGGGCTTTGTTCCTGCACTCCACATGTGGGGGTCTGCATACCCCACACCCCTCTTCCTAATTATACTTACTCTGAGGGGGTGGACCTCTGAGAGGGGGTGGCAAATCTGACATTTGGCACCATAATAACCTGGCACTGTAATGCCGGTGCCCTAATGACCAGTAAGGGTCAAACTTGATGCAGTGGTAATATGTGCTTTACAAAATTTAAATTCCATAAGTGGAATCGTGGTGGCATTACCTATTCCTCTTCCAGGAATTTTTGAGAAAATGTTGCCAGTTAGTAATCTGTGGTACTTCCACTGTGTTTTAACTACTCCACCAAGTTTTTTCAGCTTTGTTATATTCTTTGGCCCATTAACACTGAGTATGCATGCCAAAAACTGCAGTCTGTGCCTGCAATGCCGGCGGTGTTATAAGCATCCAAACTGCCATACAATGTTCTCAAAATTTCACATATAATTAAAGATGAAATTATAAGTCACTGTAACTTAATTGCTTATCCAAATCTTGTCATGTTTAGCTGGTTTTTTAAAACCTTCCAGAAGAGCTGTATGTCTGCTAATGTATCAGTATCTAGCTTCAAAGGTTGCTGTGTTAGAAGCAATAACATAATTTCACAAAATCTCACAAAAAAATGTCAAAACCTGATAGCATCCTTCCCTGCTCTCTCTTCTTCTGCACTCCTATGACAATGTCAGATTCCTGACAGCATCCCTCTCCTTCCTTGCCCGTGTACCTCAAGTCTCAAAACCTACTGCACTTCTTCCTGAAACTTGAATGCAAAAGTTTAACATGATTGTAACACTTGCTGTAACCTGAATTGTTACCTCTTTGCCTGTCTGTAACTTTTATGAGTGATTGTATCCAGCTCCATGTACCATGTATTCCACTTGTCTTATATTTAGTTCTTTGCTGGGTTGCCTTTACTCTGATGTGGAACCTTTGTAAAAGGGTCTTTGACTGAAAGGTACTTTAATCCAAGACATGAATAAATAAATAGAAGTTAAACCCCAGACTTTAAGATCTTGCAAGTTCACAACTACCCAGCTGAATGCCATTACATTTGCCAGGCTCTTGGATTCTCTAATAACAAGTATGCATGTTAACTTTTCAAGACTAACTAAAAGGAGATGTTAATTAGAAACATATTTGTGAAATTTCTCCACGTTCTGAGAAACTGCAAAACATGAATCAGAATCGGTTCCTTTTGTCCAGCCTTGTCCAGGATTGTCTAGCAGAAATATTGTATCTCAGTTCCAGTGGGTCCTGCTTCTATCTACTTCAGCATGTGGGTGGACTTGTGCACTGACAGGGGCCACACACTATTTCACTCTTGTAAGTTTTGAACTTGTGATCTCCTGATTCCAAAGCCATGCCCTAACCACTAGAATACATTGCTTCTTGTCCCCAGCATTCATTGCTTTTGTAGTAACACCAAATTGTATAGTGGCTTCTGGTGGACCAGCAATTGTGTCTGTGCATGCAGTGGCAGCTGTGTCCATGTTTCCATAAGATGGAGAGGGGCTGGGTTTTCCATTTATGAATGGGTCTTCTCTAACACTGCAAGGTGGTGTTTTCCCTAGTGGTCCAGTGGTTTAGTGAAATGTGCTGTAATGTGAGAGATGCCTTTTACAGTATGAATATAGTTTGAGTAAGCTGATCTTGAGCAAAGCAGAACAGGGGGAAGAGATGCTCATGTTTCATACACATACACACACACACACACACACACACACACACACACACACACACACACACACACACATATATACACACACAGACACACACACACACATGGCTTCATCATCTAGTTAATTCATTAGATGTCAGATCCACAAGTGCACATACTAGCCCTTCTCAATAATACAAAATGATTCTGTATTTGTTTTGTTAGTAAAATATGGGGGAATGTACTGTAGAGCTCATAGATCTGCCATCTAGACATGTTTATTTATTTATTTGAATTTTGGTAACCGGGTAAGCCCACTGAGACAACAATCCCTTTTTCATGGGTGACCGGAGTCTAGGGTAAAAGTATAAGAACATGTACCAAAATCTACACAAAGTAAGTGAGAAGAAATATATATACATGCAGCATATTAGCCCAGCACTTTGCATCTATTGCATGACACTTCATCAGGGGGCCACCTGATGAAGCGTTATGTAATAGACACAAAGCGCTGGGCTAACATGTTGTCGGTTAGACTTGCTTCATTTCACACTAGCTGGCTTAACTTTTTTTGAGTAACATTTTTGTATTTGCATTTGAGTTTCTTTTATGTCTGTCTCCTTTAGGCAAGCACCTGCTACTTCCTTGGCCATGTGTTCACAGGTGTGCTTACAGCAGTAGCCACAGACATTGCCAGCTATTTCCAGATATTTCACAAAAGTTCTAAAGAGTTTCTCTCTACTGCCCCAACTGTGGAAATGCAGAAAGCAGGAGGTTTCTCTAGAAATATCACTGGAATTTCAGAAAATAGCTGATAATGTCTGTGGCTACTACTGTACTTTGTTGAGGGCTTACTTGTCACAAAGGCCTTGTTAAATCATACAGAATTATGGTCACTGGACCTAGTGGCTCCCCTAACCTCACTCTTCCTACCACTTCCAAGTTGATGAGCACCACATCAACAATGGCAGCCTACCCAGTGGGTTCTCTAAATAGCTGCACCAGCAGGCAGTCCTGCTGTGTAACCACAAGGGCCTGACATCTGGATCTCCTGGCCACTGGAATGGCCCAATCAGTATCTGGCAGGTTTAGATCTCCCACCACCACCTCCCCCTCTGCCACCCCCCCCCTTTCTAGTTCTGCTCCTATCTCCTTATCTCTCTCTTCCCTTGTCCTGGAGGTCTATTGATCACCCTTATTCATACTTTCTTGCCACGGGATGCTATGAGATGAACCCACATCAGTTCTGTTTCCTTCTTACCTCCCATGATGTTTCCATCCTTCACAGCCTCTATGCCCTCTCTGATACATAAGGCTACACCTCCTTCTTTACCTTTTCCTCTATCCTGTTTAAACATGGTATAGCCCAGAACTGTCATGTCTTAGTCATTATTCTTTGTGGTCCAAGTTTCTGTGATGGTTACTGGATCCAACTCAATGTCTGCCACCATTGCCTGGAACTCATTAACTGTATTTCCCACACTTCAGTCATTAAGGCACACACCTTTCCATCTTTCTCCTGATCCCCTGTTGCTTTTTCCTATTCCTTCTCCATTATTCTTCCCCATCTCTTCAAATTTGTATTATTCATGTTGAATGTAGGCTTTATCAGCCCTCTATCATTAGCCTTTTCCCCTAACCTAATTTGAATTTCATCCTTACTGTTTGTTACCCACCTAGCTGGAACTAGTCCTCACTCTCCCTTCTTAGAGGTTCCCCTAGCCTCTGTCTCCCCAACAGTTAGTTCAACTGTCCAGTGTAAATGTAACATTTCTTCTTCAGAGAACTGGCCCCCTCTCTCTTCAGGTAAAGGCCATCACCCTTGAAAAGCCTCCTATCTGAGAAGCCCCCACCAATTCCCCCAAAAGTGGTACCTCTCCTCCTGAGGCCATACCTTCCACCACCCACCAGATGTCTCAGTCTCTTCCTCACCTACTTTGTTGTATCCATTTCAATTATTCCACACAGGGAGGACCTCAGAAATGGCCACAGAAGCCAAGGGCACCTTCAATTTGTTCCTCCTCCTCTTAAAAGTCTGTTTCACTGCCTCCATAGACTGGTGCACTAGATTGTTGGTACCCAAGTGTAGCAGCAACACCAGATCCCTGCCCCCGTCTCCACCATCCCTATATCCCTTAGGGCTGATACACCATGAAGGCATCTGCCTATTTCACTCTCCATCCCTCTCCCACCCACAACACTTTCTACTCCCCTAATCATTGAGTCCCCAATCACTAAGACTCTCCTTGCTTACTTCCTCCAGGTCACCCCCTCAGGTGCCACCAAGTCATCCTGCCCATTTTGCCCAACAGATTTAGAGTATCCCCTCATGGAGTCAGGGTCCTGAGTCTCCTCTAGGGGTGCAAAGCAATTTGCTGTAAGAATGATGTGAGATTGATTGAACCCCTTGTGACTGCCCTTACCACTCTTTCACTGGCCATTACCCACCAACCTCCAGCTCCCATAGGCCAGTGGGCCTCTTGGGGAGTGGATGGTGGACACCAGCTGACCCAGTACCACAACTGAGATATCTCATCTCTTGCTGCAACCAGCTGAACATGAAGCTCCATAAAGGTCCTGCAGATGGGGTAGTGCCCCCTCCTCCAGAGTGTAACCCTGAAGAAGAGTGCCCCAAAGTCCCCACAACTAATTACCAAGTTGGTTTAGGAAGGGAGTTGGTGCTAGAAAGATAATTATCAATTGTGTAACTGATTAATAAATACAGAATATTGTGGGATCCCAAACATGAATATAGTACTTGGCAAATAGTCACTAGCAGGTATTTATTTTCTTCTTTGGTAATTGAGTAAGGCTCACTCGGCACAAGGCCTGTTTTTCAGGGGTGACCCAGGAGCACTAGGGGAGGTTAAGTGACATGACCGGAGTCACACAGTATGTATGTGGAGGTTGTTGGACTCAAACCCAGGTCTTCTGTATGTACCAAGCTCATTCACAGCCCATTTCTGTAACTTCAAGGCTATACTTCCAGCCTATATTAGCACAATCCTACTGCACACTGGTGGGTGAAATTTGAATACTTGCCATTGAACAGCTCTGACATAATTGGTTGCAATCACTGACGCCTAATGCTAATATCCTTACTTTTATGGACTACTACTGCACAGTACTTGGAAATGAGGAAGGTCTTTAATATGCCTAAAGCAATAGTAATGAAAGCAGCAATTTATACAAGTATTATTACGAGCATCAGGAGCCACTGAGTGACCCACTGCAACTGATGATGTCATAGGATGGATTAGCTGTAGTGGTACGAAAGGCTACATACAAAGCTACTTTCAAAAACAAGGAAAAAAAATAAAAGACAGAGATGAGCACAGAAAGAGAAGCTAGAATAGTCAAATGCAAACCAGGAACATGGCAATACTTTCCATCTCCTTTAGTACTGTAGGTACAGTAAGATACTGAAAATGCATTTCCTCTCTTTTTTTATTTTGGAAAAAAGGGTAATTTCTTTAGGGGTAATCTGAAGCCACTTCCTTTCCTCCCATTTCTCTGTCATTTATTTCTTTGGTTTATGGTGAAACCACAGCATCATCTATGTGACAGAGAGGGACAGGAAGTAGTTTCTAATTGCCCCTTTAACTGATTTATATCATAGATTGTGGTTCAGCAGATATGTTGAGAGTGTGGGCCTCTATCCTGTAAAGCACAAATTGGGTTATATTGTGGATGTGGGATCTGCAACATGTACTGGAAAAACACTATAAAATTATCCCCATCTGGCCAGCATGTTCTCACCCAACTCTTCTGAGGATGGAGAAAAAGTTGCAGACTGTCTCCATATTTCATAGACTCTAGACATGAAAATAAATGGTTAGGGTGTGGAATCTGTATTCTTACTCAAATCATTTTTGATAAGACTGAGTGTATACCATTTGCTTTCATTTTTATTATGTTGTCTTGCACATGCAGTGCAGACAAAATATTGGGGTTGCTTGAAATGGAATAGCAGGTTTTGGAGGTGTGGTCGTGTTGATGCCAATTGGCACCACTACATTTTCGGGCTTGGCACTGTGGCACAAATGAGACTGCACGCTGTCTATGATAGCAGTTGCAAAGTGTGCCACCAACTTGAAATGATTTAGCCGCTGCAATGAGGGAGTGGCCCTCTCATTGCAGAGTGTGCTCTCCCAGGTGTAACATTTCAATACAACATGGCGGCGGCTGTCGCCATCCACCTCTCACAGTCTCCAGAAAAGCCAACGTCAGGGGTGCCCAATCCCCCTGTCAGCATGCCCCCTTCCCAGTCCAATTTGCCGACAGGGGAGCCCAATCCCCGTCGGCATAATAGACCCCCAACACATAATGTAAGTTGTGTACTGAGGAGGTGCCCAATCCCCTTTGGCATCATGCGCCCAACCCATTTCTGTGCTGACAGGGCGCCCAATCCCCATCGGTTTCAATCCCCTTCCCCACAAATAAAGGTGGCACACTGGGAGCCCACCACAATGTGCCAAACACACCTACAAAAGGAGAAAACTGACCCGCGTTGTCTGTATTTTTTTGTACCTGAAAAATGAGAAAACGGTCACTTGACGTGTCCAATGTCCCTCCCCCAACCCGTGCACACCCTCTGTGTACCCCGCCTCCCAACACCCCCTCACCCCATACTTAACTCTGGAGCCTAGCGCGACAATCTTCGGTGGACTGGGAACACGTCTGCACTCCTCAAAGTCAACCGCAAACTGAAAAAATGCTGGTAAGCTGTATAATGACATAAATAGTTTTTTTTCAACTTTGGTGCATATCTCGGGCATTTTTGGGAATTTTGGCACCAAATTTTCCAACATGGGGTTCTTGGGACCCCACCTCATGAATTCAATCACTGTCATCTCGTTATTCAGTCCCAAAAGGTGATTTCACGGTCATGAGCAGAATCACCTTTCAGGACCAAGTAATGAAATGACAGTGTCACTGTTCATGAGATGGTCTTCCAAAAAGCCTATTTTACAAATTTGGTGAAAAAATTCCCAAAAATTACCATGTTACGAGTGTGCATTGGGCAGTTTCCAAGCACGCTCGTAACCTCGATAATTTTTAATATTTTTACTCCAGATTTTCACCGTTGCCATTTTTTCACACCTCCTTATGAACAGTACAGCTGTCATTTTCCACATCCTATCTGAAATGTGTTTTTGCTCATCCGGCATGCAGTGGCACTGTCGCTGTAGAAAAACAATGTTCAGAACAGAGTAAGAAAATCACAGTAACACTGTTCATGAGCAGATGTCCCAAAATGCCTATGTTGAAAATCTGGTGAAAAATTTCCACAAAATTACTATGTTACAAGCATGCATTGCGCAGTGTTGATGCACAGTTGTAACTTCGAGAATTTTTAATATTTTCACTCCAGATTTTCAACATTGTCATTTTTGTACACCTCCTTATGAACAGTACAGCTGTCATTTTTCACATCCTGCCCAAAATGTGGTTTTGCACATCTGGTGCACAATCATGCGGTCACTGTGGGAAATCAATGTTTGGGGCAGATTAAGATAATTATAGTGCCACTGTTCATGAGCAGAGGTCCCAAAATGCCTATGTTAAAAATATGGTCAAATACTACTGCTAAATGACTGTGTTACGAGTGTGCGATACGAAGTTTTCACACACTGTCGTAAGTTTGAGAATGTTTAATATTTTCACTCCAGATTTTCAACATTGCCATCTCTTCACACCTCCTTATCAATGGTGCAGCTGACATTTTAAGGTGGTGCAGAATGGCACAGTCACTGTGGTAATTAAATGTTCGAGACAGATTAACAAAATCACAGTGACACTGTTCATGAGCAGAGGTCCCAAATGCTTTCATGAGGTGGAGTCACAAAAAGGCCATGCTGAAAATTTGGAGTTCAAATACCAACAAATGCCCAGGTCATTAGGGTTTCCAACCATAACGTCCCACCCTGTACAGACTAACAGGCATCAGAGGTGTGCCTTTGGATTGTCTGCTGTAGTGCTCACGCCATTGCACCCCCCACCCTGCAGCCACTGACAGGCATCAAGGTGTGCCTTGGACTTTTCAGCATCAAAGTTCAACCCATTCTCCTATGTTACACCCATCTCAACATACTTTCTTATGAAATGGCGTGAGCATAAGGCCCGATGACCCCAAGGCACAGTGTGACACTTGTCAGACTCTGTAGGGTAGGGTGAGGTGAAATGGCATGAGCGTTATGGCCAGCGACCCAAAGGCACACCCCAATGCTTGTCACTCTCTGCAGGGTGGGGTGGGGTTGACATCGGTTCTATTCTTCACTGCCATTCCTATTAGGCATCTCTCTAACTCCTGCAGTACCAATGCCAACACCAGCAAGACAACATTTGGCATTGACAAATGCTTGTTGTTATTATT
This sequence comes from Neoceratodus forsteri, assembly GCA_016271365.2. Classification (NCBI taxonomy): domain Eukaryota; kingdom Metazoa; phylum Chordata; order Ceratodontiformes; family Ceratodontidae; genus Neoceratodus; species Neoceratodus forsteri. Next base: position 263,011,286 of record JADMNL010000028.1, read on the forward strand.
TTTATCCCACTTTAGGTACAGTAGCTCCATAGTAATGTGATGATATAGAAGGGATTCAGGGCCCATCTTGTTCACATTTCCTGCCACTTCAGTGACTATACTCAGTCTGAAAATGGACAAACACCCCAGCTATCAACTGCAATGCTACTGCTACTAATGCTGTGCCCCTTAATCTGTGTACAGTTGTCCTTCTGTGAAAGACTGAATGGTGCTAGCTTCCTCAACTTCATTGTGATCTTCACCTTACTCTGGAACATAAGATGATTGGGGGGGGGGTATGATCATTATATACAAAAGTATTAGGAGCAACCAACTAACTAAATGTCTATGGCTGCATCTTAAACATGAGACGGTTTGCAAAACAGGAAGTCACAACTTACAGATAACAGGGGAGACAGCAAAAACAACTGAAAGAGCAATGTTTTTCTTTGAAAGGGTAGTTTCATTATTGAATAAGCTACATAGAGATGAAGTTCATGCCCTTATTAGACAGCTTCAAAAATAGAGTAGATGCATTTCTGGACTCCATCAGTATGAATGGGTATATCCTCTAAAGTGGCTAATGCAGACTTGATAGATGCTATGTTTCCTTCAGTCAGGTCTTTTATGTGTTCATGTGTCGCCCCTCCTAATGCATCCCATCATTGCCTTTGCTCTCTTGACTGCAGCAGGACATTGCTTGCCGACATTGCTTCCTGCAGCTTGCTGTCTACAATTACATCTAAACACTTTTCCTTGGTTGTGCTAGCAACTGCTGCATCACACAGTGTACTGTATGTGCAACCTACATTGTTTGCCTCTGTGTACTCCCTTACACTTCTCCATGTTCATTCTAAGCCTCCATGTTCCCCATAAAGGATTATTCAACACTGCAATTTCAGCTCCTTAGGGTGGCACACAACTCTGTGCCTTCCTTTCTGCGTCTTCCTTTCAGTGTCTCCCATGGGCCCAATTCCATGCCACCGTTGGGCCCAAAAACCAGAAGCAAAATAGTGGAGTGTCATTAGAAGGTGTGGAAAGACAGCATGAAATGTGCCATAATAGAACTGAAAAGAGGCATGGATTCTGGGGCCACCATGAGGAGCTGAAATTGCAGTTCTGAATAATCCATAAAGTGGAAAACATTAGGATGAAAAAAATCAAGGACTCTACCCCAGAATAAGTCCTGTTTCCTCCATAAAATGTTGGAACATACTCTGTGGCCAGTAACAGTTGAATAAATTAATAAATTGTTTTAGATAGTAAAAAGGTTTCAGGGGTATGGCTTAAATTCTTTTTTTTGTGCACCATGACATACCTACCATTAACACAACACTGTAGGTGTTCTGGCCATACAAGTTATCCTGCGCATAGCTGCAAAGTGGACACATTTTGCAAAATACTTAAATTATTGGAATTGTAGATCAAGGGAGTACTGTTGACCAATCAGAGCACACCTTTCCCCTGCTTGTGAGACACTGTTATTCTGTAAAGAGGATCTCACATGCTGGTGGCCAAGAAAAGGCCAAGCTCAGGAGAGTTAAAAAAAATATATCATTAATCAACCTCAACATTATCATGGTAATAGAACTGCTCACTGTCAGATTGCATTCCTCCTACCCTAAGAGTACTCATGAGACCACTTTTACAATAGCGAGAGTTGCTTCTATTCTTGTGGCTACAAAAATACAGGTGTAAAAACACCTGCACTTTGTGGCCTGTATCACGTGGTTCCGGGAAGTAGTTTAATTGCAGTCACAGTATTCGCAGCAGATCACAGCCTCATGGCAGAGAAGAGATGAATGGGGGTTTATCCTGTATACACATATTCTTTCAGAGGTGTGGAAGTTTCAAAGATTTGAACTTTCCTCAATTTTTTTAGAATACCAAACTCCTTCAGTGGACTTCCCTAACGTCCCCAGAACTGAATTATGTACAGATGTAAGGATATGAAATTTTCAAAAAAATGCTGTGGTACAAATAACACAGGTGCTGTAGAAAGAACAGTCTACAGTATTTTAGCACTTAGATTAGTCAGTCTGCTTAGCATCACCCAATGACGTGTGGACCTCTCCTTCCCCTCCCTCCTGCCTGCACTATATAAAGGCTGTCATCTGACAGTATATTAATTTTTCATCAGTGGGCCTCGACATAGGTAGAAGGGGCTAAATGAACTTACTAGGATTTTAGATTTCAATGCATTGTCTCCTAATCATGGATTGGTGCCAAGACAGGAGGCTTTTGAAATATGTGGCTCTTTGAGGCCTGGGGAGAATAGACAAAAGAGGGGGAAAAGCATCATAAAAAGATGCATTCAAAAATACACTGTTGTATATTTTAAGTGAATTGGAAGATAAAGGGGTGGAGAATGGGAGAAAACTGAGTGTGGGGGGGACTAGCCTTGACCACCTGGAGGGGGAAAGTATTTTTTCAATCAAGTTTTTTCCTACCTGACCTGGCCCTTGCACACTTATCTGATCCCCTAGAGAACACCCTCATCTGCCATTAACTGCATTGCTTCTTCCAGCCCTCCATGGTTCCTCCCTTCATAGTAAGGATCTTCATGGGGTGTCTTCCCTTGTGGCTCGGTCAGGATCCAGGGTAGGCAGCTGGCTTTGTAGGGTGAGACCTGAGTATATCAACTCACGGGCTTCATTCAGATGGAGCCAGGCTGTTTTCTAATCTGTAATGTTGCCTTCCCACCTCATTGTGGCGCACACTATAGCAACTGAGGGTCTCAGCAACATATAGTTTGCTCTGCAACTGAAAGGCAAACCTACCAGGGCCCTACAGCAAGGGCTGCTTGCTGATGCCTCAGAAGTACAACACCAACACACCCAATTGAAGATACTCTGCCACCAACAGCACACCTCACTCAGCTGTTGCTTGGTTGCCACAGCAAAAATGAAGTGCACAACCCCTTTTGAAGACTCGCGAGAGTCGAGGTGCTAGGGGTTCATTTGTTTGCAAAGGTTCTCTTATCCACCTTTTCTTTAAAATACTTTTCTGTGGATTATTGGATGGAATAAATTGCAGTCCCCTGCACTGTTTGGATAAATAATTGTGGATTGTGTTCTTTTCTTCACATTTTCGGACATTTAAAATGCTGGTGTGATAGGCATGTTTGCACACTTCATTTTTGCTGTGGATTTTGTGTTTGCAAAGGTTGCCCGCCTTTCTTTGAAGTGCTGCACAACTTTCTCTGGCCTGTTGTAGTTCGTGGTATTGTTTATGGATTTTGTTTGACTGTCGCTTGCTTACCAACATCTCAGGCTTGTCCCTGAACACAGACTGCCAGCACTGCAGCACAATATGCTATGACTTTTGGGGATGAAATAAGAGAGTAGCCATTTGAGGCAGAACGCATATTGTAATAATGTAATGACCTGCAAGTTTTTGGGTGACAGGTGTGCATTGGGTTTCTTGTTTTAACTTATGTATGCCATAACTGGTAGCACCCCAATGAGACAGCAGTTTAAAGTTCGTGAAAGTGCACAGGTTGAGCTGCTAATTCTTGATTTGTTTTTATTTTTTATTCCTTTGTTTTACTATGAATGTTGACTACAGCACATGAATATTTGGGGCACTGAATTAAATTATTCAGCCAGATGTTTGAATTAAGGTATTCAAACACCCTTGTAAATTACCATAAATGGAAGTAAATTGGGACTAGCAGTATACCCTAGAGAGTTGAGTAACAAGCTGTGAATGAGCTTCGTACATTCAGCAGACAGACTTGGGTTTGATTCCCACAACCTCCACTTGCATATTGTTTGACTGAGCAAGTCACTTAACCTCCTCAGTGCTCCCAGGTTGCTCCTGAAAACAGGCACCTGTGCCTAGTAGGCCTTACTCAGTTACCAAAAGTATAAATCAAATAAAGTAAATGTAGCAAATGGATAAAGTCTTTGAAAATCAGTCTAATGTATCTTGTTAGCCAATCTATCAGTGGAATGAATACAGAAACATATTTGAGATGCATCTGGCCTTTTGAAAAATTAGCTCCTTTCTTGCTCTTAAATGTAGTGGCTATTTGTAATACCATAGCAGAACTTGCTTGTTACATTTTTACTCTGCATATTCATCTTTCGACAGTCAATTTTCAAAATTCTCACTTGCTAAAAAGTTCTGAAAGCAAACACCAGTGAAACCGTGGAAGGTGGAAACATAAACTTTGGCATGCATTGACACGTCCAGGAGTTGAGCTTTTTTTTCCTTTGGGTGGGCTCCTTTTGCACAGTGCTTACTGTACAGTGGGAGCCAGGCCCAGAGGGTAAAGAGAGCACTCTCAGTTGAAACCCATAGGTGTCAGAGAAAGCTATAAATCAAAGCAATGAGGGAAGAGGAACCACAGGACAAGCTGCCAGGCTCATACAAAACACCTTTCTCACTCTCTTTTGCTGAGTCCTAGATGCTGATTCTGCTCTCATACGGTACCTGTCAATTTACTCACTCACCAAACCTACGGATATTCTCTTGTTTCTTGTCTGAAGATCTATAATATCCACTCAAAGATCTGACTTCTGTCAAGTGCTGAGCTACGTAGGGCAGAACAATTGTTTATAAGTCACCATGATCACTATTGCCTCTAAATCCTATCATCACACATTGCATTTACAGTAGGTGCAGTCCAGGCATTGTTTTGGGGTTACTTATAAGTTTTGGCATAGGTCACCCCGGCTGGAAGAAGGGCAATAGGAAATTAGTAACATAGAATTAGTCAGCAGATAAGGACTGCTTGGCTCACCCTGTGTGCTCATTGTGTCCCTGCCTATACTGTCACTGCAGACCCTATCTCATCTCTGGCTTCTCCCCCCCCCAACATACACACATTCCTATGAAGATTTCTTTGTGCCTATCCCACATATGCTTGAAGCCTGCCCCTGTTTTCTCCCCTACCACCTCCTCTGGAAGACAGTTTTAAGTATCCACCACTCTTTCAATGAAGTATTTCCTCACTTCCTTCCAAAATCCCAACCCTCCCTTCAGTTTCATTGCATGCCCCTTGTTCTTCTACACCTTCTCTTCTGAAAAATTCTCTCCCCTTGTGCCTTAGGTCTCTATCATGTCCCCCCTCTCCTTCATCACTTACAGGGTGTACATAGCAAGATCCCTCTGTTTCTCCTTATAGGAGTGGTGTGGTCCTTGTCATGGTATAAAGAAGGCACCTCAGGTACTGTAATATGAGAAGGAGTCTTATCTGAAGAGATGATGAAGATCTAGGGAGTGATGGCTTGGCCAGGCTGGCCAGGTAGTCCCCAGCTGTAACAGAGGGTCTAAGAGGGCCCAGTACCAAGGAGCAGGAGAGGGCATGGAGCCCCACCAGTTGATTAATGTGGGCCTAGGATGAAACCATGTATCATGTCTCAATAAGCAGCTTAAGGTACTTGGCTGTTATGAGTGCACCTAGAAGGATGAAACAGAGGTACCCACAATCAGATGCAGCTAGTTGCTTGGGAAGTTGACTATAAGCAGTAAAACAAGGGGCTGAGAACTGAGTCCTGCAAAAAGAATCCTGAATGTGTTTGGAAACAGGGTCCGCACCAGAGACTGCTCTGAGTGCACCTAATAGGGAACCCGTTTGCTGCTGGTATTGATCCAATGGTCAACAGTAGAAGGGTCACCTGGGAATGGATTGTACACCCCCCCCCCCGTGCTACAGAGTTCTTGTATGACAATCTTAATACAAGACTGTGCCTGGGTGCAGTATGCACTTGGGTCTTGGTACTTTCAGCCTCAAACACCCATAAATAAACCAGTAGTAGATGGATTTGTTAGGATGTCAGATAATGGGAATCTGTTACTACTTCTATCTTACTTCGAGAGTGAGCTCTTGCAGCAGGTAACACCAGTAGGACTGAAAACAGCAGGTACCAGGACCCAGGGAAAATGTCTAGCTAGCAGTATACAGCAGGTGACTGCCCCCGACATCATGTGCACTACAAAGGAGGCAGTCACCCAGCATCATCTCAGTTCTTTTCCTGCTGTCGACCCACACACACATCGGCTCTACAGATGCCTTCTACTGAGACTGACTGCCATTCTACGATGTTTTCAACACTTTTCTTTTTACTGAAAACATTTTTTTCTCCTATTCTCCATCTGTATGTCATCTTCTCCAACGTCGTTCATCTACCGGCACCAGTCCAGGTGTGCCTGTGGCAAACAGATTCCGTCTAAGGATGGACACTCGGCCAACCTTCTGTGCCTAGGCTGAAACCATGACACCAAGGCCTACCAACAGTGCCAGAAGTTTAATAGCAGGATGAGGATTCACTGACAAAAAGCCCTCCAGGCCTTCTTGCTCGAACAACAACTCGCTCACATGCAGAAGGATTCTTCATCTCAGGAGGGTCCCTCAAAAAAAAATTGTCGGGGAAGCACCACTACCACAAAGAAAAAATGAGAGAGAGAGAGAGAGAGGAAAAAGACAAATCCTCATTGAAATATGGGTCTTCCAACACCTAATCTGCCTCCAAGGAAGTTCAGACTCAGCATCCCAGGCAGCACGGTCTCTTACCCGACTCACAGTAGTGAGACCACCAGCCCTGGTAGGGGTGTTGGGAGGCAAGGATTCAGGGGTCTGAGACTTCTGGCCTGGCCCTGCAGCCACTGAAAGTCTGGCCACCCTCTCAGGCTATGGGCTGGCTATCAGGAGGCAACCTCCTCGGTGACAGATCCTCTGCCGCTGGACCAGCAAATGCATCGTCCAAGTCAGCCACTTCCACCAGTGCCGATTCCATGGACAGAAGTGGGGGCTTGGATTACTCCTCTGGGGGGTCTGCTTCTCAGTGCCCTAGAGGCCGAACGTTGGACAACCCAATGTCAGAGAAGTGGACATCAGATAAGCAGTCATCAGCCAAGGACCCATACCAAAGCCAGCACACCCAAGCCACCTCCAAGACGGTGTCCCCTGGCCTTGGTGCCTGCCACCTTGACTCCAGCATCACTGACCTCGCTCCCGCCACTGGTCGATGAATGCATGGAGCACTGTCATATACCCCACTTTCAGCCTTAACGCACACTATGGCTGCCAACCCCAGGCTACTGCCTAAGCACTGATGCTGCCCCTGAACCAGACACTGGGCCCATTGAACCATCCAGTGCCGGACCACAAATCAAGGCTCCAGCTGTCAGAGGTCAAAGATCTCTTCCTCTTGGTGGGATACAATCAAAGGGGATCTCCTTCCCCCAAAGTCCACCCATGTGGAGGAACCTATCCCCATGGATCATTCTCCTCTCCTGAGGGAACCTATCCCCAAAGACAGGGGCCATTTGGGCCATAAACACCGACCCCAGACAAGGAGCCAGAGCTCTTCCTGCTCTACTGGATGGCACAAATGCTGCCATCAGTGTATGAGGTCTCAATACTCTTCCTCTGAGGAGTTGGACCACTCATCCTTATCAGAATCCTCCTCAGTAGAGGGACTTCCTTCACCTGACCCAAGGGACACTCCCAGGTCACCACCAGATGACCCCTCCTCTATGGATGTCATGCGGCACATGCAAGCAAATATTGGCTGGGACACAGAGGACCTTGACCCAGACAGGCATCGTCTGGACAAATACTTATGGCAGAAGGACCCCAAACCAGTTGTGCCACCAGTGGTGGACACTTTCTAAGATGTGACAAAGGCAGCATGGAAGCACCCATCCACATCCCTGGAGACTCCCAAAAAGTCAGATTGCCTCTATAGGGCACCCAGAGAGGAGCCCTTCCTGGGCGAACAACTGACAGCTGACTCAATGGTCATCATGGCTGCCATTGACCAATCCCAGAGACCATGGCACCTGAGTATGCAGCCACCTGACAGGGAGTCAAAGCAACTGGACAGCATTGGCAGGGAGGTATATTCTGCAGCCACCTACACCATTAGATTGCACAATTTCCTCACACACATGTAGCAGTTCTAGAATGCCCTGTGGGAATAAGGGATGGACAGGATGCATGACATTCCTGAATGCCCCCAGAAGACAGAGCTGGAAAAGCTCATGAGAACAGCCTTGGACATAGGCACCCACATCCTCAGATCAGCAGCCAAGGTGGTTATCACTGGGGTGTATCTCAGGTGAACTCCTGGCTTATAGTCTCTGGCTTCGTCCAGTACATCCAAGCCGGTATCTTAGATGCCCCATTCAAGGGTTCGGTTCTCTTCAGTGAAAAGTCTGAAAAGATTATTAGAAGAATACTGGACTCCAGCAAAGCCGTCCGGTCAGTCCAGACCATGTATAAGTAGAAATAAAAGTATTTTCCCAGTCAATGTTCTTGAGGCAAATCAGGGCAACAGCCCAGAAACTAACCACAACAGCAGCAGAGAGGGGGTTACAACCATAAAGGTCCCTCTCAAAACTCAGGAGGTTCTGGCCCTAGGGCTGCCAAGCCTTTCCAGGCCACCCTGCCCACCCTTACCAATGCCTGACTTCTTGCTGAACTCTCAGAGAGGCAGTAGGGGTTGTTTTTCCCTCTATCTAGCAGGCTGGAGGAAGATTACCTCTGACCAATGGATTCTGCAAGTAATTGAAAGGGGGCACTCAAGAAAGTTCATGGAGGTACTACCGGACAGGCCTCCACCACACTCTCACTGTTCCCCATCTCACACAGCTCTTATCTTTGACAAGATTCAGGCCTTTCTGGACAAATGTGCAATAGAGCCCATGCTGGCCTCTCAGAAGGGGAAAAGGTATTATTCCCACTCTTTTTGGTACCCAAAAATATGGGGGACCTACGTCCCATCCTAGACCTCAGTGACCTCAACAGGTTTGTAGAGTACAGGCACTTCTAGATGATTACCCTTCAGGACCTAATACCCATGCTCCATCCAAGAGATTGGATGTCATCCCTGGACATGCTGGATGCATACCTACACATCCTCATAGCCAAGCCCCACAGATGATTCCTGAGATTTGAATTCCAAGGACATCACTACCAGTTCAGGGCTCTGCCCTTCAGCCTATCATCAGCACCACAGGTCTTTACCAAGTGCCTGGCAGTTGTGGCAGCAGCCCTCTTAAGGATGGGCCACTATGTCTTCCCCTATCTGGATGACTGACCTTTCACGGCCCTGTCCAGAGGGGATCGACGAATTAGGGATAACCCTAAACCTGTCAAAGTCATCCCCCTGGCCAGGCCAGATACTCCAATTCATATGAGCCCTTCTGGACACCATCCAAGAAAGGACCTTCCTTCCAGAAGACAGAACAGAACAGACCACCTTCAGAGTCTCGCCCAACACATCTTGTCCACCAGGCAGGTTCCTACCAGGACGCTCCTCAGACTCCTAAGCCATATGGCAGCAGCCATTGCTACAGTGCCCTTGGCCTGGCTGCATATGAGAATCATTCAATGGACCCTGAGGGTCCAATGGGACCAGCACTGGGATGACCTGGATCAACCATTCTCAGTATCAGACCTGGTCTGCCAGACACTTCAATGGGGGCTAGCACCATCTCTCCTCTCAGCAGGATTGCCCTTCCAGAGGGCATCTCCCATAAATATCCTGACCACAGATGACTCTGGCATGGGCTGGGGAGCCCATCTGGATGACCGCATGACTCAGGGGACATGGTCTATACTAGAGGAGTCCCTTCAGATCAATGTGTTGGAGATAAGGGCCATCCTCTTCTCTCTGCAAGCCCTGTAGACTGATCTGCTACTAGGACACCTCCTTATCCAGATGGACAGCATGTCAGTGGTGTTCAACATCAACAAGCAGGGAGAAACCCACTTGTACCCACTTTGTTGGGAGGTCATGAGGGTATGGAACTGGGCCATAGGTCATAACCTGGATATCTCCCCAGTCCATGTCCCAGGTGTACAAAACACCTTGGCCAACATTGCTCAGCTGGTCAAGGGTCACAGCACGAGTTGGTACTCCAGCAATCCATCATAGATGACATCTTTGACAGGTGGGATCAGCCAGAATTGGACCACTTTGTGTCCCCACACAATGCAAAACTGCCCAGTTTTTGCTCACTAGATCCCGGGTCTGGTATTTTCTGGTGAGATGCATTGTCCCTTTGTTGGATAGGGAAGTTTCTTTAAGCCTTCCCCCCTTTCCATTGGTCCAGAGGGTACTCCTCAAACTCCAGTCAAAAGGAGTGGAAATTATCCTAGTGGCTCCCTTCTGGCCTCAGCAGATATGGCTCCCTCTACTTCAACAGCTGTTGCTAGAACTGCCTCTGCATCTACCCTTGAGCTCATGCTTGCTATCGCAGGACAACAGGACCTTAGTTCATCCAAACCTGAGATCGTTGCACCTGCATGTTTGGCTCCTATGGACCTAGCCATTTCCTGCTTCGGAATCTCAGCTAGAGTGTCTGATGTTTTGGTAGCCGCTAGGAAACCCTTTACTAGGGCCATCTACGCCATGAAGTGGAAGCAGTTCTGCCTCTGGGCCACCGCATGCCACTTAGATCCATTTGCCTGTCCGGTGAACTCCATCCTAAAGTACCGCCTTTCACTTTCAGACTTTTCAGCCTGAGCTATTCTTCCATAAAGGTGCATTTATCTGCGGTGTCAGCCTATCATGTGCCTACAGTATACAGGGGAAAACCCTGACACAACTGGACTTATCATGCACTTTCCTGTTTGGCATATTATACTGAAACCTGCCATTAGGGACCCCATCCCCCATGGGATCTTCTCTTCATTTTGGAAAAGCTTACTTTGCCTCCCTTTGAGTCAGCTGCAAACTATGAGCTACACTTTCTGTCTTGGAAAGTGTTATTTTTAGTTGCAGGTACCTAGCCTCAAAGGATTTCCAAGCTTCAGGCTCTGATGTGTAAAGAGCCCTACTTGGTTTTCCACAAGGGCCGGGTGTCTTTGTGGACCAATCCTAAGTTATTGCCAAAGGTGGTGTCTGAATTTACCCTTAATCAGGATATTCACCTTCCCGTTTATTACCCAGAGCACTCAAACTGAGGGGAGACCCTCCTTCATACTCTAGACGTCCACCGGCTCTCCATTATTATTTGACTCAAACCCAGGGCTTCAGGCAATCTGACCAATTGTTTGTTTCTTTTGCCTCCAGTATGTTAGGAGCACCTGTTTCTAAACAAACCCTTTCCAAATGGTTGGTTAATTGTATTGTCTACTGTTACAGAAATACGATAAGCCTTTACTGGGCCCTGTAAAAAGCCACTCCAATAGGGAAGTCATGGCTTCCTTCACCTCTCTGAAGATTGTGTCTGCTGCAGATATCGTTTCAGCTGCCACCTGGAGTTCAGTTAACACATTCATTAAGCATTGCAGTTTGGATACTGCTTCATGATGCAGGACAGGCTTCAGCCTCACTGTCCTGCAGGGACTTATCTTGTGAGACATTCAGTCTTCTCTCTCTTCATTTCCTCCACCCTGAGCTAAAGGGCCTCTGTACTGCTTGGGACTCAGTCCTACAGGTGTTACCTGCTGCAAGAGCTCACTCTCGAAGTAAGAAAGTACAGTTACGTAAGACCTTACCGTAACAGTAGATCTTCTTGAGGAGCTCTTGCAGTAGGTGCTGCTTCCCAACCTCCTTCCCACTTGGAGATTCCTTCTATATTCGCAGTTTGACCTTCTGACCTCCTCCTTGAGAGAAGCATCTTCGGCTCTCCATCCAACATTTCGTCTGTGCCAGGGTCTCTGGTAGGAGAACTGAGGTGACACTAGGGGACCACTCCCTTTATAGTGTATGTGACATCGGGGGGCCGTCTGACATCGGGGTGGTCCCCCACTGTATACTGCTAGCTAAAAGTTTTCCATAGGGTTCTGGTGCCTGCCAGCTTCAGTCCAACTGGTGTTACCTGCTGCAAGAGCTCCTCTCGAAGATCTACTATTACAGTAAGTTCTCACGTAACTGTACTTTCTCCAGGGACTACCAAAGTAAAAGGTCAAATGCCCTTCCTTGCCAGGTTGGATCTGGAGGATCTGTTGTGTATAGTTCAATCAATTTGCAGTGAGACTGTTTTCAAATGCAACTGGATCTGGTTTGTGTTTCTGGTCAACCGAGGCTGCTGCCTGAGGTCAGTGTAATCGAGGTGAGTGGTAAATGTTCTGCACCTTACATGCTTGAGTGGCAAGGGGTACTAAGGGTACTGTCTGCACCAGAGATTTTCCCAACCTCCATCCTGCATTTCCTCCCCCTTTTAATTCCACTGAGGTTATCAGCAAAGGAACTCTGGTCCATCCACTTTCATATGTTTGCAGAGTCTCCCCACCCCCCGAAGGCTCAAGTGACATAGGATTTTTAGAGTCCCTAGAATTCTGGAGTCTGAGAATAAGGTTCTATATAAATATGCAAAAAGTAAGAACTGAGTCAGAAAATATTATTCATAAGAACCAAGGGAGCAGAGTACAGTAGCAAGCCAAGATTCATTTCTTCTTACTCTTGTTAGTACTAGTTGGCAGAGACAGAGCCAGCAATAGCTTCTGGGGGCCCCCAGCAGGGTTACTCATTTGGGATCCTTAAGTGTTCTTGAGGGAGTATTCTGATGGCATTATAATACATTGTTGAAAAGTTATGCCCAGCACCGTGGCGTTTCTTACATGATCTTTCAACAGTACACAGGGAAAGAAACACATAAATTAAAACAAACATGACATTTGAGATTGATGACCTGCACAGCTTCTGTCTAGGGGATTCTGTGAGTAGGGGGCCCATGGCAACTGCTGGGACTGAGGGTGCCTAAGGCCATGTCTGGGCAGAGAAAGAATTAATGATGCTCTCTCATACGGTTTCTCTCTCTCTCACTCACTTTCACTTTCTTGCAATCAGTCTGCTTCTTGCCATTTTGAATGGACTTTTTCATATTACTTCTGCTATGTTTTTCTACATATAATTCTAAACTAGACGTGGTCATGAACCAGTGGTGAACTGACTCAGATTCTGGCAATGATCTCTGGGGAGCCAACCTAGATAATCCAACCAAACCGCCCTTCCATTTCAAACTATTAAAGGCACATGAAGTCTATAAATATATAAAGAAGGCCATTTCTAAGTCCCGAGCAAGCAGCGACACTATTGACCTTAAACTTCTGTCCCTCACTCTGGAGGAAGTACTGCTCCCCCTCACAAAAATTTTCAGTCTCTCCCTCTGCTACAGCCAATTCCCTAGGAAATGGAAGGCTGCAGTTGTCACTCCGGTGCACAAAAGTGGTGATAAGTCACTGCCTGGTAACTATCGCCTGATATCTATACTACCACCTCTCTCTAAGGCCCTTGAACGCTTGGTGGTGGACCAACTTTCAGACTACCTGGAAAAGCACAACATCCTATGCACTCAGCAGCATGGATTTAGGAAAGGGCACAGCACATCGACTGCCCTACTTAAATTCTCAGGAGCAATCCACAATGCCATGGACAAAGGAAACCTAACTGGAGCAGTCTACATTCACTTAACCAAGGCATTTGATACAGTTCATCATGGCCTACTTATTAAACAGCTTCTATCCCTAGAGCTTTCGCAGGGTCCTGGTGACTGGGTAAAAAATTACCTTGCTCAACGCTCTCAATCTGTAAAAGTAGCTGGAGTTCTCTCAGACTCAAAACCAGTTCTCTCAGGAGTCCCCCAGGGATCCATCCTGGGCCCCCTCCTTTTCAGCCTTTTCCTAAACTCTCTCCCCAAATCCTGCCCTGAACAAATAATCCTCTATGCCGACGATGCCATGATTCTTGCCACTCATAAAGATCCGAACCTCTTACGCTTCAACCTTCAGCATGCTTTTTCCAAAGTTGAGATGTGGTTCCTTGAACATAAGCTGGTTCTAAACCACAAAAAAACTAAATCCATGCTCTTCTCTAACTCGCAAAACAAGAAAGCGGCAACCCACTCACCATTAATACATACCTAGAAATACCCTTGAACAAGTGCCAATTTTCAAATATCTTGGAATCAGCTTTGATCAAGGCCTAACCTTTGCAACTCACATTGATAGTACAGCAAAAACTATTAATCAGTGAATTGGGATTCTGTATCGGAACCAACAGCTTCTTACCAATTCTGCACTGAGGATTGCCATCCAATCTTCTATCATCTCAGTCGTTGACTATGGCTTAGTTATATATGGATCTGCCACTACTACAGCACTTAGTCGCATTACAACATCTCTAAATAAGGCCTGTTGGCTGCTCACTGGTGCACATCGATGTACCCACACATGTGAACTCTATGCTGACTCAGGTTGGTTGCAACTCTCAAACCGGATAAAGTACCTTAACTGCCTGATGGCGAAAAAATCCACTCTGGGCCTCACTCCACCCTGTATCCAAGACCTGTTATGCCCGAGCGCTAGCACCCGTTTTGCCAGAAGATCAGAACACCAGCCTTTCCAAGTCTCCCGATGCCGGACTTCTCAGGGACAAAGATCATTTGCCTATCATGCCCCCAGCTGGCTAAATGCCCTCAGCACTCATATTACTGCCTCCACCTCTCTAGGTATTTTCAAATCAAGGCTTTTCTCTCACCTTGCCACCTCCAGCTCCTGTGACTGCCCTGATTAAACCTCCTATTTTCTCACTACCCACCCTGTTCCGTTATTTGACAAAGACATGTTTGGGAAACCTTTTCTCCTGCTATTGTCTGCTCCCCACACCATTCACTTACCCTCTCTGTTCTGGAATTTTTCCCTATTTATTTCTCCTAATCTGGCGTGACCTCTTTCTTGTAATAATAATGTGATTATTGATATCTCATGTCCTTTTGCACAAGTGATTTGATATGTATTTGTATATGTTTTCTTGCTCTTGACACAACACAAATTGTTGTATTATCTATGTAACCTTTTGTACTGTACCTAATTGATGTGGAACCTTTGTAAAAGAGCCTCTGGCTCAAAGGTAGTGATTCCTAGAACAATAAACTAAACAAACCAATCCGGGGCAAAGGAAGGTGGTCAGTGACTGTTCTGAACTCAACCTGGGCCTAACGTGAAGGTACAGGCAATGTCTCAGTGGCCTAGCATGGACTAAGCCTGGGTCTTTAGGAATATGACCAGGATGTTTCAAGACAGGGGGCTGGGGTATGGATCAGAATTGTCTGTACTCCTAATCTGACTTGCTTATCTACTTCAGTATCTACGAAGGGATGAAGGTGAGCACATTATTAAACAGAGAGCAATGTAAAGATCAAATTATATTTAGTTCAATCAGCTCTTATTAAACAAAGTTAAATGCACATATTCATGAGAGCAACTTGCGGGGCAGTACATTGTCACCTGCATTTACAGGGTCGGTGAATTATACTGTATGCCATTATCATAAGATGGAAATATGGACTTTAATGTGTGGTGCATAGCGTAGTGCTTGTGTATACTTATGAACTTGACTCTTATAGATTTAAAGTTATAAACTTGGGATTTATGAACTTAGAATTTGTTTTTTTTCTGTTCCCACCCTCAGTAGGAACACTGGTTAGGTGTAGGAATAGAGGCCGAGTGTCAAGTGTAAGATAAGAGTGCCAGTGGAGGAAGAAGCCAGGGAGGATGATGTGTGATTTTGAAATGCTCGAATCTGAGCAGTGGAAGTGCTGAGGTTAAATAGGGTATGCAGAAGGAGCTATCCCCCCCCCATTGAACCTTGGGCTTTTAGCCCTCCCATTCAATGTGTGGTGCATAGTGTAGTGCTTGTGTATGCTTATGAACTTGACTGTCATGGATTTAAGGTTATGAACTTGAGGTTTATGAACTTAGAATTTGGCTTTTCTCTATTTCCACCCTCAGTAGGAACACTGGATAGGTGTAGAACTAGAGGCAAAAAGATTGTTAATGGTTCAATTACCTCCTCCAACTCCAGAGAGTGTGATCAGTAGCATACAGGAGAGTAAACCCCTCCCCCATAGAGGGAAACCTCTGAGGATCCATGGCTACTGATCTGCCCATCCTACGGACAAACTATGAGGAGATAATCCTAAAAGATGTGGACTGAGGTTTGGTTCAGGTTATGTCCAAGAGTCTTATCCTCCAAGTCTTGTTGGCTGATACATCACATACTCTGAATCTTGACAGTGAGCAGGAAGGTCGATTCGGAAAGATGGAGGATCTTTGAAGATGAAAGAGAGTCCGATTCAGATGAATGTCCAGATGAAGAAAGGTGTTAAATGATGTCCAGGATTTCTGTTGTAGTATTCAAGAACTGGAAGCTTGACGTGAAGATGGATCCAGGAAACAAATCAAAGAATGGTTGAGCACTAGACGGAGGTGCACTTAAAAGTCTCAGTAGGAATACAGAAGGAGGAAGTTCAGAAGGCAAGTCAGAGCCGGTCCAAAGGTGAGGAAGCCAAGTTGATGTAGAAGGAGGGACCAGCACAGAGGGGTTCCAAAGGTGGCAGATGATGGACTGAAGGGAGGAAGGGATATGAGGAACTGATTCCCAGCTCTGGCGGGCAGGAAGGCTGGCACAGCTCAATGCCATTTGGATTGACCTAGAGATGGAGACTGCTTGAGGAGCAGAATGAAGTGGAATGAGTAGAGAATGAAGTCGGAGACATAGACTCCAATCCACGATGGCAAGAGAAGCACACCTTCACTCGATACTCCAGAGGCAGAGCTAGAGACAGAGACTGTAGTCAATATGAGCGTGCAAGAAGACCACCATATAGGTCAGTGAGAAAGGTCCTTCACGGAGGACCTAAGATGGTGTCGACTGAGATCTCCACATAGGTCAAGGTATAGATGCATACCAGGATGCCAGGACCGCTGACTGAAAAGGACAGAAAAAGCAGATAGAGCTGTGTGAGAGTCAGATGAAGTGTCACATGATGGTGTAGGCACCATAGCATTATATGATGGAAGAACAGGAGGAAATGCAAATATAATATGACTAGATAAGCAGCAGCAATGTGAAAATCCAGTGAATGGGGTGTCATTAGGCAGCAGAATAGGAACCTCATGTAGGTAGAGCGAGGAAGCGTGAGTGAAGTGACCTCCATAGGTCATCGCTGGTGGTCCTCCCCGGAGGACCTGAGATGGAATGAGACCTCCACATAGGTCCAAGTTAAGCCCAGATGGCAAGGACCCGCATGTAGCCATGGAGGAGGTGACAAGGGATGGACCCTGATGTAGGTCATCAGATGGCAAGCCAGCCTCTGTGCAGGCATAGTGAAGGCTAAGCGGGTATCGTAGAATGATGAAGCATGTGCAACATGACCTCCACATAGGTCAGCACTAATGGTCCTTCCTGGAGGACCTGAGATGGAATGGACGAGACCTCCACATAGGTCTAAGGAAAGTCTAGACTAGGAACCTGTAATTAGCCACTGAGGAGGTGGAAATGGACAGACCACCACGTAGGTCAGCATATTTATTTATTTGCACATTGGTTTACAGCCTTTGAGCCAGAGACTCATTTCCAAAGGTACCTCGTCACATAGAGGACAAATACAAATACAAGCACTCTCGGTTCCAGGATATAGGTTACATAGTTTGCAAGCACATGTGATAAAGACAATTATACAGAGACGCCAGTTTGGTTACAGTGGTGTATATTAGTATGACAGTATGAGCAGTCAACAGAGTAGTAGCAGTTTAATCAGAAGTGGTACATACTTGCACAGGGAAAGGGCAAGCAACAAGAATAATGGCAGTACAAACAGAAAAGGGGTAGGATTTAAAGAGGTGCGGTAAGGATGCTGCAATGGCAATGCCATCCTCACGCAGGGGCAACACTCTCCTTCGTGCAGAAAATAGCAATGATGGTTTGTTAATGAGAACCACCATACACCAAGTTTGGTAAGTTGATGTCATTTAGTGTCTTTTCAGCTGAGAAAACATGCCAGTTTCAACTCACAACTAGCTCAATCAAATGGGACTGTGAGAAGATGGTGGTAATGTAGTTCATACATGAAGACAACAGAGTGACAGGGACAGTCTGTGTTCCAACCATGGGGTTGAACAGACTATCCCTTGATTTGGGGTTTGCAAAATTTATCGCCCCTTACAGCAGGGCAGAACTGTGTTCCCTTTCCTTAAATGTTGTATCAAACCTTTTGCTCCCAAAACATAATCCTGCTGATTACCACAGTTTTGTTGAAACCATAAATACTGGCATTTTGGGAGAGTACAGTAAGTCAGGGATGAGCAACTGCCAAATAGAGCAATGAGGTCCTGTCTATAGGTTATGGAGATGGGTCACATTAATGTCACCATGCATCACTAGGAGGAGGCTGGTGGAAAATAAGAGAAATACGTAATGTAAAACATTTGGTTGCTCACCGACAGCACAAAACAGCAATTCCAATTTGTGGGCTGGATCCAGAAGTCCAAGCATGATCATTCTGTCACTCAATTCGGAAAGAATAGAGGAGCAAGTTGGATGGAAAGTGGAACGTAGCCCAGAAAGTAGTGCTGAGCAAAGGTTGACATCCCAGAGGACTGGGAGCAGGCAAGCAAACATGGCTTCAACTATACCAGAGAGGTGGGCAGGCACCACAGGTGCCATACAGCAGAGCCAGTGCTGTGTGGTGCAGCCAGCCACAAGAATGGTTCTGTAGCTCTCAGTCTCATATAGCTAGAAACAGGAGCAGAGTTTCAGCAGTGGGAGCAGGATTCCATTGGAATTGTGAGTTCCATGTGATGGGTGTCATAGTCCAGAACAGCGGGGTAATGGAGGCCTGCCAGTAGGTCATGGAGGAAGCATCACTTTGCACTTCATATCATGCTGCTCACGGTGGAGACCTAGACTCTGCAGCACAATGGGACAAGGATGGAGATTCAGCGGCAGGCAAACAAGACAGCCACAGCCTAAGCCCATGTATGCTGTGCCAAAAAGAGCTTTGCAGGCAGCACTGTGGTGCATGGAGGACAACAGAGGCAGAGCAGTGGCTGGGAAGGAGGCCCAAAAGGGGGGAAAATGCAGCAAGGAAAAATGAACAGGGCACAGGAGAAAACAAGAAAAACAACAGAAGGCAAAGGAGGTGGGGGGTGGAAGGGAGCCCAATCCAGCCAGCCAAGGAGCCGAAGCCCTGACCGCCCGACAGTCCTCCGAGCAGCGGAAGAACAGTACAGGTGAGGACAGGTCCTGCTCAATGACTGGAGGAGGCAGCACAGTCCATGAGAGCAGGGGAGCGAAAGGCCGGAGTCACACAAGCCAGGAGTGAAAAGGAATGAGCAGGAAAAGGGAAGGTGGGCAAAAGCCACACAGGGGGTTACAACAGGAGCTGTCAACAAAACCAGGAGGATGTAGGAATGCACCTGGCAGGAGCAGCAGTGGGGAAAAGCCACTGGAGTTCACAACACTTGAAGCTGAGCAATGGAAGTACTGAGGTTAAATAGGGGATGTGGGAGTAGCTATCTCCACCCCACCCGAACCTCAGGCCTTTAGCCCTCCCACTATCATGTTGCAGCTCTCTGAATGCGACTGCTTACAAGCACTATTGGAGTGTCCAAGCTCTCAGACATTATAGACTCCTGAAAAATGTTGGTGGTATATATTCTACAAATAGAGGAGAAAAAAGCACTCACCCCTCGGGACAGTACAAAGATGCAATATATTCTGCAAGTCTTTTTTATTTTCAATTCAATTCGTGTTTATTTATAAAGCGCCTTTCAAAGTCAAGGCGCTGTACATAGTAATAAAACAGAAATCAACATTAAACAATCAAACTATAAAGAAAAAGCCAAGTTAAAAAGATATGTTTTTAAAGCAATTTTAAAACTGTCAACGGTCGGGCATTCTCTCAACCAATGAGGTAGGAATTCCACAGGGTAGGAAGCTGAAAAGGCAAAAGCACGAGATCCTGATAACTTCAAATGAACCCTGGGAATCTCTAGCAATCCCTCATTGGCGAGTGGAGGGTGGAGGGGGCAATATAGAGACAGAAGATCTTTCAGGTAACTGGGTCCCTGATCGTGTAAGGGCTTTAAAGGTTAGTAAACCAACCTTAAAGGTGATTACGCCACCGCACAGGCAGCCAGTGCAGTTCGCGAAGCACAGGCGTAATATGACTGGTTCTTGGAGTCCCAGTCAAAAGCCTGGCTGCAGCGTTCTGCACCAGCTGCAGGCGGCGGATATCAATCCCTGGAAGCCCTAGGTATAGGGAATTACAGTAGTCCAAATGGGTAGTAACAAAGGCGTGAACCAAGGTCGGAAGGTCCTGCTGGGGAATCAGATGTTTCACCCGGGCGATATTCCTCAGATGATAAAAAGAGGATTTGACAACCACAGTGTAACATACTGTGGAGGAGTGATGCAATAAAAAAGACTTGATGAATATATTGCATCTTTGTACTGTCTTGAGATCTGAGTGCTTCTTTCTCCTCTATTTGTACTACCAGTATTCAAGTTAAGCACCACCATCCTTGTGCACACCAGTCCTTTCCCTTGTGGTATATATTCTGTTGAAATTATTTTAAATGTAACACTAAAGGGTCTTTATATAACTGTCACATACCTTTTTCATCTACCTTGGCAGTCTTTGTAGTTCTAGGGCTGGGCTATGGCAACCTTCCAGACCCAGCAACCCCTCCTCCAGAGTGGTCTATGCAACCAAGTGCCTGTAAATGCTGGTAACCAAAATTTAGACAGAAAGGTTTTTTTTCCTTATTCCCTCTGCTTCTTGACTCTTACTCCCTCTTGTAGTGCAGTGCAAATCCATTTCTGGTTTACATGCATGCAGCATACTCCAAAGCAAGAGCAAGCGTTCCCTAATCTACTTACTGTAAGGGGTTGCTGCCGGTATGTGCTGCCAACTCCTCCTAGGCTGGGACATGCAGCTTTTTGCAGCCCTCCTCCCAGTCAGCCAGCCACCCCATGGCTAGAGTCCCATGTCCACCTGAGGCTTGAGATCCGCTGCAGACCATACTACCACAAGGCCATGTGCAGCCTTTGTTATAAGCAAAACCCTAGACATTTTGTTAGGATCATTTTTATGTTGTCTTGTGCATGCACAAGCAACATTTTGTGGCAGTAGGAGATGGTAGTAGGAGAAATGTAAAGGTGTGTCAGTTTTGGCGAATGCAGGGCACGCTTTAGAAGGTGCGTCCCTCATTCACCAATTAGCGAGCATGCTAATGGTGACACAAGTTTTATGCAGGGTCACCAACTTGAAACAAAGTTGTCGCTGCAATCAGAGACAAGCTCATCAAGCAGCGGCACAGATGACACAACTCCCATACGTGCCTTGCCTGGTGAAACATTTCAATAAACATGGCAGCGGCTCACGCCATCTGCCTCTCACAATCCCTAGAAAGCCAACTTCAGGGGTGCCCAGCCCCTCTGTTGGCATGTTTAATACCCACTCCCAAGATTGTGCGGCACACTGGGAGCCCACCCCAGTGTGCCTCTGTGGTGTTCGGAAGCCGACCATGTCGACATGTTCCTGCCCCTGCCTCGCCACCATTATGTACCACACTGGGAGTCCACCCCATTGTGGCCAGCATCACCCCCCAAAGTCATGGGGCATACTGGGAGCCCACTCCAGTGTGTGAAAGATTTGTTTTCTTACACCCGTAAAGAAAGAAAACTGTCCTCAGTGTTCCTTTTTTTTTAAAGTACCTGAAACAAAGAAAACGGTCCCTCTCTGTCGGTGGTGACCCTTCCCCCAATCCGCACCCACCTTCTGAACACCCCACCTCCCCACACACACCTCACCCCTTGCTTACCTCTGGAGGTCGGCGCTGCAATCTTCGGTGGAGCAGGAACATGTCTGCACTCTTCAAAGCTGACCATGAACTGAAGAAATGCCGGTAAGCTGTATAATGGCATCAGTGGGGAAGGCTTCAACTTAGGTGGATATCTTGGCTATTTTTTTGACTTTTGGCTCCAAATTTTCAACATGGGGTTCTTTAGACCC
This sequence comes from Neoceratodus forsteri, assembly GCA_016271365.2. Classification (NCBI taxonomy): domain Eukaryota; kingdom Metazoa; phylum Chordata; order Ceratodontiformes; family Ceratodontidae; genus Neoceratodus; species Neoceratodus forsteri. Next base: position 263,033,027 of record JADMNL010000028.1, read on the forward strand.
TGCATCATGAAATCAGTCACTGCCATTTCATTATTCAGTCCAGAAAGGTGATTTTTCGGTCATTGCGTGGAATCACCTTTTGGGATGGATTACTGAAACAATAGTGCCACTGTTCATGAGGTGGGCTCCCAAAAAGCCTATGTTGCAATTTTAGTGAAAAAAATTTAAAAAATTACTGTTATGAGTATGCATTGTGCAGTTTCCATGCACACTCATAACTTCAATAATTTTTTATATTTTCACTCCAGATTTTCAACATTGCCATTTCTTCACACCTCCTTATGAATGGCATAGCTGTAATTTTTCACATCCTGCCCAAAATATGTTTTCTCACATCTGACGCAGAATGGCGTTGTTGCTGTGGGAAAGCAATGTTTGGGACAGATTAACAAAATCACAGTGCCACTGTTCATGAGCAGAGTTCCCAAAATGCCTATGTTGAAAATTTAGTTGAAAAATTCCCCAAAATAATTGTGTTACTGGTGTATGTTGCTCAGTTTCTATGCACGCTCATGACTTCACCAATTTTTTCATATTTTCACTCCAGATTTTCAACATTACCATTTTCTTACACCTCCTCATGAGCAGTACAGCTGTTATTTTTCTCATCTTGACCAAAATGTGTTATCGCATCTGTGGCGCCAAATGGCACTGTCGCTGTGCAAAAATCACCTTTCAGCTAATGAACTGATAGTACCACTGATCATGAGGTGGGGTCAGAAAAAGCCCATGTTGAAAATTTGGAGTGAAAATGCCAACAAACACCTGGGGTGTTAGGGTTTCCAACTGTAACACCCCACCATGTAGAGAATGACAGGCGTCGGGGGTGTGACTTGGGATTTTTGGCTGTAATGCTCACATCATTCCACTCCTACCCCGAGTCTACAGCCACTGACAGGCATCGAGGTGTGCTTTGGACTCTTTTATCCCAAAGTTCATCCCATTTTCCTATACTGCACCCATCTCAGTGTATTTCCTTATGGAATGGGGTGAGAGTAAGGCCCAAAGACCCTAAGGTTCACCACAACACTTGTTGGTGTCTGCAGGGTAGGGTGAGGTGAAATGGCATGAGCATTATGGCCAAAGACCCAAAGGCACACCCAAATGTATGTCAGTCTCTGCAGGGTGGGGGTGGGGTTGGTGTCAGTTCAATACTTTACTGCTATTCCTATTATGCATCTCTCTAACTTCTGCACTACCAATGCCAATACCAGCAAGACAACATTCAGCATTGACAAATGCTTGTTTTTATTGTGTTAATCAAGAGACCGATTTGGAAAATGTTCTTACATGTCTAACTCTAAACCATGTACAGAAGATGTCCTTGATGTGCAGGTATGGTTACAGAGGGTGTGGTGTTGGAACCTACCTTAATGTGCTAAGTAGAATGGGTTACATGCATTATGAAACTTGCATCCCATCCCACAAAGAAGGATGAAGGATGAAGAAAAGGTAGTGTTCCTGATAGCTGGATATTAGAAGAATGATCAGAGGAGGTCCAAGAGAAAGATCCATGGAGTGTACTTATGCTGGATATTAGTACACACAGGGATCACCACTGGGAGGGGAGAAGCGCACAAAAGCAAGTAGACCAGAACAAATAAGCAACGCCAACTTTAGAACTTAACAAACCTTAGTCCTTGGAGAGTTTCAGCTTGCCTCTACACTGTAAGACATGGATATTTATACCATATATAATAAGACAAATTCATTACTAGGGATGGCAGAGGCCTCAAGAATGGAAGAGGGTGTGGCAAGAGACATGTTCCACATACGGGAGAGTTAAGGTAGCCGTTATATGTAAATTCAAACCAGGGCAGCTGGTCTATTGTTAGATGGCTCAGTCTTTAGAAGTTTGACAGGCAAGCACCAGGTGCTGTATTTTCAGTCCTCCCAGGACTAAGCCCCATACCAGAGCAGCCAATGCGAACTGAAATCACAGCACCTGCAGATGTCTATATTTTCAGCTCATGCCACTGTGGGAGATGATATGTCTGTATCCACTAGACATACCATTTTAGCACAGCTGTGGTGAAACACCATCTGCAAGCTGCTGTAAATCAGAGAGCCTATTGTAAACTGGCTCCCACTTTGAGAATACACAGCTGCAGAGAAAACTGTGGCTTCACAAGTGGTAACCTACTTCTGCCAGTTTTTTCTTGCAACTGTGAGAATTTCAGTGGCTCTGAAAATCCAGTCCTAGAGTTTCTCCATTCCCCTATGGTAGGAGGATGAACTGTAAGCCACCTCATCAGACTACTGTACATCTGTTTGCCTCACCCTTAAGACAAGTTGCCCTGAGACAGACAAAATGGCGGGGCATCAGGGATTGATGTTATGTGTTCAAGCAATATCTTAAGAGATATTCAGGGAATAGATTGCTTACCACCTGAGAGCAATCTCTAAGGACTCTCAATCAGTGTTGGGTAAATTACGTTTTCTGTTACTTTCTATTACTTTTGGAAACTTGTTCCAGGAAGCTCTGTGCAGTCACTAGCAAGGATAGAGAAGTACTAAAAAAAGTAATACACCTTACAGTTACAGTTACTTGTTTATTTTTCTACAAAAACAATACAAAAATAATAAATAACTAAAACAGATTACATTTATTTGAGAGTAATAGGTTAGTTACTAGTTACTTTCAAATAAATGTAATCAGCTACAGTTACATATTATTTTTGTATAAAAAGACATACGTTTTTGTAACTGTAAGGTGTATTACTTATTTCAGTAATTCTCCATCCTTGCTAGTGACTGCAAAGAGCTTCCTGGAACAAGTTTCCCAAAGTAATAGAAAAAGTAACTTACCCAACACTGCTGTCAATCAGAATATTTGTAAATGTTTGCAATTCCAGAAGATGCAATTTAATAAACCAGACACTTGATCACATCCCCAGCATTTTCAATGTGGACTGAGGGTTAGAAAATGGGCAACTGGCAACTTTGGTTTGGTTGTCTGTTGGACCCATAAACTCTGTTTGGTTTTAAGGGCTCAGTCAAACCACTTTAGCTCTGAATGCAGTCATTGGCGTGGGGTAACAGGCTACAAGTATAGGGAGTAAAAAAGCCTTGTGGTCAGCAATGACTATTAACTTACTATAGCCTATATGTGGCAGGTGTTGTTGGCATACATCTTCTGTGGCTTACTACTTGTGATGTTGTGATAACCTTCAGAACCCCCTAAGACTTCCATGGCCCAGTGTTAGCTAGAGGAAGGGTATTCGTTGCTGAACTGAAGATGTATAACCTATGTAGCCTCTGCTGTACCTTCAAGCCCCAATTACTATATTCCATCTTGCTTCATTTATTTTCAAATGATATAATAATACCTCCAAAGAAAAATAAGTTATGTATCACTAAACAAAACAAGCATTTGTCAATGCCTAATGTTTGCTTGCTGGCATTTGCATTGGTAGTGTAGGAGTTAGAGAGATACATAATAGGAATGGCAGTGAAGTATTGAACTGAAGCCAACCCCACCACCACCCTGCAGAGATTGACAGACATTGGGGTGTGCCTTTAGGTCGTCAGGCATAATGGCCATGCCATTTCACCACACCCTACCCTGCAGACACCGACAAGTATCATGGCGTGCTCTGGGGTCTTTGGGCCTTATGCTCACCCCATTCCATAAGGAAATACAGTGATATGGCTGCAGTATAGGAGAACAGGGTGAACTCTGGGGCCAAAGAGTCCAAGGCACACCTTGATGCCTGTCAGTGGTTGCAGGGTGTGGGTGGGGGTGGAATGGCATGAGCATTACAGGCGGCAATCCCAAGTCACATCCCTGATGCCTGTCAGTCTGTACAGGGAGCGGAGTTATGGTCAGAAAACCTAATGCCCAAGGCATTCGTTGGTATTTTCACTCCAAATTTTCAACATGTTTTTTTGTGTGACCCCCATCTCATGAACAGTGGCAATATCAGTTTGTTAGCCGAAACCTGATTTTGCACAGTGACAATATGATTTGGCACCACAGGTGCAAAAACATATTTTGAACAGGATGTGAAAAATGACAGCTGTACTGTTCATGGGGAGGTGTAAAAAATGGCAATGTTGAAAATCTGGAGGGAAAATATAAAAAAAAACAAATACCGAGCGTGCGTAGAAACTGTGCAATGCACACCTGTAATGTATTAGTTTGGGGATTTTTTACAGCAGATTGTCAACACAGGCATTTTGACACCTCTGCTCATGAACAGTGTCACTGTCATTTTCTTAATCTGTCCCAAACACTGATGTCCCACAGCAACTACGCATTTCTGCGCCAGAAATGCAAAAACACATTTCAGGCAGGGTGTGAAAAATGACAGCTGCACTGTTCATAAGGAGGTGTGGAAAAATGCCAGTGTTGAAAATCTGGACTGAAAATAGTACAAATTTGTGAACTTACAAGGGTGCATGGAAACTGCACAATGCACACTCATAACACAGTCATTTATAGGAATTTTTTCACCAAATTTTCAACATAAGCATTTTAAGACCTCTGCTCATGAACAGTGTCACTGTGATTTTCTTAATGTGTCCCGAACATTGATTTCACACATCGACTGCGCCATTGTGCGCTACAAGTGCGGAAACACATTTTGGGGGAGATGTGAAAAATGACAGCTGTACTGCTCATAAGGAGGTATGGTAAAATAGCAATGTTGAAAATCTGGTGTGCAAATATTAAAAATTTGCAAACTTGCGAGCGTCCATAGGAACTGCACAAGATGCACTCATAAAACAGTCATTTTGGGGAATTTTTTTCACTAAATTTTCAACATAGACATTTTAAGACCTCTGCTCATGAACAGTGTCACTGTGATTTTTTTAGTCTGTCCCAAACATTGATTTCGCACACCAACTGCGCCATTGTGCACTACAAGCGCATAAACAATTTTGGCCGACGTGAAAAATGACAACTGGACTGCTCATAAGGAGGTGTGGTAAAATGGCAGTGTTGCAAATCTGGAGTGCAAATATAAAAAATTCGGGAACTTATGAGCATGCCAAGGAACTGCACAACACAAACTCGTAAGACAGTCATTTTTAGGACTTTTTTCACCAAATTTGCAACATAGGCTTTTTTCAGAGACCACCTTATGAACACTGGCACTGTCATTCCATTAATTGGTCCTGAAATGAAGGACACTGATCATCATACTGAAGGGCACAGCCTGAAATATGGATATCCTTCTCCAGGAGGGACAGAGTATAGACAAGCGACCAAGCAATTTTAAGGGATGAAATGAGGGATGTACCTCCAGATTAGTGACTGTTGGGAGGGATGGGCTCTATTGCACATAATCTCATGAATTTAAGCATTATTTGGTGCAGTTCTTCCACACCAGAACCGTTTCTTGTCTGAAGCAGGCTAGGAGAGTGAAAGCAACATTTTAAGTTTGCTCCTTACATTGCAGGGTATTGTTATATGCTAAGCATCCACACAAAGAAAGGTTTAGGACTCAAGTACCACAGTCTTCTCTTCAGTTCTCAGAGTCATTGAACTGTGTGAATCATACTTTATTTTTCTTTCAACTTCGTATATCAAATTGTCGGTCTGCACAGGGAAGTGGCTTACAAGCTGGCCCTTTACTATCACAAAAGCTATTTCTTACAGCACTGAAAAAGCTTTACATTGAATGTAAACATCTGTGACATTCGGCACTATCAGTCAATGGAGCAAGAGAAAAGCGCACCATATAGTGCACCCATATGAGGGTATCTTTGTGATAATACACAATAGGTATAGTTAAGCTGACCATAGGGTTTTTTGATTTTTAGCCTGAAATTAGCCACGATCCTTTCCCTTCCAGGAACCCCCTACTTTTTTTTACTTTTTTAGTGTTTTCGTTTAATGTGCAACCAGCATGCCCCCCCCATATGTACCCCCTCTTTATGATCGATATCAGAGGAGTTTTAATATTAGTAAGTTGTGGCTTACGCCCTTGTTTTGTGACAAGGGTTCATTTATGTTCTGTGCTTGACACTCAGCCTCTCTAATTCTGGATTGGGGGATTACTATTTTTGTTTAATAGTCTATTGTGCAGCCCATCCCTTTTTCTTTTTTCTTTACTAGTTTACTTTTTGCATCGGAGATTTTTATGTCTACCCAATAGTATAACTTAGTATCTTCATTTTTTGTCATATTAGTTTGTATTATTATTACTATCAATGTGAGATTTATTCAAGGTGCGTGTGTGTGTGTGTGTGTGTGTGTGTGCATGTACGCATGCGCGGGCATAAGTGTGTGACATTCGGTGCTATCTAACTTTTGTTGGGAAGGGCATATGTTGTTGTTGTTTTCTTGGCGTCAACAAGGAATACTGGGAGATTGGGTGTATCATTCTGTTCACAAAGGATCAAAGCCTCCTAACAAAGTAATATAATGAAAACCACCGACAATAAACGTTATAGTTTACCAAAATAAAAACAAAAAAACTTAACCCCCAAAATATATAAAAATAGTCTGCCAAGCACATTAGAACTATATTAAGAGATATATCTACATAAATATATTCAGAGATATATCTGGAGCACACAGTCATAAAACTTAAAATTTAGAATATCTAGAATAAGTACTAGAATTTTACCTGAGAAGTTGTTTTAGAATAAAAGCAATAACTTACAAGTTATTAAATGTTTTATCTAGTAATTGCTGGATAGTGACATGTAATATAAGTAAGTGATTTATCTTTAGAATGTACCTACTTGGCCTGTGCTGTAGAGTAAGAATCTTCGACTCTACTTCTTGTACTCACGGAAAATGGGGGGAAGTGCTGAAAAACGTTTAAAATACAGACAGCAACATTAAGATGGATACGCTTGGCTGGATGCTTTAGAGAACATTTTGGTTGTTTGTGTGTTTAAAAGTCTGTATACACAACTGGTGGTACATGGTGTTTGTTTATTTATTCATTTTATTTGTTTGTTTAATATACTAGAAAAGACCATTAAGCCACTGACTTATTTCTATGGATGTCCCTGCAGACAGTTACAGCAAAAGAGGCATTAATGCTTGTCACTGTCTTATATCACACATGTCTGTGAATCAGAATCACTTTGGTGGCAAAATGCATGCGAGCTTGACAGATGTTCCTGTGGAAAAGAAATCAAAGGGGGGTATTTGGCACATCTGTTGTTCACTTGCTATTTTGGGGCTGGATTTGTTTTGAATTACAACTTTGGGACATACAGCGCAACCGAGACGATGACGCTATATGAAATGAAAAAGTGGCTTTAAGGCGAACTGTGGGGCTGATTATTGTCTCTGGATTCTCTTAAAGGAGAATACATATATTTTCTTGCACTTTAGCATATTTTTTTTTCACATTGCTGTGGCATCTTCAGCAGAATTTTCAGCTTTTAGCCTACTCCCCCCCCACACACACACACTCCCATACTGTGCTGTTGCTATTTAGGGTAGCCCCAACGGGTGTCATTTTGCATCAGCAGCAGATAATGTACCCCTTCTAATGTACTATGTCAGATACATAAGGAATGCAACACAACCTATAGTTGGCAAACTTGGGAACAGAAGACAAAGGTTCAAATCCCATCAAAGTCATTAACTGGCCATGTGACCCTGAGCAAGTCGAATAGCCTCCCTTGCGTCAACTCGCCCAGCAATGAAACTGAGAGGAATGCAGGATCCCACTGGAAACGAGCTATTACCTCTCAGTCCAGCTATCTGGAGAAAATGAAATAAAAAATCTAAACTAGCAAGGAAGCATTGTTTCACGCCAAAGCACCCGCAAAGCACGGGGATACAAAATTTGATTAGAAAATAATTCAGGTGTCTTTCTTGTATAGGAAAACTACCCCCTTCCCGAAAAAAATTATCTACAACTGCATGCCTGGATGACCATTACAGAAACTCCATGGCGCTCAGTGCTCCTGAGGTCTGGCGACCTGTTTGGCCAGTTTACTGTAGTGAGAACAAGAGGGATTTGTAGTCATAGCACAGTATGGTAAAGCACATACAGATTGTGTATGTCTGTAATGCATACCGCTCCCCCTGCTGAGAAAGCTACAATCAACAAAATGCAGAGCCTCCTATTCCTCAGCTTTGCCCAAATTAGTACCTCAAGCCTTCATTTTGAACTTTTTTTTTGCCTGCTGTCCTAACCAGGACCTCCTTGTGCAGGAGACTTGCTGGCTGGAGCCTTTTCATGGTACTGTAGATAATAATAATCATAACACAAAAAAAAGGAACAAGATACAAGATCGACAGAGCATGATTTACAAGAGCTAGTATGATTTAGTGTATACTTTCATCTTAAACAAATGAATTATGGGATTAGCTCATTAATAGAGACCTCAATTAGTTGTGCTCCCTTGTTGCCGTAGGGGGATAAAGTAACCCGATGCAACCACTAAGGGTCGATAACCATCAGTCCCTGTTAATTCCCAACAAATGATCTAATCCAGATGTTGCACATTTAATGTAAACACTGGGCTCACTAGGATCATTGAATAAATAAGCATGAGTGGTTTAGGGTTTCAAATAGCATCTCACCTACTCTGGAGCCTTTGTAGCCCTCATTTTACAAAACATACAAAATGTAAATATGGTAAAATTTAGCACGTGTTGTCAGGTGGATCGGTTTTCAACTTGCCTTCCCAGAAAGGAAGACACACGTGGACACACACACACACACACACACACACACACACACACACACACCTCTATCATCCTCTCCTAGGATACCTTTTATGAAGCTTACATTAATCTTATCTTCTTCTAAATGGTTAGATTCTAACTTAGTTGCTATTATTTAAAACAGGGTTCCTAATAAGGGCATCTGAAATTTGGAAGCTGTGTATTTGAAGGGTCAAATTCTACAATACTTGTTTAGATAAATGTTACTTTCCATATTGTTAGGAAAGATGTAATGAGAGGTTTTAATTGTTTATAGTTATGTAATGTGTTAATTATAGCATATCACTGAGATCATAGCTATGGTAATGTGTTAATTAAAGCATCTCACCGAGACAGACAAGGTTGGATGGGACTTTAGGTCCAACAGGTCTGTCCACTGCTTCATAGGCAGGTGAATAAGTAAAAGGCACAAACATGAACTAATTTGAAGGTAATCGATAGAGAGACAGACAAACAGATGGATTAGAACACAGGTGTTTCCATGATTCCACAAGGAGATGGGGAATACTGCACTGTATCTGGTCCCATTTACCATATGCCATTACAGCAGGTGGACACCTCTGTATTATCCTTGTGAATTCATACATGCAGTGTGATGCATTTTTCAGTTTATTTTTCCTAACTTACGTCATCTGTTTATCAAGTAAGGCTTATATTTGTGCATGATTTAACCCACAGTTTTGAAGACCCCTCCCAAAAACTTCTCTGACTCTGGTGTTTGCCTGGATGTGTATATATGTATCAATGCTAGTGACTTGTTTTGATGTAACCATCTCTTTATAGACTTTCAGGCTATGTAAGTATTTGCAGACAATTTGCTGTGCTCTGATAAATTGAATTCCCCCTATTTATCAACAGGCCACATGGCAATCATTTCTCCAAATTAATGGGGTGCAGATGCGGCTACATCAGCAGTCAAAGAGTATAGAAATGTACACGCAGCTGTCTTTCAGACAAGCCCGTTTTGTGCAGGATACACTTAAAAATTGCACCCTGTTTAAAGATGTGTTTTATTATCTATACAAAAAGAAATATATACTTAAGAATGACTCTGTTATTCCCAAAAGAAGAGACTCGTTAATGCAACCAGTACCCATGTGAAGTTGAGGGGAAAACGATACAGAATAATCACATAGAAGTAACAAAACAAAACACACACACAGGCACACAAAAAAGGATGGCATTTAGAATTTCATTTTCTCTGCCAAAAAAAGGTATAATGCATCCAGGCAGCGGCGTGTACCTTTAAAACGAAGATACTGACCAAGTCTTAAACAGTACATTAGTGACCATTCAAATAAAAAGGACTTTGGTTTCAGTCTTTGCACTGAAGAACATAGTGCCCCACATACTACACTGCACTGTATCTGATCCTTTATGGGGGTGAGGTAGATGGATTTGAATTTTTTTTTTCATAAAAGTTATTTATTTAAAATTTTCACATTGGATGCACATATGTACACATCAAAATACAAACATTTTGAGGGAAGGTACATGCACAATAAACATAATGATCTAATTAGATCGTAATGCACACTTGTGGCAATAGTGCAAAATCTTATCCCTCTGATTTTACCAACGAATTACCAAAGTCTTAATCCAGGAGGAAAGTAAATACAAACATTTTGAGGGAAGATGCATACATAAAAAGCATAGTCTAAATAGGTCCTGATGTACAGTTGTAAGTCTGCCTTTTGACTTCACAACATGAGCATCAGATATTGTCACAGAATAATTTGCTTGTCACAATTGGGAACTAATTCCCTAAACATTAAGCAGCAGGACGATTTTTTGTAAAACAGATACTAGGACCCTAGTTAAAACAAATACTGTAAGTCTAACCCTCCCTCTGAAGCGAGCGTGTGTGTGTGCCCCTACATATATAGTATGCCTGTATGTGTATTTACACATACATATACTGTACACAGATACATGCATGGGGCTTTTGCCCCTTCAGGTTCATGTCCTTCGATGGGTTTATTTCCTAGTATGCAACCCTTAGTCATCATTGTCTGTCTGTCTGTCTGTCTGTCTCTTAGGCTAGGTATCTATAAACATACAGTCATGAGCCATGATTTGGCACAGTGTCCATATGTGAAACATTATCTGCGACATATTTTTAAGTAAGTTTTGGGAAAGTGTAGCCCAGTTTATTATGGAAGATATCATTAACAACTATATGCCCAGTTCTTGTTTCTGTCACAATACTCTCAACTGTAAACTCATGGACAGCCCCCATGGTGTAGTGTATGTACTGCAGAAAATATTTCTGCAGTGTTTACAATGTGATTTTGCTGTTTTTGGCTTAAGGGACATGTGTTTGATTTAATATAGCATTGCATGACATGTCTTATTATATGTGCGAACACATTTCTGTGCAGGGTATATTTGTTGCAATTAGTTTGAATGAAAAACACAGTCATTATATTATTTCAAGCTGATGAAAATGTTGTGTTCCCTTTTCATTCACAACCCTCTTAATGTCAATCTAGGTTTGACAGAGACATAATTTCCCCACATAAACATAACCCCATAGTTTGCAAGTTCAGCTCTCATGTTTATATGTAATTCTTAAAAGACACAAGTACATTTCCATTCTGACTAGAAATGCAATATCTCAAATTTTTGCACGTTGCATATCAAAGAAATGTTTTTTCCCTAAATTATTTTGTCAAGAAAAAAAACCTCTGTATATAAACCTGGTAAATATTACCTTGTCATTATCGTTACAGTACACAGTGTGGGTGGAGTTATACATATTTGTAGCATAAAGGAAATGTATGATTTATTTATACAGCTGTCAAAGCACAAGAAAGTGTTCCTGAACATTTCAGCCCAGCTAGCACATGGAATACTGCTACTAGCTTTTCCTTCAAACAGGTTTCCACGTAATCATGTATATACACTGTATATGCATGCTTCACTTCATATAGTTTATCTGTGCTTCTAGATGGAAGTCACAAGATAATCCATTTTCCGTCTGTGGCCCAGTTTTGCTGGTGTATGCACTGAATTCAAAACTTTTCGATTCTAAGTAGGTTTGAAAGTTCAGCAGACATTGGAATGGAGAAATAATAAATTAACAAAAAGAGGAGCACAGCGTCTTCAGCAGAGTGGGCTGAGCCTTGCATAATCCGAAAGAACATAACACCATGCACCATGAAACATGTAACATTCTGTAGCTATAAATTAAAACTATACCCATTAGTTTTTAGCTTGCGTACACACGAGAGCATGCCTTGCGCTCTTTTTGCAAACACTGCACTGTATACAGTATTTAAGCAGAAACTACTGTGCAAAATGTCCAGTCTCAATACCCATTTATTACATAAGCAATCTTTTTATCTGTTTCATGTGTATGTAAGATCGGTCTTTTAATTAGTTTTGTAGGCTGCAATATATCAGACTAAACATAATGCTTGGTGCTGGTGTATCGCGGAATATTGATATGCTTAACTTTGACACTCCAGTCCCCAATTCCCAAACAGAATCCTGAAGTATAAAAGAAGGCGTCTATAAATCTGTCTGTCGTCGGTCTGTCTACTCTTCCAAACATTGGTTTAGCGTTTTTCTATCCTAATTATTTAGGTACTTTTCCACACCGCAGTTATTCTCCATTTGCAGTCGAAACATTTACATTTGAATATACAGTACTGTATTATCCCCACACAGTTACCTAATAGGATAGGACCCCCCATCACCAAGCTAAGTGTTCACTTCACTTATTTTAAATCTCGAGCAGTAATGCTCTTTCATACAATCCATGTCTGCAAAGCCTGACTAAATAATATGCTTTGGATGTGACTGTGTATGTTGCCAATTAACTTTGCTGTAAATACAAACCGCCATCCATCACCAGTCTCTGGGTGGCTATAACAGAGACCTAATTTGTTTCAGATGCCCTGCTTTCTGAGCTATTCACCAACTCCGCTGACCTGCTAGGGAGACCAAAAGCTCCAGGAGAATGACTGACATGGAAAACTGTGAGACCCTTACCTGCTTAGGCTGATAATGTTTTTCCAAGCGAGAGATAAGCCTTAACAACTCTTTCCCCCCTCATTTTCTTCTCCTTTGCAGTGGCTGTGTAGCTTTTAAGGGATTTGAAAGACACAAGACAAGAAGTAGGAAGGCTATGACAAAGTAGTGGACCCCCCCCTTTTTATTTTTACAAGACATGCTCGAAGCCCTTCTGTTCCCTAGGAATTTTATGAATGCCTGAAACAAGCCAAAGTAAACTCATAAAGAACGTTTCAGGAGAGGTCACAGACCCATCCCAGCAAGTGTTAAACAATATAAAAAAAAAACGAGCATGCAGTATGCCTGCCAGTGTGTGTGGGTGTGTGTGTAGGGGGAGCACGCATGAGCAGGTGATATCTTATCGCTGCTCACTGAAGCGTAGCTCCCCCTTTCAACTGTACTCCACTGCATTTTGGAGCTGTCATAGACAGCTCCAACAGGCATTGGAGAACTGTGGCCTCACCTGCAAACACACTGACTGAATTGGAAGAGGGCTGCCACACTTCTGAAAACTCAGATGATGGCACTATGTTTCTTGCACATGCATGCAAGCAAACATAAAAAGGTAATCATTATAGGGCATTATTTATTTATTTAATTAAATGTTGGTGACTGAGTAGGCGCACTGAAACCATAACAGTCTCTTTTTCAGGGGCGACCCAGGATTAATTACAACTGCAATATACTACCATCACATATTCATATAGTGGAGTATAACCAATACAGACACATGGCACAAGTTAAGGGTTACAGCAGGCAGGTTAAGTACAGTTAACACCAACACGAGAAACAGTACATATTACAAAAGAAACAACAACAGTGTTCAGATAAGGGATCCACAATATGAGTATAATAGTCTCAGAGAAAACCAGCATGACTGTCTGAGATTTTCTCCTACAATGTCATCTATACCCTTTTCAATGTTTTCCATCCTTTGGGATTATTATTTTTTTTTTTTTTGGTATTTACAATAAAGCAACTTAGTTTGAAGACAGACGCTGCATTTTGGCAGCAAAAGTTGTAGCAGTTAAATATTGACAAGAGGTCAGACAGGAGAACTGCACACACCTGAGTGTAACTAGTCAGGTCAGGTCATTTTTTCACGACCCTTTCACAATGGGTGGGGTTATTGGTTTTATTTAACTGGTGCCAACTCTGTGTACTCAGTGTCACTTAAAAAGGCCCCCCAAAGAAGATTTATTCTGAAAAGAAGCACTGGGAGTCACAGTGGCTCTTTTCACCTGCTATGTTAGTCCATAATAAAGCATATTTAATGTATTATTGTGGCAGATGGCTTGTTTTCTGTCACTTTTATAGCCAGTTACAAGTGTTACAACTTATTTTGTTGGCTCTGTCAGGGCTGCCAAGACCATTTTTTACAGTCGGGGGTGTTTAGCTGAGCGTGGCCCTTTGTTTGTCTTTAAAGTGCACACTTGCTCAGGTGAAAGGAAGTTCATCAAGTCCTGAACCTTCATGAACATTTATGAATGGATCATTGGCATCCATTAAAATTCAACAACTGTTCTTCAGCTCAGTTCATGAACTGTTCATCAACACAAAGTCCATGAAGTTGCTGAACCTTTAAAGGACCATGATGGACAGAGACAAACATAAATGTGCATAACTGATTTTCACATCAGAATGTACTGTTTTTCACATAAGAACATTTTCAGTTTAGGAAATGTATGTTCTACAAGGCAGTAAGCTATCTGAGCACACAAAATGACTGACATTTAAGCTCAACTCATTTTGAAAGAGTGTTAGGTTCTGCAGATATAAATAACTGGGTCTTACCATTTATGAAAGGAAGATGACCAGTGATTAAATATGAATAAGTTGAATAAATGAATAAAAGTAAATATAAGGTTAGCTACTAATTCTAAAATACATAGTAAGGAAAAACATTCATTAGAAAATGTTAAGGTGGTTAAAAGAGTTCAATTAGCATGGCTAATTGCTTAGGGCCTGATCTACAGAATGGGCAAGGATATGCATGTATCCCAGCAGCAGAGTTCTGTATCCCAGTGCTTGTCAGCAGCAGACAATATCCATAGTCCCTGCCCCGCTATGCTCTATGAGTGTGGAGTGTCATGCGGGGGGCTGGGGCAGGGCATTGCAAAGTGGCAGAGCTGTGCCCAATGCCAGGCATCTAATCCAATGCCTGAGATAGTTCAGTAATGGATCACTCTCTCTGTATGGAGCAGGGCTTGTGGGATATGAAGTCATCCATGGACTCCATATAAGTGAGTTTTTTGAATTAGATGAGCAATAATACACAGCTATAAGGGTATCCTAATTCTTACCCTGGAAAAGGTCACTCCCCCAAAACTTTTTTGGCATATGGAACCATGGTTATATCTGCATGATTAAATTAAATTGTTGAATTTATAATTCTGGGTAAGTGGTCACTCTTTTCCTATGTTCCTTGCTGATACTGTATATAGAGTAATTTGAAATCCAGAGAGTCCAGACTGCTCCTTTTCTTCCAGAAATGAGTTACTGTGTTAAAATAAATGTATATGGAATGAAATACAACAGCACCATTAGGGGTGTTACTGCATTAGGCACTGTTTTGGTGTAGGGGAGCATTACATTGCAGTGTATGAAACCTATGGGCAATATTTACTTCTCAAAAATGTTATTTGTGATGTTTTAACAGAAAATCAAACAGGGAGGGCCTGATGAAGTAACAACATTAAGCCATGAAACATTGCCTAAGCCGTGTTTACAAATTAACATCCATAAAAGGAAAAGATTGGTTTTGAGTGGAGTTCATCCTATGTTTTACAGTGCTGTTTTGAACGGTTATTTTTGGATGACCCAAGATATAAAGAACTATAGTTACTTCTTACAAATCAACCAGTACACCATTATGCAACTGTTATGCCCCATAAGAATAAGTGCTTCAACTGAACTCTGATCTTCAGATGGTAAGAATATTATGTCAAGACATTCATTCCCAACACTTTAAAAATGTCTAAATCTTTAGAGTTACAACATATACTGTTTTTCCTATTGTTTTGCCATTTGTGGCATGCAACAGAAAGAGCATTTGTAATAAAACATCCAGCACCACTTTCCTCTAAAAAGACCAGAAGTAATCAGAAAAGCAGTGAACATAAAATAATTTATTGAAACATAAGCACTGACCTCAATCAACAGGACCCCACCAACTCCTACCAGTTTCTCAACAGCATCCTCAGGGAGTCCTCAGGTTTAACTGCACATGTAAAACTCTTTGCCTCTATATTCTGTCACTTTACTAAGCTGAACTGTGACATCCCTCTCAGGTTTTGACATGTATTGCTGGGCTCAAGTGTCACTTCTGTTCAGTTTCTATAAGGGACAAGAAATTTTCTGTTTTAAAAAGAGCCAAATCTCTCTTTTCAGGCAACTTTTATGGCTCAACCCATCATCTCTGACTCTGTCTGTCTGCCTGCTATCTGGGTATGGCATACTATGTAAGGATAGAAGAACCTTGAGAGGGGAAGAACGTTAATATACTTTAAAGGCCACCTGGACATAAGCATTTTAAGCAATGATATGCAGTATGAGGAAAACTGCAGAGTTATAGGTGCTCATGGCAGAGGGAGACGTGGACATTGCAGGCATCACAGAAACATGGGCCATCCAATAAA
Organism: Neoceratodus forsteri; assembly: GCA_016271365.2. NCBI lineage: Eukaryota > Metazoa > Chordata > Ceratodontiformes > Ceratodontidae > Neoceratodus > Neoceratodus forsteri. Next base: position 263,049,329 of record JADMNL010000028.1, read on the forward strand.
ATGACTGGGACCTGTCTGTGCCAGGGTACAGGTTATTTCATAGGGACAGGGTGATTGGATAAGGAGATGGGTGGCACTATATGTGAAAGAAGGACTGAAGTGTGTAAAGGAAGAAGGGGAGGTGGGTAGTAAAGCTGCACTTTGGATGCAAATCCAGGATTCCAAGAATAGGATTCTCAGAATGGGAGTGGTGTACAGGCCGCCCTCTCAAATGGAGGAGTTAGGCAGGGAACTAGCGGGACAGATCAGGAGGACCTGCAAGAAGGGTAGTGTGGTGATTGTGGGGGACTTCAACATGCCAGGAGTGGACTGGAGTACCCCAACAACAAGGAATAGAAGGGAGCAGGTACTGTTGGATGCCTTCCAGGGCACCTTCCTGCTGCAAATGGTCAGTGAACCAACCAGATTAGGGAATACCCTTGACCTTGTGCTGGCAAATGAGGACTTTGTGAGAGAATGTACGGTGGAAAAAATGCTGTTGGGGAGTGATCACCACTCAGTATGGCTCATATTAGATATGGGCAAGGAAGGAGTGGAATCCAGCACAAGAGTGCTGGACTTCAGGAGGGCCAACTTTGGGAGGATGGGGAAAGTGGTAAAAGGGTACCTGGCCAGAATTCAGCCTGGTATGGGCACTAACCAGAGGTGGGAGCTCATAAGCTGGGGACAGTGGAGGCAACCAAGACCTGCTGCAAGGCCCAGAGCAAGAAGATTAGGGCTAAGAAATTGAGCTGGTTGAGCAAAGAGGTCATGGAAAAGGTAAGGAAGAAAAGAGCTGCCTTCAGGAGGTACAAGAAAACAAGGAGGGGGGAGGACAGGGTGGAGTGCCTGATTGAATCGAAGGAGGTGACACGGGCAGTAAGGGTAGCCAAGGCATGTACGGAGCTTAGACTGGCAGAAGCCATTAAGAAGGAGGAGAAGGACTTCTTTAGGTACATCAGGGAGAAAAGGAGCTGTAAGGACCACATAGTAAAGATTAGGAAGGAGGGGGGGTTGGGTGGAATCAGGGTGCAATAAGGCAGAAGCTCTAAATAATTACTTCTGCTCGGTATTTACTAAGGAGAAGAGGGGGGTGATACCCAAGGGGGGAGGAATGGCAGAAATGGGGGAAGGGGGTGGCAGATGGGGAAATCATGGAGGCAGAGTTCAGGATGGTTTGAAGGCACTGAGGTGGACAAGCTGCCAGGCCCAGATGGCATCCACCCCAGGGTACTGAAGGAGCTTGCAGAGGTCCTTGTGGGACCTTTGCAGACCTATTTAATGCCTCACTACACTCAGGGTGTGTACCTCAGGACTGGAGGATGGCTCATGTGGTGCCCCTCCACAAGAGTGGCCCCAAGGATGAACCAGTGAACTTCAGACTGGTAAGCCTCACATCCATCGTGGGTAAGCTGATGGAGACTATCCTGAAGGAGAGGCTGGTGGCCCTCCTAGAGGCCGAAGGATTACAGGACAGCAGACAGCATGGCTTCATATGTGGCAGATCCTGCCAAACCAACCTGGTGGAGTTCTATGAGTGGGTAACTTGGTAACTGGACAGGGGCCACGCAGTGGATGTCCTGTATCTGGACTTCAGTAAGACATTTGACTCGGTGCAGCATGGAAGGCTGGGAAGTAAGTTAGAAGGCACAGGGGTGGGTGCAAAGCTGGTGAGATGGTTAGGAAACTGGCTTCAGGGAAGGCAACAGAGGGTGATGGTAGATGGGGAGCTCTCACACCCAAGGGTAGTGATGAGCAGTATTCTACTGGGCTCAGTGTTGGGACCAGTGTTGTTTGGGATATTCATTGCAGATATATAATTGGACATCAAGAGCAAGATCAGTCTGTTTGCTGATGATAACAAGGTAGGCGCGGTGGTGGATGACCTAGGGGGATGGCAGGGGTTGCAGGATGATCTGGCAAAGCTTGAAACCTGGTCAGGCACCTGGCAACTGGGGTGTAATGCCAAAAAGTGCAAGGTGCTGCATTTTGGGGTGAAGAACCCAAGGAGGAGTTACCAGCTGGGGGGAGTGCAGCTAGCCCAGACAGAGGAGGAGGAGGAGAAAGATATGGGGGTGCTCATTACAGGGTCAATGAACAACTCGGCACAATGTAGGAAGGCAGCTGCAAAGGCCAACAAAATGCTGGGTTGCATTGCAAGGGGTATATCCTTGAGGAGGGAGGAGGTGATTCTGCCACTGTATAGGTCATTAGTTAGACCACACCTGGAGTACTGTGTACAGTACTGGTGCCCGTATCTGAAAAGGGACATTAAGTTACTGGAGGGAGTGCAGCGCAGGATGACAAAGATGATCAAGAGGCTGGGGGGCTTATCATATGAGAGGAGGCTGAGGGAGTTGAACATGTACTCGCTGGAGGAGTGGAGGGATAGGGGCACATGATTGAAACCTTTAAGTACATGAAAGGAATAAACAAGACAGGTACAGAGAGGCTGTTCAAAGAAAGGGAGAGGAGAGACACCAGGGGCCATGATATGAGACTGGAGGGAGGAAGGTTCAGTAGGGAGATGAGGAGACACTTTTTAGAGACAGGGTGGTAGCTGAGTGGAATGCGTTACCTGCAGAAGTGATATCCAGTAGAACAGTGGACTGCTTTAAAAGGGGACGAGGCAGGATAAGGGGAAAGGTCAATGGAGGGGAAGGGTGGAAGGAAGGGGCAGCTGCAGAATAAGGGTGCTAGCTGCACATTTGCGCAGACTTGATAGACCTCTAGGCCTTTATCTGCTGGCAAATTTTGTATGTTCATATGTTCGGATGTGGTAGTAACTGTGACATCATGCTTGCTGTGTTAAAGTTAGGAAAAGCCAAGAAAGGTAATCTTTACTGTGTCTATAATCCTCTGAGATCTGTGAAAACTGAACCTGAATGAGTCTTAACCTGCCTACACTCTATCTTTGGATACAAGGAGTTGATAATTTGGGTGATATTAACTTAGACTGGAGCAATCAAAAGAAATAACTTTCTACTTATAACTCTGATACTGATCCATTTCTCTCTCTTTCTCTCTCTCTCTCTCTCTCTCCATTCTATGGCTATCTACAAGATTTAGAATCTGTAAGGAATTACGCAAATACAATAAAAAATAAAACAAACAAAAAATACTATGTCACTGTCTAACATTTATCTAGATAGTGACCTATTACTCAAAATTAAAAGGAAATTGTAGGCGGAGGACCATGAATAAATGGGACTGGTCCCTCCAAGGCCCAAATTACAGTTTATGTTTTTAAGCTTTTAATGATAATTTTTTAAATTCTGTTGAGATTCATTGAACACTTTCACAGACAGGCAATGATGTGCATTTTGAATCAAATTTAGACTTTTAGCAGTCTCAGTGAGAACCTCATTTTCAGTCACGCCATCACGTTTGTATGCCATAAAAAAGAAGTCTCTCCAGCAACCTGAGAAACCATATACAGTAGTGATTAATACCAGTTGCAGCTCCCTCTAAATGTGATACTGATATCTCTCTCTCTACCATTTCTGGGGCTATCTACTAGATTTAGAATCAGCACTGAATTGGTAAAACACAATACCAGCAAATAGAATAAAAAAGATTCTACAGAATTTTAGATTTTTAATAATACCTTTTAAAGCCTGTCTAATGAAATTCATTGAACATTTTTTTTTGGGGGGGGGTGATATTTTGTGCAGCTGTAAATCAAAATTTGGATTTTAGTTGTCTCAGGTGATGACTTAATTTCCAGTTGCACCATCTTGTATATGTGTGTGTATAAAGGTGTTGCCTCCAGTGCTTGAAGGTGAGCTCAGCTAAGGTGACAAGGCCAAGAAGATATCTGCATCTAAGTCAGCCAAAGGGAAGGCAGAAGGCCAGACATTCTCGCAGTCCTTAGAAATTTCCAACCAACACTTTTGTATACATAAAATGTAAACTCACACTGAAACTAGAAGAAGAGATTACTGAACTTAAGGACAAACTCAACTGACTACAGGAAATTAGAGATCTACAAATCTTCTTGGATGCTTTGGTCAAAAAAATTAGTAATGAATGGTGCAAGGATATACAATAAACACTGAAAACAGATTTCAGCCTGTATGCATCCCATAAATCAGGATAACAGAAACAGATGTAGGTAAGAATATGAAGGTAGCTGGCCCGGTGGCGCTTAGAGCTGAGGCATCCGCCTTACCTCATGCCACACCGGTGACCTGGGTTCGGGAATGAGCCTGGGGAGCTGGGGGTCTGTCCGAGAGGAGAGTATTGAGTGTCTGACAGACTGCTCTCCTTTCCTGGGAGGGAGGGGAGGTCCATGTCCCGTAGAGCTATTGGCACCCGGTGGAGACTGAGTGCACTGCAGTTGGGGACCATAACGGGGGGTGACATCAGGTGGCCGACCTGCGGATGTGGAGTGGGAGCACTCACGTCATGCACTGGATAGCAATGCACATCCTGCTGCGGGGGGAATGCACATACAAGGAAAGTCCCCTGTGCTGGGGAGGCAAAAGTGGATGCTCAGTGGTTGAGCCCACATGTCCAGTGCTGACCTCGATCCCTGACTTGACTCTCCGTGGTCCCCTGCCTCCTGTCGTATGGGGCCGGCGGGAGAGGGGGGGGACCCAGCATACCCATTTTCTTGGTCGGGGTAGGGGTTCTGGCGGGCAGTGGAGGCAAGGCAGAGTAGGTCCACCAGAAAGATGTCTGCATCAGGAGGATAGAAACAGAGTCAACAAAAAAAAGAATATGAAGGTGATAAAGTGGGGATGGACACAAGTAACAGCCATAGAAAGACAAAAGAAAGGTAGGAGAGCAGACAATTATAGTCCCAACATGCAGCATGTCCAATTCTGCTGATTACTAGCTTTCGTAATCCCATGTAGATCTGTGCAAAGGGGAAAAACCTAACACTTTGCATAGTTCACCAAGAAGTGTGTAGATTTGTGATGGACACCAAAGAGGTGGCATTTGAAATTAAACTTAAAACATGACTGTCTAATCAAATAATTGTATTTGTTTAAAATAAAAAATAAAAATACAGTATAAAACCAAAAATACAAAACACATGGTATAAAACAAAAAATAAAACTATGCAAGACATTAAGGCTATAATATAATGCTGTCATATAAACTATAACAATGAAAAAATGCACAAAAATACAAAACAACAATGCAAAATATAAACTATAATATACAAAATGAATTAAAAAAAATATGCTAAGAAATGGAACCATAGTGCTTCTACTACTCATGTTACTACTACACTGCTACCACTATTATACAACTACAGTACTGCTGAGGTAGCATGGAGCATACCCCCCACAGGTCACAGCTGATTAAACTCCTTGGTCCTTCATGTTACCCCATGTGGGTGGTAATGGGGGGCCTGATGGCATCACTGGTCCCTCATCTTCCATTTTCTCCTCCTCCTCCTCCTCCTCCTCTAGCATGAGCCAGAGCTTCTAGATTTCCAGTTTCTGAAAAGACAGGAAGGGCAGAAATGTGTGAATAAGAGTCTGTTCAGTAGACCATTGTAAGGTTTTTGTTCTCAAGCCAGCAGTTGGCATCATCCTGTTTATTCTGGCTGGCAGCTGTAACACTGCACTGCAGTACTATAAATGAAAACTTTTAATCATAGCACAAAGTGCAATCTTACAGGCATACTATACCGTAAAGTTTAAGTTTGTGTTGTAGTTGCACAGGTTTCACCAGGATGGGGCCACAAATGCAGGAGATTGAAGAACAGTTACAAAGTTAAATTCTAAACCCATAAATTGTTGTAGTACAGTGCAGTACATGCCATTGAGGAAGTTGAAAAGCTCCCTGATTCAGAAGGAGGAGGAGAAGGAGTCTGGCCCTGTGAAAACTAAAAGATGAATAACAAAATGTACATTATTGTCCTGTATTTTGATTTGATACCGTTAAAGTACAGTTAAAGGGGAACAGTCAACATGAAGAGCTTCACAACAAAGTCTGGGCCTGGTCCTGATTTGTATTTTGTTCGCAAAAACATTTTTTTTACTTACTGTTTACTATAGTATAGTAGACTATCTGATTAAGTTTACTTACCTCCAGGCAGGCCCCTTGATAGGAATTCTGGGCCCCAGGGGAAAGTTTAAACTCTGGGGCCCCTACCAGCTCGTAGCCACTTCCCTGCATACAGCATGTTAGAAGGCCTGGGCCCCTCTTGATGCTAGGTCTCAGGAATTATCCCCTGCTCCCCCACCCTCTCAAAAGCCCTTTCCAGGCTAACATCTTTTATAACTACAATCACCAAATCCCCTGCAGCCACCAACAGAGCAGGGCTGCAGCAGTTAGAGATTCAACTACTGGCAATGCAGGTTAGAGTATATATAGACTCTGACCTCTTATTTGCTGGTCCTACTGTCCTCCTGGGGCTAAGTACAGTCACAGAGGACTGTACTTAGCCCCAGGAGAAAAGCTGGACCTGAAAACATCTGATTGGGGCTTAGAGAATCTGTAATATCCAATGCTGGCTCTTGTATCTCCCACAGCTGCAGGGGATTTGGGGATTTGTAGTTACAAAAGGTGTCAGTGGAAGTGGGGTACTCACTAACAGCTAGGGCTCAATGCATGCCAGTGACTGTCTTCTTGCCTTGTCAGATCGGGGGTCAGGCAACATCCCAGCCAGGATTCTGTGGCCATGTGGAAACACCATGGCCTCCTGCTACATCAGCAGTATCTGCCTTTCATTTCGAAAGCACCGAGTTCAACTGAGGTCAAATAAAAAAGTTACATTTCTCAACTAAAATCACATGGTCATTGAACTCCTCTCCTAAACATTAGAATCAAGCCATAGCAAGTGAAGAGATAAAATATAATACTGTACTTCTAAAGGAGCTAATCAGTCTGCCCCTAAATCAACAATGATCTGTACATTGGTATTCAAAACGGATGTAGAAATCTTATTATAAATGGTCATATGTAAGGGAGCTTTATTTCTTAGAAAACAAAAATGCCATATTTTTCCAAATACATGGTGTGAAGTGGCATACAAGAAAGAAAGGAAAAAAGTTGTTACATACAGTTGAATTAAACTAATACCACATTTACAATGCTGTTGGCAGCAAAATGTTTTGTAACAGTTGGCACCAGAAAAGGTACTGTATGTTCTTTGATCCAAACCATCTGAAAAATTAATCAAAAGGGAAAAAATTAGGTTGCTACAGAACAGAGGAAAGAGAATGAACTTGCTGAAAATAGGCACTTGTAGGTGAACTGGCAGAACAGTGTATAGAACTAAGCATGACGTTTTTCTATTTAATATCTATAGAGAGATTTAGAGGTGCACAGCTTAGCTCCCCAAATTACAACTTTTTAATCAAGAGAACATTTAGGTCTGTAACACTTAATTTCTTATAGTGTTGATGAGCTAAATAATGAATTGTAAAGGATTTGTAACAGCTGTGAAATACCCTTCTTTTCATTATTCCATGTCTGCTTCTGGTCTTGATCACTTTTCAGTACTCTATGTGAACAAATGCTCTTTATTTAACACAATTTCTATAGAAACATAGAATGTGTCAGCAGATGGGGTTTATGTGGACCATCTAGTCTGCCAATGTATACAACCCCCCCAATTAGGCTGCTATCTTAAGCTTACTACACTGTCTGTCCCATGTCATCTTGAATTCCTTGACAGTCTTTGATCCCACCACTCCTGTGGGGAGGCCATTCCAAGGCTCCACCACCCTTTCTGTAAAGAAAAACTTCCTTAATTTGCTCCTGAACCTGTCCCCCTTCACGCATATGTCATGACCCCTGGTTCAGGTACAATTGTTTACTTGTTGGGGATCCTGTGCCTGTACCTTGTTGATATGCTTCAGGTATTTGAAGGTCTCTATCATGTCCCCCTATCTCTTCTTCATTCCAAGGAGTACATGTTGAGCTGCTTTAGCCTTACGTCATATGGTTTGTAATGCAGACTGTGCACCATTTTTGTTGCCTCTTCTTTGTATAGACTCTAGTCTATCTATGTCCTTCTTAAGGTGAGGCCTTCAGAATTGGACACAGTACTCCAGGTGAGGCCTCACCATGGACCTGCATGGTGGCATAATCACCTCCCTTTTTCTACCGGTTATGTCCCCCTATGCAACCCAAGATGTTGCTGGCCTTTTGTGCTGCCTTCTCACATTGCTTACCTACCCTCAAGTCATTGGTGATGATAACCCCAAGATCACGCTCATGTTCTGATATCGCCAACTGTTCCCCATTTAGAAGGTATTTCCTCCCCGGGGTGCATCTACCTAGGTGCATAACCTTACATTTTTTGGCACTGAAATTCAACTGCCAATTCTCTGATCACTCCTCCAGTTCCAAAGGTCTGACTCCATCATTTGAACTCCTTCAATTGTGTGAACTCTATTGCAGAGCTTTGTGTCATCCACAAATAGGCACACCTTCCCATTTAGGTCATCTGCTATGTCTCCAATGAATGTCTGCTCTGGTTTTCCCCTTTTCTCTTTATTGTGATATATAAGTATTCTTATAAGTAATGGGAAAAGTGTAAATAAACTGAGAAAAAGATACATAAGAAAGTCCCAAAATACAGTAATAGAAATTAAATGTATAGAGGAACTTATGGCTGTTCCTTCATTAACACAGATCTATGTCCTTTTAAGGGACTGAGTTTTGAGTCACAAGGGTGTGAGCCTTAAGATGCACCCTTTGCACACTCTACTTAGCTCCCCCTCCTTCATGGGTGGATGTGGAGGGAGGGCACACTGCCTCCAGCTTTCTCTCATGTCTCACTTTTAGCTATGTGGAATCTTTTTCACATGCAAAATTGGAATAATTTTTATATTCTGCCAGAGAAAGTTTTATTAAAAAGTCAACAAAATGTTAGCTTTTATCTACAGCTGAAGTTGTTTCAATGCAGTGCAAAAATGAGCATTTTATTCCCCAGCCCCCCACAGCTTCTGGTGTTTACTCATTTATCAGTCAGTGCAATGTGGAGAAATGTTTCTGTAGATTTTGCACATTCCACTCAAGTGAAGAGAATTTCACAGTGCTGAAAGAAATCTTAGTGAAATGATAGAAATTACAGAAATTCCACAAATATGTTTCCACATTTTACAAACTTAGCTGAGAGCAAAGTGCAGGAAGTATTCACAGCTCTACTGGCAATGCATGAATGCATCTGTATAAATTGCATGACTGGGCACTTTATTGATTATTATTGCTCACATGGAGCCTACAGTACATTATTAAGGAAGGGAATGCTGGCCAGTATATGAAGGAAAACTCCCTTACTCTTTTGAAAAGTACCATGGGACCTTTCATAGAGCTGCTAGTTGGTCCTTCAAATGGGCTGAACATGTTGACATTGAAACTGGCTGTTCAACAACTTTTGGATCACATCAAACTTTTGGGCAAAGTAAAGTCTGAGCTGTCTCTGAAATGCTAAGAACAACCCCACAAAAAACTGATTCCCCCTTGACCCTCATATCCCCACACAATACCCCAATATCCATACAATTCAAATATCTGGAGGGGCTTCTGGCCCTCTAAATCTTGTTCTCCCCCTGGCACTGCCTGTCCATAGGGGGCAGAAACATAGAAACATAGAATCTGACATCAGATAAGAACCACCTGGACCACCTAGTCTGCCCATTTCCCTACCTGATGGATAAGCTGCAGATTCTAGTTAATCAACAGCTTACTTCTTCCTACCCCACACTAGTTGAAGTTTATTGTTCTAGGAATTAATACCTTTGAGCCAAGGCTCTTTTACAAAGGTTCCATGTCATTAAGTACAAAAACATAGTAGACAGTGTTACAAACAATCAGTAAGCCGTTTAACAAGGCCACAACTTAAACAGTAACATTTATGTACAGAAAAGTAAAAGGAACTCAGAGACAGTGTCAAGGGCAAGGAATAAGGATTGGAGAGCTTGAGAGGGAAGAGAGGGAGAAATAAGAAGTTTAGGAGCAGACAGAAACCAGGTTAGTGGTACTCAGGTTGTCTTTGTCAAAGAGAAGACCATGGTGGTTGAGTGAAACAAATGTAAGTGCACTCAGTGGGATGAGACTTTAGTCAAAGCAGTCACAGGAGCTGGAGGCTGTGAGGTGAGTGTAAAGTATGGATTGAAAGCTCCCAATGTCATGGAGATAGGGAGGGCAGGTTGAGGCATTGTACCAGGTAGAGGCACGGTATGTAAAAGATCTTTGTCCCTGAGCAGTCAGCATCAAAGGGACAAGGAAAGGTTGGTGGTCAGATCTTCTGGTGGTACGAGTGCCATTGTTCAGGCAGAGCAGGTCCCGGATACATGGAGGAGTGAGTCCCAAGATAGATTTTTTTGCCATCACACAGCTGAGATACATGAGGCGATTGGAAAGATGCAACCAACCGGTTTCTGTGTAGAGGTCACAAGTGTGGGTCCATCTCTATGCTCCAGTGAGGAGTCGACAGGTTTGTTTAGTGCTGTTGAGATGCGCTTTAGTGCAGTGGTAGTAGCTGAGCCATAGACAATTAGACCATAGTCTATGATTGAGATGATGGAGCTTTGAACAGCAATCCTCAAGGCAGCTTGGTTGAAAAATTGATGGTTCCGGTACAAAATTCCAGTGCGTGGTGCACTGTTTTGCAGTGTTATCGATATGGGCCAAAAAGTAAGACATTCGTCAAAAGTGATACCAAGGTATTTGAAGGTGTTCACTTGTTCTAGTGTATTTCAAGAGAAGTTTTATGATTTGGTGGAGTATGCCTATTTCTGTTTTGATGACTGGCGTAAAAGCATGACTTTTGTTTTTATTTATAGGACCAGTTTGTGCTCAATGAACCACTTTCAACACATGAGAAAGCAAGCTGCAAGCTCTGTCGAGTGGATTTGGATCCTTATGGGAGGAGAGAATTACAGCGTCATCAGCATAGAGTATTAATTTTCAGGGCAGGATTTGGGAAGCAAGTTTAGAAATAGGCTGAAGAGGAGAGGACCTAAAATTGAGCCCTGGGAGACACCAGAGAGGACCGGTTTGGAGTCAGAGAGAACCTCAAAGATTTTTGCTGTTTGAGAACGTTGTGCCAGATAACTTTTAACCCAGGCTCCAGGTCCCTCGGCTAGCCCAATGTTGAGCAGAAGAGAGATTAGAAGGCTATGGTGAACAGTGTCAAAGGCCTTTGTGAGGTCTATGAAAACAACTCTGGTTAAATAACCCTTATTCAAGGCTTTGTGAGTTTCACTAGAGAAATCAAGTAGGGCCGTCGATGTACTGTGTCCTTTCCTAAATCCGTGTTGCTGAATGCAGAGAAGATTGTACTATTGCAGGTAGTCTGATAGTTGATCTGCCACGATCCGTTCAAGAGCTTTGGAGAGGGGGTGGAAGTATAGATATGGGCCGATAGTTCCCTGGTGTGGATTTGTCACCCCCTTTATGCACTGGTGTGACTATAGCGGCCTTCCATGTGTTGGAGAATTGACTTTGGCACAGGGAGAGGTTGAGAATTTGGTGAGGGGGTGGATCACTTCTTCCAAGGTGAGGGACAGAAGTTTTAGATCAATGGTGTCACTGCTATTTCTAGATTTAGAGCAGGCCTTTTTTTATGTATCTGTAGGCTTCATATGTCTTAACTATTTTAAAGTGAAATAGCGGTTTGTCTGGCGAGGTGGTTTGGGATACGAGTTTTGGAACTGACAAGTCCTGGAAGAAGTCTGGTGAGAGGACACCACTGAGGTCAGTGAAGGTTTTATTTAGGGCATTGGCCATAGTCTTAGGGTCAAGAGTAGTGGAGCCATCAATGTTCATTGCCATGGGAGAGGATTTAGACTGTTTGCCCGTAATATTACGTATATTGTCCTAGAAGGATCTCCCGTCACCCCAGGTGGTTTCTAGAGCATTCTTGAAATAGGAGCTCTTCATTTGCCTGATTTGTGAAGTGCATAGGTTGCGCGCCTGTTTATAGTTAAGTGAGTCTGTTATGGAGCCTGTGGCCCTGGCTATAGCCCAAAGATGGTCACGTGCTTTAAGCTGAGCCAGTAGTTTGGCTGTTAGCCAGGGATTAGAGAGGGCTTTGATTTTACATTTTTTGAAAGGTGCGTAGGTGTCACAGGCAGTGTTGAAAGTTTAATGAAGAAGTCTGAGGGCAGCGTCCACATCAGCGTATTGTAGATGGGGACCAGTCTTGTTGTAGGAGGCAGGTCTTTAGCTTACCAAGGTTTCCATGCGGTAGCATTAGACTAAGGATGGTTTTAGGAGGTGGTTTGTGGAATTTATTTGTCCAGATACAGATCACAGGGGAGTGGTCACTGGAGGAGTTGGAGAACAGTGGTGTTTTATCCGGTCCAGGCGATTAGTAAGAATCCAGTCAATGAGAGTGCTGGTTCCAGTCTTGTAGTTTTTTCTAGTAGGGGAGTTGACCATCTGTGTTAGGTTGGTTGCTAGGATAGTATCCCTGCTGGGTCTGATATCTGAGGCAAGCCAATTTATATTGAAATTACTGAGAAGGAGGAGCTCAGAGTCAGGAGGTTGTAATCTTGCAAATTCAAGGATAGACTGGAGCCCGGCTCATGGGTCTTTAGGGGGGATATAGACTGCAGCCACAGTAAGCACTTTGTTATGGGCACCAAGGAGAAGCTTGACAGGGAAAAGTTGTACTAGGGTGTTTTCTGGGGAGAAACTGGCAAGGTGGCATGAGAGGTAGTCCTTTATATAGATAACACATCTGCCCCCCTTTCTTTTTACCCGGTCAAGTCTGAAGAGGTTGTAGCCTTGGAGCAAGATTGCATGATCTGGAGTGCTAGGTGTTAGCCAGGTCTCAACAATTACAAGTATGTCAGGATTATGTTGTCCAAAAAGGCTTGAAGAGATGCCAGCTTAGGAAGGAGGCTGCAGATATTTAGGGTAACAATGGATAGCCCGTTTTCAGTTTTTGCAGGCTTTATCTTAATGTTTGAGCCAGGGCCAGGGTTTGGGTGGATCCCACCATACATGAGAAGTAGGAGGAGCAGCAGTTTGAGGATATCTCCCGTAGCTCATACCATGTAACGTCTTTCCTCTGCATGCTGCAGGTTTGGATACAGTGCAGTCGCCGCTACGGTCCCAACAAAGGAGGGTTGCTAACGACAGGTGCTCAAATATGATTTTTCCAGTCAGGGAGGGTCGCTTGTACCCCAGTCCTTGTAATGGGGTGCCTCAGACAGAAATAAAGGGTATTTGCCATGGTTCCATAATGAAGGTAGGATGTCAAGATGCTTACAGTGGGGGGTTGCGTGGGGTAGGAGGAGAGAGGAAGTTGACACAGTGGATAACAAATGGAGAGAGGTAGAAAAGACAGGAGGAGGTTTATATGGGTAAACCCAAGGCTCACACAATGAGCAGGGACAGATCAATTTCAGTGGTGTGCCTCTAGGGGGAGGATTTGCCTCTTTGCCAAATGATGTAAAATAATCAAATCCACAGGAAAATGACCAGTAAACTGCTTGATCTACGATAACAAGACAAAGGATGTGTTAAATTCCTGGAACACTGGCCTGGAGCATATGCAGGAAGTTAAAACCCTTTGTCAGTGTCTTCCCTTTGTTTAAATAGTTGTGAATGGTTCTCAAAGACATGCAGTTCCCTTTAGCAACAAGGTAGATGGAAATGTGGATTCAGTTTGCAATTCCCAGGTCAGAGCTTGTAGAATTTCTTAGCTGTACTTACTTTGATTGTGATGACTTCCAAAAAAGTTGATTTATAATGAGAATCCCAATATCTGCTGGTGATGTTTTCCAGTTTCTTAGTCCAGGAAACTTTCATAGATCATATATCCAAGAATGGTCTAGTTTCTCCAAGCCAAAACACATGAAAACCCACAAAACTAAACTATTGACAGAGACAAATACAAACACCCAGCCACACAGCCCAAGTAGGGGGAGATAGGGGAGATAGAATTGCCTTATGCCTGTCCCATGCATTCTTGAATTCTCCCACTGTTCCTGACTCCACAACCTCCTCAGGAAGGCTGTTCCATGCATCCACAATCCTCTCTGTGAAAAAATACTTTCTAACATTACCTCTGAGCCGTCCTCCCATCTTCAAATTGTAACCACTTGTTCTTGCACATCACTTCTTCTGAAAGATGCTACCCTCTTGCACTTTGTTAATTCCCTTGAGATACTTGAAAGTTTCTATCATGTCCCCCCTCTCCCTCCTTTCCTCAAGGGTATACCTATTAAGCTGCTTTAGTGTCTCCTCGTATGTCTTCTGGTGCAGACCCTGCACCATTTTGGTTGCCCTCCTCTGAACAGCTTCCACTCTGTCTATGTCTTTGCATAGATGGGGTCTCCAGAATTGCACGTAGTACTCCAGATGGGGTCTCACCAACTGTCTGTACAGAGGGATGACAACTTCCTGTTTTCTACTGTTGATGCCTCTCCCTATGCATCCCAGTATCACCCCATCCCTCCTTACTGCCTTCTCACATTGCTTGCCCCACCTTTAGGTCATCTGATATAATTACTCCTAGGTCTCTATCAATTTGTGTTGTTGTTATTAACTCACCCCCCATTGTGTACTCTTCTCCTGGGTGTTTGTTTCCCAGATGTATTACCTTGCACTTCTTTGCATTGAATCTGAGCTGCCACATATTTGACCATTCCTCCAATCTTGCCAAGTCCCTTTACATCCTTTTGACCCCACCTTGTGTATCAACCCTGTTGCAGATCTTTGTGTCATCTGCAAAGAGACATACCTTTCCTTCCAGGTGCTCTCCAATGTCACTTATAAAGACATTAAAGAGGACCAGTCCCAGTATCGAACTCTGCAGTACCCCACTAGATACCCTCCTTTCTTCACTGTGGATTCTGTTTACTATTACCCTTTGCGTCCTGTTGTCCAGCCATTTTTTTTATCCAGGCTACCACCTTAGGACCCACACCAAGGCTGGCTAACTTGTATAGGGAGGGGTGGGGATGTCCACTTTGGTGCTTTGCCACTGCTTGCTCTAGCAGGGGGGTTTAACTAGTGACAAGGTTTGGCATATCTCTGATGGCCTTCCAAGTACTACTCCCTGACCTGCTGCTACCTACTCTGGAAGGTTGGATCCAATTATAATAGTACCCTTTTACAGGGTTGCTATGAGTATTAAAACACCATACACTTGGATGAGTCAGTGTACTCTAGACTTTGTAGAAGCAACACAAAGGCAATGGCAGCTGTGGCTTGAGTAGAAAGGGGGAACCCATCAAGCCTAACAGAACAGGCAAAGGGAGGTCTGAGCAGTGCTGTGGAGCCTTCAGAAAACACAACAATTCTGTCCACGTCCCTGTCATTGCAGGCAGTGGTGGGGGAGTAGTACAGGTTAGGGTGAGTGATGATAGTGACAACAGTGGCATTATCTCTGGACCTGGCCTGTCAACAACAAGTTGGGGGTAGCACTGGGGGTCCACCAAAAGGCATCAAGTTTGTCAGCAATTAAAATCCCTGTCAGTGCAAGAAGCATCAGGTATATAGAGACTAGAGAGACACTATACACTGGGGTGAATAAAAAGGCTTCACACATGCCCAAATTTACTATAATATTAAATATGTAAAAAACATTGTTTATGTTCCCTTTAAACATACAAAAATCAATGGTATACACAGTAACTAAATGAAGTACAGATGGATCACAGATGAAACAATTTTGCTGGAGGGGTCAACATATTGCATTTTTAGGTATGAGAATATTGTTGTTTGTAGTCATAAAATCACAGAGTGTGGCAGATGGGCACCATGCATAGAGGAGTGATGTAAGCACTAAGACACGACTGGATGTGCATGGAACAGATATTACCACACATCCAGAGGCATAGCAAGGCACAAGACTGCAGGCCGAGTGCCTTCAGCCCCTGGGTATGCAGTAATATCTGTTCCATGTACACCCCGAAGTGCCTCATTGTGCCTATAAAATAGGTTCCCTTTTTCTTTTTAGTTCTGACAGTGAGAAAAATCCTCTTTTTATGTAGAATTGTCAGTTTTTTCATAGGAATTTATCATAAAATAGTCCTTCTGCATATTATTTAATGACGTTATATTGTATGTGCTGTATACAGTTGCCCTATAATGTCATGGCATCAGTTATGCTGGTTTCATTATATTCATTACATTTCATGATTATTTCCTTTTTATTTTGTTTTTTATTTTGTTACCCCCATTTATTGGTGCGCTGTTTTCCTATTTGGTGGACTGGGATGGAGAGGAGAGTAAGCGATCTATGACTTTTCTTTTTGTCTCATTAAATGGACCGCGACAGACAGCAGTACAGCAGGAGTGGTGAGGAAGTGCAGTAGGAGTGGTGGGTACTCGGAAAAAACAGCAGTGAAATAAAATGGGTTTTCAAACATGCTTTTTCACCCCTCAATAGATTTATGGCCACTGCTAGGAGACCCTTTATCTTCCTATTGATGAGTGAACCGGGTGATGACCTACAGGAAGTACTTCACTGCCCCAGACCACGACTTGATGAGGAGTCTGAATCTGTCAGCACAAAAATGAGAAAACATTTGGAGAAGTAGTGGATTTTATATTGGGAACTGTGGTGGGTTGGGAGAGCGATTAGCAGCTAAGAAAGCTGGAGCTGGCATGCTGTGGAAGCTGCACCTTGACAGTTGCATCGGGACATAGCAGTACTACTTTTTTTATTTAACAGTTTCAGGTGTAGGGCTAGTGTTTACATTTACAATGAAGTTAGGGAGCACTACTAGTTTCTATGATCACCCGGACGTCCGGGATTATCAGCCTTGATGAGGGGAAGATAATGGCAGCATTTTAAAAATCAGTGTTCTAACAGCTGTCTGGTTTCTGTTTGTAGTGAAGTTCTGCTTTTGGGAATTTGTTATTACCTGTGCATCAAACACATTTGATGCACAGGTAATAACCAATCAGAAAGCAGGATTCATCCTCCCCATTTTATAAGATCTGAGTACAGTATACCAGGGGTCTCTGCTGGGTCCATTGCTTTTGCATGTTATTGGTGAGGAGGAGTGGATCAGCAGCAGACTGGCGAAGTTTGTTGATGACACCAAACTGGCAAGTCTGTTCACTGGTAAGTGGAGACATGGCAGGAAGGGGAAGGCCATGGGAACATGCACACATTAAGGGCAGGGGCAGAAAAACGAGGTTTAGATTTGACACCAGCAAGGGTAAAGTACTACACTCGGGTATGAAATTATATTCACATGTACACCATGAGTAGTACAGCAGTGGGCAGTACAACTGAGGAAAAGGATTTATGGATAACTGTGGACAGTGAGATGAAGCCAGGGGGACAATGTGCAGGCACAGTCAGGATAGAAAAATGCAATGCTGGGGTGTATGAGGAAGGGGTAAGGAGCAGGTCAAGGAATGTAATCTAACCCATGTAGAAGGACTTCAGAACATACCTGAAGCACTGCATCAAATTCTGGTGACTACATTACAGAAAAGCCATTGATGAGATCTAGAGGATCCCCCAGGACCTAAGGCCACAGAGTTAAATGGTATTGGGAGAATGAGTTGTTTATCAGCCAAGGCAAGAATTGGTTGAGTGGGAAAATGCTCATGATGCTCCAAATACAAAAAGAAGGATAGACAAGGTGGAGTTAGCATACACAAATGTTAGAGCTGGTGAATGCATATATCGTGATTTCTCTAAGGCTTCCGATACCAGTACCGCATGCAGCAATTATTCAAAAACTGGTAGAAATTAAATTAGTCTACGGGGCGGTATAGTGGATGTGGGAGTGGCTGGGTGACAGGACTCAGAGGAAGTGCAGAAATGATTATTGTTCTGATCAGAAACCCGTGATGAGTGGGGTGCCGCAGGGGTTGGTGCTCGGGCCTATCTTGTTTCAGATTTTCATCTCTGACATAGAAAAAGAGATTAAGAACTGTGTAACAAAATATACAGATGACTCTAAATTAGCAGGAATTATATTAACAGCAGAAGGACAGGCAGATTTACAAAATGATCTGAACAAAATAAATAACTGGGCAAAGGACAAGGGATGACTTTTAACAAAGAAAAATGTTGCATGTTACATCTCGGTAACCAGTTAGATATAACTACATACTTAATGGATAGAGGGCCATTGAGAGTGTCTCAGCAGGAAAAAGACATTGGGGTAATATTTAACAATAAGCTGAGCTCTAACCATCATAGCGAAAGCCAGATTGTTAAGGCTAACAGGGTCCTATATACATTAAAAAAAAACGTCAAGAGCAGGAGTAGTGAGGTAATAATGCCATCAAATAGAATTACATAAGGCCTTCACTGGACTATGCAAGCCCAATTTGCAGATCAATAGATAAAGGGACGATACATAAATTAGAGAAGGTGCAAAGGAAAACAATCAAACTGGTATATGATATGAAGGATCTATCATACCAAGGACGCCTAAAACACTTGGGATTAATGTCGCTAGAGACAAGAAGGATTAGAGGAGACTTGCTACTATGTGATGTCATGCAGGGCGAACATCTCTTAAACGAGATGGGCTTAGAGGTTAAAAATAATACTGTAGGTACGTGAGGCCACCCCCTACAACTTAGGCCACAGGGGTTTAATACAACCGGAAGGAAGGCCTTTTACACCCAGAGGGTGGTGAATCCCTAAAATAAACCACCACTAAATATTATTGTCAGTGAAAATAAACAGCAGTTCAAAAAAGACTAGATGAGTACATCAATGATGGAAACATACCAACTTATTATGGATGACTGGATAGGAGCATTTATGGGTTCACCGCATTTTTATGTTGGCGCGCTTGTGCAGCCAACATCTTGCAACAGTGGGGATTTGGAGGTGCAGTCACTGTTGGGTGAAAGCAGGGCATGCATCAGTAGGTGCGTTCCTCATTCCCCAATCAGCCTGTATGCTGGCACAACACCATGCATACTAATGTGGCGAGCACATCTAAGGAAAGGTCAGCTGCAATCTGAGAAAAGCTTGTCAGACGAAGTAGACCCTTCCTACGTGCTCGCCACATTGTAAGCATGACGGCCGGCCACCCAACTGCCGACTTCAGGGGTGCCCAATCCTCCTGCCGGCTTACTCTGGCTGCACAACTTTGCCAGTGAAGGAGCTCACTCCCTGTCTGCATAAAGCAGTCCCCCCCCATTTCTTATATGCCGAGGGGGGTGCCCAATCCCCTCGGCTCTTGCCTCCCCCTGCTTTCCTTGTGTGCTGACGGGGTGCCCAATCGCCTGTCGGCTGCAGCAACCCCCAAACAGTTAGGTGGCACGCTGGAGCCCACCCCAGCGTGCCAAGTCCCCCCAAAAAAAACTGTCCCGTGATGTTAGTTTTGTTTCCCCTGTAACATAAAATGGTCCCTTGTAGTCTCCTAGAGTCCCTACCCACCACCTGCACCCACCTACTGCGCACCCTGCCTCCCCACACCCCCCTCCTCACCCCATACTTACCTCCGGAGTCTGCCACGATGATCTTTGGTGGATCGGGAACACGTCTGCACTCTTCAAAGCTGACCGTGAACTGAGGAAATGCCGGTAAGCTGTATAATGGGATAGATAGGGTTTTTTCAACTTTGCTGCATGTCTCAGTCATTTTTTGGAATTTTTGCACCAAATTTTCAACATGCAGTTTTTGGGATGCCTCCTCATGAATTCTGTTACAGTTATGATGTTAATCGGTCCTGAAAGGTGGTTTCACGGTCATTGCGTGGAATCACCTTTCGGGACGGATTAACGCAAGGAGAGTGGCAGTGTTCATGAGGTGGGCTGTCAAAAAGCCTATGTTGCAAATTGGTGGACAAAATCCAAAAAATGGCTGTTTTACAAGCGTGCGTTGTGCAGTTGCTATGCACGCTCATAACTTTGCGAATTCACAATATTTTCATGCCAGATTTTCAACACTATAATTTTGCTACACCTCCTTGTGAACAGTACAGCTGTCATTTTTCACATCCTGGCCGAAATATGTTTCCGTACTTCTGGCGCACAATACCGTGGTTGCTGTGGGAAATCGGTGTTTGGGGCAGATTATGAAAATGACAGTTACACTGTTCATGAGCAGAGGTCCTACAATGCCGATGATGAAAATTTGGTGATGATACTCCATGACATGACTGTGTTACGAGCGTGCATTGCACAGTTTGCATGCATGCTCATAAGTTTGTGAATTTATAATATTTTCACTCCAGATTTTCATCATTTCCATTGTTCCGCACCTCCTTATGAACAGTACAGCTGTCATTTTTCACATCCTGACCCAAATGTGTTTTTGCAGTTCCGGCGCAGAATAGCACAGTCACTGTGGAACGTCCATGTTCGAGACATATTATGGAAATGACAGTGACACTGTTCATTAGCAGAGGTCCTAAAATGTCTATGTTGAAAATTTGGGTCCCACATTCCATACAATTAGTGTTTTATGAGCGTGCATTGCGCAGTTTGCACTCACGCTTGTGACTTCATGCATTTGTAATATTTTCACTCCACATGTTCAACATTGGCCTTTTTCCACACCTCCTTATGAACAGTACAGCTGTCATTTTACATATCCTGCCTGAAATGTGTTTTCACATGTCCGCCACAGAATCGCACGGTCACTGTGCAAAATCAGATTTCATGGCAGTTTGAGGAAATGACAATGACACTGTTCATGAGCAGAGGTCCTAAAATGCCTATGTTGAACATTTAGTGCTGAAAGTCCAGAAAATGACTGTGCTGCAAGCGTACATTGCACTGTTTCCACGCAGCCTTGTAACTTCATACATTTGCAATATTTTCGTGCCACATTTTCACCACTGGCATTTGTGCACACCTCCTTATCAACAGTACAGCTGCCATTTTTCACAGCCTGCCCAAAACGTGTTCCCGCAACTGTGGTGCACAATGGAGTGCTCGCTGTGGGAAATCACCTTTTGGGACACATTAACAAAATCACAGTGCCACTGTTCATGAGGGGAGGTCCCAAAATACATGTATTGAAAATGTGCCTGAAAAACTCCCACAAATAATTGGGTTGTGGACGTCTGCTGCGCAGTTTGTATGCATCTTCATTGCTTCACCAATATTTCATATTGCCACTCCAGATTTTCAGCGTTGCCATTTTTTACACCTCCTCATGAACAATACAATTGTCATTCTCCACATCCTGCCCAAAACTGTGTTTTCATCCCTCTGTCACCAAATGCCACAGCCGCTGTGCAAAACCACCTTTCAGCTAACAAAATGACTGTGCCGCTTTTCATGAGGTGGCCTGACAAGCAGCCCATGTTGAACATGTAGAGTGAAACTACCACTACATGCCTGCAGTGTTAGGGTTTCCAACTGCAGCACCCCACCCGGTACAGACTAACAGGCGTCAGGGCTGTGACTTGGGATCATCAGATGTAATGCTCACGCCATTCCACCCCCTTCCCATGCCCATCCTGCAGCCACTGACAGGCATTGTGGTGTGTCTTGCACTGTTCGGCCACAAACTTCACCCCACGCTCATATACTGCACCCACATCAGCATATTTCCTTATGGAATGGGGTAAGTATAATGCCCAAAGATCCCAAAGCACACCATGACACTTGTCAGTGTCTACAGGATAGGGTGAGGTACAATGGCATGAGCATTATGCCTGACAACCCAAAGGCACATCCCACTGCCTGTTGCTCTCTACAGAGTGGGGGTGGGGTTGGCGCCACTTTAATACTTCACTGCCATTCCTATTATGCACCTCTAGCTCCGCCACTGCCAATGCCAGCGCGACAACAGTCGGCATTGACAAATGCTTGTTTTGTTTGGTTCCTTGCACCTTTGTATGAACCTTTGTATGAATGCAGGCATAATTAGAAGGCATATACTCAAACTTGGGGGGAAAGGAATGGGAAAATATTAGAAAGCATTACTTCTGTTTGCACCATGGTGTGAAGGGCTGAGGCATTTGCACTTCACCTGCCACCATGCTAGCACACTGGCTTCAGGAACAGAACAGGGTCACGTGGGTGTCATCTGGGGTAGGAGGACTGTATACCCCTCAGGATGCTCACCCCTTTGGGGGTGCCTGCTAGGTCTGCTGTGATATTGCCACCTGAGTGACAATGGGTGGCTGTGCAACTGAAGCCACAAGGGGGAGGATGGGTGTCTCCTGACTAGGATGCACATGCATACATGCGTCTGCTCTGTCCTTGTCAATGGGCACCCAAGGGGAAGGGGAAAAAATGGCAGAAAAAGCTGAGGCCTGTATGGGAAGATGCCACACTCCCTCTCAGGCTCTGCACCACTGACGGGGTCACTCAAAGCCTCATCCATTATCTAGTCTTCTCCTGGGCCTTGAGAAACTGAAAGGCTCTGTCATGGGGAAGGGGAATCTATAGGCACAGTAAGGGGGCAGGGCTGTAACCCCAGAGACAACAGACTACAGGACCTTGGGGAAGTAACAAGATGTAAGGGGTGGGGGAGCATTATTTCACAAAGAAGGTGATTAACATGTAGAATGTCCTACCTGTGAGATTGTGGAAGCCAACATCATTCAGACATTCAAAGTAGGACTCCATAGATTTGTGAAGGAGAATGATTTAGAGTGTTATACAGTATGAGTAGATGCAGCAGCTGATAATCTTGTATCTGTGTCTATATTCAAATTGTGCATAGTCACTGCTGTGTTGCAGGAGGAACAGACAAGGTGGACCCTTAGTCCTGTCCATCTTTACAGAAATATGCTACTATACACAATAAACCCTCAAATGGTGTCTCAACCGGTTGGGAAGATTGTTCTATTCATAACCTACAAGAAAATAGAAAGTATAGTGCTTTTTTTTTTTTTGTAATTTTGATGTGGAGTTGAGAGAATCTCTAGAATAAAGGGCATAATCACAACTGGCAGGTTAGCAATGGTTTAGAAAGCATGCAAACTAAACCTTGGAAAGTGCAGAGACTTGGTAAAACTTGTATGATAGCTGGTGTGCACTAAGAACTTGGATATTTGTTTTGTAGGGACTCTTTTACAGCTGGTGGATCAGTTTGGGGTAGATTAAAAAAGGGCCTTAGATGAAAAGTTTCTGAATTAAGAAGAGAACACATTAGCCTAGTACACCATGCATGTCATCCAGCTGTTAATCCACACATTGATGTTGTAAAGCTGCCAAATTCCTCATTCTAATGCTTGAAAGAAAAGGATTCTGGAATGGGATTATCTCCTAAATTGGCATTTAACATCCCAATCCTGACTGGGTCATAAGTAGTTTCAAATCAGTTGGATCTCATTCAGATTCATGCACAGCAGCTCAAGTGAGGTCATGTGCCCTGAAATGATGACACCATGGCCAGTGCTTTTGGCTATATTACAGCAGTTTTGGAAAGGTGAACATGCCAGGGAACACAGAAGGCATTTCCAATATTTTTAACAATAGAAGAAATGTGCTTCTTTTTCTGTAGTATACTACTGTATCCCTTTCCCCAATGAAGACCTGATGTGGTAGAACCTCGTCAAATGATGATGGAAGATATTCATGCCTTTGAAAATTTGGCCTCATAATATAATATAATATAATATAATATAATATAATATAATATAATATAGTATAGTATAGTATAGTGTAGTATAGCGTAGTGTAGTGTAACATAGCATAGTATAGTATAGTATAGCATAGCATAGTATAGTATAGTACAGTAATATCAATATAATATACCAGTATTTATTAACTATCATAAACTACACTTAAGGTATCTGTTAGTGTTGCAGCACAAAGCTGCAATGGTACTATGGGGGAAATGTGACATTAGCATAAACATTCTGAGGAATTTTGGTGATTTTATGTTGTTCCTTGAGTTTGAGTGTTTAACTGAAGCAAGGTTGGCAGTTCCCAAAGCATTGCCTTTTAAGAGAAGGAAATGTGCTCACATTACTACAAATCCTTTTGCTAGGCTTTGAGAAAGGATGCAAAAGTTAAAGTAATGCCAAATCTAGTTCAAGCTATTATTCAAACTCTAGTAACACTACACCACAAAATAACCAAGATTCAGGACTGCTGGTCCAGTTCCTCTGGGGTGTGATACAGATGAGGCACACTGATAAGTCCTGGATAGGATGAAACATATGTCTGTGTCTTCTGTTTGCACCCTTTGCAGATTGCATGAGAAACCCTCTGGCACCATACATTCCTGCTTAAAGCTGAACTAGCCTAAAATGTCATGGTGATTTACATATACAGTACATCCCATGATGCTTTGCATTATAGGGGTATGTGTGATTTTGCATTTCTTTGAAACTTGGCTTTATTGCCAATGCCCATTGGGGGTAACTGCAGTTACTGAAAAACAACCCCCACCCAGATTAAAGACATACTAAAATTGTCAGTTAAAAACAAGCACCACAAGATAGGACTACAAGAAGCACCTATGTATACCTAACATACAAAGAGTAACCACTAAAGCTTTCTTAAAAAGATCAGTAGTTACACACTGTATGATATGTAAAACTTAGCTGGACCCATTACCCAACTATACTCTCCAGCTAGATATTATATCCCATAAACTTCAAAAGCCTGTAGTGTAGTAACAAGAGATTATAAATATAAATATAAATTGACAGTATAAGTGTCAAACAAAAAACTACTTGTCAAGGACCACCAAGAAATTAAGTCCATGCAGCCTGGTATGTACAGATGTCAATAAATTCTCAGTGTATAATATAACAACTTGATGTACTGAAAATGTCTAAGGAATCTGAATATGAAATAAATATTAAATCCCCCCCACACCCATAAAGTACATTCTTATACACATTGTGACACTCATAATTTGATTTAAGAGCCATCTGCTCAAGTAGTTGTTATCTTATAAGTCAGTTTAATTTATATGCAGTAGAGTTCTTTGTATGTCTTCTACACTAAGTACCTCTGACCCTTAGAATCTCTCAGATAAAGGTGACATGATACTGTTAAGCTTCTCTGACATCATCTTCTGTTTTTTTTATCAGTATTTTAAACCAATGGGGATTTTTTTTCTGTGTTTTTTTCTGCGTGATCTGAGTGTTAAAAGTAGGACTTGTTGGTCTGAAAGCTAAAGCTAAAGCACATGTTATTACATCTATGTTGATCCAATAAAAGGTATCAAATCATTTGCTTCTGGATCTGTTCTTCCAAGGACCAATACGGCAAATACTAAATCTAGATCAAAGGGATAGAAAGTAAGCCATAACAGTCATGGAGAAACACATTTGTAGCTCTAAATATGCATAAGGGGATTTGCGTGGCCCAAAGCAAAAAGGTCAGGCTTCACAACACAGAGGCCCCTCTTCACACATCTGTAATGGGGATGTTGACTGGCTATATCCTAGGCATTTAATGCAGTAAGCAAACAATACTTTACAAATTAATGGCAATTTAATGACAAAAATCAAAACCCATTAAACAACTTGCAAAAGGGTCAGAATTAATGAGTTTACCTAATTTTTATGGGAAATGAATGAAACAGGTATTTTAATGGCTCTAATTGCTAGTAGTAGTATGAAACATAGAAACTGATGTGTTTTTTAGATGAGATTTGTACCACCTTAACTGCTGCACTCATGTCAAGCGTGCAACATGCAAACCTGATTAGCTTCTGAGTAGAGATGTTGTGAAATAAAATTTCACCCATGAAATTGGAGCAAAATTTTCATGAAATTGTGGCAAAATGGCAAAATTTCACCCACAATTTCACCCCAGCAAATGGCATCTGGTGTCTAGTGGCCCCCAGCCTCACTATATCCCAAATGTAGAAAAAAATGTTATTTCTCCCTGGGTTCTGGTGGTCTCCCTGCCCCCCAGCTGATCACCAACTGAAATTGAATAAAGCCCCCCCAGTTACCCTCATGTCCTGCTTTTGAAAAAATTAAAAAATCGTCACTCCCTGGTATCTAGTGAAACCCCCACCTCGCTACCCTCTAATCAGTCACACAGCACCCACCCCTCTCCTCCCCAGTACTGCGTTCTTGTACAAGCATGCACTCGTTCATTGACGCATCTAGTCGGGCTGCCGGTCATGGAGGTGAGTGGACGGCTGTGCCAGTGACCCAATCAGGGTACTGGGGAGGAGTGGGGTGGGTGCTGTGTGACTGATCAGAGGGTGGGGAGGTGGGGGTCCACTATACATCGGAGAGTGGGGATTTGATTTTTTTTTTACAAGGAGGTTACAAAGACATGAGGCTAATGGGGGGGGCTTTTTTCGATTTCAGCCAGTGATTTGCCAGGGGGGCAGGGAGAAGACCACTAGATACCAGGGAGAAATAACATTTATTTCTACATTTGGGCCAGTGGATGGCTGGGGGGGGGTCCACTGACTCCCTCATACCATGAGTGAAGTGTTTTTGATCAGAGATGAACAAAATTGGAGGGGCTCGTCTTGGAGTCAATCCAAAGTTGTTGGGGGACCACTTCTCTCACACTTAGTGACAAACTCTGGCAATACTGTTCAGAAACTGAAGACAAAATATTGAATTTAATTGGGATGTAAAAGTTACAGTACACTTCAGGTTAGCAGGCACTAGACACCAGGGAGTCTTAAGTGGCCAAAATTGTGAAATGTCACCCGTGGGTGGTGAAATTTCACCCGCTAACAGCAAATTTTGCTGGTTTGTGTGCAAAATTTCGCTCGCTCCAGGGGCAAAATTTCACATTTAGCCCTGCCAAATATTTCACAAAATGCGTGAAGTTCACAAAATATTTCATGGGGTGAAATTTTTCAGTTTCGCACAACACTACTTTTGAGACCTGGTTCGCTTAGGTTCACTTTGTGTATGCGATTCGCATGCAAATATTGCACAATTAAGCATGTGGCATGCATTTTGTATGTATGCAGCACATTTATATTTCTGTAAGGGTGTGGGAAAAGAGAGTTATATATGACCAGGATTGCATTCCATTTTATTGTCAGGTAGATCTTTGGTGGCACTTTATTGATGACGTGTTGATGGTGTGACAAGGGGATGTGGCTACCCTTTTCAAATTTGTTACCTATCTGGAGAAATCAGATACAAATCTTAAATTTACTGTACATTATAGTATGGACTCTGTGCAGTTTTTGGATCTGAATATTATCTGGGTGTGAGATGGTACAGTACAGATGGATTTGTATCAGAAATCTACCAACTGTAATAGTCTCCTAGCTAGTAACTGTCACCCACGCCACACCATCAGCAACATCCTCAAATCCCAGTTCATGCAAATCAAGAGTAACTGTTGACAACCAGATGTACTTGTGAAATGAAGCATGGAATTGGGTAAGCGTTTTCTGGATAGGGGTGTAGTGTCCAGTTGATTAGACAGACACAGGAAGCAGTTTATTACACAATATTGTGCCAATAACAATACAGTCAGGGATTGCTTGACCAAATGCAAGCATATTCTTGAAACTGAGCCTCCTCTAGTGAACACTGCATGATCACCGTTGAAAATTACCTATAAGAAAGGTTCAAATTTGAAAGACTTACTAGTTCATAGTTATTTATCTATGGAGAAGCAGCATCTCCGTAATTGGCTACCAACAGAGCCTAAAGGGTGTTATACTTGTAGGAGATATGTTTACTGTACCCATGTAGTGAAATCTAATACTTTTTCATCTGTAAATAACAATAAGGAACTTCAAATTGAAAAGTTTATCAACTGCAGTACACAGGGAATAGTTTATCTAGCTACCTGTACATGCCATGCCTTTTATGTAGGGAAGACCCGATGTGTGTTCAAAGTTAGAGTAGGGGAGCACTTAAGTGACATACGTGGTATGGATATGAGGAATGCTCAATACAATCATTTATCAACAAAAGAAAACATTGTTGAGCACCATTTCTCATTTGTGGGACTGAAAAAGTTAGAGTGGGTCCGGGGTGACCTGTATCTGCTACTGAACCAGAGGGAAGCATTTTGGATACATACGCTGGATGCATTTCTAAATAATGCAATAGAACTCTTTGTGTTCCCTCATAGATCCCAATGTACTCATAGATTGATTCTATTTATTTTTTTATTACTTTATCCTTCTGTTTTAGTATATTGATTAGGCTGTTTAGGAGATCAGTCAATTCTATTTAGGTTGGTTGTGTCTTTTCTGTTCCCCTTCCAGGGGGTCATGCCCCCACATATATCCCTCTTGTTTATTTTCTTTATGCTTATTCACAAACAGATTTTTGATAATTGTATCAATTTTCACTTTTATTTATTTTTCCGGGGGGGGGGTGATTTTTGGAAACATTTTGGATACTTTTGGATGCATTTGGAATCCTGATTGTCTGTTTATTTTGATTGTTTAGTGCTGCTTCTATAGATTTTTTTCAGATGCTCTATTTAGTCAAACTCTTAATGTGTTTGATACAAAAATCTGATGTTATACAATGAAATGATGAAGTTTGAATCATTTTCTAAAATATATAATTGTTAGTAAAGGTCAGTTGATCACTTGTTTAGAGTTCATTACTACTTTTTTATGCAAATATGTAATTGCATTTTTTTATACATTTTTTCATAACATTAGTCTGTGTTGCATTATTATTCAAATGTATTTTTTTTCACAACCCTTTTGGCAGTATGTCTCTTTAAAATGGTACTTTAAATGGGTGGTATTAATTGTTCATACGACTCCCTGATGACACACTAAGCGAAACCAGTTAGAGGTTTCAGTGTGAGAAGCTCCCGCTGGTGTTCCTGTTAAGAGATATTCCTTACTGTGGCTACTTCAATAAATTATTTATGCACAGTGCTGTAATTTTACAGTTTGCTTGTAATCCTTTCATGTGCATATCCAGCAGTGGGGTGACTTTGTTTGATGTTTTATCTGGTATGAAAAGCCCTTTTCCTGGCCTTACCTGGCTCCCTTTTGGCTTTGTCAGATATGTTGACAGTGTGGGTATGGCAGCCTAATCTGCTGGGGTCTAGTGTAGTATTTTACCAAGAGGTATAATTCTTACTTAGTCAAGTGGCTCTTTGGGTTTAGGCACTCCCATTTTGTTACCTGTGAAGACCCAGTCTATACCAACAACCCAAGACCTAAAGACCACATTGCAACAGGTACCAGTGGACTAAGTTCCATGCTTGTAGGGTAAGTGGTGGCATCACTTTTTAGCTGAGTTTTTATTTTCACAAACCTTTACAAAATAGCCACTGGAAAAAAAAAACAGCTAATACATAAACTGGCAAACAAACTTTGAGAATCTCCATGGGTTAAACTGAGAATGACAGACTCAGTCATGCCTGGGGTTCAGGTCTGGTTACCAGCATGCACCCCCCTCCTCATTTGGACCACTGGTAGGTGAAGTAACAATCAACTCATAAAACAATGGCTACTGTACAAAAATTCAGTCTAGCCTCCATCTTCTGTTCTCAGAGTAACTGTAAACATGGCCTCTAAAGAAACTTTCAAGAGAAGATACTGTCCTATAAAATACAAATTGTTTCTATACAGAGTCTCTTTATACAGCAGTTAGATACTGGTAGAACAGTAACTACATGTGGTTTAATGCAACAGCTATTAAATGTCACACACACACACACACACACACACACACATACACACACACATATATATTCATTGAACATAGCATAGTGAGAGAGGAAATGTTAGAAGACACCTACGATAACACCTCTAGTCCCTATGCTTTTAAAAGGTGTCAGTGGATCTTTACCTTTCACCCAGGCAACCACCTGAGACTTCCCGAAGAGTCCTTGGTTTAGCATGTTAAAAGACAAAGAACCTTAGTGTGTAAGCACTGAGGCAAGGGTTACCCCGAAGGGCATTGGCCGGAAAGCCAAGTTTCAAAGAAATACAAAATCATATCCACCCCCTAAATGCAAAGCATAATAAATAACATGGAACAACAAAATAATGTACGACTTACTCTGGATAATTTGGATCATTGGACGGACAGGTTTAAATTGCTATTAAATACTGCTAAATGTACAGTCATGCATTTGGGGGAAAACAAATATAGCTACAAAATATTAACTAGCAGGAAATACACTACACTGCACTACAGTTGAAAGAGATCTAGGGGTGATGGTAACAAATGATTTAAGTTTCAGTTCACACTGTGGGCATGTGGTTAAAAAGACAAACCAGGTATTAAATTGCATTTTTAGACATACTGGGAGTAGGGACAGCAAGATGATCCTGCCACTCTACCAGGCCTTGGTTAGTCCACACCTGGAGTACTGTGCACAGGTATGGGCACTTCACTTACAGTCTGACATTGGGAGTTTAGAGGGTGTACAGAGCAGAGTGACAAAAATAATTTGTGGGATGGAGAACAGAAGTTACCAGGAAAGACTTCAGGAATTTGGTAGATATGCACTACAGCACAGAAGAACTAGGGGGAATATGTGCATGATTTATGGACACTGCAGGACAAACAAATGATCAGCAATCTGGGCCTTATAGTCAAAAGGTAATACGGATATGGGAGTAGAAGACATAAGTTACAATTAGAAATGGGCAAATGGAAGACGCTCAAAAGAAGAAACTGGTTTAGTCAGAGGGACATAACACTGTGGAATAGCTTACCAAACGAGGTAGTAGATAGTGAAACCATGGACACTTTTAAGATCAGGTTGGACAACTTTTACAAAAAAAAATTTGTTATAGGATAACATAGGAGTCAAGGCAAACATTAAGGACGTAAGTCTAGTAGCTTGCACAAAACTATGAAATCTATGAAATCATGAGCTATATATGCAAATCACCAAAAATTATTATGTTGGTTCAACTTTAAGCAGAATTGTATGGTGCCAAAAGGCCTCTCACACAGTCTGCAAAGGGTGCCAACAGAAGACACAGAAACATGTTTTGTCCTACTACGACTCATCAGTGCGCCTTGTCTGTATGACACCCCAGTGGAATGAACCAGCTACCCTAAATTAGTCTATCTGGGTTGGGATGTGGTGAGCCCAACAAAAACAAAAAACAAGCTAAAAGGCAAAGAACCTTAGTATGCAAGCACTGAGGCAAGGGTTACCCCAAAGGGCATTGACCGGGAAGCCAAGTTTCAAAGAAATACAAAATCACACATACTCCCATAATGCAAAGCATCATGGCTCTATATGCAAATCACCACAAAATATTATGCTGGTTCAACTTGGTTTAGCATGTCACTCACAGGATGACCCCTCCAACAGCACAGTGCCCCTGTAATACAGAACTGCAGTGTAATTATTAGTATGTTTACAAGTGCCAATTGCAGACCTTGAAACCATGACCAGCTCATCTTCCTGGCCAAGATATGAGTGCTACCAACTGAGCCACTAGACCGGAGAACATAACTTTTTTTACTGTGATACACATCTGACTGTGGTGTGCTGAAGGTCTGGCTCCTACATATGCTTCTGTGAAACAAGCAGTTTAGAAATAAAAGTAACCCCTCAACATTCAAGGATTTGAGTCCTCCTGTACAGAACTGAATTGTGAGGATAAATAATCACTCAAGGTGTAAACTGGTTGGTTACAACTGAGCTTGTCAGACATTGAGATTCTACCTAGGGAAATGGGCAAACCAAATTAGATTCAGATCAAGACCCCCCCATGCAAAGTACTTCCTTCAAATTGACTATGGTCTGCACCAGAAGACATACAAAGAGAGACTAAAGGAGCTTAAAATGTATACCCTCAAGGAAAGGAGAGAGAGGAGGGACATGATAGAAACTTTGAAGTACCTTAAGGGAATCAACAAAGTCCAAGAGGGTAGCATCTTTCAGAAAAAGAGATGTGCAAGAACAAGGGGGGTACAATTTGAAGATAGAGGGGGGATGGCTCAGAGGTAATGTGAAGAAGTATTTTTTCATGGAGAGGGTTGTGGATGTTTGGAACAGCCTTCCTGAGGAGGACGTGGAGTCATGAACAGTGGCAGAATTCAAGAATGCATGGGACAGACATAAGGCAATTCTAGTGGAGGGGTAGGAGGAAGTAGGCTGTTGGTTAACTAGGATCTGCAGCTTATCCATTAGGTAGGAAAATGGGCAGACTAGGTGGGCCAAGCGGTCCTCATCTGCTGTCGAATTCTATGTTTCTATGTAATTGTATAGGTCATGGGTTCACACTCATCTGGAATACTTTGTGCAGTTCTGGAGTCCACAGCTAAAGAATCAAAGAGACAGAGTGGAGGCAATGCAGAGGAGGGGAACCAAGAAAATTCAGGAACAGCAGCAAAAGATGTACACAGAGAGACTGGCAGATCTGAACATGTACTGAACATGCTTGAAGATAGGACTGAGGAAGAGAACATGAATAAAACCTACAAATCAGATATTTTGATAATTTACTGTGCTATGTAGTATGTCTTTGTATTATATTTTTTTTAGTGTGACTTTCTGTAAATGAGACTTGCATCTCATAGAACTCATCCCATAATCATAAACTTGATATAACTAAATAAATTAATAATATATAGTATTGATAACTCCACAGGGTAAATAATGTGGATAGTGAGGGAATTGATCAGACTAAGTGGAACACAAACTCCAGAGCAACTCCATGAAGCTGGCAGCAGGCACTTTTAAGAGACATACTAGGAAGTCCTTCTTCATGCAGACAGTGGTACAGGGGTGAAACTGGCTGCTGGAGAAGGCAATCTCTGTGCAAAATCAGTTGGGGAGTCAAAAGAGAGTGGGACAGATAAAAGAGCATGGTAAAGACCACACCAGAAAGGGAGGGGAAACGGAGAGTGAAGAGCCTTTAGGGCTCCTTTATTTGACATTAGTTAGGTAGGAGTGGCAAACCTCTGCCAGCAGATTCTATGTTCTGTAATTCCAGTCAAATTCTCAGAGAACTGAGCAGATCTGGATTAGAATTGGAGCTGGGCCACACAGCAGTTGTATATTTCCTGTCATGTAACCAGGCTCAGATACCTATTTGGACCTCCCCTCTTAACCATGTTGTCTTGGATTGGCCTGTATCAGAGATTCTGATTGGAATTTAATCCAGGCAACAGCTGCCTTCCATACCTAATTTAATCCAATGTTTTGTATGAAATAGAAAACCGCATAGACCATTATTAAACAAATGTAATCATATTTGTACTTCTGGGTCAAGTTAGAATTTGCAGGTTTAGAAACTTTAATGGTTCCCACAGCTCTGATGTACTGAAGGCAGGGTGCTGCTAAGGATGGCTTAGGACAACCTACTATACCTTAGGCTCAACATGTGGTTTATTTCCTCATCATTCATTCTGCTGTGGCCATGTGTCTAATTAAAGTCAGCAGAAGCAAAGTTATAGTTGCTTAAAAAGGGATTGTCAAGCTTGATCAGCCTTTTTAATGACCATTATAAATGTACTCCAGAATTTTAATCCTGCTTTCAAATAGTCTTTACTTTGCAGGTTATTTTTTTAAATGGTACATGTTGAATTAGATACTAATTAAGATCAGCTTTGCATGGACTCGATTACAAAATAATGTTTTTTTTTTCTTTCATTTATAAATATCTCCTTTAAAATATGCCATTTAAAAATAGTTCACACACAGCTAAAATCAGCTTTTTGAGAGGATTAAATTCCCTGATCCGATTTAGAAGAAGTCATTAAAAGCCTAATCTGGGCTAGCAGAGCCCACTTCAAGAATTATGGAGTGATTTCTACGTAAATGTGCTCACACAAGCCATTTCTTACAAGGAAATATTATTCTGTGCTGAGCAAAACTTTCAAACACTGGTTACAGATTCCTTTGTGCAGTGCTCTGAAATGTTCTACAGTTAGGTAGCTAGTTAGTTAGATAGTTAGTTAATTAGTCAGTCAGTCAATTAGTTTAATTAGTAGAAATGTTCATCAGACAGCCAGATGACCTCATAAGTCAGTTTCCTGACACCCTGGCTAAGATAGGTCACCCAAATCACTGTCTGACAATGTGATGCAAAGTTGCAGAAAAAAGTGGTTCATGGATACCCCATAATCATGCACAGTGGTCTCCATAATACTCATCAAAGTGCTGCAATTAATTATGAATAATTTATAAGTTGCTCTAATCAAGTCAGTCTGCCATTGTATTCTGCTACCAAATCCATAGTGTTTAATCCTAAATAGGTGTGTTGATACTATAAACGGTCCTTAAAAGGCACCATAAATATTATTTAACCATCCTTTTGCAGGCAGATGGTTAAACATATTTTTGGAGGATTTTCAGGTCCATTTAGAGCTTAATAAAATTGTAATGGTCAAAGCCAACCCTTAGCAACCTTCAATGTAGGGTGGGGTGGGGGTGGGATGGGGTGATGATTGGAATCTGAGTTCAAGTCAGGCCAAATTTAAGGTACCTCCTCAGTGGCCTCAGCAACTGGTAATCAGGTTAGTTTATTGAGGAGAGGAAAGAAAGAGAGAAAGCAGGTTGAAGATGAACTTGTCTGTTGTGTTGAAAAAAAAAAACATAAGAACATGCCTTCCAAAGAGAAAGAAAACCACAGTAGTCACATACAGTGCTTGGGCAGGACTGGCCCAGTAAGCAAGCAAGAGAAAAGATACCAGACACCCCAATCATAAAATGATGGCACCCCAGGAATGTAACAAAAGTAGAGAGAAGGGAGCAGGAAAACTGTATAGGTGCAACATAAAACTGCACGTACTGTCTCAAAATGGGACACAAACATACTGTAAGTAGTTTTCATTACTATTAGTTATATCTTCAGCAAATATGGTTAATTGGTTTTAGTAAACAGAACATTTTGGGGATTGGGGTAATCCTAGAAAGACAACTGCAAATGCCAGATAAAGTAAATAATTGTACAAACTACTGTAGCAAGTTATGATGTAGTACTGGTTTTTATTAAAGGACGTAGGAGGTCTTACATATTTTTGCACACTAATTTGTAATTAAAGTTAAAGAGCAGCTGATGCCTTCGGGAGAACTTCAACAAATCATAATAATTAGACACAGTTCAGCTTATATTTCACATTTGTTCTATATTTCTCCTCACCATTCTTTATTGCTGAGGTCATTTGCGTGAAAACAAGATTTTTGCTCCTGAATGATTCATCTTTTCCTGTTGCTTTCTTTCTTCCTGAGATCATAATGCACTGCTTGTGACATCAGTTATTCCCATGGCAGCAGACTGTGATGTCACAACAGAGGATTATGACTTGAAGTAGGGAGTAAGCTATAGAGGCAGATGAACTCTCAGGGATAAAGATCGTATATTCATGCAAATTTCCTCAGTAATAAATAATACACTGGAGAAATCTATAGAATACATATGGCATCAAAGCTGAATTGCTCATAATTACAATGTTTTTCAAACTTTTCTTTGCAGCTTCAGCAGCTTTCTAATGAAAACGTGTCTGTCTGTCACTCTAGCTGATGCTATTATTTTAAAATAATTTATGAGTTGTTAAACATAAGAACACAGACAATGTCAAAGGAAAAAGATCACTGGTCCATCCAGTCTGCCCAGTGTTATCTTATTCTACCCCATGACCTATTGTCCAGACCAGATGGAATTTTCATCTTCCTTTCCTCCCTGCCTTATCGCTACCCCCTGAGTAATTATTAAGCCCTTTAGTCTGTCTCAGCCATGCTTGAACCCATTAATGGTTCTTGCATCCACCACCTCTTCTAGTAGGCTGCTTCATGGCTCACCCATTCTCTTGGTAATATTAAACTTTCTTGCACCCCTCTTCAATCTCCCCCCCCCCATGAGCTGGCATTCATCTCCCTTTGTTTTTGACCCACCATTCCTGCTAAATAGTATCTCACAGTTTACTTGTCTATTCCTTTCAGGAACTTAAAGGTCTCTATCATGTCCACACTCTCCCTTCTGGCCTTCGGTGAGCACATGTTCAGTGCCCTAAGCCAGTCCTCACAGGATCTGTCCTGTTGGCCCTCAATCATTTTAGTTACCCTATGCTGTTCTGTCTTCAACCTGTCTTTGTCTTTTCTTAGATGAGTACTCTAGAACTGGACTCCTTACTCTGGGTGGGGTTTCACCAGTGATAAATATATACTGGCAACATTACCTCTTTCCTCCTAATATCAAAATCCCTTCCAATACACCCCAGCAGTAGATAGTAGACAGTATGAATGCTCCCTTTATGGTACAAGGTATGCACACTCCCTGTCATCACATATGGTGGCCTGCTGAGGTGGTGAGAGGAGGGCACTGCCAGTCACCATATGGGGTTTTGCGGCACCGGCAAGTCAGATGGGGGGTGGCAAGGTGGATAGTCATTGCCCATGGTAGGGAAGGGCTAGATGACAGGAAATATGCAGTAGCACATGGGGAGGGGGTCAGTGGGTGGGTGGTGCTGCTAGTTGTCTGGGAGTTCTTTTTATACTCTGACTGACGATTGGAGGATGGAGAGACCAGTAGGTACCAGGGAGTTATGATTTAATACTGGGGCCAGAGATTGGAGGGTAGGGGGACCATTAGACATCTATGATTTACTACCATGACTGATGACTGGAAGGTGGAGAGGACCACTAGGCACCAGGGAGTTATGATTTAGCACCAGGGCTAGTGATTGGAAGGCAGGGGGACCACTAGGCACTAGGGACATTGTTTTCATCTACCAGGACAGTGACTGGAGGGTGCCACTAGACACCAGGGCATGTGTCCTTTTCATGGGACTGGGCAATTGGGGTGGAGGCAGAGACAATCATGGGGGCACAAACCTGCCACCACTTCCCATGCAAATGTGCCAATAAGTGGCATGCAAATGTCCCCTTATCGTCTTGCATGCAAACGGACTCATTTGCATGGGGCAGTCTGAATATCACGCTGGGAGCTACCGGCACTGTTGGATCTGGGTGCTGTTCTCTGCACTGCCAGGATGCATGTCAGGGCAGCACTACTTGGCTTAGCACTGTGATGAGATGCATCTATGTTCAGTTGTACAGTTCCAGTGCACTAACTGACTGAATATGGCATCCTCAGGGTCCTGGGCCTTTGCCGTCTGCTTTGCCCATATTTGAATATCTGGCCCCTGAATGAAACCCATATCATGACATTTTGTTGACTGCTTTTTCCACGGAACAGGAGAAAACACCTTCATTGTATTGTGCTCTAGTTTTTCCTGGCTGTATGCCATCCATACCTCTCAACCTCTTGTCCCCCAAATGTGGAACACTGCCTCTCAAAATGTGGAACAAATGAGCAAAATGTGGAACACTTAATAAATCTTTACCTGAGAAGCTCAGAACATGGTTAAAATGTTTCGATTTATGTTCAGAAAGTCTGTTATTAATGGAATAATATATTTTTTGCATCATTTACTATAGATTTTTGCTTTAAAATGTTAACACTGAATGTGGGATAAGTCCTCATAATGTGGAACAGGGAGCTTTTGTGAAGTAAAATGAGGAATGTTCCTTGTAATGTGGTACAGTTGAGAGGTATGATGCCATCTGGACAAAAAACAAACAAACAATGAATGAATAGTGAGACATTATTTACTCTTTAACATTTCTGCTGTCCAGGCTAGGCACCCTGAGATGAAAGGAGTCATATTTGGTAGGGTCCCAATGGAACACAGAGCAGATATAGGGAAAACAAGAGTTGAAAGGTACAGAAACAGATACAAAAGAATGCATTGTTTCCATACAAAGTTACAGAAAGGACCCCAGACAACTTAGGAGGAAGGTTCCGGAGCCATTACCATAATGACTATCTATATAGGAATTAACTTGTTGGAAAACCTTGGGTATATAGACAATTCTACAGTAGGTGCTCAAAGTTTACTGGTCTACTATTTCTGTACAGAACTAGTGATTGTAATATCAAACACAAAATCATTCACAATGCTCTACTTTTAGAGCATTACGTAACCAAGTGAAAAATAAATATTATTCCCATTCCTAATATTTTCCCATTCTCCTTGTTTAAGAAACAAAACATAGGAAATGAAGTCTGATTTTCACACACGTGACGTGCATTTTGGAAGAGCTGCATACATACAGGGAAATGTACTGTATTTGAGAACTGTAGTCCTTAAGGAAATATTTTAGTAAAGCCTTTTGCCAGTTTCAAAGCACTTTTAATGAATGCCTTTGATTTGAATGATTTGTTGTTTTGGTAACCTTGTAATATTCAGAACTGGTTTGATCAGTCATCTTGTGGCATAATGGTTGTACAGCTGGACTAAGAAAAAAAGGATGAAAATTCAAATCCCACAACATATAGAATTTTCATTGCAGTTCGTACTTTTGTTGAGTCTTCCAAACAAGACAAGAAAAAATAATGGGGGTGATGAACTATGGTGCAGCAGATATGCATGAAAGGAGCATACCCAGGCAGGGCAGCCCTGCATCCACACAGGCATGCTTGGCTCAGTATGCACAACTGCCAGCCTCTGCAGGGTGCTTGTCTGTAGCCTAGCCCCCCCCCCAGTGCACTGCTGTCCAGGGGGCAGATCAGTGGGCACAGGCACGCATCTAATTGCATGCCCATCCTGGTCAAAGAGCGGATGCCCTGCTTGGTGTGGGGCAGGGGATTGTTGGACAGTGCAAGTGCCAAAATTTAAAAGTGTCAGACAAGTGCCTGAATGGCTGCCCCTAGCCCTACCTACCTGATCCAAAGGCTGGGGCAGCATGGCACATGGGCGTTTAGGTCCTGCCATGGCCAGCGGGCGTACCGTATGGGGGGAACACTATGGATATGACAGGATACCTGCTGCTGTATACTGCGCCTTCCCTTACCTGGCACTCCACACCTTTATGAATGACACAAAGTGTAGCATGTCCCCCTGACCCTCCCACAGACCATCTGCACATACAGCAGTGTGAACGGCTGGTGGATCGAGTGCAGAAGAGGTTTACGCCCATCCCCCGAATGCCACTAAGGCTCCATGGGACCCTGATGCATGACATCCTACTGTACAGTTGCCTGCACACCATGGATTCATGGCGCAGAGGTAATTATATTTTATGTGCACAGCCCCTAATATAAGCAACAATGTGGGGTTGTTAAGGCGTGCTTAAGTGCGCCAAACGGACACACGAGAAAGTTTTTCAGCCCATATAGTCCAGCATGTGGGCGATACCACTGGTAATAACAAAAGGAACATTAAGTGCAATACACGGTCCAGCTTCCAGCATGAAGGAGGTTCTTGCTAGACTAACTGAAGGTAGTACAGTATCAAGTGGGCTAGTCCCTGCTGGCCCAGCATTGACCTCGGAACTATGAAACCAACTATTTTAACCCAAAGTGGATGCCAGACATACTGTGTTGTATGCATGTTACATGCAAATTCAAAGTTGATGGTGCCAAGTCAGAAGTAAAGGGAGTGTCGGGTGGTGACATGACAGTGACATCTCCAGCATAAGTAGTATGCATGCTGTTGGGGTTTATGATGGTGGATGTGACACTGAGACGTGAACTTGCATACTTCCAGATTCAAGTACGGTATTTCAATGGATTGACAAAGAGGAGAAATGGGAGTTAGACTATTCAATCACATTCAGAAACTTATAAATTGACTTTACTTTGAGTACATTTGTACGGGAATCACAAGATCACATATTTGATGTATAATAGTCCAGGATTGCAGGGAGTGATCCCATATCTTATTCTCATCATTAATTATTTTCCAAATCCCAGAGCATATTGATATTACTAGGAGTTATTTTTTTTAATATATATTCTCTTCTTTTTGCCCAGCAGTTGGCCACCGATCATCTGCCCTGTCACAGACCTCCACACCCCCACCTCCATTGCCACACCCTTCCCCTGAAACCCCTGACTTACCCCCAGGGGGTGGGATAGCAGCACCGGCCTATAGTGCCGTGAAACTAGTAATTGACTGGGGGAGCCAGCTCGGAGGCTAATTGAAGCTGCAGGCTGGCTTCACAGAGGCGGCCAACTTGCAAGATTTTTCCTGGTATATGGGGGCGGGGATGTGCAATGACAACCAGCATCTGCCCCTCCCTCGACATGCTGTTGTTGGTGCTGTGGTGGACCCGGCCTCTGCCAGGTGTCCCTAGTGTACTGAATGCACTCCCCACCATCCCCTTGGAGAGGAAGAGCAGTCACCGGACACTCGATCCCTCTCCCCTGGCCAGCCCTCCGGCAAATTACTAGGTGTTATACTAGGAAATTATTAGAGGTACAGTAAGCAGTAGGCCCATAAGCATACATCTCCAGCAAAAGCTGGGATCTATTTATCCATTACTTCAGTAGATGTCTGTCAAGGTTAGTTTTAAAACTACCAAAAGAATTCACTTCAACTACATGTTTTGGAAGCGAGTTCCATATTGGTATTATTCTTTGTGTGAAGAAAAAATGTCTACCATTTCTCTTTGGATATGTTAACATTATTTGGTAGTTGTGACTTCTTAAACAGCAATCCCTTGTGTTTTTTATCATACCCATGTCTGTCGTCAGTTGTTCATCCCTTGATATGTGGAACATTTGCAGGAGGTCCCCACTTGTTCTTCTATGTTCCAAGGGGTACAAATTTAGCTCAGTCAACCTCTGCTCATAGATTTTGTTTTTCACGCTATCTATAAGTCTGGTGACTCTTCTCCAGACACCTTCCAGTCTAGTTATATCCCTTCGAAGATGAAGGCTCCATAAAGGTGAGCAGTAGTCTAAATGTGGCCTTACGTATGCCCTAAAAAGTGGCAAAATGCATGCCCTATTTCTAGATGTGAGTGCTCTTTTTATACACCCTATAATGTTGTTGGTTTTGTTCATTACCTCACTACACTGTTTATTGAAAGTTAGGTCAGATGAAATGATAATTCCCAGATCTTTTTGGGTGTCAACTGATTTTAAGTTTCTGTCATTCAGGGAGTAATTATTTTGTGCATTTCAGTCTCCTAGATGCATGATGACATATGTGTTGGTGTTGAAAGTCATGCCATTAGTTTTTGTCCAGTCTTCTAAGTTAAGTAAATCTTTTTTCAAAGATTGTACTTCCAAGTCGCAGCTAACGTTAGCAGCTATTTTAGTGTCATCTGCAAACTTGACTGAAAAATTTCTGAGTTGGTCATTCATATCAGATATAAAAATGGAGAGCAACAGAGGTCCCAACACAGAGCCCTGTGGCATACCACTCATCACTGAACCCAGACCAGATTGGTGACCTCTTTTACGTACACTCTGGGTTCTGTTACTCAGCCATTCTTCTACCCATCGCACAATTATGGTGTTTAACCCCATGCAATGCATTTTGTCAATCATAACTGAATGTGGAACTTTGTCAAAGGCTTTATACAAGTCCAAATAATATCAACAGGTGATTTTTTTCTCCAACCGTGCACTCACTTTTTCATAAAACACTAACGACTACTCAGACACAACCTGTGATTTTTGAAACCGTGTTGGTTATTGTCTCCCAATATTTTGGTACTTATCTCCAGTTCCAGTTTGTCTTTAATAAGATATTCGAGTATTTTCCCCAGGATGCTTGTAAGACTAATGGGTCTATAATTAGTCATTTTCCCCCTGCCTTCCTTCTTAAAGATAAGTGTTACTGTTGCAGTTTTCTAATCTAATAGAACTTCCCCCGAGACAAGTGACAAATTGAAAATGTTGTGGCGAGGATCTACTAATCAGGTGAACAGTTCTTTTACTACTCTTTGGTGTAGTTTATCTGGATCAGGTGATTTGTTTATTTTTATTTTCCTTAATATATCACAAAGTTCAGATTTAGAGATTTCAGGTAAGGTCTCATTATTGCTAACCCTATTAGATGTAGATTAGCTGGGGTGTTTTGTGCTAAAAACTGAACAGAAATACCTGTTGAATTCATTGGCCATCTCCTGAGGATCTGATATCTCATTGTTATTAATTATCAGTGGCCCAATTGATCTGTTGACTTTTTTTTGTTGTTTAGGTAGGTGTACAAACTCTTTCCACCATATTTAATGTGTGCCAACTTGCCCATTTGCAGCAGGGCTAGATTTAAAGGTGGAGGTGACCTAGAAGTTACCCAGGGGTCACAGGTCCCTCTAAATTCCCTTTTTGCTAAATGCACAGTTTAAAATGTGTGACAGCCACTCATATGTGACTATGACACAAACTAAAAACAATTCTAGCCCCTCTTAGTTAAAATAAAGTTCTCCCTTTAGGCTGGTAGTCTCTGAATTGTGCAGGGAACTACCCAGTCTCTCTTCCTGCTTCCTGTCTGAAGCAGGGCTCAGTGCACTACGTGCAGACACAGAGGTTTAACACACAGATACATGAAATAAGACACCACACAGCAGCGTGAGTCCTCTGGTGCTATTCTCAGTAATGATCTAAGCAAGGAACCTTGTCCACATTGTCCACAATTTTGGCACAGCTGTGTGTGTGTGGGGGGGGCTAGTGATCACACATGAACAGTGATGGAGCTAGAAAAACAAACACTGGCCGACACCAGTCATGTTCACTTGCTGGTATTCATTGTGCAATTGTTGGGCATAGACAGCACAGTAGTCACATATGCATTGTGAATGTGTACTATGACAATGAACTTGTTACATATAAATAATTTTAACATTGTCTCTTACTATAATTTCTCTAATGAAATGATGTTGAAATATTTATATAACGCTATTGATGTTTATTATTGTGTTTTTAAATGAAATTGCATAAATAGGAAAAGTGCCACCTGTTTTTTTTTTTTGGGGGGTGCTGTATTTTCTGTTCCCATTGGTGCACTGCAACTTTTAGTATTTTTTTTTTTGGTCCTATTGGACCAGTGTGCCTGTCAAAGACTACATGCTTGCTTACTATATCTAAGTTGCACATTTTGCCTTATTCAGTAGCTTTGTGTTATTTTTCCATCAATATGTGATTTTGCTTGGCCCAAGCTTCTTACCTCATATCTCACCCAAAGTTCCATTTGGCCAGTGCCTCTGCACATTCCTGAAGATCAGAGAATGCATGACTGAGCAAAGTGGCCCCAAACTGATATACTCATGCATGCATGAGGTATGCATATTTTAGGCACCCTGAGACAAACATATGGCCTGAAAGTAGGCTTTGTCCTGAACATGGCAATATGCTTTATATTGAAAAATAAGCACAGGAACACTTACAAATATTGTTTTGAAAATTGGAACTCTGACTCAGGGCATACGCATCAGCCCCAATGCCGATGCACATAACCTAAGTCCACATGCCCTGAGTCACTGTTCCAATTTTCAATGCAGTCAGGCAGGTGGGACTGTGTATGAGCTATGAGGTAAGATGTGCAGGCCAAGTAAATTTACATTTTGATTAAAAAATAACAATAAACAATAAGATAACAAGTAAGGCAAAATGGGAAGTCTAAGTATTGCCAGCAAACAGATAGTCTTTGCTAGGCACACTGGTCTTACAGGACAAAAAATAAATACAAAAAGCAGATTGTGCCTGTGAAGAAGTATTTGTCAGTCATGTTCCTTTCACCAATAAACCTTTTTACAACTCAGCAACACAGGTTTTGACAGGGGCTGTAGGGGAATTTTTACCAAAATCCTTTTGCATTAAAGTTGGCCCTTTAAAGAAGCAGTATTTGTTTGTATACATATCGTTTTTTTTTTTTCAGCAATAATGTTCAGCTGGTAAAAATATCAAGACACACATTTTCTTTTTCTTTTTTT
The DNA here is from genome assembly GCA_016271365.2 of Neoceratodus forsteri. Classification (NCBI taxonomy): domain Eukaryota; kingdom Metazoa; phylum Chordata; order Ceratodontiformes; family Ceratodontidae; genus Neoceratodus; species Neoceratodus forsteri. The sequence goes on from JADMNL010000028.1 coordinate 263,092,703, forward strand.
TTCATTCCAGAGCCAAGATATGGGATTTTGAAATGTTTAATAGTTCCTACTCCCATGCCATGCTCACCATGAAAAAATTAAAAATCATGGTACAGTTGTGTGTTGTTTAGCATCAGAAACGTGCTAGCAATATCCTAATAAATCTACAGCATGAATCTAACCTGTACATTCAACAGATAATCTCAGCAGAGAAGAGTTTAAAAATTATGAGTGGCAGCCATCTGTAATTATATTTATTTATTGATTTATTGAAGAGTTTCACCAGGAAGGGCACACTGAAGAACAAGTTGCTCATCTCACGGTGAGTCTTGGAGGAACGTGTAATTGGAAAAGACATACAAACATTTCAACATACAGCAACAAGCAATTTACATTACCAATATTACATATATACTATACCATAGTGGAGAGTAGAAAATCACAAACAGTAACAGAACTACTAAGTGCTACAAATGTAAATTTGTTACAGGCTGACATGGTGGACAAGGTCCACTAGTGCATTACTTGGATATCCCCTTACAGCACGTGATACAATACAGCCTGAACAAGGTTGGATCAGTTGCAGGTGCAGTTCACAGAGAGGAAATTATGCAGGGCTGAGGAAATCGATGTGGGGGAGAAAGAATGACAAATCTGGGGGGGAGGGAATTCCACAGTTTAGGAAAATGATATGAGAAGACAGCCTAGCCAACAGTAGTAGTTCAGAGAGGGACACGTAAAGTACGGGAGTCATAGGACCCAAGTGAATGGGTTGGGGAGGGTGGACTGTAAGAGAGGAGATGAGATAGGAAGGGAGTGAGCCAAACCAAAGTTTGGAGACAGATTTAACACAGTGGAGGATACATCTATTTTCTAGTGAGGGAAAAGCCAGGGATTGGCAGAGTTGACAGTGGTGAGTAAGAGGAGGTGAGTCCAGAGTGAAGCAGCAGAAGGAGTTGAAAAGGGTATCCAATCTAGATAAGGAGGTCTTAGGAATAGCACTATAGACTATGTCACAGTAGTCAAAGATGGGGAGGATCATCTTCTGGACTAGTTCGCACCTGTCTGGAAGAGGGAGACAATTCTGGTTCCTGTATAAAGCACCTAGCTTGGGGTGCATCATTTTTAGGATGGCATCCACATGACCAGAAAAGGTGAGATGTTGGTCAAGCCAAACTCCGAGATGTCTGAACGAGGAGGTGTCCTTATGGACTGTCCCATTGAGGGTATGGAAGGTGGGCAGCGAGGGGATCCTAGAGAGTCTCTGCCTAGTGCCGAAGGCAATGTAGACTGTCATTTTGGCATTTTGGAAAAGTCGGTGTGATCAAAACCAGCACTGAATGTTATTGAAGTCCTGCTGAAGTCTGTTTGCAACATCAGTAGGGGAGTGGCCTGAGGCGTAAAGAACTGTGTTGTCTGCATACATATGTATTGAGGTAGATGTACAGATGGATGGTAAGCCATTTAGAAAGATGGAGAAGGGTATGGAGCCCAACACAGATCCCTGCAGGACACCATTGTTGATACGGAATGGGGAGGATGTGGAGTTGGCAATTCTAACTGACTGAGTCACACCTACAAGGTAGGCATAGAACTAGTTAGAGGCAGTGGCCATCAGACCTGCTGAGGAGAGACAGTGTAAAAATAGGGAGTGGGAAACTGTGTTGAAAGCCTTAGCTAGGTCAACAAAGATAGTGGAATTGATTTTGCCACTGTCCATCCCAGAGAGGATGGAGTCAGTGAGCCTAATCAGGAAGGTGGTGGTGGAATTGTTTTTCCAAAAGCCAGATTGGAAGGAAGTGAAAAAGTTAGAGTTAGAGAGCTAGGAAGAGAGTTGGTCAAGAACCAAGTGTTCTTACAGCTTAGCAAGGCTAGATAGTTCCCAGGGAGGATGGGTCACAGCCCTTAGAAAGGGGAAGAACAATTGCATGCTTCCAAACAGAGGGGATGACTGCCATTTTGAATGAGAGGTTGAACAGATAGAAACATAGAAACATAGAAGTTGATGGCAGATAAGGACGGCAAGGCCCATCCAGTCTGCCCATTTCTTTTTCTACCTTATAAATGTGCCATCTGCTTTTGCTCTGTCAGTGGCCTATCTATTCACACTCATTTGTATTGCTCCCTTATGCCTATCCCATGCCTGCTTGAAGCCCTGCACTGTATTCATAGCCACCACTTCTTGAGGTAGGCCATTCCATGCATCCACCACCCTTTCTGTGAAAAAGAATTTCCTCACATTCCCCCTTAATCGGCCCCCCTCTAATCTCATGCTGTGTCCTCTTGTCCTGCTATTTTTCTTATATTTAAACATGTTAGACTCTTTCACCTTGTTAATGCCCTTAAGGTGTTTGAATGCCTCGATCATATCACCTGTCTTCCTCCTTTGCTCAAGGGTATACATATCGAGCTCTGTTAATCTGTCCTCAGATCAGCCAGAGGGGCAGAAATAGCCATAGCAGAAAGGTAAAGCAGCTTGGGATCCAATCCATCAGGCGAACTGCCTTTGGATGGGTTTAGGGCAAGCAAGGCATCCAAGGTGTCAGAGGGGGTCATTTTACAGAATGAGAAGCAATTTGGCTGGGAGTATGTGTGGGGTGAGTTGGGGGAAGGATCAGGCCAGGAAGGCGATAAGGAGGATAGCAGAGTTGAAGCACAAGAGGTGAAGTAAGAATTAAATTCAGAGGCAACACTCAGGTGGTCAGTAATAAAAGTGTTGTTAATACTGAAGAGGGGAAGGGAGGAAAGGAAGGTGAGAGAAGAGTGAATGACTTTCTAGAATTTAGCAGGGTTGTTTATGTTAGATTGAAAGGTTGAAGTAAAGTAGTTGGCTTTAGCCAAACATGTGGCTTTAGTGCACTTGCTGCAAAGATAACAATAGACATCACAGTCTTTAGGGAGCTTAGCGACTTTGTGTTCAGTCATTGTTACACAATTAGCTGTAAAAGTTATTTTGGCAATATCTGAGGAAACTAAAAATACACTGAGCATGAACCCCAGGATGTCAGAAATACATTTTTGCCGAAAAGGTTTATGATGAAATTTTTTTGGTCAACTAACAAATACTGCTACTTAAAGACCTCACTGCACTGTATGTGTTACTTGTTGGCTATTCCCTAGAGGGTAGGTTAGCAAGCAACCCCTGAGCCCAACGAAGTGGGAGGATGAACAAGGAGGAAAATGAGAAAAATGAGGTTTCATTTTCTTTTATGGGGAGACAACCAGAAACTAAACTGCAAGAACATTTTTTGTAAACCTGAATGCAAGTGCTTTTTGGGGGGATGTCACCAGAAGTAAAGCAGTTTTCATTTAATTTTACCAGGTGTCCCAAGTGTTCTCTTTGTGAAAGTTCCCCATGAAGCTGCCCAGTTTGTTACCATGTCACAGTGCCCCAGTGCAAAAGTAGAACAGTGGAACCAAAAGTACAAGACAGGCAGGGGTCACCCTTAACCTTTTCTTTGCACTAGCCAGCAGGGCAAATTGATTCGAAACTACACTAGCCTGCAAATAGTTGCACTAGCCCTTAATTACAATGGTAAACTCGTATCACTCATACAAGAAATAATGCAAGCCAAGAAATACTCTGATTATTGCATATTTATCCTGCTCCCACATTGCTTCCTGCTCCCCAGCAGAAAACAAAGACTGCAATGCCATCACACAGAGTGAGACCCCCAACCATTGTTTTGTACCATGGCCTCTTCTCTTCCTCTTTCTGCACCCCCCCCCCACCAAACCAGAGGACATCACAGCAGCAAATGTTCAATCAAGCAGTCCTAGCTCTGTACACAATAGCAGACATCATCATGCACCTCACCACACTGTCACCACCACCCACAGGGCCATTAACAGAGTCAGGCAGAGAAAGACACTCTCAGCCCCCACCCTATAGTCAACTGGAGACCTACTCTTCTGGAAGTTTTTGTACAGTCTCAAGTTAACTTAAGTGAGCCAGGAGCACATCTAAGATTTCTTTGGGGTTGGGGGCCTAAACAAACATAAGGGGTTGGGGAAATAGAAAACTATGCCATTTTTATTTTTAAAAGCATTGATTTTAATATGCTCTGCCACACAATAGCAGATTTTTCTTTAACGTTGTCCTTTCATCAGTCCAGGGGAAACAGTACACAGGCATAATGCTATGCTATCTCTGTTTCTATATAGGATGATTTATGTACCCCAGAAATGCCCATTTTAAACTTTCAAATTATGTATTTTATTGAGGTTTAGTTTTGTACCATACATGATCCAAAGCTTTGTTTATAGGATGACAGGACATGCTGGGTGGGATAAGGATGGGACTGTTTGAAAGATGATGGCTGGCTATGGTCCATTTAGAAGAGCTGGGGACCCCCTACACTTGCCAGTAATGGCATCTGTGGGTGGTCATTTCAGAGTCTGGTCTGCAGTGGTGTCTAGTGAAAGAACAGAGTTAAGAGATTTGGAAGGGAGAGGGAAGTTATGGTGAGGTTGGGATAAAATCCACCACCTGCAGGGCTGACCCTGTATACCTCCTCACATTTTGTCACTGAAATGTTGGATACAAACACTCAAAATGTAGGGAAATTAGGGGCACTGGTCTTAATAATATGGTACAAATTGTTAGAGACACATTCAGAAAACTGGAAGCTAGTGACTTAACAGCACTCTATCCTTGATCAAACCCTGGACATTAGCTGAAAGCTCTAATAGTGGAGTGATGACTCACATTGAGTCTTTTGTGCTATCCTCCTCTTAAACTGCCAGATAATTGCAGCTCTTAATGAGCTGTTAATCACACCAGGCCATCTGGAACATTGAGAGAGATTAGCATGATGACTAGAGCCTGCTAAAGTGGAGACTTTGTTAACTTCATTAATAGCCATGGAAAACCTTCACTATTCAAGATGGGCAAGTAGAGAGTTAGTGGCACTAGCCCTGGTCAATTTGCACTAGGATTTGGGCTAGTAAAACAATGTTAAGATTGACCCCTGAAGACAGGTTTCAAGCACTGAAATTAGGAGTCGCATAAGAAAACCTTGTATCTTGCATTTTCCTGCCTTGTGATTAGACAAGGACATCAAAGACAAAAGGAGATGCAAGAAGGAGAGTGGGCAGAATATGGGAGGAGATTTGATATTCTGAAGCTGTGTTAGGTAGAGCAGGAGCATGGCTCCAAATGCCCTTTCACAGTTCAGACTGATACTAATATGTTTGCATGCTTTGCAAGTGAACATGGTAAAATTTGTAAACCAGAACTCTTTGATGCCTCATTGCCCCCCCCCCCATTGCAGAAATGCCCATATTTGAAACCCAGAGTCTTTGTACACCCCATATTGTACTTTAGGAAATGTGTAATCAGAGCAAAAAATAAAGCAGTACTTAGCTGTACATGTTTACCATTATGTTTAATTTAAACAGAGTACAACATTCATGTTGTAACACCAGTAAGGGTGTGGATATCAGACAGTTGGAATAACCAAAATCAGTGCTCAGAGCCCAGAATGCTGTCCTGAACAGAATGCTGGGGGCCCCCCAGTCAGCTTGTATACCATGATTTACTTGGAGTTTTTTTGCACTTTGCCATAGGAAACCGTTTGGGAAAGTCTGGTCCTTTGCTTTGTGTCTAATGAGATGTTTCATAAGTTCTTGCCCTGCTGACTTTCTGAATTTGCAGGTGCATGATTTCCTGTCCAGTATAAACTGAATAAAATAAAAATTCTACTAATAATAAATTGAAATGTATAATAATAAAAAGCAATACTTAATAATAGAACAAATTATAACAAATATTAAAAATGTTCACTGTTATTCTCATCCAACTTGACGTTCTCTAATTTGTTTACACTGCAATAGGAATAATGTTTGGGGGAATATTTGGTCATTTTCCTTAGTGTCTAGTGAGGAATTTTAAACTTTCTTGACCTGCACATATTCTGAAGTTGTTGGTACATGAATTCATGTATGATATGAACTGAATCAACAAATGATACTGCAGTATAAAACAAATAAATCGGGGATATGCGATGGATGGTCATGAGATATGATATTTATCTTCATGCATGGTCAGTGTCCAGTTGACCTTTACAAAGTTGCAAAGCCATGAGTGAGGTCAGAAGAGTTCACTGACCATGAATGAAGATAAATATCATATCTCATGAGCATCCACCACATGTCCAGTTTATACAATATTCATTAGCGTTTTAAGCTAGTGTCTTAGTTTAAAATTAAAAGTTTCCAGTTTACATAATTTAGTTTTAAGGCGATTGTGCTATGAGGATAGACTGAGAACTTTTGGTCTGCATACACTGGAAATGGAATACAGAAGACTGGGGGGGGGGGCTTTGTTTGCTCTTTGGCACATTTACAAACAATGATCTCTGGCACTGTTTAGGCCTTGAAGTGAAGGAACAAAATTACAATACAAGAGCACACAGTTTACAAGATAAAAACAGAAATATGCAACACTGTGTGCAGGGCCATTTGGTTCATTCAGAGGGTGACTGTAAATTGGAACAGTTTACCACATTAAGTGGTGGGTAGTAAGGACATAGCAACATTTAAGGACAAATTAGACAAATATTTTGCAAGGGACACCACAAGTTTCCCCCTTGTGTAAAGGAGAGAGCATCATATAGGTCACAAGACCTTCTTTGCTCATTCAATTCTGAGATCTACAAGTTATTTTTAGAACCCCAAAATGATTGAATCAGTGACTGTCATGTTCATCAAGATACAGTGTCCATGGGAACAGGTGTCCAAGTAACAGCTGCTAGGCTGTTCTGATTGGACACTGTTGAGTGGGAATTTTAGCATGATGGATTACTTTTGAAAGAAGCGTTGCATATGCAACTTTCATTTGTGCTCAGCCATTGACAGGAAGATACTGGGGCTTCCAACAACAAGTCAATGGTGGAAGTTATACTGGTGGAGGTACCATTTTAATTTGGTTTTGTGGCAATACAAGTATAGTCAGAGAAGTGTACTTGTGGCTTAACGGAGTCTTCTAGGAAAGTTCACATTTCTAATGTAAGTTCACTCATGCTCGGGGTTATACATTAGTGGCAAGAACTAAACTATTTTATTTTTTTATGTACTGAATTTTTAAACACTTTTTTTTTTGTAATTATGCTAGGAACTGCCGTAGATGGATTTTAAGTACTAGCTGCAGCCATGCACTACTTCTTAGTGTTAGCTTGTGTTGGCTAGAACATGAGCTTCTATAGATCATGGGACACAGGTGGAACAATCAGAACCTTCCTGTGCTGAACCCAAGTAGCTAGATACATTTCATGATGTACCCTACTGTGAAGATAAAAAATGTACCCAGCTAGTTGGTGTTTTCTGGCACAGACAGGGTTTTTATTTAGCATAAAAACTGCTAATGCATGTTGTATAAATATAAATGTATAACAAAAAGAAAGAATAAAACAATAAAAAAAATACTTACCAATATTATCATCCAATCTTACTTTAGTTTGCATTACACAGTAAGCAAAGATTTTGGGTGGTCAAAAATCTCAGTCCTTTTTCTTTGTGTCAAGAAAGTTACTTTTTGAGTTTATTTGGTTGTGCTACAGCATCTAACCTACATTTTGTTGGTATATGATTTCCTGTGTACCATGAATGTCTCACAGTCTTCAATATTTTATTTCTGAAGCATTCTAGGTACCACCATATCTGTGCAAACTGTCCCCATCCTCCTTTATGTACATGTGACTCTTCCTCCTTATAGGCCATTTTACTGCACCACCGAAAGCTTCACTGAAGTAACAGTCTAGAGATACTATGCTTGCTCAGCTACAACTGATACATGCTTTATTGCCTGCTACCTTCCAGCCCTGGCCTGTGTCATTAGCATTGTTTGAACTCACATGATACCCCATCATACATAATTGACTTGTATAACTGCAGGTATCACGTTAGTACTTTAACATCATATGCAACTCCCAACTGTTCAAATTAGTATCTTGTTTGCCCACATGGATGACAAGGACAAATCCTTGTACTAGGATAAGTAAATTATGACAGACCCAAAACCATCCTGAAAATTTGACCCAGAGTGTAGCTGCCACAGATAAGCTAACCAGAGTGCCATCCATGTGGTCAATGCACTAACTGAGCAGGTATGATTAGTTTATATTTTAAGCAAGTGAATAAAGTGCAAATCTTTATGGGATCTTTTGCATTTTTTAGAATTTTATTTTCAATTCTACACTCAGTATGTGGGGGTATCCATGGTAGTTCCAGGTTAGAATACTAAATCTACAGAAAAAGGGGCTTTTTTGAAAAAGCAATATGCAGAAGCCAATGTACTGTTCATTCTGTTCTTCTCTGGAGTGCAGTCACACCACTGTGGTTCACTCAGTATATAGAGCCCCTCAGTTGCAAGTGGGGATGCCTCCATGAAATACAATATTTTCTTTTTGCCAGATTCCTTTGGCACAGTAAGGTACATAAAGTGTGGAATCTGTAGTTCAGTATGTCATGATGCACATGTGCTAGTTCCAAAAGGATACACATGGACAAGTTATGAAAGCAATCATACATGACAGGGTGAAAGAGTTTGGGCTCCGCTTACATGCTTTGGGCAAAAGTGAGGTCTCTCACTACAAGTAGAGGTCTTATAGCCCTCTGCCTTGGACTGTCATATAGCACTTTGAATATGGGAAAATTAAAAAATGTTTTAAATATTAAAACTTTTTTTAACTTTTTTAATGTTGAAAATGGTCCTTCCATTGTGGCACATCTTTATTACTGCCATTGCACACTGGGCTGTGACATTTTCAGTTTCTTATCAGTGATGACCTCCAGGTGTTTTCATGGGCTGTACCTGCTAGTTTTTTTATATTTGTACCCCAACCCCCAATTACAGGGTGCTCGCTTTGCTGTGTTCTTTCAGTCCACACCCTGCCCAGAGAAATCCAATCAAAGTCTTCATGACTACGGTTGACAGCTCACTGACATTCCTGGTCACGTGGAATTTTAGAAGAGGAATGGGCAGGACAGTAAGATGCAATTGCATCAAATAAGGCACACACAGTTCCAGCCCCACCTGACTGAGTCTGAAGGACATCAGGAGGGGCACAAGGATCCACACTCATCCATGCCCAGTAAAGTACTTAAAACTGTGGCTCCTGATACTAAAAGACTTATGAGCAACAACTCCTGAACATAGCTATCTTGAATCCCTGTGATCTCAAGGCTGGTTATTACAGGATAAGAAGAGCACAGGAAATAGCCCAGGAGTTCTCAGTCAATCATGCATTAAATAATTACGTGAAGCCTAGGGTGGAATCTTGGGAGTAAGGTCACAGGAAAAGCCTACACATGGAGTACCAATTAGGTTGCTGTCTTTGCCTCACAGACCATCTCCCATAATGAACCAGCCAGTGAAGAGCTGGGGAGAATATCATGGACAAGAGGTAAAATGAGTGAAGGGTCTGTAAAGTAGTGCTGTGTGAAAATAAAATTAAAACGGCAAATGTTGGAACTTAACTTCTGCGAAGTTTAGGAATGCACTTTTGCAGCACTTACAAAATTTTTATTTGGACTGGTGGAATGACTGTATACATTTTGGACTGATGTAATAAACTGCAGAATAGAATTCTGCAGAACTGATCACTCTGTTATCTATAGAACTATCCATGTATTGCGTATTATGGAATGGAATTACGCAGAACTGAAATCAGAATTTGAAGTTTCTACCCAGCACTACTCTAAAGAGAGACTGTCTGTCAACATTTCAAAAATACATTTTCAGTGTTTGGTGCATTATAGTCTGGTAGGAGGATGGAGTAGATTACAGTTGGGTCTTAAAATCACTGCCTTTTAATTACATAGAAGGGAACCTCTGTAGAGAGCATATCTAACTACCACGAGTATTTCTGTGTGTCTAGGATCCAGAGATGACTACTAGAAGGGCTTGTATGACAGCAGTCAACAATGGAGGACAGTTTGCTCTCCTCAAGTGAAAAAGACCTGCAATCATTGAACAGCCTGTCTATTGTTGGAGTTCAGAAGACCCTAGTCCCAAGACTCCCAATCCTGACTACACTGCTTGACTTAAGGCATCAGAACTATATATACTGAATGAAGCCTGTCCCTCTATAATTTAGTTAGATAATTTAGTTAGTGCTGTAGAGTTTATCAAGTCATGGCCTGATGTGTGACTTATAAGAGCTAGTACACCACCTAAAATATCAGGACTTCAGAAGAGCAGACTTTGATTAGATGAGGGAATTAGTTCAGGACTGGTTAGTTGGAGTGGACAGCACTAAGATAGTGGAGGAAAGATGGTGAGAAATTAAGGGGCTATTCTCGTGGCAACAAAGTCATGCACGAGAATGGTAACCAAAAGAAACAAGTACAAGAGGCCAATATGGATCTCTGAAAAGGTCAGGGAGACTGTAAGAGCCAATAAGATGACCTTCACCAGGTACAAGGAAAAATGGGGAGGAAGAATGGGAGGAGTAGCAAGATAAAACTAAGGAAGCCAAGAGAGCAGTCAGAGACCCACAAGCAGATGCAGAGCTGCATATTGAAGTGGCGTCAAGGGCAGGGAAAAACAGTTAATCAGATATATTAGGGAAAAAAGACAGATGGGAGGAGGGAATTGTTAGGCAGCACTGGCTCATTTGGCCGCAAGTCAAAACTTTGTGGCTAAAAATGCTGCAGCCAAACAGCACTCAACAAACACAGAACAGGGCAAAACACAGACCTGTTTTGTGCACCACACCCATTCAAAACAATGGGCAGTTATGTTTTTTTGCAGAGGGGCTTCACCCCCACCCCACCCCCAAAATTAAATAACCAACTCCGTGGGGGGGGGGGTGGCCTCAGGGAAGGGGAGAAACTCAGGAGGGGGGAATTTTTTTTTAAATTACAGCAAATAATTGTAGCAGGGCAGAGCTGGGGGGGACTCGAATCACAGTCCCAGGTCTCCCGACAGCACCATGTGCTAGTGTCCTAGCCATTCCTCCATGTCATTGGCTCGACCAGGCACCCAGAACATGGCTACTCATCCACTCTCCCTTTCAGTATGCAATGACAGGGGTAGTGGTATTCCCCTACTACTGTTCTACCCCTGTTGCTGTAAACACTTGCACTCACTATACAGCATGTTACATGCAAAGTATTGACCCAGTACACTGTTAGGCTAACAGAGGTAGGCAGAGAAATAGAGGAGAAGATGCAAAAAGCAAGCATTCTTAATGATTACTTCTGCTCTGTATTCACAAGGGGGAGGCAGGAGGCCTCTGCCAGACACTAGCAGAAATGCAGCTGTAAGTAGAATCCTGGAGATGAGGCAGCAGGTATGTGCTATTGATATGATTAGAAAAGAGTTAGCAGCCCTAAAAATAAAGCCCTAGGGCTGAGTGGCTTGCATCTGAGGGTGCTCATAGAATTTACATCAGAACAAGCTGAACCCATAAAGACTGGAAGGTATTGTGGTGGACATAGTTCTGTCCCACAAAGAGGAGGGGGAAAGGAGCCACTGGGTTACTACAGACCTGTATGTCTTGCCTCTGTTGTGGGTAAACTGATGGAGACACTAGTCATAGTGGACCTAGTGGACTAAATGGAGACAACAGACTTCAGGATAGTAAATAGCAGGAGTTCATGGTAGGCAGGTCTTATTGGACCAACCTGATAGTATTGTTTGACTGGGTAACAAGGGTAGTGGATAAGGGTCACGCTGTATATTTACTCTACATTTATTTTAGCAAGGTTTTGACTTGGTGCCTCACAGAAGGTTGCTAAAGAAGCTAGAGGATCTGGGTGCAGAAAAGGACACATTTATATGGGTGGGAAATGGTTGCAAGTTAGACAGAATAGGGTTTTGGGAAACCGAATCAATTCTGAGGAGAGGGTGGTCACCAGTTGTATGGCACAAGGATTGATCCCAGCTCCAGACCTTTTCAATATGTTCATCAGTGACATAGAAGAAGGAATTCTGAGCAAGATGTGTCTCTTCACAAATGACACTAAGCCCTGTGGTAGGGTAAACAGCGAGGAGGGGGTTAAGGAGATGCCAAAACACCTAAAAAGACTAGAGATGTGATCCAATGTTTGATAGTTGAAATTCACCACAAAAAGTATAGGTTGATGCACATGAAGAACAAGAACCCCAATACAGAGTACTGAAAGGAAGGGGTTAAGGTGGGCATGATTTCTGAGGAAAGAGACCTAGGAATAATCATAAATGACTCCCTTAAACAGTCTAGCCAATATAACAAGGCATGCAGTAAGGCAACAGGGTGCTGGGGTGAGACCTACAAGTACCTCATGTGGGTAAACAGGGTGCAGGAGGTTAGTGTCTTTCAAAGAAGGAAGTGCAACAGGTCTAGAGGGCATACAATGAAGCTGGAGGGAAGGGGAAGTGAAAGAGAGATGTGAGGAAGTACTACTTCACTGAAAAAGTGGTAGGTGCCTGGAATACACTGCCAGGGGAAGTGGTTGAAGAAGAAACAGTAGGGAGCTTCAAGCATTCATACTATAGACATAAGAGAATATTAGTAAATAGACAGGGAGGGTCACCAGGGATCAGCTAGGGTCTGTTAAGGCTAACTAGGGATGGACCATTTGGACAAACTAGGTGGGCCAAGCAGTCCTTTTCTGCCAACAAAGTGTATGTTTCTAAGAACCCCAGGAGAGACTACTGGATGGGATGGGTAAATATGACCATTATGGCTCAGGAAAGGGGCCTAGAAGTCATCATTAGTGACTCCCTTAAACAATCAAGCCTGTGCATTAAGGCCTATAGTAAAGCAAATAAGATGCTGCAATGTATAAAATGGGTATTTACGGAAGAAGAAATGAGACATTATTTTTGTCTATAGATCACTGGTGAGGGCACACCTGGAGAATTGCGCCCAGTTTTGGAGTCCTCACCTGACAAAAGATAAAGACAGGATGGAGACAACATAATGTAGTGTAACAAAAATGACTCAGTGCCAGTAGAGCCAATCTTATATGGATCAGCATAAGGCACTGAAAATGTACTTGCTGGAGGTTAGAGGGGAGAGGGGAGATATGATAGAGGCCTTCAAAAGTTCTTGAAAGGAATGAACAAGGTGAACTTGGAGAACCTATTCAGCAGGAATTGTGGATCAGGAACATGAGGGGAAAATGGTGGTGGCAATCAGGAGGGGTGTGAGGAAGTTTTATTTTACAGAGAAAGTGGTTGCGCCATGGGGCAGTCTGCCAGCTGACATGGTGGGCACAAAACCATTAATGGTTTCAAGCAAGGCTGGGAATGAGTGAAGGATTTAGTAGTGACTCAGTGCAGTAGCAGGAAAACAGGGAGTATGGGGGTGAATAGTGTGGGCTAAGACCCTCTATAGGCAAAAGGTCTTGAGGTATGATAGGGTGTTATGGGCAAATTGGATGGATCAATAGTCTTTTTCTGCTGTCATTGTCTATGTTTCTACATTTCTAAATTCAAGTTAGCTTTCAAAAATAGTCACTTCAACTTTTTATATCTGTAGTACTTTTTTTCATTAGAAAATATTCTATCTGACATCACTAGTTGTGATGTGTGGAGAGTACTCTATATGGAGGCTGGCATAACCTACAGTAGTTCTATTTCCCTTCATACTTCATCAGCATTGTGACCTCACTGATAATGACATTACGACTGTCCAAGAGGAGTCACTGACTTTCTCCCAGATTGATCACTTCTGATATGACAATGTATGAGGTCACAGTTAGAGATACTGTGAATTTAAACTTCATCAGTGACATTGGTGCAAAGTCGAATCACTTCACACTTCATGAAGCTTTGCAGATTTCCTCCATCTCTCATCAACTTCATTGGAGATTTTTCTTAAACTTTGAAAATGAAAGAATATCACCTCCACCCTGTATGTTATATACAACAACATCCCTCCATTGACCATGCAAGCCAGTTTGAAACTATACCCCCCACCCATCCTCCTGACTCCCACCACCCTCCTTGCACTTTTTCTCTATATGTGCCACAATCCATGTTTCCTTTCACTTCCCTATCCTGTCTCACAAAGTGATGCACTAACCCCCCCACCATCCACCATGCTTTGCTAATAAACCCCTCTGCCCCAACGCCCCAAACCCCAGTAAAACAGAAAGTACATGTAAAAAGAAAACCATTGCTCAGTAGAGCAAGAGATATCATCATTCCAGTGCTGCAAGTCGAATTAACAGTGAATGACACATCCTAGTGGTAACATCTGATTGACTGAGACAGTGTGAGTGATTGCTGCATGTTTTCGTCACTGTAACTAACCAGAGTGAAGTGCTGTTCAGGCAGTGCTGTGTCAACATGGAGAAGATTAAAGTTTTCTCTTCTGCACTGCTAAATTTGTTTGATAACTAATCTGATCAGAAAGTTTACAGTTATCCTTGAACCCCATCTTTTCTTTGTATGATCTTCTTTTCTCCATCAACGTCTATATGATGATGTGCCTCCTTGTAAGAAACCAGCAGGGTTTTTCCGCTTGGAAGCTTGGAGGAAAGATTACCATTAAAATGTGGCTTTACACCACTCAGCTAAAATTGCTATTGATTGTCAAAAGAAAAAAAAATCTCTCCTGTGAAATGGGGAGCTATGATGTAGAACCATATTAACATAATGTTAGCATTGCTATGGGTGTTTAGCGGCAAGCAATCAGATTTAAAAGGAGCGTTGATTATAGATTGAGATTAATGTTCACATATTCATAGGAACACAATGAAAAGAGCAATTTCCTTCCTAGTACAGATCAATGAGTTCTCATTCAATTATATGGCAGTAATGATTGCTTTATGCAGGAATATCTTTTAATGGTTTATTTCTGGAATTATTTCTGCCCAAGCGTTCTTCCACAAGTAGTTAACTGGTGCCCCTTAGCAGGTTGAACTTCAAAGGGGTGCCAATTTATAATATTCTGGCTGCTGAAATGGAAAACTGCACTTTTAATAAAAAAAAACTGTGCCATACATGGTATAGAACCTGGCAATGGCATGTTTGCAGTGTTACAGGACATTTTGTGTACCATGAGATCCTGGTTCAAATTGCAGCACAGCTACTGTATTTTCTTACTGTATGTCATTTGATCTCCTTAGTCCTCATTTCTAACAGCTGTAACAGCTGGCTAGGAGCAGGATTAGAAGTTGGATGTTCTTATAAATGGTTTCCTAAAAGTACAATTCATATTAATCTGCCCCACCAATAGGTGGAATTTGCATTGCTTTTTTTAAGTTGGCAATGCATTGGTAACTCATATTGTATTTATAACAAAAACTAAACCAGCTCAAAAGCAACTTTTTTAAAACTTTTTTTGCAGCTTAAATGGAATGCATCCATAGCTCATTCATAGTACGGTACATTGCAAACTGAAATGCAACTCTCAAGCAACAATTTTTGTGTGGCTTTGTGCTTGATTCAGTAAAACCTATGTGACCAAGATTTATGATACTTTAATGTGAACTGTACTATACATATGCTGCATATAAGACACTGGGAACAGTAGTAATGATAATGCATCATAGTTAAGAGTTTCTGGACAATCCCTAGGTATGAGTGTTGAAAATGCATAATTGCCTTAGGAGCCTTAGAGGGCAGTCTGGGACAAGGTGGCCTCTGTTTAACCGTGCATAGCATGTTGCAGAAATACAAATGTTTTGCTTAGAGAAACACTGAAGGTTCCAATTAAGTAATCTGAGTTTAATAAAGTCAGCTTCCAGGATGTGTATTCCATATGTTACTGCAAGCACAAACTTGTTTGTGAAAAGGGGGAGCTAAAAATCAGGAACATCAGGCAGACATGTTCAAATACTACCACTTACTGCCCCTGAGATTAAAGTGAACAAAGCCAGTACATTTACAGTGCTGGGATGTGGTAGCTCCCCTTGTCCTTCTGGTCAATATACATGAAGAAATATTCAGAGAAAATGGATAAATTGTGTTGTCACAAGCTATGGACTATGACGTTAGCAAGAACATATTATAATCATCAGGACCCAATGAAATCCAAGGGTGCAGATTGCTTTTTCATGCACATTTTCTATAGTAAGAAAAAAATGGAATGACAGAGTGTCCTAGTCATTAGAGTATAGAACAACATAATAATGCAGGTTTGAAACCTAACAGAGCCATTTACTTACTGTGTGACTTTGAGTCCAGACTCCATTGCAAATTAACATTGTTTCAATGGTTTGTAACTTAATTTCTTGATTGTCCAAGAAACATAATTGACAATGATGATGATGATGACAATGATGAGCAAAACTCTTATAGTGATTTTTCAGAATTCAGTAAAACATTTTAATATATTATATCATGAAAAACACAAGCTGGAGCACCCACCTCCCTCACTACATGCTGACGTACACAATGTGTAATGCTGAAAAGCAGAATCAGCTAGTCTAAATGACTGGAAAAAAAACATTATTCCATATGACAAAATGTTTGACACATACAGTTTCAGTTGGTACAAATACGACAGAACTGTAGTGCTATCAACAGGAATCCATATCTAGAACGCTCACTAACTTGGTAAGGTGCACTTCATTTTGGAACAACTGCCAGAACAAACCATAGCATATGATGACTGGTGTTTCCCTTTTACATCATAGGGCTTCCTCAGAGTAATTTGCTCACTAGCTCTAGTGCCCATTATATAAGCCATTTGATTAATTTTTGCCATAGATACTAAAGTCAGGGCAAAACATGAGTCATCATACACCATGGTTTGTCCTGGTGGTAGATTCAAAATTAGATGCACCTTACCAAGTCTTTGATAATTCTAGAAATGGATTTCTGTTGCTAGCACTCCAGTTGTTGCTCCTTATTTATACCAACTGAAACCATATGTATCAAACTTTTTTATCATATGGAATAAAGCTTTTTTTTAAAATGTTATTTAGACTAGTTGATATTGCTTTTCAACAGTATACACATGTACATGACTTCTGGTCAGTCCTTGTCATATTATTCTGTTTAATATGAACTGAAATAGCGTAGAAGCATTAATGGGTTGCATAAGCTTTTTCACTTCTCAAATTCCTTAGTATGATCCTTAATATATAGTGAGTGAAATGAGTGCTCCATTTCTTGTTTTTCATGGTGTTACTATGTTCTGGGCAGCTTCACTGTTCATCTCTTTGCTGAAACAGCTACCCCTGTTGTGTATTTGTATGTTTTGTTGAGCCCACTCACCAGTCCTCCACAACTATACCCCTCCCCCTTTGCAGAACATCAGTCCATCATGGGTCGACCATTGATCGCATTCTCTTGACTTGTACTGCAGGCAGGCAAATCACCTTATTTGCACAGGCATCATGGCCCTTCAGTGCCCCTCCAGCACTCCTGCCCAGCATCATGTTCCATCATGACTAAAGATATCCAGATACTTCTGTCACAATGCCTCGGTCACAACTAGTTGTAATGCCTGGCATCAATGGGTGCCACTGCATTCAAATGCTAAAAATATACATTGTTATCTAGAAGGCTGTGAAAGAGTCAGCAGGTGGCATTGTACAGAAACAATGCTACACATGCATGTGCTTCCACAAGTCATTTAGTCAATGATCTCTAGTGGTTAGCTGGCATACTGCAAGAAGATAGGCCAGTACACAGGGATGTCCATGACTATTCTTCATGGTTCTTCACTCAAGATACTGACCTGACACTTGGCACTATTATACTTTTAATATGGAAGCTGCCTTATTGACACTCTATCCAGCCTTTTCCTTTCTCCACAATGGCAGCTTAAGTGTATGTCTGGGCAAAATGTATGTATACAGCTTCGACAAAAGTATCACAAAATTCAATAATTTTCACACAAGCTCATAAAATTCAACTTTAATTGCTGATGTTATTTTACAGCTGTTGACTGCTTATAATTTGTCTAGGCTTTGAGCACGAAATTAGAGAATTGGCACACATAACACCTCATTTCTAGGGTCAGTGAAGCCAACAAAATTGGTGATATTCCATTTTCTAGTTTTAAACATATAAGAGCTTAAAATGTTGCAGTTTACATACTTAGGAATTTGCTTTTCTCCCCATTTTCTAATGCACATAATCACTTCACCCTAGGTTATGCTCCATAGATCACTACTGTTCTTTGTGAATCCCTAGAATTCAAGCCAAAATTTAAATATCTAGGGTTTTGGATTGATCACAGACTTTCTTTCACCAACCAAATAGAGGAACTAGCTAAAAAACTTAAAAAGAGATTAGGTCTCTTTTTCAGAATTAAGCACCTTCTCACTCAGGAGGCTAAAACCAGACTAGTTCAAACCACGTTTATGCCACCTTTGGATTACGTGGATTTCATTTATGGACATGGCCCAAATGCACTGTTGACCAAACTTGACACCCTCTATCACCAGGCAATAAGGTTTATTACCAGTGTGCCTTACTCCACCCATCATTGCTCCCTTTATGCATTGGTAGCTTAGATGTCCCTAAAGTTCAGGAGGCAAAAAAATGCTGTGTTCTGGACCTTTAGGCCCTGTCCACACTACACTGAAAACTCCCCTCTGTAATGTTACAGAGGGTCCAAACCATTACCACAATGGTTTGCGTTAACACCTGTAACATTACAGGAGGCATTTTCGTAACCGTTGTTGAAACCACTTATGAGGTGGTTTCAACAATGGTTACGAACACAGTTCTGTCTCTGTAACATTACCAGCTGTAGTGTGGACGAGCGAGCATGTAGCCCCAGCATTGCCCTTAGTGTAGCACGAACTACATTGTGGGATAGGGTGCCAACTGTAACGGTCACCCGTCACCCACAATGTGGACCAGCTATAACGGTTCTGAACCATTATCATGATGGTTCACTGGCAGTGTGGACACACTGTAACATTTACTGTCTGTACTGGTTTGAAACCGTTACAGGGTTTTAGTGGTGTAGTGTGGACAGGGCCTTAGAGCTCTTACAGGGTATCTACCGCAATACATTACAGATTATCTGCCTAGGTGTACACCAGGTAGTTACTCCCCAAGAAGCCATTCTTACACCTCCCTCTACATCCCAAAAGCCAGTTCACATTTTGGTCTGGCATCTATATACCATACACTTCCTGCACTATGGAATAAACTTCAAAAAACTCTGAAATTAGTATTTCCTTTAAAGCTGACTACCTTTAAACTGCTATATGCATGCTCTTTTAAGGAGTCCTGTGACTGCTTCCACTAATCTATGGTAACCAGGGGCATGTGGTACCACTAGTGTGAGCATAGGCACCTGTCCCTCTACACTATACTTCCTATATGTACTGACTCTACTTCCCTTTAACTCCTCTGACTCCTTCTGCAGGATAATTGTAAAACTTGCACATTTTTATGTTTTTATTGTACATTCAGAAATGATTTATTGTAGATTCTGTATATAATAATCTTGTTTCATCATGAACGTACGGATTGTCATTACTATGTATTTGAAAAAACACTGTGCTATGTATTTGAGCTGATGTATTGTTTGTTTTTGGTTTTTTCCTTTCTTGTGATACTGTACTGTTTTATGCCCAGGCCCACCTTGCAAATGAGTTTACCTCAATGGTGTTTCACCTGGTTAAATAAAGATCGATTGATTGATTAAATGGATTTTAAAATATCTGAACATTTGGAGGCTTATAACTCAATCACCTTTAAAAATAGAAATCTTGGTACACTTCTTCGTGGGTATTGGGAAATTCAGCATACCATTTTTTTTTGTAGTGTAGATACATATTTTTTAAATTAGATGGAAATAACTGAAATTAACATTTTGAAGACATTTCATGAAGTTTTGTGGAAGTAAAATTGTGATGTTGCTGGAATTCTGACAGCGGAATAAAAAGTTCACCCATCCCAACTGGCCACACAATCCAGCTACCAAGCCAGGTCACCTGACACAGGAATTTGAGGGAGCTTCTAAAGTTACATAGAAACATAGACTTTGACGGCAGATGAGGACCACTTGTCCCACCCAGTCTGCCCATTTCCCTACCTATTGGATAAGCTGCAGATTCTAGTTAACCAACAGCCTACTTCCTGCAATCCCCCACTATAATTGCCTTATGTCTGTCCCATGCATGTTTTAATTCCCCCACTGTTTTAGACCCCACAACCTCCCAAGGAAGGTGGTTCCATGTGTCCACCACCCTCTCTGTGAAAAAGAATTTCCTCACATTACCTCTGAGTCGTCCCCCCTCTATCTTTAAATTGTGCCCCCTTGTTCTTGCACATCTCTTTTTCTGAAAGATGCTACCCTGCTGGACTTTTTTGATTCCCTTGAGGAAACTCTTTAGGGTCCAGAGATCCATATTGGGAAACAATTCAGGGTACCCAGAAGTTACAATTATGTTCACTGTTTTGATCAGGAAGTCTACATGGGCAATGTACATCATCCCATTGTCCAGATAAGAAGACAGATATTTGAACACATTGATCTGCTGTATCAGATCTCCTCTAAGCGTGATTAAGTCCAGTGAAATATTGTCGTCAGTCTCCTATTTCTGCTAAAAATCAATACATTCTTTTCTTGGTATTTATTTTAAATTTTCCTTTAAAAAAATACTGTTGCAATCTAGTGAAGTCACCGTGGAGGTGATCCATTAGAACAGGTAAGTTCCCATCACTTGAAAAGATGAAAGCATCGTCTGAGTAAGGAATCGTTTTACTGTCAAGATATTGTTGATGAAGCAGCATCAGAAATACACTAAATAATAATGGGCACAATATGGACACCTGAGGGGCCACTACATTGACATTTCCATATGATGAATACATATTGCTGATATTTGCTCATGGTGCTCTATTTAATAATTGGCAAATTATACTAGATTATTATATTATGCTCTATATTAATTATCTTATACTCCATTGTACTGGGCATTTTTTCTAGTGCTTTCTAGTATCTTCAGCCATTTGTATGAGGCTAAAATATGCTTTTTGCAATCCTTAATTTTGAAGTACAAACAGCAAATTTACTGGGGCTTCCAATATACTCTTGGGGTTTATGTTCATGACTCCTCCTCTCTTTAAGATGTGCTCCAAGCCTGGATTTGTGCAAACAAACCAACTAGTTAGTGTCTCGCAACTGCTGCTTTCAGTATTGCGTTGGCCTTGCAAACAGCCAACCAATTGTTTGGCTGCAGTCTGGAGCTTAAAAGAAGTTGAACATTTGTTTTTCCAATATAGGGTCTAAGAAAGCAGCTGCTGTGCTGCAGTGCAGAGAGGAGGTAGTTTGCAATTTTGTTTAATAAAACAGAGTGATTTCACTGCTGTTCTTGGGCTTTGGGTGAAGGGAGGTAAGTGAGTGGAAGGAATTGCTGCAGGTACAGGGGAGGAAGCTAGTCAATCTCAGCACCATGGTTGAGGTGGCAGACCAGTTAACTGCAGTTGACAAATAACATGGCTGCAGTCCAATATTTGCAGCCTATGGGACCCATGTCTATGCAGTGGTTGGGATCCTGGAGCACGAGAGTCACTGAACAGGAGCATGAGGGACACAGAACAGGAGGGCAGCATCTGCAGGGGCATATGCAGGTAGTCCACAGTTCTGCAGGGGACTCTGCCCAAGCAATCACCATTCAAAATAGGGCAGTCCTTGACTCCCAGGCAAATACCACTTGGTCTCAACAGCCTATCTGGTAGGCTTATATTTGCTAGTAGTAGTACCTAATGCCCAGGTAAATACATTTTAGTCTCAACTTGATATCTGGGGTAGGCCAGTATTGTTGGATCAGTACTAGACTTGTAAGCACACTCGCACTGGTCTCAACTCCCGATCTGTGGTAGGTGTACATTTTGGCACAGGAGTCAACAAAGTGCATACACTTTGTAGTAAAGATAATATACACCTGATATAGTAGGCCTCAGTCTATTTGGACAGACATAAGGACGAATGGAGATAGTGAGCTATAGACGATGTGGCATGGACATCTTCCAAAGGTGTGATTTGTGGGAGATAGGGGGTGTTGTCTGGTTTGCAGGTGGTTTGGGTTCTTAGTGAGAAACTGAATCATCTCAGGACTGAGCTCAACAGACTGAGGGGTCCTCCTATTCACTTGGGAACTGGGGCTGTGACATCTCTTTCCCAGATGCCCCCAATGGGTTTAAGGAGCAATATGGTGTATAGGGTGGTAGATAAAGCAGCTTGGGAAGAGGCAGATCCAGATCCTTGTGGGTGGCCACAATGAACTGGTATGAGCCCCTACACTCACCAGAGATCAGTTCTTACCATTGACTCCAGACTGATAGTATAGGTCTGACACCAACTGTGGAGATTATGGTCCAATCCATGTAGAAGGAGCCTAGACATTTGGCCCAGACCACATGGATGGAGCCTGCTGAGGGGAGGTTACAGAAGAAAAGGGGCATTATTTGGAATAGAGACTTATTGTTGGGAGACTCAGTAGTAACAGAGATGGAGAGGTTGGTTGAAATCTAAGCACGAGGAAGGCGGTGTGTCTTCCAGGTATGCCAAAAGAGAAATCATTCCAAAGCTTTACACCCTGACTGGAGGAAGATGGAAAGTCAAATGTTCTGATCCATTTTGGAACCAGTGATCTGGAGTGATGTAGCATAGAAGCCATGAAGAAGCGATTTAGGGTTCTGGGGGAAAAGTTTAGACATGGGGCAAACTTGGTAGCCTTCTCCGAAGTGCTACATGTGCCACATGCTAGTCAGGTCAGAAAAACAGGAATTTTAAATTTCAATGTATGGCTAAAGAGGTCATGTGACAAACAGGGGGTTGGGTATGTAGGAGACTGGGGAACCCTTTGGTAGGACAAGATCTTGTATTCCTCCAACTGCCTGCATCACAGTGGAGAAGGAACCAGGGCACTTGGAAGGAAACTAGAATAGTATGTCAGCAAGGATTTAAATTAAACATGAGAGAACGCTGCACCAAGATATATGAGCCAAAGCTTTCTTATGGTAGGAGCCTTAGCTCTCCCTAGAACAGCACATTCAGGGTATGTAGGGAAAAGGAGGGGGTTAGCATTGGGGACAAGCACTGGATGATCATAGAACATGCAGAAATATCAAAATGCACTGCCAGGAAAAAGTCACTGTGGGCAATAAATGCCAGATCACTATGGAGCATAGACTCAAATAAAAGTAAATTGGGGCAACAGGTCTCCTGAAAAGCTCCAGGAGCCTAGGCAACAAATTGAGTGATCTTTAGACACTAGTTGCAGAAGCCCAATTGGACCTGGTGACAATGAAGGAAACCTGGATAGCACAGTACCATGACTGGAGCCTCGACATTCTGAAAAGGTAAGGCTGGGGCAAGTGACTAGAAGTGATCCTGCACATGAAGGAAGGCATCAAGATAACAAGGGATAGGATAGTGAGAAGGTAGAGACAGAATATCTGTGCTACAGCTGGAATCAAGACGGGGTAGTAAGGTGAGATTGGGAATGGCTTATAGGTCCCTGTATCACAAAGAACGAGCAGACAAGGAAACAGAAATGGAAAACAAAAGGGCAGCAGCACATGGGGAGGTGGTGATCATGTTAAACATTTACATTGCTGATGTAGACTAGAGCTTTCCAGCAGCAAGCAGCACCATAAGTCAGGCCATTGCAGATCCATTTCAAGATGGATTCTTTGCCCAGTGTGTCAGTGATACAGTGAGGGGAGGAGTCACCTGGAACTTGTGTTAACAAACAGTGACTACATTAGGGATATTAAAGTAGGGAAGCCTTGGTGTGCTATCAACCATCTCTCAGTATGATTTGCTATTGATCTATGTAAGGATCACACCAACTCCAAATCTTAAGTCCCAGATTTCAAATGAGCAACTTCTGGTGAGATAAAGTGGAGTCTAATTACAGGTTGGGAGGTACTGAGGGGGCAGAGATGGAAGGGTAATGAACCACCATTAGGAATAGCCTACACAAAGTCATTAGCTCCTGCTTAAGGTAAGTTAAGTAATGAAAGAAGTACAGAAAACCAACATGATTTACAAGAGAGATGGAATGTGCAGTGAGGGGGGGGGGAATAGTGGATTTTAGAACATATAAGGGTGGTCAAGAGGTGGGACAGGGACACCTACTTACAAAAACTAAGTGAGGCCAAGAGGATGGTGAGGAAGGCTATAGCAGAAAAGGAGCTAAGGATAGTTGAGTATGATAAGAACAGTGATAAGGCCTTTTTTGCGACCTTACAGTAAAAAGACAGATCAAGGATGGCATAGTCAAGCTGAAATGAGGCAAGAGAAGTGTGAAAGATGACAATGGTTCGACAGAAATATTGAACAATTACTTCTGTTTGGTATTTACAAAGAAGATGGAGGGGCCAGAACCTCAGGGAAATGTTATTACCAGACCAGAAAGGGGATAAAACTGTGTATGGAACCACTTGCCATAGAAAGGGTACTCAAGGGGCTTGAGGCCCTCAGAATAGATACATCCCCAGAACCAGATGACATGTACTTCAGGGTTCAGAGGGTTAATGGTTCAGGTGCTGGCAGCACCACTGGCGGGTCTCTGTATCTGATCCCTAGAGTCTGGGGAGGTGCATATAGGTGCATACAAAAAAATATTGTTATTAGGAATTTACTGTCCCCAAAGACTAACTCTAGTATATCCAAAGGCCTTCAGGATATTCTTTTGGAAATTAAGGATTCACATGAAATTATCATGGCAGGTGACTTTAATACCGATTGGCAGAGTATTAAAGATACTCCTTCTTTGTTCGACCTCCAGGTAAATTTGGGCTTTATGTAGCTGATTAAGGATTCAACCAGAATCACTATGGATAATTTAGAATCAGTGACAATCCTGGATTTCATTTTTACCAATTTTCCCTGTAATATATTAGAAAGCGGAGTCCTACCAGACTCAATTTCTGACCACCAGTTTACCTTCTGTAGAAGTGGTGGGCTGGTGGTTCAGGAAAATAAAAAAACACATTAAATGGCATAGTTTAAAAAACTTTGATTATGTTAACTTCATGTTGGAACTTAGTGATGTTAACTGGGATCGAATGGAACTAATACCGACAGTTAATGAGGCCTGGAACAATTTCCATACCGAATTCATGGAGCTATGTAATGTACATGCTCAAATAGAGTCCAAAACATTAAAACATAATAAAGCACTCTGGTACTCAAACAAATTAAGAAGACCAAAAAAAAAAATAGAGACAAAGCTTGAGGCCAGGAAAAAAAAAAAAGAAATAACAAACATGACTGGGATAAATATAGACAACTTCGGAATTTTTATGTAAATGAAGTAAGGACGGCCAAACAACAGCATTATATGCAATGGTTCGATAATAATAGTGCTAAGCATCCCAAAGAATTTTGGAAAATAACAAACATATTACTAAAGGGGCAAGGTAGTACTACTTCAAACGTATTTAATATATAGGACCAGATGATCCCAATTTCCCAGATTGTGTTGATGAATTCAATCAATATTTTGGCACAGTGGGGATTATGTACCCTACTTGTGGCAAACCTCAGATAAAGGTTGAACAAATGGTAGAAGACAATATGGTAGAGAGGCTTCTTTTATCAAATATCACAGTGAATCCGTGCAGGCAGAGTTAATAAAGCTAGACATCTCTAAAGCTATTGGATTGGATGGTATCCCTTCAAGGTTGTTAAAACATGCTATGCCAATTATTGATTATTCTTTAACATATATGTATATAAAATGTATCACTCAGCACAGGAGAATATCCTAATGCATGGAAACAATCTAAGATTGTTCCTATTCACAGCAGGGGGGGAGTGACAGAAATAGGGAATTATCACCCAATTTACCCTACTCTCACAGCTCTCAAAGACATTTTAAAAATGAGCATCTACACAAATTAAAGAATACCTAGACTCCCAAGGAAAAATCAGTGACATGCAGTCAGGCTTTAGACAGCATCACAGTACCGCTACAGCTTTGTTTAATGTTGTAGGGGATATGCAGGCCGCCCTGGGCAGGAGGACCCCAGTGGGTGCAATATTTGTGGACTTGTCTAAGGCATTTGATTCCTTGGACCACAGTGTCCTCCTGTCCAGGGTGGCCTCACTGGGTATAATGGGGGGAGCACTGAAATGGCTGACCTCATACTTGGTAGGTTGAACACAGTAGGTCCCATGGGGAACTTAACCTCCTGTCCATTGCCTGATGTCTCAGGGGTCCCCCAGGGTTCCATCCTGGGCTTGCTTCCTTTTAATATCTACATACATAATGTATCCTTTTCAGATCCAACTGTCATGTTCCATCTATATGCAGCTAATATGATTATCTATACATCTGATCTCACTGTTAATAGAATACAGGATAAACTTCAAAAAACATTTGATGAACTTCAGATTTTTTTCAGTCTTAGTAACTTGACTCTTAGTGCTAAAAAAAAACACAATTTATGCTGTTTTCTAGAAGCAGTGAAATCCAAGGAAGTTCACACTTAGGAGTGGTTACCCTGATGGCTCCCCAGTCCAACAGGTACAGTCCTATAAATATTTAGGGCTTTGGTTGGACTGCTTTCTCTGGTGGGATGTCCATACAGATACTGTAGCTTAACAAAGAACATAGGGAAAATACTGGGGGCCCTATATAGACTTAGATCTTGTATGAGTCTGGATAGAAAAAAGAAACTGGTGAATGCTATGATCATACCAATTCTGGATTATGGAGATATCCTATACTTAAACTGCTTAAAAAGAGACTTACAGAGATTAGACATATGTTATGATAGGCTTGCTAGATTTATTTTAGATGCACCACGATTATCATACAAATGTCATTTATATAATAGATTGGACTGGTAGACACTTGATGAAAGAACATAAGAGTATTTAATTGCCTTTGTTCACAAAGGGATGGTTGGCAAGCTTCCTTCATATATAACTTCTCATTTTTTGACTAGCGAAAAAGCTGCCTCTCTCAGATCTGTATGCAATCTGGAAGTGGGCCACCAAACGGTGTATTATACAGGTGCACTATTATGGAATAAAATTCCATTTAATTTAAGAGATTCAGCAGGGATAAAAAACCAAAACAATGCTGTTACAATGGAAGCTTAGCTACCAGGTAAATGCTATGATCTTGCATAATAATAAGAGGTGGGGTGGTGTTTAAGAAATTGTTATGTATAAAGAATAGTACTACAATTTTTCTTACCCCCCCTTGCTACCTTCACTTTATATTTATTGCCTGTGTAATATGAACTTTGTACTTGATTTGTAATATGACTTGTAACAGTGCACTTTATGTATTTAGGGGACCTTGTTGTAAATGAGTTTTTAACTCAGTCAAGTTTTATCCTGATTCATAAAACTTTTTTTATGAATAAACATTTTACTACTACTGCTACTACATATAGACCGGAAAACAGTGGACATTGCATCCTTGCACAAAAGTAGAGGAAAGCAAGAGCCAAGGAACTACTGTCTGGTCAAATTGACATAAAAAGTCTGCAGATCACTGGACACTATAGTTAACCAGATGCTAATGGAGTTCCTAGTAGTAAACTGGCTGCAAGAAGGAAGGTAGCATGAGTTTGTGGCAGGCAGGTCATGTCAAACAAATCTTACATTTTTTTGTCCAGGCAATGAGGGCTGTTGATAAGGACAGGCAGTAAACATACTGTATCTGTACTTTAGCAAGGTATTTGGCTTGGTTCTGCTAAGTGGCTGATTAAGAAACTAGGGGACCTTGGAATGGGGGACAAAATGACGAAGTGTATTGGGAACTGGCAAGGAAGGAGTGTGCAGAAGGGTGTGATATATTGGGAATCCTTGGGTGTAAAGGAGGTCAGTATTCTTCAACATCTTCATCAGCAACATAGCAAAAATTATTAGAGGGGAATTCTGTCTCTTTGCAGATGACACTGAGCTGTATTGCAGGATCAGTTGTGAGGAGGGTAATCATCAAATAAGGAAAGACACAGAGAGGCTTAAGAGATGGTCAAAGATCTCACAGATGTTCTCCTCCCTCGGTCAGGGGGGTTTACATGACCCTCTGTTGACTGCCACCTGGAGGTGTCCAGGTGGCAGCACAGGTCTGGGCACGTTATGTCAATGGACTGAGCCAAGTATCGAAGGATGTCTCCATGGACGTGGAGCTTGTTGCTGTGTCATTGCCTGGAGAAGGTCCAGGGGAAACTTAATCAGGAGGAAAAAAAACTGTCTGCAGGATGATGTCTGGTCCCTCATAGGCTCCACACTGGTGACTGGGCTCCTACCTGTCCAGGTAGCTAGGATGCCAGTGAGAAGGTAAGTATTAGGGCAGCCAGCTGATGGGGGTGGAGGGCAGGGAAGAAGGGGGCATGCCAGGGGCCACTGGAGGATAAAAAGCTCTATGAAATAAAAATATGTCACAGTTGGTATTCAATGACAAAAAGTGCAAAATCATGAATATAGTCAACAGAAATCCTGGGATTGAGTACTGATGGGGGGGGGGGGCATGGTAACAGGTATGGTGACTGAAGTAGAAAGATATCTAATAGTAGTGATATCCAACAACGTCAGGCATCAGCTCAATGTAACAGAGTGATTGGGAAAGGGGAACAGAATGCTTGGATGTAGTGGAAGGAGGTTCAGCAGCAGGGGAAAGGAAGTCATCTTGCCCCTGTAAAGAACCCTGGTGCAACTGCACCAGGCATACTCTGAGCAAATTAGAAAATAACTAATTTTCAGGCAAAAGCAGCAGTTTGTGTGAAAAGGGATGGTCGCAAGAAAATAGTGATTTTCACAATGACAGGCATTGTGTCTGTTTTGCATACTAGAATGTCTGTGTTTTAAAAATCACCACCTTCCTCTGGAAAGGATCCTTTCTCCCATCCACGTTTCTGATTATCACACTCCATTTTTAACAGAAATAGAGATTTTTGTGGAACTTCAGTATTTCACAAATAAATCTTTGGTAAAATGCAGGAATCATTTTTTTTCCCAGAGCTACTTTCAACCACTTGGGAAGTTTGGTGTAAAACCTATTAGGATGCTTACTCCAAAGCTGAAGTTAGGGGTAGCCATGGAAGAAAGGGGATTAAAGGTTAAGTCTACATACTGGTTGGTTGCACACAAAGGTACTGAAGGAAGTGGGGCAAGTGCTAGCTGCATAGAAACATAGAAGCTGATGGCAGATAAGGACTGCAAGGCCCATCCAGTCTGCCCATTTTTTCTACCTTAAGAATGTGCCATAGGCCTTTACTCTGCCAATTGCCTATCTATTCATACTTATCTGTGTTGCTCCCTTATGCCTATCCTATGCCTGTTTGTAGATCTGCACTGCATTCATATCCACCACTTCCTGAGGTAGGCCATTCCATGCATCCACCACCCTTTCTGTGAAAAGAACTTCCTCACATTACCCCTTAATCAGCCTCCCTCTAATCTCAAGCTATGTCTTCTTGTCCTGCTATTTTTCTTATATTGAAACATGTTGGACTCTTTCACCTTGTGAATGCCATTAAGATGTTTGAATGTTTTGATCATATCACTTCTCTCCCTCCTTTGATCTAGGGTATACATACTGAGCTCCATTAATCTGTCCTCATATGTTTTCTGATGCAGTCCCTGCACCATTTTGGTTGCCTTTCTCTGGATTGCCTCCATTTTGTTAATATTCTTGTGCAGGTGCGGCCTCTAGTACTGCATGCAGTACTCTAGATATGACCTAACCAGTGTCTTGTAAAGAAGGATTATTACCTCCCTCTTATGACTTGTGATACCCCTACTAATACACCCCAAGATCCCTCTAGCCTTGCTTACTGCTTTAGTGGTCTGCTTAGATGATTTCAGGTCATCTATGATGATGATGCCCAAGTCTCTTTCTTCCCTTGTGATTGCCAGCAACTCCTCCCAACCTATAGGTAGCGTCAGGGTTTCCCTTTTCTATGTGCATGATCTTGCACTTCTTTGCATTAAACCCCAGTTGCCACTCTTCTGACCATTTTGCCAGTTTTTCCAGATCTCGTCTCATTCTGCCCACCCCATCTGGATCATCTACTCTGTTGCAGATCTTTGTGTCATCTGCAAACAGGCAAACATTACCCCCCAGTCCATCTGCAATGTCACTGATGAAGATATTGAAGAGGACTGGCCCCAGGATTCATCCCTGAGGTAGCCCACTTGTGACTTGCATCTCTCCTGACTGTATACCGTTTATCACCACTCTCTGTTTTCTGCCTGCCAATGACTGTTCCACCCAGTTGACCAAGCTCTGACCCACCCTGAGCCTACCCAGCTTATTAATCATTCTTCTATGTGGAACAGTATTGAAAGCTTTGCTGAAGTCAAGGTAGGCAACATCAACTGCATCCCCTTGGTCCACCACTCTGGTTACCCAGTCAAAGAAATCTATGAGGTTTGTTTGACAGGACCTTCCTGTTGTAAACTCTTGCTGTCTTGGATCCCATGCTCCTATGGATTCCAGGTGTTGCACTATCCTTTCCTTAAGGAGTGCCTCCATAATCTTGCCCACTACTGAGATAAGACTGACTAGTCTGTAGCTCCCTGCCTCCTCCCTGCTGCCACTCTTGTGGAGCGGGATCACATGAGCCCTTCTACAGTCTTCTGGGACCTCTCCTGTGCTCAGAGACTCACTAAACAATTCTGCTAATGGCTCTGCTAGTTCCACTCTTAGCTCCTTTAATACCCTGGGATGTATGCCATCAGGTACCATTGCCTTGTCCACCCTGAACTTAGCAAGCTCTTGTAGGACCCTTTCTTTTGTGAAGGGATTTGTGCACACCTCCCTCCCTCCTTGTGTTCATGGTGCTGAGCTGTGGGCCCTGCCCTACCTTCTCCTCAGTAAATACTGAGCAGAAGTATCTATTTAGGAAAGATGCTTTTCCTTGGTCCTCCTCCACACACTCCCCCTTATCCCCTTTGATCTTAGCAATACCCCCTCTGGACTTTCTCCTTCACTAATGTATCTATAGAAAGTCTTGTCCCCTTCCTTTACTGTTTGTGCTAATGTTTCCTTGGTTTGGGCCTTTGCCTGCCTTACTGCCTTCCCTGATTTCCTTATGGAAGTTTGGTATGCCTCCCTATCTTCATCCCGCTGCATTCCTTTATCTTTCCTAAAGGCCAACCTTTTGGATCTGATCTTTTCTGCTACTGTTTTTGAGAACCAAAGTGGTTTCCTCTTTCTTTTGCTCTTACTTTTCCCCCTAACACAATGAAATGTTGCTTCATTTTTGCATTCTTAATGCTTGCCCACTTTGCCTGTACCCCCTCACCTGTATTTCGTCTTGCCAGGGCTAGTTTAACTCTGTTGGCCATCTTACTAAAGTCAGCTTCTCTGAAGTCCCATATTTTTGCCTTGGAATGGGATGATTTCGTTCTAGTGGCCAAACTGAACCATACCACGTGATGGACACTGGCCACCAGGTGCCCTTCTACCTGGAGATCTCTGATCCTTTCCCAGTTAGTCAGTACTAGATCCAGGATAGCCCTGTCTCTTGTGGGTTGTTGTACCAATTGTTTGAGGCTGTCCCCCCGCAGGGAATCCACTATGTGTCTAGTTCTGGTGGATGCTCCTGCTGGTACTAACCAATCTGTATCTGGCATGTTGAAGTCTCCCATTAGTGGAGCCTCCACTTTAGCTGCCATGTTTTGTATATCTTCTAAGAGTAATGTGTCTATGTCCTCCCCCTGGTCTGGAGGCCTGCAGACAACCCCAGTTCGTATGGTTGTCCCATTTCCTGTTTCCAGGGTGACCCACAGTTCTTCTGGCTCCTTATGTGTATTCTGAATTTCTGTAGCTTTGATATTTTCATTGCCATAAAGGGACACTCCCCCACCTCCTTTTTTGCACCTCGGTCTCTTCTGAACAGTATATAGCCAGGTACTGAAGTCCCCAAGTGTGGTTACTGGTGAACCATGTCTTGCTAATGGCTACTATGTCCAGTTTCGCCTCTGCCATTGTTGCCTCCAGGTCTGGGATCTTGTTTCCCAGACTGTGGGCATTTGTGTACATGATTTTCCATTTGCCAGATTTTGGTGCGTTAGTTGTTGGGCGAGGTCCAGCATTCCCCTGTGTGTCATATGGGGAGGTGGACCTTTTTCCTCACCTGGTGATGCAAATGAAGTACAAACATGTTGAACTCCTGTTTGATCTCTAGTTGGAGGGGGGAGTGGTGTTCTTCCCATTCGATGTATTGGGTGCTGCACCCCTCTCCCCATTTGCTAGTTTAAATATTCTGCAAAGACATCAAACTTCTGCCCCAAAGCACTGACTCCCTCCTTAGTCAGATGCAGTTAATCAAATGTAAAGAACTTTCACTCCCAAAACTGTTGCCAATTACCTACAAATTTGTGTCTTTTTCCTGGCACCAACCCTTGAGCCACATGTTTAACTCCCCTATCTCCCCTTCTCTGACCTTCTGTCCATCTGCCCCCCTCTCCCAGAATGGCAGGATCTCAGAGAAGGAGAAGCCAGATGAAATGGATGACAGTTTGTCTCCTAGCCTGGTCAGGTGTTCCTTGGTCTCCACAACTGACTGGCTGGAGATAGAACATTAGTATCTATGTGTACCAGGACATCAATGTTTTCTCCTGCTTCCTGTATGATTTTAGCAATGCAGTCAGTGTCACTCCACGCTGATGTTCCTGGGAGACATCTGACCATTACCCCCAGCTGGAGGTAGGTATCAACTCCCCGAATCATGGAGTCTCCTATGATCAGAAGTGTTTTGGATTTCCTTTTTGCTTTTTTGTTTTGGTTCTTGTTTTGGACAAGTTTTGTAGTGCTAGCTCCTGTGCTGCAGTGTCCTGCTCTGCAGTGTCCTCTTCCCCTTTGTTTGATTTCAGAGATAGAGACAGATACCTGTTTTTAGTTTTTATATGGTTTGTGGAGGTGATACATTGATGAGCATTGAGTGATGGGGTGCCCGATTTGCCCCTCCTAACCACCTGCCAACCTCCCAGACCAACTACCCTCTGCGGTTGTGGTGCTTCAGTTGGATGTTGGGGAAATGGTGGGCGGTTCTTGTAATATATTTCCTCCTGAATATGTGATTTGAGGCATGCAATCTCTGCCCATGCTGCCCGCAGCTGAGCCCTTAGATATCTGATGCTTCAGCATGTAGGACAGCATCCTAAATCCTGTATAACTGCCCTTTTGAAAAAAGTCCCACAGTACCTGCAGTTAATAATATCCATTCTAGCTGAGCTGCTGAGTTTATAACCTGGTCCTAGTAATTAATAGGAAAATGAAAGCAAAATATTTTTTTTTTTACATTTTTTTTGTTTGTTTTCATATAACTTTTTATAACAAGTTAAATTAATTGTGCCCTTGTAAATGAGGTCACTGTGTGGATACCCCTCTGATTCTCCCCTTCTTGCTTTGCTACAGGCAATGTCATGACTATGCTACTCCATAAAAGGAGTGTAGCATGGGGTGGTTGGGGATGGGGGTGGGTGTTTGGGCCCTTCCCCTACTGAAAAAGAAGAACCACAAATGAAAGAAACAAGGAGGTAAGAGCAGAAACAATCAACCAACAACAAATGCAGTCACTATCCCTCAGTCTGTATCTTGTATGTGCTCCTGAAATTAGCCCTGAAAGCGTAGTCTAATGATAGATAAAACTGTAAAACCTGTAAGCACCACCTGTAACAATTTCACAGAAGATATACCCTGCAAAAAAACACTGTGCTACAGAGAAAATAAAGCACTAAAAAAGTAACAACCCCTGTAAGCACAACCTGCAGAACACTTTAACAGAAGATATACCTTGCAAAATACAAGTTGAATCAGAGAAGATTATAGCAGTAATCTGTAAGCACAAAACAGTAGCAAACCTGTAGGCACATCCTGTAGTAATGCAGCAGAAAGTATACCCTGCAAAAGTAATTTGAATCAGAGAACAATAAAGCAGTAACATGTAAGAAAAAAACAGTAACAAAACCTGTAAGCACAAAAGAAAATAGTAACACACAGTAAATCTGCCTAAGCAAAAGCAGCCTTAATATTTTTCCTTGCTCTAAAATGTTGTTCCTTGCTCTGTCCTTACAAGCAAACCTAGAAGAAATGAGCTCAGGTGAATCTAGGTTGCTTTGCCAGCAAACCTAGTCTTCCAGAGCTAGGTGCAGGTCTGACAGATTCAATTAAATTGCTCTCTGGGAACCAGAGTGGTACTGGCCAATTGAAGGGTGGCTGATGTGGTACTTCTACACAAAAGTGGGGACAGAGGAGACCCAATGAATTAAAAACCTCTTAGTCTGACCTCAGTTGTGGGGAACCGCTGGAGACCATCATCAAAGAACAGACTGCAGAGTTCCTTGACGTATATATAAATGAGTTACCAAACTGCATAAATATTACTATTGTTAGGCTTTATTCAGACAGTGCAGGAATAATTTAAAGTGATAACGACTGTCAGGATATAGAGATAGAGTTGCAGAAAGGTTTTAGTGCCATGGAATGTTGGTTTGGCAACTCAAAACTGATACTGAGACAAAAGAAACCTCAGGTAATGGCATTTTGCCCTTAGAATAATAAATGTCAACAAATTCAGGGAATATTAATTAAATTCTTAGTTTGGATACAAATCAAAAACATTAGAGAATATAAGTATATTGGATTAATAACAGACAGTCGACTAAAATTGTATTTGCATATTCTTGGTACAGCTAAGAAGGTCAGTGCAAGATTAGGGGCACTATGAAGAAATGCTCATGCCCTAATAAGACAGGCCAGAAATATCATTGCAAGCCAGATCATTTTTCCAGTATTAGAATAAGGAAATCTGATGTATAAGTATGCAAGTAAACACTTGCTAGACAAATTGGATGTGACGTATAACAAACTGACAATTTTTTTGTTGCACTGTCCATTGGACAACCATCACTATCATATGCATAGGGAACTGGGGTGAGATTTACTGTCCTTAAGATTGAATAAACACAGTACATTGATGGTATACAAATTAATTAAGGGAATGGTTACAGGTGTAACATTTGAGCTACAGTCATTAGAGTCTCAGAGATATCAGGTGAGGAGAAAATCACAGGAGAGGACTGAAAGTACTACTCATCAGAACAAATTATGGTCAGATGATCCTAAACCACCAAATACTAAGCACATAAAGCATCTTAAGTCTGACAACACATAAAATAACTAATCTGACAAACTTCTGGAAAGTTATAAATTTAGAACTGAAAGAGCAATGCAATTGCTATTACTCCTGAAACATAGGTAGACTCAAGACTTATGACTGTACCTATAGTCTGTTATGAGGGAATGACAGTTTCTTGAATTATTAGTATTTTAATTTTATTTCCATTTTTATTTATTGTTAAAAATTACTTTTATAGTTATTCTGTCTACTGTTTAGTATTGTAGGCATTTACTCCAACTAGGGATCTTTCATTTAAAGGATATAATAAAGTATTTTAAAGTTGTATGTTTTTGTAATTATGAAACTTATTGCTAATGTAACAGGACAACCTTGCAAATAAGTCCCTTGGGACCCAAGTGTTTCATCCTGTATAAAAATAAATGTGTTTACTACACTACTACATACGGTCTCAAAGATAGGAGACAGCATGGTTTTGTGAAGGGTAGGCTGAGTCTGACAAATCTTATAGATTTCTTTAACTCTGTCTCAGTCAGTTGCCAAGGGTCAAGTAATGGATCTCATGTATTTGAACTTCAACAAGGTCTTTGACTCAGTGTTACATATAATTCTGGTGAATAAAATAGGTGACCTAAGGGTGAGAGGTGGGTCTTACAGGGTGGATAGTCAGATGGTTGGAGGGTACCCAAAAGGTGGAATTAACTGGCCAAGGATCAGGGGTTAACAAAGTGGAGGGCAGAGTGCCACAGGTGTCACTTTTGGGACTTGTGCTTTTTAACATGTTCATAGGCAGGGAAATCACCAGCAGAAAAAGGGAGGTAATAATTCCACTATACAGGACATATGTGAGGCTGCACCTTGAATACTGTGTCCAGTTCTGGAGGCCTCATCTTGGTAAGGAAATAGATAGGGTGGAGGCAGTTCAGAGAAGGTCAACCAAAATGGTGCAGGGAGTACATCACAAGCCCTACGAGGATAGGCTGAGAGAATTAAATATGTACTCCATGGAGGAGAGGAGGGAGAGGTGGGACATGATCGAGGCATTTAAGTATCTCACAGGAAAGAATAAAGTACTGGAGAATATTACATTCCAAAGAAGAAGATGCTCAAGGATGAGAGGGCACAAAATGAAACTGGAAGGAGAGGGTTCAGAGGGAACATGAGGAGGTACTTCTTCACAGAGAGGCTAGTGGATGAGTGGAACAGCTTGCCAGTGGAGGTGTTGGGGGGCCAAAATGATTACAGGTTTTAAATATGCTTGGGGTAGACATAGAGGATTGCTGGTAGTGGGGGGGGTACAATCAAATGCCAGTAGCGCATTATAGAGCACAATTGTTAGTGGTAATAGGGCAGACTCCTGTAGGTGGGCCGAAGGCCTTTATCTGCTAACAATTTCTGTGTTTCTAAGTTTCTATATGTGACATGCGGATAGGATCCAGGGTACAATTTGCATCTTTGCCAGTAACACTAAACTCGGCAGCAGGATGGACAGTAAGGAGGGAACTGAGGATGTGAAGAGAGTCAGGTTAAAATGCTGGTCAAAGATCTAGCAGCTCAAGTTCAATGCCAAAAAGTGTGCAATTACTGTATGCAGATAAGCAAAAGGAACCCTAAAATAGTACTGGATGAATAATGCAATAGTAGTAGTAAATCATTTTTATTCAGAGAATACTGGAGACATTCCATTGAGCAGAGCTCATTTTCAGTGAAGTTCCAGGTCCAATAAGGTGCAAAGTTCTACATAGATTAGACAACACTTACATACACCTAACATAATAAATAAACAACAGTGAAAAACATAACCAACATCAACATATATGATCAATAGACCAAACTTTAAAATACATTCCATTGATTGCAAATATATGCAGTCTTTGTCCAAGTGGTACACCATTGAACAAATTTAGGAGCACTGATTTTAACCCCTGGACTTCTTAAATATTGAGGTGAATCATTAGAGAGGGAAACTCCTCTAAATGGGATAGAAGATCTTCCAATATTCAGATTACAGCTGGGAATACAACATCGATCTCAGGTCCCTTCCAGTTTTCCTAAGCTTAAACAGACCAACAATATAATCCGAAACCTTATGGATAAAATGATAGGGACCTCAGAGAACAGGGACCTCAAGGTTATCATAAGTGGTAGCCTCAATTCCACAGTCACGTATAATAAAGTATATAGGAAGGCCAGCAGAATGCTGAGTGTATCAACAGGTGTTTTTCCTAGCATGAGGAATGAGGTAATTCTGCCCATCTGCAAGTCGGTGAGGACACATGTGGAAAGCTGCATGCAGTTCAGGAGTCCTCATCTAAAAAAAAAACATATCTCATTAAATCAGTACAGAGGAGGGCAGCAAAGATGATACTGTGGATGCAGAAATTGTATGAAGAGCAGCTGGGTAGCCAAAACATGTACTGTACATGCTGAAGGCTAGACGGGGGAACAGAGACATAACTGAGACAATTACTTTTCTAAGAGGGATGAGCAGGGTAGATTGCCAAGAGTTGTTCTTGGCAATGTGAGTGCTCAGCAACATGGGGACACAGCTATAAGATGATCCTGGTGCTGGTGCTGGTGTTGGTGCTGATGTGGGCGGGGGGATTTAGGATAGATGTGAGAAAGTACTTCTTCATGGAGAAAGTGCTGGACTAATGGAATTGCTTGCCTGGCAGCATGGTTAATGTAATGATGATTACCATGTTCAAGAGATTGTGAGCTAGATACAAGGGTTTAGTTACAGCATATATAGGGAAGGGGTCAGGCATGTAAACAGACAGTGTGGCTAACATGGCACGAAGCCTTGCTGTGGGACAGCCTAGGTAGGGTCAGAGAGGTAGCCTGTGATGTGGGCGCCTGAATCAGGGCACCATCCAAAATGGTGACACAGTGTGGGTGAAAGCCCAAAAGGCAAGGGAGCAGGGAGGGTGACTGGATGTGGTGGGGTGGGCTACCCTAGTGACAGGATGTCAATGCATGTACACATGTGCAGGGGGGGCAAGCACGTTGAGCGTGATCTGCAAGGAGGTGGAGGGGATGTAGGGAGTGGCGCTGCGGTCGGCTGCCAAGCTGTGGTGTGGTTTTGGGGGTTGGCCTCCGCTTGTGGTGTGTGGGGTTCCGGGTCTGGGCTCTACTGCGTTTTGTTGTGCTCGGCCTAAAACTTGTGTTTTTTTTGCTTTCACCCCTCTGACATGCACCCCCCTGGACTTGAGAATCCTTAAGTAGGGGGAGCGAAGTCCCCCACATGGGGGAGGTGTTGGGGCAGCCCCCCACAGAAAGCAAATCTATTGAGTCTCCGGCACCGTTCTTCCGTACCAAGGATGTCTGGGTAGCGAAATTGTTTTTGCCGCCCTGACTTCTCGATAATGCGGGTCGCCGTTCGGCACTCTCCATTATCACATAGAACCGGTCAGACAAGATTGGACTGCTAGTATTTTTCTGAAAACAAATTCTATGTTTCTATGATTATTATAGCCTAATCACTCATGCAGAAGAAGGTTATTTAACATGCTTATAAAAATGTAAAAACAAAAGCCCTTAAGGCTTGAAAGAAAAGATATTGTTATTGATTCCTGCAGTTAAACTATAAAAACTGCATGGTCTTGTGACCAATCACAATGTAAGATTTCTCTTACCATGTTATAAGTTCCAGTATGCAATTTCCTCTTACCTCTCTTTATGTTTGCCTACTCGTTATTTCTTTCCTCTCTTCCATATTTCTTTTTCAGCTTTACTTCCTTCCCCACTCCACCCCACCCCACTTGATATATTTTATGGGAGCTACAGTATGCAAAATTTTCAAAAACTAGTCACGTGAAATGTCACTGTCAAAACCTGAAAATTGTGGTGGTTTTTCATTGATGAAAGTCTGTCTAAAAATTATGAAGTCTGTCCCTCATCATCTACAGTTCATGAATTTTCTCTATGGACAGGCTTAAGTTTCATTGGCAAAGCTTGTAACCTGCAACAGTGAAAACCAATCAAAACCAGTTAGCACAAATGAACAAAGTCCATAAAATTAATTCAATGTCCTGCGCAGCCAGTATAGTGTTATGCTTGTGCAACTGTGTTAGTTTGGTTTTGTCCATTCACACTCTCTATTACAGAGGAATTACCACCCTGTAAGGGTACGAAAGGCCCTAGAGGTGCCTCGGGATGATTCCCATGGCTAAAGGTACCTTAGGAATCCCCAAAAGAAATGTAGTACAAACATACCCCAAAAGAATGAGGCAACATGAAGCATATGAGCACACAGTAACTGTGATGCAGTAGCAGTAACTGTGACATAGTAGTGGAGAAGCATAGACAGTTTGATAATGTAATAAGATGCTCAGTTTGATAATGTAATGAAACACCCAGGTTTGCGTAGCATGATACTAATGGTTTGCATTGAGAATTAGGGGATCCTGGAAGGAGAGAGGGAATGGCAGGACATCCTCCACCTCCATCCAACAGCAGAACCTACCAAAAGAAACTAGGAGACACAACTATACTAACAGTTATGACCTGAGGCAATGGAGGAGAGAAAAAAAAACCTATGAGGAGGACATCTCAGGGGATCCAAGGCCTAGGTTGCCTTCCCTCCAGGCTTGGGATAGGTTATTTAGTGACAGCTCTGCAGCTGCAGTTTGGGAAACCCAATTAAAGGGAGGTGGAAAATATTCCAATTTGGAGGGAGGCTCTCACTCAAACCCTCTAGCGGGAATGCCGTGGAAGGTTGCAAGAAAACTCTGCAACAATATGTGCATCCAAGGCACAGGAGGAGAGCAACAACTGCTGAGGCACTCACCTGGCCTGCCCACCTTAAACTCAAACCAGGTGAACCAGAGGCAGTTGTAGGGAGAATTCGGTGAAGGTGCCTTGCTAGGGAAACCACTAAAGTCAATGGCTAACCATTATAGTGGAACACTAGAGCCAAAGGAGGTAACTTTTTCCACCCTTCAGCACTAGACTTAAATTCTACACCAGGAGCTGCTGTCACATAGCAGGCAGCTAAAGCCAAGCCTGGGGCGAGGACATTCCCAGCTATGGCCAGGTGAGAAGGATCCCAACCCAAGTTGGACACGCTCAAGATGTGGACTAAATGCAGAGCGAGACCGCCACCTGCAGGAACCCTGCACCAGAATAGAATGGCTGGCATGCCCCAAAATTGATTGACAGCTGTAAAGCTGGAATGCTGAATGAGTACAGTGTGCTGAGATTGAAATG
This sequence comes from Neoceratodus forsteri, assembly GCA_016271365.2. Lineage (NCBI taxonomy): Eukaryota > Metazoa > Chordata > Ceratodontiformes > Ceratodontidae > Neoceratodus > Neoceratodus forsteri. The sequence goes on from JADMNL010000028.1 coordinate 263,132,865, forward strand.
AGCATTGAGTGCTGAGAACTTGCAAGGTCAATTGCAGAATTGAGTGCAGCAGAATCCCAGAGGCTGAAGCCAAGGGGATGGCAGTAGGCATGAAGCAATGATCTGCATAAGCAATGAGCAATGATAGCGTAAGTAAGTGTGGACCTGTATGTAGGTCAATAAACAGTAGTAGTGATAGGTGGACCTGCACAGAGGACTGCATAACATGTAGCAGTGAAACAGCACCGAATGGCGGCAAGCCAGCCAGTCATGAATAGCCAAATCAAGGTGACAAATACTCTGAGAATTTTCAGCAGTGAGGCAGAATTTAATAATAATTAAGCTATATTAACAGCCTCAGTAGGAGCTTAGTTGGCTGACCTCAGAGTTGTAACTGCAATAAAACATGGAGACAATGCTCTGAAAATTGGTGTAGCTAGACAGTGCAATGAAGCTGCAAGTAGAATGAGCGGCACAGCTAGGGTCAGAGTAAACCTGTGTCAGGTGAAAAGAATTGAATATGCAACATGGAGCAGCTATGGTTGAGCTGAAACACACAGATAATGATTGCAGTTGCATTGCAGTAGTTTGAGCATGGTGAGCAACAATGTGAAAACACAAGCACTGGGCACAATAGTAATTGGAGTAAACAGCAGCAGTGAATGCAGTGGTAGGTAACTGAAAGCAGTAGTATGAGCTCTGAGTAGCAGTATGCTTGGAGCTTAGAAACAAAGCCCCGAAAAAGACAAAACCAAAACACAGCAAAACAGAAAACAGGGAACAAGGTCCAAAAACAAGAGACACAAAACACAGGGAAGCACACAGCTGGAGGAAAGATACAAACCAGAAGCAGGAAAACAAACACCGAAGTATAACAAAAACACACAGAAACAGCAGGTGGGGGGTAGGCCCCAGCCACCTCAGAGGACAAACCAACAGAGCCTTCTGCTGCAAAGAAAAAGTGCTTCACAATGAGGCTAAGAGGAACTGCTTATATAGCGCAGGAAGTGGGAGTGGCTGGCTGCTTGTTCATTGAACTGCAGGCCTAGCCTTCCAAAAATAAGACTGAGGAGCTAACATTTGTCAAGTTTTTATTGTCATGCAATTTATTTTGAAGAGCGTGAAAGTTTTTTGTTCTCTTGTAACTTCTGAAGATGATTACTATTGTGGTAAGACAGAGGAAATTATTAAAATATACCAATTCTATTAAGAAAATTAAAAACATAAAAATAAGACAAAACTAAAAAGTGCCAATTTTCTATTCTCATGCAAATATTTAAAGAGAACTTTTGTTTTGCTGTGTCTAAAGATAATTTCTTCTGCAGGGAAGGAGATATAATTATTAAAAATTAAAAAATATTATTAAACACATTAAAAAATAAGTAGGTTAAGCGGAAATTTGACAAGTTACTGTTCTCATGCAAACTTTTTGGGAGGGCTTGGTTGTTGTTGCTTTTAGTTTTTGCTCCTTCTGAAAATAATTGCTCATGTAGCGAGACAGACATAATTACTTTAAGTGGGTAGTACACTCCTACTCAATAATTTTTGAGTCACCTGCTCACTTTGTTAGAAGAGTTGTGAATTATTCTTACTGTGTTTACCATTCATTTAGCAGTGAGGCCAAAAGTTCATTTCTGGATTGAAAGCATATGCTCTGCATCTCAACATCAGAAAGTAGCTCTGACAAGTCTGTTTTGCTACTTTTCCTTCTTCCACGAGATTGAAAGACAGTGAACTTCCATTGCTAGTACTCATCTCATCAAGTCCATTTACAAACAGTGATTGGAATCTTTATTGGTAGTGTTGTTACTATGACTTTTAAGTATGAAATAGTCTTTATAGTATATGGTTACCCTTTGTTATGTATAAAAATCAGCCTGCTCAAAATCCTCGTTAAGCACATTCTAAACCATTATGTGCATTCTAAAGTGTTGTTATGCGCATTCCGAACAGTTGTTATACACAGTTCAAAGGTCATACAATTTTAAATTTCCCATTTATGCTACACCTAATTACTTACTAACCACCCAGTGCCCAAAGTCATACCTTTTACCTTTCAAAAGTCTGGAAATTTGATTTTGATATGGGAGCAGAACAAAGAAATAGCAACATTTTTTGTTTTCACTTCAGTGAGGATCTGCCACTCTAGTGTAAAAAAACATACACTATAAAAAATAAAATATGGTCAACCACACACAACTCAGCATGTGTTTCCATCTTGGGGTTGAGATGACAGCATGGACCTTTCCAGCTTCGCTCTTGAAGTTCATACTGTATGCAGTCATCTCAACCCCTCGATGGAAACACAGTCTTGTTGTGTACGGTTGCCCATACATTATTCTTTATGTTATAGCAGGTATCCTCTAATACTATACTTCAAATCCTCGGCAATGTATTGCATATTCAACCATATGTTCAATGTACAGTATGCATTTTCTTTATAACTAATGCACAATTTGTGTGAATGCATTGGGGTGTGTTTTGTCTGTAAGGTTACACAATTCAGTAAAATGTTTTGATTTCAAAAGTCTTCTTGGCCACTGGAGCTCAAAGGCTAGCCCAGCAGAAGCAACACATTGCTACACTTCCATCTGGGAAACATAAGTCTGACTGTGAACAGTCAAACCACACATTTTGACCAGTTGGGGGTGAAGTGTGTCATGTAGGTGAGGGGCCTGGCTCCTGGGGTGGGAGGCATAGATTACCTCTATGTGCATACTCCCTACTGGATAGCCCTGATTGGCAGAGTGATAGGTAGAGAAATAAAGAGGGGAAACTGGAGTACAAATATCCATCCTAGCATAGGAAGGGTGATATAGGTAGGCAGGCTGAGAGCATAGTAGAAAGAGTATGGCTCACTACCTATGCTAGTCCTCCAGGGGGCAAGACTGTGCTCTGGAATGGTAAGGGATTTGACATCTCACTCTATCATCTTGAGCAATTCACAGCCTCCATGTATGGCACCCTGGAAATGAATTGAGACCATAGAAAATCATTTCCTTTATAATTCCTGGTTTGCACAGGCCTAGAAAACAATGTGTTAATTAAACCAGATCCATGTTGTAGGCAGTCAAGTTGTGTAATGATAAACATGTTCCCTTGAAGTGTATGCAGCACCTCCATAAAGGGATTGTGGCAACCACTGCTACTTGATTGCAGCCTGGTGTCGCAGGCTGGGGAACTGGTGAAGTGCTGGATTGGGAAATGGTGATGTCACATGACCTCCCTTTGCAGACATCTCCCGAGCTGCCTGTGCAGATTCCTGTCCTTACCCATGTTCCTTCACCACACTGAGGAGGGGGGACTAGCACAAGGGATACGCCACAAGGGTTTTCTGGGTGGCAAGGGGAGGTAGCCTGGATCAGATACAATCCTGTAGCAGAGGAGAACTGGGGCAGATTATGGAGGGGGCATCATGAGAGTGGACAAGTATGTGGGTAAATGTGAGATATACAGATAAGATAAATGTCATGAAAAGGAAAAAGAAATAAACTTAGACCTTTTCCTTCAAATAACTGTTCAGTCATATTAACCTGAACTAAAAATAAAGTCAAAAGGAATATTTTACAATACAAGAAGTACTTCTGATGTTATTTTTTTAATATACATAATTTGTTTTGGGGGGGGGCCTCATATAGTGTCCTGTTCCCAAAAGATGTGTGCCATGGGTACAAAATGTGAGAATCCTTTGAGAACAGGTACTATAGTTTCTTGAAATCTATTGTGATATACAGTCTATAGTACCTGACTGCAAAAATTGTAAATATTGATTTTGCAGGATAAAAACTGGCACTTGTTCACTCCCCCACCCTCAAACATTCAGTGACAGGAAATTTATCCTGTAGTGATTTGGAGACCTATCACTCCTTACTAACTATTATGTCAACTTCACTTAGATTAATTGGCTCGACCACAATTAAAAAGTGATTTAAGTTTTATTTGAACAAAGATCATTAAGTAGTCGTAAGACTCCAGCCAAAATAAAAAGAGAAAATGTGTTAATGTTTTAGTAGCAGTAGCCCATACGTAAGATGATATTGTTTAAAAAAATCTTTCAACACTAAACCAAGGAATATGCACTTGGCTAAGTCAATTAGAGAATGCCATCAGCAGGCTGTGCAGAACATCAGGAATCTCCTGTTTCAAATGGGTCATCATTGCATGTGGATGGCCAGGACAGCCCATGCAAGTGAAGAGTATCCCTACTTACAAAGGCATGCTTTAAGCCCCTTATGCTTCTCCTCACCAGACAGCAAAGCAGGGATTGGCTGTGTGGTGACCTGGGGGCAGAACTCCACAGTATGGGTGTGTGACCCAGATCTTTTTTGTATTTGGAGGCTTGGAACCTTATCTACAGACACTAATTCATGTAAAGATTTCAGAGCCAGTTCATTCAGCCCAACACCCCAAATCCATGACACAGATGAACAGGCTTCTGGTACTTTGGCCATCATGGGGTAGTGTGCATGCAGTATCACACACACAGCTGGTTGGGCATATGGTTTTGTTTCATTTTTGGTATTTACTGCTCCAGGATAGCCCAGCTGAGAGTAAATATCTCATTTATTAGTGGTTGTATGTGCCATGATTAGGAATACATCCTGTCCTGATCCCATCAGAACAGCCCTGGTTTAGAAGACACAAGAAAAATGAAGAATGTATTGATCTGAAAATAGAAAAACATCTAAGATGTGGCTGAAAACTTAAATACCTCATATCAAATACCTCAAAATGAATGAAAATAATATCAATTTGAGGAAACAAACAACTAAAGTAATTTCTCTTAGTTTTGGTTTGTGAAAAGATCTCTGTTGCATTGATTAATTATGCTGTATACAGTCTTGGCCAAAATCATTTTGTATTCAATGTCCTTATTTAGATTTCTTGCAAGTTGTGAACTCAAGCCATGGTTACAGTGTGGGGCTTTGCTCTTGCACTGTAACTACTAATATCCCTTATGGCACAATGAAGTCCAAGTGCAAACTTGCAGGCACTTACCACCTGCTTTGTATTTAGGTTTATGGTTACCAATACAGGGATTTGGCTCTCAGGCTGTTTTTTTAACCATTTTCTTATTCCCACCCCAGCACTTGAGTGACCTGTAGTGATACAGTCTCCTTGCGTGTCCATGTCTTTATTATCTTCCAACACTCTGGCAAAATAATGAGAATATTATAGGTTCAGATGAGGGAAAACTGATTTTTGTGATGCAATTACATTACTTTCAAAATAAACTATTCCTTGGAAACTTGTGTAATTCGTATTTGTTTATGGTGATTGTAGACCAAAAACCAGTAAATAAAAAAAATGTATTTAAAAATAATAATAAAAAAAATGACCTGGGAAAGAATGTTTTAATGCATCCAAATAACACATAAGGGTACATAGACTTGACTCCAATGTGTTGCATTTACTTGAAGTTTTACTTGTTATTCAAATTAACTTCCTAGTTCTAATGGTTCTAGGATTATCCTTTCTGGTAGCAATTACTTTTAGAAAGGTATAACTTTGTTATTGTTTGGGCTAGGAATTTTTTTTTAAACAAAAGCCTGAAGTCAGCACTAAATGTCTGAGCCATACCGATACACTTGCATCTATTTACATGCATGAAAACATGTTGATATGTATCAACGTATGTAGTACTGATGCATTTGAATGTACACTGATACAAATAAAGTGGATCAATATGGCTCAGGCATATATTGCCGCCTCCAAAACTGTTTTTAAAAAGAATATAAAGTTCCTTCCTTTAACAATTGACACAATATAAATTATAATATTGTGAATAAACACTGATAAATCATAAAATTTGGTGACCACATTTTTTATTCCACTGAAAATAACCAAATTCTAATCAGATGCCTAAAAAAGATAAAAAATAAACACAGTTTTATTTTATCATATAAGATTTTATTGAGTTTCTTTTTCTTTCAATACAGCCAGGAACAAGAAACATCAGAGTATCAAACATACATAGAGATCCAACCATTGGTACATTGATTGTCAGAGGGGAACTAATGAACGACATGTCTCGTCACAAGCTAATAACCAGCAGTCATAGATAATCTGTGTAACTGATAACTAGTTATCATTCCATGTCAAAATGCAATCACAGAAAATAGGTTATGGTAAAGCAAATGACTGTAAATTAAGATAGAACAATTCTATACAATTAGTAATCGCCTTCTCTATGCCTATCCATAAATACAATAATGCTTACAGCAGCCATATGGGGATAAGTGAGGAATAGAAATGACAGGTAGAGTACAGGTATAGTTAACAGTGAGGTGATGACTCCAATTTGCACCAAGGTAATATGGGTGGTAGAGAAGGGGGGGGTTACCACATTGGAGGGTTAACTGGAGATGTAGGCGGGACCGTACAGATGTGTGAGTGCAGATATGCATCCCATTTTTTGTAATATCTTTTGGGAGACACCCCTTTCCTACTGCTGTGAGTCTCTCAAAAATCACTAGCCTAGCCAGGGCTGCTCACCAGGTGGGAACTGAGGGGGATGGGGTGGGGTGGGTTGTTTCCATCTCATCAGGATAGTCCTTTTCACTTCCAAAATGGCAGTCAAAGTCCATGCTTTAAGTGGACCAGATAGGGGGTCTAATGTAGAATCATCTCCTAACAAAAAGGAATCATGGGAGTGAAGAATTGTTTTGCCCACAATTTTGGAGCAGTCCTTCAAGACTATAGACCAAAATTAGTGAGTGCGGGGCATGTCCATAGGATATGGAGTAAGTGAGATGAAGGATTGACACCTCCTGTATTTGTCGTGATTCAGCACTTTTAGTTTAGCAAGCAAGGCAGGTGTTCTATACCATCTAAGAAGGATTTTCAGCTGTATCAACTGGCTTCTAGCATCTTTGTATGCCGTGCATGCTGTCTTTAAACATGCAGACCATCTCTGCTGAGAAAGGGAGTGCTGGAGCTCATTCTCCCATACTATACAGCATGCTGAGGTGGTATCCAGCTGTGCATCTCTTATCACTTAGTAAAAAGTTCCCACCAGACCCTGACCCTTTCTTGGCTTGTGGAGTGTGGTCAGGCAGCTCCAAGTACTCTCATCCGTATGTCTGGATAGGAGAGATTGGAGTGCACTTCGCATCTGGAGATACTGCCAGAAGTCCTGGGTCATCAGATCAAAACAACCCTTTAGTTGCTCAAAAGATATCAGGGTTTTATTAACCGGGAGGAAGAGATCACGTACAGTATGTATCCCCTTGTTGTCCCAATGTGGCCAGTACAGGGGTCTGTGATCTACCATAATGAGCCTGTTGTTCCAAAGAGAGGCATACATGATCGGAGGGTAACTAACCATACTTGGGATACTGGTGATGGTCATCATGCGACGCCATGTTTTACACGTCTTCATCATAATTGGGGTAAGCTGGTTTCCAGGGAGTTTCTTGCTTACAAGCAGGGCAAACAAAGAGTTGTCTGATGCAAGGTTAGCTTCTAGAAGGACCCATTGCAAAGAATGGGCAGCAGGAGAGACAAACCAGGCGGTGGCTTGTGCCATTCAAAAAGCCAGATAGTAGCCTACAAACCAAGGGAGTCCAAATCCACCCCTAGACCAGTGAGCCCTTAGTTTCGTTCATCCCCAATGAGCCACTTTTCCTTCCCATAAGAAGGAGGAGGAAATAAGTTTGTCTAGTGATGAGAACAGCTTGTGGGACAGAGTGATTGGGAGGTTGTTCAGCAGGTATGAGACTCTTGGTAGTATAAACATACGTCTTGCTTCTACTTTGCCCTTTAAAGATAATTTAAGTCTGCGCCAACGCTGAACTTCTGCCATCAGGGTCAATTAGAGTGGAGAGAAATTCACCTTTTCAAGGTCGCTCCACGCTGAGATGATAAAGATCCCCAGGTAGGGAAAACCTTGAGGGGCCCAGGAAATGTCCATGCCTGCCATGCATTCCCTATCACACCTAGAGTTCATCGGGGAAAGAATTGTCTTTTTTTGATTTATTACCAAGCCGGAGAGAGAGGCATAGTCCTGTAATACCTTCAAAACTGGGGGAAGAGAGATCTCTGGATTGGAAAGTGTAAGTAACATATCATCAGCATAAGCATTGACTAGGAAGGTCATATTTTTAACAGGGATGCCAGTAATATCAGGAGTGTCAAGGAGCTTCCTGACCAGAGGGTCGAGGGCTATAAGAAACAAAAGAGGTGAGATGGGACATCCTTGCCTAGTCCCCCTTTGTAGGGGGAAGAGATATCCTGGTTAGTGACAATTCTGGCTGTGGGCAGGTGGTATAGGGTGGAGACCCATGAGCAGAAGCGGGTACCAAATCCATTCAAGCTGAGGACCTCATGGAGGTAATTCCACTCTAACGAATCAAATGCTTTCGAGAAATCAATTGCTAAAGCTGCCATAGGTGTTGGGGAGTGAAGCGCTAGCCATTTCAGGTTGAGAACTAGTCACAGATTGTCTGCTCCCGGCTTATCCTTTGAGAAACCAGATTGTGAGGGATGTATTAACATAGGGAGCACCTTGGTCAGTCTGTTCGCAAGCACTTTCGCTAGCAATTTGGTGTCTACTGACAGCAGTGAAATGGGCCAAAATTGGCACAGTCCAATGCATCAGAGGACTTTTTGGGAATTAAAGTTACAAGAGCCTCCCGCATAGTAGTCAGGAGTGAACCTGCACCTTGGGCCTCTTGAAGAGCTCACAACAGCGGAGTGGTGATGTCATCCTCAAGGAGTTGGTAGAGCTCTACCGTCATTCAGTCCAGTCCCCAGGGCTTGCCTTTCACCATCTGGGAAAGAGCATTGTGAAGTTCCTTGGAAGAGACAGCAGGAACGTCTAGAGCACTGCAGTCCGCTTGTGAGAGTTTAGGAAGAGAGATCCTTTATAGAACTCCAACATGTGCGTAGAGAGTTCATCTGGTGAGAGCTTAGATTGGGTCTGATAAAGCATCTGATAAAATTATCACATCGTCTCATTAATCTCATGGGGCGAGGAGACCACCTTGCCCTCTTTGTTTTTAAGCGAAAGTATTCTGGATGAGGCTTGCTGCTTGTGCAAGCAATAGGCTAGCAGCTTGCCTCGCTTATCACCCCCCTCCCAGGACTTATGTTTGGCACAGAGAAATTGCCATTCTGCTTTCTTATTTAGCAATGAATTAATTTGGTATTTTAGGCCTATGATCTTAGGCAGAAGGGGGGATATGAGGGGTGTTGTGATGAAATTTTGAATTGCCTTTCCAAATTTATGAGTTCTGCCTGCAGTCAGCACAGTGTCTCCACCTGGGCCTTATTTTTAGCAGCTGTGTATAAGATGATTCTCCCCTGGATGACAGCTTTAACAGCTTCCCAAACTGTAGAGGCTGAGACGTCATCTGAGGTGTTAAGGAAAAAGTATGAGCGAGTCTCTTCTCTTATGAAAGTTTGGAAGGCTTTGTCCTGTAACAATAATGGGTTGCATCTCCATCTGGTGGCAGGGGCTCCATGGCCTGGTAGGGAGAATGTAATAGACACAGGGGCATGATCAGAAATTATAATACTGCCAATCGAAGTGTCTGTGATCCCAGGCGCAGCTATGTAATTGGCTAGCCAAAAAATTTACCTACTATGGGTAAGGTGGACTGCTGAATTAAAGGAATAATCATGCCCTTTTGGGTTGTTCCTCCTCCAAGGGTCGCATAGCCCCCATTACTCCCCCATCAGCTCGGTCAGACCTGCTAGGTCTTTGGGGTGAGTTTGTGGGGTTGGGAGGGATTTATCAAGAAATATACCTAAGACTGGGTTGTAGTCCCCACCTAGCAAAATCGGTATGTCCAAGAACCCAGTCATTAACTTGGTGAAGGCGTGGCTTATATCAGGTTAGAGGTCTCCTGAATCATTGTTGTGACTGTATACATTTGCTTGCAATACCCTACCCCCTGGATAGGCGACCCGGGCCATGACCCACCTTCCCTGAGAGTTAGTGCGCTTGTCCTCTATCACCCATGGTGAGGCTTTATGGAGTAAAATAACAACTCCTCTAGATTTGGCAGTGGCACAACTAGCAACCAATGAGACTACCCAGAGCTTTTTAATCCATTGAACAGTTCTGCTTGTTACGTGTGTCTCCTGGAGCAGAGCTATATCTGCACCCATAGATTTTAAGAATTGGAGTACTTTAGTGCGCTTAGCCGGATGAGTAAGCCCCTTGACATTCCAGGAGACACATTTCCAGCCCTGGGTAGCTGAGGAGTTGCTAGCCGTCATTATCCACAAATAGGGACACCAGCAAAAGGAGTACTCACCCAATAGAAGAAGCAGGAATGGACAGCAGGTAGAGAGAGAAGAGTCACCTGTTTATTGGTTCAGTCAGTAGGGCCTCTAGCCTGGTATACAGAAAAGTAAGCAGGTGTGTAGAGTAAGCTAGGAGAGGAACTGCTGCAGCGTTAACCAAGTAGAAGGATCCTGGCTAGGTAATAAGAAAATTATAGGATTATGCACTAAGTTGTTTCAGAGTAACAATAAACAATGCACACAATCAGGTAACTGTGAAACAATAGACACACCAAATAGTACATATAGAACAGTTAATGATGCTGAAGTGAGTGTGTGAGAGAGCACTTCTATGTTCCGAGCCACACTGCTTCAAGCACCAATAAAAGGGGAGAGGTCACAGCCAACGTGAGTGATCTGTCCCGACCTGGCCTCGCAGACCTATTTGAAACTAGATCTGGAGGGTCCAGGTAAACCCTAACAGCATCATGCTGATAGGTCATAACCAAAAGCTATACGCAACTGGAAAGGGTAGGAATAGGTGAGAAGGGGGAGGGAAAGCCCCATGTTAGGGTAGGTGCGGGGGGGCATGTCTATATGCGCCTAGGAATTTGGGTTTCAGGCCTGAAAGCCTTAGAGAAGGGAGAAGGGGAGTAAGATATAGACTCCATTCTAGGTGATTATTTCTTTAAGCTATTGATTAAATAGTCCCTTACCATCCCCCAGGGTTTGAACCTCCACAGAAAGAGGAGGAAAACTGTGAGTGGTATATATGCACTTCTGCTGAGGGAGCCTATGTTATAAGTGAGGGGGTATCTGGCTTAGGGAGTGAGGAGCACTGATTCCTATCTAAGTGGGCTTACAGTCAGTCATCAGGGATTTATTAAAGACTTGGGGGGGAGCTACAGCAAAAATAGCCTGATCCACGTGCTACCCAGTGTGAGCCTTGGTTGCTCCATACAGGGGAGAAAAGACCTTGGGAACAAGCAATGACAGTGTCAGATCAAGAGGGACTTAGCCATTTGTTTAAGTGTCCTGTAAATCAGGCATCTGTCCCATGAGTGCCCTGATCTTCCATCCAATTTTTTTCAGTTCTGCTAGGCCGGGGAGGGGCAGCCAGTGCTTCTGTGAAGGTTTTAGTTCCAGGTTTCAGCAGGCCAGCTGCCAGTTCCTGCTCTGCCTCATCCTCTTCCACTGTTGCAGCCCAGTCCAGTGGGGTAGCAGCATCCTTAGGTTCACTGGGTTCAAAATCTATGAAATCTTGCTTTACAGCTCCTGATGGGGATACTGCTTCTGCCCGAAGAAGCTTGGTGGGGGGATAGATAGGTTACTAACTTTCAGTTGCTTTGGGCTTCTGGAACGTTGGCATTACCTAATAGTAGTGGGGTATTTGGTCTGTTCTTGTTTGCCTGCAATTTTCAGCTCTGTAGGTTGTTAGCAGGTCGGTTTTCTAGGTCTCTCAATTGGTCCTGCATAGTGAGCAGGGGGATGTTGTTGCTGCCTACCAGCCCGATTGTGTTTGTCTTCCCCCGGAAACCGTTTCTCCTTGCTAGCTGTTCCCCTGACCGTACGGTCCCCTGGAGCCCCAGAGACGTCTGGGAGATGCAGTTCTGGAAGTGAGCCCTGGCCAATGGTTATTGATCCACGTTTCAGCTTCCCTCAGTGACTCTGCTAGGAAGGCCTTCCCATCCTTCAACAGATGCAGTGCTTTGAGTTTTTTAAATCTGTATTGGAAAGAGTTAGCTATCAAAATTTTCTTGAGGGGACCATATGCTCTTCTTCTGGCAGCTACCTTGTGAGAAAAGTCCAGAAAAAAAGATATGGTAGCATCTCTCCAAGTAATCTCTCCTATGTCCCTGGTAGCTCGGAGCAGCCTCTCCTTAACCGAGTACCTTAACAGACGTGCAATTATTGTTCTTGGAGTGTTAGAGTCCGGTCTACCAGTGATCTTGTGAGCTCTCTCCACCCCAATCAGTTCTCCCCATTTGTCCCCCAGCAGCTGGGGTATCCACTCGTTAAGAAAGCATTCCATATTTGGGTCTTCAGCCCCTTCTGGAACTCCCAGGAGTCTAATGTTGTTCCTGCAGCCCCTGTTCTCCTGGTCCTCAGCCCTACACCAAAGTGTGGAGAGTTTGGCTTCATGTTCCCTAAGGTGCTGCAGTACTGTGATGTGCTGCCTCTCGAGTTCTTCTGTTCTCTGTTCCAGGACATTTTGTTTGTCCTCCAGTCACCAAACGTCCACCACGTTCCCTGCCAGGGATGTCCCGATGCTGTCCACCCTCGTCAGTAGGGCTTCTAACATTTTTGTAATGTTAGAGAGGGTGTCCCCTAGTTGGGCCTGTCCATGGGGTGATTGAGCATGCTGCCTGCAGGTCTCCTGTGCATTGGCTTCTGGAGCGTCCATCCCTCCTGATTGCTCAAAGAAATTTTCAGGGGGAAGGAGGAGTTGCAGTTTGCCCTCCGCTGTCCAATGTCCACCGCTGTCCAAGAATCACAACCCATGGAACTGTATTCGAGTGCCAAATTCAGGTGCCAAATAGTGGAGAACGAATCCGCGGGTGAGCTGAGAAACCCAGTGCTCAGGCTGTTTCGGCCTAACCAGACTGCGTGGCTCCTAGCTATTCATGCTAAGATATTACCGGCAGACCATGACTCCGACATCAAAAAACATCAGGATTGGGGTGGCAGAGGTAGGGAAGGGTTTTCCAGTTGCTGTCGGGGTAGTTCAGTCCAGCATAACAGCGGATTGTAGATGACTATACGCCAGGCTGGGACAGAGCGGAAGCTCTAAGCTGCCATTACCGTTGGGTCCAGGCCACGCCCCCACCATAAACACCGTTTTTGATTAAAATAAAAAAACACCTAAACTGGGAACCCTAAATATAATGATATACAGTAACAGAAACAGGTGACATTATATTGGCCACTGCAATGGAAGATACTAGCTGTAGTCTGTAGAGAAGAACCACCCTCCTTTTCTAGTGGCAATCTTTTCTCGTGGCTGCCCTGATGGCACAGCAGCAGCAGCAGCAGCAGCATGTCGTGGTGCCATGCAGATGATCCAGGGTTGGGAGCAGACTCAGGTCACTGTGTGGGGATGCAGGCCAGACTACGGTTGCTGCCACCCAGTCAGTGATGGTTAGTGGTGAGTTCCAGTACCACAGTGACCCCTTCAGCTGAGCCAGGGAGCTTGACCCTCACCTCAGGGAAGCTGTGAAGTGGAGACCCGTATAGGCACCTCTCAAGCCACAGGGTGGAGGTAGGGACTGAAGGGAAGAAAATGGGGAAAACAATATGTGCACAGGACCATCAATATAACAGTCATCATGCTTTGCTCTGTGTAGATACCAAATGGCTGGATGGTGGGGGATCAATTCACAGGCCTGAGGGGTTGCTGACAGCACACTGCTAAACTCGGAAGGGCAGGTAAGACAGGCTGTGAGCCAAAAAGCAAGATTAAAAAATATGTTTTAAGCCAGCCCGGTGGTGCTGAGGATTGAGGCACTGGACACCACACCTCACGCTACGCTGATGACCCGGGTACAGGAATGAGCTTGGGTCATCGGGGGTCAGCAGGGGAGAGAAGAGATTGAGCATCCGGAGGACTACTCTCTCTTCCCGGGGAGGGCTCTAGAGGTTGCATCGCACAGGGGAGACCTCTGGTGGAGACCGGGGGAAAGGTGAGTTTGCTTCACCATGCATTGCGAGGGGCGGTGCTGCGGCAGGCGTCGGCACTAGTACCATTGATGCCATTGCACGACCGAGCATCGGAGGAAACGGAGGAAAAACAGACCCCCCCAAATGGATAGACAAAGGCATTGCTGCCAGCTCCACACTCCCAAAGCTGGGCTCCTCACTTTCCCGGGCACTCCACTCCAACAGGCTCACTACACTATAGATAGAGTGCCCTGGGAGGATAGGGCAGCCCTTCCCCGTGGGGGCTTAGATCCGGGGGTGCAGCCTGGTCGGAGTGAGGGAGTAGTTGCGGTCACCACAGCAGGAGGTAGAGAGCAGATTAGGCAAGGGGGTGAAGAAATAATGTGTAAAAAAAAATATGTTTTATTCACTGGGACAGGCCCTTTGGAAGAAAGCATCTAATGTGTGAGGGTTTCCCAGGGGACAGCAACAAAAGGCAGTTACTGGTAAAAAAAAAAGAAAAAAAAAGAGATAAACAAACAAGCAAAGTGAGTGTATTAAATTCATATATAATGGCCATATGCCATGACCTTGCTCAAAATACAGTTTATCTTCAAGTGTAATGTTGAATCACCATCACTTGTGAGTGGCAGAGCCATGAGTAAGTTACAGAAGTCCTGCTCCCTCACAAGTGATGATAAACTGAGTATTTTGAGTCAGGCCATTCCATAGTCTATTGGCTACAACATCAGTTTACTAGTTATACTGCAGCTTTTAAAGTTGCTGTTTGTTTAAAGAGTTAACTGTTTCTCGATGCCTTCAGCTGCTGGCACCTGTGCTGCACTAGGCAAGAGAAATATCAGCATTGCGACAGCTATCTCTGATAGGTTCAGCATTCCATTGTGACAATACTAACATTGAAGATATCCATTGTGACAACAGTAATAGCAACTCATTTTTGATTTCTTTCTGTTAATGTTCTCAATAGTCAAGATATCATTTTTATATTGTCATTTTTACCTCTACTTCTTGGGTGTGAGGGCGTGTGTGTGTGTATCTATACCTATACCTATATTCTTTGCAATAAACTTCATTAATGCACCAGTTAGGGTAACTTAACACCATAAAATTAGAGGAATGTGGCATTAGTGTTTCCAGCCCTAACACCCCACCACCACCACCACCCAAGAAGCAAAACGAAAAAAACATTAGGACTTTGGGTCTCCAGAGTCTTGGCGAATAACTGGAGGGGTCTTCCTTGGGGGGGTTGAGAACCCTAATGCCCACCCCATTCCATGAGCAACCAACATCACACATAATCTCCTTTCTTCATGTAGGGCCCAAAGGTACAACAAATTGTGTTGGCAACCTTTTGGGAGACATACTTCTCTACCTTTGATGAGTGTATCCTTATGAGGCAGTGACTTCGAGCTGTACCTTGTGTTTTGGATTGGAGGCTAGGGGCTGAGGGGGAGGAGTGATCATTAAGGTTGACAACCCAAAGGAAGACCCCACCACTGATTTGACAAGATTCTGCAATGTACACCTTTAAAGTCACCTTTAAAGATAGAGACTGGAAATTTGGTACAGTTCGGTATGGACCTTGATAAAGTCATCATATCAAATTAGGTGCCCAGTAGATAAATGCTTTTAAAATTAAACCAAAATAATTGAAATAACAATTTCTGCAACATTTTGTGAACTTTGGGGGGAATTTCATAAAAGTTTGATGAAAAGAATCTGAATTTCACCAGAATTTTACTGGCTGAAGATACATTTTGGTCAACCCTTATTCCATCATTTTACACTTTCCCTGTCCCTCCAGCCAGGAGAACAAAACCTGGCACAATACCAGGAGCCAGATTTTTTTGTATAGGGAAATGTCTGGGGGGGGGGAGTAAGGTGGAAAGAGACTGGGATGGTGAAAGGGGTGGCCATAGGAATAGCCCTAACAACTGAGAAGGGCTAGAGAGTTATTTTTTAAGTATTCAGCTGAAGGTTGAAGTGATCCAAAGTGGCTACAAGTTTAATTGGGCAGATTTGAAGGTAAATACATAATACACCATACTTAGGTCCGCCGGACTTCAAATATGTTGCCTCAGTATCACCATGGGGACAGTAAAGTGTCCCTTAGACCCCCTGCTCAAGATAAGAACACAGTTGAGGAAGGGAGACTTCTTCAGTAAAATAGGGGCCATTTAAAAAACACTGCCTGCTTGCTGTTTGAGCATTTTTCTCTCTCTCACTGAGCCTTTCCACCATTAACAGTTTTACCACCCCTAGAGAGTGACATGAGCGTAGTGCCAGATTTTTTTTTTTAAATGACCAGTTTGCACTGGTCAGTTGGTTGCTCCCCCTCCCCCATGTTGTCGTGTCTTCCCATATGTTAGGGTCTACATAAGGGAGAGCAGCGGCAGGAAATGGCAGTTGGAGACCCAGCCAGCAAAGAGCACCATCAGTAGCCAAGTGACCAGTTGGCAAGCTGCAGCAGATCTGTACATACCTCAGACCTGTGGGGTCCCTCACTGTGTCCTGGGCAGTCTAGTGAATTAGTATGGACCAATTAGCGGTCAGCATTCAGCAGCTCCCAGCAGTGGCCAAATAAATGGTCTAGTCAGAGGAGCAGAGGCCCTGTGAGTGAAGACAATGCAAGCAGCACCAAGGTCAGTGGTCGAGAGGAGTGGTGGAGCTAGGCAACCATGATGTAGACTCTATATAGCCCCAAATGTTTTTAAATTTAAAAATAAATCTGGTCCTTTGACAGCAGCAGACATACTGTATATGGATCCATGGTGGTGAGAGGTACTGTAGATGGGCCAGCAGCAAGCAGAACTGGAGTGAGGTCATGGTGGGAAACATCAGCTGGAGAGGTGGAGCAAGTTGGGCTCAGCGAGGTCCCCCCTTCAGTAGACCACCCACATCACCTGCAGCAATGACTCAGGCTTGTCAAGCTCCACTAGCCAGCATTATCCTTAGCAGCCAGAGTGACCTGGACTGGGCAGTGAGTGGACGGCAGCATCACAGGGCAGATCCTGAACACCAGTACAGTCTAGACTTTTCTTTTTCTTAAGAGATTTCCAAAGGCAGTGGAAAAGGCCATAGAGGCAAGACAGGCCCAAGGCTTCAGGACCACCAGGTAGGCAGAGTTGCAGGGCAGGACAAGTCCTTCATTAAATTAAGGACTGCGAGGAGCACAGAGCAAAGGGTAGCCAGGCTCTGCTTAAATTAAAGCAATGCCCAGTAGGGGCAGAACAGAAAGGCAGATGCAGTGTACACCCCAGTTCAAGAGAAATGCAGGTGGGCAGGATCTTAGGGCAGAGCAGGCCAATTTAGATCAGAAATGCCCAGGACAGACAGGGAAGGGAGAGAGAAGCAGGGGCAGGCAGGTCTCAGTTAAAGAAAAGTCTATGAGGGGCATGTTTAAAAGGAGATGACAAGAAAGGCCCCAGTAAATGAAGGAAAACTTAACAGCAGCAGAAAGAAAGAGGAGGGACAGGGCATGTCCCCATCATGGTACAGTAAGCCCCAGATGGAACAAGACAGGTTCATTTGGATAAAGAAATACCCAGCTTGAGGGGCAGAAATAAAAAGAAAGGAACAGACAGGCCCCAGGTAAATAGGGTGCACATGCCAGGTGAACAGAATATGGACATGGCAGGTCCCAGAATAACTGACCAGCAGAATGAAGGGTCAGAACCAAAGTAAGACTAGTAGCACAGTAATAGAATTTAATAGCCCAGTAACAGAAGTTAGTAGTTGAAAACAGAATTCAGTAGCCCTGAGGAAGGGCTAGTAAAAAAATATATTGTACTGCTCCCCAGCCAGGAGCAGGGAAGGGGAGACAAAACCCAGGTTCCCAGAATAGCAGCATGGCTGCCACAGGGCCCAGTACACAAGCCCCAGAAGAGAGAAAGTAGCCCCAAAACATAGGGGACTCTAGTACACGTGGTGTATGCATATCAGTCAGTTGCAATATGGTCCAAGGAAGGGAGCCAAGAACTAGAGCCATGGTATAGGCTGCGAGAGACTGAGTCCAAGATTTGCATAAATTATGTAAACGACTGCTCTGCTATTTAAATGTAAAGTGAAGTGAATGACTGTAGGAGGGAAGGCATAGCCCATGGTCCCAGCTGTAGCTAAGTATTATCCCAGCCATTTAAATCCAGGTTTCTCCTTATTGATCGATTGACTTGATTGATTGATTGATTGATTGATTGACCGATTTCAGAAAATGTACCTGGAAAGACATACTAAGCTGCTAACAGCGTGTTTCCAGATGTGTTCTGGGGGTAGCGGGATGTGGAAAATCATGTACAGTAAATATATCAAGCAGCATAAGCAAAAACTGAAGACAAATCATTAGTACAGATTCTTGTAATATAGTAAAGAAAGGTGACTGACTGCCAAGGAAAAACTATTGGTTGGGGGGAGGAAGAGAGTCATGGACAGTTGTGGGAGGGAGAAGAATAGTCATTATAGTCATGGGATGGCATGATAGCCTAGAGGTTAGAGTAATGAGCTTGGCAAATCCAGGAGACCTGGGTTTGATTCCCAGAACCTCCACTTTCATACTGTGTGACTCTGAGCAAGTCACTAACCACCCCAGTGCTCCCAGGTCACCCCTGAAAACAGACACTTGTGCCTAGTAAGCCTTACCTGGCTACCAAAGGAATAATAAATAAATAAATTAAGAAGAGATTTTAAGGAGAAAGCAGAAGAAGCAGAGTGTAGTTACAAGACAAGCGAGGACCAGAGTTTGAGAAAGCAGACTGCCAACATTAGATTTTCTAGAAGGAATAGTGAGGAAATGGGAAGAATTGTTACCCAGAGGGTAGTAGGAAGCTGAGGGACAGGATAAGAGGGATGTTGGGAGAGGAAAAGAGGGATGTTAAGTAGAAGAGACAAGAAGCAAGTGAGAATTTAGATTACATATAAAGGATGCACAATGGGAAAGGCACCAGGCATCAAGAGAGAGTAGTGAAGGGGCAGAGTAGAGTGAGCACTGGTGGGTACATGGGGAACAGACTAAAGCAAAATGACAAAAAGTGTGAAAGAGTGAGTCCAGTCTGGCAACAGAGGATTTGAGAGCTCCACTGTAGACTATGTCACCATAATCAAAAATAGGGAGAATCGTCTTTAAAACAATCTCTCAGCAGACAGGAAGCAGGATACTTGCTTTGTTCATGCACAACACACCAAGCTTGGGGTGGAGATTTTGGTGAATGGCATCGATATACCTTGAGAAATAAAGGTGACAGTCAAGTCAAACCCTAAGATACTTAAAATATGATACATCCTCTATAATAGCCCCATCAAGGGTGTGAAATGAAGGGAGAGGGGTAAGTCTGGAAAGCCTGTGATGAGTGCAAAATGTCATAGAGACTGCTTTTTTGGCACTGAGGGATAGTTGGTTAGTCTGGAACCAGTGCTGAATATTGTCGAAAACCAGCTAAAGCTGTGAGGTAAGATCATGGTAAGAGGAGCCAGATGCAAAAATAACTACCATCAAGGTACATGTGAATGGATATAAAGGAACAGAAAGAAGGGAGGTCATTCAAGAATATAGAACAGAGAACAGGACCCAGGAGAGACCATTGAGGAACACCTGAGCAGATAGGGAGTGGGGATGAAATGGAGTTTCCTATCTGGATAGCTTGCGATCTTCTGTCAAGATATGAATGAAACTATATGACTGCAGACTCAGAAGGTTCCACTGCGTTAAGCTTATCCAGAAGGAGGAGATATGCCATGGTGTCAAGAGCTTTAACGAGATCAACAAAAAAGGCAGATGTGATCAGACACTGATCCATACCTGTGAGGATGAACTGAGTGAGCCGAAGGAGGGAGGTGGAAGTGGAATTTCCTGAAACCAGACTGAAAGGAGGTGAAGAAGGAGGAGTCAAGAAAGGAAGAGAGCAATGATAGTACAAGGTGTTCCTGAAACTTAGCTAAGGTAGGATGGATACATAGGGTTTGCCCTAATATAGCACCCCGGTTGCTAAACGAACATATATAAGTGCAAGTGTAATTTAAAGTGACAGTAGTGATTTGTTAATCGAAAGTATGGAAAAGGGCAAGAACTGTTTTATTCCAAAACTGCTCATTTAAAGCGACCATGCCAATGTACTGTAAATGCTTGCTCCAAGACTGTGAGACTGCCTTACATGCATCAAATTTTGCCTGTTTTCCCTAGAGTTGAAGAATAAACAAACCATCTCAGCTCCACTTCTGACCATGTCATGCCTGACAAGTAACAATCCCAAAACCAAAGCCAGCACCAGTCCTCAATAAAAAGGAAAACAAATTATTACCTGCGATTTCCAGAAAATGATACAGGCATAAAAACAGGTACTGCCAGACTTTGCAGAGGGTGTAGCTTCCTAATGGGGTTTTCGTGTAGTGCGTCTTCAGGGGGAGCGGGAAAGCAGGAGTGGCCAGTGTTATAAACAAAGTACAGTATTTAAAGTGACAGTATTAGTTTGAAAATGCATAAAAACGCAAGGCGTGAGTGCTAATAAATAATTATGTAGTGCAACTATCACAAAAAATATTTAAAACAAGGACTCAGGACTACTAATATTAATTTCATCAAGCTCATAAAGAAATATTAACTAATTTCTATTAAATATATCTTAAGTCATAATCTTCTTGGAAAACCACATATAATGCATGCTTTAAACAAGGTGCATCCAAGCACTCAAGAAAAGTCTGTCTGTTTCTTAAGTGGAATTCAATTCTCAAAAGTCCAGCGGGGATCCTCTCTCACTTATTCTGTCAAAGTGGACTATGCAGGGACAACCAAGACAAGCTTAGGACAGCATATATAAACAAAGAAACACAGAAGCTGTCAGCAGAAAAGGACCATTTGGCCCACCCAGTCTTCCCTAAAATAGCCTACTTACTGTGTTACCGTAGACCCTACTCAATCTCTGTTCCTCCTCCACCCCATCCCTGTTACTAAGGTTCCCTTGTGTCTATCCCATGCATGCTTGAATTCTGCTACCATTTTGTTTTTCACCACCTCTGTTGGGAGTTTGTTCCAGATGTCCACCAGCCTTTGCGTGAAGAAGAACTTCCTCACATCTCCTCTGAGCCCCCCCCCCTTCCAGCTTCATATCATGCCCCCTTGTTCTTGAGCATCTCTTTCAATGCAAAATGCTACCGTCATGTACCTCATTTATACCCTTGAGGTATTTTAATGTTTCTATCATGTCTCCCCTTTACCTTCTATCTTCGAGAGAGTACATATTTAATTCCTTGAGTCTTTCCTCATAGGGCTTCTGATACAGCCCATGCATCATTTCGGTTTCCCTCCTCTCAACTGCCTTCACTCAATCTATGTCTTTCCTGAGATAAGGCCTCCAGAAATGGACACAGTACCCCAGGTGTGGCCTCACCATTGATCTATACAGGGGTAGCCCCATCTCACTCTTTCTACTGGAGATACCCCTCCCTATGCACCCCAGCATTCTATTAGTCTTCTTATTGCCTTATCACAGTGCTTTGCTACCTTCAGGTCATCAGATATGATGGCCCCAGGTCGCTTTCCTACTCCACCCCAGTTGGTATGCTGCCCCAGGTT
The DNA here is from genome assembly GCA_016271365.2 of Neoceratodus forsteri. Classification (NCBI taxonomy): domain Eukaryota; kingdom Metazoa; phylum Chordata; order Ceratodontiformes; family Ceratodontidae; genus Neoceratodus; species Neoceratodus forsteri. The sequence continues at coordinate 263,154,292 of JADMNL010000028.1, forward strand.
CCTATGCCCCATGTGCATAATTTTGTACATTTTTACATTGAAGCCTAGTTGCCATATCCTTGACCATTCATCTAGCTTTATCAGGTCCTCCCTAATGGTTTCTACCTCCCACCAGGTGTGTCCACTCTGTTGCAGATTTTTGTGTCATCTGTGAACAAGCATACTTTCCCCTCAAGTCCCTTTGTGATGTCACTGATGAAGACATTGAAGAGAACTGGTCTTAGAACTCACCCCTGTGGCACTCTGCTGGCTACCGTCACTTCTTCTGAGTGCACCTCATTGACCACCACCCTCTGGCTTATCTTACTCAGTGATCATTGTACCCATTTTACTACCTTTGTACCCACTCCCATGCTGCCCAACTTGTTTACCAGTAGTCTGTGTGGCACAGTGTCGAAAGCCTTACTGAAATTAATTAGGCCACATCCACCACCCTTTCCCGATCCACTTCCCTGGTCACCCAGTTGAAGAAATCAGTCAGGTTTGTCTGGCACGATCTCCCTCCTGTGAACCCATGCTGCCTCGGATCCTGCAATCTATTGATCACAAGGTACTCCACAATCCTTTCTTTCAGTAGTGCTACCACAACATTGCCCACCACTGAAGTCAGGCTTAAAGGTCTATAGTTTCCTGTCTACTCCCTATTCCCACTTTTGTGAAGCAGGACTACATCAGTTTTCCTTCAGTCACCTGAAATTGTTCCCATATCCAGTGATAGGTTGAACAGAGCTGTCAGAGGTGCGGTGAGCTCCTTCCTTAGTTCCATAAGTATCCTGAGGTGAACTCCTTCTGGCCCCATTGTCTTATCTACCTTTAGTTACTCTAGTTCTGTGAGGATTCTCTTCTCTGAAAAAGGGCTTTTGTCCATTTGCCTTCCATTTATGCCCTTTCCTCCTATCTGTGGCCTGTCACCTACAACTTCCTATGTGAATACCGAACAAAACTACTTGATCAATATATCTGCTTTCTCCTGTTCCTCCTCCACACACTCCCCTCATTCCCCTTCAGTCTTACTATCACTGCCTTGTTCTTCCTCTTTTTGCTTATATACCTAAAGAATGTTTTATCCCCATTTTTACTGTCTTGGCAATGTTCTCCGCTGTTTGTGCATTGGCACTCCTAACTACTTTTCCTGCATCTCTTTGTTTCTCCTGATAACCCTCCCTGTCCTCTTCCTTCTGTGTTGCCTTGTACCTTTTGAAAGCTAGCTTCTTTGCCTTTACTTCCCCTGCTACTTGAAGAATCATAGCAGTTTCTTTTTTCTCTTGCTTTTTGTAATCTAATGCAGAGATATGTTACCTTCCCTATGGCCTTACTTATTTCCCCCCATTGTTCCTCAACCCACTCCTTATTCCCTATCCCTGCTAGTGCTTCTCTGAGGCACTCTTCCATTTTCTTAAAATCAGCCCTCTTGAAGTCTTCAACCCTTGTCTTAGTGTGGTTTGTTTCCAGTCCAGTTCTTACAGTATATCGAACCATACCGTAAGATGTTTTTTTGTCCCCGGTGACTCCCCACTGTGACGTCAGTGACACTGTCCCTGTTCAACAGGACCAGATGCAGTATCATGTGGGCTTTTTGTTTAATATTAATTTCAATTATTTTATTGATAGTGTGTTTTTATTGTATAGCACCCAAAGCCTCCGGGATTGGGCGCCTGAAAAATAAAATTTGTCTTGTCTTGACTTCCCAACTAGTTGCCTGAGGAATGCCCCCTTTTATTTTTTATTTATTTTATTTATTTTAATTTTGGTAACCGGGTAGGCCCACTGAGAACAGGGGTCCCTTTCCCATGGATGAACCGGGGTTAATTACAAGGAACAAGAAGTACAACATTATACAATATTTGTTAAGAGCACTTGTAGACATTATACAGGTTGAAAACAATTACAGACACTTCAAACAGAGGAATATTTTACTTATTAGTCTACAATAGTTTACAGCACAATTACAACTATTCAGTGGAACAATGGCAGACAACACATTAGGAGTAAACTGTGCAGACAATGCAATAATTATATACTTTGGGGTGCTAAAGAATTAAAATTAAAGGGGGGGAGGGGAGAAGAGCATTGACAGTCAAATTCTGTACATCATAGGAAAGTACAAATGTAGGACTACAAGCCCCTGCAGTGAGTCTTGAATTTTCCTACTTATACCTGTAGCTGCAGCTGGGATGCTCCAATCTACATCTGGCATATTGAAGTCACCTACCAGCAATACCTCCCTCTTAATAGCCATCCCTTGGATTTCCTCCATCATGTCCTTATCTACCTCCTCCCCCTGTGCTGGAGGTCTGTGGATCACCCTTGTTCGAATAGCTGTCCCTTTACTTGTTTCTATGGCAACCCACAATACCTCTGCTTCTCCTTGTATTTCTGTGGCTTTTATGTTCTCCCTGACATAAAAAGCCATCCCTCTTCCCTTTTTTCATACCCTGTACCTCCTGAATAGAGCATACCCTGGTATGACTGCATCCCAGTTTTGATTATCATTGTACCAGGTCTCCGTAATTGCAACTATGTCAATGTCTGCTGCCACCATGGTGTCCTCTAGAGCTGCAACCTTTTTGCCCAGATTTTGAGCATTTGGACACATGGCTCTCCAGATTTTGATGCCACCTCCCCATATCCTATCCATTTGCCCTCCCTATTTTCTTTCATCTCTCCCTTTCCCTCTGTTTCCTGGATTATTTCTCGCATTCATTTGTTTTGGGATTTCTCACCCTTAGGATTCCTGCTGCTGATCCTGTTAGCATGTGGGGGTGGACAGTCCATTCTTTCTGCCTTAGCCTGCCCCCTGGCTTGTTTAAATGCTTACCAATGTAGGATTTTAACTCCTCATTGAGGATCACAGTTCCCCTCCTGGATGGATGCAGGCTGTCGTCTTTGTACAGGCCTCTATCCATCCAGGTGGAGCCCCAGTCCCCAATGAATCTGAATCTCTCTTCTTCACACCATTTCTTCAACCATGCATTGAAGTTCCTGGTGCAGAGATGCCCTTTCATCCCCCTTGTTGTGGGCAGGTAGCACCTCAAAGAAAGTAATGGATTGTGTCCCTCAAGGGTCTGTCATGTGTCCTATTCTGTTTCCATATTACAGTATTCTTCTGTCCTGCATAATAAAAAAATAAGTGAAATCAGTCTATGGCCAAAATGCTAAGATATTTCCTATACTATACAAGTTGCCCAGTTGTACCTAAAGAGGGAATTCTTGCTCTTTCTTAAGGAAAGGCACAGTATCAATCCTGTCATTCAGACCATGGACAACTAAAGCTCCAAGGGTATATATTCAGGAAGATTCCTTTCATAAAAGCAACAAATCCACATCCCCTTTCCTGGCCCCACACTGACCCTATCTATAGCTTTTAAGAAAGGAGTCTTTGTATTTTAGCCATAGACTGATTTCATTGTTTTTTGACCATGCAGGACAGAAGAACATTCTGCATATGTGCTATCCAGCCTAGTCTTTTTTTCCCCTGCATAGTCCACTTTGACAGGCTAAGACATCAGTGAGAGATGACCCCCACTGGACTTCTGAGTATAGAATTCCACTTAAGAAGCAGCCTGGTAGTTGTTGAGGGGAAGAGCATCATAGTGAGGAGACTGAACTGCTGCACTGTGAGCTACAGATAATAGCGCAGTGTAAACAGGGCTAGCACCTGAGCAGAGTTTGCTTAGGAAGGAGGAGGGCACACGTACCCTGGGGTGGCAGCTGAGAGGAGCAGTCACTGGTGAGGATGGAGGCTCAGGGAAACAGAATGCTGCTTGGTGGTTCAACACCTAGGAAACTGCAATGCCAAGGCAGGCACACCATCAGATCCATAGATCTGGGAACGCACACCTCCCACTGAAGATAGTGGCATGCTGAATGCCTATTGGTTCTGTGGTAATTACTGGAATCTGGAAACAGCAGGAGCTCCAGCAATGGAGGGCTGCAGCAGGAGCCACAGCACCAGGGTGAAGGCAGGGCAAAAGTCCAATGAGGAGACAAACAGAAGCAGCTTAAATGGCCATGCACAGAGTGGAAGGAGGACATGGAGGCAGCTTCACAGCAGCAAGGTACGGGGGGAAAGGCAGAAGAGAACAGAGCAGCCATGCAGCAGCCAACAATGAAAATTTTGAGAGTGTAAAGGGCACTTGGAAATGCAGGGTTTTAACCCAAAGAGGGGATGAGATCACCCACTAGCCCTCTGAATTATGGGCAAAGCCCTTCAAATATGTGTGTAGATCACACAGTGTACAGTGCATTTCATATTTCATATCTTGCAGTATCTTTAGCATCTAACTCCCACTGGGTTCACAGAATTTTGACTTACGGTATAACATTGGAACTCCTAACTCCTTGTGTCAAGTAGGATCTTATCTTAGGGATGTGGGTTCAAGCTTTACTCCAGGACTTGGACTCTTATCCAACACATGCACTGCAGTACAGTACCATAGGGGTACTGGCAGTGTTTTCCTTCTGAGAAAATATTAAACCAAGATCCATCTGGCCATATCTGGGGTTCTGTAGGTGAAAGTTAAAGTGAGTGTCCAACTACTGCAAAAACTCAAAAACATAATATCGAGAGACTATTCTACCAGGTTCAGTAATTTTGCCTTAGCCTATGCTAGCTTCCATTTAACTACCAACACATTATTCAGGCAGCTGTCACAGATCCTACAGCTCTGCCCTGTTGTTGATCTCTGTCTCCCTCTAGCTCCTTCAATTATGGAATTGGTTGGCATGCCTCCACTATTTAGCCCTAGGCACTTACCAGTCAGTCTCAGTCACCATTTCAAATAGCATACTCTGCCTCCAGTCAGTCATCTGGTCTTACCACATTTTTTTTGGCCATATACTCAGCAGCCATCAGCAACGTCATTGCCTCCCATGCTTCTGCAAGGAAACATGCCAACCTGGACCATACCATGGCTTCCCAGTCCCCTGCATTGAAAGTTGATGGTCTTGCTCTGCTCCCAAGAAGTTCACATCCGGAGGGTGGGATCCCTCAGTTCAGGTAAGATCTTTCTCTTTCTGCCCTTTGGATAGGGAATGTCCTATTTTCTGAGGGAACTTCAGCTATGAAGATCATCTCAGCTGCACCTCTTCATGTAACATTTAAGACTTCAGCTACCAAAGGGTGGGGCTGTGCAGCACTTCTTGGAAGCACCTTCAAAAGTTACTCTTCACTACAGCTACCTAAGATTTACCTGGTCTCCACCTGCTTTGCTACCTTGCCCCTAGATGGTGAAGATTATTCAACTCAAACTCTTGGCCCTTCAAGGGCTCACTCCATGTCTTTTCCCTCAAGGGTTGGGCTTCCTCATAGGTATCCGCTCAGGTGGAGGCCATGTGAGTTACTTTCATCAGCCATTGCTCTCCCACTTCTCACCTTGGGGGGCTCCTTTCCAGTGAAACTCCTTTGGCTGCAGAAATCGGCTTGCAGTACCCTCATGGTGTTCCCATTAGAGGGATAGAGGGATAGCTCTTCCTCAAAATTCTTCCCCTGTACTGGATTTCTAAATTGCAACAGCCAAGCTATCACTAATTCTATCCCTAGCCTGAAGAGAGGGTGATCAAGGCCTTGAACTCCCAGAGGATTCCTCCTCATAGGTGTTTTTTCCCTGTCCTCCATGCCAAAGGTCATAAAAGTTAAGTAGTCTCCACAGACATTGGAGCAGGTTGTTGTTGCTTCGGATGCTCAGAATTTGCTCACCACCTACCTTGCCTCCTCCTTCTGTGATACCTCCCTCCTCTTGGGATTGGATTTTCTTCCCCAAAGGTGCTTTTGGTCCTTGGACCTTGTCCCTGCAACACCTTGAGGGGTTGGAACCCTTCACCGTGGTTCCACACCATTGTGATAAAGGCCATATACAGGAATCTGAAATGCATCAGGCATTTATGTGTCTGTCAGTGTCTGTGTGGTACTATGAAATAAAGTCCTTTTGCAGCAGTTACAAGTGGCATCAATCTCTACAAAGAGGGGGCGAGTGCTGTATTTTTTGTATTAGTGTTATGATTTTCTGTTGAGAGCAACATCACCCCAGTGTGGCCTTTTTGTTGTTAGTTACCCAAGGACTACATATTAGTCAGTCTCACTCAATCCTAACCTATTTAAAGAGCTCCTGACACCATTTGAAAAATTATAAAAGACATAAGATTTACATACAATGCAGTTTATGTTTTATATAATTCCAACTTTCCTTCCTTCCCACTTTTTTCTTTATTACCGAGGACAGTTGCATAAAAACAAGATATCTGTCTCCTAGACTATATCTGCTTTGGCTGCTTAAATCTACACCTCCCATCATAATCCCCTTATTATATCATCATAATTATCTCCACAGCAACAGGCTGTAATGTCATAAAGAGAACTGTGATATCAGGTGTAGGTAAGCAGCAAGGGCAGGTAGGGCAGAGATCCTGTTTTCATGAAAATGTTCATAGCAGTAAAGAAATAAGAGAGAGAATTACAAGAACAAATATGACATAGAAGCTGAATTACGTCTGAACACTACAGTTTTTTTTAAGTTGCCCCAGCAGGGTCAGGGGATCTTTAAGAGCTCACTTGCCCTTTGAATTTATATTTTTCTATGAATTACTTTGAATGTTTTTTTTGACTGTAGTTTATCTTGGTATCCAGATGAGTGCACTGGACCTGCAGTTCCTTTTCAGATACGGCCTGGTGCATAATGGATAGAACAAGACACCCAATAATAACATTCATTAGAAACAAAAATCCATGAGAGGCACAGTTTTGAACATAAGAAATACAGTTGCCCAGATTAAAAAAAAAATGCTTTTTCAATACTGAATTGAATGCACTGACTTCAGGTAATAACCAAACGGATGATGGAATTTTATTTTTTGAGAATATAGTTCGCATTGCAGTTGGAATGGCTTTTAAGCAGTTCTCATTGCACTGTGCTTTGTATTTTCAGTGACTGTATCAACTACTTGACTCCATGACTGGCTCAAGCACTATCCCAAGGTGAACAGCCAGAGCCAGAATGTCATTAGTATTAAACCCACAACATTCTGCCACTAACAGGACATCACTACACTGGTAGGCAAACTCCAGCTTTAATTGCTGAAATATGGGGGGGGGGTGGACAAATGAAGCAGACTTAGATTGATCACTTTGTTTAAGCACAAACCCCTAGACTATACACCTCAATCCAGTGCCCAGACTGTGAGTAATGAAGGGCCAGGATTATCAATAGATTGCAAAGCACAGTGTCTGGCTGTGGACTTTATCAGATACAGACCCGGAGATTAACCTTCTGACCCCTTAATCAGGATTGGACTGATATACCATTTATTTACATGATGGGGACCATATGCCTTTTAAAAGAGAAAGAAAAGACAGAAGAGAAAATAAATCTGGCTTACTGGTTGAACTGCTTGCTGAGACCTTACATTTTTTGTTGCTTTCTACACGTTTCTGTAAGATAATCACAGCATCTACAGCATTCAAATCTGACATATATTTATATATTTATTTTTTGATATTTTGTTTACCCAGGATTTCCCATCTGGGATACACTTCATTTTCTGTGGGGTCCTACGTCTATCCTGCTGGGACAAGTGAACAAAATTGCAGTCATCTGATTTGCTCATGGACACAACAATGGCTGTGATGTTGTTCAAACCTATGATGTACCATTTATTTTACAGCTCAGTTCCTTAACCTCTAGAGCACATTGTCTTCCTCTGTCTCATACTTTTGCATCTCTCTGTTTTCTGAACTTAGCTGTGGTATTGTTTGATCTGATTTTGAAATCACGTATAAGCTTTGTGGTTTTGTGTAATGTTTTAAATGAATATCAACTGGAATGGAAATCAGGAAAATAATCTGGTGTGGGAGGGGTTATACCAAAAGCCCAGCTGTGTTATCCTTTTTCAAAGTCCAGTATTCCACCTATTCAAAAGATCAGTACCATGCATTAAACTGCAGATCTGAGGCACTGGGGAGTGGTATTCCAGTTGGAATGCCAGCATGATGAATATAGTAGTTGGCTTTGAAAACTGGTATGCAAAATAAGGTAGAATACCAATTTTTCTAGCCCTGATCAGGTTTAGAAAATACAGATATGCTTATTAGTGCAGTATATGCAGTATGTTTCTCTTTTTCTCCCCGCCTTGGTAGAGTCTACTTACCTTTCACATTTTCTGCTAAAACTCAACTATTAGGGCCTGCCAGCTATCCCTCATCTACCACCCCCCTAAAGCACCATTGCAGCAACCCCACCTGCAGCAAAGCATTCTTGTGACAAACACTAAAGTGTGAGGACTTCCGAGGCTGCTGATTGGCCATTGTGACAAAAATGACTGATCAGTATCATCCAGCAAAGTCTCCCTCTGCATTTTGCTCCTTCACAAGAACTCTCACTCAACAAATGCATTTGGTTGCCCCAAATGTACTGAAGCTTCATGCGGAAGGTAGGCACCGCAGTGTCACCAGTGATGTTAATAACACAACAAGCTGTCATAAAAAAAGTGGCACCAAAGCTGAAGCAACATGGTGATTGCAGCACTCCCCTGGAAAATGAGTGTTCGGCCTTCAAAGTTATACCTGGGTGATGGGGATTGGTGTTCCAGTCTTACTGGGCTGGGCAACATTTTATATTTCTGTGTTTTCTGTAATTACTTTTTAACCTAAAGGGATTTCAGAAACATTGTTAAAGTTATACATTATTTTTGTAAATAAAAATGGATAGTTTAAATCCTTACTTCAGTACTTTTGATCTGACATACTTTTTACTTATTTTAAATAAATACAGTACAGTAACTAAAGTTATATATATTTTTTTGTTTTGCTTAAGGTAGCAGTGAAACTAGGGCTAGGCAAACATGGGGATGTTCACATCTGCATATTTTCCGAAATGCACAGAGAAAAAATCTGCAATGTTTGCATAATTTTCACAAGTTGCAGACTTGCATACAAAAGAATACTAAGTCCACAAGTTTTGGGTGAAAAATTCCACAAGGCTGCATATTTCTGCAAGTGAGAAGTAGTGAATATGCTTTCCAAAAATTGGCATTTGTCATGAATGTGAAAGAGGAAATCTGCAACAATTTGCCTGCAGATTTGTATTTTTGTCCATCCCTAATTGCAACACAGTGGTGCTGCGGTGTAAAAGAGGATGACTGATTGTCCCTGCCTCCTGCTGCACAGTAGTAAGTAGACCCAGTCTAAGTAATGACACTCATCTAAGCCTAACAAGAAGGCAAGGAGAGCAATCTCTTTTATAGAGGGGGTCTCATGCAAACTGTATCCCTAAGCACGTTACAATCCAGGAGAAGGAGGGAAGAGAAATGTGGCTACTATTTTAGCACATCAGGAGAGAGAGAGAGATGTTAAACATAGGGCGGTCAAGTGACTAGCTTGATGTCACACAGTGAGTTTTAGACTTGGAATTTACCACTGGGTCTTCAGTTTGATGGCTTTGTATTCTAACTATTCCACTAAACTTCCTCCTAGTTTTAATGTTTTCTCTCATGCTGTATAGCCATTAGACTATACTCTCTCAGGAATATGTGTAGTCATGCTCTAAAAAATTCAGAATTGTCCCATCTTCCATTGCCTCACTATATAGGTTGTTCCACATGTTGATCACCTATTGTGTGAAGTAATGCTTTATCATGTTCTGCTTATCGGATGCAATGACATTTTACATTGCTAGCAAAGATGGAGAAATGTTTGGACCATTGCACTACGCATAGCAGGGCAACATTTCTCAACTTCACCCCAACTTTGTGCAGCAAAGTTCTTTTTTTAAAAACTTGTTTTATGTTTAATGAACCACCATGACTGAGAATATGTTTCCCACCCCCAGCCATCACCCAGACCATTAAGAATGCTGTACCCCCAACCCTCCACCCTCTAGCAACCACCTTCACCCTCCTCCCCACAATCCCAGCAACATTTCCTATAATCAAAAAAGGCAGAAGGTGTAAGAACCTTGTACCAAAAAATGCACCTGGGCATGCAGTTATCACATACCCCACAGCCTGTAATAACTCATTTCTTAAATAAGGTGTATGACTCAGCTTTCCGATGATACAATATATATTACTGTATGTGTTTGTAAACCATAGCCTTATGGAGCTATCAGCTCCTTAAATACCATTATACTATATGTCATAAAATGTGGTAATGAAAACAACTTTTAAAAAACAATCAGGGCAATAAGAATATTGAGGGTGCTTGGGTGTGCCTCAGACTCCTAAAAGGGTCAATCTTTATCACTGCCAACTTTCTCCAATGCCAATAGTCATTTAACCTTATTGTGTGTGCCTAATAGTTACTACAACTGTTCATGTCTTGTGAAGCATTTTGGGAAACAAATTGTACCAAAGGTGCTATATAAACAAGCATTTGTCAGTGCTGAATGTTGTATTGCTGACATTGGCATTGGTAGTGCAGGAGTTAGACAGATGCATAAAAGGAATGGCAGTGAAGTACGGAAGTGACACCAACCCCACACCACCTTGAAGAGATTGACAGGCACTGAGGTGTGCCTTTGGGTGTTGGCCATAACGCTCATGTGATTTCACCTCACCCTACCCTGCAGAGTTTGACAAGTATCACGTTCTGCCTTGGGATCCTCAGGCCTTACACTCACCCCATTCCATATGGAAATACATTGAGATGGGTGCAGTTTGGAAGAATGGGGTGACCTTTGGGGCCGAAGAGTGCAAGGCACAGTTCAATGCCTGTCAGTGGCTGCAGGGTGGCGGTGGGGGTGGAATGACGTGAGTATTAGCACCAACAATCTAAAGTCACACCCCTGATGCTGCTTAGTCTCTACAGGGTGGGATGTTATGGTTAGAAACCCTAGCACCCTGGGCATTTGTTGGTATTTGCACTCCAAATTTTCAGCATGGGATTTTCTCACCCCACCTCATGAAAGCATTTTGGACCTCTGCTCGTGAACAGTGGCACTGTGATTTTGTTAATTTGTCCTGAACATTGATGTCCCATAGTGATTGCGCCATTCTGCGCCAGTAGCTCGAAACCACATTTTGGGCAGGATGTGAGAAATGACAACTGTACTGTTCTTAAGGAGATGTGCAAAAATGGCAATGTGGAAAATCTGGAGTGAAAATATTAAACATTCTTCAAGTTATGAGTGTGCATGGAAACTGTGCAATGCATGCTCATAACACAGTCATTCTGTGGAATCTTCTCACCAAATTTTCAACATAGACATTTTGGGAACTCCACTCATGAACACTGTCACAGAGATTTTCTTAATCTGTCCTGAACATTGATTTTCTACAGCGACCACGCCATTGTGCACCGCAAGTGCAAAATCACATTTCACGCAGCATGTGAAAAATAACAACTGCACTGTTCTTACAGAGGTGTGCAAAAATGGCAATGTTGAAAATCTGTAGTGAAAATATTAACAATTCTTGAACTTACAAGTGTGCGTGGAAACTGCACAATGCACGCTCATAAAATAGTCATTTTGTGGAATTTTGTCACCAAATTTTCAACATATGCATTTTGGGACCTCTGCTCATGGACAGTTTCATTGTGATTTTCTTAATCTGTCCATAACATTGATTTCACACACCGACCATGCCATTGTGCACTACATGTGTGAAAACACATTTCAGGTGAGATGTGAAAAATGACAGCTGTACTGTTCATAAGGAGGTGTGGTAAAATGGCAGTGTTGAAAATTTGGAATGAAAATATTACAAATTCTCAAAGTTACCAGTGTGCGTAGGAATTGTGCAACACACGCTCGTAATGCAGTCATTTTTGGGAATTCTTTCACCAAATTTGTAACACAGGGTTTTTGGGAGCCTACCTCATGAACCGTGACACTGTCATTTCATTAATCGGTCCCAAAAGGTGGTTCCGCACAGTGATCATGAAATCACCTTTTGGGACTGAATAACAAAATGACAGTGACTGAGTTCATGAGATGCGGTCCCAAGAACCCCATGTTAAAAATTTGGTGAAAGAATTCCCAAAAATGGCTGAGATATCCACCAAAGTTGAAAAAACCCTATTTATGCCAATATATAGCTTACTAGCATTTCTTCAGTTTGCAGTCGGCTTTGAAGAGTGCAGACGTGTTCCCGGTCCAATGAAGATCATCGCACCGGCCTCCAGAGGTAAGTATGGGGTAAGGGGTGTGTGGGGAGGTGGGTGCACAGAGGGTGAGTGTGGGTTGGGGGGCATGAGAGACCACAAGGGGCCATTTACTGTTTGTACAGGAAAAAAAAAAAACAGCAATGTGGGACACTTTGGGCATGCTGGGGTGAGCTCCCAGCATGCCAGCATACCTGGGTGTTTCTTTGGGGGGGCTGGAGCTGATGGGGATCAGGCACCCCATCGGCCATACAGTCTGCTGGGGGGGCATGAGCATGCTGGGGTGGACTCCCAGCATGCCACCTGGCTTTGTTTGGGGAGCTGAGCCGACGGGGATTGGGCACCCCTTGGCACACACAAATAAATGTTTTGGGATATTTATGCCAATGGAATTGGGATACCCCATTGGCAAATTAACTGGTGAGGGCAAATGCTGATGGGGGATTGGGCACCCCCAGCATTGGTTGTTATGGAGACTGTGAGAGGCAGATGAATCTGCCATGTTTATTGAAATGTTACACCAGGGAAGGCACTCCCTGCCATGAGGGAGTACTCCCTCATTGCAATGGCTAAATCCTTTCAAGGTGGTGGCATGCTTTTGCACCACTGTCGTAGACAGCGTACAATCTAATTCATGCCACAGAGCCCAGCCCGAAAAAGCAGTGGTGCCACTGGCCACTACAGGGCCACGCCTCCAAAACCTGCTATTCCAAGTTACCGCAATATGTTTCTTGCACATGTGCAAGACAACATAAAAATGAAGGGACAACCCATTGGCACAGTGGCTGTGGACCATGCTGGCACCTGGGAAATCAGACTTCATGTACAAGTCCAGGAATCCCAGACTGAAGCAGATGAAGTGCTAAGTGTGTTATGGAGGTGAAGCAACTGGGTCCGGGAAAGGGAACACACAGGCAGGACTGCCCAGCATTCATGCATGCACGCTCTAATGGCTAAGAAAAGAGAGTCATTGGTGCAAAATAAGAATACCTGCAGTCACCTAACTGGGACATTCTCCTATCTTTCCAGTTAGATGAAGGGTCAAGTCATTGCTATCATGATTGTTAGATAAGGGATATAGGAAAAACAACAAAGTAAACATTTGCAGTCTTTGGAAAACATGTTTCTTCTCAATTGCCAAACTTTGTTCCTAACATGGATTATGCTGAAGGAATGGTGGAACTTCAGGAGGGGTAAGAATTCTATGTAAATGAGTGCAGTGCGAAACTGAACTTCCACTAGCAAAATTCATCAGATTTCACTGCTTTAATTTATAGCATATAGATACATAGATACATAGACAGTGTTGGCAGATGAGGGCCTATGGCCCACCCAGTCTGCCCATTTGAGCTTGTAAGTTCAGTTTGTTTTCCTAGAAGTCTGTTGCCCCTTACCCCTGACCTCTAGAATTCTTTTATGTCTATCCCATGCATTCTTAAATCCCGTGATTGTTTCAGCCCCCACCACTTCCTCTGGCAGGGTGTTCCACTTGTCCTATGATTCCTCTAACATATTTACACTTGGAGGAATTCACATTATGCAGGGAAATAGGTGGAAGTCTGCATTTTGGAGGCATAAATTTGTAGCATTTCACAATTCTGTCTGATTTCTGATTATTTCTGTACAAGTTTTAGATTTTTCCTATAAAATAAGACTTGTACCAAGACTCACAGTATTATATCAAAATGCTTTTGTTCTCTTAAATGAACAGTTGCCAAAGATATGATTATATGAATACAGGAATTTATGGCACCACTTTGTTGTTTATATGACATATGGTGGACAAAAAAAGATATGTCCAAAGAACCAATTTTTCCCCCAAAATAAACTTTTATCTCCTCACAAAACAGTAGTGCAGTATTAGTTTTGGAGTTTCAGAACGCTTCAAAGTGATAAACAGTTCTGATAGCTTTCCAAGCTGTGTAAGAACTTTCAGAACCTTTTTTTTCAGAAAAAAAATGTCAACTTCATTTCCACTCATAAACTACTGTTTTGGAAAAGAAATAACAGTAAAAACAACTTAGAGTTGGACCAAATATACTTAGTATCATATAGTTACTTAGTAACCCTTTTGTAAGACCACTGTAAGCATGACCACTTAACACAGACCCGACTGATCGGGTCTTTAATCCACCCCAACCTTCATTTATTGTACTGGTATCACCACCAACCTCTGTCTGAATACATATTACATCTTCTGGGAGAGCATATTAACTAATACAGGACAGAGTTTGATATATCATGGGATATTGCAATGTCTCAGGTGTGTTGTGTGTCAGAAGTCACAGACTGAATGACACATGCATCTGAGAAGTTGCAGTGTTCCATGATATAACACACTCTGGAGTGTATTATTATTATCCATGTTTTTTTTTTGTATATAACAATTTCTAAAAAGTATACATACATTATTTTCATGATTGTTTACAGTGAAGGTGAACATTTAGAAAATAGTTCCTTTACTTTGTTATATGGTCAGTAAGTGGCATTATTGTAGTAGATTCTAGAGAAGAGGAGAGCAGAAAGCTGTATGGTAATGGTAGAATGAGGGGCAGATCTGTGCTTACATGGTAGTGGGCCAGTTCATTGTTGTGTGGTGGGAACCTAGTAGAGATGCAGCAAAATTTTATTTCACCAGTGAAATTCTGAATTTCTCCACATTAAATATTTTGCGCATTCCGTAAAATATTTCCGAGTGCGAAATGTGAAATTTCACCCATGAATGTGGAATTTTGATGGCGAAATGTGGAAATTCACCCGCAAGCAGCGGAATTTCACCTGCAAGTGGCAAAATTCCACATTTTGCCAACAGGATTTTGCATTTTGCACCAGCAAAATATTTTGTGAAATGCGTGAATTTCACAAAATATTTTGAAGAACGAAATTCCGCAATTTCGCACAACATTAGAGCCTAGTGCTAGTACAGTTGCAGCAGGTAAAGGTGTCCTAATGATGCTTCTTGAGGGATGTGATGGGGAAGAAACTGGTTAGCAATAATACTGGAAGGTTTGTACTCTTTGGGGTACATCCCTGCTTTTTCAACTTTTTAAATCCTAAGGGGTACCGGCTATGTGCATCACGATCAATTCTGCTGACCATTAAAATCTTTGTGTTTTGGCACTATGTGTTAATAAAATAAGAATATTTTTCTATCTTGTGGTCAGTGTGTTTGATGCTTTGACTGAAATTCTCTGTCCAGTGCTTATCTAATTACAATAACCTCTGAGTGCACTTTTAGTTTTTGGAAATTTAAAGGTGTGCTGGAAATCTGGAACTGGGAGAGATGTGCAGCAGTGGTAGTAGGTGGCCACATTGGGTCCTTTTCTAAAACACAGCAGTGAGGAACAGATGTCAGGGCAGCCATACTATGTATGGGCAAAACACAGTGGTGGGGAACAGATGACAGGGCAGTCATATTATGTGTGGGCAAAGAAGGGCAGAGTATTCTGATAGCAACCAAAATGGCTGTTGACTGTCTCTTTTTATGTTTGCTTGCATGCATGTGCAAGAAACATAGTGCCACCATACGAGTTTTCATAGCTGTGCCTCCCCCACTCCAAATGCCCTGCTCCCTTTTGCTGGGGTGGCTGCACCGTGCCAATGAATGTTCGAGCTGTCTATGACAGCTGTTCAGATGCAGTGGCATACAGTTCTGAAGGAAACACTGCCACAATCAGTGGTGGAAACATGTAGGCAATTTGCATACTGCCATTGGCAGTATGCAAATTGCCTACATGTATATCAGCACTGCATCCAAACTGCCATAGACAGTTCATCCTTCACACACACACCCCGAACACTACCTAGCACGCTGGGAGCCCACCCCAGGGGGCTCATGCACTCCCCTCCACACTGTTGTATGACTGACGGGGGTGTCCAATCCCCCATCGGCTCCACTGCCCCCCCAAACAGACTTCTAGGTGCCATGCTGGCAGCCCACCCCAGCATGGCAAAAGTCCTCATGGCCAACGGGGTGCCTAATCCCCCATCAGCTTCACAGTCTCCCCTCAACAAAAAAAAACCCACAGACTTATAGGTGCCACGCTGGGAGCCCAACCCAGCATGGCAAAAGTTGGTATGGTCGACGGGGGGTGCCCAATCTCCCATCAGCTCCACTGCTTCCCAAATAAGTGTCCAGCTGCCATGCTGGGAGCCCACCCCAGTGTGGCAAATGTCTCACGTCATCTCCTACATAAAAAAAGAAAACCTGTAAAAAAAAAAAAAAAAAAGGTCCCTCATTGACTGTCTTCTCCCCCTCCCTCAACCCACTCCCACCCTTTGTGCACCCACCTCCCCCCACCCCATACTTACCTCTGGAGCCCAGTGTGATGATCTTCGGTGGACTGGGGACACGTCTGCACTCTTCAAAGCTGACCGCTAACTGATGAAATGCCGGTAAGCTGTATAATGGCATAAATGGATTTTTACAACTTTGGTGCATATCTCGCCATTTTGGGATTTCACTAAATTTTCAACATGGGGTTTTTGGGCCCCTCCTCATGAATTTAGTCACTGTCATTTTGTTTGGTCCCGAAAGGTGATTTCGCAGTCACTGTGTGGAACCACCTTTCAGGACAGAGTAACAAAATGACAGTGTCACAGTTCATGAGCTAGTCCCCCCAATACCTTATGTTGAAAATTTGTTTAAGAGTTTAACCAGGAAATCATACTGAGCAGGTAGCCACTTGATTCCAGATGCGTCCTGGGGGACAAGTCCCAATAGTATTGTTTTTACAGGTACAATAAAAGTGAATAGACAGGCAAAAGTACATTACATTAGTACAAATTGACATAGATACAGTCCTAAGGGATAATATAATAAACTACAAATTATTAGGCTGAGAGAGTACAGTGGCTCAATGGTGGTAGTGCTCAGATGAGCAAGAGTTGTATTGGCTCCGCTAATAGGCTGGCGGGGGCACTCATTCCCATTGGTAGGGTTTTTTTTTAGCCACAGGTGCTTGCAACTAGAAGCACATACAGCTGGTGGTGAAATGGGCACTGAGGAGGAGGTTGAGGCACTGGGGGTTAGTGGTGTGTCTAATGCTAGCAGGCAGTGCATTCCAGAGTTTGGACATGCAGCATTGGAAGGCAGACTGACCTTTGGTCATGCCCATGAAAGGAACAAAGAGAAGCCTAGAGTCCGTGCTTCTGAGGGAGTAGGTAGGTGTAGGCTGAGTTGAGAGGGCAGAAGTGAGGTATGTGAGAAGGGATTGAGACCAGAAGTTGGCAGCAGTCCTTGCGCAGTGAATCTGTCTGCATGCATGAAGAGAGGGCAAGGCAAGGAAGTTGTAAAGGTTGCAGTGATGAGTCAATTGTAGACCTTCCAGAGTGACGCTGCAGAAGGAGTGGAAGAGAATATCCAAGCTGGCAAGGGAGGTGGGGGAAGCAATACCATAGACTACGTCGCCATAGTCAATTAGTGGGAGAATCATTTTGTGAACTATTTCCTTCCAGGCCGGTGTGGGGATACTACCTTTGTTGTGGTATAAGGCTCCAAGTTTAGAGAGCAATTTCTTGTGGATGGAGTCAATGTGTATGGAGAAATCAAGGTGCTGGTCCAGCCAGACACCCAGATATCTGAAAGAGGTGCATTCTTCCAGGGGGTCCCATCCAAGGACTGGAAAGAGGGGCGGTCGGCTAGGCGGGAGAGTCTTGCCTGTGAGCTGAAGGTTAGCAAGACAGTTTTCTTGGAGTTTAGGCACAGCTGGCTGGAGCAGAACCAGTGCTGGACAGCATTGAAATCTTGCTGGAGTACATTGACCACTTGTCCGGGGGAGGGGCCTATAGCATACAGAACTGTGTCGTCTGCATACATGTGGATAGATGAGTGTCGCCAGACCGATGTGAGATTGTTTAGGAATTTGGAGAAGAGCAGCGGTCCCAGGACGGAACCTTGGGGGACACCTGCAGTGACTGGCAGGGGACTAGAGCTGTGGTTGCCGATATTTATTGATTGGCGTCTACCTACTAGGTATGCATGAAACTGGCTGGAGGCCAAGCTGGTGAGACTGGCGGCTTTTAGCTTGGATAGGAGCAGTGGGTGGGAGACAGTGTTGAACACCTTGGCCAAGTCTATAAAAATGACTGAGGTGATGAGCCCTTTGTCCATGCCAGTGAGTATGTCATTGGTGGGCCTTAGTAGGGAGGTGATAGTTGAGTGTGATTTGCGAAAGCCTGATTGGTAGGGGGTGAAGAAGGAGGATACATCTAGATAGGAGGTGAGTTGGGCTAGGACAAGATGCTCCTGCAGTTTGGCCAAGATAGGGATGAGGGATATTGGAAGATAGTTACCTGGTGATGAGGGGTGGCCTCCTTTGGGGAGGGGGATGACAGTTGTCTGCTTCCAGTCAGCTGGTATTTTGGCTAGTGAGAAGGAGAGGTTGAAAAGGTCTGCCAGTGGGGCGGCTATGGCGGGGGCAGACAAGTATAGCTTTTTTGCATCCAGGCCGGTGGGCAACTACCTTTATTTGGGTTGAGGGTGTGCAGTGACTCCAATACTTCAGCCGGGAAGACTAGATGAAAAGAGAAGCTGGAGGCTTGGTGGGGGGGTTTCGGATCCAGGGGGGGGTACTCAATGTGGGATGGTGCTAGAGAGCAGCTAGAAGAGAGTCCGCGCAGCTGGTGAGGAAGGTATTGAAAGCAGAAGCAACCTCACCATGGTCAGTGACAGTAGCACCCTGGATGGTTAGGGTCGGAGTTGGTGGCTGGGCTGGGGGAGAGAGAAGGGATTTGAGTGTTTTCCAGAAGTTTGTTGGGTGGCTCTGATTTGAATTGAAAACCGTCAAAAAGTGGTTATTTTTGGCCTGGCGTATAAGTTTGGTGCAGGAGTTGCGGAGGGCACGGTAATATTGGAGGGATGAGTTAGTGCCGGATTTCTTGTGAGTTTTCCATGCCTGGTCCCTGGACTGGCAGTGGCTAATGATGGCTCCAGAGACCCAAGGGAGGTGGGCACCATGGACCCTTTTATTTCTCAGGGGGTCATGGGAGTCCCATACTGTTAGGAATTTGACCTTGAAAGATTCGAGTGCAGAGTCAATGGAGAGCAACTTCGGGATGAAGGACCAGTCTGTGTGAACTAGGTCATGCAGTAGAGAGGCTAGGTCTAGAGACTTATATGACCTTATAAGCAGTGTCCTGGGGGGGGTGCTGAGGGCCTGTGCACTTTCCTGACCATGTAGGTCTTGTGGTGGTCACTTAGGGAGTCTGGGAGGAGACCGGTGCTTATAATCCTGTGTGGATGGGTGGTGAGTGCCCAGTCCAGGAGGGAGTGGTTCTGTGTTTTGTGGTTTAGACGGGTGGGGTGAGTGAGTAGCTGGGTGAGGTTTAGAGCATTTATTTTGGTTCTCAATTTGGCATTGTCTATAGTGAGCCAGTTGAAATTGAAATCACCGTGGATGTGAAGCTCACCAGTGGAAGCTGATGACTTAAAGATGTCCAGATGGTCTAGGACATTTGTTAGGGGGGTGCCAGGTGCACAATAGGAGCCGGCAACATGTATTGGATTGGAGTAAGGGAGTGCTAGTTTTATCAATAAAGAGTCTATTTCTAGCGTGAGTGTGGGGATTTGTTCCATGGTGATGTAACCTGGTGAAGATAAACATGGCAATGCCAATGCCAATGCCAGCAAGCAAAGATTTGGCATTGACAAATGCTTGTTTTGTTGTGGATATGTGTAGAGATGCCCCCACAGCTGTTAGTCAGTCAAGTTTAAATATTTGTTTCATTGCATTATCTCCTTTATAGAGTGGGCTTAAGATATTGTTGTCTGTGATTGCCTTGCATACGTCACATGACCATGCTTTTATTTTCTATATACAACCAGCTGTGTGAACAAACTGTTTATATGCAAAGTTATGGAATCTCTTATGCTTATAGAATACCTTCTCCAGGTCTTTGGATGTAACAACTGCAAAGCAAAGGTTAGTTATTTCAGCACACAAAGAATATTAGAAGGCTCTCTTGTAGGAAAGGTCATGACTGTATGTACAGTTAAATATATTATAAATCATGCTAAATATTTCTGCTTCAAAACACTGAGCTTAAATTTAAAATCAGAATGTTTAATCTTTTATAAAATAAGAGAAACCCCTTTGTGGGAAATTAACTGCTGTATGTCAGCTGAACTTAGACCTTTATAATTTTGGAACTCTTGGCATGAGGGACCCTCTTATGGGTAAGTGTCTAGAATGTTTAGAAATAAACAATCCTAACTGGCTAAAATAGTGCCATGATTATTAAATATTAGCATGTCAAAAATTATAAAATGGGTGGAAATGTTCTGCTTTCGAATTGTCTAAATAAGTTCTGAGGCCCATATGTTAATGACCATCGAATGCATAGGTGGGAACAAGTTTAGGTGTTGGGATTATACAGAAAATGGCACAGGTTCTTAATCTTATCAGAACCAGTTCTCCAGTCTCTAATTTCAAAGGAACAGTGTTTTGGTTAGGCAGGGCTCAATCTACAGGGGGGGAGGGTCAGGAGCATCACCACCTCAACTTTCAATGACTACTCCCATGCTGTTAGCCTGGGTATGCCACATCAGAAGGTAGTTCGTATAGTACCAGCTCCCTTAGTACTCAGCTTTTAGTACCACTTTGCAAGCTATCAAGTGAAAAATACTTCCTGAGGCCCTCACTACTGCAATACATAAGGCTTCACTGCAATAGTGGAACTCTTGGCATGAGAGACCCTCTTATGGTTAAGTGTCTGGAACCTTTAGAAATAAACAATCCTAACTGGTTGTTTGCAGCTAGTGCAGAATGTGGCAGCCAGGTTACTGACTGGGCTCCCTCGATCTAGCCATATTACTCCTGTGCTGCATGCGCTACACTGTCTGCCAGTGCAATGGTGGAGCACCTTTAAGGCCGGCTTGCTGACTTACAGAGCCCTACACAGAGTCTGAGTTACCTGCAAGAGCTTCTTTGCTCCTACCACCCCCTCTGCCCCCTCCATTCTGCCAATGAGGGATTGCTAGAGGTTCCCAGGGTGCAGTTGAAAACATCTGGTGCTCATTCATTTGCTTCTGTAGTGCCTACCTTGTGGAATTCTCTACCTCATCAGGTTCAAGAGTGCCAGACCATGGAGAGCTTCAAAATAGCACTAAAAACACATTTATTTAATCTTACGTTTGTGAATTACTGAGAATAATTAGTTGATTTGAGTGCATTGGATTTTAATTCCTGTTTTAAAGTTTTATGATTTTATATCTGTACAGTGCTTTGATATTTGAATTGCGCTTAATAAATAATTTTTTTTTATTTTTTACACCTGCAGAACTGAGTCTTTCATGTATCCCTAATCTAAAAAAATAGTATGTGTCTTTTAAGTAACACATTTTATTTTACTACTCAGATGTATTATTTTTATAAACTGAATTTCAAACATAGCTCTTTTGTGTTCTCTTACTAAACTTGCAATGTACTGTTGTGTCTATGTTTTTGGAGGAACAGTATAAAGACATCTACATTGAGACACATAACATTGTTTACTATCCCATTTCAAAAGCATAACATCACCTATGAATAGGAAGGGCATGCATATACATTATCTCTAACATCTCAAGAGACAATTGCAACAGACCTCTGAGCCCCCTCATCTTACTCACCCCAAATGTGGTAGTCTAGCACCGCGCCAGAGCTTTGGCTGCTAACTATGTTTTGTCTGAAAATGAAAAAGCTTGAGAAAAAGAGTATGACAAATCAGTCTGACCCAAAATACATTTTGATGTTATTCATTGAATGCTTTCCTCACTAGGATAGTCACATGAGATGCAGCTGTTTGTTTTTATGAGACATCAACATTGTTACAGAGCTTTATTTTCTCAATGGATGATGAAGAAATTCCTCATTTTGGGATACAAATACATATTTAGTGTGTACAGAAAACATCTTCAGCTTAGCATTCTATGAAGTTCTGATCTTCCCATCATGCACAGAAAATCAACATGAGGACAGTTCCAAAAGCACATATGTCATGAACTTTTATGATTTAACTTATAAAAACCAAGGGCAAATTGTAAATGTATCATGGCCTCATGCTGTAGCAGCTGCTTTTGCACTTGACTACACTCACAGCCAAAACTAACACTAGTGGGCCAAGCCCAGTTTATAAACACCCACGACCTCCTCCATCTCTATCGTTTCCTAAACACATTGTGAAATCTGTTTATAATGAGACTGCAAATGTGGCTAAAGCTTCTTGTGTGAAAAGAAAGCTGAAATTACATTTCTTTGTTTCTCACTCCTAATTTGTAATGATATATGAATTTTGGAAAGAAATAATATCATTGGCCCAGTAAGTTCTTTTACTTATTAATACAGAGGGACTACCCTGTTACCCCTTTTTCTTCAAAGTACAGCATATAGAGTATAGAGTATATAGTTAGAGTTTGAAGGTAGACATGCTGTAGTGCTACCTGACATGACCTGTTCTCAGAAAGAAATAATGCAACCTATTTGAGAAGTGCCTTTGAACTTTCCTGAAAGAAAGTGACTGGGTGAAGTTCAGATGTTTGCCTGATAAATTAGCGGTTCAAACACAAGGTCAGTGTTCAGGGGGTCTGGGTTCTATTCCCTGTTAGGTCAATATATTACTTCCTCATCACAATGTTGCTTAGCAGTGGCTAACACTCACAGATAATTCATTGCCATCTTCTCCTAAAAGAAACAAAAAACTGAGATAGAGTTCATCCTTCCTTACACAGCCCACTTATTTCTGTCATGCAGCAATCAACAGAAATTGTGGTTTAATGACAGTTTCCCTGTCTCACAATATCAGAACTTTGGGGCAATAAGTGCTTTAACGTTCATAAAGCCTGCTGATGATTTAGCAAATTGGTTACTTTTGAATTTCTTGCAAACTGTGGATGACTAGATGCAGCAGCAGCACCTACTTCATGTGAAACAGAGGTATTACACATGGTAAAATAAAGAACATCCTTTCAAATGTGAGATAGTTGATATGTATACTCATCACTAACACTATAGCCCCCAAATCTCATGTTATACTCTTTTTTCAGGAGTTGTTGCTTAGCAAACATTTGAAAAATGTGTCTTGTTGCAGACCTTTTCAGTAAGGATTGGTGAACCAAAAAGTAAAGGTGGAAGGCTTTTTTTCTGCTGCCTTGCCAGTTGCAAGAGGAGTCCCCCAAGGATCCATCTTAGGCCCTGTCTTGTTTTCTTTGTACATTAATGACTTAGATGCTAACATATCTATGCCCAATCTGCACTTTTTTGCAGATGATACTGTGTTGTATACTTCTGGCTCATTGTTATCTGAAGTCAAGGGAGTGCTTCAAGCGGACTTCGCACAACTTGAGCATAATCTAATAAAGGCAAAGCTTCTGCTCAATGCTAACAAGACTAAAGCGATGATATTCTCCCGCAGTGCTGTCACAGGTCCCCCCAATACCCTTGCCCAAGACTTCATTGTCACCACGCTAAACGAGCCTCTGGAAGTTGTAACCAAATTTAAATATCTGGGTATCTGGATCGACAATAAATTATCTTTCAATGACCACGTTGAAGATGTCTCTAGAAGATTAAAAGCAAGGTTAGGTTTCTTCTACAGAAATAGGCCCCTTTTCCCCCTTGAAACTCGAAACAAGCTTGTACAGGCCACTTTTCTCCCCCTACTCGACTATGGCAATATAATCTATTCCTCCACCACTCTTGCAAATCTAAGTAAACTGGACATCCTTTATCACCGTGCGTTACGGTTCATTGCCAACTCCCCTTACTGTTCGCATCACTGTGACTTATATGCAGCTGTTGGTTGGACATCCCTTACTACTAGATGCCTGCTCCATGCTGGCTATGAACTCTTAAACTGCTCCTGCAGAAATTGCCAAGCTATCTCTCTTCCCTTATTAGTATCTCATGATTCTGATGAAGCCTAGCAGAGACTAGGTGAAACGTTAATTTGTCTGCTTGTCCTCCGTTTGGCATTTGCTGCATTTGCTGCACTTTGGATATTAAACACTGGAATATTTTTGGAGCGTTTGGCCTTTATTTTTTAAGCTGTGTGGGTGCTTATTTGTGTATATTGGTTGTCTTGAATACATAGCACCACACAATTCCTGGTGCTCTTGCTTTTGCATGTTCCTATCTCACATAGTGCATACTCATTAAGAAAATCTGACTTTATTATGCTTGACATACCAAGGACACGGACCTCCTTTGGTAAACGTACTATTGCATATGCCCTTCCCTCCATTTGGAACCAATTACAAACCGTACTGAAACTAACTAGCACAGTTTCAATAAACTTCTACAAATCGCTAAGTTCAGCCAAAATAAAAGACACCTGTAACTGTCATTAAGTCTCTTCCTCTCCATGTGTGCCATATTTATCCACTGGTAAGGTATAATTGCTTTGTCATATTAACTGCTTTCCTTCCCTTCTACTCCTGGTTTTATCTATGCTTACGCCCACTGCTACTCTATCAAATCACCCTCCCCCATATCAGTTGTAGTCTGTTGTTTGTTCTAGCTGCCAAATATATGTATTGCACACACCAGTCATCATGTTTCATTTATCAGTATGCAACCTGTAAGTCGCTTCCCTGTCTCATATTAATGTTTACCACCTGCGGTCACCCTATGTGGTACCCTTGTATGTATATCCAGCCTGTATCATGTAACGTGCATTTCATGTATATACTGTTATTACCTATCTATGTTTGTACTTTAAGTGTTTATGTCACAGGACCTCCTTGTGAATGAGTTTGCTCAATGGAGCTTTCCTGCAATAAACTTGAACTTGAACTTGAACCAGTTTTGATTCAAATGCCCCCATCAAAGCACTCAGCTTTGGATTGACTTGAATCATTAGATCCATCTTCCCAGAGACACGGGCCGGAATCAGAGCCAGCCCATTGAAGGGTTGCATACACCCTAACCATTGGCATGGCAAAGATTTAGATCCAGACGTTAAGATAACCTTGAATAATCTTGGTCATTTTTCAAGAGATCCAGGCCAAATATGTAACTGGTTACTGTTGTCATGCCCATCCACCACTTTTAAGTCTTCCAGTCTAATACACAGCTATTATCATGTCTTTAACCATTTGTACCAGATTTTCAGGGTGTTGTTTCCTCATTGCCTAGCAGATGGCTTTAGGGCATTACAGTCCTTCAGAGAAACAGTTTTCTGAGTGTTTTTGCTTTTCTGCTCAAACTTATAGTGTAGAAAATCAGAATCTCCCTGGAAACCAAGGTTTCTTAAAAACTACCTATAGCAGGCCAGTTTGAAATGGCAACATTTCTCACTGATGGGGTATACTTTATCAAGCTCACTGTAATCTGCATACAGTACTAAATGCTTTTTATGAGGAATTTCAATTAACAGATGCTAGGTCATTCAACATAGCTGTGTGCTTGATAAGCCTAATGCAAACTCCTAGATAGCTTAAACAGGCCCCTGAAAAATAGTAGTGCCCACTCTATTGTTATAAGGCACAGCACTATCCAACAGGCTCCCTCGCCAGCAGTGCAGCCTGCAAATCCCTTTGGTCACCCAGGTGGCACTTGCATGGTGACATCTGATACCCCCCCCCCCAGGGTGTATGTTGGGGCACTCAGTCTAACTTTTTTCAGCCAGGTTCTAATGCCCCAGACAAGTTCCTGAATCAGAGTCGCTTGCAATAAGGGTTCTCTCTCTACTGCTGCACTGACTGGCCTTAACATATTACTGGCATTAGCCTGTACAACAGAAAATTAGTTAACTGCTTTCTCTAACATTTAATAAATTACTCAATGCTAATAAACTATGAGTAAGTAATATAAATATTTATGCATGTGCTGAAAGATCAATGTACCTATTTCCATCACTGGCGCATCTTTGTATACTTAACTAAACTCTGATAAAATGCAGTTCTTTATGCTGTGAAATTGTTGACACACACTGTAAGTTATAATAGATTTTTTATGAGGATTGAATCACAAGTTGTAGGTAGATACTGGGTTAAAAAGTTTTTAATAAAAGTTCAGCTTAAGATCGAAGGAGTGCCGGCAGCAGAGGATTTCATTCTTTCTTCTTTATCCCTAGTGAGAGAAAAAGTTTTGCTAAGTTCACAGATCTGTAGACAAGAGTTTACACAGATGGAACAGTTAGCTGCAAAACCACAGAGAAAAATTCCAGTAACAGTTTTCCGACTTAGCACGTCTGAAGAAAGAAAGGACACACAGAAATAGCCTAAAGTAGTCAATCCTTGGCAGGACTGAATTCATATTGGGGGGCTGCTTTATGTTTTGTTGATTCTCATTGGCATTGCAGGTTGGAATATTACTAGAGAACAATACTTGCATTCATTAATATATGGCAGTCTTTGTTTTAACATTCATGCCCCACTTATGACCAGAGTAAATTCAACTACACTTGTCCAGCATGAACTGCATGCATTCTGTGCAGATTTAAGTTGATTAGCAAACCTGAATTTATCATCTAAATTCTGTGCCTTTTCTTTTTTTCTCAATTAAGACAACATGTAAATAAGAAAGTAATGCAACATAAATAGTACATCCTCCTTGCTTTCCGGCCATCTGTGTGTGTGTTTTGACTTTATTTCTCATTGCATTTGTTTATATGATTTTGTCAGATGAAAAGATGTGATCAGTTTCTGAAATATTCTCTAGACAAAGAATTACAGTATTTTAAGCAATAATACACTAACACACAGTAATTTTGTAAGGATTCTTGAAAGTCCAGCTTGGGAGTATTCATTATCTTCTGGCCATTAACCCTTGCCTGGGTGTTCCTTTCTGGAAATGTCAGATCGTATGGCGTTATTGTGAATATAAAATCTAATAGCAGTATGTTGACTTTTTAACTTTCTGTTGTTTCACTTTTGTTTACAGATGTGCAGTGCAGTTCCATCAGATGAAACATGCTCTTATAGGTCATTAACACCCACCCAGTACAGCAGCCAATGAATGACTGCTGTCATGAATAATTAATTAGACTCATGATTATCTCTTAAAGGGGCACTGTCAGCTGTGGCCCTTCGTTGTGTGCACATTGCGAAAAGTGTGCCTCCTGGCACATACCTAGCACACATGTGCTGAATAATGCCTCATGTATGTAAAATGTATTATTTATTACCTTAATCTGCAGTTTTGAGTGAAATACTGTTTCACCCGGGACGATCAAAAATTAGCTGTGCCCCGGAAGCACATTGAGATCGGAGACGAGGGTTAGGCAGGCACAGCATGATCCGAGTCTGACTTTTATACAAGGAGTAGCTGCAAAACAAGTTATTTCTGCTCCCAGGTTGTATCAGGAAAAGCTGCAGCTATTTAAAAGCGTGAAAGCAGCACTGCAAATAGCACAGTTAAAACTTTTAGTATGCTGCTAAGATCCCGCGCATGCGCACAAACGGCATGCTCCTACGCATGCGCGGGATCTTTCTTTATGCCTCTTGTGCGCATGCGCGGGATCTTAGCTGCACACTAAAAGTTTTAACTGTGCTCTTTGCGGTGCTCATTTTCACGTTTTAAATAGCTGCAGCTTTTCCGTATATAACCTGGGACAGAAATAACTGGTTTTTGAAGCTACCTTGTATAAAAGTCGAACTATGGGACTGCGGGTCTGCCTAACCCTCGTCTCCGATCTCGATCTGTGGGTCACCCTGGAAACAAGAAATGGGACAGCCATAAGAACTGGGGTTGTCTACAGGCCCCAGACCAGAGGGAGGACATAGACACATTACTGTTAGAAGATATACAAAACATGACAGCTAAAGGGAGGTTCTGATAATGGAGACTTCAACATGCCAGATACAGATTGGTCAATACCAGCAGGAACATCTGCCAGAACTAGACACATAGTGGATTCCCTGCAGGGGGAGGGCCTCAAACAACTGGTACAGCAACCCACAAGAGACAGGGCTATCCTAGATCTAGTACTGACTAACAAAGAAGGGATCACAGATCTCCAGGTAGAAGGTCACCTGGGGGCCAGTGACCACCACATGGTATGGTTCAATTTGGCTACTACATGTAAATCATCCCATTCCAAGGCAAAAATATGGGACTTCAGAGGAGCTGACTTTGATAAGATGGCCAACAGAGTTAAGCTAGCCCTGGCAAAAAGAAACACAGGTGAGGGGGTACAGGCAAAGTGGGCAAGCATTAAGGATACAATACTTGAAGCAACATCCCATTGTGTTAGACAGAAAAGAAAGTGCAAAAGAAGAAGGAAACCACTTTGGTTCTCAAATACAGTAGCAGAAAGGTCAGAGCCAAAAGGCTGGCCTTCAGGAAATAAAAGGAACACAGCGGGATGAAGATAGGGAGGCATACCAAACTGCCCTAAGGGAAGCAGGAAGGCAGTAAGGCAGGCAAAGTTCCAAACTGAGGAAACACTAGCACGAACAGTAAAGAAGGTGACAAGACTTTCTATAGATACATTAGTGAAAGGAGAAAGTCCAGAGGGTATTACTAAGCTTAATGGAGAAAAGAGAGCATGTGAGGAGGAGGACCCTGTAAGGCATCTATCCTAAATAGATACTTTTGCTCAGTATTTACTGAAGAGAAGGTAGGGCAGGGCCCACAGCTCAGCATCATGGACACAGGGGAGGGAGGTGAGCACTACTCCCTTCACAAAAGAAAGGGTCCTACAAGAGCTTGCTAAGCTCAGGGTGGATAAGGCAATGGGACCTGATGGCATACATCCCAGGGTACTTAAGGAGCTAAAGAAGGAACTAGCAGAGCCATTAGCAGAATTGTTTAGTGAGTCTCTGAGCACAGGAGAGGTCCCAGAAGACTGGAGAAGGGTCTCATGTGATCCTGCTCCACAAGAGTGGTAGCAGGGAGGAGGCGGGAACTACAGACCAGTCAGTCTTACCTCAGTAGTGGGCAAGATTATGGAGGCACTCCTTAAGGAAAGGATAGTGCAACACCTGGAATCCATAGGGGCACAGGATCCAAGACAGCATGGGTTTACAAAGGAAGGTCCTGTCAAACTAATCTCATAGATTTCTTTGACTGGGTAACCAGAGTGGTGGACCAAGGGGAGCAGTTGATGTCGCTACCTTGACTTCAGCAAAGCTTTTGACACTGTTCACATAGAAGATGATGATAAATAAGTTAGGTAGGCTCAAGGGTGGGTCAGAAGTTGGTCAACTGGGTGGCAAACTGGTTGACTGGCAGAAACAGAGAGTGGTGGTAAATGGTATACAGTCAGAAGAGATGCAAGTCACAAGTGGGTACCTCGGGGATCAGTCCCAGGGCCAGTCCTATTCAACATCTTCATTAGTGACCTTCGCAGATGGACTAGAGGAAGGCTTGTCTGTTTGCAGATGACACCAAGATCTGCAACAGAGTAGATGATCCAGATGGGGTGGGCAGAATGAGAAGAGATCTGGATAAACTAGCAAAATGGTCAGAAGAGTGGCAACTGGGATTTAATGCAAAGAAGTGAAAAATCATCACATAGGGAAGAGAAACCCTGAAGCCACTTATAGGCTGGGAGGGAGTTGCTAGCAGTCACAAAGGAAGAAAGAGACTTGGGCATCATCATCACTGATGACCTAAAATCATCCAAGCAGACCTCTAAAGCAGTAGGTAAGGCTAGGGGGTGTTAGGTGTATTAGTAGGGTATCACAAGTCGTAAGAGGGAGGTAATAATCCCTCTGTACAAGACATTGGTTAGCGCCCCATCTGGAGTACTGCTGCAGTATTGGAGGCCACACCTTCACAAGGACATTAACCAAATTGAGGCAGTCCAGAGAAGGGCAACCAAATGGTGCAGGGACTGCATCAGAAGACATATGAGACAGATTAACGGAGCTCAGTATGTATACCCTTGAGCAAAGGAGAGAGAGAGGTGATATGATCGAGACATTTAAACACCTTAAGGGCATAAACAAGGTGAAAGAGTCTAACATGTTTAAATATAAGAAAATAGCAGGACAAGAGGACACAGCATGAGATTAGAGGGAGGCCGATTAAGGGGAATGTGGAGAAATTCTTTTCACAGAAAGGGTGGTAGATGCATGGAATGGCTTACCACAAGAAGTGGTGGCTATGAATACAGTGCAGGGCTTCAAACAGGCATGGGATAGGCATAAGGGAGCAATACAAATGACTATGAATAGATAGGTCACTGACAGAGCAAAGGCCGATGGCGCATTTATAAGGTAGAAAAAGAAATGGGCAGACTGGATGGGCCTTGCGGTCCTTATCTGCCATCAACTTCTATGTTTATATGTTTCTATGATGTGCTTCCGGGACACAGCTGATTTTTGATCGTCCCGGTGAAACAGTATTTCACTCAAAACTGCAGATTAAGGTAATAAATAATACATTTTACATACATGGGGCATTATTCAGCACATATGTGCTAGGTATGTGCCAGGAGGCACACTTTTCACAATGTGCACACAATGAAGGGCCACAGCTGACAGTGCCCCTTTAATGTCTTCCCAGCTTTAGTTTGCAGACCAACATGTGTGATTTTCTTGCTTTGAGGTAATTTTAATTCTGGCTGAGAATACTGCCAATCCATATCTCAGTCATAAAATGCCGGCATTGGCCAGTTAGGGGTGTTGCAGTCCCACTGAATTTTGTTGATAACTTAGTACAGCATGGGAAATTCTGTTGGCAGAATACATGCACAAGGGCAATTCCACTTCTAAAATGCTGCTCAGATTTTTTTTTAATTCCATGTAATTTCAAAGCATGTTTATGTAAACTTAAGAGTAATATTGCACAGATTTTGTAATCTGTAGAATTTTATTACACAGTTTGTGGAAAATGGACCTAAAGTTTATGCAAACTGTTGAATACTACTCAGTAGTTTATGTGAACTACCCAATCCTAATCCACAGTTTTTATGCTGTCTTGCACACAGGTGCAAGCAACATCTTGCAGTAGTACCACATTGAGAGATGTGTCAGTGTTGGTGAATGCAGAGCATGCTTTAGTAGGTGCGTCACTCATCCCCCAACTAGCGAGCATGCTAGCGCTGACGTGGACATTATGGAAAGTGCCACCAAGTTGAAAGAAATCTCCCGCTTGAATCAGAGACAAGCTCGTCATGCAGCGGCAGATGACACGCCTCCCCAATGTGCCTTTCCTGGTGAAACTTTTCAACAAACATGGTGGTTCCTGCTGTCCAACACACACAATAACCATATCAACATCGGGGATGGCCAATCCCCTGTGTCGGCATGTTCCACAACCCCACACACTTTCTTTGCTGATGGGTCCTAATCCACATCAGCATCAGCCCCCCCCCCACACACAAACATTTTCTTTGTCAAAGGGGCCCAACTTACTGGCATCAGACCCCTAAACTCAAGGCACACTGAAGCCCACCCAGTGTGCCCAACATCCCCCTCGAAACTCATGGAGGTCACTGGGAGCCCACCCAGTGTGCCCAATATCTCACCCCGAAAGTCATGAGGCACACTGAGAGTCCACCCCAGTGTGCCCCACAATTTTTTTTGTTCACCTGTAAAGAAAGAAAACCATCCTTTAATGTCTGTTTTTTGCTTTTCCCTGTTAAAAGGAAATTAGTCCCTTGTAGTCCCAGTGCTCCTGTCCCCCAACCCCACACCCACCCTTGGCACACCCCACTTCTCAGCACCCCCACCCCTTACTTACCTCTGGATGTCCGCACTGTGATCGTCTGTGCAGCAGAACACTCCTGGACTCTTCAAAGCCGAACTGCAAAATGAAGAAATGCCGGTAAGCTATGTAATGGCATCAATGAGGCGGTCAACTTAGGTGGATATCTCAGCCAGTTTTTTGAATTGTGGCTCCAAATTTTCAACATGGGTTCTGGGACCCCACCTCATGAACACATGCTCTGTCATCTCATTATTCATTCCTAAAAGGTGATTTTGCGGTCGCTGCACAGAATCACCTTTTGGAACTGATTAATGAAATGACAGTACCACTGTTAATGAGGTGGGGTCCCAAAAAGCCTATGTTGCACATTTGGTGAAAGAATTCAAAAAAATGACTGCGTTACAAGCATGTGTTGTACAGTTTCCATGCATGCTCGTAACTTCAACAATTTTTAATATTTTCACTCCAGATTTTCCACATTGCCATTTTTTCACACCTCCTTATGAACAGTACAGCTGTCATTTTTCATATCCTGCCTGAAATGTGTTTTCACACATCTGGCACACAATGACATGGACGCTGTAGAAAATCAACTTTCTGGACAGACTGACAAAATCACAATGCCACTGTTCATGAGCAGAGGTCCATAAATGCCTATGTTGAAAATCTGGTTAAAATAATCCCCAAAATAATTGTGTCATGGGGCGTGTGTTGCACAGTTTCTACGCATGCTCGCGACTTCACCAATTTTTCACATTTTCACTCCATATTTTCAATATTGCCATTTTTTCATACCCCTTAATGAACAGTACAGCTGTCATTTTTCACATTCTACCCAAAATGTGTTTTCACACCTGTGGCCTCAAATGGCACAGTCGCTGTGCAAAATCACCTTTTCGGCTAATGAACTGGTAGTGCCACTGTTCATGAGGTGGGATCACAAAAAGCCCATGTTGAAAATTTTGAATGAAAATACCAACAAACACCTGGGACATTAGGGTTTCCAACCATAACACCCCACCCTGTAGAGACTGACAGGTGTCAGGGTCGTGACTTGGGATCGTCGTTTGTAATGCTCATGCCATTCCACCCCCACCCCCTCCTTGCAGCCAGTGACAGGCATTGAGGTGTGTCTTGTAGTCTTCAGCCCCAAAGTTCACCCCATTTTCCTATACTGCACCCATCTCAGCATATTTCCTTATGGAATGTGGTGAGCATAAGGCCTGAAGACCCCAAGGCACACCACAACACATGTCAGTGTCTACAGGGTGGGGTGAGGTGATATGGCATGAACATTATGGCAGATGACCCAAAGGCACACCCCAATGCCTGTCAGTCTCTGTGGGTTGGGGGTGGGGTTGGTGTCAGTTCAATACTTCACTGCCATTCCT
Organism: Neoceratodus forsteri; assembly: GCA_016271365.2. NCBI lineage: Eukaryota > Metazoa > Chordata > Ceratodontiformes > Ceratodontidae > Neoceratodus > Neoceratodus forsteri. The sequence goes on from JADMNL010000028.1 coordinate 263,187,354, forward strand.
ATTATGCATCTCTCTAACTCCTGCACTACTAATGCCAATGCCAGCAAGACAGCATTCGGCATTGACAAATGCTTGTTAAAGCAGATCCCACCTTTGGAATTTTGAAATTCCAGTTCCAACAAAATTCCACAGAATTAAGGGTAATTTCTGAAATTCTGCCAAATTCTAGCAGTAGCTGAATGTGAAAAATATCCACATATCTCTATAACGAAGCTGTGAAATATAAAGACAAATAACTGAATTTAGTTTTTAAAGCACCAATCTTATGCTGTACAGTACAGTGCATCTCAAAGCATTCCTCCCCAAGAGCTAACTGCAAGATCCCTATGATGCACCTTGTCTGCAGTTAATGTTGATGTGAAATTCCAGTGCTCACACATGACCACTTACCTTTTAAGAAGCAGCACAACATCCTGCTGCTATACTGTTGAAACATTTTACATTTTTTTCTTGGAAAAAATTCTATACCCTTGAAGAAATGCTGGTCCACTCTTGATTAATCCATTGGATTTAAGACTCTGTGACATTGTGTCTTAGATTTAGGAGTGCTGACATTCTAGAATTCCAGATTTCAGGAATGACTAGAGCAGTACAATATGGACAAATTTGAGTCAAGTTGTGCAGTACCCACATCAGGTTTAGCTGTCTCAAAATTATAAATAATAACCTGCAAAAATATCCTGTTTCTGATGTCTAGTATAGCCTGAAATTTAAATTCCATCTGCAAAATGTGCATCAGTGCCATAACTTTGCTTCCACAAATGTTCATGAAAATGGAGGTACATTTTGCAATATTTCACCTTGAATTGTGGGATTTAGTCATGTATTATAAAGCAGTTTGTAAACTGTATGATTTATTTCCTCAGAAGTTAATGCTGTCTTTTAATTTTTTCAGTTAAAATTTTTTATTAAAGAGATATGAGACACATAAGAACAAGAATACAACATTTTCAATTCAATAAAAAATACATATTCCAGCAGTATGCCAGTACTGAAAACACTAGTGACTGTGGAATACTCAACTTAGGCAGAGTATCATGGGCACTGTAGGAGGGCTCACGGTCAGACCGTAGCTGACCACAATGCCATCGGCAAGAACAGCATGGCAAAAATGCCATCATTTTTATTTCACCCTCTGAACGTAAGGGTTTTCATCCGGGGTGGATGGATCACAGGGCAAGTTAAAATTCATGGGGCCATGGAATACTGTTTCCACAGTCTCTGGTAAAAATGTAGAAGTCCCAATTCCTGCAAAATGGTTGGAGACCAGGCTTAGAACCTGTTCTCCACTGCCTCTCGGCCAAGCTGCTCCATGCCCCAGCACTCCACTCCAAGGGAGCAGCTGGGCCAGCCCCCAGTATTTTGCTGCCCTTGTCCTGTGGCAACACCATGGACAGTAACCAGGGGATTGCATATCACATGCACTCTACTTCCTTGCTCCCTGTCCATGGTAGCACTATAGGAACTAGCACTCTCTTGCCTGGTGCTAATCCTGTAGTGCTAATCTGACCTGGCACCCTGTAGGCTTACATAAAATCTGATGACAACCTACCTACAGAAAAGGACCCTTATAGAGTACTTATAGAGTCTGAACTCCCTGCAAATCATGGAGGTTTGAGCCATTGTTCCCTTTCCTTAAAGGGAGGAAGCCAGGGTAGAATTTATGCAGAATGGAACTCATATATGGCTCTCAGCACTGGTACTCCTGTCCAGAAGTAGCATTCTGGACAAGGATGCTAGAGAGGCTATTGCTTCCCTCCATTCTTGAACTGTAGGAATGTCTGTGGTACACCACTTTTTCATCACTACTGGTTTGGTCTCTACACTCAGCAATATGAGCCAGGTCAGGCATGGATCTCCTGGCAACCATCCCCCTGCTGGAACACCGAGCAACATCATCTCAGGGGTAAAGGGCAATACAGAACCCAGGACTAGGCCACAGTCCTGGAGGACCTGCTTCCAGAAGGATTGCAATGCTGCACAGCTCCAAAGGATATGGTTGATATTTATACCATGATAGTAGGAACCCTAGCACCTGTCATTTGGGAAAAGGCCTATTCTCAGAAGTTCATCCGGGTTGCAGTACAATGAATGTGGTAATTTATATTGAATTACAAGACTAAAGGGATCATTGCAGGCTTCCTTAGTAGCTAAGCAGCACCCTTGCCACTGTAGGTGCTGTAGTTGTCTACAAAGGGATGCTTCCAATTACTGGTGGGCTTGCTGGGTTTGATAAGTGATGGCTCCAGTGATAGACTGGTAGATTTTATTTGCATACCCACTAGGAGAGTGACACCACCTGTCAAGAGGAGAAAGTGAGAGGGAGGAAATTGAGAGGCAGGCTTTAGAAGAGGATATAGGAAAGCCTAAAGCTGGAGGTAGCACCAAATATCTTTCTGTAGGAGCACATATTTAGCCCACAGACTCTCAAAGGAGTCCAGAATAGCTTTTCTTGGGATATAAAGATCTCATATAAAATGAACACATGTGCTCTTCCAGTACTTCTGCAACGCTGGGCACTGGTTGATGAGGAGGTAGGGGTCCTCCCACAATGGGGTCCAAGCTGCAGGAGTCAAGGGGAGCTTAGTTAACTTACCCAACTGTTTCCAAGTTTTCACAGATGCCCAAATAGTGGACCAATGCTTGGTCAAAGGGGATAAGCTTAATGACAGCAGGATGGCAGAAGCCTGACCTGTACAGAGTCTACATTTCATGTGCAACTATGAAGGACCTGCCATTTGAGGACACCATATTGTGGTTTGAGACCTGAGGAACGCTGTATGATATGCATATAGCTAATGTAAATTCCAGCCTCCAAACCACAAGTGTGACTGGAGCTTGGCCAGGCTAAGCCTGGGGGGGTTTACCATCCCACAGAAATGTTCCAATTAAGGCCTCTATTTTCAAATACCAGTAGGGGGTAAGGACAATCAGGAGGTGGGAGAGCCAGTGAAGTAGCCTTGGGGTAATTATTGTCTTTATTGCTGAAATCTTCCCAACCAGGGAGGGATACCATTGGGTCCATCTATTGCAATCCCCTTGTAAATTATACAGTCAGGGGGTCAGGTTGAGCCTACCCAGTTGAGAGAGACCTGGAGTCAGCTGTACACTTAAGTACCAAATGGCCTAGGGGGACCATTGAAGTACCAGCTGTGAAAAAAAACACCTGAAGGCAACAGCTGGATAGGGGCAGGTAGTCACACTCCATTGAATCAAATACTTTTTCAAAGCTGATGATAAAAGCTGCAGGTGTAGAGGGACTGGTCTGCACCACCTAGAAGAAGCTGATGAGGAACAGAGATCGTCAGTGCTCAGCCTGCCCTTTACAAACCCAGCTGAGAGGAATGAATAAGATCTGGCAATATGTACTCAAGCTGAGCAGCAAGTGCTTTAGCCAATATTTTTGCATTGATATTTGTGAATACCCTTATAGAAATATCGGTGTGCTGTGTACCATGACCTGGATGCAACCATACCAGGGTATACACTTTTTAGAAAGAATAGGGAGGGGAAAAGGGGAGGAGGGGGTGCTATGCATGTAAAGTAAGGGATTAAAGCTATGAAGGCTCAGGGATCCAGGGAAGAAGCAGAGGCATTGCAGGTCACTCTGGAGTCAGAGAACGAAACAACCATCCATGCTGGAGTAGTCTACAGACCTCCCACACAGGGGGAGGATATAGGTCTAGTATTAGTGGAAGCCATCCATAATATGGCAGCCAAAGGGGAAGTACTACTAATGGGTGACTTCAAAATGCCTGATGCAGATTGGAATAACCAGACTGCAAGTACATCAAGGAGCAGGGACCTCATGTTTGCCATTAATGGGGCAATCCTAAGGCAGCTGGTGGTTGAGTCCACCAGGGAGTGGGCTGTACTGGACTTAGTGCTGACAAATGGGGACAGAATCATGGATGTTGAGGTGGGCAATCCCCTTGATACCAGTGACCACAGAACTGTGTGGTTTAGAGTCAACACATTGGCAGAAGAAAGCTATTCAAAGATTAAGATCCTAGATTTCTGGAAGGCCAACTTCATGGAAATGGGGGAACAGCTAAAAATTGCCCTGGCAGCAGAAGATACAGGAGGAGGGGTAGAAGAACACTGGCTTAGAATCAAGGGATCCATAGCAGGAGTGACAAGTCAATGTGTAAGATTGCTTGGCAAAAGCAAAAGAAAGAAGCAGCCACTGTGGCTCTCTAAATCAGTAACCAAGAAAGTGTGAGAAAAAAGTAAGGCATTCAGGAAATACAAAGAGACACATAAAGAAAAAGAAGACAGACTGAAATATTTGGAGAAGCAGAGAGATGCTGGGAAAATTGTCAGAGGGGCTAAGGCAAGAATGGAGGAAGGAATAGCACATGCTATTAAGGAGGGGGACAAAACCGTCTTCCATTATATTAGTGAGAGGAAGAAAACCAGAAATGCTATTGTTAGGCTAAAGAAGGGAGAGGGTGGGTGGGTGGAAGATGACCTTGAAAAATATGAGGTACTGAACAAATATTTTTGCTCAGTATTTACCAAGGGAGAGGTGGGGAGGGACCAAGACTCACAAGGAAAGATGCACAGGGGGGGAGAGGTGGACACCAGTACATTTACGGTGGATAGAGTCTTGAAGGAACTAGGAAAAGTAAATACAGAAGAGGCAATGGGGCCAGATAAGATTCACCCTAGAGTGTTGAAAGAACTGAAGTCCTAGCAGATCCGCTGACAACCCTATTCAACCAATCAATAGAGATGGGGAGGTACCTGGGGACTGGAGGAGGGAAGAGGTGGTCTCCCTGCACAAGACTGGAAGTAGGGTGGAGGCAGGCAATTACAGACCTGTAAGCCTGACCTCAGTGGTGGGAAAGCTGATGGAGTTCCTGCTTAAGGAGAGGGTAGTGAAGTTCCTGGAGTCAAGCAGTGCAAAAGACCCAAGGCAGCATGTATTCACTGAGGGTAGGTCCTGTCAGACTAATCTTATCGATTTCTTTGACTGGGTGACCAGGGTGGTGGATGGGAGGGGCGGTGGATGTGGCCTACCTGGATTTCAGTAAGGCCTTCAACACCGTTCCTCACAGAAGGTTGCTTAACAAATTGGGGAATCTGGTTGTGGGCTCTAAAGTAATAAAATGGGTTGGTAACTGACTAAAAGGCAGGACCCAGGGGGTGGTAGTAAATGGCATAAAATCAGAAGAGGAGGAGGTGACCAGCAGGGTTCCACAGAGATCAGTGCTGGCTCCAGTTCTATTAAATGTCTTCACAAGTGACATTACAGAGGGACTGGAGAGGAAAGTATGCTTGTTTGCAGATGACACCATGATCTGTAACAGAGTCGACACACAGGAGGGGCTAGATAAAATAAGAAATGACCTAAGACTACCTGAGGAATGGTCAAGGGTTTGGCACTTGGGTTCAACGCTAAGAAGTGGAAGATAATGCACCTGGGACACAGAAACCCAAGAGAGGAATACAGGATGGGGGGGCAGGTTCTAGCCACCACAAGTCAGGAGAGAGACCTGGGGATTACCATATCCGATGACCTGAAGTCAGCCAAACAATGCAAAAAGCAGTGGGGAAGGCAAACAGAATGCTGGGGTGCATAGGAAGGGGCATAACCAGTAGAAGGAGTGAAGTGGTGTTGCCACTGTATAGATCACTGGTGAGGCCTCTTCTGGAATACTGTGTCCAATTCTGGAGACTGCATCTCAGGAAGGACATAGGCAGAATGGAAGCAGTCCAGAGAAGAGCTACAAAAATGATACATGGATTGCACTACAAACCTTATGAGGAAAGATTTAAGGAACTAATCAGCTATTCACTGGAGGAGAGAAGGGAGAGAGGGGATATGATAGAGACTTTCAAATACCTTAGAGGAATAAACAGGGTACAGGAGGGGAGCATATTTCAGAGATGAAAGTGCACAAGGACAAGGGGGCATGACATGAGGCTGGAGGGAGCGAGGCTTAGGGAGAATGCTAGGAAGTCTTTTTTCACAGAGAGTTTGGTGGATCCATGGAACAGCCTACCAGTGGAGGTGGTGGAAGCAAAAACAGTACAGGGATTCAAAAGTGTATGGGATAAGCATAAAGGCACCCTGCTGTACAGTGAAGCCGGGGAAAGGCAGTCCAGATAAGAATAGGGATTACCAAACCAAGTAGGGAAATGGGCAGACTAGGTGGGCTGTATGGTCCTTATCTGCTGACAGATTCTATGTTTCTATGTTACATGCAGAATGCATGCCACATGTTCAGTTGTGCAATGTTTGCATGCAGTTCACATACACCAAGTAATTCTAAGTGAACCAGGTCTAAAAAGCAAATCAGGTTCATGTGCTGCAAGCTTGACATGTGCGCAGGAGGTAAGCTGGTGTGAACATCTTCTAAAAATTACATCAGGTTCGGGTGTTGCATGCTTGACATGAATGTAGTAGATAAGCTGGTGTGAACATTTAAACATCACATCAGGTTCACATGCTGCACACTTGCTGTGTGTGCAGTAGCTAAGCTGGTACAAATCTCATCTAAAAAAACACATCAGTTTCTATTTCTTATACTACTGCTAGCAATTAGAGTCATTATAATACATTTTTATGTGGATTCCCCTAACAATTCATTAAACTCATTAATTCTGATCCTTTTGCAAGTTGTTTAATGGCTTTTGATTTTTGTCATTAAATTGCCATTAATTTGTAAAGTATTGCTTGCTTACTGCATTAAATGCTCAGGATATAGCCAGTCAAGATCCCCCATTCCAGATGTACGAAGAGGGGCCTCTGTGTTGTGAGGTTTATCATTTTTGTTTTGGACCATGCAAATCACTTATGCATATTTAGTGCTACAAAAGTGTTTCTCCATGACTGTTTAATCTCACTTACTTTCCCTTTGTCATTCTGTATTGCACATATACACTATGGCTATGCTCAGCACTCTTTGTGCTGAGTAGTGTCTTGGAAGCATGCACCATACCTCACATTTTGTCACTGAAATGAGGGCCATGGAAACGCAAAATGAGGGACAAGGAGGGACACTAACCCACATGATTATTAGGACACATCATGAAATATGGAGATATAGTAGGCTCAGAACACAGTGAAAACCATTGCATTAGACCCTGAAAATGAATTTCTACCATTAAGCAGGGATGCCATTTAGGTAGGGCAGAGGAGGGCAGTTGCCCCCTTCCCCAGTATTTGTGCCTAGGTTGTTCTTATGGTGTGGCAATAATGGCATTAAATTTGGATTTAATCTTTTTCATAATAAGTGCCCACCTGGCCTATGTGTGCTCATACTGCAGGTACTCTCCAGACTCGACTGTGTCTATTGTTTTACCCACTCTCTCCACCTATTAGTGGTGGCAAAATCGCATGTGATGTGGATGAGCTCCAGGCAAGAAAGAGTGCATGAGCCTTGCAAGTATGACACTGTCTTTCCTGCCACAGAGTAGAAAGAGACTGCACACTACAGCTTGGAGGAGTCAGTGAGCAATGAACTCTTAATAGCAGTGTTGCGGCAGCATATTTTTGTTGGTCTACTCTTAGTGAGTCTCCATCTCCCCTGGTGGCTGAAGGGGCAGAGGGTGAGCTTGAAGCTAACTCAAGACTAGGCTACCTACTTACTATACTAGGCTCACCATGCCAAAAAAAAAATCCAGCACAGTCCCCCATAGCAGCAAGCTAGGCTTAGCAGCAGTGGTGCCAGTGGTGTGGGTGGCCTTCATAGGCCTTGATCAGTGCAGTGCAGCAGCAGCCACAACAGCAACCAAGCAATCAATCAATCAATCAATCAATCAAATCTTTATTTAGCCAGGCGAACACCATTGAGCAAGCTCATTTTTGAGGTGGACCTGGAAAGGATACATAATCAATACATAAAACAGAATACACACTTACATAGTAATTACATAGAGTTAGAAATATACACAAGATGTTTATAGCATCACCAAAGTAAATTTTAGAATGAGACAATAAACTAAATACCATGTGGACTATACAGCTAGAATAACAGCACATATACTACAGTAATTGCAGAATATTCCTATACTAATATATTTACAGAGTGTATTTGGAGCAGGCTTGAACACAGATATTGAGTGAGTGGTACTTGGTAGGGCAATGGAGGGAAGGGGGACGTATGAGGGTGAATATGAATAAGTGCAGGGGGTGCCCGTAAGGGCCTATGATTGCAAGGGAAAGGTGGCAATGGTTAGAGAGTAAGATACAAGACACCAAGAGACAGGTGACAAGGGGGACATGCAAGGATAGGGAGTGTAGATGGGTGCCAGGAGGACACAGAAACGGAACTCACAGTATCAGGATAGATAGAACAGTGAGTTAAGGTACTTGTAGGCTCAGACATTGCCAATGGGAGGCAGGACTACCAGGTGGTGATGCACCTGGAAGGGAAAGAAGCACAGGCTGGGGGGGGGTAACATCAGGGGAAGCAGTTACAGGATTCCTTGATCAAACAAGAATAAAGTGCTTTGAAGGCTGATAATTTGGTTGGGTAGGTCAATTTCAAGGTTTTTTGCAGGTTGTTCCAGAGTGAGGGTAAAGCATGATTTATGGCAGACGTGCCAAAGCGCAACTTGAACTTAGGTACCGCGAGAGAGATATAGTAGGAACTCCTTAGGGCATACTTTCCTACCGCACTTAGTGGAAGACAATCCAAGATGTACTGGGGCAGCATCTTCGTGATGGCCCTAAATGTCCAGAGAGCTGCATTTCTCTGTCTTCTGTAATTAAGGGATGACCAACCTACTGTAGCATAGAAGGAGCAGTGATGTGTGAAGTATGGGAGTCCAGTTATAAACTTCAGGACCCTATGGCAGTGTGTGTCAAGTTTGATCAGGGCAGTTTTGGGGCCTTTGCTGTAAAGGAAATCAGCATAATCCAATAAGGTGAGGAATGTGGTTTGGACCAGTCTCTTCTTGGCATCCAATGTTAGTATTTGGTCCTGTAAAAGAGGCCAAGCCTCTGCCTAAGCTTCTTTAACAGATCCTTAATATGACAACTAAAGGAAAGCTTTTGGTCTAGCCAAAAACCCAGGTATTTTAATTTTGTTGCATAGTCCAGTGGTTCGCCAAGAAGTGTATACATCTGAGGTATGTTTCCTTGAACTGTAGGGTTATTAGCTTATGCAAAGGGAGAAAAAAGCATCACCTTTGGTTTTTTTAGCATTCAGGAGCAGTTTCTGATGCAACAGTTGTAGTTGTAGCTGATTAAATTCCTGTTGCAAATCCCTGCAAGCTGCTTCTGGAGAAGGTCTTTCAATATAAAGTACTGTGTCATCGGCAAAGAAGTTAATGTTAGCAGATTTGATGTCAATGTCAATTCTGTTAATGTAAATTGCAAAAAGCAATGGACCCAGTATAGAGTCTTGCAGTACGCCCCCCAGTAGAGGTTTCAGTGAAGAGAGCTTCCCTCCCATCTTAACCTGCTAATGCTGCCCTGTTAGATAGTTAGAGAACCACCTCAGGGATAGGGGGTCACATCCAATGTTTCTGAGGGAGCCAAGGAGCAGCTCATGGTCGACCATATTGAATGCCTTGCTTAAGTCCAGAAATACTGTGCAAATGAAGTTCTTAGTATCCAAGGCACACTGCCAGTCAATGGTCACTTTTGCAAGGGCTGAGATAGTATTATGTTGTGGCCTAAAACCAGACTGAAAAGGGTTTAGCAGGTTCCCATTTTCAAGGTAGTTCCTGAGCTGCACACTCACTAATTTCTCCAATAGTTTGGATAGGATGGGAAGTAGAGAGATTGGTCTATAATTATTCAGGTCACTAGAGTCTCCAGATTTGAAAAGGGGGATTACATGGGTGGTTTTCCATAGGGGAGGAATATCGCCATGCAATAGGGAGAGGTTAAAGAGGTGCATGATACTCACTGCCAGGACATGAAGACTAAGCTTCAGGAAGAATGGGTCTAAATGGTCTGCTCCAGCACTCCTCCTGGTTTCCAGTTGTAGGAGGAGATCCTCAACTTCTTTCAAATTGGTGGGCTGAAGGGACAATGCCATGCTTGTGACCAGAGTTGGTGAGTTCGGTACTCTGAGTCTAGAACGGAGGTTATTGGCAGGGGAGGTATCAAATGCAAGACCTGCAGTAGCAAAATGATTATTAAAAGAGTCGAGGATGGTTGATTTATCAGACACTTAGGTTGCACCAATAGACATTTTTGTGGGTTGGGTGTTTGGAGCCATGTGACCTTCAATATCCTTGATGGTTTTCCAGAACTTCACCCCAGCACTTGGCAGAAAAGCCCAATCCTTTATGGAACTAGCTAGCCTTGGCCTCCCTAACCAAATTGGTACAATGGTTTCTAGCCTTCCTAAATGATGTCCAATCAGCTGGGAGTTTTGCTCTCCAAGCTTTTTTCCAAAGCCAGTCTCTGTGCAGCAGGGAGGCCTTTAACTGAGCCATAAACCATGGGCATGATTTTTTCTTGGAACGTATTTTGACCAAGGGTGCATGCTTGTCCAGTGCCCCTATCAAAATCTCCTGAAAGATATCATAAGCCGTAAACACTGAGTTGGCCTAGTAAAAGTCCTGCCATCTCAAGGAATCACACAAGTCAGAGAGGATTGCACAAATGTCAAAATCATGCCATTTCCTCTTGAGTGAGAATTTGGAAAAGGATAGCAGTTTGAGGGCAGATCTTACACATGCTATGATGCAGTGGTCACTGAAATCTAAGAAAAACACTCCAGCATGGGAAAACAGATGGAGTTTGCTTACTAAAATAAGATCTAGAAGAGTGCTGTTATTAGGGCACTTCTTATTTGGACGTGTTGCCTCAGAAATAAGATGAGATAGACCAAAGGAGTCACAAATAGTTTTGAGAGGTAAAGAGATATTAGAGGACCAATCCAAATTAAGGTCCCCTAATATAATAATCTCTGACTAAAAGGATCTCAATGTATTATTTAGATGGTCCAAAAATTGCAGCCCCACTGATGGGGGCCTATAGCATCCTAGGATGCTAAATGAGACAGAAGTACAGAACTTGACTCTGAGGGTCAGGCTTTCAAATTCCTTTTGAATTGAGGTTGAATCTATGACTGAGCCAGATAATTTATCCTTGACATAGATGGCAACTCCTCCTCCTCTGGTAAGCCTATCAGTTCTGAACAGGGTATAAGATGGGATATTCACCTCATGATCTGGGGTACCAGGTCTGAGCCAAGACTCAGTGACCACAAGTACATCAGGCAGGGTATGACAAGTCCAAGCTTGTACAGAGGCAGACTTTTTTAATAAGCTACACTCATTGATGTGCATAAAACTCAAACCTTTGATACTGGCTATGTCAGCAGGAGATGAGATAGCTGCAGGGGGACCAGGGTTGAGTTTCACATTACCAGAGCATAACAATAGGAGCAGCAAAAGTTTTTTAATAGCTTCAAGAAGTAGTCTATGTGCTTTAGGTCTAACCCACTAGAAATGCTATTACTTAGGTTTGGAGGGTCCCTGAGATGAATACCTAGGGAGTCAAGCGACGTGAAGAAAAGAACCCTGGCTGTAAAAAGCAGGGAGTGCTGGGTGATCAATGCAGAGGAAAATGGGGTCATACACCCTAATTCACCCATAGGTGAAATAGCAACTCACCACAGAGGTTGAAATGCAGGTTCTAAATTAGGTAACATAAATGCCAACATGCGAGAATCTGAGGTATCAAAAGGATCAAGACAATCCATAGCAATGCTGTGTATGACCACACTACTGGATGACCAGTGTGGAATAACATGGGAATCCAAAGTGCAGACCAAAATCAGTGAAAGGCAAGGAAATAAGTGAAACCCCCCATTTTGCTGGGTGCACCCAAAGTTGTCTAGTGTTTTGCAAACTTCCTGCTGGCAGGAAGTGGATAGCAACAGCAAAGGATCTCGGAACTGATTTACAGCAGGATAGAGGGTAGTGACCTTGCAAAGTTAGACTGGTAAATGGCAGTATGAGTACTTACGATTATCTGCACATAAAGCAGCAAGGCTGTTGCCCAATTAAAAAGATAGTCCAGGACAGTGGGAGGGGTTGAAGTGTATTTAAAGGCGGCCTAGGGAGGGGGTGAGGAGGCTAGTTGAAAATCAGAGATGTGGAAAGTCTCCGTGACTTAGAGCCATAGCAAAAAAGCAGAGCAAATCAACCAGCCAAATGAAGCTTTGCCACTCCTGGAGTAGCCAGTCAGCTTCTTCCTTCAGCAGCTATAGCCAATCACTTCCCTGGATTAGGATCCAAGCTGAGATGCAGTACCTGGGGTGACTCACTGAGGAATACTCTCCAGGGTGCAGTAGCTGTGTATGTGGCTGGCAGCTTCCTCCATCCGGTCGCAGAGCCGTGGATGGCCCAGTGGGGCAGCACCTGAGGAGAGGAAAAGGGGGAGGTTACAAATAGGCCTGAGGACAATGGCTCAGCAGGGACTTAAGGATGGGGCAGGGATTAAGGGATTAGTGGGGTAGTAGAGGCAAATTGCACAAAGGGCTGATAGGTAAAGAGAGATGGATGAGGAAGGGGGGAGTGCCATAGCCCAGCAGACATTATCAGAATTGGGACCTAATCTAAATTGTAAGGCATCAGGGATCTGCTTGGAGCCTGGGAGGGAGCAGTCACAGTCTGAGCTAGTAAAAAGATTAAGAGAATTAAAAAAACAAAAGTGAGGGGGTAGAGCCAACACCACAGAGAGCGGACAAAGATTTGGTGCCAAAATTAATTAAAAGTAAGATACCAGAGTTCTGCATACAGCCCCGGAAGAGGGGTGGGTGGACAAAGATTTGGCGCTAGATTTAAATAATGATAATAAGACACCAGGGATCTGTTAGCATCACCAGTAGAGGAGCGGGAATAGGCTTAAAATGTTACAAAGTAAGGCAGGCTCAAATTGCAAAATTGCAAGTAGGCTACACTAATACAGGGCTTAAAGTAAAAATATAAACTAGAAAACTGCTCCTTATAACACAAGGTACAGTTTACAGGATACCCTTCCAGCAGCACACATACTATGCAGTATACAAGTTAGCTTCCAATGTCCAAACAAAATTGTATCTCCCAAACAGATATTAACCAAAAGATAAAACAAGCCATAAAACAAAAATCAGAGACATGGAAAGTCTCCATGGCTTAGAGCCATAGCAAAAAAGCAGAGTAAATCAGCCAACCAAATGGAACATTGCTGCTCCTCGAGTAACTAATTGGCTTCTTCCTTCAGTGGCTACAGCCAATCACTTCCATAGATTAGGATCTGAGCTGAGATGCAGTACCTGGGGTGATTCACAAAGGAATGCTCTTCAGGGTGCGGTAGCTGTATATGCGGCCGGCATCTTACTTCAGCCAGTTGCAGAGCCGTGGACAGCCCAGTGGGGCAGCACCTGGGGTGATTCACAGAGGAATGCTCTCTGGGGTGTGGTAACTGTGTATGTGGCCAGCGGCTTACTCCAGCCAGTCGCAGAGCCATGGATGGCCCAGTGGGGTAGCATCATGGATGATTCCCAGAAGAATGCTCTCCAGGGTGTGGTAGCTGTGTATGTGACCAGTGGCTTACTCCAACCAGTCACAGAGCCATGAATTGCCTGGTGGGGCAGCAAAAAAGCAAGCAACCCAGGTTGGGTGGGTTTGGTTGGTGAGGTGACTTAGTTGCGGACCACATTGGGGATCTGTGATGGTCAGTTCTAGCATCCAGCTTGTGTCAGAAGGAGAGAGGGGGAGCAGACTGAAAACTGGACAGGTGACACACTGTGCCAGGCTTCAGGTTCTGACCATGTGGCCAGGTAAGTAAAAGTAAATAATTTTTTTACATGGGGATTGAGGAAGCAGGAAGGACTGAAATATGTATGTGTTTTTCATGTTTCTTCACCTTTAGGTGGTTTCATGACCTATATGGGATGGATACTGAATCGAATGGAGTCAGAGATAAAAACCGTGATCAAGTTCTTTTTTGTGGGGGGTGGGGGAAAAAATTCAGCCAGGAAAAAATTGGTTAGTAACTGGGTGTGTTTAAGCCCAAATCTAATCCACTGCTCTGGGGTGTATACAGATGAATCTTATACATTTTAATTTTTCCTGATTTGCATATCACTTTTCAGTCAAAACAAATAAGTTGTACCTTTTAGAGATGTTACAGACATACTAGATCTGTCCCTTGCATTCACGGACAGTTGAGTGGTATGGTATGCACAGACTATCGGAGCCCCATTATAGTCAGGCTTATCCCCCCCTCCCAAGAAGCTGATCTCCACATCCCCACACTCAGACACATTATGACAATCCTCAAAGGAGACTGCAGGGGTGTGCACCATTGAAAAAAGGTTTTTTTGTATTACTATTTTATACATTATTGATGGAGAGTTGGAGATTAATGAAGGCCACCGCTCGACTAACAAGGGCCTTGTTAGTAGAATAGTGGCCTTCATTATTCTCCAGCTCACCATCATAATGTATAAAATAGTAATAAAAAATGACTCCATTCATTTCAAGGAGGTACACCCCAGCACTCTGACCTATGGATATCATCTCTTAAAGACTCCTGCCTCTGGCTCCCTAGTACACAAGTAAGAGATTTTTTACTTATATCTACACTTCGTGGGTTGTCTGTAGCAGCATGGCCATACCCACTACAGTGTGTGTGCATGGGGGGGAGTGGTCAAATGGGTGGGGAGGGGGTGTCAAGTTATTGCTACTTTTGTGTTTGCACCTTAAAGTATGTTTGTGTAGAAGCATTCAAAACTATGGAGAGAAAAATAATAGGAGTACAGGCCAGACAGAAGTAATTAAGAAGGAACTAGAAGGAGGACAGGATCAGACCTACAGTACAGTAGCTTCTTGTTGTTTTTTACATTGTTTTATGTGGATTCTACTTGGTAGAAGGTTATTTCTTTTATTTCTCACTACTAAGGGGCTAGCAGGGTATTGTTTGGGGCTGTTGGAATTTTGAAACCTGTTTTGGTAGCTGTAAGTGGGCTCATTTGTTTGATTCACTGTGTGGCAGGCTGCATTTGTAGAGGCCTATTTCTTCTGTTTTAAAACATAATTGTGATTTAACTGGGTCTGTTTCTTTGAATTGGAGACCTATATCTTCTAATTCCAAGCCTATTTGATGTGTTGTTGGTGAAGCTGTTTGAATTGGAGTCCTGTTTCTTTGGGTAGCAAACCTATTTTGGGGGCTTTGAGTAGCATTGTGATTCATTGTTGCTGGCTTCACTAGCTGCAAAGTTTTAGTGCAGAGTGGGGAAAGGGTGCTAATGGTCTGACCAGAGGTCTCAGCTACCTGATTGTTTCTGGAAACATAGAAACATAGACTTTGACGGCAGATAAGGACTGCTAGGCCCATCTAGTCTGCCCATTTCCCTACCTACAGGATACGCTGCAGATCCTATTTAACCAACAGCCTATATCTTCCTGCCCCCCACAATAATTACCTGATGTCTGTCCCATGCATTCTTGAATTCTCCCACAGTTTTAGACTCCACAACTTCCTCAAGAAGGCTGTTCCATGCATCCACTACCCTCTCTGTGAAATAATACTTCCTCACATTGCCCCTGAACCGCCCTCCTTCTATCTTTAAATTGTGTCCCTTGTTCTTGCAAGTCTCTTTTCTGAAAGATGCTACCCTCTTGGACTTTGTTGATTCCCTTGAGGTACTTGAAAGTTTCTATCATGTCCCCCCTCTCCCTTCTTTCGTCAAGGGTATACATATTAAGCTCCTTTAGTCTCTCCTCATATGGCTTCTTTTGCAGACCCTGCACCATTTTAGTTGCCATCCTCTGGACTGCCTCCATCCTGTCTATGTCCTTGCGGAGATTGGGTCACCAGAACTGGACACAGTATTCCAGATGGGGTCTCACCAATTGTCTGTACAGAGGGATAACAACTTCCTGTTTTCTGCTGCTGATGCCTCTCCCTATACATCCCAGTATACCCCCTGCCCTCCTACTGCCTTCTCACATTGCTTGCTAACCTTAAGGTCATCTGATATGATTAGCCCCAGGTCCCTTTCCTGTTTTGTTGTTGTTACTACCTCCCCACCCATTGTGTATTCTTCCCCTGGGTTCTTGTTTCCCAGGTGCATTATTTTGCACCTTTGCATTGAATCCTAGCTGCCAAGCCTGACCATTCCTCCAACCTGCCAAGTCCCTTTTCATCCTTTCCACGCCTCCTTGTGTATCAACCCTGTTGCAGATCTTTGTGTCATCTGCAAAAGGCATACTTTTCCTTCAGTCCTCTGCAATGCCACTGATGAAGACATTAAAAGGACTGGACCCAATACTGAACTCTGCGGTACCCTACTAGTAACCCCTTCTTCAGAGTGGACTCCATTTACAATTACCTTCTGTGTCCTGTTGTCCAGCCAATGTTTTACCCAGGCTACCACCCTGGGACCCACTCCCAGGCTGGTTAATTTGACTAATAATCTTTTGTGTGGGACTGTGTCAAATGCCTTGCTAAAGTCTAGGTAGGCCATGTCCACAGCCCCCTCCCTGGTCTACTACTTTGGTCACCCAGTCAAAGAAATCTATTAGATTCATCTGACATGACCTTCCCGCTGTGAACCCATGCTGCCTTGGATCCTGTGCTCCACTGACCTCTAGGTACTCAAATATTCTTTCCTTCAGAAGTGACTCCATCACTTTCCCTACCACAGAGGTCAGACTGACAGGTCTGTAGTTTCCTGCCTCTGTCTTGGTCCCACTTTGTGAAGGGAATCACATCCGCCTTCCTCCAGTCCTTGGGTACCACACCATCCTCCCATGATTTATTAAAAGACTAGCCAGTGGTTTCACTAGTTCCTTTCTTAATTCTTTTAGAATTCTGGGTGAATTCCATCAGGACCCATTGCTTTGTCCACCTTCAGTTTTAGGAGTTCTTGCAGAACCTTTCTTCTGTGAAAGGACTGGGATCGACCCCCTATCAAGAGTGCTTCTGTTAATTGGATTAGGCACTTCCAACCCACCCAAACCTCACCCCTCCCACCCACCCCGGTCCATTATTTCCTTTTATACTACGGTTCTGACAACACTTCCTCAAACAGGCAAAGGATATGCACCTGTCATAGCAGAACCAGACATCCAGGAAAGGAACAGCAGCAAGTGAAGAGGTGACTGCTATCTCAGTGGAAGGGAAGTAAATGCAAATCTAGGAGCTTTCATTATTACTTATTCGCATTGATATTGCAGTGGAGAAAGGAGGAGCAGGAGTTTGAAGAAGGTTGTGCAATGGCTTCTTAAAGTCTCTTTTTGAGTGTGGATAGGAAGGATAGGAATATAAAAAACAGTTGCTCAATATATCTAAACATGTGCAACAAAGGAGATAAGGGAAATAAAGAAAATGTTTTGCACTGATAGAGGAGGGAGAGGGGAGACTTGGGGGAGAGTTTGGTATCCTGCATCTGGAATGGTGGGGGGTCACTGGTGGGCAACGACAGCAATGGGTAGGGTGGTAGGCTGCAACAACTGTGGTGCACCAATCTTTCTAAAAATTGCCTGGAGTGTGGGAGGATGTTTAGTGTGCAACCACATAGAAAAACTTAGAAAGGAGATTGAGGGTCTGCAGGAGGAAGTAAGACAGGCAAGGCAGATTGGGGGTGGGTTTAGCCCAATACTGGAGGGAGGAAGAAGGGGAGATGAGGGAGGCGATTTAAGCCAACAGTGGTGAGAAAGGGTCAGAAGAAGGGAAGCAGAGACAAAGGGGCCCAGGCTAAAGAACGATTGCCGGAAACCAGGTCAGGAGACAAAAGACAAATGGAAGGAGGAGATAGGGACTTGTGAGGGAGGCGAAGAAGTGGCAAAAGTCATGGAGTGGAAAGGAGAACAGGTTACTATGAAGAGAGAAGGAGCGGGCATTTGTGAAGGGCCTTCAGAAAATAGTTGTGCACTGCTAGAGAGGAAGAAGGTGGAGGAGGAAATGATGACATTAGAGGAGTAATTGATAAATGCCTGGACCAAACTGAGTGGGGGGAGTTCTGCTGGGAGAATTGCAACAGGGGTAAAGGGAAATAATGTGCAGGAGGAAGAGCGCTGGAAATGAGAGAGGGAGCTGAATGGAAGCAAGCAGGGAGTAAGGGGGTGGAATCTTAGTTCTGGGGAACTCAATACTAAGAGGAGTCAGGTGGGGTAGCAAGGGGGAGAGGCATAGTCGCATTTGGGTGGAGGCCATGCCAGGAATGACAGTGGAAAGGGTGGGACAATCTGTTCTGAAATATGCTAGAAGGGGTAGGGACAAGCCTCATTTAATTATACATCTTGGGACAAACGACCTGGCTGACAAGACAGTAGATACAGTCCAGAGGAGGTTTGAGGAACTAGCACAATTATGTGAGGGGCAGGAAGATCAGTAACTTTTTCAGAGATACTTCCGGTGCCAAAGGCAAGCACAACAAGAAAGCTGAGAATAGAGGAATTTAACGGATGGCTAAGAACCTGGTGTTGTGCTAAAGGGTATGGGCTGTTGGGGGGTGGGGAGGGGCCTGGGAGGACAGTAGTCTCTATGCCAAGGACAGACTACACTTGAGTGAGGAGGGAAAGAAAGTGTTGAAACAGAGGATGGAGGAGTACATAGAGGAAGTTGGGAATTTAAACTAGGAGTGGGGGGTAGCAGTTGGGGAAGAGATATGCAGTGACCACAAGTTGGGAAACCATATGAGCTAACCCCCCATAACAGTGACAAAAGACAAATGGCAAGTACTATTGGTGATGCTAGGAAAGGAGGGCAGGATGGGAGGAGGGGAAAAGGGTGGAAGGTGGTTACCCTTAACGCTAGGAGCCTTGGGAGGAAAACTGCAGAGTTACAGGTTCTCATGGCAGAGGGAGAGGTGGACATTGCAGCCATCACAGAAACATGGGCCACCTAATACAATGACTGGGACCTGTCTGTACCAGGGTACAGGTTATTTCGTAGGGACAGGGTGATTGGGAAAGGAGGGGGGGTGGCACTATATGTGAAGGAAGGACTGAAGTGGGTAAGGGAGGAAGGGGAGGAGGGTAGTACAGAGTCACTTTGGGTGCAAATCCATGATTCCAAGTATAAGATTCTTAGAATGGGAGTGATGTACAGGCCACCATCTCAGACGGAGGAGTTAGGGAACTAGCGGGACAGATCAGGAGGACCTGCGAGAAGGGTAATGTGGTGATTGTGGGGACTTCAACATGCCAGGAGTGGACTGGAGCACAACAACAACCAGGAACAGAGGAGCAGGTACTGCTGGATGCCTTCAGGACAGCTTCCTGCAAATGGTCAGTGAACCAACCAGGTTAGAATACCCTTGACCTTGTGCTGGCAAATGGGGACTTTGTGAGAGAACTTACAGTGGAGGACACCGCTGTCAGGGGTGACCACCACTCAGTATGGCTCACATTGGATATGGGAAAGGAAGGAGTGGAATCTGGCACAAGAGTGCTGGACTTCAGGAGGGCCAACTTTGGGAGGATGTGGGAAGTGGTAAAAGGATACCTGGCCAGAATTCAATCTAGTATGGACACTAACCAGAGGTGGGAGCTCATAAAGCTGGGGATAGCGGAGGCAACCAAAACCTGTTGCAAAGCCCAGAGCAAGAAGGCTAGGGCTAAGAAACTGAGCTGGTTGAGCAAGGAGGTCATGGAAAAGGTAAGGAGGAAAAGAGGCTGCCTTTGGAAGTACAAGAAAACAGGAGGGGAGGACAGGGAGGTGCTTGACAGAATCAAAGGAGGTGACAAGGGCAGTAAGGAGCCAAAGCATCTATGGAACTCAGGCTGACACAAGGCATTAAGAAGGGGAGAAGGACTTCTTTAAGTACATCAGGGAGAAAAGGAGCTGTAAGGACCACATAGTAAGGATAAGGAAGGAGGGGGGTTGGGTGGAAACAGGGTGCGATAAGGCAAAAGCACTAAATGAGTACTTCTGCTCAGTATTTACTAAAGAGAAGAGGGGGGTGACACCCAAGGTGGGAGAAATGGCAGAAGCAGGGGGGAAGTGGTGACGGATGGGAAAATCACGGAGGGCAGAGTTCGAGAGGGTTTGCAGGCACTGAGGGTGGACAAGGCACCGGGCCCAGATGGCATCCACCCCAGGGTACTGAAGGAGCTGGCAGAGGTCCTGCAGGACCTTTGGCAGACCTATTTAATGCCTCACTACATTGGGTGTGTACCTCAGGACTGGAGGATGGCTCATGTGGTGCCCCACCACAAGAGTGGCCCCAAGGATGAACCGGAAACTACAGACCAGTGAGCCTCACATCCATCATGGGTAAGCTAATGGAGACTATCCTGAAGAAGAGGCTGGTGGCCTCCAGAGGCCAAAGTACTACAGGACAGCAGACAGCATGGCTTTACATGGCAGATCCTGCCAAACTAACCTGGTTGAGTTCTATGACTGGGTAACTAGGCAACTGGACAGGGGTCATGCAGTGGATGTCCTGTATCTGGACTTCAGTAAGGCATTTGACTCAGTGCCACATGGAAGGCTGGGAAGGAAGTTAGTTGGCATAGGCGGGTGCAAAGCTGGTGAGCTGGGTAGGGAACTGGCTCAGGGAAGGCAACAGAGGGTGGTGGTGGAGGGAGCTCTCACACCCAAGGGCAGTGATGAGTGGTGTTCCACAGGGCTCGTGTTGGGACCAGTGTTGTTTGGGATTTTCATTGCAGACATATCATGGGACATCAAGAGCAAGATCAGTCTGTTTGCTGATGATACCAAGGTAGGCGTGGTGGTGGATGACCTAGGGGATGGCAGGGGTTGCAGGATGATCTGGAAAGCTTGAAACCTGGTCAGACACCTGGCAACTGGGGTTTAATGCCAAAAGTGCAAGGTGCTGCATTTTGGGATAAAGAACCCAAGGAGGAGTTACCAGCTGGGGGAGTGCAGCTAGCCCAGACAGAGGAGGAGAAGGATTTGGGTGTGCTCATTACAGGGTCAATGAACAACTCGGCACAATGTAGGAAGGCAGCTGCAAGGCCAACAAAATGCTGGGTTGTATTGCAAGGGGTATATCCTCGAGGAGGGAGGAGGTGATTCTGCCACTGTATAGGTCATTAGTTAGACCACACCTGGAGTACTGCATGCAGTACTGGCGCTCATATCTGAAGAGGGACATTAAGTTACTGGAGGGGGTACAGCTCAGGGTGACAAAGATGATCAAGGGGCTGGGGGACTTATCATACGAGAGGAGGTTGAAGGAGTTGAACATGTACTCACTGGAGGAGAGGAGGGACAGGGGTGACATGATTGAAACCTTTAAATACATGAAAGGAATAAACAAGATGGGTACAGAGGGGCTGTTCAAAGTAAGGGAGGGGAGGGCCACCAGGGGCCATGATATGAGACTGGAGGGAGGAAGGTTCAGGAGGGAGATGAGGAGACACTTTTTTACAGAGAGGGTGGTGGCTGGGTGGAATGCGTTACCTGCAGAAGTGGTATGCAGTAGAACAGTGGACTGCTTCAAAAGGGGATGGGACAGGACAAGGGGGAGGGTTAATGAAGGGGAAGGGTGGAAGGGGGGGCAGCTGCAGAATAAGAGGTGCTAGCTGCACATTCGAGCAGACTTGATAGACCTCTAGGCCTTTATCTGCTGGCAAATTTTGTATGTTCGTATGTTCGTGTTAAGTGGTTGTGTGGGTAAGTTTGTGTATTGAGTGTGGGAAAAAACACATGTGTTTCCATTGATAAGTGTGCTACAGTTCAACTGTGAAACTGAGATGAGTAAGAGAAGAAAAAGAAAACTGAAAAGCATAACAGTGGCTACAAGCATGCCGCATACGTGCAGATGTAGTCAGATACAGTATGTATTGAAGTACAAGTGAACCATATGTGTGCAGATAGTATGGCTTAATAGTTAAAGGCACTAAACTGCAAGCCAGGAGACTTGGAAGCATAAAGCCCTTGGTTTGAATCTCATCAACCCCTGTTTGTGATTGGTGTGAGCCTGAGCAAGTCCCTTAACTTTTATGTATGCAGTTATCAGTGACCACTAGGGTAACTTAATGCCACAAAAATAGGAAAATGTAACATTTTGGTTTCCAACCCTAACTCTCAACCCCTACCCTCCAAGCAGTAAAAGGAAAAAACATTAGGGTTTTGGGTCTCTGGAGTCTTGGTGAATCAGAAGGGAGTTTTCCTTGGGATTGTCAACCCTAATGCTCACCCCATTCCCTAGCAAGCAATATCTCACATGATCTCCTTCCTTCTCGCTGGGCACACAGGGCCTTTCATGAAGAAAGCTACAACAAATTGTGTTGGCAACATGTCATGAGACATATTTCTCTACCTTTGAAAAGTGTATCACTGTGAGGCACTGGATTTGAGCTGTACCTTGTGCTTTGGACTGGAGGCTATGGGCTGGGGTGGGGTGAGCATTAGGGTTGGCAACCCTAAGGAAGACTCCACCAGTGATTAGCCAAGGTTCTGAAGAACCAAACCCCTAATATGTTTTTTTCTTTTGCTGCTAGGTGGTAGGGGTGGAGAGTTAGGGTTGGAAACTTTAATGCCAAATTTCCCTACTTTTGTGGTATTAAGTTACCCTAACTGGTGCATTAACAAAGTTTTTTGCAAATAATGTATACAATAGGATAGGACCTTGTGTGATAGATTATTACCCATTAGTTGTTTACAGCATGTGTAACTGCTGCCCCAAATGCTGGCTACTACAGGCTTTGTTGCATGGTAAGGAATTGACCAGAGTTTTAGTTTGTGTCCCGGCACTTGGGCAACTACAGGACTCTCATAGAAGCTACTACTATGTGTGATAACATATTTCAGCACAAAAAAGTCATTGTCAGCACAGGGCATAAGAATCAAGAACAACTTAATTTATTAAACCAGACACAGTCCCACATTTTTTACCTTATAAAGGGACATCACATATTTACAGGCATAAAATGGATATTTGGGGCTTTTACATAGAGTACCTGATGTATGAAGAACCTGCTACACAATTCCACAAGCCCTGTACAGTTACTTCTTAGGGCTTACAAAAATTCCTATACCCAGGGCGATATACAATCAGTGTGGGCACAGTGTTATAAGGTACAAATCCCCCCTCTCCTGACATATCGGACCACATATATGAATTACAGAGATGTAAAGATCTTTACTAAAGCAGTCACCTTTAACAGAAACCAAGACACTCACCTCCAGGCAATATTCCAGATCCACATGGGCTTCTTCACTTCTGAGTGTGAAGGCACCAATAATAAAAATGGAAGCACTGACCAACAGTATCAATGGGGCTTCAGCCAGACACTAGGATAACCTACAACTTATTTTTCTTCCCATGGTCACCCACTTATAACTTGATCCAACTTGAACTGAGTAACTGTTATCCCCACCTTGATGATAACACCCTATACTGATACATTACAATTAACCAATGTCCTAAACACAGGAGAACCTGGCTAGCACAAAAAGCCTACACAGGTTATTAACATCCCTCTTACACCCACAGCTGTTACATAATCCCCAGTACTGCTACCCTCTAGAATCCCACTGGGGTTCATTTTCTCTTTGCTGTTGGGGCCTGCTATTAATGGAGTATCCCCCCCAGCTTTCTTACCTCTACACTCAACTCCAGTTTATACAGAGTGAACTTGCTTGAGTCCCTGGGACATAGACACATACCTGGCAGTAAATGGTTAGGCTGTAGGCTTGAATAATGATTCTTTGTATTCCACCCTCCTCATTTCATCCAGCTATAAAGTTAAATAAACTCTGTTCTTTCCTACTGTGAAGTCCTGCTTTTCTCCATTGGGAAGGTTGTCACCCTACTCTAGAAATGCACCATGGGACTTGATGATGTGTAGGTGCTCAAGGTGCTGCATTCCTGCTTCCTCTCAGATTACTTGATTAAATGCAACCAGAGAGGAACCAGGAATGAAGTAGCTTGCGCACCAACACATCATCAAGACCCATGGTGCATTGCAAGCGTAGGGTCATGACCTATGTAGGGATTTGTACAAACTAGAGGAGTGACCAAGCGTGTGGCAGTTGAGCTTCAATACAAAAAAGTGCAAAATCATGCACTTAGTGAACAGAAATCAGGGAGCAGAGTACAGGATTGGTAGTCAGGTACTGGAGGCTTTAGAGCAAGAGAGGGACCTTGGTAAAATCATATCTAACGATCTCAAGGTGGCTAAACAATGCGAGAGGGCGATGGCAAGAGCCAGTAGACTGCTAGGATGCATAGGCAGGGGTATCACAAGCAGTCGGAGGGAGGTGGTGATGCCCTTAAACAAGTAGAGTGAGAACACACCTTGAGTACGGTGTCCAATTCTGGAGACCGCACCTCAGGAAGGACGTGGATAGGGTGGAGAAGATTCAGAGGAGGGCACTGAAAATGGTACAGGGACTCAGCCACTTGTCATATGAGTAGAGGCTTAAGGACCTTAACATGTACACTCTGGAGCAAAGATGAGAAAGGAGAGGGCATAATAGAGACTTTCAAATACCTCAATGGTATTAACAGGGTGCCAGATAGCAGCTTTTTCCAGAACAAAAGACACTCAACAATGAGGGGTCATGACATGAAGCTAGAAGGGGGTACATTCAAGAAAAACATTAGGAAATTTTATTTCAAGGAAAGGGTGGTGGATGGTTGGAATGCACTACCTGACGAGGTGGTGGGGGCCAAGACTGTGATAAAATTCAATGTTGCATGGGAGAGGCACAAGGGAATTTTAGAGAGGTGGAAGGGTGAGAAATTACCTGGTACTGCTGGGGTCTTTGGATAACATGTAGGTAGTATACTTGGGCAGATTCAGTTGTCCTGGGGGTCGTTTTCTGCTGTCAGTTTCTATGTTTCTATGTAATGGAGCCAAGCAGGTTTTCACAGTAAGACAGAGCAGAGTTTATTTAACTTTATAGCTGGATGAAATGAGGAGAGTGAAATAGAAAGAATCATTGTTCAGGCCTAAAGCTTGACCAGTTTCAAAGAAAAAAATGGTTCATGAGATCGTCCCTTTAATTACAAAAGTAGGTGTAGAAGCTATCTTAACAGTATTTGATAAAAGTAATAATTTACTGAGGAGAAATGTAAGGATGTCAAAGAAATATTGCCTAGTTTGGTGACCTTGGGAGCTAGGTGTTTGTGCTTGTATACTCTGCAGTGCACATAAAAACAAGCATTTGTCAATGCTGAATGTTGTCTTGCTGGCATTGGCATTGGTAGTGCAGGAGTTAGAGAGATGCATAATAGGAATGACAGTGAAGTATTGAACTAATCCCAACCCCACCCCCACCTGGCAGAGGCAGATAGGCACTGGGGTGTGCCTTTGGGTCTTTGGCCATAATGCTCATGCCATTTCACCTCAGTCTACCCTGCAGACACCGACAAGTGTTGCGGTGTGCCTTGGGGTCTTTGGGCCTTATACTCACCCCATTGCACAAGGAGATATGCTGAGATGGGTGCAGTATAGGAGAATGGGGCGAACTTTGGGGCTGAAGAGTCCAAGGCACACCTCGATGTCTGTCACTGGCTGCAGGCTGTGGGGGTGGAATGGTGTGAGCATTACAGCCAACAATTCCAAGTCACACCCCTGATACCTGTCAGTCTCTATAGGGTGGGGCGATACGGTTGGAAACCCTATTGTCCCTGGTGTTGGCTGGTATTTTCACTCCAAATTTTCAACATGGGCTTTTTGTGACCCCAACCCCATGAATAGTGGCACTATCACTTTGTTAGTTGAAAGGTGATTTTGCACAGCGACTGTGCCATTTAGCACCACAGGTGTGAAAACACATTTTGGGCAGGATGTGAAAAATGACAGCTGTATTGTTCATGAGGAGGTGTGAAAAAATGGCAATGTTGAAATCTGGAGTGAAAATATAAAAAATTGTCGAAGTTACAAGCGTGCATGGAAAATGTGCAATGCACATTTGTAACACAGTCATTTTTTGGAATTTTTTCACCAGATTTGCAACATAGGCTTTTTGGGACCCCACCTCATGAACAGTGGCACTGTTGTTTCATTCAGTCCTGAAAGGTGATTCCATGCAGTGTCTGCGAAATCACCTTCCGGGACTGAATAACAAGATGACAGCATATGTATTCATTAGCCGGGGTCCTAAGAACCCCATGTTGAAAATTTGGAGCCAAAATTCAAAAAAATGGCTGAGATATTCACCTAAGTTGAAACCCCCCATTGATGCCATTATACAGTTTACCGGCATTTCTTCATTTTGCAGTTCGGCTTTGAAGAGTCCAGACGTATTCCCGCTCCACCGAAGATTACAGCGCTGGACCTCCAGAGGTAAGTATGGGGTGGGGTGTGTGTGGGGAGGTGGGGTGCACAGAGGGTGAGTGTGGGTTGGGGGAGGGGAGCACCACTAATAACGAGTAACTGTTTTTTTTTTTTCAGGTAACAAAAAAGCGGAACCCTTTGTCGATAGAATTTGTTGGCCGCACTGGGGTGGGCTCACTATGCCACACAATGAGGGTAAACCAGAACTGGACATCACACAAGGATTTGTTGGCCACACTGGGGTGGGCTCCCAGTGTGCCACACAATGAGGGTAAACCAGAACTGGACATTGCACAAGGATTTGTTGGCCACACTGGGGTGGGCTTCTAGTGTGCCTAACGATGTGGGGGGGGACATGCCAACACAGGGATTGCACCTCCTGATGTCAGCTTTGTTTGAAGATTATGTGGCAGTGGCAGGAGTTGCCACCATGTTTATTGAAATGTTTTACCAGGAAAGGAACGTACGGGAGGTGTGCCATCTCTGCTGCTGCATGGCGAGTTTGTCTCTTATTGCCGTGGCATATTTCTTTCAAGTTGGTGGCACTTTACATAATTTTTGCATCAGTGCTAGCATGCTGGCTAACTGGGGAATGAGGGATGCACCTACTAAAGCGTGCCCTGCATTCGCCAACACTGACACACCTCTCACTGTGCTATTACTGCCACAAGATGTTGCTTGTGCATGCACAAGACAACATAACAACTGGGCTATTGCAGCCAGGATGGGAGACTAAATGGATCATGTTGCATTACTGCCCCATCTCACTTATCATTCTGTTTGCCATCTGATGTGGTGCATATATATATATATGTGTGTGTGTATGTGTGTGTACACTATGCCAAAAGTAATACCAGGATATCATGGCCAAAAGGAAATACAAACATTTGTCAATGCCAGATGTTTGCCACTGTTATAGAAGGCCTGGGGTACTAGATGCTTTGTGGTGCACTCTGTGGCTCATGTTCCATAGTAACATAATAACAGTGTTTAACCACAGATAAGGACCTCAAGGCCCATCCACTCTGCTTGCTTTCTCTGCCTACATCAATGGCCACTGATCCTACTTAGTCAATGGCTTTAGCCTCTCTTTCACACCTCTAGGGTTCCCTTATGCCTATCCCATGCATGTTTGAATCCCCCCACTGTGGTGGCTCCCACCACCTCCTGGGGCAGGCCATTCCATGCATCCACCAGCTGTTCTGTGAAGAAAAACTTCCTCACATTTCCCTTCAGCCTGCCACCCTCCAATCGCATAATGTGCCCCCTTGTCCTTGTACTTCTTCTATACTAATAGATGTTGCCCACTTGCACTTTGTTGATGCCCTTTAGGTGCTTGAAGGTTTCTATCATATTCCATGTTCCCACCTCTACTCCAGTGTATACATATTGAGGTCTGTTAATCTTTCTGCATAAGCCTTTTGGTGTAAGTCCTTCTCTGAACCACCTCTACCCTGTCTATATTTTTATGAAGATGCAGCCTCCAGAACTGCACACCATACTCCAGATGAGGCCTCCCCAGTGTTTTGTACAGTGGCATCACCTCCTCCCTTCATCTACTCATAATACTCCTTCCTATGCACCCCAACATGCCACTGGCCCTCTCCACTGCCTTGGTGCAGTATTTAGCCACCTTTAGATCCTCTGAGATGATAATCCTTAAATCTCTTTCTTCTCTGGTAACAATTAATAGCTCCCATCTCATCCTGTAGCTCTCGTCTGGGTTTCTACATCCCATTTGCATAATTTTGCATTTTTCTTTGCATTGAATTTTAATTGCCACACCTTGGACCATTCTTCCTGCTTTCTCAGGTCTCACCTCATTTTCTCGAATCCCTTTGGAGTGTCCACTCTGTTAAAGAACTTGGTGTCATCTGCAAATAGGCTAACCTTCCCCTCCAGTCCTTCTGCAATGTCACTTATGAAGACATTAAACAGGACTGGCCCCAGGACTGATTCTTGAGGCACTCCACTGGTCACCTCCCTTTCCTCAGATAGTATTCCATTACCTATTACCCTCTGCTTTCTGTCTCTCAACCAGTTACTAACACAGTTTTGCACTTTGTAGCCTAGTCCTGGGATACCCATCTTGTTTAATAGACTTCTGTGTGGAACGGTGTTGAAGGCTTTACTGAGACTGAGGTAGATGATATCCATGCCCCCCATTCACCTCCTTCATCACCCAGTCAAAAAAGTCTAGTGATTTTGTTTGACAAGACCTTCCTTTTGTCAACCCATGCTGCCTCAGATCCTGTGCTTTGCTGGATTCCAGGTGCTCCACAATCCTATCCTTAAGCAATGCCTCCATTATTTATCCACTTCTAATGTGAGGCTGACTGACTTGTAGTTTCTTGCTTCCTCCCTGCTTCCACTCTTGTGGAGAGGAACTACTTCCGCTCTCCTCCAGTCATCTGGAACCATTCTTGTATTGAGTGACTCACTAAACAGGGCTGCCAGTGGTGCTTATAGCACCATCCATAGCTTCTTTAGTATCCTAGGGTGTATACCATCTGGTCCCATTGCCTTGTCCACCCTCACTTTTGTGAGTTCCTCATGGACTCTCTCTTCCGTAAATGGACTGGTATCAACCTCTCTGCCCTCTATGTTTCATTCGCCCATTTGTGAACCCTACTCCTCCCCATCTTCAGTGAATACAGAACAGAAGTATTCATTCAGTTTTGATGTTTTTTCTAGGTCCTCCTCCACTCCCTCCCCTTCCATCCCTCTGAGTCTTACAATCCCTCTCCTGACTTTCCTTTTTTTACTAATATATCTATAGAAGGTCTTGTCTCTCAAAAGGCACTCTCATATCAAGATATTCACTTGTGCATATGGAGACAAGAAATGGCACCACAATCCGCATGAGGTTGTATACAGACCCCCATCTCAGGGGGAGGGAATGGACAAGGAAATGATAGAAGGCATCCTTAGAATGGCAGAAAAAGGGGAGATATTGTTGATGGGGGATCTGAATATGTCAAATGTTAACTGGAGTACCTTTGCTGCAGGCACATCCAAGAGCAGGGTCATTCTTGATGCCCTACAAGCAGCATGCCTAATACAGCTAGTGCTGGAACCCACTCGGGAGGGAGCAATCTTAGACCTGGTACTCTCAAATGAGGATGGAGAAATAATCTCAGATTTAGAAGTGGGTAGCCATCTGGGAACAAGCAACCACCAAACAATGTGGTTCACGATAAACACAGCCATGCAATCAAGCCATACAAAAGTAAAAGTATTGGCCTTTAGTAGGGCTGACTTTGGGAAAATGAGAGAGTGCCTCAGAAAAGTACTAGCAAACAGGAAAGAAGGAGGGGTGTAGGAACAATGGGGAGTAATCAAAACAGCTATCACAGAGGCAACAAGCCTTTGTGTAAAGCAAATCAACAAAATGCAACGAAGGAAACAACCACTATGGTTCTCAAAAGAGGTGGCAGGGAAGGTTAAGGAGAAAAGGATAGCATTCAGGAAATACAAGGAAACACAAAAGGAGCAGGACAGATAACTTTATCAGTTAAAGCAGAAAGAGGCAGGGAAGGCAGTCAGAATAGCAAAGGCCCAAACCGAGGAAAGGATAGCCAACTCTGTTAAGAAGGGGGATAAGATGGAGTCCACAATGAAGAAAGGAGGGTTACTAGCAGGGTACCACAGGGTTCAGTACTGGGACTGGTTCTTTTTAATGTCTTTATAAG
Organism: Neoceratodus forsteri; assembly: GCA_016271365.2. NCBI lineage: Eukaryota > Metazoa > Chordata > Ceratodontiformes > Ceratodontidae > Neoceratodus > Neoceratodus forsteri. The sequence continues at coordinate 263,217,212 of JADMNL010000028.1, forward strand.
TGACAGAGGAACTGGAAGGAAAAGTATGTCTCTTTGCAGACAACACAAAGATCTGCAACAGGGTTGATGCACAAGATGGAGTGAAAAGGATGAGAAGGGACTTGGCAAGGTTGGAATAATGATCAAATGTATGGCAGCTCAGATTCAGTGCAAAGAAGTGCAAGGTAATGCACCTGGGAAACAAAAACCCAGGGGAAGAGTACACAATGGGGGGTGAGATACTGACAACAGTAAAATTGGAAAGGGACCTAAGGGTAATTATATCAGATGACCTAAAGGTAGGCAAGAAATGTGAGAAGGCAGTAAGGAAGGCTGGGGGGATATTGGGATGCATAGGGAGAGGCATCAATAGTAGAAAACAGGAAGTTGTTTTCCCTCTGTACAGACAGTTGGTGAGACCCCATCTGGAGTACTATGTGCAGTTCTGGAGACCCCATCTCTGCAAAGACAGAGACAGAGTGGAGGCTGTCTAGAGGAGGGCAACCAAAATGGTGCAGGGTCTGCACCAGAAGACATACGAGGAGAGACTAAAGCAGCTTAATAGGTATACCCTTGAGGAAAGGAGGGAGAGGGGGGACATGATAGAAACTTTCAAGTATCTCAAGGGAATTAACAAAGTGCAAGAGGGTAGCATCTTTCAGAAAAAAGAGAAGTGCAAGAACAAGGGGGCACAATTTGAAGATAGAGGGGGGATGGCTCAGAGGTAATGTGAGGAAGTATTTTTTCATGGAGAGGGTTGTGGATGCATGGAACAGCATCCCTGAGGAGGTCGTGGAGTCAAGAACAGTTGGGAATTCAAGAAGGCATGGGACCAACATTAGGCAGTCCTGGTGGGGGGTAGGAGGAAGTAAGCCATTGGTTAACTAGGATCTGTAGCTTATCTGTTAGGTAGGAAAATGGGCAGACTAGGTGGGCCAAGAGGTCCTTATCTGCCTTCAAATTCTATGTTTCTGTGTCTCTATATGCGCAGGGTGAACATAAAAATAGTTAATTATACTAGTTCTCTCTCTCTCTCTCTCTCTCTTATTTCACCACCTCTGACTTGCTGTTTGGTGAAAGGAATGCAAAAATCTGAACCCCCCCCAACCCCATAAGGATCTGTCATATCCTCCTGGGCTATCCCTGTCACCACTAGTAGTCCCAGTGCTTACACAGCTGCCACGTCTGTGCCCTCTGCTCACTAGGAAGGACTAATGAGGCTGTATTAACCAAAGTTGTCATCTCAGAACAGTGCAGTCACAAGGGAAAAAACAAACCGCAGATCTTATTTACAGTTTTTTACACTTATTTAATAATCTAAAAGTGATAGGAACTAGATGGCTTTGTGATGACACAGGAAAATGATAAATATCCAAGTTCAGTACAACATGCATCTTCAATCCACAGAGATTTGTTTAGTGTAAGATGTGATAGTTGTGTTCTATTTGTTTCACAAGAAGTCCATGACCTGTTTTCAAAATGCATCATTGTGTAGCAAGGTTAGATTTAAATGGCTCTGAAAAGCCATCTGTGATTATCCGCCAATGTTTATTTATTTAGTTTTTGTTAGACGGATAAATGCAGTAGATATATGAAGATGCAATTTCAAGCATAGCATGGCAGAGATGTAATGCAGAATATACATTTTAAGCTTTCAAGTTGCCAGTGCCATGTTCCACAATATTTCATGAGATGTCATACAAATACCTGCCCCAAAGCTCTGTTTCATATTTCATGAAAATGGGATATTTGCCATCACACTTCTGCTCCACGCTTTCACGACCTTCCCCTTTGCAACAGCCCTAAAGTTCACCCTATTAGGTGTGTTTGTGGAGTGTATAGAATGGGGTGATCTTTAGTGTTGACAACCCCAAGGAAGACTGCACCTCTAATTTGTTTTAGGGCTGGGGATGTGATTTTAGAGTTGGAAACCCTAAAACCTAATTTCCCTACTTTTTTCGCTGTATCCTGAACCCTAAATGTTGCATTAATGGATTTTTTTGAAAAGAATTTCTTTACTTTTTGAGATAGTAGAATCGTATCCTTATTTGTCTTACATATATACTGTTTGAGATAGTGTAATCATATCCTTGTTTGCTGTAGGTGGAACAGTGTTATGTTCAACTGTCATTTCAATGCTTGTGTTAACATTAGAAGTTCTAAAGTTAAGTAAATCAAGAATGTTCCTTATAATAGTGTACTGCCACTGTAATCCAGGATAATATAGCCAGTGCACCAGAGTTCAAATATTAGTTTGAGACACAGCCGAAAAATAAATTAAATGATGGCCATAGTCTGCATATTATTCAAAACCAGCTGACTGCTATGATCAGATAATAAAAGTTACTGTGAAGATAGAGATACCTTTGCTTTTTCTGTAAATTAGCAATATAGCATATGGGGAAGCGTTGTTGCAGAGGGATTTCTATTACTAGAATGTCCTTGTACTGCAGTTGGGACATCAGGATGCTGTTGTGCTGCCATAGTGATGTCACTACTGCAGCATAATGAATTAGAACAGTTTTGCATGGGTCAGAATACACACTCCGTGGCTGACCTTGTTAGTGCTGACAAGTTATCTTATCAGTTTCGGTCAGCACTGAGGGGGCACAGAGCGATGGCAGCTGCGGTTTACCCCAACCCCAGTTTGTTTTTCAATGTTTTCTTCCCATTTTAATCTTATGGTTGCCCATACACTATAAAAGATTATGTATGCGCAACCACACACATACAAGGCTGAGTTTGAATTTCATGGTTTCCATGGTAACAAGAAACCTCTCAAACTGTGCTCTTGACGTCTCTTGCTACCATGGAAATCTCTCAATGCAAACACAGACTTGTTGTGTATGGTTGCTCATACACAGTCCTCTATGCTTTGGCACACATTTTTTTTGTTTCTTTGTTTTTATTTGATGTATTATTTCTTCCAAGCTCCCAGCTTCTCCTTCAGTTGTCCCCCAGTGCACCTTCCCCCGAAGGTTAGACCCTTCCCTTGTGCACCCCATGACTTACCCTTTGTGGCAGCGTGGTGGGGAGCGACTCAACCCACCCCAAACAGATCCATGCCAGGGAGGTGCCTTCTCAGAGGTGGTGCACTGCGGGAACCACGTCATCCAGCTGGAGCTTTTTTTTCTGCTTTTCTCCCATTGTGAGGAGGCCGGGCATGCAATGATGCCTGCGGTGAGAGTGCGCACGCTATCACACATGCTGTCACCAAGCGTCTACCTGTCTCCTCCCCTTTGGCTGTAGTGTCGGTGCGCTGCCCCCAGCAGTCACTAGGGGCCAGTGGAGCACCGACAGCTAGTGTCCCCCCACCCCGGAGAGGGAGAGCAGTCCTACAGATGCTTGATCCTTCTCCTCCCTGCCAACCCCCGACGACTCGTGCTCGTTCCCAAACATGGGTTGCTGGCGTGTCTTCAGGTAAACTTTGGCACACATTTAGAAAATTGTCAAAACCTCGGTTGCCCTTTTCTGCAATAGCAATGGTTTATATCTGTCTTCAGTGTGTAAATTATTGGGGGAATCAGACACATATACATTATGGCACACAGAATGTTGATCAGGGCCCTCACAATATGTACACAAAAATGTTGTATCTCGGTACAAAATCTTTTAAGATATCACAGCTATCAGCCCACAACCATTACCAGATATGTACCATATGATCACAGTGCATTTTCATCATTTTGATTATAGTTTAGATTATAAACATTTTGGATGCATTATTTTTTCTTAGCAAATGCAGCCGTAAAACATTTGAAATGTTTGATTGCTGTTGTTTAAATCCCATTCCAGTGACAGCAACTAAAGCCATTTCAGACATAAGTCATTTTTCTGTCCTAGCTGACAGCAATGACACAAATAATCCTAGTGCAGGCAGCTGTCTCTTCTTAACTGGGGTGAAAAAGCACTGATTACTACAAACACCTTCCCTCATCATAGAAAACATAGAGAATACTGGATGGGCAACAATGCACAACCAAGTTTGTTCTATCACAGAGGGGGGTCTGATTCCCTCTGACCTCAAGAGCAAAGCAGAAGAAGTCTGTGGGAATCAGAACCCCGAGGTGGCAGAACACACTAGTTGTACATAAAGTTGCTCATCTTGTATTTTTCATAGCGTATATTATTGTGTGAAATGTGCCTGTGGTGGTTAATTCCTTTCAAAATGAAATTGACTCACGCAGTCTCTAGAGGTTACAGAATGCTATTGTACCACAGAAGGGCACAATCACAGTTCATGCCTTTGGAACTGTGGTACAACAGCATTTTAAAATAGATGGAATTCTATACACAACAATGCTCTGCTATACTATATGATGGTTTATTAGTTACATTAGGGCTCTGGCTGAGGACTTCAGGGGAAATGTTTATATACTAAGCATTAATAATCAATATAATAACTATATTTCTAGGCTCCACCCTCGGAATGCGCCAGTGTTAGGGTGCCGAGTTCTATGGCACCAAACAGCAATGTCACCAATCACTCTTTCTGTGCCTGCCATACCCTCCTAACTATAAATTCTAACTCTGGGGGGTGGACCTCAGGGAGAGGGCAGCAAAGTTGGATTTTGGCACTGTACTGACTCAGTGCCATAATACCGGTGCTCTGAAGCACAGCAGTGATATTTCTATATATAACAATACCTCAGAACATCTAATTATATCTTGCAGAAAGCTTAGCCACTGCTCTTTAGCAGATTACTTGATGTCAGCTCACCCTAGAATGACAAAAATCTTTATAGAAATGAAACCAAAATGTCAATGAAAATACAAATCTGATAATACTAAAATATTTTATAATGAAATGAACATAATGATACACATTTAAAAATGTGTAATGCCTATATTTTCATTTAGAGAAATTACTTTACATTGTGAATCAATTACAGTATGTCAATGTGGGTGGCAGGATTTGAAAAACAACAGAATAATACTGTGCAGATAATACCTGGGAAGCGAATTAGTAACATAAATGAAGCATTATTTACCAAATGAATCCTGATTCCTCTTCTTAAAAGGTGAAGTTTCAACCATAGCCCATTATGGATTTACTTGTTTTCCCAAACACAATTAAATAGACCCCTCTCCCCAAAGTGAAACCTGCATGTCCTGTAGATCTGATTATACCCCACTGGGATTGTTTTCTTCTGAAACTGTTATACAGTATATAGCATAGTTACCTTGGGAACACTACTGACTACTGTACTTCTGTGCAGCCAGTTGAAAGTGGCATTTAGGAGGTAACTACTTTACAGTATCTACAGTTATGGGCTATGTGAGGATCATGCCAGTTGAATGCCGCCTTTTTCAAAGCAATCTCTTTTACCCTGAGATGCTTAACATTTTAAATTTCTGAAGCTATAGACTGTGTGTGTGTGTGTGTGTGTGTGTGTGATTAACAATTTTACACAACCCATATTTTAACATAAAATATGTTACTTATATGTTTCTGGGGCATTTAGTTTACTGCATTGCGTTATAGTCATAGTGGTTGGGGCAGCTTAGTTTGCAGGTATTTTCCTCAGGCTGCTTTCATATGTTGCAGCCAGGCATCAGAAAGTACTACCACTAATAATACATCCAAGAACTATAACATTGTACAGCAAAGAACTATCCCAAATAGAATAAAAGCTGCTTCAAGTCACGTACTTTAAGTCACTCCAATAGACGTACAAAAGGCAAAAAACATAACCAAAGCCTGTCACAATAAACACTAATCTTGTGTGCACTTATTGTGCATGCCCAGTACGTTTATGATGCCCTGGTTATGTATTGAATACATGCTACAATAGTCCTCTAAGGCTCACAGGATGAACAAGAAGCAAATAAGCACAAAATACTCTTTTTGGGGTGGGAGGTGGAACCAGCTGTGCGTTTTTTTGTTTGTTTTTTTAAACAGCTACAATTCTCTCAGCTGTAGCTGCAGAATACCTATTTGTAAAGCTGCATCTATCTGCAATAGATCACTCCGTTCTTGTTCTGTAAACACTTACACAGTATTCAGAATTGCAAACAATGACTGCGGCAGTTTCTGATAGTAGGAAACAGTGCGGGAAAAAAAGCCTTATGTGTGCCAAAGGACTCTAGGATCAGTGGGGGCAGCGGTGGGAAATGTAGGGTGCCACACAACTCTCCTCTGTCCTGTTGCTCTCCTGAACTTGAGGCTGTGATGTTTCTGTCACCAGGAGCTGTGGCAGCTCACCAACCATGAGGAGGAGCTCTGAGAGACTGGCTGCAGGCTGCAATCACTACCCTTTCTGCTCAGCATTTCATATCCCAATCTCCACTTTTTGTCTCTGCTCCAGCACAAATCCCAACAGCACTTAATCTCTAGCAGCCATGTTACAAATAGATCTGGGCTGCCCACCTGAAGGAAGTACAAGGAGGAAGCAGAGACCACCCCAAACCCATGGCCTGCACAGAGCTTCCCTCTGTCAGCCCTGCTCTGGCCTTCACTATTGATCAAGGAGGATGAGCACGGGTGGTATGGGGTGGGCACTGGCCCTAGTCTTAAACCATTCAGCCAAACAGTCAGTGGGGTAGTGGAAATGATGGAAAGAGTTGCCATGGCTACAGATAAGGTAAATGCAGGATATATATACCACTAACAAGGCTTCAAAATGAGAATTACAGTGGCAAGTACATGGATTTTAATGAACTGCTGTCACTGGGGTCGGATTGTGGGAAGGAAAAATGAGATACAGGAGAATTGTAAAAATAACAAGTAGGGTACGGTATGCACCTGATTTATTTTAAGATGACGAGTCATGAAGATATACATATGGGATTGACTATTCTTGTATAGATTTCACATCAGACCAAGTTCACTGACAGAGATGTCCATGTACTATTGTTACCTGCTGGATGCCTTGTTGACAGTATTGTTCTGTCAGCAAATTTCTGGGTCCTTAAACATCAAGGACTGGATTTACCAAAGTCCTTTAACCTTAGCAAGGTATGTGACAAAGATGGTAGATCAAATGACAATCCATACAGCAAGTCCTTACTGAGCATGCTCAAAAGCAACATTTTTAAAATGTTTAAGTTTGGAGTTGATTCATATTTTTTCACCTAATCAGCCAAAGGCATGCCTATGGGTCAAGCCCTGTCTACCCTGAATACATCAGACCAAAATTCCAATCTGTCTGGCTGCAAGTCAATGACAAAAAAAACAGCAACAAAACACTGTTCAGCAGACATTGTTTGTATAAACAGAATATGCAACAACCAGAAGAGAGTCATGAAAAAGGATTTAAAAACAAGCAAACAAAAACACCTTTGGAGTTCCTTTTTCCAAGAGTTAACTGCAGAATCCACCTAACAGTGTCCCGAGGACCAACATACATGTGTTAGTCTCACCCTATGATACCATTTTTCTGTCTTTTAAATGTTTATTTTTTTTTATAAAAAAAAAAGGTGGAGGCATATGAAAAACATCAGGTAAAAAGATCTTCATTAAAAAAAAAATCATATAGCTATTTTAACGTGCTTATTGCAGATGCTCAGAACCCGAATTTTTAAAATGTAGTAACTTTGCAAGGGATTAATACTTCTTTGCCAAACCTTCTGTGGGCTAAGCCCTTTTTACCTTGAAAATTTCAGACCAAAATTCCAAACCATCTGGGTGCTACGTGATGGCAAAAAAACCCAGCAAAAAACATAAATTTTCAGTGTTTTTTCACTCTCCGTATCTTGGAATCCTCACCTCTGACCAGAAAAAAGCTTGACATGTCAAGAGAACTACCCCATGAAACCACACATGCAAACTTTTTTGAAAATTTGTTAAACATTTGTGAAGATATTAAAGTTCAAAATGTGAGGTTTAACATTAAAGTGCCTACTCAACCCTAAATATATTTATATTACATTCGGTCTACATTAATGTAGCTTTTTAATGAATTTCCCTATTTGTGATCATGACATTGTATCCTTATTCATGCGTGTTCCTTTTGAAATGGAATAAACAAAATAGTGGAGATACTTCAAGCCCCATTTTTCATGCCAGCCCAATTCCTTGATGCATTGCATGGTCCCGTCAGGATATGACATGCACCGTAACCCCTTGTTAGGGAAGGTCTCTGGCCTATCACAAGGTGTCCCCTATGAGATGGAACACTGTGCAGTACCTTCCCAGGCTTAGAACAGTGGCATGCAACAGTGCTGACCCCCATCCTTGTGCTGCCAAGTTGGTTCCCTGAGTCCAAACTTGAGTCACCAGCAGAGGAACAGAACACAGGACCTGGTGGACCAATGGCTGGCCCTGCACACAGCATTTCTTCATAACTTTTTTTTTGACATTTTGACCCCAAACTTTTAACATAGTCTTTTTATGAACCCCTTCTGAACATGACAGGTGTCATTTATAAAATACTGACTGAAATGTTATTTTGTGGCACCAGTGTGAAAACCAATTTTAGGCAGGATTTCAAACACAACACCCTGTCATATGTTCATAGGAAACTACAAGCTTGGTAGGCTGTGAGGCCCTTTATTGAACTCGCCACCTATACAATCATGTGTGGAACTCATATTTCTTATCTCCCATGTACTCATCAAGCCTAGTTTTAAATACAGTAATGTTTTGACTTGTAACATCTTGTTGTGGAAGGCTATTCCATAGTGTTACAACCGTTAGCGTAAAAAAGCTGCTTCTCCAGGTTGTTCTTAGTAATACCCCTTTTATTTTATAATCATTACTTCTTGTAGTTTTTTTTACCCTCCTCATGAGGTAGTGTTAAAAAATTGCGATGTTGAAAATTTGGGGTCAAAATATTGAAAATTACTAAAGGTGTGAGTGAATGTTGAAAAATGTCAATGTACTTTCATAACTTTGGTGATTTTTAAGATTTTGACCCCAAGTTTCAAACCTAGTTTATAATGACCCCACTTCATGAACCTGGTAGGTGAAACTTTTTTAAATCCTTCTCAAAAGGTGATTTTGCAGAGTGACTGCGAAACTGCCTTTTGGGACAGATCTGAAAAATGTCACATACCTTGCTCATGAGGTTGGGTTCCAAAAAGGCCATGTTGAAAATGTGGTGGAAAAATACTGAAAAATAACAAAGTTATGAGTGAATGTTTAAACATTTCAATGTTCACTCATAACGCAATCATTTTGCCATATTTTATCACCACACTTTTAACATAGTTTTCTTATGACTCCACCTCATGAACCCTGTCAGCGAAAATTTTTAAACCCACCAGAAAGGTGATTTTAAGGAGCAACTGTGAAATCACCTTTCAGGCTGGATTTGAAGGATTTCAGCTACCTTGTCCATGAGGTGGGGTCCAAAAAAAGGTTATGCTGAAAATGTGGTGAACAAATATTAACAAATGACAACATTATGAGTAAAAGTTCAAAATACATTGAAAATACACTGACTGCACTTACCTTGTTTCTTCAGTTATTGGTCAACATTCAAGAAGAAGTATATGTTTTCCTCACAGAGTAGCTTATCAACAGTGGGCTTTTTTAGGTGATTGAGGGGTGTTGGGGGTATGGTGGTGGGTGCTGAGTGGGGGGCTGTGGTGGGGTAGGTGGGGTTGGTTGGGAAAGCAGAAAAAGGCATTGATGGATGGTTTTCTGATTTTCAGGTTTTAAAATAATAAAAAAGACATTGTGATTACAAAAGGGTGACACTGAGGATTGGGAACCCCAGTGTCAGAATGGCGGGGGTGATGAATACTGGATTAGGGGGGTCAAAATGGTCACTGAGTCTCAAAAAGCACTGATGGACAGTTTTGTGCTTTAGAGGTTTAAAATAAAAAAAAATTCACCGTCACACAAGGGTGTCTCTGGTACTTGGGCACCCCAGTGTCACAATGGTTGGGAGATGATGATGAATTTGAGACTGTTGGGGGAGTCTCTCAGAAAGGTCACTTAGCCCAGAACTGGCTTTTTGTTATTTATTAACATTCCTGCTTGGAGCAGGTATCAGCCCAGGAGGGCTTGTCATTGTGTGAATTCCCCGCTCAGAACAGGATTCAGCGCAAGATGGGCATTGGCCACTAATATCAGGATGGGCGGGCACATCATCAGCGATCAGAAGGCTGATAATGATGCCACTCAGTTGGTTACTGTGCAGTGTCAAGTAGATGAAATGATGCTGCTGTCTGATTGGCCCAACTGTGTCCTTTCAACTACATGAAGTTTCCATCCATCAACCAGCAGAACAGCACCATGATCAGCCTCACTGATCATTGGCCTGTCACAGTCAAGCATCCTGCAGCCTGAGCTGCAACTGGATATGACAGTGACAGACACACCTCTGAAGCCTGCTACTCTACTCTTACTCTCACAAGATGGTTTCTTTGTGCATGCATGTGCAAGCAAACATAAAAATGAACATGGCTTCAAGAAGGGATATAGTACCTCTATGGCCATGATCAAGCTACAGGTGACCAGTATGATTCTTTTGATCAGGAACAAATGGTGGTATTCAGATTTATTGACCTGACTAAGGTCTTAGACTTAGTGGAAAGTGAAACTATTGGTACACAGATTGCTGGAGATAGTGAGATAGTAAGGGCTCATTATACTATGGAGTGGTTTCAAAATTACAGTACATAGCAAACCATTAGAACAAGCATAGGCACAACACATTAAACATTCAGAGCAATTGGGGCAGGTCAGTTGTCACAAAGGGCATCATCTTGGTCCACTGCTCTTTTCTGGTTTTGTTAACCTTTCCAAATCTTATAATAAAGTAAATGCGCTGCTCTATACTGATAATACCATTCCACAGTATATCGCAGTGGATACACAGAGGCTGACCTCCAGGTCAACTCCAGTCCAGTTATTCCTCTCGCCAAAACTGGTTCCTTCAGCATAAACCGCTGCTGTTCTTTGAGGAAAACTACACAAGTTATGACATAAGGAATGACATAGAATTTGGCATGTAACCGTCTGCCTCTTATGAATAATGGTAAAAATAATGTCACCTTAGAATCAGTTGCCAAGATTGAAATATTTTGGGGGCACCTTAGATCAGAATTTGAACTTGTCAACTGTATGACAAAAAGGTCACTCAGAAAATCTGGCTTCTATGTAAAGTCAAACATGTTCACAGGTTAGACAAGAAAAAGTATTGTAAAACAAGAACTGTTACTTATGATAGGATATGGTTTACAATTGTTTACTAGAAATCTAGAATAAGCAGTTTCCAATGAAATTCTATTTAATATTTGTTGGTTTGCTTCAGCAGCCCCACCCAGAATATGCCAGTTCACTTTGTACAAAGACTTAGGACTCATTTAAACTAGGTCTAGAGCACAATACAATTATTATAAAATGACTCATAAAATCATATCTCAAAACAACTATTTATTTGTTTATTTATTTATTTATTTTAATTTTTTGGTAACTAGGTAAGGTCCATTAAGCACTAGTGCCTGTTTTCAGGGGTGACCTAGGAACACTGTGGAAGTTAAGTGACATGCTTAGAGTCACACAGTATGCAGTATGCAGCAGAAAGAGAGGTGGTGTTACCACTTTACAGATCACTGGTAAGACCTCACCTAGAGTACTTTGTTCAGTTTTGGAGACCATGGGCTCGATGTCCAAGCCCAAATGGTGACAAAAAGAGCATGCTTCAAACAGAATTGATGCAAATGGCTCCTTATGTCACAAGTTGTGCCAAGCCTGATTTTTAATGCTGGCTGCTTCCATTACAGGACCCCTTGTGCCAAACTGGCCCTGTGCCAGGGTTGCACTCAACATGGAGGTGCACTATGGTGCTAGGGGGTTTGTGCCATGTCGGGGCTGCCATATCCCCTAATATGGGATTCAGGAAGACCCCCATGGGGACACATAGCCTGCCATTATAACAGCTTGGAGCTGGTCTCACCAGCTGTACACCAGAGCCACAGTCTTGGCTGGGTGGAGCATTACCTTTTGAGGAAGGCATCTGTACATCCCCTGACACCTGCCAGACCATCGCTGAAGTGGTCAGTAGTCTGTGACAGGTCACACTCCAACCACCCCCATGGTGGAACTGGTGTTCTCAACATCTCTCCATGATGTCCCCATGTTGCCCAGTCAGGTCAGTTGTCACCCCCTCCCCCCAGCCTGACTCATACCACCCCCCCAGGAGCCTGTCCATGCCTTAGATGACCTACCAGCCACCAGGGTGACTGGCTGGCAGATCACCATCACTGTCACAGGTTCTGCAAGCCCATCCTGCAGCTTTCAGCATCCCCATCAATCATGCCAAGTCTTAGCTACAGCTGTCAGCTTGCGGCAAACCTGGAAACTTTGGTGCTGGGACCCTGCTTTTTTATAAAATCAGCACAGGGTCCCTGGCATACCTTGAGATTGCTAGGACCACCCATATCGGTGTGAAAAACATGTTGCTGTTGCAGATTATGGCACAGGCAACATGCAGCATTACAGTGCCAGGCATTATGTCTCACAGGAGTTACAGTGCCAAAGCACTGTCCTGAGAAACAGCCAGCTTTTGTGGGGGATGTCGCCCATCTTACCTCCCACAACTACATATAATCTCCTCTGCAGCAGGTATGCCCTGTAGGGGGCAGACACTGTGTGGGCACAAAGGGTGGCATGACTGAGGAGCAGTCTAAAATCAAGATCGCCCCATCATTGCTGTCACAAATGCGCTCTGCAGGTCAGGCTCTCTGCTCCCACAATGCCAATCTCAAAATGCAATAGGGTGAACAGGGGACAGACAAGGTAACCCTCCTGTCTATTTTGGGTCCAAATCACCTACTAGCCTTGAGTCATAGGGGTCAAATGTGAACCTTATGCTAGCACACCCAGTTAACAGGCTCAAATATATATTCTCTTCAGGGAAGTGCAATATAATCTTTCACCCAGTGTCACCCAGCCAGGTTTCCAAAATGTACCCTTATGACTCAATATGAGACCTAGGTATATTCTTACCTTTAGCAAGACTAGTAACACATTGAAGCCCTTAACAGCTGTCAGACTTAAACACTGGTTCAGCATTCACATGCAAAAGAAAACTGAGAAGACACAGGCAGGATTTCAAGGAAAATATTGTTTACTAAAAATTGTAAAATAGATAAAATATCTAACACAGAACAAATTTATCAATAACTTACAGTCACATAAAATGAATGGGAAGTTACAGAATACAAACACACCTACCACAAATACTTAAATGTTCTTGCCAGCTAGATGTTACCATTAAGTGCCTTCTTAAGTCCAGAGAACTAAGTGTCTCTCTTGAGTCCAGACTAAGAAGAAATGTTTCCCTCAGATGCCTGATCCTTTCAAAATCCATCTCCCCACCCCCTTTAGTGAGGTCACAGTTAGATCCTCCTGCAACTTTAACTTCTTAGCATAAATATCCACTAGGATGTATGTTATTACTGTGAAAATCAGCAACTAGCAATTTCTCAAAATATTCATCTCTTTGATCAAAGCATTTCCTTTGACATTTCATTACCCCACAATCTGTCACTGGTTCTCTTCTAGGTGAGAAAATCATAAAGGATCAGCAAAATGACTTTGCTTTCTGCTATGTCATAAAATGCATATTTCGTTTCCAACTTCAAAAGCAGGAGCAGGTTATAAGGGGTAATAAACTGTTCCTCTGGAAGGAAGGCTTTGACTAGTGGTTTCCCTGATCTGTTTACCACTTCCTGCTGTTTCTTCACACTGACACCTATGAGGTCAAAGGTCAAGTCTCTCACACTCTGGCTGACTTGAGTGCCAAGCAGTCAGCACAGTCATTTTATAATACAAATATCATACATATAACCATAAGCAGAGGCAGAGCATCACAATCACCACCCTTGTTGTTGTGCCATAAATGTGGTGACAAAATTCAGTCACTGTTCTGATGGTATACCAGTTCATCACAGCCCTAGACTGTGGTGATCCATGGGCTCTATAAAAATTGAGTCCCACATCTCCAGAAGGACATAGACAGAGTAGAGGCCAGAGGAGGGCAACTCTGATGGTACAGGGTCTGCATCAAAATCCCTATGAGGAGAGACTAAAGGACCACAATATGTACACTGTGGAGCAATAGCGGGAGGGGGGATATGATAAAGACTTTCAAATATTTCACAGGGATAAAAAAGGTTCAAGAAGGAAACATTTTTCAGAAAAAAAGATGATCAAGGGGACATGCTATGAAGCTGCAAGGGGTAGACTCATGGGAGATGTGAAGAAGTACTTCACAGAAAGAGTGGTAGATGCCTGGAACAGCCACCCAGCAGAGGTGGTGGGGGCAAAAACAGTAATAGGATTCAAGAATGCATAGGACAGGCATAAGGGAACCTTAGTGGTAAGGGAAGGGAAGGGTAAAACCAGAGATCAAGTAGATTCTGTAGCGTTACAGTAGGCAGGGAAAATGGGCTGACTAGATGGGCCAAGTGGTCCTTATCTGCCGTCACATTCTAAGTTTCTATGTTTCTCTGGAGGTTGTGGGAATCACTTTTGCTGGATGTACCAAGTTCATCTGCAGCTTGTTACTCTAACCTCTAGGCTACACTTCCAGCAACAATATCTTTATCTGATATGCTTATTGAAGCCCAAGGTCCATATATCTTTAGAGATGCTATTCAGAAGAGCTATCAAGAAAATGGTGTCAGTCTAACACAGGGGAGAATTCCTTTTCTTACTATGTACCTAAACTACTGAAGAGATTGCTCCTAACTTTAAAGATATTAGCTGATACCAGACTTTATAAAAGAGGGCTATTCAATACTGCTTATTTTCAGCCTGTCATATTGAATCAGACTAAGCTGCTAGTGGTATTTTTAGTGATTGGGGCAAATTTGGTTAGGACATCGGGGAATTTCCTTACTCTTTTTTCCCAGTTCCCATGTACAACCCCCAGAATAGGCAGACAGCACCTATGTTTAATTTCCCATTCAGAGGACAGCACATCTCATCAGCACCCCATCCCCCTAGTACTGCACTCAGTGGCCAGTGTCTTATGATATGAGTCCATTCCCTGTGTGGGAAAAGAACCCACGACCTTCTGGCCCAGACATGGATGTGCCATCAACTGAGCTACACTAACAGATTATATATTGAATATATTTACTGTTCTGCATTTTTTCTTCCCCCAGGTGTGGTTTTAAATTAATATTATTGACCTAGACTACCTCGCTCATTGAGCCAATCAATAAATACTGTAACTAGATAAATACATACATTTGGGTCTGGTTTGGTGCTATAGCATTGCACAAAGAGGAGAGAAACAAGATGCATTTATTATGACATGGGATTAAAAGGGATAGCATCAACTTAAAAAAAACATGTTTCCCATGACTGTTAAAGAGCAAAAGCAGGATATGTAAAGGAATCCACCAAGGATCTACCCACCATAGCTATAAAATGGAACATCCATCCAAACTTGAAAGGTTATTAGTTGGTGCTGCTCACTGTATACATATGTTACATCTACAAAAAGATTCTACTGCCGCAAAAAGGTAGTACAAATAGTATTTCCATGAATGTTTTGCTGCAGATCATGACTTTTTGTTGCAAACTGACATGTTGCTTGAAAATAGCAGTAGGGTTATTCAGATGCTATTGGTCAGATGCAGACATAGGTGTAGCTTGCATTTGTATGGGTATCCAACCTTTCTGAAAATCCACCAACTATCTGCTAAAATAAAAGGCTAAAATTATGATATTTACAGTACGTCAGTTATACTTTCCTTTTGTGTTTTAAAGTTTTTGCTATGTTCTCATATAATTGGTCAATAAAATAGTTTAGATAATTCAGTACTTACTCTACAGTGGCTTTCAAAATTATTCTGACCATCCCTAATTGACCTAGTAATTGCTGTTTGTGACATCAGAGACTGATGTCATAGTAAGCACTATGATGTCATAAACAAACGTACTATGAGGTCAACTGAGGGCAGTCAGATGCTTTCCATACTCACCTCTTAGCAACCAAGATGTGCTATAAAAAGAGCTATGTGAAACAAAAGTCATGCTCTTTTGTGAATATTGTTTTGTAAAATTTGCTTATTGAAACACAAAAAATATTCTGCAAACAGAGCAATTCTGTTTTGTTCAAAATTGTAATTATCTTGCACAAATCCCCCTTTTTACACAACAATGGCTATTTTCCCTTAACAAAAAGCAATTTTCATGTGATGTATGTCAGAAAATAAAAACTGACTGAGAACTAGAATCCTGCATAATGTTTATTCACATGAAAAGAAATTTGCCCAGCCCTAGTTATAAACCCTGGAAAAGAAAATTGAAAAGCATAGTCTCTGGCAAACTGTAATAACTGAAACATTATGTTTATAAACATACATACTGAAATGCAGAGCTGCTCTTAAAATTAAACATTCCTTAAATAGTCACAAGAAAACACTGCTTGTTTTATTTTTGCAGGTGGTAAACGGTTAACTCTGTTCCTTTTCATGAAGAAGGGTGTTAAATAATATTCTTGTACAGATTCAGTGGCCATTGACCATTTCAACTGTTTTTAATTGAATACCCTATTTCATGTTTCATAGGTGGTTCAAATGGATAACAGCAGCAGATTATACCCTGCACATAGGACCTGTTTTTAATTTAAGTTGATTGTTTTTCTTAGAACTTGTTCATATTACTCAGGATTCTTGAAAGGCATTCTCGTCTTCTGTCATCAACTGTAGTTAAATGGTTCTTATGTAAACAAACTAGTTAAGGAGAATTATTTGCTGTCTTTTCATGATCTTGATTGGTTCAATTTATTAATTCCAGTAAGGAGAGAGAGCGAGACAGAAAGAGTGAGCAAGAGAGCTTGAGCAAAAGTGAGCAAGAGAGATTTATTTATTGATTTATTAAATTTTGGTGACTGGGTAGGCCCACTGAGCCCAGAAGGTCCCTTTTTCAGGGGTGACCCGGGATAACAATACAAGTTATAAGAATGAACAGGTAGCGAGAGAATGAGTGAGAGAGAGAGAGAGATAAACAGTAAACAAAAGAGACAGTGAGTTAAACAGGCAGAGGGAGAGAGGAGGGAGACAGTGAGAGGCAGTAGAAAGAGAGGAAGAGAGGAAGAGAGAGTGAATGTGTAAGTTTATAGTATATTGTGCCCAAAGTGAAAGCAAGTTCTGTATACTGTAGTTGCTACTGAATTTGCCATATTGTGCAGGCAGTTCAAGCTGCTGCTACAGTATATATAGTATAATTGCCATCTAATAAAAAAAAATCGTATCAATCTATGTCAGGCCCCGTGGGACTTGGGATTGCTGTCCCTGGTAAGCACTGATAGTGGCACAGGCAAAGACAGTGCATGCTGGAAAACTTTATATATCACAAATGTGGTGTATGCCATTGGATATTAGGTGCAGGTCCCATGTTTAATTTGAAATGAGAGTTATTAGGTTCCTCATCACTCAAGAACCCTTTGTAGAAGTCCGGAGCTTACCTGAGCCAATGTTGGGTGAAGTGGTGGAGATTATAAAAAACAAATTCCCTCAATGGGACATGCCCTGACACTGGTGATGTGCAAACTAAGATGGAAAATAAAGAGATTTCTGTGTGAGGAGAAGGACTGCTCATCAATGATTTAATGGTTCCTGCACAATCAGAACTTGAGCATATGGCTATGCTCCTATAGTTGAGGTGCTGTGGCAAGGAAAGTGCCCCCATGCCACCATTCGTGGCCCACAGCCCTTAAAGTCTATGACATCTGAATCAGAATTAATTGGGTTCTTGGGCACCCTGTGGTGTCCTTTTTGACAGTCCACAATAGTCAGATTTGTCCAATGCCTGATGTGGGATATAGTTTGTCTGTACTGCAAGCTGCCTGTGATGATAGCTGGTCCCCCAGGCCTTCTGATCGAAAGAGGTTCTTCGATCAGAAGTGTGTAATTGTGATCTGGGAAAAATGTGCTGGTTGTTTGTGAATTACAGAATATGTTGTTTCTCCTGGGCGTATGGTGCTCTTTGAAGGATAAAATACTTTCCTGTTCATTGTTGCTCCCCACAGTAGCAGAGCATGTCAAGAAGAGACGCATTCTTAGAAATAAATGAACTGCTGCTTGGCTCTATCAAGTGGACATCCATTTATTTTCAGTTTTTACAAATGTGAGTCTCATACACAAGGGTTATATGACACTGGTAATACTGTACTGAAGAGTAAAATCCCTTCTTCTCTGTTTTTACCTCACAATGATATTAACAGCAAACTTTGATGTCCAAATGTCCTGTGTTTTCTTTTAAAACCATTAGGAGATATGTATGTACTTCATTATATGTAACATAACTATTTGTTTAAACTTGTGCTTTTAAAAGAAAATCAATAACACGTTTATTATAAAATGTGTTTACAAATGTTGATGCACCATATAGTGCCTATAGCAGAAAGGAGCCCTATTTGGCTTCCTTGCTGTAGGGATAATACCCCAAAGTCTGTGGTACTACTGTACATAAGAATGTAAGAAATTTGACATGACCCTGTGTATTTGTTCACATCCTCTTGAATTTTACACTCACCATCAGACATAAGTACAAGTTCATCAGATGAAAGCCATTTTTAATTTTATTGCATTTTCATTTACAACAGGGGGCTGTGACAGCTACAGTGCCATTCACCAGCATGAAGCACTCTGGTAAAGATGTCACACTTTCTGGTATGACAGGCAGGGGAAATTGCCATTGGATTATATTGTGTTCCTGTAGAAGCTTGCAAGATAACACTGGCAGAAATTGTGATATGAGCACTTCATTCTGGTGGGAGGTACTGCACATATGTACAATCCATTGGAACCAGGACATTGGAAAATTCAACACTGTCACAGTATCCTTATTTCAACAAATGTTTCTGGTTTTCACTTGCAGAACAGATACAGTCCACCTTATCATGCATTCATGAGCTGGTTGATACATTTGAAGGCAATATACTTGGTGATGCCAGTGATATATCTTACTGTTGTTTGAAAGATACCAGATGTCAACACACATAATGCTGCCAATGATTGGACTGTGGGGATTCCATCCATTCAGTATCTAATAGTTTCGATAGTGCCCAATGCAAATCCATGAGCTGTACTGCACAGATCTGATACAGTTGAATAGTGTTCGATATCATGGTGTCTCAGGTACTGCATATCATGGTGGACAGGATACTGTACTACCTGCACAACCCTAGACAATACCTTGCCAGTCGCAGGATGGTGATGTCCGGTCATCCTCCAGCACTCTGTAGCTCACCAAACAATTCAACGCACAGGTTATTAATGGGTTCTGGATAGTAAATATCTACTTTGGGCTTGATCCTCATTCAGGCTGAGGAAAGGTGTTTGGACATGACACACTTTATTGGCATGTGGGCTATACACCAGGTCGCCCTTCACTCTGCTGGGTACTCCCTTTGCTCTATAATGGTGCAGCCATTGACTAGATGGCTCAGTGTGAGTGGGAGGCAGTTTAATTTAGTGGCTAGAGTACAACACTATTGAACCCAGAGACCCAAGACTGAATCCCATGACCATCGCTTACTCACTGTGTGTCCCTGAGCAAACTACTTAACCTCCCTGTGCTGACACAGCTGTAAATTCTCTTGTTCCCTAAATCTATAGTATCTCTGTGCAATTTAAATTTATTTGCACACCTAATAGCAGCCATGCTCTCTTCCTCCCTCTTCTGGATTGTAAAGCACTTTGGATGCAGTTCAAATCAAAAAGAGCTACATAAATTAAAATTCTGCCCTTCCTTCATATCTCTCCTTGGTAGTCATGTCTTGCCCTGACTTGTCTACATCTGCTATACATAAACTGCTGTCCAATAGGGACTGAATTATTTATTTATTTAAGTGGTTTATACTTAACACTGACTATAGCAATGCCAAGGGTTTGTGTATATATATATTTTTTTTAATCTTGTATTTATTCTTCTTACTGCACCATCCTTCCACTCAATCAGACACCCTCAATCCACCTTCCACACATCCCATGGCACTCCCCAGGAGTCTGCTCCTATAGTGTTCATTCACTCAATGCTTCCTTAGGTATCCCAGTATACCCCTCGGCCGGGGCGGGGGAAGGGACTATCCAACCTTCGCCATAGTAACGGTGGAGCGGGCGGTACACATTGGAGTCTGCCCTGGTGAGCACCGGTGATGTGGACTGGCATCAGAGGAGTCGTCACCTAGAAGTGATGGGCTCCATTTTCTCCTGTTCTGCCCTATCCCCTGCAGTTGCCGGCACACTGGGAGAGCCAATGAGGAGGCACACGTATAGACGCTGCTCCTTCCCGGACTCTTGGCTAGCACTGCCCCTCCCGTTGTGCATCCTGATCCACATCACCATTCCTGGATTCACCCAGGAGGTGGTGCTATAGCAGCGGGACATACCTGTAACCCTCCCCAGAGAGGGAGAACCGCCATTGGGTGCACAATCCCTCTCTTCCCTTACCAACCCCCGATGGCCCGAGCTCATTCTCGAATCCGGGTTGCCGGCGTGGAGCAGGGTGTGGCGTCCAGAACCTCAATCCTCAGTGCCACCAGGCTGAGTGTATGTGTTTTGAGGATGGGATGCAGTGGGCATGATCATTGTCTAATGAGAAGAATTGTGAATCCATAAGAAAGGAACTCCTGGGGAGAATAACATTGTGGGGAAAATAGTTGTGTCCTGATAAAGTTTGATCTACTTATTGTCTACTTAAAATGTGTTAAAACAGGTTTTATTGTACCACACTTTTCAACTGAATGTCAATGAACAGTAATGTGCTTAGAATATTAAATCTACACATCACTGATTCTCCTGAAACTCATCATAATATGTGTGCGCTGTGTGTGTGTGTGTGTGTGTGTGTGTGTGTGTGTGTGAATGTTCTTGGATACATCCATGCTTCTCTCTGTAGGTGTATTTCAGGTTATGGTAATAATGTATATGTATAACATTTTTCATGAGTGCATATCAGATAAATGATGTCTAACTCATGGATCTTTTCCAACAATCTGTCACCCGCTCCCCCCAACCAATTCTCCAAATGTGGCTGGAGGAAGTAGAGTCCCTCAGTATTTTTATGGTGAGTACAGTAATTTATAATGCTTCTGTAACTGCTTACTAACCCATACAAAGAAATTTAAGATAATATAAAGGCATATAGTTAATTAAGGGAGAATATTACAATAAGAGTTAAGGAAACAGTCTACAAATATAAAGACAGTAAAGCAACAAAAAACTGCTACTTGTGTGAAATAAAATGCAAGGTTTAACACAGAATATGTTTTGATGACTCACACCTTACATTCCTCCATATCATCTCAACATTTAGTCCCATAGTTTGAAAGCAGTGTGGCCTATTTGCTAGAGTACAGGCTTGGGAACCAAGGGACTCAGGTTCAGATTTAGTGCTGTGCAAAAATAAAATTACACAAGTAGAATTACTGCAAAAGTCAACATTTTGCCCCTGCAAAATTTCAGAATGCACTTTGACAACTTTTGTGAAATTCCAACTTAGAATGGCAGAATGAATGTATGAACTGCAGTGTACTGTGTTCAACTGTAGAAAGAAATTCTACAGAACTGTTTACAAATTGCTTAATGACTGCATGTACAGTGCACACCACATATATCAGACACTGTTATAATGGACAATCAGTTATAGCGGACAAAAAACAAATATATCCAATCCCAATGCATTTTTTCCTCTGCTTATGATAGACAAAAACATTGCATGTTACAGACACTGTGAATCTTTTATGGGCATCTGTAGTTCTTGTTTTGGGGCAGGAGGAGTGCAGTGCTAGTGAGAAGATATAGCAAATGTAGAATTAAGATGGAGGAGCCACACAGGAAATGATTTAACATTTCAATAAAACCCTTACAGTAAATTGCCTTTGTTCTCACTGTGATAGAATTCCAACATCAAGCCACTAGAGTTACTATCTTCGTCTTATCTTCTTTAATAAACATTGCTAAAAACATGATCTTTGACAGTTAAATAACCTTAAGTAAATACACAGACTACAGAAACATATGCTAGGCAAGATTCTGAGTAACCTATCAGGTTCTCATTCACTCTGAGTTGATGCTCACATTCATAGACACACCTTGGGCATAGGCTGCACCTCTTCTGGCTGTAATGAACAGTGGATATAGTGAACAAAAGTTATGCACACAAATGCATCCATTATAACAGGCTTGCACTGTATTGTGGATTAATGTATTAAACTTTGTAATGGAATTCCTCAGAACTGACGTTTCACGGTTTGTGTGTATCGTTCTGCAATTTAGCCAGAACATTTTGGGAATTTGACATAAATTTGCTGGACACATTCAGAGGATTCAGATTTCAACAAAG
Organism: Neoceratodus forsteri; assembly: GCA_016271365.2. Classification (NCBI taxonomy): domain Eukaryota; kingdom Metazoa; phylum Chordata; order Ceratodontiformes; family Ceratodontidae; genus Neoceratodus; species Neoceratodus forsteri. The sequence continues at coordinate 263,239,452 of JADMNL010000028.1, forward strand.
TCAGAAATTTGGAACAATTTGCTGGCTTGGTGGTGCTGAGGGTTGATGCACTGGATGCTACACCCTCACACCACACTGGCAACCCATGTTCAGAAACAAGCACGGTTGTCAGGGGTCAGCAGGGGAGGAGAAGGATTGAGCATCCAGAGGACTGCTCTCCTTCTCTGGGGAGGGGGGGCTCCAGTGTGCCAGTGTTAATTGCCCTCTAGCAGAGGCTGGGGGACAAGACTCACTGCACCAAGACATGGGGTGGAGCTAGGACACCGCACGCACCCTTGTGTCATTGCACGTTCTAGCACCAAGGAAACTCAACCTATGAAAAATCACTGACCCCCACATGTGAGATAGATGCAGTGCCCAACCCTTCAGGCTCAACAATTCCGCTTCGGCAGCTCCACTCAGGGGTGGGCTTCCCGGAGTAAGGGTCGGGTACCATAACCGGGGTGAGCCCATTCACAGGGCTAGGGGGTATGGTGGCCATAAAAAATTACAGTAAAAAAAAGAAATTTGGAACATTTTGTAACATTTATGACATTTCACAAACTTTTGTGAATTCAGAATTCGCAGTTTCTGCCCAACACTTTTTATTTTTTTCTAAAACTTTCTTTTTTATTAAAATATGTAAGATGTCAGGACATACATAAATTACATTTATCATTGCACATGATACATATATGTTATTGCACTACAATCTACTAGCAGTTTAGATTCTGTAAGTTTGACAATAAAGATTACATATAGTAGTGATAGGCAGTGTTATATTGAATAAACTTATTGCTTCATTGGAAGGAGGCTCTGGTGCAATCCTGGGTCCATCCTGGGACTTGAAGACAGGTCCTTTACTTATTCCCTCTGGACTGTCTGTCTGAGCCAGAGGAGGAGGGGAGGTATACGAGTGTTACATATTTTATATTTGATCCAGGACTCTGAGCCGACCATTTCCCTTGTAGTTCTCTCCTTGTTTTTATAGGACAAATTCTGGGCGGTGGTTGGATATGTATAGAAACCACCTAAACCATCTATCTAGTAATTGTGGTGTGGTATTTTGTAAATAGGCTGTCATATTTTCCCTTTTATATATTTCAAAGATGAGATTTTTCCAACTAGAGATGAGAAGAGGGTCAGGGATGAACCGTAATCTAGTTATTACTTTTTGAGCCACTCTGAGTAAAATATTTTATAAGTAAATTGAATGTTTGTCCCAAAAACATCTTGAGTAATGAAGGAGAGGGTCATCTGTGGGGTAATGTTCCCTAAAGAGGGAAACAGTTCCTTCACCTGTTGGTTAATTGAATTCCAGTAATCAGAGAGGATCATATAGGACCATAGCACATGTGTGTGGGTGACCATGCTCACTCCACAGCCTCTCCATCAGGAGGGGTCTCCCCCTCTTACAAACTTAGCTGTAATCTGAGGAGTTCTGAAAAAATGAGCTGTTATTTTCCATGAGAATTCCCGCCAGGTGTATGAACATGTGGTTTTATGTTGAATTCACCATATTCTCAACCAGTCCATCTTGTCAAGATCAATACCTGTCTCAAATTCCCATTGTGTTTGAGTAAATTTGATGGCCGGATTTAAGATCTGTTGTAACACTTTATAAAAGCGAGAGATAAGGTGTTGCTGGGTTTTAAGTGTGGTCAGTTGAGGTATCAGTGAAACCAGTGGGAATGTTTGTGGGTCCATGGTGAAGGGGTCTAGTTCAGTTGTTAAATAATACTGAATCTGTAATTACCTGAAAAAGTCTTGACAAGGTAGTAAATATTCCCCCTGTAATTGTTGAAACATTTTGAAGACACCATTTTGATAAAATTGGAAGGAATGGGCCAGACCCCTATTTCACCATGGGTGGAAGGTATGATCAAAGGTGCCTGGTAAGAATCTAGGGTCTGTGGTAGGGATCACCATCCACTTAGCCAGGAGACGGTATTCTCTAGTCTTAAGAAGTCATTTCCAATACTGAAGAATAGCTTTAGTGAATATAGGTGACCGATCCATACCCTGCGGGGGAATGGATTGATAGACTTGGTCACTACATAAGGGTATGTCTGTCAGATTTCTTTCCAACATCATTCAGACTGGGGATTGATTTATTGGGAGAAGCCATTTGACCATATGTGTTAAGACTGTGGCTATCAGGTATTTGTTTAGGTCTGGGAGTGCCAGACCCCACCACCCCAAATCTCCTTTGATAGTTAGAGCCTGGACAATGCCAATCGAGGTTTTTTATTATTCCAGAGGAATTTGTTTATAGCTTTTATCCATTTAAGTATATTATTATGATGGGGAGGTAGTGGGATGTTTTGCATTATGTAGAGGAAGTGAGGTAAAACGTTCATCTGTATAGATTGTATCCTAGGTAGTATTGAGAGGGGTAACTGGGACCATCTGTGAAGGTCTGTCTGGATCTCCTGAAAGACCTGGTCATAGTTTAATTTTAGTAATGAAGAGGGGGAAGATGCAATCCTGATACCAAGATATGTCCTATATGGTCTATTCCATTTTAAGGGGAATTTGTGCATGATATCTGGAGTGGGTACATAATTTATAGCTAACACTTCTGATTTATTCTGGTTAATTTTATAGCCTGAGAGGTGTTCAATGATCAATAAAATTCAGGTTAACATGTCCAATGAGGGTTCGGGATTGGTGATATATATAAAAGCAGATCGTCTACATAATATGCCACCTTGTGATGGGTGCCCTTATATGTGACAGCCAGACAAATTTTCCTGCTGTCTGAGAAACTGAGCTATAGGTTCAACATATAGGGCAAACACGTACGGTGATAACGGGCAACCCTATCGGGTCTCTCGTTGTGGAGGGAATCTTTCCAAGTGGGAGCCATTTATTTTAACTACAGCCTCAGGGGAGGTATAGATTCCTCTAATTGTGTCTAAAAATCCCTTTGGGAATTCAAATTTATCCAGAGTAGAAAGTAAGAACTCCCATAAGACACGGTTAAACGCTTACTGAGCATCAAGACTTAGTAACAAGAGGGGGGATTTTGTGTGTCAAGAGTGATTAAGAAGATAAAGGAGGCATTTAATATTGTCTGTGGTCTGTCTGTTTTTAATAAAACAAGATTGATCAGGCTCTGTGATAGCGGGGAGTAGGTTATCTAATCTATGGGCCAGAATGCTAGTGTAAATTATATAGTCTTGATTCAGGACAGAGATTGGATGATATGAGTCACATAAATGAGGAGGTTTAAGAGGTTTCAGAATAGCTGATATTGTTGCTTGTTGCCATGAGAGAGGAGTTCAGGTAGCGTTATGGCTTGCCTGGAAAGTTGCTAGTAACGGGATCTTGATTAGGTCCCATGTAGCTTTATAAAATTCGGCTCCATAACCATCCAGGCTTGGACTTTTCCCATTTTTTTAATTTTTGGTAGTGTGATGTAATTCTGCTGATGTTACCGGGGATATAATATAATGTCTTTGAGTTTGGTTTAAGGAGGGTAGTCTGATCTGTGCCAAGAACTGCGTAATTTGTGGAACATCTGGCAGGGAGGAGTTAGAGTATAGTGATTGATAATATTCCTGAAATATCCCTGGTATTTGTTGGGAGCTATATTTTTGTTGATTGGTTTTGGGATCTTTTATTTTATTAATCATTACCTGATTAGTCTACCTACACAATATGTAGGCCAATAGCCGTGAGGCCTTGGCCCTGCCTTCATAATATTTTTGGTGGAGCCATTGGAGAGCCTGCTCTGTTTTAGCTGACAATCAGGATTGAATTTCCTCTTTGGTTTGGTTTAGTTGAGTTTGGACACTCTGATCTCCCCCATATGTATTTTCTGTAAGGTTTGTAGCCTCTGTTGAAGGTCAGATAATTTGAGATTCCATTGTTTTCTTTTGTGGGAAGCATAAGCAATTATATATCCACAAAGGACCACTTTAATTATATCCCATAAGATTGGGGGGGTTGGGGAGACGTATTATCACCAAATAATTTCAGGGATGTTATTCTGCAATAGTTCTCTAGATTCAGGATCTCTCAACAGTGAGGGGTTGAATCTCCACTGCGTGGATTTCCTCTCTTGGATAATATTGAGCTCGAACTCCACTGGAGCATGATCCGATAAATGGATATTTCTTATATCCGCTCGATGAATTAAAGATTTATGTTCCTGGCTGATGTATAAGTAATCAAGTCGTGAGTAATGGCTATGGGCCGCTGAATAAAATGTAAATTTCCTCTTAGAGGGGTTTAGCTGGTGCCAAGTGTCAACCAGGCCTACATCTTTCAGCAGTCATCTAAGATGTCTCTGTCCTGTGGTTTGTTTGATGGGTGAGCCACCAAGGAATCCAGAGAGGGATTCATAAGACAACTTAAGTCCCCTCCCATCACTAAAACCCCCTGCTTCCTAGTAATTATGTGGTCCATTAATCTCTGTACTGTTGATGCATCAGTTAGAGGTGGGATATATATATATACTACATATTGTGAATATTTGGCCTTGGACTGTGCCTATAGCTATAGCTAATCTTCCTTCTGGATCAGTATAGTGATCCTTTAGTATAAAAGGGGGAGGACTTAGGAATGAGTATAATTGCTCCCCGTCTCTTACCTCTCCTATACAAGGATTCTACTACTTGGGAAAACCCAAATTTTAGTAATTTTTGACATTCAGTGGTATTAAGATGAGTCTCCTGCAGCAACAGGAGGTCAGGTTTCATTTGCCTCAGGGCTTTGAGTGACCGATATCTCTTAATCAACCCATTAAATCCATTTACATTATGGGATACGATTTTAAAAGGGGAACCCATTTTGATGTAGGCTAAGTATGTTTGTCCAAGAGAGCCTCCTCCCTGCTATCCATTCTCCCCTGTATTCCATTATAATGTATGGAGCTTCTGTAGCTAATTGTTTCTTGTGCAACTTGATTAAAGAAATTAAACTATCCTGTGTCTGTGTCTTTTCCTATATAAAACCTCTGTCTAAAGTCTAGCAACGTACATGACCAACTGGGTCTAACTGAGTTTGTGATGTCTCAAGCTGTATACAATGGGTTGAGTAACCCGACTTGGAATTCCTGCTCCTCAAACCTTTGAGGAGAGGGAGGCAGGGAATAATCCTGCCTGGTTGGGAACCCTATTCTCCGGGTAGGAGTATTGCCCCTAGGGGTGCTTTTGCCCCTAAATTGTGGTGCGAAATAGAAGGGGAGAATGTGGAGAAAAATTAGGATTCCAAAGCAAATTAACTAGGTAAGTAGGAAGGGATAGAGTTGGAGGGGGAAACTGCACATTGCCCTTAGGTCACTAATCTCTGGAAGCGCCCTTCCCCCAAGTTAATTCTAACTTTGGGGGAGGGGGATCATGATGATCGGAGCCTGATTTATAAACCATTCCCGCTTCTTAAAAAAGACAAAATTATTGTTCACATCAGCATCATCTTAACGAAAAAAGAAGTATAAAAACAAGTACAGATGTCTCCCACTGCTCGGGTATATCCACTGAGTACTCCTTATTTGGGAATCAAAGGATCCAGTTCATCTGAATCAGAAACAGAAAAGTTCCATGTCTCATATCAAACCATGATTATTGTTTAACTGTTAAAACAAATCCCTTTAATACCGGAACTTGTATACTCCTGGGTTTAAAAGATTCCAGGTGGCGATTCCAACCACCCCTTCCCCCCTTCGCCCCCAATGGAGGAACTCAGACCGGGTATAGGGTGACTGGCCCTGGGTGGGGGAGACCCCAGGTCACACTGAGATGCCTTAAGAAAGAGTCACCAGGCCCTCATATTTATGGAAGCAGGGCCTGCCCTGGGAACCCTGGAGACTCTGTTTGTCTCCTTTCATCCAAATTATTTCTCAATGAGTTTCTGGTAAGGGTTGGGAGCCCCAACCACCCCACTTTGCTCTAGGCCCCGGTAATCAAACCAGCCTGATCTCCCTATGCCTCTTCTCTGTCCCAGCTCTCAGTTATGCCAAACCATCAGAGCCATAAGTAGTCCAGATCTGGGAGGTCGCCCTCTTTTATGGGAGGCATTAGTTGGTAATATGTTCGGGGAGTAACCTGTACCTTCTAAATCTGCTGGCTATCCTTGATCAAATTTTACGTGTTCCCTGGGGGCTCAGGGACATTAGCCTCTGAGTCATCCCACAGCGACTGGGTAATTTAAATGTTTGTCCAGCGATCTAGTGCCCAACAGCTCCCCAAACAGATCTCAGTTTCCCCTATGCAACCTCCCCTGCTGCCACTCTGAGTTAAATGCACTGGCCAGGTTAAGAGTAAGTGTTAACCGGGAGTCCATATTGCTGTAATCTCTGGGCTGAGCTCCATGGTCTGTGGTCTCTGTCCCCCCCTTCTTGGAGTCTCCAAGAAACCCTGGGCTTGGGCCCTCCTCCTCTTTTTCGCTCCCTCACTATTGCAAGAGGTAGGAGCTATTATCATTCTGTTACCATCTCTGGAGAACCCAGTCAGGCCTTCTACCCCCTCCAGGTGATTGTACCCCCCCATTCCTCATACACCCCCACCGGGGAGAGCGTAAGGGTTATGAAGTCAGATAGCACTCACCATACTATACCAGATCATCGTTTGGGGTCTTTCAGTTATCCTGTCTCACAAATTGGGCTAAGAGTTGTTTAATGGTGGTGAGAGCCTCCTGCTGACTCTGTTTCCCTTGCTGGCCCATTCTGGATAGTCAATCTTCCTGTTGAGGCCTCTGGGGATTAGCGGTATTAGTTGGCAGTGGGAGTCCTCTAGTAGAGAAGTCCTGGATCGCTTCCTCGGCCGGATCATAGGCCATCTGCCCTGTGGGGTACTGCACGATCAGTCTGCTGGGGTAGGGAGTCCTGAATTTTAACTGTTTTTGGCAGAGCATGAGGAACAGAGATATAGGCTCTCCGCATTGCTTGTTGTAGGCGACAGTCATTGTCCAGAAAATGCACTCTGTATCATATGTCACTTTCTCAATAGCCCAGGCCTTTCTCAAAATAAGTTCCTAAGTGCTGTACTGAAAAAACCTGATAATAATGAGTGTGGTCTGGTATTAGGATGGGAAGGCTTCGGGCCTAATGCTCTGTGCGTACGTTAAATTTCTAAGTCGAGATTCGGGTCTAAAGTGAGAGAAGTGCATAGCACTGTGGTAATAAACCCCCTCCAAGTCCTGGTCTTCACTATTCTCCGGGATACCATATATCCTTAAATTGCACTGACAATGGCAATTCTCAGTGCCTTCTTGCCTCTCCATTGTGAGATGGCAGATAGTGGTAATTTGCTGCAGCGTGGTATGCATATGAGTCACCGTCTCACCTTGCTCCTAAATGGTTTGCTCGAGTTCTGATACCCGTGAACAGGTATCCGATATTTCTTTTTGCATAGTCTCTTGTTTAAATGTGGAGAAATCTGTTTTCAAATCCAGTGTTTCAGCCCAAGATTTTATCGAGCTTCTGGTCCATGCTGGGTTGCTTTTTAATTTTGTGGCTTCAGGTTTTGCCTTGTGCGTGGGGCTTCTGGGCCGCACTATGCGAGGTCTCCCCTTCGGACAGTTCGTGATCAGAAGGCTCCGATTCTAGTGCTAGTAAGTGGAAGCGATTGATCCCCCCTTTGGATCTGTTACTAGCCATTATTGTACTGTCGATTAATTTCATTTTTAGAAGCTTTCCGAAGGCTAGACAAGCAAATTCAGCTTGGGGAGCGCGGAGCTAGGTAGCTAAGCTGCCATTATCTCAAGCGCTGCACTGGAAGTCTGCCCAACACTATTTAAATCCCACCAGAGCTGCTTATACATTGATGAACCCTGAGTAAGTCATTTAAATTCTCATTATTTATCCACTCAGCTGTAAACATGGACAAAAGCAGGACCCCATGTAAAACATGATATTGCATCTCAGTTAGGCTTGCCTACAGTATCCTTCATAAAGCAATTGTAAAATAAACTACCATAGCACTGTACCTGAAAACATAGCAGATTGTATGAGATTTGCACATGCATTTCATGTGGTTGCTTTTGCTTTATCTTACACAACATAATAGAAGCTATTTGAAAGAAAGTCTTGTTCTTTGGGTATACTGTACTGCATGATTCTTTCAAAGGGATTTGTTTCAACAACTGTATAGGGAGTAGGAAAAGATGTGTACCACTCAGCTGAACTAACCTGCCTCTGTGAAAAGATAGACTTTGGCTACCTGTTTATACAGATGGGTAACTACTTACAATTTTCCGATCACAGCAGGATGGCTAATTAAACTGTTCACCAGTTTAAGGCCAACATTTAAACGCAGGGATTAGTAATATAGTCTCTCACTTGAAAGCAGCTGTGATGTCTTATTGGAACATTAGTGTATACAATAAGTAAAGAAAAACAGAAGGCAATGTGGTCTAGTGGTTAGATCACCAGCTTCTGAATCAGAAGATTAGAGGTTAAACTCCCCCACAGCCAAATAGTAACTTTAACCTTGAGCAAAGGTCACATAATCTCCCATTGCTCCATTCTAGTAAGCTGTGGGAATGGGCAGAAACACGTTTGCACTGAAAATAAGACATTGCATTTATGGCTATGCAATATAAATGCTATTTCAGTCAAATACACTGAAATGTTAATACTTTCTACAAATACTCATATCATTCATAGGTATTTGTATTTGTGTAAGACCACACCAAGTATTATCATACCTTGGCATAGGCCAATGTGACACACGAGTATACATTTTATTGATAACTTTTCATGATCTGACAGCTCTCAAACACTTGGTCTTTTGCAGTCGTAAAGTGTGAAACCATACCTAGAGTTTGATGGGACAGTAAGCAACCTGTATTCCACCACATTGAGCACTGTTTAAAGCACATGTTTAATGTTTCATTCTTGCCAAGCAGTTACGTACTGTCCTGCTTTTGGTTTTTTCCTTGTTTGCCATCTTATCTTTGCTTGGTGGCCTGCCAACTCTCTCTTGCTGTTTATCTGGCCCCATTGCTTTTGTGATACCACTCTCCTGTGCCCCTCTCTCCGGAGCCTCAGGTGCCATGCTCACTGATTCTGGGCTCCATGCTGCTGCTCTTGCCACTGTTTGCCCTCCTGGTTGGGGCTGCTACTGGCAATTGATGCTTTTTCTCTTGTGCTCCGTCTGTCCACTGTGATTCTTGACTGGTGCTGTTGTATAGCTGCACTTTTGATTCTCGTTCTCTGCACTTCTGTGTCTGCTCTGCTTCCCTGATGTTCTCCTCTGTCCAGTACTCTTTGTCTCTCATAGCATCCCTCTACTCATGTGCTTGGAATCATTTGCTTTTTGGGAGCCTTTCTACCTCCTCTTTTAAGCAGGGGCCATGCTTCAACTCCTGCTACTGCGTCAGCTTACTTACTACTGCTGCTTTCTATCACTTCCATAGGGGAGCCACTCCTAAAACAGTAGGGCTCTGCCCCCTAACAATCAAGGGTTGGCACCACATGTGCAACAAGGGCACCATGTCCTGCACACGGCAAGGGTTCCATGTATGACATGGTATCTGTGCCCCTCATCAATTGTTTGACAATGTCCCACTAGGGTTTCTCACCCTGCATGCTTATGGGCTATACACCACAGGACCAACACTGGCCTATGCACAACATGGGTTCTGCCATACCAAGGGTTCCACCCTATGCACAACATGGTCTCAATCCTCATGAGTAACTGGGGCACTAGTGCTCTTTAACCAATGCATTGTATACTCTGTCACCATGGACCACCTCTTTGTTGCCAGCAACCACATTTCAAATATTAGGACTCTGCATCTTACAAATGACTGGTTTCACTGACAGTATAACCTGCCATTGGCCTGATTCTCCTTCCTTTATTGGGCTGTGCTCTGTGATAGAACATGCTTCTGGTGTGGGGTATCTTTAGCAATATGACTGAGCACTGTGGCACCCTGACTATGTAGGAATAATTTAGGCTTAGTTACGGGATGACACTTATCCCTCTAAATATTGCCCCTGTACCCTGCAAACAAACTGTTGCCATTGCTTATTAGCCAGCTGTTTGCTAAGAACCCTGAACTCACATGTCTAGTCAGTGTACCCATGTTTGTGCTGGATCTTGACCTGACCTTTCCTTCATTTATCAGGGACACCACCCTCATTCATCACCGGTATGGATCCCTCTGGAGCTGAGGATTCCTTTTACCATATGACCGAGCTCTGTGGTACCCACTGTGCAGTAGGCCTCCTTATGAGGCTGAGGTCAGGAATGCCCCTCATGCTGTAAGAGTTATGACACTCTTTGGCTTTTGTTATAGGGCTAAGCCTTCTGGCACCTCTAAGGTTAGGACCTTCACCAAGTTGAGAGGCTCATTATGTACGGACCTGGCTCTGTGACACTTCTGATGTTGTGTCCCATTAGACTGGCTGAGAGAGTTTGTAGTTCACCTTCAGATTGCTTCTTTGTTACTTCAGACCAAATATCATGCTATGTCAAGCTGCTTCAGTGCAATCCATATTGTCTTACACTACAAATACTAATATAAAGTAGTGCATCTGGTGGGTTGGTGTTATAAATGTTCATTTGACCCACGTTTTGTGGCCTGAATGGTGGCTTGCTTATTTGGGCACTTCCCAGTACATTCTCCTCCTCCTCTATTCATCCAGTGCTGTTACTCTCGGTCCTTATGGATGGTACTGTTTCCAAATCGTGTTTCACTATGCTTTTGGATCTGAATTATATATTTTGGGCATCTTCCCTATGCTACCTTTAGTCTAAGGGAACCATATCCCTGTGGCACCTCAATAAGTGGAATACTAAGTGAGAGGATTTTTCCCTTGGGCATCATGACTGGGTTCTGTGGGGACCCATAAAGGTGGTCATCCCAGCTGTAGGACAGTGAGTATGAATGGCCACACACCATGTTGCATAATCATGAACACTGGATGTACACCAAGTTACTCGCTGGCACAGTGAAATATGAGGTTATAATCTGGTGTTAAGTGGGACAGTGGGTGACCCGTACTCCACTCCCACTGAGCAGTGATGCTATTGAAAGAGTATTCTCAGCAGCTGAGAAATGCTCAATTAGGTTGTTCCACCATCCTTCCCTCCCCACAAAGGCATTCCTTGTCTCCTCCAGGCAAGTCTTCCCTAAAGTACTGGTAGTCTAAGAGGACCACATCTCTGCAGCACTGCTGGGGTGGAATGCTCACCAAGACAAGTATTCCCATGGGCCTCACAATCGAGTTCTGTGGTACCCGGGAGGGTAATAGTTCCAACCATGATTGGTCAAAGGGTGTGTACGGGCATATACCATGCTGCTTAAGCATTAGCACAACACGTATACAGTACCAAGTTTCCTGCTGGCTCAGTGAATAACAGAAATAATATTAAAATTTAAAAAGAAATACTTTTAGTAAACATGTACCTGCAAATGAATACAAATATGACAGGCACAACAAATACCAAGAATCATTCCTGTGCATGGCTCTGGTTGTATCCAATCTCAGCTGAGCTATCCTGGGTTACAAAAAATAAATTCTAGCCTAACAGCAGCCAAGGGTTTATCATGGTAATCTCCTGCCATACAGCATTCAATATCATGAGAAACACTGGAAACCTCTGGCAGCCCTCCCGTCTCCAGTGAACTGAATGTTGCACCCAGAAATGCTATGTTCTATGAGAAACTGATGCAACATAAGTTTAAAAGATTCAACACTCTGCACTTGCACTACTGTACTTCATGTGGGAACTTGTTCCACAAGTTCTTTGCTCACTGGGTAAAACAAAACTTCCAACCGACTTCAAATGTATTCCCCTTAAGCATAGGGCATGCCTTCTGGTTTTACTACTCTGAACAAGCTTAATAATTTTCCCTGATTCACCTCATCCAGTCCCTTTAAAATGTAAAGAAAAAAAGTCTCAAGATACACTTAAAAATATAATTGGCAAATTAATTTCTGTTTATATTTAACATTTTTTTTATATTTTTGTCTTCCTTATTTGCTTTTAAAACTTTACAGTGTACAGTATGGTTGACTGCTGCACATGGATTTCATGCTGTTCCAAAAACTGTGTTACCACAGTAGTGCCAAGCTACTGTGGTACAACCTGGCATTGTACCAGAGTAGCTTTGTCCCAGAGGAAAGTGAAACACATACCAGCTACTCCCCCCACCCTGCTGAGCACCTTACAGTTCTACACTTCATACTGAGTCTCTGTTAATTTAAATCTATAAACTGAAGTGTGATCAAAAGTAACTTCCCTACTGAGCAAGGATCCTCACACATTAAGCGGTTTCTGTTTGAAACGACACTCCATGTATGAGGATTGTCACCCAGTAGGGAGTTTCTTTGATCACTATTACAATTACATATATAAGCAAATTAAAACGTGCAACTGCAGAAGCTGGGTGGGTACTAGACAACGGGGTGCAGAGTGTTTTTTTAAATAAGAAGATGTTGTCAAGCTGAGTTTGGGGGGCATGCTGACAGTCTACCTTGAGTACGAAGTATGGAGAACCATGTAATGTACAAAATAATATATGATTAGCCATACCATCTCAGCTAGTGTTTACATCTTGGGGATTGTTAATAATATCCCTGTGATGGAAGTACAGCCTTGTTGTGTATGGTTGCCCACACATTGTTCTACAGTACTTTATAAAATGGGTATTGCTTAATTCTGGCTCCCCATTGGTTAGAACTCCCTCACATGGTAATACATTAAATGAGTACATATCCCTACTGGTGCTCACCACAGGGGTCCAATGAACTGAAAGCACAACCTGTCAAAGTCAAAAAGGTCAACCAATGAAACTCCCATTGGAAATGCCACTTCAGGTCTTCACCTGGTGGTTACAATACCTGCAAGTACATGTAACTAGTGCAGAACTAGCAGGACATCCAAATCCTGCAACACTGCTGCCCTGTGACTCACTGGCCTGCTAGCTAAGCAGCAGACACATCAGGCAGCATGCCTTCAGCATCATAACCCCGTCCCCCCAGGAGCACATTAGGAAATGCCTTAACAGAGCAGCTGAGAGCAAATGTGGGAGAGTGAGAGAGTTGTCAAGGAATGAAGTGGCAGTGAGAGAGAATGAGATAGATGAGGGTGGGGAAGAGAGACAGAGCAAGCTATGAAAGACAGGCCCGGAGCAAGTGAAATAGCTATGAGGTTTTTTTTTCCTGAGAGCTCAGAGCAAGCAAAGGGGAAGACAGATAGAGAAAGATGGTGGACGGGGGAGACAGAGAGAGCTGGCAGGTGGGGGAGACAGAAAGTGCCGGCAGGTAGGGGAAAGAAAGATCCAGGAGACAGAGCACAGAATAAAAACAACAACACTGATACACAGAGCTATGCCTCCTATGTAAAGTTCTAGGAGGAACTAGGACAAGCAGTGATTCCCTTGACCTAAAACTTCTTACCCTAACTCTAGATGAAGTCCTAGCCACCCCTCACCAAGCTTCTCAATTGCTCCCTCATACTTTCACAATTCCCCCAGATCTGGAAATCCACTCTGGTTACACCAGTTTTTAAAAGTGGGGATAGATTACTACCTGGGAATTACAGGCCAATATCTATTCCTCCCCTGTTGTCCAAAGCACTTGAAAGGATTATTGCTGACCAGCTTGTGGAGTATCTGGAAAAATACAACCTACAATGAGTTCAACAACATGGTTTTCAGAAAGGGCACAGCACATCTATGGCCCTACTTGAATTCATAGGTTTCATTCACCATACCCTTGATCAGGGTTAACTTGTTGGTGCAACCTTTATTGACCTGTCTAAAGCATTTGACGTGGTCAATCACCATTTGCTAACACATCAACTTGCTGGGCTTGGTCAGGGGTGTAGCCACAAGGGTGCAAGGGGTGCAGTGGCACCTGGGCCTATGAGGTTTGAGGGGTCCAAATCATAATTTTGATGTTTATTCAAAACTGGGGAGGGGCCCTGTAACATCGCCTTGCACCCAGGCCCTCTGGGAATTTGCTACGCTACTGGGCTTGGTATATTTTCAGAAGCCCTAAAGTGATTCACCAGCTATCTAGCAAACCACACACAACAGGTGAGAATAAAGTCTGTCCTTTCTGCTAAACTGCCTGTCTGCTCTGGGGTTCCTCAAGGATCAATACTGGGACCCCTTCTATTTAGCACCTTCCTCAATAATCTTCCAGCATCCTGTTCCGAAACAGTACTCCTCTATGCGGATGATGCGGTCATTTTCTCAGAGACTGCAGACACTACCCTCCTTCAGGCCCAACTTCAGAAAAGTTTTACTGAAGCTGAGTTCTGGTTCATCTCTCATAAGTTGGTGCTTAATTGCAAAAAAACAAAGGTCATGATCTTCCATGGTACCCACAGAAAGCACAAAACCAAACAATTGGTGATTAAAAACAGCATTGGTGTTGTCCTTGATCAGACTCACTCTTTTAAATACCTAGGAGTTACTCTGGATACTATGCTTTCCTACTCCAACCATGTTGAGAATGTTGTCAAGGCAGTTAACATTTGCCTAGGCCTTCTACACAGGCATAAACACTGCCTTACTACCGAAGCCCTCAGATTGGCTATCCAAAGTTCAATTGTGTCTATTATTGACTATGGTTTGGCATTTATGGTTCCACCACAGACACAACCCTACATTGACTCACTACAGCTCTGAATAAGGCATGCCATCTAGTAACTGGTGCAGCGTATCATACACTTGTGACCTTTACGAACAAGAAAACTGGCTTCAACTCCAGGCTCGCATTGAATATCAAGCCTACCTTCTGGCTAAGAAGGCAGATCTTGGTCTCCTACCACCAGATTCCCTTCAACTTTTCAGTCCCTTCTGGGGCACTTGGAGCACACGAAGTTCTGTGAGCCAAACTTTTACTGTCCTTCGCTGTCGAACCTCACTACGACAGCGATCCATTGCAGTTAGAGCTGCTAATTTATTTCATTCCCTTCCCCCTGAGATTGCGAAGACTGCAGCCTTGGGACCATTTAAGTGGAAGCTACATCAATTTCTAGTTTCCAGAGCATCTTGTGTCTGCTATACCTAATTTCTGCTGACAGCTAAATGCACTGGACCTCTCTCTTTTACCATTTGCCCCTGTACAGCCCTATCCTGTTGCTGCACTATTCCACACACAGCACTTCCTCCCTTATCCCTTTCCCATTCCTGCCCTCTTTACATCATACCTCATCCCCCCTTCCTTTACCCCTCTACTCCCACTTCCTCCCCTCCCCTCTCCTCTGTTTCCTCACCTTGTTCTCTCCCTTTACCCCCCCCGCCCCATGGATCTTTCCTGCTTAAGCATCGTGGAATCTCCTTCCTTGCTCTTATTTTGCTCCTTCCACCCCCAATTCACCCCCTGTACTTCTCTCCTTGTAATCCCTTTCACTCCTCTTCAGACAAGGCCACTGGCTGCACTTGACACAATATTTATCTTGCCATATTGTTCTTTTGTTTATGTAATTACTTTCCTCATGTTGTACTACTTACTGAAACCATTGTAATTTGCTCTTCTTGTGACTTGACGTAGAACCTCTGTAAGAGAGCCCTTGGCTAAAAGGTCTTTCCGATTTGTTAAATAAATAAATAAATAAATAAAAGTGGCATCTGATAGATGAGCATACTCATAAAACCACCGATGGACAATCAGTTGTACACCGAGGTGCTGGTGCAGTGAATTTATTGTGACCTGACCATATGACACAAGGTGAAGACTACCCCATGCACATTCATCTTCACCAAGGCTTCATCGGGGGGTGGGGGGCCTCTGCTAAAGCCTTGGTGAAGATGAATGCACATGGGGTAGCCTTGACCCTGTGTTGTATGGTCAGTTCACAATAAATTCACTGCACCGGCATCTCAGTGTGTGCAACTGATTGTCCTTCAGTTAGATAGAGGACAGCAGTTAGTTTGCAACCCATTTTATAAACAGAATGAGGCAATTCCAATTCTAGTTAATGTACCTCAGAGGGGTTGAAATTCCTTATCCTTCAGGCTCGGGATGCCAACCCACCCCATTTTGTACTTTAATATAGCATTATCTCCCCTCCCCATCATGCCTCAATCCTTACGGATATGTGTATCAACATAAAAACAGGGTTGCTAAACTTTCCCCTAATCCTCATTTGCTCTGGCTGCTTGTCTAACCTGACCTAACAACACATTTCATTGCTTGTGACATCATAATCTATTGCTGTGGAAATTACTGTAATATTATAAACTGATGATTATAATGTCAAGTGTAGAAAATCAAGCAGAGAGCAGATGAAGTCTCATGGATAGTGATCTGGTTTTCACATTAATTTGCAAAGTATAAAATAAATGTGTTGAAATATTATGCTTTTTTTCCAAAGTGTCCTTTGAGACGTTGGGTCCTCTTTAAGTATGTAAAGTAATTGTAAAGCCTCTTTACTATTGGCTGGAAGCAAGGCCATATACCAAGATGGGCTGTCAGCTTGTTAGGTCGAGAGCACTTACATGCCACTGGAAAATGAACTACTGCCATGCAGCTGTAAAAGAGCAATTTCTAAGGGAAAACCTAGTTAACCTCCGGGTCCCTCATCTACTGTACACTAATGAATTGCTATCTTCATTAGGAGAGAGCATGCCAAATAGGCTAAATGAATCTGAACGGGTGTGTGGAGACAAGCTGGCAGGCTTTAACGAGGCAGACAAGAGATGATTTTTAATGTGAAGTTATTGATAATCCTGGGTTTTATATAACAGCATGATTCTGGGTCAGAGAACAACAATCCACATACATATGGTACAATTAGCTGCTCAACACTACTCACATCTGCAGCATATGGTCCCTGAGTGTGCAAACTGTTTTCATTCTGCAGCTTGCCCAGTTACCAAATTTAAAGTGAGAGCTACAAAAACACATAGCCTTCTGCAGGCCTGGCAAAAGAAAAGAGTCCAGTTGACATCTCATGAAACACACTGAAAAAATATAGGGTACCATTCTCTGTCTCAATAGCTGGAACTAAGTAGTTACTGAAACCATTTATGAAATAGTTTGGATAAAACAAACAATCTGAATGGACAAAACTTGTTACATGTTTACATTATTTTTACTTTAGGACATAGGCTCACATCAGCTTTTTTTTTGTTGTTGTTGCTTGCTGGTAATGTTGCAAATAACCTCACTCCCATGTGGTTGAAGGCACTTGGCTGTGCCTTCTGCCTGACAACTCACATGTGATGTATTTTTGCTTATTAAGTGGAATTGTTCACATTATGGCCAATCAAGCTCTGCTCAATGGGGTCACGGTCACAACTGCTTCCTGTGATAGTCTCTAATGGCTTTGTAACAATGGTGTGCTGCCAAATGTTTAACAACAGGTTTAAAGGATTTAACAACTGAATTTCTACCCCTCCTTTCTTGTTAATTTTACTGGAATAACACATTTGATAACCACCTCTGCAGAGCATCTGAGAGCCCCTTCCTGCACATATTACTTCTTTGAAACTGGTCGGGAAAGCGGAAGAAGATGCCGTGTAAATGGCCAGCAGGGGAATGCACACAGACTCTCACAGGCCCAGTTGCAGCTTCCTGTAAGTCCCTAAGGTTACTACCTTATAGAACCAGGAAGTAACAGGTGGCACTGTGCTGTGACCAGAAGTCAAGCCCACAAGATGGTCCAAGCTCGGGGGTACACCACTGGACAACCAGGTGAATTGACACTCTGGGGCTGAGGATGAGAAACAGCAGGACAACCAGGAAATATTACACATGGGGGAGTGGGTGGTGGTGATCCACTAGATCCCCAGGCAAATGGAGGGGAAAACCACTGGAATATTAGGCCCAATTCCATCCAAGTTGGTTAAGGAGGTGGCTACTTTTGAGTGGGACACCAGTATGCCACATAATTTGGCCAGGTGGGAACATAGCATTGTGACATTTTTCTGGCACAATGCCAAGCCACAACCTGGCTGCAGTCACAGTCCAGCCTTTTACTGAGACCAAATCTCATTTATACTCACTTACAGATGAATTTGACATTTGTATTGCACTTGTGTCAAAGAGAGGGCTGCTCCCTCTGGAAGCATGTGCCAGGGTAAGTGTATTATAGTACTATTATGCAGCTCAACGGTGTGACCAGAATTCACCTGTTTTGATTAACCCCCTTATAGTAAGTGAAAATGGGTCTCATATTTTTTCAACACATATGTAAGCAATAACCCATAATAGGGCTTGTGTTTCTAGAGAGTTAATGCATGCCAGAGGTGAACTGGAAGGCACAAGGCAAATGGCCAAGTGACTTTCAATGCACGCACTAAGTGCATTAATTCTCAAGAAACCCATGCCCTGGAGTGGGCTATTGTGCATAAAAAAAGATTTTTTTTTTTATTTATGGAAAAAGGTTTTCTTTTGTGTTACTGAGGTTGCTGCTACTGTAGGAAGAATATGTCAGTTTGGCAAAAAAGTCTGAGGTCCTTTGAATGAACCCAAGAAGTGGATTTATTTTGAAGAAATCTATGCCCTGTTGTGGGTTTTTGAGTATAAAAGTGGACAAGTGTTTTATGTTAATGAAAAAGGTTTTATTTTCATTTAGGTAGGTTGTGTCATGATAGATTACGGTAGGTTAGTGATGAACTGTTTGTATACCAGAGATTAATAAATGGTCAGGTGCTATATGCAGACCAATAAAATTGCTAGGATTCTGAAGTCCATGGGGTAACAATTTATATTATATACATTGCATTTATTTAGTTGTTTAACCAGGAATAGCACACTAAGCTGAAAGCTTTTTTACAGGTGTGACCTGGGAGCACAGGGAAGTTAAGTGACTTGCTTAGGATCACACAGTATGCAAGTGGAAGCTGTGGGAGTCAAACCCCAGGTCTGGTCTGCTAGATGTCACCAGATTTGCAGCTCAGAGCCTTAAACCACTGTGCTATACTGCATTTAGCTCCCAGGTTTCCTTAAAAATGAGAATAATTTAAGAATCACTGTCCCCTTAATTTCATGTGTTATGTCTGATCATCTACACCTGATATCAGAATCTTCTGCTTGTAACATCAAGTCTGTCACTGAGGATTTAATGATGTCACAGGTAGAGGCATATGTCAGCCATAGACAAGCAACTAGAGCACATGAAGTCTGGGGGTCAGCAATCCTGTTTCTATGTAAGTGTGCATGGATATAAATAAAGGTGAATATAAGCCCCCCTGATTTCGAGGGGGCATATTGCTCACTGCTATGGCCCCCCTCCCCCTCTTGGGGCTAAGGGCAGTTTATTGCTCGGCTGGGGTGTAATTTTCTGCTGGAAGCCACTAGGGGCAACAGATAAGGGAAAAAAATATATATATATATATATCTTATATATATACAGTTTATATGTGGAGAGCAGGGGTGGAGAGAGATGTGGTTGGGAGGAAATAGAGATTAGTGGGCACTGCAGCAGGGCAGTTTGAAGGTAGGGTTCCCCCACTTCTCTCAGGCAGGTCAGCAGCTTTAGTGGTGATGCGCTGGGTTCCTGGGTGGGCATCTGAGGGAGGTGAGCAGCAAGGCAGTTTGTGCTCATCTGGGTCCTGGGTCCCTTAGGACTGGGTGGTTAGAGCAACCAGGAAGCATTTGGAGGGCAGGCAGTGAAGGACCCCCGCTGGCACTGGCCTCGGTTTCAGGATGGTTTTCTCAAGCCGTCAGGGCTGCGGAAGTTGTGGCAGGGCCTCTGCAGGGGTTCAACGGGCAATGGCAGCATTCCCTGATTCTGTTCCCTACATGGCAGGGCAACTCATGAGCTAGCAGCTGGGAGTGAGTGGTGGCCTTTACTTGCATGGGGTCTGCTTGGAGGAGCAGATCCTGAAGTCTTGGGTTAGATCCCCAGGGTGGGTTCTCAGGCTTTGGGTTAGAGTCCCATGTTTACCCCTGAGGCCTTTTAGGCCGTGGCTCAGCTCGAGTTAGAAACAATAAAGTAATGGAGCCAGTGTGACTGCTGTTTGGGATGCTCAGCTCTGGGAAAGCTTCAAAAGCCATGTTTAGAGAGAGAGAAAAGCCATTAGGGACTAGGCCAGTCCAAGACTAGGATTTGGGCAGTAGTTAAGTCAGGAATAGTTGTAGCTGAGGAATTAGCAGGCTGCCCGGGAAAACGCCCCATTTTTGGATGGATTAGCGACAGGCAGTTTGGAGGAGCTCATTGCTTCTCCATTTTGGAAGTGCTCAGTGACAGAGAAATGAGAGTAGCACTGGGGGAAAGTTGTGAGAAGAGCCCTGTGTTTTGGGAAGTGGAGCTAAGGTTATAGGTACTTACCAATGCCAGTGAGATATTTGGGAGCTTCACTCTGCTAGAGAAATAGAAGAAGTCTTTGGTCCTTATTTAAGTACCTGCTGCTGGGTTTTGCTTAGTGTAAAATCTCCCATGCCTAAGTATGTCTGTAAATGCTCCCCAACATATGCTGCTGTATAAAACGTTTAGCCCTATGGAGCTGTTGAAGTTCCTTATTTTTGTTTCTCTAAGCAATTGGGACCTCTGAGCCCTGTTAATCATTCAGGGGCTCAGGAGAATAAAACCTGATTTGTTTGTGAGAAATTGGAGTCTAGTGTGATTAACCTTTTAAAGGATTTCAAATGAAATAACTAGTCCTTTAGTTTTTAGGGGTTTCCATATTCTCCCTTGGGGTCTTAAAGCAATCCAGAAGTCCCTGTGCCCTCTTGATCCAAGACTGATGGGTGGATGCCCATGAAGGCTGAAGATGAATTGCCTAGGTCAGCGCTCCTGGAAGGCTTCTGCTGGGGGTAATCTATTACATCGTTTAGGGGCTTGGGTTATATGCAGAAGATGTCTCAAGGTAAGTGATATTTATTCTATGCTTAACTCAGAAAAATGCTGGTGAGAATTCTATTGTCTGGGACCCCCCCTTTTCCCGGAATATCTGGCTTCTAGACATTCAGAAAGGGGGGCGGCTACATGAAGAACTAGGAACAGTCAACATAGAAAGTATACACTAAAAGACTTTGACAGCAGATAAGGACCACTTGGCCCACCCAGTTTGCCCATTTCTCTACCTATCGGATAAGCTGCAGATCCTAGTTTATCAATAACCTACTTCCTCCTACCTCCCACTAGAATTGCCTTATGTCTGTCCCATGCATTCTTAAATTACCCCACTGTTTTTGACCCCACAACCTCCTCAGGAAGGCCCTTCCATGTGTCCATCACCCTGTCCTGTGAAAAAATACTTCCTCACATTGCACCTGAGTCGTCCCCCCTCTGTCTTCAAATTGTGCCCCCTTGTTCTTGCACATCTCTTTTCCAGAAAGATGCTACCCTCTTGGACTTTGTTGATTCCCTTGAGGCACTTGAAAGTTTCTGTCATGTCCCCCCTCTCCCTTCTTTCCTGGAGGGTATACATATTAGGCTCCTTTAGTCTCTTTTCTTATGGCTTCTGGTGCAGATCCTGCACCATTTTTAGTTGCCCTCCTATGGACTGCCTCCATCCTGTCTATGTCCTTGCAGAGACAGGGTCTCCAGAACTGACCACAGTATTCCAGATGGGGTCTCTCACCAACTGTCTGTACAGAGAGATAACAACTTCCTGTTTTCTACTGGTAATGCCTCTCCCTATGCATCCCAGTATTTCCCCAGCCCTCCTTACTGCCTTCTCACATTGTTTGTCTACCTTTAGGTCATCTGATATGACTACCCCCCAGGTCCCTTTCCATTTTTGTTGTTGTTAATACCCCCCCCATTGTGTACTCTTCCCTTGGGTTTTTGTTTCCCAGGTGCATTACTTTGCACTTCTTTGCATTGAATCTAAGCGACCATACTTTTGACCATTCATCCCACCTTGCCAAGTCCTTTCTCATCCTTTCCACCCCTCTTGTGTATCAACTCTGTTGCAGATCTTTGTGTCATTTACAAAGAGGCATATTTTTCCTTCCAGTCCCTCCACAATGTCACCTATAAAGACATTAAAGAGGACCAGTCCCAGTACTGAACCTTGCGGTACCCCACTAGTAACCTCCCTTTCCTTGGTGTGGACTCCGTTTACTATTACCCTCTGAGTCCTGTTGTTCAGCCAATTTTTTACCCAGGCTACCACCCTGGGACCCACTCCCAGGCTGGCTAACTTGTTTATTAATCTTTTTGTATGGGATTGTGTCAAATGCCTTGCTAAAGTCTAGGTAGGCCACGTCCACAGCCCTTCCCTGGTCTACTATTTCGGTCACCCAGTCAAAGAAATCTATTAGATTCATCTGACATGACTTTCCCACTGTGAATCCATGCTGCCTTGGGTCTTGTGCCCAGCTGGCCTCTAGGTACTCAATAGTTCTTTATTTCAGAAGTGATTCCATCATTTTCCCTACCACTGAGGTCAAACTAACAGGTCTGTAGTTTCCTGCCTCTGCCTTGCTCCCACTTTTGTGAAGGGGAATCACATCAGCCCTCCTCTTGTCCTCAGGTACCACACCTTCCTCCCATGATTTGTTAAAAAGGGTAGTCAGTAGTGCAACTAGTTCTCCCCTTAGTTCTTTTAGAATTCTGGGGTGAATCCCGTCAGGCCCCATTGTTTTATCCATCTTCAGTTTTAGGAGTTTTTTCAGGATCCTTTCTTCTGTGAATAGGCTAGCATCGCCCCCCCCCCCACCTCAATATTCTTTTTTCAAAGAGCCCCTTGAGATGCTAGGGGTTCCTGATGAAGCTCTATCAGAACAAAGCATTGGGGCAGGTTGGACTGGCAGCTGGGTGAAAGGAGGATCTGTGAGTGATATCTGTAAAGAACTTTATGAACACACTTTATGAAATGGCACTGAATTAACTGCACTGTTGCAGTGACTGCATTGAGTGTATGCGTGCTTCAAGTCACCCTGCCGGCTGTACTGGCTGTTCTGAACTTGCACAAACTCTGTGACAATAAACCTTTTCAAACATAATATGGTTGCTTTTTGTGCTTCATTTAAGGAATGTGAGTGCTATTAGCCTTGTTTTAGTGCTACTCAGACCAAATGCTTTTTGGTTTAAAATCCTTCTCTGAGAGCTCACAAACCTTCTTTGGAGTAAGGGTACAACAAAGCAGTTCAAAAACTGTACTTTGAAACTGTGGCTAGTAGAAAAAGTGATTTGCAGTGTACTGGGCAGAAAGGAATTCCTTCTAATATAAAGAAGTTATTTCTTAACAAGTTCAATTATTTTGCTGCTTGGCAACAGTAATTTGGCTTCCAAATGTCATCAGAATTATCAGATAACATTTGTTTAAAATCTCTTTTGTGCACTAAAACAGCACTATGTAATGGACAGTTGTTGCCAGAAGTGTCTCTTTTGTAGCCCTTCTGCTCTGCTTTATAGCCAAAGTCCAAGTTTAATCTTAATTGTTTTCATAACCCCTCCATTTCAGCTGTTCATATGATATGCAATACTAACTCCTAGTTATACTTCAGACAGACATGCCGTGCTTTTCAGGTGCTCAAGATGAGTGATTGTTTCCGACCTAATCTACAATAAATCTTCGATCTCAGCATTTACATGCACTATTAAATCAGATTTTAGTTATGTTGAAGGGCAGAGGATGGAGCTTTTTTACTAGGATCGGGTCCAGTTGTCTGCTTTGAGTGTTACTGCTTGTGTTGGGGAAGGGGAGATAAAGGGTATAAGAAGATCCATTCTTTCTTTTTAGTGGTATCAGCACTAAAACACGTCCTACCCTTTTATTCAAACTACTTTATTTTAAGGAGCATAAATCACATACTGGACTAGAATTTCACAACCTGCTCTTTGCAATTCATGCACGTGAGTTCAGGACTTTACAGGTAAATACACCCTGCAAGGGACACTGACAAACAGAACTGTGTGAAATGGGCTGTCCCAGTGGCACTGAGGGCTGAAGGGTGGGATGCCTTAGCTCACACTATGCCGGTGACCTGGGTTTGGGTACAAGCCTGGGCCACCGGGGGTCAGCAGGGGTGATAGGGGACTAAGCGTCCGGAGGACTGCTCTCCGCTGTTGGGGAGGGAGGGATTGTCGTCTCGCCTGTCGCTTGACCTCTGGTGTAGGCTGGAAGTTGATGCAGGCAGGCAGCCATTGGCATGAAGTGCTTGTGCCCCCAAATGCACATGCTTATGCTTATGCCGGGAGGAGGGAGGGAGGATGCAAGAAAAATGGAAAATGGCAGCTGGGGGCTCCATGATGTGCTGACCCCATTCCACCAGTCCAGCATTCCGGCCTCCTCAGATTTGGATTGTGCTCTGGGGAGGGATGTAGCTCCCTTCCTGGCCCTGCCACAGCGGGTAATTTGTGAGGGGTCTCAGGGATGGTTGGAGCAGTTGGGCTGGTGGATGGGTGGTGCGGGGTGGAGTTCCTGTCCTCGGCGTGCCCAGGAGGATAAAAAAGATACAAAAAAAAAGAACTGTCTGAAATTTCTACATTTACTGTAACTTTTTCCTACATTTGAGAAATGCAGAAATATCTTTGTGGAATGTGCAAATCTCATGAATGTTCTCTGTACCACCAAATGTTTTCAAGGTGCACTGATTGGACAAAAAATTGGAAAATGTGGAAAATTTGAAGAATATTTTTTCCTGCATTTTACAGATTTCATAAACACACACACACACCACTGCATACAGAAAAAATCCATAATGTGGCATGTGCGTGTGTGTGTATGTATGTGTGTATGTGTGTGTGTGTTTCTTACATTCAAACAACTTAATGCTACAGCTGTGTGACATGTGAAATTCTGCCTGTGGAATTCGGGCAGAATGACAGTTCTACTTCTGAAATGCTTTTACAATATTTTTTGATAAAAACTGTGAGACTCCTAACATCTTTCAGTATAAACTGTGGATTACTTTTCATTAATTAGTTTTTTCGCAGTTTGTAGAAGCCTAATCTGTCATTTTTGCAAACCGTGGATCACTTACCCATGCTTTATGTACACTGCAAATAATTACTCTACGGTTTATATAATAAGGTGTAAACTACTTTTGGAATTTCAGAATTCTGCTTTTGGTGAAATTCTGTTGAACTTCAGAAATTCTACAGAATTCTGTCAGAAGTGGGGATTTGAAAAGTCTGCACAGCTTTATCTAATAGAACCTAGTTCTACAGGCTTGAATTGGAAATAAGCAATACGCATGTAACTATCATAAAATGTGTGCAGTATACAGATGTGTACATATTACTGGGTTTGAAAATAAGAATCTTCACTGCATGTGATGCCGACGACCTGGGTTTGGAAGCAAATCCAGGCTGTTGGAGGGCCAGCCAGGGGGAGAACTGAGCGTCCATAGGACTACTCTCCTCCTTGGGGGGGGGGAGAAGGGCAGGGCCCAAGCCTTGCCTGCACCCTGGCAGAAGCTAGAGGAAAGGCAACCTGGTCCAAGAAGGTTGGGAGGTGTGGCAGACATCGGTGCATATTATGTGGGAGTGCGTGGCGTGTACCATTGACATCACGGTATGTCACATCTCCCAGTGGCAGAAACCTGGAGGAAAAATCTGGTGGCAGGATGATGATGAGTGCCTGTATGTAGGCCCTGTACCTGATCAGCTGGGCACATTGACCTGAACTGGATCCATTTGCAACAAGGCTTGGGGAACCCCTACCAATCCTGCCTGTAGGGTGGGAGGCAAGCCCTGGGGGATGACGGACAGCAGGTAAGTCTCAGCTGATATCGGAATGATGGGCCTGGGACACTCATCAGGAGGAGGGCTAACCAGGAGGAGGAGGAGGAGAAAAAAATAATATTTTAGAATCTTTTTGAGTTCTAATAAAAACCTCAAAAAGTAGTTTATGTAATAAATTTAAAGATAACCTCTTAGCATAAGTGATAATTTAAAGATGTGGTACATTTCGTGATATGAATATATATATATTTTTTTGCACTTTTGTGCCCCCCCACCGACCACTCCTTTGGGTTGCCAATGGACCACTGCCCATCATCACCATCCTCCTGGTGTTGTCCCCTGGTTGACCTGGCATATCCCTTCGCTGGGGTGGGCACCTTCCAGGGCCCATGAAAGGGGAGATAGGGATCAATTTTGTACCAGGGGATCAGTCCAGTGAGCCATGGCAGCTGATAGGTGGAAACCAGACCCAGCAGAGGTCTTATTCTTTGCCTGGGATTGTGTGAATGGTGCAATACTGCGTACAGCAGTATACGCGGTAATGCACCATTTGCTGTCATGGACAGCGCTCTTTCGGGTTAACTATAATGTTGTACGCTATTAAGCATATGGCATTATGACCCAGTACACTCTCCCACCTCCCAAATACTTTATAGTCATATACTCTACTCCCATCCACTGCTGGTACCCTCCTGTCCCTTTCTGCTTTGGTGAATTTCAACTCACAGACACTCTGTATTAGAGTCAAAGAAAGAACTGTTGTCTGCAACACTAATGTATAAATGATTTAATTAAGTGCAGTAATATATACCCTTTTCCACACCTGTGAGCCAAACAACACACTGCCCCCTCATCCCCCACCTGAGCTGCACTAGGTCTGTGACCAATAAGCCCTCCACCCACAACCCTCCTTCTTCTACCAGCACCCAGGAAAAAATTTGACCTGTAACAAAGAAAACGGTGCCCCAATACAGAGCATCTGCTGTTCCATGCCTATCTTTGTAATGGCCTGGGCCCACATGAATGAATGGTGACATAGTTTGCTCTTAGCAAAACCTGACTGACTGAAAATTCAGTGAATAATGTTTGACTAGGAGTAAAGCATCAAGCATCACCATTCATCCGTTCACTAGACCCTTACTGAGGTGGACGCTGAGCAGGGCAGATGCTCTGCAGTGGGCGACTGCTTTCTTTATTACAGTCTCAAATAGATTATTCATGGGTGCTGGTTGGGGGAGGAGGGTGGTGAGGGTGAGAGCAGGGTTGGGTCACAAACCTGATGAGACTCGAATGGAGGGAGAGGGGAGTGTGCAGTTCGGTGCATGAGTGAGAGAAGTGTATGTATAATTGAACTTAGTTAAATCATTTATACAAATGTCACAAACTACAGTTTTTTCTTTGCACTAATACAGACTGCCTGTGAGCTGAAATTTGCCATGGTGGGGAGGAGGGTGAATGGTTCTATTGGAGGATGGAAGGAAAGTATATGACTATGATGTATGTGGGAGGGGGAGGCATTACAGTACAGTGGGTGGTGGCATTTTTTTATTACAATTTTAGGGAGTTTAAAAAAATAAATTTCTGTTGTGAATTTTGAATGGCCTTAGGGAAATTTTCTAGTTTCATGATTTTGCATCAACTTCACCAGTGAATGAAAGTTTTTCGGCATCTCTAGTCATTAGTAATGTCACAGTAAATGAGGCCATGGTGTTGATGAGGTATTTAGGGGAATAGCACTAGATGTGTCAAACTTCCAAGGAGAGAGCTGTTCTATGCATTGTGTCTCACCTAATAGCATCAGGTAGAAAGCTTTCTAATTAGCAAAAGGAGATAGAAAAATACTTAAAAAATAAAGAACCTTGCTACTTTTAAAAATTAATAACAGTTTCTGATTCATGTTTTGGCACAGTTAGCTCTTAAATGGGCCACATGTTACCTGGAGGTGGCCTTATCCTTTTAGTTTCTAAACAAGATTATCCAGGTGGAAGTCAAAGATCCCATGGCACTTATCAAAGTATAGTAGGAGGATGTTTTATTGAATTAAAATATTTCAAAGTATAAACACAAATGCAATAAATAAAGACAGTAATCAGGAAATCAAAGACAATTAGACACTATTTTGTTGTAACAAAATAAGATAAGTTTGCACATAGTAAAAAAGGAAAAAGAAACATGTACTGTTGACATTGGAAAGCAAAGCAAAAATTAAAAACCTACAAAAAATCCTAAAAAAATCTTACATTAAAACAAGGCCACTACTAAAACTAAAGATTCTAAAAAACTAATCATGAATACACTAAGTAGATAATTGTAAAGGGATTATCTCCGTAATTTTTCTACATGTGATTTAGGAAAAAAGAACAATCTCTATCATATACTTTGCCAGTAGCTAGATGAATTGGAACTTGCAGTTTCACAAAGAACACCTACTTCTGTTGCAAAGGTACTGCTAGCCTGCCATATGCAAGACTTAAAAATAAGAAAAACACACACTGTATCAGGGTGTATGTTTCCCCAAAGGCCTGTGGTGAAACCGTGCATCAAGCCTTCATAAGATAAGCAGTTCAACAAATCCCAGTGACATACCTGAGCTAAGTGAGACCACACATCCTTTACATATGTACAATCCTGAAAAAGGTGCCCCTGAGTTACAGTAATTTGTGCCTGACCTGTCCTAGGGAAGGTACTCTCTTCCAGGATTTGGTGCTTTCAGAACCCCCTCACCCTTAAACACCCACAGACACTAAGCCATAAAACATCCCACATTGGGCGGGGGTCCTTTAATTTATCAATTGTTTTAAGGTACCTTACAGCTGTGATGCAGGATAAGAGTGGAGGTCTGGTGCCATATAAAAGCATCTTGAAATAATAGCATCATATAAAACCTTCCATGTGAATGAGAACAACTTATTTGGACTCAAACCCCATTTCTTGATTTTAGCAAACCCTCCTATAAAATATTGTGGGTAATTTCTGCTTATGGCTTTTGTCAAAAGATGAAACCTAGATTCCCTCCATAACAAAAGCAGGGACTCCAAACTTTCAGAAACCATGGGAACCCACAGATTATTACCATTTTGCAAGGCCATTTGAAAATTAATGTAAAAGATACAATAAAAAAAAAAACACTACAGGTTTCATCATCCCTACCCCCCCCCAACACTTGGTAAATATGCCATCCCATGCTTAATGGCGGGTTCAGTCTTCTGCCCTTGTAAAAAGTAGAAAAGAGAGTACAGCTTCACCTCCAAAGTTATAGGAGGGGAACAACATAAATGTACAAAAACATAGCATTAACAGGGTTTTGATTAATCAAACCATCTTTCTTTTTGACAATTTCCATGACTTCCAAATATTTATCTAATATAAGGCCCCATTGATACATGACTCCTAGTTAAGTAGAGCCATATCTCCAGTTCCAAAAGTAAGTTCTAGCATATTAATAGTAGATCCCTTCACAGCAATACCTGCTATGGTTATGCTGGTATTCCCATTAGTCCCTAGTCTTATCCCCACACTTCTAAAAATGTTAACTCTTGAACCTCAAGCCAGTGGAAAATCCCCCAGAGCATTACTTACAGGCACATCTGTAGATGAACCTTGAATAAAAATGCTAATATCATCTGCATGTGCTGGTATTTTTATAGGGTTAAATGTATTACTGGCTGTAAACCACATATACTAGCTTCTCTCTGAATACTACAGATCAAGGGATCAATTCCAAACACATATAATAACATGGGATTTAAAGGGAATCCCTATCTCACACCCGTAATAATCCCCAATTCTGTCCCTTCCCACCCACTAAGCAGTGGTGTTAACACAAGCCTTACTGTATAACATCCTTATCCAGTTAGCAAACTCTCTGGATTACCATAACTCAGTAGTGTGGCAAATAAGTAATTATGGTCTACCTAGTCAAATGCCCTCTCCCGATCCAAGGACAATTATCCCGAGTTCCCTGTCTCAAAGATCTCATTAATCAATACTAGGCTGTCATGGACAGATGTAGATGGCAGTGCACAAGTTTGCTGTGGAGAAATAAGTTCCCTCACTAACTCCACAAGGCGGTAGGCAAGGATTTTTGACAAAAGCTTCTGATCAGTATTCAGAAGGCAACTAAGTCTTCAGTTTATTGTTAGAAATATATCCCCCATTTTGTATTAAAAAAATTAACTGCCTTACACATAGATGCAGGTAAGTACCCAGAGCTAACATTTCTCCATATAATTCAGCCAAAGCTAGAAACAAATGATGACTGAAAATTTTATAAAAATTCAAAGGGTAGTCCATCATAACCAGAGGAATTATTACCCTGCTACTTCTTAGCTACTTCTACTTCCTGTGGTAAAATTGGTGCAATCAAGGGCTGCCAAAGCTCCTGTAGTGTTGGAATCTGACCAGTTCACAGAAAATCCTCTTTTGCACCCACACTACTCTAGGCCGGGGGAAAGGATTTGGAAACAAAACCTTCCACAATTGCCATCATGCTTGTAGTACTAGATGTCATAACCCACCCTAATCTTGTGCGGAAGTAAAAGTGCTGCATTCTGTTCAATTCTGACATCCTGTAAAAACATCATAGGATTGCCTAGAACCCTCATTCCAAATTCCAACTTCTGCCTTAAAGATTCAGCTTTATTACATTGACAAGAAAACATTGCCTGCTTGATCTCTCTAATTTGAGTAGCATAATTACCCTGAGTCCTATATGCTAAATCAATTAGTCTAAACAACTGAGTCCATAAATGCAATTTTATTTTTACATTTATTACAAGCCTTTACTGACACATAATTAGAGAAAAAGCTCTTGAAATATTTTTGGGAGTCCTCCCATCAATCACTCCAGGAATCGTATGCACATTTTACTGACTTTCTGCCTTCCTATCAAATTCTCACCTCCTTCTCAGCTAAAATGGATGCATTCATATGCAATACCCTCTTCCTTTTAAATGGGATATTATTTTCTACTAATGCTCTGCTCCCAAACCCCACCCACCCCTGATAACATTTCCTTTATACCTGGTGTTCTGACATCATTTCTTCAAGAGGGTGAGGTGCATAACACTGCCATATCCTTTCTAGCACACTGCACTGACAATATAAGCATACACATTGTTATATATATATATATATATATATATATATATATATATATATATATATTTATATAACAAAACAATCACACAAAAGAAAAAAAAACAATTAACCAGGATAAACAAGAAAGTAGACAGACATGTGGGAAGTACTGCAATGTAATGGCTGTGGGGAAGCAGTCTTCCAGGAGTCTTTCTGGAGGCTGAGATGCTGCCCTATTTGCAGACAACTCTGTGCCCTGAGGGAGGAGGTTGCCCTTCTTCATGCCACACTAGACAGTGGTAAGGGAATCTCCCCCATCCAGGGAGCACCTGAGCCATCATCACTACCTCAGAGGTTGTGAAGAAAGCACATCAGTTGGACCATAGTGGGCTCAGGGAGGGTGATGGTGGTAGAACAGAGGCACACCCAGTTAATTTTACCACTCCACACTCCATACACCATTCTGATGGAGCATAGCTCCCCTATGGATGCATCCACAGAGGAGACTAAGGAGGTTGTGGACAACTGTTACAAGGGAGCCCCACAGGAAGGAGGCAGAGGACACCACATGGAAAGGAAGCAGCTCCTGGTGGGGGACTTAATCATTAGGGGGATAGAACTGGGGGGAGCAGGGAAAACTGAAGTAAGGTGCCTGACTGGTGCCATGGCTTGGAGGGACACAAAGCACATCCTTAGGATCATGAGAACAGCTGCACAGAAGACTGATCTGGACATTGTTGTCCACCTAGGGACAAATGACTTGACTCAATATAAGATTAGGGCATTGCAGGAGGAGTTTGTGGAGTTGGGGAGGGGCCCAAGGCAAGTAGCACACACAGTATCCTTCTCGGAGGTGCTGCCTGTTTATGGCAAGGGTGAGGCGAGGATACTTTGCACCATTCAAGTCAATGGATGGTTAAAATAATGGTGCAGAGCACAGAGGTTTAGCTTCATTGGGGACTGGGGTTCCACCTGGAGGGATACCAGCCTATACTGGCAGGATGGTCTGCATCTGTCCAGGAAGGGAACAAGTCTTCTGGGCAATCAGTTTAAATGCTTCATTGGCAAGCTTTTAAACTAGTCAAGGGTTTGAGGCACTGATAAGCAGCAGGGAATTCCCAGCATCCCCCTACAAAACAGGGTACTAAATGAGGGAAAGACCAAGGTACAACGGTCAGTAGGGAGCAGGACAGGGATGAATGAAGAAAGCAAAGTTAATGAGGACAGGGATAGTGCTACAAGAGGTAAAGCCATCAAACAATGGAGAGCAATGAGTACTAATGCCCCGTAGTCTGGGTAATAAGCTTCCTGAATTAGTGGCCTTGATGGAGGAGGAACATCTGGATATCATGGCAGTCACAGAAACATGGTACACACAGAACCATGACTGGGATGTAAACATACTAGGATACACTATCTACAGGAGGGACAGGAAGGGTAAAAGAAGAGGAGGAGTAGCTCTCTACATAAGGGAAGGAATAAAAGCTACAGAACAAAAGGGTAAACAGGGAGGAGAGGAAGCACTGTGGGTCAATTTGGAGACAGGCAATGGCACCACAATCTGCACAGGGGTTGTATACAGACCCCCATCTCAGGGGGAGGACATGGACAAGGAAATGATAGGAAGTATCCTTAGAATGGCAGAAAAAGGGGAGATATTGCTGATGGGGGATCTGAATATGCCAAATGTTAACTGGAGCACATTTGCAGCAGCCACTTCTAAGAGTAGGGTCATTCTAGATGCCCTACAGGGGGCATGCCTTAGACAACTAGTATTGGAATGCATTTGAGAGGGAGCAATCTTAGATCTGGTACTCTCAAATGGAGATGGTGAGAGGATCACAGATTTAGAAGTGGGTAGCCATCTGGGAACTAGTGACCATCGAACAGTATGGTTCACAATAAACACAGCAGTAGAATCAAGCCATACAAAGGCAAAGGTGCTGAACTTCAGGATGGCTGACATTGCCAAAATGGGTGAGTGCCTAAGGAATGCACTAGCAAATGGGTAGGAAGGAGGGGTGGAAGAACAATGAGGAATAATCAAAACTGCCATCACAGAGGCAACAAGCCTTTGTGTGAAGCAAATAAACAAATCAAAAAGATGTAAGAAACCACTATAGTTTTCAAAGGAGGTGGCAGGGAAGGTTAAGGAGGAAACGAAAGCATTCAGGGAGTACAAGGAATCACAGAAGGAGCAGGACAGAGAATTGTATCAGTTAAAGCAAAAGGAAGCTGGTAAGGCAGTCAGAACAGCAAAGGCCCAAACTTGAGGAAAAGATAGCCAACACAGTTAAGAAGGGGGATAAAACCTTTTATAGGTACATCAGGGAGTGAAGGAAAACCAAGGGAGGGATGGTGAGGCTTAATAAAGAGGAGGGGGTGGGTAGAGGGTGACTGTGAAAAGGCAGAGATACTAAACAAATATTTTTGCTCAGTATTCACAAATGAAGAGGAGGAGGTACCTAAACCAAACAATAGAAACACTCTGGATACAGAAATTGATACCAGTCCATTTACAGAAGAAAGAATTCTGAAAGAACTCTTAAAACTGAAGGTGGACAAAGCAATAGGGCTTGATGGGATTCATCCCAGAATTCTAAAAGAACTAAGGGTAGAACTAGTGACACCACTGACTACCCTCTTTAACAAATCATAGGAAGATGGGGTGGTATCTGAGGACTGGAGGAGGGCAGTTGTGATTCCACTTCACAAAAGTGGGAACAGGGCAGAAGCAGGCAACTACAGTCCTGTTAGTTTAACCTCAGTGATAGGGAAAATGATGGAATCACTTCTGAAGAAAGAATTGTTGAGTACCTGGATGCCAGAGGGGCACAGGACCAAAGGCAGCATGGATTCATAGTGGGAAGGTCATGTCAGACGAATCTAATCGAGTTCTTTGACTGGGTGACCAAAGTAGTAGATATGGGAGGGGCTGTGGACATGGCCTACCTAGACTTTAGCAAGGCATTTGACATTGTCCCACACAAAAGATTAATATACAAGTTAGCCAGCCTGGGAGTGGGTCCCAAGATGGTAGCCTAGGTAAAGAATTGGCTGGAGAACAGGACACAGAGGGTAATAGTAAATGGAGTCCACTCTGAAGAAAGGGGGGTTAATAGTGGGGTACTGCAGGCTTTAGTACTAGAACTGGTCCTCTTCAATGTCTTTATAAGCGACATTGCAGAGGGACTGGAAGGAAAAGTATGTCTCTTTGCAGACGAGATCTGCAACAGAGATGATACACAAGGTGGGGTGGAAAGGATGAGAAGGGACTTGGCAAGGTTGGAGGAATGGTCAAATGTAGGGCAGCTTGGATTCGATGCTAAGAAGTGCAAGGTAATGCACCTGGGAAGCAAAACCACAGGGTAAGAGTACACAATGGGGGGGTGAGATACTAACAACAACAAAAATGGAAAGAGACCTGGGGGTGGTCATATTAGGTGACCTAAAGGTGGGCAAACAATGTGAGAGGGCAGTAAGGAGGGCTGGGGGGATACTGGGATGCATAGGGAGAGGCATCAGTAGTAGAAAACAGGAAGTTGTTATACCTCTGTACAGACAGATGGTGAGACCCCATCTGGAGTACTGCGTGCCGTTCTGGAGACCCCATTTCCGCAAAGACATAAACAGAATGGAGGCAGTCCAGAACAGGGCAACTAAAATAGTGCAGAGTCTGCTCCGGAAGACATATGAAGAAAGACTTAAGGAGCTTAATATGTATAGGCTTAAGGTAAAGAGGGAGAGGAAGGACATGATAGAAACTTTCAAGTACCTCAAGGGAATCAACAAAGTCCAAGAGGGTAGCATCTTTCAGAAAAAGAGGTGTGCAAGAACAAGGGGGCACAATTTGAAGGTGGGGGGCAGCTCAGAGGTAATGTAAGGAAGTCTGTTTTCATAGAGAGGGTTGTGGATGCATGGAATGGCCTTCCGGAGGAGGTTGTGGAGTCAAAAACAGTGGTTGAATTCAAGCATGCATGGCACAGTTATAAGGCAATTCTAGGGGGTGGGGGTAGGGAGAAGTAGGCTGTTGATTGACTAAGATCTGTAGCTTATCCATTAGGTAGGGAAATGTGCAGATTGGGTGAGCCAAGCTGTCCTTATCTGCCGTCAAATTATATGTTTCTTCGGTCTGATGTTTCAACAGCAGATATATTGGATTTAGTGACTGTATTCTGCCTAGAATTAAAAATAAAATCTATCCTGGTTGCAATCGTTCTCCTGTAGTAGGTGTAACC
Source organism: Neoceratodus forsteri (assembly GCA_016271365.2). NCBI lineage: Eukaryota > Metazoa > Chordata > Ceratodontiformes > Ceratodontidae > Neoceratodus > Neoceratodus forsteri. Next base: position 263,274,247 of record JADMNL010000028.1, read on the forward strand.
ACCTGTCTTGTGTAAGAAGCCATAGGAATCATACAACCCTGATGTGATAACCATGTCTAAAAATGCACTGGAATTACAGTATACTTTCCTATTCATACTTTGTGTACTTGCCTAGGGAAAAGGGAAGTTAAAACCATGACCTAGAATCACAGTGCATGATGTAAACAAATAGTGGGAATTTTTTTGAAATTTTTCCATGCTTGTGACCCTGATTTGCAGAGTGTAGACACAAAAAATTCTGCAGTTATGACCATCTCTTGAAATGTTCAACATCAAAACCTCCCCGGAACATATATCCATAAATTTGGTCAATTGCCAGTTGAAGCTCTTAAATAGTGTTCCCACCTCATCATACAACTCCTCACCTGGACACCAAAAGGAAATGCCCAAAGTCCACAAATGCTGTGCCCTGGAAATATCAGATTTTGATTTTAAATGGGTATCATGTAAAATATAAATATCCCTTGGCTGCTGTTTCAAAATTTCCAGTATAGTAAAACAATTTTAATAAGACTTCTTACTGCTGGTGTTAAAGGAGTAGTCCACCCAGAATTAGCAAAAAACATATGTTATGCAGAGTGTTTTGATATGTATGTTAAGTCCTAGTGTGTCTTTCCCTCTGTCTGCTATTAGGAGTTTTTCCTAAATTAGCCTGCTAGCTGTATGGTAGTTTTACGAACAGAGGGGATCTCCATCACAAATAGGTTTATTAGCTTTCTTTCTCCTATGATGCACCCTGTCTCGTGACACTGATGAAGCCATGCCCTTGGATTTAGCATGTGCACTGCTTTAAAATCAGTTTACAACCAGTTCACAACAGCAGGTAACTGTTCTTGTCCAGGGAGTACAAATGGCAACAGTTAGTTTAGCAGATACCCGAGAGCAAGTTAACTGGGGTTTATGTAAGACAAGAGCTACTAAATAGATCTAATTCATTATTTTTGTTTTCTATGTGCATCAGGTCTAGCTAGCAGGAGTGTTTTAATTTTAAAACTTTTAATTTTATCAAACTATGCACAACCACAGAAGCACAGAAACTGCCCAGATCATTAATGCTACTTATAATTAATAAAGACGCTAGCTGTTTTCTTACAGAAACCCCACTCAATTAGATGTCAAGTATTTGCTAAACTGTAAATGTAGGTATCAGCATTTTATTAGCAGTTAGTGCTGATTTTGCTCTGTGACAAGATTTTCATATTTATTTATTTATTTATTTTTACAAATGACGTGTATAGTATGAAGCTGCAGCCTAGAACCTGCAAAATACTTTGAAGTCAGCTTTTCTCCTGCCTGTGGTATGGCATGAAAGCAATAGGATGACAGTGACTATTCCAGCTACACATTTGATTCCATTTTATAGTGGTTCATTGCACTACACATTTAGTGTATCACACTTTTTCAAATAATAAAACACATATTCTCCAAACTAAATAACTCACACATACATATGTTTATACTTTATTAAAAAGACACTTCACATTTGTAACAAAAAAATAAATAAATAAATAAATGAAAGTGATGTCACAGGGCAAAATCAGCCCTAACTCCCAGTTCCTTCTAGTAGAATGATGGTACCTACATTTATGGTTTAGCAAATACTTGATAGCTGAGTAGGTGTTCTGTAAGAAAACAGCTACAGTCTTTACTAATTATAGCATTGATGATATGGGACAATTTCTGTGCTTTTTATTGTAGTGTGTAGTTTGATTAAATAACATTTTAAAATGAAAACACTTACTACTGCTAGCTAGACCTGACACCCCGAAAACACAAATAATGAAGTAAAGCTATTTATCAGCTGTTTTCTTACAGAAACCCCAGTTAGCTTGCTCTCAGGTATCTGCTAAACTGTAATTGTTGCCATTTGTGCTCCCTGGATAAGAACAGTTACCTGCTGTTGTGAACTGATTTTAAAGCAGTGCACATGCTAAATCTAAGGGAATGGCTACATCAGTGTCACATGAGACAGGGTGCATCGCAGGAGAAAGAAAGCCAATAAACCTATTTGTGATGGAGATCCCCGGGGGTTGTAAAACTACCATACAGCTTGCAGGCAAATTTAGGAAAAACTCCTAATGGTGGACATAGGGAAGGGCACACTAGGACTTAACATACATATCAAAACACTCTGCATAACATATGTTTTTTGCAAATTCTGGGTGGACTACTCCTTTAAGAGTAACGATATTAGGCTAGGTTCACACAGCATGCTCCAAGTGGAATTAAGATGCCGCCAAGAAAAAGGCCAGTTAGCACAAATAAAAACAAGGAACCAACACACGCATACTGATTACTTGCAAAAATGTATAGCTCACACACAAAAGTACTGATGGGTGAGACAGGTGGGGCCTGACAAAAAGGCAGCACAATCAGCTATCTCACCAGTCTGTACTTCTGTGTGTCAGCAGTACATTTTTGTAAGAAATCAGTATGTGCGCACTGGTTCCTTGCTTTTATTTTTGCTAACAGGCATTTTTCTATTGTTTAACAATATTAGGGGCAGACATATTTAAAAAAAGAAAAAGAAAAAAGAAAACAGCCATCAGAGAGAATTATCCCTCACATGCAATGACTGGGATCTTGTTTGGTTGCATCTCTTTCATGCTGAGGGGATCTCTGCTTGAGAGTCCTCTGGGTCAGACGAGGGACCTTTTTGAGAGGGAAGTGAGGACATTTCTGTCTCATCCTCCTCCTCCTCATCCTCCATATCCCTCAACAATTTCCTTCTCACAAAATCAGAAAATCTAGTAGTAAGAAGAAGAGTCTTCACAGCCCTAGGTTTTCAGATCTCACCACTCTTTTCCTAGGGGCTGGAGTAAGTGGCTCCTATTCCTTAAAATGCCTTCCATAGTTTCTTCCAGTCTTGGAGGAGGTGGGGGGAGGCATGACATTTGCAGGACTAACACTGGTCAGTGTCATCAGATCTGCACCTTTATCTCATGGGAGAGAAGTGTCTTCTATCAGAGGCATTTCTGTGTCTCTTCTGGGAGTACCTGGTCGGGTCACTATCTTGGTATCTGACCATAGACACTCTACTAGGGTCTCTGTATTCATTGTAGGGGGACCAGGAAATCAGGTTTGGCCCTGTCTTTGCCTAGGGGAGTCAAAACCTGTTAAACAGTTGCTTTGTGAAGGTGCACCCTGGTCTTCATGGGGGTCTCACCTGCTGGGCTTTACTGATCAAATAATCTCCCTGGGACAATGTGTAAAGAAATTACCCTGCTCTTCACATAAGTTACAGTTAAAAGGATTGTCACAGGGAAAGCTGCGATGGCCATGAAAGAGACACAAGCTTCTTTTTTGTTGATCACATGTGCGCTAAGGAACCACATTTAAAGTGGGCTCAGGGTTTTCCCTGGTAAAAACACACCCCTCTATCCCTCCCCAGAAAAATGTCCACCTACATTGCAGCTTCTCCGGGAAGTGCCAGCCAGCAGTCCAAACATTTTCATCATCAAGGATCGGGGTTGATAAATCTAATAAATTACGTACATTTCTGGCTAAGCCAGTACTTAACGTCTAACAAACTGACACCCTGATTCCTTAATAAAATTGTAATTACTTTTGCTGCAGGCATTGCTAATGGAATGGCCACAAAATTGGTCTACAGTGCTGTGTCTTTTAACACAGTGTACTTGCCCAAAACTTAAGAGAAACTACAGTCTTGAAACTAAAGTCATTGATCTCTTCTTTTGAAATATGTATAAAAGCATACAGTTCAGATGCAGAGGATGACAAATCTTCTTTCAACAGTGTCTTTATTACATAGTTGCAATCAGAAGGAAATTCATCTCCCCCACATAGCGGAGCCACACTGTGTTCCATCTTGGGGAGGGCTTAGTATTTGATGAAAACAATTCTGCAAATCTAGAAGCAAACCCCTCAGGTTTTTCCTGACCTTCCCCAGAAAGTTTCTGTTTTTCAAGCCGTGGCTGAACATTTCTTGGGGGCAGTGGGGCTGGGAAGTAGGCATGGGTCCAGGTGGTAAAACGGTTTTGTAATTTAAACACTTTATCTCAGATCTGTGGGAAAATAGTTCTGTATTCCAATGTTCACCTTCCCAGGAGGACTTAGAGAGGCCATCAGAAACTGGCAGAGGTGTGGACTGGATTAGATCTGCAAGCATGTCTTTAGGCATGGTAGGGTCTGATTTCTGAGTTGGAGAATTTCACAGTACCTGACCCTGATGCTGTGTAAGCAGAGGCAGGCTGCTGAATACGCAGGACTTCAGGTTCGGTAGGTGCTGAAGCTGTTCTGTCTGGATGCAAGTCTTTTTTTAATTGTTTCAGCGGGCTCTGGAATATAAGAACCTCTGCTGGGAGCCAAGGAAAGTTCAGAATCAGGAGTGATTTCTAGGGGTAACTATGCAGTTGGAGGAGCACACTTGGGAGAAGAGTTTACCAGATATATCATTACCAAGTGTAGCTTCAGTGCCTGATCACACCACGTTGTAGCACTCCCAAGCTGTGGCCTGACAACTGCACCCCCCTGAAGTACCCAAAGCCCAAGATGCTGACTTTGACTGATGGCTTAACTGTTTCCCCATGGTGATTATCTCAGAGGCTTATGAGAGTACACCAAGCAGCCACTGCCCTTCAGGCCCCTTAATCGAGCCAGCTGCACTCAAAGCCCATTAAACAGATGTAGACACACTAGGAGGTGGTGTTGGGGCTAGATGGCCTGTCTGAAGTTCAAAAGGGGGAAGAATACACAATGGGTGGGGAGGTAGTAACAACAACAAAAAAGGAAAGGGCCCTCGGGGTAATCATAACAGATGACCTTAAGGTTAGCAAGCAATGTGAGAAGGCAGTAGGGAGGGCTGGGGGTATACTGGGATGTATAGGGAGAGGCATCAGCAGTAGAACACAGGAAGTTGTTTTCCCTCTGTACAGATAGTTGGTGAGACCCCATCTGGAGTACTGTGTCCAGTTCTGGAGACCCCACCTCTGCAAGGATAGAGGTAGTCCAGAGGAGGGCAACTAAAATGGTGCAGGGTCTGCAAGAGAAGCCGTATGATGAGAGACTAAAGGAGCTTAACATGTATACCCTTGAGGAAAGAAGGGAGAGGGGGGACATGATAGAAACTTTTAAGTACCTCAGTGGAATCAACAAAGTCCAAGAGGGTAGCATCTTTCAGAAAAAGAGACTTGCAAGAACAAGGGACACAATTTAAAAGATACAAGGAGGCGGTTCTAGGGCAATGTGAGGAAGTATTATTTCACAGAGAGGGTAGTGGATGCATGGAACAGCCTTCCTGAGGAGGTTGTGGGGTCTAAAACTGTGGGAGAATTCAAGAATGCATGGGACAGACATAAGGCAATTCTTGTGGGGGGTAGGAAGAAATAGGCTGTTGGTTAACTAGGATCTGCGGCCTATCCTGTAGGTAGGGAAATGGGCAGACTAGATGGGCCAAGCGGTCCTTATCTGCCGTCAAAGTCTATGTTTCTATGTAAGGCCTGTCAGATGGTGGCATGCTTTGATTCTGCTTGCATTCTGACACTGCTGCATTGGCGTCTGACACAGGGTGTGATCAAACACAGTCTGTAGGTTCAGTAGTAGGCAAATGGGAAACCACTTCCAAGGAGGGATTAATGGCTGCCCATGGAGCTGAAGTAACAGAAATCTTCTTTCAACAGTGATTGCAACTAGTAGTTCATTGGCTCTTTGGGATCTGATACCTCCCGGGAAACTTCAATTTCTTCCTCCAACACAACAGACTTGTCTTCACCAGAATCTTCAGGTATCACATTTTGTTCTGCTACAGTAGTCATAGGGGAATTATTCCCCCAGGAATATTCAACTTCTCCAAAAATCGTTTCACGGGTTGAGTTTACAACCTTTCCCAAAGCAGAGTTTCCACCTCCTCCTCCTCCACCACCAGGGTTGGCCATCTTGCCAGCTAGCAGGACAGGTGCACAGCACCCTTCTCTGAAGAGCAAGGAAAGTATAGTAGGGGAACTTCCCCAGTGTCATGCCCCCATCAATAAAGCAGGCTCATGCAAGCCACCCATTATTGTCCTGGACGCTAAGTATCCAGAGTGGTCTGTATTCTACTGATAGAGGACCACTACATTGGTCCTAACTCCTTAATTCTTATTGTAGAATTGGGTCTGACCAATTCTGTTTCCTCATTGGCTGAAAGATTGTCACACTGGGGTGGATTATAGAGTTATAACCCATTGCTAAGGGAGTATGTTACTGACAACAATAACACACCTCTCATGAATAAGCAAATGATGCATCTGAAATCATAACTATTGAAATCAAAGCATCGCAACTCATGAATATGCAAATGTAGGAACATCACAGTGTAAAGTACTTTATAAAAGTAGGCCCCAAAATCATATGAACTATAATTTTCTGCCAGTAATAAATACAATTGTTGAACAATATTTCTTTAATCGTATCTTACTGAAAAATATGGCTGTGTAATTAAACTCATACATAACTAATATCATAGCTTATCTTTTTAACAGCATTCTTTTATTTTTCCCAAATTTGTCTTTCTATGAATTTTCTTTCAGGTACACCAAGACAAATAAGAGTGAATGCCACTTTGTTCACATACATCAAGGAGCTTCTTCGGTGTCCCAGGGGCCTGGGACAGAACACAGGACATACTGTACCTGTCTGTGAATCAGTATGAAAAACATTTGTATCCTTGCCACGTTGTTTTGATCACATCTACTTTTCCAGCATCATTAATGGGAGGAGACACAAATCTTCTACTATTTGGGGATGTAACTGGTTATCTGATTTTGGTTGGCAGTCTGCTGTACAGCAGCCAAAGTTGAGAATGGTGACCTAGGAGACTCTTGTTTCCTACCAGATCCTCTGTGTCACTGAATGACACTGAGAAGTCAGTTGGCCTTCCTGTGCTTCCAGTTCACCCATCTGAAAAAAGTACAGACTCCATACCTCACTGAAATAAAATGTTTCAGCTGCATTATTCTGGCTGTTCCAGCGGGAGCCCCTGATTTGGCTACTCTAGCCCCAGCGCCACCCTTAAACCTCAAGAATGGCAGCGTTCAAGCTGCAGCAGCCCCCGTTGACAGAACCGGCTCTTCCATCACAGCAAGAGACCCTGATCCGGCTACTCTAGCCTAGGCACCACCCTTAAACCTCCAGAGCTGCGACTTCCAAGCTGCAGTGCCCCTTTTGATAGGACCGGCTCTCACATCACAGGTATGCCAAAACTGAAGCCGCCGAGAATGGCCGGAATCCCACTGCATTGGCCCCATTCCCATTGACAAAAGCATTGGGACCCAAGCTGCCAATTGACTGGTTTCTTACTAGGTGAGCCACCACTGGTCAGCTCGGTCTCCCTGGACTTCTACCCTGTGTGCCCAGCCCTGCTGTGCTGATATTTGGTCGGGATTCACCATGGCTGGTTGGAATATATTCCTCAATATTTTCGGCTGCCAGTCAACTTTGCTATACTAGTATTTTGATCTTTTCTTGCCTGCCAGTACTTTCTACCTAAAATTACTTTGAAATTGTAGTGCTTACTGCTTTCTTGTGACCAAGTTTGTCTAAACACTGTATCTTAATACTTGACACTACCAAACTGCTTACAATTTACCTGGCTAAAGTTTAGGTGCTGGATTTAATTTTGCTACATTAGTTTCTCTTACTCTTGTTTACTAAGTTCTCCCTCCTTTGGTTACCACCCCCCTGCTACTCATTTTCTGTTGAACTGCTTTCTGTGTCTGCTCTAACCCCCATCCCCATCCCCTCGCTAACTAGCTGAGGCACTCCCATGTCAATTAAGCTAATTGCCTTCCTATTGTGTTCTCTAACCTCCATGACGCCAGGCTAGTTACGCCCAGCCCCTCTGCAATTCTCCTGACTGCCCTTAAATGAACTCATCTCTGCTTATTTGTTTCTGTTCTAGTGGGAGCCCCTGATTGGGCTAGTCTAGCCCTAGTGCCACCCTTAAACCTCCAGAGTCATGGTATCCAAGCTGCCACAACCCCCATCAACAAGACCGGCTCTGCCATCACATGTATGCCGAAACTAAAGCCGCCGAGACCAGATGGAATCCCATGACATTGGCCCTGCTCCCATTGGCCAGAAGCATAGGGACCCAAGCTGCTGACTGGTTGGTTTCTGACTAGTGGGAGCCCCTGATTGGGCTACTCTAGCCCCAGTGCCACCCTTAAACCTCCAGAGCCATGGCATCCAAGCTGCCACTGACCCCATCGACAGGACAGGCTCTTCCATCACAGCTGGAGCCCCTGATTGGACTACTCTAGCCCCAGGGCCACCCTTAAACCTTCAAAGCTGTGGCTTCCAATCTGCCATGGCACCCGTTAACAGGACCATCTTTCCCTTCACAGGCATGCTGAAACTGAAGCCACCGAGACTGACTGGAATCCCATGACATTGGTCTCACTCCCTCTAGCCAGAAGCATCAGAACCTAAGCTGCTGATTGGTTGGTTTCTGACTAGTGGGAGCCCCTAATCAGCCTACTCTAGCCCCAGCACCTCCCTTAAACCTCCAGAGCCATGGTTTCCAAGCTGAAGTGGCTCCCATCTGACAGGATCGGCTCTCCCATCATAATGGGAGCCCCTGATTGGGCTACTCTAGCCCAAGCACCACTTTTAAACCTCCAGACCTGTGGCTTCCAAGCTGCCATGGCCCCCGTTGACAGGGCCAGCTCTCCCATCACAGGTACGCAGAAACTGAAGCTGCCGAGACTGTCCAAAATCCCATGGCACTGGCTCCAATCCCACTGGCCAGAAGCATTGGGACCAAAGCTGCTGATTGGTTGGTTTCTGACTAGGTGAGCCACCATTGGTCAGCTCAGTCTCCCTGAACTTTTGCTCTGTGTGCCTGAACCTGCTGCACTGATACTGGGTCATGATTCACCATTGCTGGCCTGAATCTATTCCTCAATATTTTCAGCTGCCAGACATCTTTGTTATACTATTATTTTGATCTTTGCTTGCCTGCCAGTACTTTCTACCTAAAGTTAATTTGAAATTGTGGTGTTTACAGCCCTCTTGTGACCAAGTTTGTCTAAACGCTGTATCTTAATACTTGACTCTACCAGACTGCTTACAGTTGCCGATTGGTTGATTTCTGACAAGTGGGAGCCCCTGATTTGGCTACTCTAGCCCCAGCACCAACCTTAAACCTCCAGAGCTGCTGCTTCCAAGCTGCCATGGCCCCCATTGACAGGACCATCTCTCCCATCACAGCGAGAGCCCCTGTTCGGGCTACTCAAGCCCCAGTACCACCCTTAAACCTCCAGAGCTGTGGCTTCCAAGCTGCTACAGCTGCTGTCAACAGGACCTGCTCTCCCATCACAGTGGGAGCCCCTGATTAGGCTATTCTGGTCCTAGCATCACCCTTAAACCTTAAAGAGCCACAGCTACCAAGCTGCCATGGCCCCCATCAACAGGACCGGCTCTTCCATCACAAGTACGCTGAAACTGAAGCCGCCGAAACCAGCTGGAATCCCACGCCATTGGCCATGCTCCCAATGGCCAGAAGCATCAGGACCCAAGCTGCTGATTGATTGGTTTCTTACTAGCTAAGCCACCATTGGTCAGCTCAGTCTCCCCGGTCTTTTGCTCTGTGTGCCTAGCCTTGCTGCGCTGATACTTGGTTGGGATTCACCAAGGCTGGCCTGAAGCTTCTCCTCAATATTTTTGGCCGCCAGTCAGCTTCATTATACTAGTATTTTGATCTTTGCTTGCCTGCCAGTACTTTCTACCTAAAGTTAATTTGAAACTGTAGTGTGTACAGCCCTTTTGTGACCAAGTTTATCTAAATGCTGTATCTTAATACTTGACTCTACCAGACTGCTTACAGTTTACCTGGATATAGTTTAGGTGTTGGATTTAATTTTGTTAATTTATTTTCTCTTACTCCTGTTTACTAAGTTCTCCCTCCTTTGGTTACCGCAGCCCCCACTACTTGCTTTCTGTTTAACTGCTTTCTATGTCTGCTCTACCCTCCACCCCACCCCCCTCACTTACTAGCTGAGGCACCTCCTGTCAATTAAGCTAATTGCCTTCCTATTGTGCTCTCTAACCTCCATGACACCAAGGTAGATTTGCCTGACCTCTGCAATTCTTCCGACTGCCCTTAAATGAGCTCACCTCTGCTTTTTTGTTCTCTTCCAGCAGGAGTCCCTGATCAGGCTACTCTAGCCCCAGCACCACCCTTAAACCTCTAGAGTAGCAGCTTCCAAGCTGCCTCTGCCCTGTTGTCAGGATCAGCTCTCCCATCACAGGTACCCCAAAACTGAAGCCGCTGAGACCAGCCAGAATCCCATGGCATTGGCCACACTCCCATTGGCCAGAAACATAGGGACCCAAGCTGCAGATTGGTTGGTTTCTGACTAGGTGAGCCACCATTAGTCAGCTCAGTCTCACTGGACTTTTGCTCTGTTTGCCCATCCCTGCTGCATGGATACTGGGTCAGGATTCACCGAGGATGGTGTGAATCTACTCCTCAATATTTTCATCTGCCAGCCAGCTTGTTATATGTATTTTGTCCTGCCCACCCTCCCTGGCCCTGACCTCTATTAAATCAACTTAAACCCGCCCACCTATACCCTATGCTTCTTGATTGGCCGCTATTTTCAGGAGCTTGCAGCAGTGCCGATTTCACTGCTCAAATTACTTGCTGTCCCTGAAGGCTGTTTCACCCTATACTTCCTTGACTGGCAATTATTTTCAGATGCTTTCAACAGTGTTGATTTCCCTGCTCAAATTACTAGCTGATCCTGAGGGCTCTTTCACTCTTGCCTTAATAAGTTTGATAATGTCTCTCCTGAAAGTCATCTGCCTTGTCTCCATCTGGTGCCTGCCATGCAAGTACCTGCCCTGTGCTCTATGCATCCTGGCTATGCTCTCGTAGGGATCCCCTTTGCTGCAAAGGTGTGCCCCAAATCAACCTCAACTCCCTTTATTGGGCCCTTTGCTCATGCACCCCTACTGAACAAAGTGACATGTGTGCAGCACAACAGGGCTAACCCCCCTCCCCAATCTAATTTTCATCAGCTCTGCTGTAAAAACTCACATTTCCTCATTAAGGAACTGTTTAGATGCTACAACTTGGATAAAATGGCAGACAGTAAGGCTTGTCTATCTTCTATTATTGCTAACTGTCAATGTCCACTATAACCCCGGGCCTCTGATGCAAAGCCTGCACCCACAAAAACATTGCTCTGGGCTTACCCTTGCCTCCATTAATATCTGTAGCTTACTTGCAAAACTTAACTCCCTTCAAGTATGGCCCACCCAAAACCAACCTGATATTTTCTCAGTGGTGGAGACCAGGCTCAAACCAAGGATACCAGAGTCAGTCTTCCTATTGCCAGGCTACACCACTTTCAGACTGGGTAGAATAGGGAAACATGGAGGTGGCTGTGTGATTTATCTTAAAGAACACCTTTGAAGGCAGCTAATGCTACCTACCCCCTCCAGTGGAGGCTCCCAACTTCTAGCAGTAAAAATTCTGCTTGGATGAAATGGAAACACACTCACAGTGGCATCGGTTTACATTCCCCCTTGGACCCAAGATACTGGGTTCATAGTTGTAACTGACTACTTCACAGCCTATGGGTCCAATATGGAGATTCTAATTCTGGGTGACTTCAATATAAATTGGAACTCACCTGATGATGACCATTTCAAGGACACCCTCTCCTCTGTTAAGGCAACACAAGTTGTTGACTCACCCACCAGAATAAACTACCGTGCAGGCACTTGTACCCTCATTGACTAGGTTATCACAAACTTCCCCAACAGAGTAACCCATCTAACAGTTCTCCCCGACTCTCTCAGTGACCACTCCCCAATCCTACTCAACTGGTCTAACAAACCCATAAGGTCCCATCAAAAATTAAAACAAGAAGGCTTTTTAAAAAAGGGAAGCTTGGTGCCCTAAAAGCACACCTAAAAAGTCATACTGGAGCTATCTAAACAGCACAACCAATGTGGATGATGCCCTAGATTACTTTGTCACTAAGTTTAATGAGTCCTGTGATATTTATGCCCCACACGCTAAACGAAAAATTAGATGCTCCCAAAACTCCTGGATTGTACCAACCCTATTAGATAAAATGAAACATTGAGACAAGATCTGAAGCAAGTCCCATAGCACTGGTGTAGCCGCTGACACCCAGATGTATAAGGTAGCCCAAAACAATTGTACTTGGGCTATCATGAAAGCAAAAAGTCTACACTTTAAAAATGAGATGGAAAACTCCCAGAGGGATAGCAGGCAGCTCTGGGACAATATCCAGGCCCTATCCGGTAAGCCCAACAAAGTGTCCCCATCACAAACAAATATAAATGGTACCCTCACCCATGACCCAAAAATCATGGCTGAAACTTTCAATCAAGCCTTTACCAACTTCAGTGATGTATTTCCCCCTGACTTCCTGCTCTCAACAGGTGGTAGCTTTGCCCCCAACTCTGAAATGACCACCCAGGAGCCATCTCCCCCTTTCTACCTTAAGATAATTTCCCAGATGGAGGCCAAAAAATATATTACTAAGGTGCTCAGCAAGTCAAGAATGAGTAATGACAAGCTTGATCTGAAGCTCCTGGAGCTCATCCTTGAAGATGTACTCCCTCACCTAACCAAGATCATAAACTTATCCCTCATTACAGGCAAGTTTCCAACTCTCTGGAAAAGCACTGGTTGTCACCCCGGTGTATAAAAGTTGCGACAGAACCAATCACGCCAATTATTGCCCTATCTCAATTCTCCCACCGCTCTCAACATCACTTGAATGCATCATCTCTGATCAATTGTCTGCATATCTCAACAAATACTAACTGCAATGAAAGCAGCAGCATGGGTTTTTCAAATGACAAAGTACAGCAACCGCATTCTTGGAATTCACTGGATACATCCACGGTGCTCTCTACTGGGGGCTCTTGGTGGGGGCTACCTACATAGACCTCACCAAGGCTTTTGACACAGTTAACCATGAGCTGCTTCTACATCAGTTATCCAACATTGGCCTCTCCCCTGAATCTACTGCTTGGTTTAGGAGTTACCTCCAAAAGATAGTGCGAAAAGTAAAAATTAATGAAGTTTGCTCAAGCCCCAAGAGCATTACCACTGTTGTACCACTACTTTTTAGTCTGTTCTTAAATTCACTCCCCCTGGCAGTAACAGATCAAGTTTTTCTCTATGCAGACTACACAGTACTCTATGCATCCCACTCTGACCCTGCAGAGCTTGAGTACCATATGCAATCCGATTTCTCCTCAGTGGAAAATTGATTCACTGAATCTAAGCTACTCCTCAACTTTAAAAAAAAACTAAGACTATGGTCTTTGCATCAACCCACAGCAGGCATAGAAACTGCCAGCTTCAAATTGTTAATAATAAAAACTCACCCCTTGAACCTGTAACCAATTCAAATAACTAGGGGTAACATTAAATTCAATATTGTCATACACGCAACATATTGATTTGGTTGCCAGAAATGCTAATGCTAAACTAGGCCTAATCTACAGAAATAAGAGTTGCTTTACACCTGATGCCCTACAATTAGCTGTGGCCAGCTCAGTACTGACTATCACTGTCTATGGCCTTGCAACCTATGGTGCAGCAACTCCCACAGCTCTCAAAAGAATTAAAACTACCCTAAATAAAGCTTGCTGGCTTGTCCTGGGAGTGCATTGCTTAACCCACATTTGCGAGCTTTATGCCCAAAGCAGTTGGCTCAACCTAGATGGTCACATCCTTTATCAGACATGCCTGCTTGCTAAAAAAAAAACATACTTGGCCTTGCACCCCCAGGGGTTCAGAACCTCCTCAAACACCCTGGATCAGCTAGATGCACTAGGTGCCTAAGCAACCTCACCTTGAAAGTCCCCTTCTGGAGAACCTCCCAAAGGCAATGTTCCTTTGAATATTGTGCCCCCATCTGGATAAACTCCCTCAGTGTAGAACTGCAAAATGCAACCAAGTTGGCCCTATTTAAATCCCAACTCAGATTGTCCATTGCCCTGGACAGTATATGTGACTACAGTACATAGTACTCCCCTCTACACCACCTCTTTCTCCTTTTAGCTCTCTACAACCCTCTCTCTACCTTTGTCGCCCCCTCATACATCTGACCCTGCCTCTCAAATCCCCCACCTATTCCAACTATTCCCACACCTTATATACCCTCTGCTACCTGCATCTTACATCTCCTTCCACCCTCTCCCCTTACTCACCACCCCTTTTCCCTGTACTGTGAAATGCCCATCCTTCCCCTTCCTCCCTCACTACCCCTTCTCTCTCTCACATCCACTTCCCCTTCACTCTTCTTTCCCTAACTCCCTCAGTCCATGTTATCCTTGTCTCTTCCTCCCCTCTTCCTCCTCCTCCATTTCCCCCTCCCCCGTATTTAGCACCTCCCCTCCCCACCCTCTCCACTCACCCAAACTGCCATCTACCCTCTATCTTCTGCCTTTACTCTGCTACCAGCCACCAGCCTGTACCTTCTCAGATGGCACTTGTTTTCTCATTTTACTAGGTACTCTGACAAAAGAACTGTTTTACTAAAACAATTCCTGGCTGCCTTCTATTTATTGCCTCAATGTTATATTATGACTGCTGACCTTGCACGGTCACCTACTTGTCCACTGTATGCTCCTTCTGCTTTACTGTATATACTGCCTATGTGTTTCTAGCTTAATTGTGTTGTTAGCTTCTGTACTCTGTTATTTGATGTGGAACCTTTGTAAATGAGTCTCTGACTCAAAGGTACCTCTCAGATTGTAATAAATTAAAAAGATAAATAAAAAATAAGTTTTAATATGGATATGCCAAGTTAAATAGTATACGTGTCAACAATCTACAACAGGATATGGTTTAAGACAAAACCTTGCAACACACCCAGGTGGATTGTGAACTGAAGCATGAGGTGTGGTATAGTATCTTTTTACCACCTGGGAGATGCAGTAAAATCTTTCATACTACACACCATGGAGTGGCTGATTGTGCTTATAAAATGGTTCATTTAGGCAGAAAAATGTCAGAATCAAATAGTGTATAATTTGTTTAATAATATTCATTGATAACGGGGTAAGAGTCCCATTTGCAGGGGTAACCAGGGAGCACAAGGAGGTTAAGTGACTTACTCATGGTAAAGGATTATGCAAGTGGAGGCTGTGGGAATCAATCCCAGGTCTGCTGTATCTACCAAGTCACTTCACAGCTCACTGCTCCAACCTCTAGGCTAGATTTCAAGCCCCAATTTGAATGACAACTGCTAATCTGATTTACAGCCAACCGTTCAGTAAGACAAATCATATTATGAAGAGTACTGCATAATAGAGTTTGCATATTTGTGTTATCATCAGACAGTAGCTTGTACCATTGTCTGGTGTATGAAACACTGGGGTGATTTTATTTTATTTATTTGCATGTTCTTTTCTGGGAAAAAAACACTGAGCTGGATCTGATTTCTAGGTACAACCCATGTGTAGAGGGGTTGGATTTCAAGTGACATGGAGAACAGGAACATACATAGGTACAGTTGAAAAAAAAATCAGAATAAAATACAAATAATTTTGCAGAATAATTATACTGCAGGTATAAAAATAAAGTTCAGATAAAATACAGCTTTTGAAGTAGGGCCAATTACAAAATGGTGATACTACATACAGTACAGTGACAACTACATATGAAACAAGGTGAACATGCCTACCTTGCCACAATACACAGTAGTTGCTCACTGAGGTCAAAGAAAGAACCAAGCAGGGGGCAAAGATAGAAAGAGGGTAAGGGGATAAGCAGTAGGAAACAAAACAGGTGGTGGGGGTTCATGGAGGAGGAGGGGGGCCAGCTGCAAGAGCATGTGTGAGTAGAGAAGTCATGGATGAGAGCTTTGAATATGGGGGAGGAAGAGGGGCATCAGAGAGCTGGAATAGGGTAATCCAATGGAAAGGGAAGAGAGAGGGGAAGGAAGACTTCTCAGCAGGGGGTTTATAATACAGGGCAGATAATGAGCAGGAGTCAGAAGAGTGGAGGCAGAAAAAGGAAGGGAGGAATGAGCAGGTAGAGGTTACAGAGTAGGGAGCTGACCAACAAGGGAGGCACAGTGCAAAATATGTCAGGTTTCAAGTGAGGGGCAGGAGGTGTTGGAGTACAGGGAGCATTGATGTGGGCAGGAAGGTGTCAGAAATAGTGGAAAAGAAGGCCCAGCCTAGCCTGTATGGTTTTGGGGCTGGCAAAGCATACCTCACCATGTTGTTAGACACTGGGAGGAGCATCTTGAGCATAGTATCTCAGCAGACAGGGAGTGGAAAGAAGGGTATGTTGTGGTACAGTGCTCTAAATTTGTGGAGGAGTGTTCTGTGGAAGGAATTGATGTGGGAGGAAAATCTGAAGTTTTGATCCAGCCACACACCAAGATACTTGAAGGGGGCGGGGGCTTTTTGA
The DNA here is from genome assembly GCA_016271365.2 of Neoceratodus forsteri. Taxonomy (NCBI): domain Eukaryota; kingdom Metazoa; phylum Chordata; order Ceratodontiformes; family Ceratodontidae; genus Neoceratodus; species Neoceratodus forsteri. The sequence continues at coordinate 263,290,661 of JADMNL010000028.1, forward strand.
AGAGCGGAACTGCCCAGCATCATAAACATAGGGGTTATGAATAGCTTAGAAAGTCCCAGCTTAGTGTCAGTGGTCATGAAGAGGGTTATTCTGGCCTTATGTGAGAGTTGATTCAAGCAGAATTATTACTAAACATCACTGAAATCAAGGAGCAGTGTGACTTCCTGTTTGGGAACTGTGACACCTGTGGCACAAAGTATGGTGTCAACCTTGTATATGTGAATGTGTGAGGAGATGCAGATTGAGTGGAGGTTATTTAGGAAGATGGAGAAAATGATAAGACTCAGACTTGAGCCCTAGTGAACTTCTGAAGTAAAGGGGAGGGGAGAGTTCATCTCAAAGAATCCATCACCTACTTCCACTGATTGGTATTATTTATTTATTCATTTATAATTGTTGACTAGGAAAGACACACTGAGCTGTTGCAGTTAATTTCCAGGTGTGTACGGCAGTTGGGGGGGGGGTTTACATGGAACTGATATGTTTACAGGGAAATTTTGGCCAGGAAACCAGATGAAATCACCTACTCTTTCATCAAGTGCTAGGGGATCTTTAACTTTCACCTATAAACCAAAGAAAAGGTAGCACTGACAAACAGTACAGAGACCAAAAAAAACTCTTTCATAAGTTCTTGAAGTGCAAATCACAAATAGGCAGTGCAGAAAGGCAAAATTTTAAGCATACCCCAGCGCTTCGACCACCTGCATGGTATTCTTCAGGGAGAGAACTAACTGGTTGAAACATCCTCTTTTATAGTAAGAACCCTGGTCGAACTGCCAAATACCAAGAACCCAGACTATTGACTGTTGTGGTCTCTGTTGTTCCACATGTAAACAATGAATGTATTTATAAAATATGTGTAATATGTGATGTTTGGGAGTCTGTTTGATGGTGTTTTTTTAGGTGTTACAGTTATTCTTCAGAAACATTTTATTTTATTCGGTGTAATGTGGCTTTGTAAACTGTGTTGTTATATAACTGTGAGCATCGTTCCTTGGGGCTTTCATGAGAACAGACATATTCCCAGAAGGTATCAGAGGTTACCATAAATAAATACAAATGAAAATAGTGTTTTTTCTTGGGATATAGATGAAACAGTGGGTATGGTGAAATTAGTGAGAGCTCGGCAAACTTCTACTATCCAAAGAAAGGCCATGAAGAGCTACTGATACCTTTTGGAAAATATTGGAAAAATATTATTAATACAAATATTCTTTACACATACACACACACACACACACACACACACACACACACACATATATATATATATATATATGCAAAAATTTTCATCCCAATATTGTTTATGCCTAATGACATTTCAATGCAAAAGCAATTCCTATTCTTTTGAACTTCATCTCCTTATAGTGCCTGTTTAACATGTGAAGCCATAATCCTCGTTTTTCTTCTGATGTTAATAAAATGTCACAAGTCGAGAATTATGGCATCACTTACAGAACTGCAATAACAGAAGAAATCTAGAAACAAAAATCTGGCTGCAGTGCATATGACCATAAGCCACTTCTTGCATTGCAACACAGGGGCTACATTGATAAAACATGCTTGCTAGATACAGTCCAGCTTTTATTTCATTTATTTTCTGTATTTAGACCCCACCCCATTTCATTATAATTATCTACCTCAACATGAAAACTGAATCCCTATCTCCCTAGACTCCATCAGTTCTGCCTAAACATGGGCTATAACACACAACAAGGTGTGTGTTTGGATATATTGGCACTTGTCTAGTGTGTGCTAAGGGTGTGCAAAAAAGAAATTAATTTGTCGGAATTTCTATGAAAGTGCGACTTTCACTTCTGCGAAAGTTCGGAAATCATTTTCACACCTTTCACAGAAATTCCCCCTTAAAACAGTGGAATAAATATACAGACTGCGGTTAATTTATTAAACTGAGGTAAAAAAAAAAATTGCAGAACTGATCACTGTCAGTGGTCAGTTCTGAGGCTTTTTTACCTGCAGTTTAATTCACTAATCCACCCCCCGCTGATCGGTTCCCAGTAAACAAATAAATAATAAAAAGAAAAGTCTGATCCCTCCTGGTGTCTAGTGGCCCCCACCACTTGCCGATCCTTGGTGGGTCCCAAGTAAAAAACATGATCCTGGTGTCTAGTGGTTCCACCCCGCCCTTCGGATCACGGTCTGGTAAAAAAAAAAACTCTGCTCTTCCCTGGTGTCTAGTGGTCCCCACCCACGGATCATGGCCCCCAAAATATTTTATTTTCTTGATGTCTCATGGACCCCCTTCCCTATCCTGGAGTCCCTTAATTCACAAAAATACAGCCAGCAGTCCACTGACACATCCTCCTCTATTCCCAGTATTCCCTGATGTCTGGTGGACCCCCATCCATGATCTCTTGTAAAAAATAAAGTAATCCAAATTCCCTGGTATCTAGTGGACCCCCCACCCTGACAGTCCATCTGCCACCACCCTGCTTCCCCCCACCCTGCCCCCACAGTGGGCCACCGGCACAGCCCTCCTCTCTCCTCCATGGCCGACAGCCCACTGAACAGTCAGTGAATGAATGCATGCTTGTACAAGCACACGCTCATTAACTGACAGTTCAGTGGGCTGCCGGCTGTGGAGGAGAGAGGAGGGCTGCACCAGTGGCCCACTTGTGGGCAGAGTGAGGGGCAGAGGGGTGGTGGCAGATGAACTGTCATGGTGGGGGGTCCACTAGACACCAGGGAATTGGGATTACATTTTTTTACAAGGCACCAGGGATGGGGGGGTCCACTAGACACCAGGGAATACTGGGAATAGAGGGGGACAAGTCAGTGAACTGCCAGCTGTTTTTCATGGATTATGGGGATCCGAGATAGGGAGGAGGGGTCCGCTAGACACCAGGAAAATAAAACACTTTTGGAGGCCATGATTGGTGTGGGGGGGGCACTAAACACCAGGGAGGGATCAGAGATTTTTTTTCTTCTTTACTAGGACCTGCAATCAGCAGGTGGGGATAGGGGATCACTAGACACTAGGGATCATGGTTTTTTTACTTGGGGCCCATGATCAGTGGGTGGGGGGCCTCTAGACACCAGGGATCAGGGGTTTGGAGCAAAGGTTTTTTTTTTATTTCTTTACTGGGACCCGCAATAGGCAGGTGCAGGGGCCACCAGAAAGGTGGTGGAGGGGCTGTGTGATGAGTTAGGATGTGAATGTGAAATAACACATTAAACTGTGGCTAGAATAAATTCTGCATTTTATATGTATTATTCTGCAGTTCACAAAGAAGTCAACGGAATCAGGTGAAAATCAGTGGAAAATCCCAGTTTTGGCAATGGTGAACGTTCCGAAATTTCAGTGAAATTTTTGAAATTTTGTGGAATTTCTGGGAAAGTGGAATTCACAACTTTTGCCCACCCTAGTGTGTGCTGAGGCCACAGGCCAAGTGCTCCACATCAAATCATAGAGAAATGATAAACTCTTTCCAGTAAATACAGCACTCTGTTGTGTGTGACATATTATGAGGCAAAATCAGATACAATTAAAAGTACAGAGTACTGATAAAAAGTACATTGCAATAGCAAGTAATACTACTTAAAAATGAAAAATGACGAGACTATAAATACAGAATAGAGAGGAAGTACAAGCCTGTTTGTGTCATTGCAAAGAAACATGTCAGGTACTGTAATACATTTTAATTTGACTAAAAGTGATTTGTTACAGAAGCTATGGAAACCACATTCGGTAGGTGTTTTCCTTAGGTTCTCTGCAACCCTTTGTACAACAAGAAGAATTTATACCAAACCTATTTTGGATCACAAACCAAAGCAGTTCAAAGGTTCCAAGTGTGAAACTTTGTTTTAATTGGAGGAAGAAAATAGATACTGGTCAAAGTGAGAAACACATAAACAATTAGATAAATAAAATACAGCTGCAGGACAGTTACTGTTCTTCCTTAGCAGTCATTATACTATGAAGTTCTTAAGCTTATTTGTATCTTAGTACAGTAAAAAAGTTTCTATAAGTCTGTACTAGTTACTGAAGGGCACTACTGTTAAGTAAACTAAACTGGTGCCAAAAGCTGATGAAGCAAGAAGTGTTTCCTCAGACCAAGTTTGCCTTAAAATAAAAAGGACTCAAGGATTTTATAATGCACTTCTTTGGACATTTAAAGTTCTCAGCTAATCTTTTCTGACAGTTCTACAAAATGGGTTGGATGTTAGCCAATAATACAAAGCAGGAGATGGTTTAAGTAGTTCAGCAGACCTTAGTCCATGTCAAGATTGTGCAACTAGCAAATGTTAGAATGCTTTCCCCGGGAATAAGGTCACATAAGCGTGGCAATTGTACTGTAACAACAGAAAATATACAGTATCTGGCATAATCAGTCGAGCACTTCGAACAAATGAGCTGAGGAATCAGAGCTCATTCTTCTTATTGGCCACATGTTGGATACTATGGGATGGTACAGCTAACCCAAGCCCAAACATGAGCACTTGTTTTTTTTTTCATTTAATTCTTTTGTAACTGGGCCAGACCCACCAGGTATAATACCTGTCTTCAGGTGCAAACCAGGAGCACCGGAATGTTACATGACTTGTTTAGGGTCACACAGTATTCAAGTGGAGATTGTGAGAATCAAACCCTGTTTTCCTGGATGTACTAAGCTCATTCACAGCTCATTACTCTAACCTCTTGGCTATACTGCAAGCCAGCTGAGGGTGTAGCTTTAGAATGAGTGTGCTAGGAACATTGAACATTTATAGCACAAGCTGCTTCCTGAATGCCTTCAATTTGAAACTGGTGGTTAGCTTAGCTTGGCAAGATTTAGCATCTCATTGCGCAACAGGGTAGAGGGGTACCTTCTCATATTGACTATTGTGGCTCCATTTGAGAGCAATTTCTGACTGATGTAGTAATACAATATTTTCTCACACTAGAAAGAAAAACAGTAGCATAGTGTTTCTCTAAACTGTCAGCAACATTTTCTGTAGCCACAGAGGTCTTTAGAGCTTGATTAAAGATGTCATGAAATTAGTGATTTCTTATTTTGATAAAAACATGGAAACAGCTTTCAACAGAGAAGGCATCAGGAGCTTGATATATAGTATACTGCTCCCTTCCCATTTTCCCTCACTCCTCATCGTGTCTTTGCTTCCCCAGCACCTCTATTTGATTTCTTGCTGGTGTTGGCAGTACTGCACTTACTGAAACCTCCCTTACCCCCTTTTTGCCTCTGTATGTTAAGCTTGCTGGGTTTTCACAAAGTTGATTTATGGTTTGCATTACACTATATTTATTTGCACTATTGCATTGGTATAATTGTTGCCCCTTTCTCTACTTTGTATTCCCCCCAAGGTGGCATGACACCTGGAAACAAGCTTTGTTTCAGTGCTCTTTTCCTGGTCACCAACTGTTAAATTAATAGTTTGCAGGTGAATGAGTCCATTAGAAGAACTTGGCAGACCAAACTCTTACAGTAATGAAAGGCGGTCAGTACTTGCACATTGTCACTGGAGTTGGTTCAAAGATTTGGCCATCGAAAAAAACCTAAAGTAATACATTGGATGACTACCTGCTGCTGTTTTTTATTTAGTAGAATAAGATTTTATTGAGATTTGCAATAAAATCAGATTAGGGTTGCAGACAATAATGTACTGTAAAAACAAAGTGAAAAGTGTACCAAAGCTCAGATTTGATCAGTAAGGGCTTCATACAACAAGTCCATTCAGTATCAACTGAAGTCTGGGTCAAAATCCCTTTAAGTGATATAAAACAGATAGTCTATGTAATAAAATAGGAACAATGTTTCAAAGTAAACAGAAACTTATAATGTACAGTTGGAATTTGAATTCATCATTATCTTGTGTCAAAGCACTCATTAGAGAGTACCTGTGGTGCAGGTGAGGCACTTACCTGACTCTTTTCCTCCACTTATCTGACCAGCATCTTCCGGGAGCTGCCCATGCCAGAGGCCCACAGCTTACCCACTATGGTGGGGCTCCTAGGGAGAGATTGTGATCCATCTTCAGGCCAGCCCAAGACTTATATGAGGCTGGTGTTATTCGGCAAGGGCAGAGGCCATCCTTCTGCTGCTGCTGCACAGGGTTTCCCTTGTGTCAGTCCCTGAGGCATGGATGTACAATGACATCAGTGCATAGGCATGCATTCTCCCACACATGCCCCACAGATGTCTGCCACTGTCTTCCCCACTGTTTGTGGTCCCTGGCTTGGTGTACTCCCAGTCTCCACTTGGTGTAACCCAAATGTCAAATGCCGGGTTCCACTGACCCTTCCCCCAACAGGTGGAGAGAGCTGTCCCTGGGTTGCTCATCCAACCTCCCCCTGGCCAGCACCCCGAGGCACTAGTTTCACTTCTAAACCTGGGCCATCAACATCACAAGTGGTAGTGCTATCACTGCACTAGTGGGCTGGCTTTGAAAAATGTTATCAAGAAAGGATTTGCATACTAGTCTATAGTCTTTAAAGATAAATGAATTGATAAAGGAAATACAAAGGTGCCCTGTCCCATTGAAAGTGGGGCTTTTACAGTCTTTACAATCATTTTTGTTATTTTATAAGGCATTTATACACATGCAAAAAAATAGCAATCTAATGAGCCACCCAATGGCCCAGTGGGTAGTGCTATGTGCTCCCATGCTGGCAACCCAGGTTTGGGATGGAACTTGGGAAGCTGCCTGGGTGGCTGAGGGGCTTGAAAAGTACTGGCAAGTGGCATAGCTCCCATGGCAGGGAGTTCATCTGTTAGTGTATGTAAGGTCAGATGGGGAAATGCCCAACATTGGGGAGGTGGGGAGGGTCATGGAGGGAAGAAAGAAGGGAAAACCCAAGATGATGTCCCTCAGTCCACTGCAGGCACTAGTTACTTACCAGGCCCTGGCTCCAAGCTGGATTAGGACACTAGAGAGTAGGGAGGATGGCTTTTCATCCCTTGGCCTCGCCACAGGAGGAAATCTTTGGGGGATTGTTGGAGCCAGGTAAGTCTTATAGATAGTGAGTGACAGGAATAAATGGGCTGGGAGCTGAAGGGGCCTGTCAGTGCTCCTGAGTTTCCCCCTGAAACCAGGCATTTGTGCCTAGTGGGCCTTACCCTGGAACAAGGAATGGAGGGGATTTCTAAGCCAAATGGGTCAGCCATCTTTTTCTCTTGCAGGAAAAAAAAAACATTAAAACATTAATAAAATCCTCAGATTTTGGTGGAAATAGATAATGTTACCATCAAGTAAAACTGGAAGATGCCTGGAATCTTTTATAGTGAGAAAAAAGTAAGGTCACATTTTTTGCACAATTTCATTGCACTACTGCTTTAAGTAATGGCTCCATCTGTTTGGCTCCATCTGTTTCCAAGTCAGAAAGCAGTGGATTAAAGACAACTAAATATCTTAACATGACAACATTGTTAGGTCTATCATGTCCACCCCTCAGCCATGCTTCACAATCAGGGATGAACAAAGTATGCAAATATGTATCAATTTGTAAGGACTCCCTACCCACTCTACTACTCAGGGTACCCAATGATTTCCTTGGTAAGCAGAAAAGTGTCCAGGCCTGCCTTAAAGACCTACTCAGTCTTCATGCATACTGCCCTTGCTGGACTTTAATTTAAATTCCAACTAGATGGTACATTTCAAGACTAAGAAGAATAAGAGCTCTATTCCTGGCTGCAGAAAACAATTGTTTTATTTTGAAGTAAATTTCTCCTCTGTAGAAACCAACATATCCTGAGTCATCTTTCCTTACTTCATCAAGGCAACCACAGTGGTCTATACATTGAAATATAAAATACATGAAGATGAGTGCACAGCTGTTATAATTAGGTCCATGCAAACTGTAAAATGGTAGCATTCTTTCCAGACACTATTATGTGTTATCTTCAGCTAATGCAGTTCTCCTAAAGAGTAGCCAATGAGCATAATGTAGCTATTCTTTGGCAAACTATTGCTTGTAATAATCATATTATTTTACTAATGTAATGAATACCACAGATCAGTACTGTTTCCCAGGTGAATCTAAGAATGGTTACTGTGCTTAGCACAGGAAAAGAGACAATGAAGAAGTTTAACAAAGCAGCATCATAATTTAAGTTCAGAAGGGACTTTAGGCTCATCGTGTCCTCCCCCCCACACAAGCAGGAATGAAATAAGTATGCCATTTACACAGGCTAAAATATGTAGGGATTCACTGCCCATTGTACTACCCAGGGTACTTTTTGATTCCATTGGCAAACAGAAGATGTGCAGGCTTACCTGAAAGGCCTGTGCTGTCATTGTGTCCACTGTCTCTGCTGATTTCTAATTTAAATTACAGTAGAACCTACATGGCACAGTTAAGCATTATGAAATGGATATGTTTGTTTCCAAGACAAGAAACAGAGGATTAAAAGACAATGAAAAATACAACGTAGACTATGGACTGTGGAAGAGGTAATACATTGTCATATTATGTCATGCATGCAGTCAGCTTTTGTTCTGAAGAGAGTGACTGGAAATACTTAGCTGTGCATATACAGTACTATTCGTCTGGTTTTTGATTGGTCTCATAAGGATCAAATACAGATATAGCATACAGTATTAGTGCACTGTATATGCACTATAGACTACAGAAGATGTAGGGGGATCTATGACTGGTCTACAGGGCTTTTACCAACAGCGATTTATGGGACTGCCTAGACCTTAGGACCAGAGAAGTCAGTTATAATACCAGAGCCCATATAGTGCAGTTGAAGGGAGAAACATACTATACTAAGAAAAAGGCATTTTGATTTAGTCAAAGGGTGGTATGCATTTGGAACATATTACCAATTGAGGTAGTGGGTAGCAATAATATGGAAATATTCAAGAGAAGGCTAGACAACTAGTGTGATATGAAAAAGAACAAGGGCTATTCTTTTTAATGGGTGAGCTGATATGAGCAATGCCTGCTTGGCTTAAATAAACCTATGAAACCCATCTGAAACTGACATCTGGTATAAATGGACTGAGTAATTCAGATACTGGACTATCTGAACCTTCAAATATCCAGGTGGATCAGACAGTGTGCTGTTTACACAACCCTAATATAGACATAAATGTGACTATGTTTCTTATGTCACTGGGCAGATGTTTATGGAGTCCTAATAGACTTGCCCATCCAGTGAAACCAAAACAAGTCTTCCAGAAGTAGTGGGTCTCAAACTTCTACTCTGTGCCTAAAGTAAACTCTATATCTGTATTTGGTAGGGGTATAGTTGACTAAGTGAGGCACACGTATAATTTTTGTTACCTCGGGTAGGATAAAACAAGTAATGAAAAGTGTTCCAAACTAGAGCATGATGCCCTTAAAGAAGCAAAACTAAAGGCATGGAGAGATGTTCAGTCATGAAGGTCCCTGTCTGACTATAGAAAGTCACTGGGATATGCATAAACTCAGACTCATAAAACTCAGAATGTTTGGAACATTTCTAGAGGGTAAACATAGAGACTGCTTGGTTTACAGAGTACATAGCTGTGTGAGCCCCAGTATCAGCTGCTGAACAGAGCATACAGACATCGGATTCTAGCAGTGACATTGAAGTTTTGGTAATTCATACTGTATCATTTGAGATGATGACATGGCTTAACTCTCAAATTAGCATAAAGCCTGTTGCTGCATATGCTGGAAAACAGAAGGGTGTAAATTATGTACCTTGCTTTCTTCATAGAATTTGTAATCCTGCCTCATATGAGACTCGAGCTCCTGCCCCACAATGTGGAAGCTGCAGAGTAGATTAAAAAATAGCTATGGTCATGAAAAGAACATCAGAATCCATGAGACACACCCAGGCAGGAGAAGGAGCTTGTTACTAGAAGCTGGATGGTAGCAGACTGGGACCAAGATGAAGATGAAGAGTAATATGGTGTGTAAAATAGAACAGAGTTCAAACAATTTTATAGATTGCATGTGGCAAAGTCTAAAACAGATTCTCCTACTCGATACTTGTTAGATGTAAAAAGAAACAGAAGATTAGTTCTAATGAAAATTGATACCAGATCCGTCATCATAAGGGTAACCTCTATGAAATATCATGGAGAGGCAAAGCCAAAGGTCATTTAATAAGTCTTTTGTCCCAAGGATTCAAGTTAAATCTAACGGTGAAGCCCAACCTACCTTATTTTTTGCAGGGTAACTACCAGCCAGAGTTGCCTTTTGCAAAACTTGGCAAGATTTTCTTTCAGTTTGAAGCCATGTGGTAGAAGGCTTCTGTAGCTACTTTTGTATTTGCCCTTTTGGCTCAGCATGACAGAGTTTTTCTAGTAAATGAAAAGAAATCTGTTCCAAGACATAAAACTGTTTGCTTTAACAACCCACACTAATGTGGTTCTAAAACAGCTTGGACCTGCTGTAGTTAATTTTTCAAGAAGTTACATCTGGAACAGATAGAACAAAATGATACAGACAAAGCACTAACCTTTCTATATAATGTTTGCACCAGTAATACATATATGTTGTGACATTAGCATACTGAACCAACATAGAGTCTACCTTTTTTCTATAACACAATGGGGGGTGAGATATTGACAAGAACAAAAATGGAAAGGGACCTGGGGGTAGTCATATCAGATGACCTAAAGGTGGGCCTACAATGTGAGAAGGCAGTAAGGAGGGCTGGGGGGATACTGGGATGCATAGGGAGAGGCATCACCAGTAGAAAACAGGAAGTTGTTGGCCTCTGTACAGGCAGTTGGCAAGACCACATCTGGAGTACTGTGTACTGTTCTGGAGACCCCATTTCCACAAAGGCATATGTAACCCCCTTGTTACCCGGGGTTACTAGAAACCCAGTAAGACCTAATGGTAGGCAGGGAAGGCCACTTGTGAAACTCCAGTTAAATGGGTTTCACACTGTCTCACTCTGTTCTCAGTCTCAGCTGAGACTGAGGGATGACATCACCAATAGAACTTTAGCAGCTGCATAAGCCACATTGGAATCTGCAGCAGAGGGAGTTAGATAGAACGTTGGGAGTTTTCAAAGGGTAGTAGTCAGTGTCCAGTTTGTCTTCAGTAAGTGAAGGTGTGCTCAAGTGGTGGAGACCGCTGTTTGGGTCTCAGTGCCCCTTCCCTCCGGGGAGGGATATAAAGATCCCCATGCAGATTCCTGGGGCAATCCCCTTAATTCTGCCAAGAGGAAGAAAAGCTGCCTGTTCAGTTCAACCTTTGTTTTGAAAGTTGGAAGATTTGTGATTCGCCTGTGGGGCACCTGCAACTAAAGGGTGAGTGTCTGCTCTAACATGAGAGGGCAAAAAATGTTTTCTTCACCCTGGTACATGTGTGGAAATCTAGGAATTGATCTACAATTTGGGAAGCCTATAGGACTAGGCCAAACAAGTGGAGTAGTGTCAAATGCTAGAGTGCTGTGTGATTCAAGTAATATGTAGAAGAGATGCACCCAGATCATCTACCCTTTAATCTACATTCAGAAGTTCAGTTTTCCCAGGGAAATGGCCGGGTATATGCTGTGGGAGCTGGAGGTGGGCAAACCCCCCCATCTTTGGTAACCAGGTCCACCTCTACGGATTTCTGCTGTGGTTACTACTTTGCCTCATGCACTTGGCCAGTGATGGGGGAAGTACCCAGACGTGGGGTTGCAAAAGGGAAAATCTCTCTATGAGTCGCAGACTCTAAGTGGTGTGGGGAGCCACAACAAGTGTAAACAAAAATTCTCTTTGTGAGATGGGGAGTCATAACAAGTAAGGAAGAAATCTCTCTAGGAGTCGCAGACTCTAAGTGGTGTGGGGAGCCACGAGAGGATAATTGGTTCATTCTTCCAATGGACCATGAGTCAAGTGGCTGGTGGGGGAGCCGGGCCAGTCGGGCTGTGTACCCAAAGCGCGTGCAAGTCCGGCTGTGTGCCTGGTGGGTCCAGAGCCTGAAAACAGAATAATTGGTTCAATCCTCAAATGGACCATGTTGTAGTCTCTAATCTGCTTTACCAGTAAATGTAGCCCCATGGGGGTCTGTCTATGCTTTGTTTTGTTCAGCTAGTTTGTGAATAAAAGCCACACTGAAGAATCCCATTCCAGGTTCTGGACATTACAGTTATTGCTTCCTGTGTTCGGATTTACTTAGGTGCCCCTGTACAGAGTAGACAAACCTAGGTCCCCTGTGCTGAATAACCTCATCCTCCCCGAACCCAGGTCCTCACCAGGTACTGCTGTCAGCTTCAACAGCATGCCACCTGTCGTTTTGGTAAAAAGGCAGGGGTGAGGGGTTACACATAGACAGGGTGGAGGCTGTTCAGAGGAGGGCAACCAAAATGGTGCAGGGTCTGCACCAGAAGACATATGAAGAAAGACTAAAGGAGCTTAAGATATATAGCCTCGTGGAAAGGAGGGGGAGGGGGACATGATAGAAACATTAAAATACCTCAAGGGAATCAACAAAGTCCAAGAGGGCAGCATATTTCAGAAAAAGAGATGTGCAAGAACAAGGGGTCACAATTTGAAGATAGATGGGGGACAGCTCAGAGGTAATGTGAGGAAGTATTTCTTCACAGAGAGGGTTGTATATGCATGGATCGGCCTTCCTGAGGAGGTCATAGAGTCAAAAGCATTGGGGGAATTCAAGAGTGCATGGGACAGACATAAGGCAATTCTAGTTGGGGGGTAGGAGGAAGTAGGCTGTAGGTTAACTAGGATCTGCAGCATATCTGTTAAGTAGGGAAATGGGCAGACTAGGTAGGCCAAGCGGTCCTTATCTGCCATAAATTTTATGTTTCTATGTAACGCTTTCTGTCCATTTGACTATTTGTTGCTGAAAAGTTGGGAGCAAGTTACATATAGTTGACAAGTAGGGTATGACAAGGTTTACACTACAGCAATCTTCTTCAGCAGGTCACTGACTATTTGGGGCAAAGGTGTGAATGGTACAGGGACTAAGTCATATTATTCTTTGAGAATGCCAGGGAACTAAGGCATTTTAATAACACAGAAGTAGAGATGTTGCAAAGTTTGACTTTGCTGGTGAAGTTGTGAAACTTCACAAATTACCCATTTTACCACTTTGCAATGAGTTTTGCTGGGAAAGTGGCACTTGATTACACAAAGCTAGGTGATGTCACTATGAGTGAATTTGCATGATGTCACTTTAAAATGTGTCACTTAACCCTCTGAAATCTTTGCAAAGTTGGCACTTCATAAATTTGGCAGACTTCACAAATTAATTCTCCAAGTAAAGTTTACAAACTTTGCATATCTCTACTTACAAGGGATGCAGTTTGGTCCAGTGGTTAGAATGCAGACCCAGGAACCTGAAGACCCCTACCCACTGTATGATTCTGAGTAAGTCTCTTGCCTATTGTGTTCATCCTTGCTGTAATTTCTGTCCAATCTACTTCATCTGTGTACTCTCTGATTATCCCTATGCACTGAAAACAGCAGCAAGATTCTCTTCCCTCCCTTTATAGGATAATAAAGTGCTTTGTGATACAGTTTGTAACTCCTTCATCTTTAATAAGATCTTGGCTGCATGTTAATTGTGTATAACTTCAAGAGATTCATGAAGCCTAATCTGTCCAGACACTAAAGGCACGTATTATGTTTATGTGTAGTTGCGAAGTATTAACTTTCCAATATATATGCTGTGTTGGGTGGGCAGGTTAACTTCAAAAAGTCACCTACTTTATTTAAGTAGTTTTTGCATAGTGATAGCAAAAGCATACTATCCAGGGGATATGCATTCTGTGAAACAGCTTAAGCAAGGTGTTGATGCCAGCATGACATATTGTATGACTTACTGTGCAACCCTGATTACGTCATCCGAAAACCAGATGCAATCAATGCCTCCAGATCTGTAAGGAATAGGACTGCACAGAATGCAGAATTCAGCCACAAGAATTGATACCAAATGGCAATTCCCCTTCCAAAATGCTTTTCAGAATTTCTTTTTAAATTTTATGGAATGTCAAAAAGGATTTCTGTGTCAGCTGAGAAAAACATTTCCACAGATCACGTAAACCACAGAATAACTTTCTGCAAATCATGTAAACCTCAGAATAATTTTCCGTGAATGGTAAAAAAAGAATCTGCAGTTTACATGCTCTGCAGAAAATTGTTCCTTGAAAAGCATTCTGTATGCAGAATGTTGGATTTCTGCTACTGATGGAATTCAACAGAATTTCCAGTTTCATAGAATTGTATTCTGCTGGAATTACAACATTCCACACAGCCCTGGTAGCGAAATAATGGCAAATGCACCAATCTTTCTAAACATTGTCTGGAATGTGGGAGGATGTTTAGTGTGCAACCACATAGAAAAACTTAGAAAGGAGATTGAGGGTCTGCAGGAGGAACTAAGACAAGCAAGGCAGATTGGGGGTGGGTTTAGCCCAATACTGGAGGGAGGAAGAAGGGGAGATGAGGAAGGGCGATTTAAGCCAACAGTGGTGAGGAGAGGGTCAGAAGAAGGGAAGCAGAGACAAAGGGGCCCAGACCAGGAAGAACAATTGCCTGGGAAACCAGGTCAGGAGACAAAGACCAATGGAAGGAGGAGATAGGGACTTGTGAGGGAGGCGAAGAAGTGGCAAAAGTCATGGAGTGGAAAGAGAGAACAGGTTACATGAAGAGAGAGGGATGGGCATTTGTGAAGGGCCTTCAGAAAATAGTTGAACTGCTAGAGAGGAAGAAAGTGGAGGAGGAAATGATGAAATTAGAGGAGTAATTGATAAATGCCTGGACCAAACTGGAGCGGCGGGAAGTTCTGCTGGGAGAACTGCAACAAGGGTAAAAGGGGGAAATAATGTGCAGGATGAAGAAGAGGAGCTGGAAATGAGGGAGGGAGATGAATTGAAGCAAGCAGGGAGTAAGAGGGGTGGAATCTTAGTGCTGGGGGAATCAATACTAAGAGGAGTTAGGTGGGGTAGCAAGGGGGGGAGGCATAGTCGCATTTGGGTGGAGGCCATGCCAGGAATGACAGCGGAAAGGGTGGGACAATTTGTTTTGAAATATGCTAGAAGGGGTAGGGACAAGCCTCATTTAATTATACATCCTGGGACAAATGACCTGGCTGACAAGACAGTAGATATAGTCCAGAGGAGGTTTGAGGAACTAGGACAATTATGTGAGGGGGCAGGAAGATCAGTAACTTTTTCAGAGATACTTCCGGTGCCAAAGGCAAGCACAACAAGGAAGCTGAGAATAGAGGAATTTAATGGATGGCTAAGAACCTGGTGTTGTGCTAAAGGGTATGGGCTGTTGGGGGTGGGGAGGGACCTGGGAGGACAGTAGTCTCTATGCCAAGGACAGACTACACTTGAGTGAGGAGGGAAAGAAAGTGTTGAAACAGACGATGGAAGAATATATAGAGGAAGTTGGGAATTTAAACTAGGAGTGGGGGGTGGCAGTTGGGGAAGAGATATGCAGAGACCACAGGTTGGGAAATCATATGAGCTTACCCCCCATAACAGTGACAAAGGACAAATGGCAAGTACTATTGGTGATGCTAGGAAAGGAGGGCAGGATGGGAGGGGGGGGAAAGGATAGAAGGTGGTTACCCTTAATGCTAGGAGCCTTGGGAGGAAAACTGCAGAGTTACAGGCTCTCATGGCAGAGGGAGAGGTGGACATTGCAGCCATCACGGAAACATGGGCCACCCAATATAATGACTGGGACCTGTCTGTACCAGGATACAGGTTATTCGTAGGGACAGGGTGACTGGGGAAAGGAGGGGTGGCACTATATGTGAAGGAAGGACTGAAGTGTGTAAGGGAGGAAGGGAGGAGGTAGTACAGAGTCACTTTAGGTGCAAATCCAGGATTCCAAGAATAGGATTCTTAGAATGGGAGTGGTGTACAGGCCACCATCTCAGATGGAGGGAGTTAGACAGGGAACTAGCGGGACAGATCAGGAGGACCTGCAGAAGGTAGTGTGGTGATTGTGGGGACTTCAACATGCCAGGAGTGGACTGGAGCACCCAACAACCAGTAACAGAAGGGAGCAGGTACTGCTGGATGCCTTCCAGGATAGCTTCCTGCTGCAAATGGTCAGTGAACCAACCAGGTTAGGGAATACCCTTGAACTTGTGCTGGCAAATGGGGACTTTGTGAGAGAGCTTACAGTGGAGGAACCGCTATCAGGGAGTGACCACCACTCAGTATGGCTCACATTAGATATGGGCAAGAAAGGAGTGGAATGTGGCACAGGAGTGCTGGACTTCAGGAGGGCTGACTTTGGGAGGATGGGGGAAGTGGTAAAAGGGTACCTGGCCAGAATTCAATCAAGTATGGATACTAACCAGAGATGGGAGCTCATCAAGCTGGGGATAGTGGAGGCAACAAAAACCTGCTGCAGAGCCCACAGCAAGAAAGTTAGGGCTAAGAAACCAAGCTGGTTGAGCAAGGAGGTCATGGAAAGGTAAGGAGGAAAGAGCTGCCTTTAGGAAGTACAAGAAAACAGGGAGGGGAGGACAGAGAAGAGTACTTGACAGAACTCAAGGAGGTGACAAGGGCAGTAAGGGAGCCAAAGCATCTATGGAACTCAGGCTGACACAAGGCATTAAGAAGGGGAGAAGGACCCTTTAAGCACATCAGAGACAAGGAGCTGTAAGGACCACATAGTAAGGATTAGGAAGGAGGGGTTGGGTGGAAGAGGGTATGATAAGGCAGAAGCACTAAATGAGTATTTCTGCTCAGTATTTACTAAAGAGAAGAGGGGTGACACCCAAGGTGGGAGAAATGGCAGACGCTGGGGGAGTGGTGACAGATGGGAAATCATGGAGGGCAGAGTTCGAGAGGTTTAGAAGACACTGAGGGTGGACAAGGCACCAGGCCCAGATGGCATCCACCCTAGGGTACTGAAGGCTGGCAGAGGTCCTGCAGGACCCTTAGCAGACCTATTTAATGCCCACCACATCTGGGGTGTGTACTCCGGACTGGAGGATGGCTCATGTGGTGCCCTCCACAAGAGTGGCCCCAAGGATGAACTGGGAAACTACAGACCAGTGAGCCTCACATCCATCGTGGGTAAGCTAATGGAGACTATCCTGAAGGAGAGGGCTGGGGCCCTTCTAGAGGCCAAAGGACTACAGGACAGCAGACAGCATGGCTTCACACGCGTGGCAGATCCTGCCAAACCAACCTGGTTGAGTTCTATGACTGGGTAACTAGGCAACTGGACAGGGGCCATGCAGTGGATGTTTTGTATCTGGACTTCAGTAAGGCATTCGACTCTGTGCCTCATGGAAGGCTGGGAAGGAAGTTAGTAGGCACAGGGGCAGGTGCAAAGCTGGTGAGATGGGTAGGAAACTGGCTGCAGGGAAGGCAACAGAGGGTGGTGGTGGGTGGGGAGCTCTCACACCCAAGGGCAGTGACGAGCGTTGTCCCACAGGGCTCAGTGTTGGGACCAGTGTTGTTTGGGATATTCATTGCAGACATATCATGGGACATCAAGAGCAAGATCAGTCTGTTTGCTGATGATACAAGGTTGGCGCGGTGGTGGATGACCTAGGGGATGGCAGGGGTTGCAGGATGATCTGGCAAAGCTTGAACCTGGTCAGACACCTGGCAACTGGGCTTGAATGTCAAAAGTGCAAGGTACTGCATTTTGGGATGAAGAACCAAGGAGGACTTACCAGCTAGAGGGAGTGCAGCTAGCCCAGACAGAGGAGGAGAAGGATCTGGGTGTGCTCATTACAGGGTCAATGAACAACTCGGCACAGTGTAGGAAGGCAGCTGCAAAGGTCAACAAAATGCTGGGTTGTATTGCAAGGGGTATATCTTAGAGGAGGGAGGAGGTGATTCTGCCACTGTATAGGTCATTAGTTAGACCACACCTGGAGTACTGCGTGCAGTACTGGCGTCCATATCTGAAGAGGGACATTAAGTTACTGGAGGAGGTGCAGCGCAGGGCGACAAAGATGATCAAGGGGCTGGGGGACTTATCATACGAGAGGAGGTTGAAGGAGTTGAACATGTACTCACTGGAGGAGAGGAGAGACAGGGGTGACATGATTGAAACCTTTAAATACATGAAAGGAGTAAACAAGATGGGTACAGAGGGGCTGTTCAAAGTAAGGGAGGGGAGGGCCACCAGGGGCCATGATATGAGACTGGAGCGAGGAAGGTTCAGGAGGGAGATGAGGAGACACTTTTTTACAGAGAGGGTGGTGGCTGGGTGGAATGCGTTACCTGCAGAAGTGGTATACAGTAGAACAGTGGACTGCTTCAAACGAGGATGGGACAGGACAAGGGGGAGGGTTAATGAAGGGGAAGGGTGGAAGGGAGGGGCAGCTGCAGAATAAGGGGTGCTAGCTGCACATTCGAGCAGACTTGATAGACCTCTAGGCCTTTATCTGCTGGCAAATTTCATATGGTCATATGTTCGTAAAGGGGAACAGTCAGCATTAAGAGTCCTAAACCCAAGAGCTGAACAAGTCCCAATTTGCACTTTGTGTTCAAAAACTTTTTTTTTTGTTTTACTAGCTGTTTACTGCACTATAGTAGGCTGTATCATCCTAATTTTGATGACTTCCTGGCTGAAATCCCAGAATTCACTGCATCTGACATCAGAGAGGGGCTGCAGCAGGGGATGATACAATAACCTGCAGTGCACATTAGAGTTTTTATAAGCTCTGTCCTGTTGTTTGCTGGGTCTGATGTCCTCCTGGGGCTAAGTACAGACACAGAGGACTCTACTTAACCATGGGAGAACAGCAGGTCTGTCAAACACTTTATTTGTGCTTATAAAATCCATAATATGCACTGTAGGCTATTGAATCATCTCCTAGTGCTGTAGGCCTGCTCTGATGTTAGCTGCAGGGGATTCTGGGATTTCTGGTTAAAGCAAATGTCAGCTTGGCACTCACCAGAATCAGCCCAATACATAGAGAATAATGCATATGTATGGAGTTGATATGAAGTTTTTTTACACACCCAAGTTGTGTGATAATATATAAACCTCGAGAGCGAAGCTTGAGAGGTTTTACTATTATCACACAACGAGGGTGTGTAAAAAACTCCATTTCTACTCCATACATAATGTTTTATTTTTTATAATAACTGGCACTAAAAACAATTCAATAGAACAATTAATAGTAAGAGGAGAAGTGAGACGAAAACGCTCTCATTTCCTTACTAGTAGGCACGCCCCTACGCTCTTCAAGGAAAGACATCTCATAACCTGCTAGCGTGGGGGGCGTGCCTACTAGTAAGGAAGTGTGAGCGTATTGTTATTATTTTGAATCTATTTACTCTGGAATGCGAGTGCTGCAGGCTTCTTGGCACGAGGCTGGGTTGAAACGACTTTTTTCGTATCAACCTGCGGGTTGATATGACTTTTTACAGTACTCGAAAACGGGTTGATAACAAGGATCACCAGTTATTATAATCTATTATACTGCAGTAAACAGTAAGTAGAAAAAATATTTTTGCACACAAAGTGCAAATTGGGACCAGCCTTATTCAGTAGTGCTGGATGTACTTGCGGAAGTTTGCTTCTGTGCGTTTTTGTGAAATGCACAGAAAAAAAAACTGCAGTATTTGCATTAGTTTTCAAAGTTTTGGACTTGATTTAGGAAACAAATACTGAACTCATAACTTGCAGAAGCAGAATTTCACATGTCCAAAACTTGCATGAAAAAAAATCCTCATTATGCTAGCTCCATGGTGTAATGGAGATCAATTGTGACTTGCTAATAACCTGGGCATGTGTTCTGAACCTACAGAGGCAGGAGCGGAGGTGGGCAGGAAAAGTGAAAAGTGTACATATGGGCAGCTTGCTCCCAGGGGGTTTAGCAATAGTGTACCAGTATTTGAGCCACCTCTAGGGTAGGTGTCATGCAAACAGACATGCTTAGGGCAGTCGTGTGTGTACACACTCATGCTGAAGGTAGCAGAAAGGTCAAACCCAAGGCAACAAAAACCCTTCCATTGACCATATAATGATACCCAGGACAATCATCAACCACATCCACAGGGTATGTCAACAGGCAGGTTTGTAATTTACCCCCACATCTGGGACCTATTCTCCCCCTAATCTACAAGGATGAGACACAGGATGGGAACCAGTGGGTCGTCAAAGGAAGCAGATGAATGCAACATATAAGTGGGAGGGGCAAAAATAGAATTATAAATATCTGCAAATGACTGACTTGAAACACTATTTTGCAAGAACTTCAAAGCAGAACTTTGGGGAAATAAATGTACCAGATTTCCACCAAAAATGCTCATTTATTTTTTTTAAAGATGACAGGAAATAATTTCTAATTGGCAGCAGTTTATGAAGTTCTTATTCTTAGAAAAGGCATGTATTCCCTTAAATTATCCACATTTAACTGTAGCTGAATAAACAGCAATAAAAACAAGCATTTGTCAATGCCAAATGTTGATTGCTTTGCTCAGTTGAGCTCGCTCACTCCTCTGTCAGTCCCTTATTCTGTTTCTGTTGGCGCTGCAGGCTACGCTTTTGTACTGGGCTCCTGTCTGCATTGGCAACTTTGTCTGGCTACAAAAAAATCTGCAGCTGTCCCGACAGAGCTCTGTTGAGGTTGCTCAGTCTCCCTCTCTCACGTGCTCATTCTGTTTCTCCTTGTGCTGCAGGCTGCCCTTATGTACTGGGCTCCTGCCTCTGTTGGCGTCTTTGTCTTTCCACAAAGAAATCTGCAGCAGTTCCAACAGAGTTCCGTTGAGCTCACTCACTCCCCCTCTCTCAGTTGCTCATTCTGTTTCTCCTGCTGCTGCAGGCTTTCCTTTTGTACTGGGCCCCTGCCTGCATTGCTGCTTTTTTCTGTCCACAATGAAATTCACAGCAGTCCCAACAGAGCTCCGTTGAGGTCACTCACTCCCCCTCCCTCACCCGCACATTCTGTTTCTCCCAGCACTGCAGGCTGCCCTTTTGTACTGGGCTCCTGCATTGGGGCCTTTTTCTGCCCACAAAGAAATCCACAGCAGTTCTGACAGGTCAGTTGAGCTTGGTCACTACCCTCTCTCACTCGCTTGATCTTAATCTGTACCAAACACTGATTTCCCACAGCAACTGTGCTATTCTGTGGCAGGAGTGCAAAAACATATTTAGGTCAGGATGTGAAAAATGACAGCTGCACTGTTCATAAAGAGGTGTGAAAAAATGCCAGTGTTGAAAATGTGGCGTGAAAATATTCCAAATTTGCAAAGTTACAAGGGTGCATGGAAACAGTTCAACACACGCTTGCAACACAGGCATTTTCTGGACTTTCATCGCTAAATTTCCAACATAGGGATTTTAGAACTGCTGGTCATGAACAGTGTCACTGTCATTTTCTTAATCTGTCCTAAACACTGATTTCCCACAGTGACCATGCTATTCTGCGCCACAAGTGCGAAAACACATTTCGGCCAGGATGTGAAAAATGACAACTGTACTGTTCATAAGGAGGTGTGAAAAAAATGCCAGTGATCAAAATGTGGCATGAAAATATTACTGATTTGCATAGTTACAAGGGTGTGTGGAAACTGCACAATGCATGCTCGTAACACAATCATTTTATGGACTCTCATCACAAAATTTTCACCATAGGCATTTTAGGACCTCTGCTCATGAACAGTGTCACTGTGATTTTCTTAATGTGTCCCAAACACTGATTTCCCACAGCGAGCGCACTATTCTGTGCTAGAAGTTCGAAAATGCATCTTGGCCAGGATGTGAAAAATGACAGTTGTACTGTTCATAAGGAGGTATGGGCGTATCTACTCATTGTTTTGTCTCCACTCCACAGACCCTGTTGTAATATAGGACCATGGAGAACCCTGGGTGGGAGGGTGGGAAACTCTAAAGTTCAGGCACAGTTCCATTGAGCTCGCTCACTCCCTCTCTCTCAGTCGCTCATTCCATTTCTTCCGGCGCTGCAGGCTGCCCTTTTGTACTGGGCTCCTGCCTGCACTGGTGCCTTTTTCTGCCCACAAAGAAATCCGCAGCAGTCCTGATAGAGCTCTGTTGAGCTCATTCAGTCCCCCTCCCTCATTCGCTTGTACTGTTTCTCCCACCACTGCAGGCTGCCCTTTTGTACTGGGCCCATAACTGCATTGATGCCTTTTTCTGCCCACAAAGAAATCCGCAGCAGTCCCGACAGAGCTCCGTTGAGTCCACTCACTCCCCCTCCTGCCCTCATTCTCTCGTTCTGTTTCTACCAGTGCTGCAGGCTGCCCTTTTGTACTGGGCACCTGCATTTGGGCCTTTTTCTGCCCACAATGAAATCCGCAGCAGTCCTGGCAGAGCTCACTTGAGCCAAGTCACTGCCCCTCTCACTCACTTGATCTTAATATGTCCCAAACACTGGTTTCCCACAGCAACCATGCTGTTGTGTGGCAGGAGTGCAAAAACATATTATGACCTGGATGTGAAAAATGACAGCTGTACTGTTCATAAGGAGGTGTGAAAAAACACCAGTGTTGAAAATGTGGCATGAAAATATTACAAATTTGTTGTTACAAGGGTGCATGGAAACAGTTCAATGCAAGCTTGTAACACAGTCATTTTGTGGAGTTTTGTCACCACATGTTCAACATAGAGATTTTAGGATCTCTGCTCATGAACAGTGTCACTGTTATTTTCTTAATCTGTCCTGAACACTGATTTCCCACAGCGACTGCGCTATTTTGCTTGGAAGTGTGAAAAGACATTTTGTCCAGGATGGGAAAAATGACAGCTGTACTGTTCATAAGTAGATGAGGGAAATTGGCAATGTTGAAAATCTGGAGTGAAAATATTATAAATTTGTGAAGTTACGAATGTGCGTGCAAACTGTACAACGCATGCTAGAAATACAGTCATTTAATGGAGTATCATCACCAAATTTTCAACATAGGCATTTTAGGACCTCTGCTCATGAACAATATCACTGTCATTTTCTTAATTTGTCCCAAACACTGATTCCCACAGCGACCACGCTATTCTGCGCTGGAAGTGGAAAACACATTTCGGCCAGGTTGTGAAAAATGACAGCTGTACTGTTCACAAGGAGTTGTGAAAAAATGCCAATGTTGCAAATCTGGCATGACAGTATTGCAAATTTGTGAAGTTACAAGCATGGGTAGCAGCTGCACAATGCAAGCTCATAAAACAGTCTTTTGTTTGGATTTTTTTCCACCAAATTTGCAACGTAGGCTTTTTGAGAGCCCACCTCATGAACACTGGCACTGTCATTTCTTTAACCGGTCCTGAAAGGTGATTCCGCACAGTGACCGCAAAATCACCTTTCAGGGCTGAATAATGCCATGACAGTGCAGAATTCATGAGGAGACATCCAGAAACCCGTGTTGAAAATTTGGTGCCAAAATTCCAAAAATTCCTGAGATATGCACCAAAGTTGAAAAACCCTATTTATGCCATTATAAAGCTATGGCATTTCCTCAGTTAGCAGTCAGCTTTGAAGAGTGCAGATGTGTTCCCGGTCCACTGAAGATCATTGTGCCAGACTCACAGGTAAGTATGGGGGTGAGGGTGTGTGGGGAGGCAGGGTGCCAGAGGGTGGTGCGGGTTGTGGGGGCAGAGATCGACAGGGACTGTTTTTTTTTTTGACAGGTACAAAAATAAAACAACATTGCAGGACTTTTTTACAGGGCCATTTGGCATGCTGGGGTGGGCTCCCAGTGTTCCAACAGAGTGTATGTTTGGGGGCAGCTGTAGCCGATAGGGGATTGGGCACCCTGTCAGCACAAAAGGGGGGTGCAGGAGATGAGGGGGATTGGTTACCCCTCAGCACAACTGCAGTGCGTGTTTGGGGGATTATGCTGATGGGGAGTGGGCTCCCCAGTCAGCAAATGACACTGGGGAGAGGGACATAATGCCAATGGGGAATGGGTTCCCCCATCAGCAACATCAATGTTAGGGCACTGAAGCCGATGGGGATTGGGGCCCCCATCGGCAAAAAAACACGTTGGGGGAGCACATGCTGCTAAGGGGGATTGAGCAACCAGTCAACTGCGGGGCTGCTTCATATTGTTTGTGAACATGGCGGCAAGCCGCAGTCATGTTCACAAACAATATCACACTAATAAGATCCTGCCCTGCAATGACGAATCACTTCCTCATTGCAGCGGAATGGTTTACGCTGCAATGACAAGGCAGCCCCTGATTGCAGTGGCTGAAACCTTACAAGGTTGTGGCATGCTGGCTGAACTAGTGTCAGCAGCAGCGTGCCAACCCATTGGGAAAAGCAGGCCAAGCCTTTAAAGGCTGTGGTGGCACTGGCCACAACAGTACCACGCCTCCACAACCTGCTTCTGGAGCAAGCTACATAGATACATAGACAGTGTCGGCAGATAAGGGCCTATGGCCCACCTAGTCTGCCCATTTGAGCTTGTAAGTTCAGTTTGTTTTCCTAGAAGTCTGTTTCCCCTTACCCCTGCCCTCTAGAATTCCTTTATGTCTATCCCATGCATTCTTAAATCCCGTGGTTGTTTCAGCCCCCACCACTTCCTCTGGCAGGGTGTTCCACTTGTCCACCACCTCGCTCTGTGAAGAAATTCTTCTCATGTTTCCTCTGAATCGTCCCTCCCTCCAACTTCATCCCATGCCCTCTAGTCCTGAAACATCTTTTTCGCTTAAAAATAGTGTTTTCCTGCACCCTATTCCTCCCTGTAAGATACTTGTATGTCTCTATCATATCCCTCTCCCTCCTCTCCTCCAGGGAGTACATGTTCAGTTCCTTCAACCTGTCTTCATAGGACTTGTGATGCAACCCATGCACCATCTTTGTTGCCCTCCTCTGAACCTTCTCTACCCTGTCTATGTCCTTACGTAGGTATGGTCTCCAGAACTGTACACTGTACTCCAGGTGGGGCCTCACTAGTGTCTTGTATAGCGGAATTATGACCTCCTTTTCCTGCTGGTGATGCCCTGCCTATACATCCCAGCATCCTATTTGCTTTACCTGATGCCTTGTCACACTGTTTAACTACCTTGAGGTCATCAGAGATGACAACCCCAAGATCCTTTCCTGCTTGGTGCATGCTATATCCTCACCCCCAACTGATATATTGTGCCAGGGTTTTGTGCCCCATATGCATTATCTTGCACTTCTTTGCATTGAATTTCAACTGCCAAACCCTTGACCATTCTTCAAGTTTCTGCAGGTCCTTCTCATTCTGTCTACACCCTCTGGTGTGTCTACTCTGTTACAGAGCTTTGTCATCAGCGAACAGTGAAATTCTGCCTTCTAGATCCTGTGCAATGTCACTGATGAAGATGTTGAATCGGACCGTCCCAGCACTGATCCCTGTGGTACCCACTGGTTACTCTTCCTCTGTGGAGTGACAGCCATTTACCACCACCCTCTGTGTCCTGCCACCCAGCCAGTTACCTACCCACCACACTACTGTCCTGCCCACACCCATATTCCCCAGTTTGTGTAATAGTCTTCTATGTGGCACAGTGTCAAAGGCCTTGCTGAAGTCCAGATAGGCCATGTCCACTGCCCTCCCTGATCCACCTCCTAGTCACCCAGTCAAAATTCAACGAGGTTGGTCTGACATGACCTCCCTGGTGAAACCATGCTGCCTTGGGTCCTGTAGTCCATTGACAATCAGATGTTCCACCAATCTCTCCTTCAGTAGTGCTTCCATGATCTTTCCCACTACCGAGGTGAGGCTGACTGGTCTGTAGTTCCCTGCTTCCTCTTTGTTCCCACTTTTGTATAAGGGGACTACATCTGCTGTCCTCCAGTCTTTGGGTATCTCCTGTTTCCAGTGATTGGCTGAACAGGATAGCCAGAGGTTCAGCCACCACCTCTCTTAGTTCTTTAAGGACCCTGTGCACCCATCTGGCCCCATTGCTTTATCAGCTCTTATTACTTCCAGTTCCTTCAGGACCCTTTCTCGTGTAAAGGGACTTGTGTCCATTTCTGCACCATTCTCACCCCTTGTACTCCCTTCAGACCCATTACCCCCCTCTTCCTTAGTAAAGACTGAGCAGAAAATACCTGTTCAATATGTCAGCTTTATTGTTGTCATCCTCCACACGGCTCCCATCCTCCTCCTTCAGTCTCACTATCCCTCCCTTTGTCTTTCTTTTTTCACTTATGTACCTGTAAAAGGTTTTGTCCGCTTTCACCACTGATTTTGCAATGTGTTCTTCTGTCTGAGCTTTGGCTTCCCTTACTGACTTCCCTGCCTCCTTTGTTTCTCCTGGTACTTCCTATCCCCTTCTGCCTTGTGTCTTTTGTATTGCCTGAATGCAATCTTTTGGCTTTCACTTTCTTTGCTACCTCTTTGGAAAACCATAATGGTCTCCTCTTCCTTTTCCTCTTGCTAACCTGCTTAATGCATAATTCTGTTGTTCTTATAATCCCCATTTTAAATACTGCCCACTGTTCCTCAACCCCTGATTCCTGCCCCATTCCCCTTAATGCCTCTTTCAAGTATCTTCCCATTTTCCCAAAGTCTGCCCCCCTAAAATCCAGGATACGTGTTTTTTGTGTGGTTTGGTTCTGCTCTTTCTGTGATTTCAAACCACAATGACTGATGGTCACTGTTACCCAGGTGCTCCCCCACTGTTACCCATCACACTGTCCCTGTTTGTGAGCACAAGGTCCAGTATTGCCTTCTGCCGAGTTGGTTCCATGACCAGTTGCTTGAGGAAGGCATCCTGAAGGGACTCCAGGATAAATCTGCTCCTAGTTGATGCTGCTGCTGGGATGCTCCAGTCCACGCCTGGTAGTATTGAAGTCTCCAACCAGTACTACCTCACCCTTGTCTGCCATCCTTTGGATGGCTAGCATCAGCTCCCTATCTGTTTCTTCCTCCTGGGCTGGTGGTCTATAGACCACATCTGTGGATGGCTAGCCCCATTTTCCTTTCCAGTTTAACCCACAGTATCTCTCCCCCATTTTGTTCCTCCTGGATCTGTGTGGCCCTTATGTCATTTTTCATATCAGTGCCCTCCTCCTCCCTTCCTGCCTGCTCTGTCTCTTCTGAATATGTTGTAGCCAGGTATGGCCATCTCCCAGTCATGGTTATCATTACACCAGGTTTCAGTGATGGCCACAATGTCCAGGTCTGACTGCACCATGACAGCCTCCAGATTGTCCATCTTGTTGCTAAGGCTCCTGGCATTTGCACACATGGCTTTCCATGATTTTACCTCCCTAGACTGTTTTGCTGTTCTACTCCAGCCCCTTCCTTGGTTGTCCTTTATCCCTGGTTCTTCTTGCTGTCTGCCCTTCTGCTGAATTTTGCCCCTTTTCTGCCTATCCACCTTTTGGACACTAATCTCCATCTTTTGCACACTGCTTTGCAGAGATAGCCACTCCTCTGGTTCACTGGTTCCACTACTAGCTGTGGGGTGAGCAAGTAGGTACCGTCCCTTGCTGGCCTGCACACCTCTTTGCTAGTTTAAATGCTTGTCAATGTAGCATTTAAACTTATCATTGAGTGCTTGATTCTCTCCAGGATGGATGCAGGCCGTCAGGCTTGAACAAACCTCCATCCCTCCAGGTGGGTCCCCAGTCACCAATGAATCCAAACCCTTCCTCACAGCACCAGTTCTTCAACCATGAGTTAAAGTTCCTGGTGCATGCACTCCTATGCTCTCCTTGCCTCTCAGGTAGTACTTCTGAGAAAGTGACAGAAGTAGCTACTTGTTTGAGACCCCTCCCCAGTTTCCTAAACTCTTCCTGAACTTTCTTTGGCTCCCCATTTGCCAAGTCATTAGTACCTAGGTGGATAATGACATCCAGCTCACCCTCCCATCTTGCCTTCCCAGTGATCCCCAGTATCTTCCTTCCATCCCTCCATGCCGTGGCACCTGGTAGGCACCTCACCTCCCTGTCCTCCCCCTCCTGTGTTCCTAGCTGGATCCCTCTTATGATGGAGTCCCCCACCAGGATTTGCTTCCTCCTCCTCTGGGGTCCACTGCTTTCCCACTGAGGTCACCTCCTTGCCTAACCTCCACATCCTTTCCTTCCACTTCCCTGGGTACCTCTATTTGGTTGTCCTCATTTTCCAGTGTGGCATATGAGTTCTTGAGAGGAATAGGATCTGGGATGTGCCTCTGCCTGACTGCTCTAACCCTCCCTGAGCCCACTGTCATCCAAGTGCTCCTCGTTCTCGGCATCCTTTGAGGCAGCTGCATTGGACTGGGTGGTCCCTGGATAGGGGTGATGGTACTCCTGACCCAGTTTACTTCCGCTCTGAGTCTGGCTACCTCATCCCGCAGTCCAGAGAGATGCATGCAGATAGGGCAGCACCTCAGTGTCCAGAAGGTCTGCCTGAATATGGCTGCCCCACAGCCACTGCATTGCACCACTCCCCACATTATACTGCAATTCCACTACTTCTCTGCTACTGAAGCTCTCTTAGTTCTCTTTTTATTTATTTACAGTACTAAAAATCCTGTAACTGATCGTCAGATATATATATTTTTTTTAAGGAAAAAGAAACCAATAAATAAATAAATGAGTCAAAACACTTGTCGTGCTGAGGGTGGTCTTCTTCCCCCTTATGCCCCTCCTACTTCACACCTCTTACTATACCCTGTGTTTAGCTCCTGTCAATCAGATTTATCAGGGCATATAATTAAGAGTTGGGGAAAGGGGTGGGGGGGAAAATTTGCAGCAATTAAAGACAGCACAGAATTACACCACCACTATGTTTTAAATTTTCAACAGCCCAAAAACAATTATAAGTAAAGACAACACAGAAAGAAAGTATAGTGTCACTACAAGCCTACAATCTAAGTTTAAAAGAAAAATACCAATTACCAGTTACTCTAAAGCACTGAATTGAATATGTTTCCTTCCTTCACCTTCTGGCTTCTTCTGAGAAGATGATCCTCTGTTTGCTGCTTTAACTGTGACTAAGCCCCACCTCCAGTTATCACGTAGCTGAGGTCAGAGGCCAGACAATTAACACCCTTCACCCAGTTACAGGACAGTCAGACAAGCCAAGATAAAATTTGCAGCAATTAAAGACAGCACAGAATTACACCACCACTATGTTTTAAATTTTCAACAGCCCAAAAACAATTATAAGTAAAGACAACACAGATAGAAAGTATAGTGTCACTACAAGCCTACAATCTAAGTTTAAAAGAAAAATACCAATTACCAGTTACTCTAAAGCACTGAATTGAATAAGTTTCCTTCCTTCACCTTCTGGCTTCTTCTGAGCTGCTGCAATATGTTTCTTGCGCATGCGCTCAATCAACATAAAAACTGTATTTTGCATTGCTTTGCTTAAGCATAGTTTTGACAGATCAACAGCTCATAATTAGCATTCTGTACACAAACCGTGATGTAATAAAGGCTCCAAACTACTGGTTCAGTGAAAAGAACTGCAACAGAATGCTGCCCATAAAAACAAAACAATGCAAAATATAGTTTTTCATATCACTTTTTATTCAAGTACAGTTAAGTATGGATATCTCAAGGGAATCCACATCATTCCTGAATATAAGAACTTCATAAACAGCTACCAATTAACACAGATTTCCTGTCCACTTCAGATTCCAAAAAATGGAACTCCTCAAATGTTTGCTTGTGGATTTTTCTTTTGACTCATCTCTTGCAGTATACTGAGTAACTTGATATTTTCTTGCTACTAGTGCTGGTTGAACTTACTGATGATTTCAGCTGCATATTTCTGAAATATGCGAAAAAAAAATCCACATAGTGTACATACTTTTCACAAGTTGTTGACTTGACTTAGGAAAATATCAAGTTTATATTGTACAGAAAAAAAATGCATACATGTACAACCTGAGAAAACAAGTTCTGCAAGAGCACAACTCATGAACAAGGTGCAACTAAGCATTGACCTACTACAAGTTACACAGGCCTTTAGTGAAGCAATGTAGGTACACCTCAGTTACAGTAAGGGGGGAGTGCCAGAAGGTCTAACCAGGCTTGGGTCAGAAATGTGTACAATTTTTCCACTTTTGAAAATACAGCCCCAGGTGTAAGGAGTGCCCTCACAATTCATGCCAGTGCCACACTTTGATCAGCCAGCAGGGGATTTGAAAATGCCTGGTGGCACATTTTCTCCATTTATAAGACAGAGTGCTTCTACAGTGCCCAACCTAGCCCCATTGTGTGATTCAAGGGCTTGCACAGGAACCTTATCTTACAAGATGGCATCACAATGCACTTCTGTCATGTCAATGATGGGTTAAGAATTTATTTTCAAAAGTACCAAATAGAGGCTATATAGTGGGGACCTGTATGATATGTTATTTATCTACACAAGAGCTGTTTGACCTCATGTAAGCTCACAAGTAGTGTAAGCCATGAGTGATGTGTCTGACTCCAAACTGCTTGAGTGTAGATAAGTAATGTATCACACATGGTCCCCATTGCATGTTCTTTATGTTGGAAAGCATGCTTGTGCAGCCAACATCTTGTGATAGTGCAGCTTTGGAGGCACGGTCACTGTTGGGTGAATGCAGGGCACGCACTGGTAGGTGCGTCCCTCATTCCTCAATCAGCCTGAATGCTGGCACCACACCATGTATACATAATGTGGCGAGCACATCTAAGAAAAGGTCCGCTGCAATCCGAGCAAAGCTCGTCAGATGCAACAGACCTTCCCTGGACATGCTCGCTGACATTATGAGCATGGCGGCACAGTGGCTGCCAAACTACTGACTTTGGGGGTGCCCAATCCCCTTGTTGAATAACCCTGCCCCTCTGTATGTGCCGATGGGGAGTCCACTCCCCATCGCATAAATCACCCATTGTTAATGTCTGAGGGGTGCCTAATCCTCTTGGGTTCGGCCCCTGCTTTCTTTTGGTATGCTGACTGGGGATCCTACCCCCATCGGCATAAAAGCACCTCCACTGTTAAATGCCATGGGTGCCCAATCCCCTTGGCTTGGCCCCCACTTTCTTTGTGTGCCGAGGGGGTGCCCAATCCCCATCAGCATAAAATCCTCCCCCTGTGTTGTGTGCTGACGAGGATGCCCAATCCTCCATCAGCTACAGACCCCCCAAACATTTAGGTAGCATGCTGGGAGCCCACCCCAGCATGCCAAATCCCCTAAAACAAAAAACTGTCCTGCAATGTTTTTTTTTGTCACCTATAAAATGAAAACGGTCCCTCATAGTCGCCCTGCCCCCCACCTGCACCCACCCTTTGTGCACCCTGCCTACCCACACACTTCCACCCCATTCTTACCTGCGGAGTCTGGCTCGATGATCTTCGGTGAACCGGGAACATGTCTGCGCTCTTCAAAGCTGACCGCAAACTAAAAAAATGCCAGTAAGCTGAATAATGGAATAAATAGATTTTTTTTCAACTTTGCTGCATATCTCAGGCATTTTTGAAAATGTTGGCCCCAAATTTTCAACATGGGGTTTTTGGGACCCCTCCTCATGAATTCTTGCACTGTCATGGCATTATTCAGTCCCAAAAGGTGATTTCGCAGTCACTGTGTGGAATCACCTTTCAAGACTGAGTAACAAAATGACAGTGCCACTGTTCATGAGGGGGGCTGTCAAAATGCCTATGTTGCAAATTTGGTGGGAAAAATAAAAGCTGTTTTAAGAGCATGTGTTGCGCAATTGCTACGCATGCTCATAAGTTAGTGAATTCACAATATTTTCATGCCAGATTCTCAACATTGGCATTTTACCACACCTTCTTGTGAATCGTATAGCTGTCATGTTTCACATCCTGGCCAAAATGTGTTTTCGCACTTACAGCACAGAATAGCACAGTCTCTGTGCAAAATCAGTGTTTAGGAAACATTATGAAAATGACAGTGCCACTGTTCATGAGCAGAGGTCCTAAAGTGCCTGTGTTGAAAATTTGGTGACAATACTCCATAAAATGACTGTGTTACGAGCGTGTATTACGCAGTTTGCACGCACACTCATAAGTTCCCAAACTTATAATATTTTCACACCAGATTTTCAACAGTTCCATTGTTCTGCACCTCCTAATGAATAGTACAGCTGTAATTTTTCACATCCTGACCAAAATCTGTTTTCGCAGTTCCAGCGCAGAATAGCGCGGTCACTGTGGAAAGTCTGTGTTCAAGACACATTATTAAAATGGCAGTGACACTGTTCATTAGCAGATGTCCTTAAATGCCTATGTTGAAAATTTGGGGACAAGAGTCAATAAAATAAGTGTTTTACGAGCGTGCATTGTGCAGTTTGCACACATGCTCGTCACTTTGTGAATTTGTAATAGTTTCACTCCAGCTGTTTATCACTGGCAATTTTCCACACCTCCTTATGAACAGTACAGCTGGCTGAAATGTGTTTTCACACATCCAGCACAGAATTGCATGGTCGCTGTACAAAATCATTTTTTGGGACAGTTTGAGGAAATGACGGTGACACAATTCATGAGTAGAGGTCCTAAAATACCTATGTTGAAAATTTGGTGCGAAAGTCCATACAATGACTGTGTTGCAAGCGTGCACCGTGCAGTTTCCATGCATCTTTGTAACTTTGTCAATCTGCAATATTTTCATGCCACTTTTTCACTACTGGCATTTGTGCATACCTCCTTATCCACTGTCCAGCTGCCATTTTCCACAGCATGCCAAGAACACGTTTCCACAGCCATCATGCACAATGGCATGCTCTCTGTGCAAAATCACCTTTTGGGACACATTAACAAAATCACAGTGTTATGCATCTCTAGCTCCACCACTTCCAATGCCAGTGTAACAACATTTGACATTGACAAATGCTTGTTACACAATGGGCTGGTGATTTTCTGAGGGGGAGATGATCCTGACTGATCAAGCAATGTGTGGATCTATGATTTGGTCACTCCATGAGTGATCAACCATGTATCCGAGACCCAGGCATGCACTCTTGTGTTTGTTAGAAACTTGTGTGTTAGATTTAATAGGTAATGTTTCATTGTTGTTGATTTCATGCTACTCAGTGTATGTTGCTCTCTCTGTAATGTAACCTGTGCCTATTACTTCAACCTTGTATTGTCTGCCACTGTATGGCCCGGGTCGCAACTGAAAATGGTCCTTTAGATCAGCTAGCCTACCCTGTCATTAAAAACATAAATAAATCAATCAAATAAATCAATCAAACAATCAATCAATCATGGTAATGTTTATCCAAAATATTAATTCAGGGTTTTAAAATTTATCATGCATATGTGAATATAACGTTTTCATGACACTGGGTTTGTATCGATACATATTTTATAAAAGCATTTTTTTTCTAAATATTGCTGTGATATATAGAGTTTTGATGCAAAGCGTTTAACAGTTATGGAACAGAGTATGCTGTACATTTATTTTTATTTATTTATTTATTTAAAAGTCTAGGAATTACAACCCTTTTAGTCAGGGACTCATTTACAAAGGCTTCATGTCATACAGAGAATGAAGACAGGTACAGAGGATGACAAGTACAAGGACTAAATACAGTGGCATTGTGCAGTACTACTACATTGAGCGATTCAGAGGTGTATATGGTACAATCAAGCAATAGAGTCAGGTATATATTTAGCAGAGGAACAAGGGGTTATCTTCAGTCACAGTGGGAGCTGGTTATAATATAGTCACGCAGCTCAGTTCTGAAAGTCCCCAACCTGGGAATAGATAGGGTGGGTCCAAGTATTAAATTCATCCAGAGTGGAGCCCTATAGCGAAAGGATCATTAGCCCACACTGGTCTTTACAAGTGGGATGTGAAAGGTAGTAGTAGTGACAGACTGCCTTGTGGCCATCCTTGGCAAGCTTGGTTGAAGCAACGATAGACAGCCAGGGGCAGCGAGACATAGCAGGAATTTTTTGGGACAGGAGGCAAGTGTGATAGAATAACTGCCCTTGAAAGTTAAGCTATGATGACCGTTGGTAGAGGTCACAGGTGTGCGTAAGCTGCTCACTGCCTGTGGCCAGCTAGCAGGCCTTATTGAGGGTGCATTTAATGGTAGTCAGGGCAGTGTCCAATGCAGCCCCATAGATGACTATTGCATAGTCTACCAAGGAGAGGATGGAGCAAGAAATGGCTAGTCGGAGGGCTTCAGGTGGGAGACAGGACCTAAGTCTATACAGGAGACCAATTCTGATGTTAATTGCAGAGCATTTTGATGCTATATGCTCACAGAAAGTGAGGGCTGAGTTGCGGGTAACCTCAAGATATTTGAATCTGGCAACTGGTTCCAGCCTAGTACCCTAGCAATTTTGTATAGACAGGATGGTCGATTTGTGTTTATGTTGAGGGTGGGTGAAAAGCATGATTTTTGTTTTATCATAGTTGAGGACAAATTTGTGGGAGGCAAACCATGATTCAGTTTCTGTGAAGGAGGCCTGTAGGGATATTTGGAGCTGGGTAGGGTCAGGGTGCCAACAAAAGATCACTTCATCACCTGCATAAAGGAGGAGATGCCCAGTTGTGGCCATAGGGAGGGAGTTTAGGTACAGTGAGAAGAGGAGTGGACTGAGGATGGAACCTTGGGGAACACCTGACCGGACAGGTAGGCTCGTGGAAAGGATGTTATTTATTTTAACTTGCTGTGTTCGGCCATTGAGATAGTTGTAGAACCAGCCAGTGGCCTCTTGTGATATGCCATCAGAGAGGAGAGAACTTATGAGCATACGGTGATTAACGGTGTCAATTGCCTTGGACAGGTCAATATAGACAGATGCTGTCAAGGCTCCCTGGTCAAGGGCATCGTGGATAAAGGAGGTAAACTTGAGGAGGGCACTAGTGGTACTATGCCCTTTTCTGAAACAATGCTGTTGCTGGCAGAGAAGGTGATGTGAGTCCAAATATTCACTAAGTTGATCTGAGACAATTTTTTCCAATGCTTTTGAGAGGAGATGAAGTATGGAAATGGGTCTGTAGTTACTACCTGAGGTTCTATCTCCATTTTTATCTACTGGTGTAATAATCACTCTTTTCCACAATGAGGGGAACTGCCCAAGACACAGAGACATGTTAAGTATTTTAGTTAGAGGTGTTAGCACTGCATCCAGCGTTAAAGAGAGCAGCTTAATATCAATAGAGTCAGCACTCTGTCTAGTTTTTCCGAGGAACATGGTGAGGTATGAGCGGGCAACACTTGGGGAGATTATTCTAAAGTGAAATGGGGGGTGCGGGGGTGGGAACTGACCAGTAGATGCAGAGAAGAAGTCAGGGGGGGAATAGAGCTGAGGTCGGAGAAGGATGCTTTAAAGGCATCTGCTATCTAGTAAGGGTCCGGGGTGGGAGCTCCATCAACAATCAGCATGGAGGGAGAGGGGGAAGTGGATTTACCACTTAGCTCCTTTATGTTCTCCCAGAATCTTTTTCCATTTCCCCATGTGGAAGTAAGTTTGTCCTTGTAATAATCTGCCTTGGCCTGTCGGATAGCACAGGTACATGAGTTTTGGGCAGCTCAGTACCGTTGGCAGTCAGTAAGGCAACCGGACTCTAGGGCATGGTGCCATAGGTTATCTTGCACTTTCATTAGGTTGAACAAGGACCGATTTATCCATGGCGCTGACTGAGATTTTTCAATTTATTTTACAATTGGGGCAAAGATATCACAGGCAGATTTAAAGGTGCTTATGAAGAAAGACAGTGCAGCATCAGTTGATGACTCATAATTAAGAGGGGACCAGTCAAGGTTAAGGAGGTGGTTGCAGAGATGTGCCAGGAATCCTTTCTTTAGCTTTCGGTGGCTGGAGATCCTGGGGGGGGCTTCCAGCTTTTGGACCAGCGACAGGTGACCAGGGAGTGATCACTGAGTGAATCTGGGAGGACCTAGAGATCCTGTATGCATTCGGGATAATTTATGAAAATGAGATCAAGAAGGGGACTAGTACCCCTTTTTTAGTTTACCCTAGTAGGGGTAAGTACCATCTGAGAAAGATTATGGGCTGCAGCTGCATCCTTGAGACAGGCCTGGTGGAGGAAAAACCAGTTTGTGTTAAAGTCACCGAGGGCTACAATTTCTGAGTTTTTGGGGAGCTGGGCAATGATCTGTTAGATGGATTTGGAGGCAACCTTCTAGTAGCGAGGAGGTATGTAGACTGAGATAAGGTAGAGAGATTTACCTGAGCTGCCCACAGTGACCTTAATGGTGAGGGCCTGGGCACCTGCAGTGGGGTGTATAGTTTCAATTATGATTCCCTGCAGTTGTTCCCAAAGGTACAGTGCACACACCCCACTCCTCCTCCCCAACCTATCAGATCTGAACAATGTATAGCCTGGCAGGGTAACAGCTGAGTCTGGGGTACTCTGTGATAGCCATGTTTCAGTTACAGCTAGGGCATCTGGGTTTTGGAGGCAAACCCAGGCTTGTAGTGGGGCAAGTTTCTTTTGGAGACTACATATGTTTATTGTTGCCTGCCGTAGTCCTTTGGCTAGCATTGGCTTACAAGGGGTTGGGCAGGGCCAGGATTGGGGTGAATATTTCCCACTAGCAACAGGAGGATAATGGAGATCCTAGATAGGACAGTTCTGAGTATCTTTTTGCGATTATGCTGCAAAGGTTTTTCATGGTGTTGCGGCTTGTTGGCAATATGAGAGCGGGCAAAGCACAATATTTCTGGGCTGTATAGTGCAGGGCAACCCACAGTTACTGGGAACAACTGGGCAGAAACAGCCGGGATAGGGGTGAGGTGGGACATGGTGATTGCAGTCGGAGTAATCATAGGGTAGGGCAGCAGATGGGATGTAGAGGGGACGAGATGGGGTATAGCAGTAAGGGTGGTGCAGGGGTGAGCTGGGGAGGGGTAGTGGCAGGTTAAGCAGAAAAGAGAAAGCACATAAGGGAGAGAAAACAGTATGTCATTGTATGTCAAGTACATACATTGGTTAAAAAGACAGAATCACCTGTGAGTAGACCTGAATCACACAAATGGGTCTTAATTGTGTGTCACTCAGACTTTGTGTCCCTGAGGGAGGAGTTGGAGTCCTACTCACTCATCTTGGTGAAGCAGTGCTGACAGCCTTGACTCCTACCCTTTATGGTGTAGTTCCATCAATGTTACAGTGGAATAACCGAAGAATAAATTTGTTTTATTTATTTAAGTCTTTGGTACCTGGGTAAGGCCCATTAGGCACAAGTGCCTGCTTTCAGGGGTGACCTGGGAGCATTGTGGAGGTTAAGTGACTTGTTCAGAGTCACACAGTATGCAAGTGGAGGTTGTGGGAATCAAACTGCTGGATGTATCAAGCTTATTCACCGCTTGTCACTCTAACCTCTAGGCTATATTGCCAGCCCCAGTTAGCACCAGAATAAAGTTGTTCAGATACCACTTTAACTGGTCTATGTATGATCCAGCAGATTCTTTGGATAACCATATCTTGGGTAGATCCACACTGGTCTATATGTCAGGGTACATTTCTTTATTTGGTCTTCATTTTCCATTATCTTGGCTTTGTTTATGTCAGCCATATATGCTACATATTTGGCAGTGGTTAGTAGTGAGTTGAATTTTTGGTATAGTATTCTCAAGTATATGTTGTCACACACATGTAATAACACAGGTCAGGGAGGGTAGCAGTGATGCAAGTTATGTAGCAGTACTACATTACAGTAGTAGCATGAAATGTTGTCAATGAAGTTTTCTGGTTGAATAAAGCAAGTTGGAAAGAGAAGTGTTGGAGTCCACAGAGAGAAAGTGGAGGAAGGCTTCAAAACTAAGCTCAGATTTTTTTGGA
Organism: Neoceratodus forsteri; assembly: GCA_016271365.2. Lineage (NCBI taxonomy): Eukaryota > Metazoa > Chordata > Ceratodontiformes > Ceratodontidae > Neoceratodus > Neoceratodus forsteri. Next base: position 263,328,194 of record JADMNL010000028.1, read on the forward strand.
ATAAAAAGTCTTTGCATTATAATCAAGCAACTGGCATGCAGGCAGTATGATGCATTATGGAATAACACACAGCACAAGCCAAATGGGAATGCTGGCTGAGGAAGAACAGTATGGTAAACTCAGTTTATTAACGTCAAGAGACATGTTAGAGTTATTGGGATCACTCCCATGCAGTCTGAGCTAACTGTGAAATAAGAGCCAATGATAATGAGCCCCCACAAAAAAAATGATCTTCAGGCTTATATTCTCTGATTAGGCAATGTATCCATGTTCTTCTCTCAAAGTCAATATTCAGTGCACGCAACAATGTCAGTAAAAAGCAATATCGGCCACATGAGATGTTAGCTCAACAAAATGAATATTGACAGGCAGACAAGAATGGGACATGATGACAGTATACACAGTTCACAAGCCATATACAGTATGTCAACTCATGATCTGATTTATAAATTTAACAGAACATACAGTAGCAAGTGGTGGAAGAATTATGTGATACAATTCAGACGTACAGAAGACATCATGTGCAAAATGCAAGACCATGAAGTCAAGAAATCCCTCACTAGACACCATGACAAGATTTGTGCAACTCAAAAATTCTCATTAAATGGTTAATTGGTTCCTAATTATGTACACTTGATGGTCATGGTGAGCTGAGCAAAAAAGAAAAATACTAGTAAATGCTAAATGTGTATCTGAACTCTGTCTGAGGGTGCTTCTACAGCCTCAACATTCTCCTTTTCATTCATTGGGTAGAACTATCCAGACTCCATACTTGCTGGCTCCCAATTACAATGTTGTTTGTATCTGAGGTGATTGTGCTCGGAGGGAGTTTCCAGATGGCTAAACTTTCCAAGATTAATTTTATATCTGCAACTAGTGAATTCAGAGTCGGAATGCATGTCACACAATATTTTGTCACCCTGTCATAGTACCAGACTGTCCTACTTAGCTCTAAAGTGCCTTCAGTACAGGCAATATCCGCCATTGCTTTTTGAGAAAAAAAATGTGCTTTTATTACTTAACCTAAAAGTACCTTAGGGAATCCAAGATAGTGCTGTGTTAGGTAAATTATATTTGTATCCATGACACAGAGCTTTGCATCATTGGAAACCTCTGCACTCAAAGGAATTACTAGCTCTTAGTTGACTGATCTCTGAGTGTGTAGGTCTGTATGAGTCACACATAGGCAACTGGGAGGAGGGGCAGTGCTGGGCCAGATCATGGCCTTGCATAGAAAGCTCAAGTTAGCTAGAGTGAAGATCCCCTACTCTGTGAGGAGCAGGGAATTGTTGGATAGAGCAGGAATATGTATATATATATATATATATATATATTTTTTTATGGCAAAAAACTCTGTTTAATGTTGCAGTTAGGGTTGTTTCACAGGGACAAAAGTGAGGAAATTCAATGTTGGGTTCCCAACCTTGCACCCACCCACCCACCCACACCAACAGGCATCGGGGTGTGTGTTGGGATCATCGTCTTAACTCTCACCCCATCCCATGTAAACAAGCTGAGATGGTGCAGTGTAGGAGAATGGGGTGAGAGTTAGGACCGGCGACCCCAATGCACCCTGATGCCTGTAGGTGGGGGCGGCGTGGGGGTGGGGTGGAAGGGGTTGGGAACCCTAACATCGAATTTCCTCACTTTTGTCACTGTGAAACAACCCTAACTGATGCATTAAATGGAGTTTTTTGCCATGAATTTCTCTTCTTTTTTTGCACTATAAATAGTGAAGTAACAGTAACACAAACACAAGCACAAACGGTAACGCAGATGGTGACGCAAACATAAACGATAACGCAAACAGTAATAGAAATGCAAGCATAAATGTTAATGAAAACAGAAACACAAATGCAACCACGTATGGAAATTCAAATCGTAATGCGTACGGTCATGGTAACGCAACTGGAAATGCAAACAGTTATGGTAACAAAAACAGAAATGGAAATGCAAATGGAAGTGCATACGCAAATGCAAAAGGAAATGCACACGGTGATACCAAAGGAAATGTAAACAAAAGCAGTAATGGAAATGCAAATGTTAACAGTAACACAAATGCAAGGGTAAATGAAAATGCAAAGGGTAACGCATACGGTTTCGTAGACGGAAACGCTATTGCAAACGGTTACGGAAATGCAAGTGGAAATGCTAAGTGTAAGAGTAATGAAAATGCACACCCTTTTTTCCCCAAAAGCTGAATTGAGAAACACGTGAATTCAAAGAATGTATGCATAATAATGGGCCTCGGAGCAGAAAATGAGCACTTAGAACAGTAAATTGCTTATATCTCAGAAACCGTATGACATAGAAAAAAATTAAAATTTCATGTAATTTATGACTTTCCTGGCTAGTTTTGCACTTAGCCCCTTAGAGGGGAGCTAAGCATTTTTCTGATGAAAAGTCCATATCTTGAAGTGTTTCTGAGATAGGGCCCCGAAAGGAACAGCGGATGCCGTAATGTTAGCCTATGGGAAAAAAATCATCAACTTTGGAGTACTGTAACTTTGCAGCCCTATAATATTTTGACACATCTGTGGGGTCTTGGCTTTCTTCCCTCCAGATTTCAGCCCAAAAGACCAAACCGTTCTGTTGCAGCAGGGTGGCAAAGATTTCCTATTCTTTTGGGCATAGTGTGGCAAAGTAGTGTCACAAATCACGACGCTTTGGCAAAAAAAATCACAAAAGTGTCACAAGTGCAACACTACTTTGTGACACTACAGTTTACAAAAATTTCAAAAACTTATTTCTGGGGTGTTTAACCCCAAAAAGACATGGCTAGCATCCTCAGGGCTTGACTAGGTGAACACAAAAGAATTATGTCCCTAGATGGTCCCAAATTTAAATGGCAAGCATTTCTGTGACCAGTAACTGAAAAAAAAGGCTGACTCACGACACTACAGGGGTAATTTGCAACACTAAAAACTGCATTTGCGACATTGTCAAACTTTTTGTTAACTTTTCCCATTGACTATAATGGGAAACTTGTTTTTTTGAATAACTTTTGAACCGTTTAATATTTTTTCATTAAACCTTTGAATGGCACATGTTCCCTGAAGGTTTCATACCGGTCCCGCAAACCATGCGACCTGTAGGCACAAGCAAAGAATGTGCAAAAAGGTGTAAATATGACTTTCCATTGTGCTTTATAGCTCCACAACCGTATATCTGACCATTACGAAGCTTGGCAGATCCAGAGATCTATGGTACTGCTCTAGGCCTGCCAAATATCAGGCAAATTGGTCATATGGTGGCAAAGTTATTAAGCTGCAACATTTCACACTTTAACCTTAAATGGGGTTCTCAACCCTAACTATAGTGGCACTATTGTGCCACTATAATATATACATAACTAGATATATATATATATATATATATATATATATATATAGACATATATATATAGTAGAGGCAAAAAAACTCTGTTTAATGCATCAGTTAGGGTTGTTCCTCAACGACAAAAGCGAGGAAATTAGATGTTAGGGTTGAAACACCCTTTGTACCCTTCCAGCCCACCCCCCCAACTGGAATCAGGGTGCGCGTTGGGGTCGTCGGCCCTAACTCTCACCCATCACATGTGGAAAGAAGCTGAGGAATAGGAGAATGGGGTGAGAGTTAGGACCGATGACCCCAATGCGTGCCTCAATTCTGGTTGGGGAGGTGGGCTGGAGGGGTGCAAAGGGGGTTTCAACCCTAACATCGAATTTCTTCATTTTTGTCACTGTGGAACAACCCTAACTGATGCATTAAACAGAGCTTTTTGCCTCTAATTTCCCTTCTTTTTGAGAATGATAATGAGAAATAGTGAATGTAATGTGGCAGCGGGAGCTCGGGGCCCACCACGTGATGTCTTGTCACATAGTAACATTGTGCCTGCAAACACAAATCATAATGTGCATGGTGACACAAAGCGAAACAGAAAGAGAAACAGTACTCTAGTCAGAAATGTTAAAAACAATGCAAACGCAGCCATGGAAATACAAGCATAAAGGGTTAACGCACATGGTGGCATAGACGTGAACGGTAAGTGAAACAGGTATGGAACCGCAAGCGGAAATGGTAACAGTAACAGTAATGTAAGTGCACAGGCTGGTTTTCCCCAAAAGCTGCATACAGAAAGACAGGGAGTACAAAGAACGTATGCAAAATAATGACTCTCGGAACAGAAAATGAGGACTTGGAATAGTAAATTGCTTATATCTCAGGAACCGTATGACATAGAAAAAAACTTTAAAAGTCATATGAATTATCACTTTCCTGGCTAGTTTTGTGCTTAGCCCTCATTAGGGAGCTAAGTACTTTTCTGACAAAAAGTCCGTATCTCGCACTGTTTCTGAGATACGGGCCCTGAAAGGCACTGCGAATGTCGTAATGTTATCCTAGGGGAAAAACACAGAATTTTGGAGTGCCATAACTTTGCCTCTCTGTAAGTTTTTTTTACCAAACCACTGAAAGGCACATCTGTGGTATGTTGGCTGTCTTCCCTGCAAATTTCAGCCCAAAAGACAGAACCTGTATTATGCAGCATGGCACCAAATGATTGCTGCAATGTGTCGTATGCCGTAATGTTATCCTATGGGAAAAAGTGTCAACTTTGGAGTACCGTAACTTTGCCACCATGTAATATATTTTCAACAAAATCCTGAAAGGCACATCTGAGGGATGTTATCTGCGTTCCTTCCAAATTTCAGCCCAAAACTCCAAACTGTTCTTTTGCAGCGAGGTGCCAAATAATTGCTGTCATTTTCCCACAGCCTAGAAAAGTACTGTTGTAATTAGCGAAAGCTTTCACAAATTCATCCAACAGTGTCAAGTGCGAAAGTACTTTGTGAAAGTACTTTTTCCAGAAATGTGAAAAACATATTTTTGGGGTGTTTTGCCCCAAAATAAAGACATGGCTAGCATCCTCAGGGTCCGACTAGGTGAATACAAAAAGAATTAGGCTGCTAGAGGGTCCCAAATTTAAATGCCAAGCATTTTTCTGATCACCAACTGAAAACAAAATGATGGATTTGCGACAGTAAAAGGGCCATTTGCGAAAGTAAAAACTGCATTTGCAACACTGTCGAACTTTTTAATTTTTCCCATTGACTTATAATGGAAATTGTTTTTTGAATAACTTTTGAACCATTTAATATTTTTTCCTGAAATCTTTGAAAGGCACATCAGGGACCCTGGCCACATGTTCCCTGAAGATTTTGGACCAGTCGCGCAAACCATGCGACCTGTAGGCGCGACCGTAGAATTCCAAAAAAGCATAAACACACGCGCAGATCATGCTTAATAACTCCACAGCCATATATCCTACCAGCACAAAACTTGGCAGATCCCAAGGCATATGGGTCTTGATTGTGTATTTCAAATTTCAGGCAAATCTGTCAAAGAGTTGCAAAGTTATTAAGGTGCAAAATTTTTGGTTTAACATGTAAATGGCTCCTCAACCCTAATTATGGTAGCACTACTGTGCTACCATAAAATATATATATATATATATATATATTGATATGCCTTCCAGACCTCCTTGTTCATTATTAACACACAGGATAGTTTTTGAAATAAGGGTAACTCTGTAAGTCCCTCAGTAATTAACCCATTTTGTTCCATTACTAATAGGTTTAAACAGCTATTAAACTGCCTATCTCCTTGACTAGCTCAAAAGACCACAACTATCAAAGAAAGTGTAACTTTAATGAGCCAAGCTAGGGATTTAAAGATGATCTCTTGGAATATTGCTGGTATTCATAAAATATTAGATCAAGAGTGTATTCATTTTCTTAAGAGCTTTGATGTTATCTGTATTCAGGGGACATGGTTATGAGAGAAGAGAGTCATTTGCACTAAATGGGTACCAAGTATTTATGCAGATAGTAGAAAAAAATGTATCAAAGGTGTTAGACCTTTGGGTAGACTCTTAACAGCAATTAAAGTAGATGAACATATAATTCTGAAAACAGTCCCGATTTATGACCACACAGTTATAATAATTCATGTAAATATAAAGGAAGAAGATCTTATCATTTGTAATGCTTATAATGTCCCTTAAGGCACACAGAAATCAACTATTCTCTTTTTTAGAATTATATAGATCCACTTAAAACACATTACAAGATTTTGAGACCCCTCAGTTACTTATCTTGGAATATCCTCACTCCAGGGCAGGGGGCACATAATAATACTGAAGCCATCAACTCCATGTTAATGATAACTCCACATATTTCTGGTACCAGGAATAGAAAGAATAAAGTGTTCAACACAAATGGCAATAAACTATTACAATGAGGTGAAAACTTATTAATTGTGAACATTAGGATCAAGGAAGACAAGGAGGAAATTTCAGCCACTTTACTGGAAATTATGCATCCACTGTTGATTATACATTAGTTACTGTAACTGATTATTATAAATATACAGAATTGTATATCCCTATTTGATCTGAGAGTGCCCACCAGCCAGTCTGTTAAACAAGAGTATTCAGGGATGATAAGAAATATGGAAGGAATTATACCAGGTATAGAAATACAGAAATATTAAACACAAAAATAGTAATTTGGAATGATTTTCAAAAGGAAAAAAAAGTCATTTTTTTAAAGTAAAGATTGCCTTAAACTAGTGGACAGCATGGTTAAAAAACACAAATCCTGATTTTCAGTGTAGTGTATTCCAAACATTGTTAAACAAATGTCTCCCCATGTTCTATAAAGATGCCCAAACAGGAAATAATGATGGATAGTTTGATCAAGAATGCAGGTCTGCAAAAAACAAGTAAATAACTTATTAAGGAAAGTTTGAGTGGCACCATTTAGAGAAAAGCTACACTATTTGAATAAATGCAAAAGAGATGATGGGACATTAACTGAGAACAAAAAGTCAATCATCAAGACTCTCCTTTTCCACCCAATTTATCCATTTCAAGTACTTGAAGGTCTCAATAATGCCCCCTCTCTCTCTCCTCTCCTTCAGGTAGTACACATTTAGGGCCCCCAACCTCTATTCACATTCTGTCCCTTGCTGACCAACGATCATCCTCATTGCCCTCTTCTGGACCATCTTCATCAGATTAATGTCCTTCATAAGGTGTGGGCACCGGTAATGTACTCCATACTCTAGACATGGCCTCACCTGTGATCTGTACAAGGGCAGCATAACCTCCTTTCACCTACAGCTGATCCCTCTGGCTATGCATCCCAAGACCTTGTTTGTCCTTGCTGCTGTTTTCTTGCACTAAGTGAAGTGCTCCAGATCAGCAGTGATCATCACTTCCAGATCCTTCTCCTGTTCTGTTCCAGAGACCCCTTCCAGATAATACTCCATAGTAGGATTCTTGTCTCCAATAAGCACACATTTCTTGGCATTGAAGACAAGGTTCCAAATCCTGGACCACCTCTCCAATTTTTTCAGATATTCCTGTAGGTCCTGTATCCCTTTTGCTGTGTCCAATATCCCACAGAGCTTGGCATCATCCAAAGATAGGTCCATTTTGCCCTTAATGCCATCCCCAGAATCAGTGATGAAGAAATTTAACCAAACTTTACTTGGACCAATCAAAACAGAACCATAGAAAAAAATAATACCCAACCAACAGGGAATATTTTGTGTTTCAATAATAGATATGGGGGCAGTATGGTGGAAGCAACCATTAAAGTAGCAAATGCCAAGACAGTCATGCAAGCACTATATGGCTCTGAAGTCTGAGGCTATGAAGTTAAAAGTAACTTGGGAAAAACAATGGATCACTACTGATGCGCCAAATATTTATTCTAGAATTCAGTTTGAACAAACCTCCATTACGGCTCTGATGAACTGGAAAATTATTACATTTTGACTGGTTATCCAAAATATGCAGGGCTTAGCTAGAGACACACTGAAAGAAAACATTATCCTTATGAAAAATAGGGGATGTAACACATCCTGGATAACATGTTTAAAGATCACTCTTTTAAAAATTGTTAAAGGTTATCTCTGGTTTAGGTACAGTATTTAAGTTAAATAACAAAATTAAAAGAATATATTTCAGTTATTTCTTTTATTTATTTAAACATATTTTAGCAGGTAAACAAGCAGAACCTGGAGGACTCATTTTCAATTGTGACCTAGGGGGATATGAAAGGGAAGGAAGGTTGTAGGGAAGAAATACATTCACTCTCAGAGTTCATAGAACATCAGAAGAACGATACACAAAAATACAAGAATACATTTACTACAATGGTTCCATAAACAATAGTATGGTTCTTAAAATAGCAGAAGTAATTATAAAAGCATACAAGACTATATTCACTATAATGGTTCTGAAAACAACAATAGTACATAGTAAAAATACAATGCCAATTACGAACAAGGTGCAAGTAATGAGGCAGGTGTGATTTGTGTCATAACAGTAAAGACAATGAGTTACATTGCAAACACATGCAAAGTACAAATGATAAGGCAGGTGGAAGTTATGTCATTGCAGAGATGACACATCTTATCGGCAGGGTATTCTATACACAATGCAAACAACAGTCAATGTGCTGATAGGCTTAAGTTACAGAAAATGATGTAAGTCACAGCAGGTGTGGGGTTTGAGTAAATACCCTGAGGTTCAGATGAGGAATCAAAGAGAGTAGGTGATCCAGTGGTCCCACTATGCAGCAACAGGCTTCAGAGGCCTTAGTCTGTTATGACCTGGGGGAGGTGTGGGCTTGATTGGAGCAGCTGGGGCATGAATTTAAGGAAGTATTTTGGGCCTTGATTAACCTCTTATGCGAGAGATAGGAGTTGGCAGTGGTGATTTGGGTGGGCAGGCTGTTCCAAATGGAGGGTAGTCTATAGATTACTGAGGCTTGCCCTAAGTTTTGCCTACAATGTGGAATCTGGAAATGGCAATTGTTCTCATACCTAAGAAGGTATGTGCAATCTGTTGCCAAAATAAAGAGGTCCTTGAGATATCCCAGGAGTTTTGTTGCTCAGTACCTAATCCCCACTAAGACAGTGTGCAGAGAGTGCCTGTTCGGGTGTGGTATCCACCATCGATCATTATACATGGTACAATGGTGAGTTCTGGGGGGGGGCAGGTCAGTAGAAATCTGCAAAAGTCATTTAATAGTGTTGATAGTTCAGACAGGGCAGAAGAGTTGGTGCCAGCATAGACAATGTCTCCATATTTCAGCAGGGGAAAGCTGGAGCTACCACCAGTTTCTTGGTATGCAGCTACAGGCATCTCTATACCCTGTAAAAAGCTCTGAGCATTGCATGGCACTTGACTGTTAAGTGGGATATGTAGCCAGAGCTGTTGGCTCAGATGCATGCTTAGGTATTTTTATGAGGTTACTAAGTCTAGGTGTTCACCCTGGAAAGAATGCATGTTTAGTGAGACAGATGCAGTGCTAAGCCAGCGGCTAGATCCAAACATCACAGATACTGTTTTCTTGTAGTTCATGTGTAGTCAGTTTTCATAAAACCATTTTTGGACTATGGAGAAGTTCTTTTGCAGGGGCACTTCGATAGAGGGGAAGGTGGGGCTGGATGCATAGATTACTGTGTCATCAGTATACATGTGTATGTTACAGGAAGAGAGAGCTAGAGGGAGGTCATGTATGAAGACTAGGAGCAATAGTTGGCACATTACTGAGCCTTGTGGAACCCCAAGGGTGACTGATAGAGGGGGTGATGTGGTTCCATCTAGCCTGACTGATTGAAACTACTTGGTGAGGTAAGAATGGAACCAGGCTAAGGAAGATGGGAAGATGCCAGAGGATGCATGCTTATCCAATACAAGATTATGATCTACTGTATCAAAGGCCTTAGCCTGAAACTGGCCCCTGTGCCAAAGCCCTCATCCATACTGGAATGGATGTAGTTGATTACTCACAGGAGGAAGGTGGAGATGGAGTGGTTAGAGCAGAAGTAAGACTGATATGTGGTCAAGAAGCTGACCCAAGCTGGAGTAGAAGTTAGAGAGCTGCCTACTCTCCAGCCTCTCAAAGACCTTGGATAGGATGGGGAGGAGGGATATCAGGTGATAGTTGGAAGCTGCCTCCGCAGGGTTACCCTTGTGAATAGGGACAACTATTGCATGCTTCCAGTTATTTGGAAAGGAGCCAACTGTGAGGGGCTGGTTAAGAATGGGGCTATGGGAGCCATGCTGGCAAGGGCACCAGTGGCCAGGAACTTGGGAGAGATCCCATTATCTCAATAGCTGGAGGAGCTGTTAAGCACAGAAAGGTATTTGTGCACCTCTTCAACTGAACTTGCCAGCTGAGTGAGGCTGGTGTTGAAGGGTGGGGGAGGGTTGGGTGATTAGAGCCCTTTGGTCATCAGTAAAGTATCTGCTTAAGTCTTTAGCTGTCAGTGTGGCACAGGAGTGCACTGGTCCTTGGCTGTGTTAAGGAGGCTGTTGATGGTTTTAGTCGGATCTGAACCTTCACTCACGAGCTTGTTTTAGAAACAGTCAGCTTTGGCTTTTCTTGTTAATTTAGTGTGGAGGTTGCAAAGGAAAGTGAAGGCAGGCTTGTTGGAAGGGATACCTGAGGATTTGTGTCTTACCCAGGCTGCATCTCTGCCTTGAACATTTTCAATTAAGTTTAGAGTGATCTCAGGCAGATAGCGGCCACAGACTCTGGTTCTTTTGACTGGGACATGCTTATCACATTTTGTAGGAAAGGTGGCAGTAAAAAGGGTTGAAACCTCTTCTTGGTCCAAGGCTGTTGGGGTAGGGACCCTGTTTGGTGTCAGAAGGTTATACAAGAAAGCATTCAGCTTAAACTTTTTGAGAGATCAGGCTGAGATGACCTGGGGGAGCTCTTACTGTTTTGCCTTTACACACGCAGTAGCTCATGCAGTGGTCAATGATATATCTGAGAGGGTGTCAGCAACCAGGATTCTCTGCTGGTGAGAAAACAGAACACATTCAATCATGCTGTGGTTGTTAGTCCTGGCATAAAATGAGGTGAGAGAAGATATCAACTGGCTGAGGTTCAGGGCTTTAATTTTTGAATTGAGACTGAAGGGAGAGGAGGGGTTGATCCAACCATTCAATTGGCATTGAAATCCCCAAGTATGATGTTCTCTCCATTGGGTAGTGGACCTAGCACTTTCGGGAAAATACTTATGATTACATCAGAAGAGGACCTAGGTGAGCACTATGCTCTTGTGATGACAGTGGGAATGGAATGGGGCCTAGTGAGGACCATGAGATAATTTCATTTGCTTTGGCAATGGTTTCATGATGGGATATGCTGAAAATGTGTTTGCATGCCGAATAAATTAGTATAACACCTCATCATTTGGAGCAGTCCTGCCTGGGAGAATGGTAGCAAGGTATGTCAATGGCCAAGGAGGCAATTCAGGGAGAGAACCAGGTTTCTGTGAGAATTAAGAGGTCTGAGTTGTTTAAAATGACCAATGCCTTAACATAGAAACATAGAAACATAGAAGTTGACGGCAGATAAGGACCGCAAGGCCCATCCAGTCTGCCCATTTCTTTTTCTACCTCATAAATGTGCCATCGGCCTTTGCTCTGTCAGTGACCTATCTATTCATAGTCATTTGTATTGCTCCCTTATGCCTATCCCATGCCTGTTTGAAGCCCTGCACTGTATTCATAGCCACCACTTCTTGTGGTAAGCCATTCCATGCATCCACCACCCTTTCTGTGAAAAAGAATTTCCTCATATTCCCCCCTTAATCGGCCTCCCTCTAATCTCATGCTGTGTCCTCTTGTCCTGCTATTTTTCTTATATTTAAACATGTTAGACTCTTTCACCTTGTTTATGCCCTTAAGGTGTTTAAATGTCTCGATCATATCACCTCTCTCCCTCCTTTGCTCAAGGGTATAGATATTGAGCTCCGTTAATCTGTCCTCATATGTCTTCTGATGCAGTCCCTGCACCATTTTGGTTGCCCTTCTCTGGCCTTTAAAAGGTAAAACTTGGGTAGGAGGCTCCTGATATCTGTGTGAAAGATTTTGAAGCCCTGGTAAAAGTTACTGACCTATGTTTGGGGGGGTGCAGGGTAGCCATAAGGCAGGCAGCAAGCATAAGCTATATTGCAAAGATCCAATTTCAGACTGCATAACACAAGACCCTATATCATTGACATGGGCATTACTAAATGGCAAGGGTGTGTAATCATTCATCCATATGCAAGAGGTACCAAATAGTTTAGGAAAGAACACTTATGATGTTCTGTTAAACTAACAGCCACCAACATATAAGCAGAAGCATAGGACCTGTGGATGGCTAACATTGCAATAGGTTGAAGTAATAAAACAGAAAGAGATTTACAGCTTAGGTGGTGAAAGTGTCCACGTCTTTAAAATGTTCAAACAGGCTCATGGTTAGCATTGTGCGAAATTAAAGAAATTTCATTACACAAAATATTTTGTGAAATCTGCACATTTCGCAAAATATTTTGTGGGTGCGAAATGAAAATTTCATCAGAAAATGTTGAAATTCCACCTGAAAATTAAGACATTTCACCCCAAAATAGCTAGATTTCACTGCAAAATGTTAAAATTTTTGGGCAAAAGTTCACAATTTTCGGGCAAAAGTTTTGAAATTTTTGGGTGAAATTTTGCATTTCGCACCCCAAGAAATATTTTGCAAAATGTGCAAATTTCGAGAAATATTTCATGCAGCGTGGTCTTACAATGGCTGACACCAACAGTGTGACACCCTTTGCTCTCCCTCACTTAGTGCTCCAGGCCGGTGCACTCCAGACCACTTGACTTCAGACTATATTTAAAGTGACTCTAGTGATGTCCTGATTTGCTGCAGGTGGCTGTGGGAGGTGAGACTATGGCATTGGGCTCCAGAGGATGGTAATGACTGGTCTCACTTCTGGAGGCTATCATAGAGGGAAAGGGGAACAAGAGCAAGGCTGAATCACTCTTGATCCCTGCTTTGTGTCCTGAATGCTAGCTGGAAATGGTGAGGCAGGCAAGAATGCAGATGTCTTTGTCTTTAGCTTGAATTTCCCAGGCTGGTATAGTAGTTGCTTCTGATTGGCTGCAGGTGGCTGTGGGAGGCAGGACTATGGTGCTGGGCAACCACTGGTCTCACTGCTGGAGGTGACCAAGGACAAAGCTGAAGCCCTCTTGACCCCCTGCTTTGTGTCCCAAACACTGGCTACAACATAGACCGCAGGACATGGATCAACATACAGCTTTTTGCCAAATTGAATGAATACAGGTTTTGCACAGCATATAAACAGGCTAAGGCTTGAATCCCTTCTCCATCTCATTTATCCTGAAGCCCCTTCTCTTTGCTCCACATGTGATATCATTGGTGACATCACATGATACTTTAGCCAATGATAGGACTGCATTCTGCCACAGAAATAAATAAATGATGCCACAGAAATCAGAGAATGCTGCCACAGAAACCAGGACAAATTGCCACACATCACTGGGGGCCCTGATTATATCACTGTATGTTATTGTAATTTTATTTTGGTTTTTTATGCTCATTGGGATTGCAATATCTCTGATGAATGAATACAATGAATTTGTATCAGCATATCATCAAGTCCTAACATTCAATTTACAGAGTGCTGCTGATAGTTAAATATAGCAGTAGTCCTAAAATTCAAACTGGAGATAGAACCAATACCTTCAACTACTTGCCGATATCCATCCCCCCCACCCCACCTCTCCAAAGCCCTAGAGAGGGTGGTCTCTGACCAGCTCACAGAGTATCTGGAGAAGTATAACAAATTGTGCTCCGAACAGCACAGTTTCCAGTAACATCACTCCAGCCTAATGGCCCTAGTAGAATACACCTCCCAAGTATACAATGCCTTAGACAAAGGGATGGCAGTGGGGTCAATATTCATAGAACTCATGAAGGCTTTTGACTCCGTTAACCATCACCTTCTTCTTAACCGTCTGCTCTCAACAGGACTATCCCCAGACACAGCGGCATGGTTTAGCCATTACCTTGCTCACCGCACTCAGAGCTTCAGAATTGGAGACTCACTATCATCTCCCAGGGAGATAAGTATTGGAGTCCCCAAGCATCAATCCTAGGGCCTCTCCTCTTCAGTCTCTACTGTATATCAATACCCTACCCTCAGCCTGCCCGACTCACATCGTACTCTATGCAGATGATGCCATAATTTCTGCCTCTGGCAGGGACCAGTTGACCATCACCTCCCAACTTCTCGACAGCTTCCACATGCTAGAATCCTAGTTCAGCACCAAAAACCGTTGCTAAACCACAAAAAACTAAGCACATGCTGTTTACAGTCCTATGGAACAAAAAGAAGTTTCATCCTATGCTGATACAGAATCTTAATGGAGATGCTGTAGAGCAAGTCTACTCATTTAAATACCTAGGCATTCACATTGATGACACTCTCAATGTCTCTGGTCATATTGACCATGTTGTCAAAGCTGCCAATATGAAACTTGGAGAGCTATACCACCACAGGCACTCTGTGACACCTGATGCACCAAAACTACCTATGAGCAGTTCGGTCCTTGCATCTATTGACTTGGCCTGCCAATATACGGGGTGGGCACTGAAACTGCCCTCAACTTAATAAAAACCTGATTAAACAAGGCTGGCCAGCTGACCCTAGGAGCTGATTCTTCAACCCACACCTGTGCCCTCTACTCAGGTACTGGATGTCCTCCTCTCCATCTCAGAGCCCAGTACCAGACATGCCTACTTGTCAAGAAAGCCCAATTATGACTAGCACCTCCATCTCTATGTGGACTGTTCCAGCAGGTTAGATCATCTAAGTCAACCAGGAGTGCAGAGAAAGACGGGCTCCTGGTACCATTTAAACGCACCACCCGGGCATGGAAATCCATCTTGTACCAAGGACCAAAATGGTATAATGGGCTACCTGCATCACTCATTTAAAGCAATAAGATTAGCCTCTTCAAAACATGACTTAGGACTCTACTGCATCATGAACTGGCCTGTGCATGCTTTGACTAGCCAACTACAGGACTCTTTAGCCCGAATAACCCATCCCTCCCCCCCCTCTTCCACCCCATCCCTCCTACACCATCATCCCCTCCATCTCCCAACTTCCCACCCTCTCCTGCCCCTAATATGCCCACCCCCATTCTTCTCCTGAACAATACCCCACCATTACCGCACCACCAACCTCCTTTGTTGTTTATATCCCAACCACTTTTCACACCTCTCCCCCACGCCAGTACCCCTCCCCATAATTTTCTCCCCACGCCTGTCCCCCCCCACTTGCCTCCTACTGAGCTCCAGCTTGCACCCCCCATGCTGCTGGCATCACTGCAGCAATGCCCCCCCCATCACTCACCCTACCACAAAATGACAACGCCGTCCTTAGGCTGCTCCACCACCCAATTCCCCCTCTGTATAGCTAGTCTCCATCTGTATGTCCAGTACTCCCAGGGGCCTGATGACCCTAAATTAACAGACTAAAGCACTTCCTTTGAAACTGTTTCCTTTGTTTGAGCTGTATCCTGAATGTTCCTTCACTGAAATGCTTTATACCCTTGAAACCATGTTCCTCCTATTTTATTTGTAACCTGACTGAAACAAACTGTTCCTTCAATGTATTCTAACTTGTATCATTCAAATGCATGCAACCAATATGCTTTGTCTAACTTTTTCTGTAATCTCTGCAACCTGTATGTTTGACTAATTGTTTTATGTGACCTGGAAATTTTGTTAACGAGTCCCAGGACTCAAAGATATTAATCCTAAACTGCAATAAATAAATAAATAAAATCAGTATCTGTATTTATGGCTTGTTTACCACTGGCAGCACAAAAACAGTTTTTGGTTTTGCTTGCCCTTTCCCCACACTGAGGGCAACTGACACGCAATGAAAAAGTGCAGGAAAATGAGCTACCTACAGCTACGTAGTGCACCCCTTTTGATCCTGAATAAATCCCTTTCATGTTCATTATTCGTGTATAATGTAGTTTTCACAAATATTTTGTATAACTGTAAAAGCGACTATTTTTCTTTCTCTCTCTGTTCTCCAGCCCAGCTGCTGTTTTTAGTGTTAACATGCTAGCTGATAAATATGACCTCACTATGATACGCTTGAACCCCAGAGCTCCAAGTTTTTTTTTTCAGGATTATTAACTGCTTCTGAAAATGACTCTGGCACCAATCCAGTATGGGGATCCCTTTATCCGGTAACCTACTCCAGCCAAAAACTCACCCCACCCCCCCATGTGGCATTTAAGCAACTCTAGACACTTCACTGCAACCCTGAAAGTGATTTAAGTGAAGCTTAGATCTAGGCCATGCTGCCACCATGGGCACACCGCTCTTCTTCTTGATGTGGCTTTGTGTAGGTGGCTTAAGAGTTGCGTGGATGGCTGCCATCCAGCTGTAATGGCAAGCCTTTGCAAAAGTCATTACAGCAGCTACCACATCAAGAAATACCAAAGAAGTTATTATTTATTTCTGAAATTGCGACAGCTCTACAGTTAATGAAAAGTGGGAGGGATTCATGACATTGAGAACTGAAGTCTTCTGTTCCTGCAAAGCCAGTTTCATGTCTGTTCTTAGCTTTCCCCATTTAGCTACACAGAGGGTGGCATTCCAATTGTTACATAGAGAGAGAGACCACCTAGCGGGATGATTCAGTAACAATCAGATAGTTAAGGCTAAGTGGGACCTGTTTTTTTACTTCGCAAGTAAGCAATCCCACCTGACAGAAGAGTATAGGTGAGAGTGGGTTATGGACTTCCCAAATGAGTGGGGATTCAATAGAATTCTACTGAGGGCATCATCTAGTGTTTTGTTCATACAGCATGAGTGATATGCTTGGCTAACTGTTGGGATTTGATTCTAACAGTTTTCAGAAGCTGCAGATTGCTTTTTTACACAAGTATACCAAAACAGATCCCATTTTATATATAGTATGAGGCCATACCTATGTATAACATAATTTTCCTGAATGTTAAAAAGGAGTTTGTGGCAGTTTTCATTTATTTCTTCCCCTCTCCCCCAACTTCTTTCCTAACAATTTCAACTTTATTGTGCCCCTACCAAATTCTCCCACCCCCAAGAAAGGCATCAGGCCATGAAGAATAGGGATAGTGTGCTGCTCACAAAATACTGTGATGGTGGGGGGGGGGAGGCTTCAAAAGGTTTGAACTCAGATCAAATGCATGCTACACCTCTATCTGAAGCTATCCACTCGTATCAAGGCAATCCTGTTACTATTTTCAAAAGTTGCATCCATTTACAACAAAAAGTCAATATTTGCAGTACAAAACAGAGGCAATTGCTTCCAATTTGGACACATCTCACAACTGCTTCCATTCGGGATGCAATTCCACTCAGTTTTGGACACAAACTTTGGACTCTGTTAGGCCAGTAGATGGCCTAATGGGTTTGGACATGTTTCTGTGTTGAAAATAGGGTCAGATGCATCCTGGGCACAGCCTGTAGAGAATCCTGCTCTATATCTTTTTTCTGCTACAGTATGCAGCACTGAACTAAAAAGGCAGATTTATTGTAAACTATACCTCTGCATGGAGGGAAATCTTTTTTGTGTGTTGTGGATATGAGCTCCTTTAGATGGGCACCTGAATTTGCCTGCGGTACAGCCTGCACATGCATTTCTCCCTGTCAGTTGTGACTGCCAGAGAGATATAAGAGTGCCTTTCCATGAATAATCTGAAGGTATTTGTATTTTGGACACCCAAATAGTCAGGTACTTGGTATTCATTATTTATCTAAAAAAAAGTAAAAAAAAGTTAAATAAAACCCATTTACAGTAGCACACCTCAAATGGCCAGGGCAGGTCCTTTGAATACCCTCATTACCAGTTACTCCCCGCATTCTAATTCAGTTGATTTTTATTTGTATAGCAAAACAGTTCGCTGGCACAGTGCCAGGATCTGCTGCAATCTTTCAAAATGCACCCCTTTCCTAATCTATCATGAGCCCTGGTCCAAAGGGCAATTATCAGCAAGTACCCCTGACTCCTGATCCATGATTATGATTATGGAAACTTAATAGGCAAAATCATTGGATGTCCAGTGGCCCTATCCCCTAACCTGCAACATGATACTGTAGATGAATACTGTCAGTTAGCTGACAGCATATATATATATATATATATATATATATACATATAAAGACAAAGAACCACTGTGCGCAAACACTGAGGCAAGGGTTACCCCAAAGGGCATTTGGCTGGGAAGCCAAGTTTCAAGAAAATACAAAATCACACATGCCCCCACAATGCAAAGCATCATGGGCTGCATATGCAAATCACCACAGAATGTTATGCTTGTCCAACTTTAAGCAAAATTGCATGGTGCCGAAAGGCCTCTCACACAGTTTGCAAAGGGTGCTAACAGAAGACATAGACACGTATATATATCTATATCTATATATATATATATATATATATATATATGTATATATATACAAAACAATCTGTTAGTTGTTTGCATCAATATATTGCCTTATTACTTCAATGTAACGTAGAGGCGATTTCTGACAATATCAGCCAGTGGAAACCAGGAAAGCAGAAGAGTCTGCAAGAATTAGCATTATATATTAAAGTTGGGTATTGTGATCCTATGCAAAGTATTTTTTTTATTTTGTTTTCAATTTTATTATCATCTATGATTTTATAAAGTATTCCAGCTGAGGCAGAAGGTTTGGTGAAAACTGAAAATTGCATTCTTCTGTGACCAAGGAGGAACAAGGTGCTCTCAATATTTGTACATGGATGCAAAACAAAAAAGGAGCTGGACACCCACATAGCTGGCAACATTAACAAATCAAATCAAATCAAATTTTTGTTATAAACATTGCTCCAAATTGATCACAGCACTGTACAATAAATGAATAAAATTCATAAACAACAAAATTAAAACACAGTTTAAAATCAGCTCATAAGTATTACTGGTGGCACTACACTAGATTATATCTGGAAATGCCAGATTAAATTAATGTGTTTTTAGGGTGGTTTTAAAACTCTTTTTGGTCAGGTACTCTCTTAACTGGTGAGGTAGAGTATTCAACAGGCTAGAGGCCACAAAAGCAAAAGAGCGGGCCCCAGAGGTCTTTAGTCAAGCCATGGGACTCTCTAGCAATCCCTCACCAGAGGAATGGCGAGAGCTCAGGGGGCGGTAGGGACAGAGAAGTCCATAACCACAAAGTTAAAGTATACAGACTATATTCAGTGTTACGATATCATTGATAAAAACACAGCAGACTTTATTCAATGTTAACATATCTTGGATTAAAATACAGCATAGCTTTTTATCAAGGCAATATAAAGATAAAATTGTCCATTAATAGGCACAACATATTGGTGGATGGTATGTGGATGGCATGTAGGATTAACATACTAACATATTAACATACTATTTGCCAGCAGATTAGGCCTTACGGTCTATCAAGTCTGCTCAAGCCTCAGATCCCTAGTTGGGTGCCGAGGCCTTTCCCCCCCTTGTGTTCCAGAAACCCCCATCATCCATCCCCACCCCCCAGGGACAGGTCATCATCTGATACATCCACTTTCTGTGTCTGTCCCACCCTCTCTTGAAGCCCTCCACTGTGGATCTCTGAACCAGCTTACCAGGCAGTGCATTCCAAGGGTCCACCACTCTCTCAGTGAAAAACCTCCTCCTCTTCCCCCCTCACCCTTCCAGCTTCCAACTTCAAACCATGTCCTCTGGTGATACCTCCCTGCTTTAGTCTAAAGATCCTCCATGTTTACCCTATTTATTCCTTGAGGTACTTGAAGACCTCAATCATGTCCCCCTGCTCCTCCTCTCTCCAATGAAAACAGGCAGAGCTCCTCAAGTCTGTCCTCATCGCCAAATCCCCTAGCCCTCAGATCATCTTAGTTGCCTCCTCTGTACCCTCTTCAGGAGCTGTATATCCTCAAGTGTGGTCTCCAGTACTGTACACAGTACTCAAGGTGTGTCTAACCAGTCCATTATACAGCGGCAGAATCACTTCCTTGCTCCTAGAGGTGATCCCCCTTACGATGCATCCCAACATCCTGTTTGCCTTGCTAGCCACTCTCCTGCACTGCTCAGAGTTATTCATACATGCATCCACCATGATCCCTAGGTCTTTTTCCCCTATTGAGGCCTCCAGCGCCTCCCCTCCCAGGGTGTACCTGTGTTTAGGGTTTCCCCGCCCAAGATGTAACACCTTGCACTTTGTGACATTGAAATTTAATTTCCATGTGTAAGCCCAGCTTTCCATGGTGTACAGGTCCCCTTGCAGGGCCATCCTCCCCTCTTCTCCCTCAACTACTGCTCCCATCTTGGAGTCATCAGCGAAGAGACTCATTTCACACCCTATACCCTCCCTGAGTTGTATTTACTGTGTTGTATTTTTATCTGTGATATCTTAACACTGAATAAAGGGATGCAACCAGGAAAAAGGGGATGGAATGGACTCTTTAGGAAGATGGAAGGGTCAGAGCTAAAAAAACATCAAGCTGAGACTGCATAAGTTTTCATCATCTATTTTTCATCTGTCTTTAACAAGGACTTAGATCACAACAAGACAAATATAGAATATGTGGTTGATAACAACATAGTATATTACCTGGAACTATGGAAAGATGCATGGAAAAACACACTAGAGGAAGGATTAAAGGGCAGTACTAATAAATCACCAGGCCTAAACTAGGTCCATTCGAGTAGAGAAGTAGTTGAGAGGTAGTTGAGGTAACAAAGCACTTCAATGTGCTTATGCAGCTTTGTATGATGTATGCTTGTGTGACTTAGATACAGTGTGGCTGTTCACCTCTCTATCAATGGGATATATCACACTATAGGGGTACAATGGCGAGGAACCCTAGAGGAGAGTTCCACCCCCCATAGGTGCCACAGGAATTATTCCCTTGGCTAAAGGTAGCTTAGGAAGAAGCCCACGGGAATGAGAGATGTGCTGCTGGTGAAGGAGGGGAGGGGAGGATGATGGGGCAAGGAAGAAATGAATCCTGGAATAGTCCAGAAGGAGTGACCTTTTAAGACCTGATGGGGGAGTGATGTTGTTGCTCTGTCCATTGAACCACAGGCATAGTCTTTGCAATGCTATGTGCTTACACAACTTGGTATGATGTATGCTTGTGTGACTTAGATACATTGTGGCTGTTTGCCTCTCTAGCCATGGGATATACCACCCTATAGGGGTACAATGGTGAGGAACCCTAGAGGAAGGTTCCACAACTATAGGTGCCACAGGAATGATTCTCTTGGCTAAAGGTAGCTTAAGAAGAAGCTCAAAAAGAATACCCAAAAAAGTGTCAAGCATCGAAGAGGTGAGAAAGCAGAATATATCAAGACTGAAAATTAATGTGATAGACATAGATGGAAAGGACAGGAGAACAATGAGATATGACAAGGACAATGAACAAAAAGAAATCTGACAAGATGCAGGAGGGAAGACTTCCTAAGGAGAGAGGGAACAGCCGGGGCCACCACCCAGCTCCATCCAACAGCAAAACCTAACTACAGAACCTATGAAAGCACTAACCCTGACTAATATTATGACCATCGGCATGGAGGAGAGGAAAAAAGCCCTTTGAGAAGGACACGTCTGGGTATCCAAGGCCTAGGTCACCTTCCCTCCAGGCTGAAGGACATTTTGGTTAGTGACAGCTCAGCTACTGCAATTTAGAGTCGATACTGAGGGAAGAGGAAAATATTCCAATTTAGATGAAGCTCTCACTTAGTCCTTCTAACAGAAATGCTGTTGAGGGTTGCGAGCAACATATCTGCAACTAGATGCCCAAAAACAGAGGAGAGAAAAGACTGCTGAGACACTCAACCAGCCTACATGAGCCTATGAAACAGACCAGGTGAATCAGAGGCAGTCTTGATGGAGAATAGCATAGAGTGTGCCTCCAAACCCGCTCAGGCAGCTAAAGAGGCCCTGATGATGACAGCCCCACCCCTCACAGCTTGAAGTCATATATTCTACATCCAGAGGTGTCATAAAAATAAGGGATGACTGCAGATCCACCCAGAGTGAAGAATTCTCACTATGGGCCAGGGAGAAGGACCCCACTCCAAGCTTTGCATGCTCTAGATGCAGACTTCATTGGTGCAGAACAAGACCATTGGCTACAGACTAGCCATGAACCATGGAGCTATGGACATGGAAGACATGTCTTTGAGTGGGGGGCAGGTTGAGTCAAGGTAGCATGAGATCTGTTTGAGGGGTATGCTCGAGTAGTCAATGTAAATGAGTAGATCTACAGAGAGGTCAGACTGAGCAAAGGAGACCCTGATGTGGGTCAGAAGGAGGCTGGATGTGGTCAGTACCACAGGAGTATATGCCAACTGAGTCCATGGAAAATCCAAATTAGGAGTGGGTTCAACCACATGAAGGTAGAAAATAGAACAGCCGGGTGAAGCCCGCAGCCAACAGGGGAGGTACAAAGTACCAGGAGTAGTGAGATTAAGGAGCTACAAGGTCGGAATGAATGAGTGGAGGATCGAGATGAATATACAAGGTTCACTGAAGGAGGGAAGCTTAGAAGGTCAGCATGGACTGCAGAAAGGGACTGTAGGATGCAAAAGGGGAGAGATGAGGATGGCCGGGCAAAGCCCACAGCCTACGATGATTGGAGAAGTCAATGTGGGAGGACAGAATGGTCAAGAATGAATGAACGATAAATGATAGTGGATTGAAAGCCTTGAAGGCTTGAATAGTTTAGGATGAGGAATGAAATGGATGATGTACTATTATGGAATGAAGCCTAGAAGGTTGGTATGGTTAAGGTAAAATATGAAATGGATGATGTACGATGGAGAGAAGCCTTGAAGGCCAGAATGGTTAAGGTGAGGAATGAAAAGGATGATGTACGAGTATGAAATGAAGCCTAGAAGGCCAGTATGGTTAAGGTGAAATATGAAATGGATGATGTATGATGATGGAGAGAAGTCTTGATGGCCCAAACTGTTAAGGTGAGGTATGAAATGGATGTTGCACAATGATGGAGTGAAGCCTTGGAGGCTGGTTCAGTGAAAGTGAGATATGGGAGGCCTTGAAGACCAGTATGGGTAAGCATACGTAAGATGTCAAGTAGGGCATGGAAAATATGAAGTTTAGTAATGATGGAGGTTTGACATGAAGTGGAGGATATGCGAATGGAGGGGGATGAGAACATAGGACTAGGGCATGAGGAGGATACAAATAGGTATGGTGTTAGCAGGATAGGGAAATGCCAGCAGCGAAGACAATATGTGGTGAGGTGGTGGGTAGGAATGGAGTGCGAAAGAGGTGGTGGGCAGACTACGGAGAGCCCAAGAGAAAGAACAACTACAGAGAATCAGGGAAAGATAGAAGGTTCAAGAATGAAAGACACGATTTGACAGAGGTACAGCTCAGAGGGATGGTACCGAAGTTATGAAAAGAACGATGTATGATGGCAGGGTGAAAGTCATGAAGGCCAATATGAGTAAGCACTAAGTATGCTGGCAGGTAGAGTATAGTAAGGGTGAGGTTTGATAATGAGTGGAGGTTGGCATGAAGTAGAGGGAGATACAAGGCGAGTGGCCCAAAACATAGAACCAGGGGAAGAGAAGAGAGAAATAGGTACGATGTTGGTGGGGTAGGGAAACACCCCAAAAAGAAAAGATGAGATGAGAAAGGAGAGGAGGCAAGAGACCACAGGTGCTGAGTACCAGCAGAGCTGAGGCAAGATAAAGTGTAAGAACCAAGGAAGGGTGCACCGGTAGTGAAAACACAGAATGAACCTGAAAGCTTCAGAAAGGAACGACCGCAGAGAGATCCAGCACGGTGGATGAGGACAACTGACAATGATATCAGGAGAGACAAGGGGAAGGCAAAGGAAGCAGTTGATTTAGAGAAGTAGAAGACAATAGTCACAGGTTCTGCATGACAGACAGATGGGGCAGATAATCCACAGAGAAAACCAAGTAAAGATCCGACACTCAGTGGAAATCCAGAAAGGTCAGCACACTACACTACCACACCCAAGGATGTCAGGGGCACCTTGGAGCTGAAACTATGCAGCAGTACCTGAATGGCCAAATGCTGAGGACTGAAGCACCCATAGCCTTCAATGGCAGCAGTGTAGGAAAATAGAAATGAGAAGTGGTGGTGGTAAATGGAAATTGCAAGTGAAGGTGCCAGCAATAGGAACCAAAGTCATGACATCCAGGGAAATGGCAAGTGCTAGATGGGGGATGAGAGTGGCGAAGAGCCAGAGTAGCAAAAAGCAGAAAAGGATGAGGGGAGTGAGGTGGAACTACTGGAGGACAGAGAGGAGACAGGGTGCTCAATGAGGACTACACACCCGGAAGCGCAGAGGAAAATGAAGCAGCAGGTCGACAATTAATCAGCGGGCCGAAAAGGAGCTGAAGTGCAGCAAGAGTGGCACAGGACAGAGCCCCAAGTTACTCCTAGAAGCTGGAATGGTGGAGAAGAAGACTGGAAAGAGCATCGGAGTACTCCAGGGAAAGGCAGCAATGGAGAACCTAAAAGTACAGAAACAGGATTGGGAGAGACTAAAGACACAAGCCAAGAAAGCTGCTGGCAGGAGCAAGGGGGAAAAAAAGAATGGTGGCAAGGAGGCAAAGGGAATGAGGTGGAAAGCACAGCCAGGGAACGAAAAGCAAGCAGGAGCATGAAACAAAAGAGGAGCATGAACAGACTGCTGAAGGCAGCAGGAAGGTCAAGAACTGCTCTAGGCAGGGAAGTGAAAGAGGGGAAGGAGAAAGGGTGGTGCATCCGGCTGCAATGAAGAAACGAATCCTGGAACAGTCCAGGAGGAGTGGCCTTTTAAGGCCTGATGGGGAAGTGACATTGTTTCTCGGCCCATTGAACCACAGGCATAGCCCTTGCAAAAACAGAGGATGTCTCAGGTAGATGAGGGCAAACTTGCCCCGGATGAACATTTTAAGGGATACCAGGGTGCAATAAAGGGAGGTAAAGAAAGTTTCTTCGCATTTGTTATTGTAACTGAGAGGAAATGGCTAGTGGCATTTTTCTGTGTAGTAAACAGTTTTACACATTCTGACTGTGTACAGTGCAGTGACAGGTTTCCGGGAAGAGATGTGAGTGGCTTAATAAGTTCTTCAAAGCCAAGATTGTAGACATCCAGGACCACATCTCCCTTCCCATAGAAAAGGGCACTAGAGATATAGAGGTGAGTGGAAGAGGTGTGGTGACTGTTTGGGAGGAGTTTGACCATTTGAATGAGGAAGAGATTCCTGTTGTAATCAAGAGCTTAGGATGGATCTCTTGTATACTGGGCCCAGTACCCACCATGTTACTCAAGACAGGATGAGAGGTATTAGTGCCAGTATTGACTGGAATTGTCAGTTCCTCTTTGGGGAGGGGCTGTTACCAGTGCCTTTGAAAAAGATAGTGGTCAGACACATCCTTAAGAACGCATCTTTAGATCCTGTGAATTTGCTCAACTAATGATCTGTTTCCAATCTTCCATTTCTGACTACGTTTGCTGAGAAAGTGGTTGCTATAAAGCTGGGGATGCACCTGGAGAAAAATACCCTTTTCAAGCCATTCCAATTTGATTTCTGCAATAAGCACAGCATGGAGACAGCCCTGATTTTATATGGAATAATCTCCTAGCAAGGGATCGCAGGGAGATCTCTGTCATGATTCTTTTGACTCTATTTTCAGCATTTGACACTGTGGACCCTATGGGTTGCTGCACAGGCTTGAGGGGTAGATGGGAATTAGAGGTGGCAAAGTGCTACCGCTTAGCTACATGAAGTACTTTGTGTATTGTTCTTTAATCAGCGTAGTGCTCCACAATGCAAAGTGAATTACTCCACCGTCATAATGAGGAATGTGAAGTGCATTGTTTTAATGGACTTTGCGATACTTCGCCTCATATTACAGCTTCCCCCTTAATCTTAACGTGAAGTGCCATTGATTTGAATAGACTTTGCTTTGCTTCACCTGTTTATTGCTATGTGAGGCAAATTTTGCATTAATTCATGGGATGGCAGGTCACATGGGCTTTATATTGTCTTGCACAGCCTCAGTTCTGCATAGTGTGTGTAGTGGAAAGCTGGAGACAGTTTGCTGTCAGACATCTGAGAATCAAACCACCGAAAAAGCTTTAAAAGATCACTTTTGATCCAATCATTTTGGTTCAAATTTAGTACATAGATTGTAGGAAACCCTCCAGTGCTTATATCATCGAATGTTTATTGTTTTTGTGTGCATTTTGAATGTTAATTTAGAACATTCAATCTGTGTATTGACAGACACTGTAGAAGTGTGCTCCGGGGAGGGCAGATCTGTGGTGAAGGGAGATTCACAGTGAGAAAGGCAGTCTTTCTAACTGTTGTTGGGAAGCTAGTGTGCTAGTATTTGTGTGTTCATGTACACACAGTAATGCCTGTAGTAAGTTTATATAATATTTTGCCATTTGCTGTGGTGCTGTGCCTTTTTTCAGTCAGTTTAGAAAATTTGGTTGTAGTGTACTTAAATTTTCTGTGCATTACCTTTATTGTGTGTGTGAGTGTCATCATTTCAGACACATTTCATTGTGCCACATCATAATCGCAGCACTCTGAATTTCTTATCTGTCTCTGGTATCTTTTACTGCTTCATTCTATCTAGGTAGTGGACTGGTACTGCAGCTGCCCCCCCCCTCATAAAAGAAAGTATTATTGGTCCAGTTTTGGATTTGTGACCACTGGTTAAGGTGTTGTTGTGCCTGTGCGGCTGCATCTCGAGTGCTCAGTCTCCATCTATTTGTGCATCTGCATCTGTTTAGGGCCCAGCCTCCATCTGTAAGCCACAGTTGCTGTTATTTGGCTTCCCATCTACCCCAAAGTTCAGAAATCTAAATTTGTTGTTAATTTTCTACGTAATCCCAAAAAATGGCTGCAATGAGACTTGCATGCAAAGATGTTTCTGGCCATGGCACTGCTGCCAATGGCAAGAGTGGCTGTGGGCTTGTGCGTGGTAATATGCAGCATAAGAGCATAGTTGATAGCAGTAAAGGGATTTCTCTGACTGTGTTTTTTGCAGCACAGTCAGTTGCTTCAGTGATGGTTGGAGATGCTATTGTCCCCACTGGAGGTGGTAGTGAAGTTGGTAATGGCAGGAGTATTGCTCCAAGTTCAACCTGTGACAAGTTAACAGGGTGCCAAAATTTTGTGGAGTCCAAAGATATGAGTCAGAGTGTAGTTGATGTCACACTGCCCATCCCTGTCCCCACAGTAGTTGAACATGATTCTGATCCTGATGATAACTCACAATCACAATCTCATGTTTGCAGTGCTGTTGAGGTTATGCCTGGGCCATCCAACCATTCAAATATTGAAGAAAAAATAGTGGATGATCATACTGAGGCTGTGGTTGGACTTTGAACATGTCCTCCACAGGACAGCATCCAAGCTGAATTTGTTAGTAACCCTCAAAATTAGAAAAAATAACTGTTTGCAAGAAATGTATTTACTTGCTTGGTGGCTCTGTGTAATTTAAAAAAAATGCCCACAAAGACATGGTTAGGCAAAGGCATTTCTAACTGTGGCGTATGAGCCGCATAAGTCAGTGGGGTATAAGCTTTGGGTCTGTGGGCAGGGCATTCCAACACATCACGTGGAATAAATAAAAAAAATAATTGAAGGGAAAAAGTACTGTCAGAGAAGGTTAGGGCCAGGCAAGGTCCTTGAATTTGTATTGGTAATAGCAGTGCCTGCAGCAACACCCTTACCATAGGTGGTCTGTGAAATAAATTATGTGTGTGTGTGTGTGTGTGTGTATGTGTGTGTGTGTGTGTGTGTGTGTGTGTGTGTGTGTGTGTGTGTGTGTGCGTGCATGCATATGTGTGTGTGTGCGTGTGTGTGTGTGTGTCTGAAATAAAATCTGCCAGCCAGTCCTTGAGTAACAGCATGTAGCCATGTAGGTAAAAGCTGCAAATTAACACCAGAGGTTTACCACAGGCATGATGTGGATGACTTTGAATGTTCAAGAAGTGTTCAGAGTACCAGTGTGGTGCATATTTCACTATGAACATTGTACTCATTGTCATGCCACGGTAACGAGTCATGAGACAAATCATGCTCTTCATCTTCACGATCACGAATCACACAACTTTAACTTTTTTTTGGTCCAACACTGTTTTTTTTTTAAATCTTTGTTTCATCATGAATCAGGACTGGGGGACACCCAGTTATGTCACATCACTCAAGATCCTTGGCCTAGTATGATGCTTCTGTTTGTGTTCACGTTCTGTAAGATGCCCTACTCAAATCTTTGTCCTCACAGGAAGCCAGACCTATTTAATCCAGTAGATATTATCTCAGCACAAACACTATACAGTTCCGGGAAGTTCGTCGTGACTGAGTCACGTCATGTCACGATCATGAGCATGAGACCTTAGCATAGGTGGTGTGTGAAATAAATTGTGTGTGTGTCTGAAATAAAATCTGCCAGCCAGTCCTGAAGAAACAGCAACTAGCCATGTGGGTAAAAGCTGCAAATTAACACCAGAGGTTTGCCACAGGCATGAGGGGATTGACTTTGAATGTTCAAGTAGTGTTCAGGAGTACCAATGTGGTACATATTTCACTTCAAATGTTGTACTCATTGTCATGTCATGATCACAGATTCATGAGTCACAAGACAAATCACGATCTTCATCTTGATGATCATGAATCACACAACTTTAACTTTTTTTTGTCCAACATACCAATCAGGACAATCTTCATCTATGTTTGTACTCAGTCATGATGACGGTGGTGCTGAGTAATGCAGCCGCAGACCATCCTGGTGCAGTGTAAAACAGTGTACCATGGAGGCTGCTGATGCAGTCATGGAAAAAAAATGTCCAAGCTGGTACAACTACAACATTGAGGATTGTGAGGGCTCCTTTCCTTTTTTTCTTGTTTCACTTGTTTTCTGCCAGTGTTAAGTATTTAACAGTGGTGACATACAGACCAGATGATGGATATAAAAAAAGATACAAACAGCTCCACAGGGTACTGATACTGAATAGGGTACTGGAATGAACTCAGAATAATTACTTTTTCATCTGTTTGCAGGCAGCATCGAGGTATTGTGGACTGGCTGTATGTTCCAATCTGAA
Source organism: Neoceratodus forsteri (assembly GCA_016271365.2). Lineage (NCBI taxonomy): Eukaryota > Metazoa > Chordata > Ceratodontiformes > Ceratodontidae > Neoceratodus > Neoceratodus forsteri. Next base: position 263,357,210 of record JADMNL010000028.1, read on the forward strand.
GCTGGACAACAGTTTGGATACACTGAAGACCTGGAAAGAAGACAAAAATATTAATGAAAATTGTTTTCCAAATGACCAATGCAACCCCCCCAAAAAACAATACTTACCGTTCATGGATTGACATTGTTCGTACAGCCGAAATCAGCAATCAGATACATGTGGAATACACGTGCAGTGGCAACATGGTTTCATCACTACGGTTGTGAATCTGTCTGCTGTAACCTGAGAATGTAAAAGGAAAGAACAGTAATGAGAAAAGCTTATAATTTACTCACTCACAGCAGTACCACCCCAGAAAAAATTTAAATTTCACAGTGCCACATTAGATGGCGGCACATATGTATGACATGTGAATGTGACCATGGCCAACACACTGGTGAAGGGGAAACATTCAGTATGCATGATGATGATTCCCTGCACAGGAACAACATGATGGACTGCAAAGTGCTTACAACAAAAAACAAGATTCAATACAAATTAAATGGCAATGTCTCTGAAAAAACATGACAGTGACATGTACAATAACTTACCAGTGTTGGTATGCAAACACATACATAACACAGCATGTTTCAGTCAGTGCAGTAGAAGAATTTCCCAGAACATCAAATTACAGTTCAATCCTATGGTCATCTGTGGCTATCATCATTTAACAACACACTGTACATCATCAGCAGCAGAAAACAGATAGACAACAACAGCAGCAGGCACCAGCAAGCCATTTTCTCACTTGGGAGTGGGACACTTGCAGTATGCAGAGTTCTGGCTCTAGGTGCACTCTTTTAGCAGTTCATTAAGAAATACTTGTAACTTTTCTGAATAGTTTTTCCTGTGATTATTCTTCACCTGGACTTTTCATAACATTTAAACAGCAGCAGCAGGCACCAGCAAGCCATTTTCTCACTTGGGACACTTATGCAGAGTTCTGGCTCTAGGTGAACACTTTTAGCAGTGCATCAAGAAATACATGTAACTTTTCTGAAAAGTTTTTCATGTAATTATTCTTCATCGTGACTTTTCATGAAATGAAAAGAAAGAGCCAAAACCACCAGCAGCAGCGTCGTCACAATGCAATGATGTCATTTAACACACTACGATGCATTTCTGCACTAGTATTAATTTTCATCTTGGCTTTTCATGAAAAAAACAACGGGGACATTCAAACATAAACTAGTACATTGCTGGGGGACCTACTAGGTGGTGTTATTCTATTGTGAATGCTGCCCTGGTGCTTTAACTACATGTTCAGAAATGGACAAGTATTTTCATGGTTGCTATTTATTTTTTATATGACTGATGGTCGTGAAAATGGTGGACACTGCGTGCTTTCATTACCAGTGAAACTGTCAGGCCACAACGCATGCTGCAATACAAGTTTCTTGCAGATGGCATTTTGGAGACCCAAGATTTAATTACAGGCAAGCACGCAGAGTCTGGTGTGTCCGCAAATTTGGCAGCCACGAGACTTACTACATAAAATACAGTAATGAGTATGAACTTAAAAATTTTTATTGCTGAAAGCATAATGGCCTAGGGGGACTTGAGGGAGGTGGGGAAATCAGATTTACCATTATAAGGATAAACAAATATAGGATTAAGAAAATTAACATCACAAAGAAAACATGAACTAAACATAAATGTCATACTAATATGTAATAAAGATAAATAGGGCTTAAGAAAATAAAAGCAGATATTTATTTCTTGGGGGGAATTTTGTTAATCTTGTTTTTCTTGATCTTGATTCTTTTTTACCCTCATAATGGTAAATGCAATTCACCACCTCCCCAAAATGTTCAATCACCCCATGCCATTATGCTTTTTGCAATAATAGTAATTTTTGTTGTTACTCATCATTACTTAATTTTATGTACTAATAAGTCAAGTGGATGCCAACTGTGCTGAAAATGCATGCTTTCAGTGCAGTTGCAATTGTGCAGGCCAAACGCTGTCTTCAAAATACTTTTATTGCAGCATGCATAACGGCACAACAGTTTCACCTGTAATGAAAGCATGCAGCGCCCGCCATTTTGCATGCCATCAGTCATGTACAACGTTAATACAAATTGCAAATAAAACATTACCTGAACATAAATTATATACTTAGTGAGCATCAAAACAAAAATATTAATTAGGGAAAAAAAAACAGAGGAGACGCTTGGGGGTTTAAATTGACATACAAAATTATTTTTTAAGGGTCCTGTGGGGGCGGTTGCTGACCACCACTGATATTATGCAGCAAGCCTATTATCTCCTTGTTCTGCTCCTCCATCACAGTTTGCATGGCCTTGACCTCCTCCCACAGCACAGCCAGGTCCACCACTGTCACAGGACACTGTGGGTCATCTTCTCTGGGTGCAGCTGCAAGAACCTCCAACTCTACTGACTGCATTTCCCTGTGCCACTGCTGACACGCAGGTGGATAAGGTGCTTTGGCTTCAGCTACAGAAGTGGCTGCTAACTCCTGCAGCTTGGCCTCCCATTTGACCCAGTGGTGGCCAGCTAGGTGTGTTTGTTGACCACCAGTGCAAAGGTGCCCACAATGGGGCCCCGATGGACAAGCACCTGGCACAATTTGCACCGCACAACAGTGGGGTCCCCAGGGTGACACGTGAAGAACTCCCACATGGGAGAGCTCTGTGAAGGGCCTGGTACTGGCAGTGGGGGGGCCACTGCTGGCCACCTTCTGTGCTGCTGCTGGTGGTGGTGGAGAAGCAACAACCTGCTGTGGTTTCTGCTGCTGCAGGTACACAACCTACAGGAGAGACAGGAAGGGGAGAAGAGGGGGCAGAGTAGCTCTCTATGTAAGGGAAGGGATAAAAGCAACTGAACAAAAGAGTAAACAGGGAAGAGAGGAGGCACTGTGGGTCACCTCAGAGACTGGAAATGGCACCACAATCCGCACAGGGGTTGTATACAGACCCCCATGTCAGGGAGAGGGGATGAACAAGGATATGATAGAAGGCATTCTTAGGATGGCAGAGAAAGGGGAGATACTGTTGATGGGGGACCTTAATATGCCATATGTTAACTGGAGCACCTTTGCTGCAGTCATATGCAAAATCAGGGCCATTCTCGATGCCCTTCAGGTGGCATGCCTCAGATAGCTAGTTTTGGAACTCACTCGTGAGGGAGCAATCCTAGACCATGTACTCTCAAATGGGGACAGTGAGAGGATCTCAGCTTTAGAAGTGAGTAGCCAACTGGGAACAAGTGACCACCAAATCATGTGGTTCATGATAAACTCAGCTACAGAGTCAAGCCATACAAAAGTGAGGGTTCTGGACTTCAGGAGGGCTGACTTTGGCAAGGTGGGAGAGTGCCTTAGAAAAGCACTAGCAAACAGACTAGAAGGAGGGGTGGAGCAACAATGGGGAAACATCAAAACTACAATCACAGAGGCAATAAGTTTTTGTGTGAAACAAATAAACAAATCAAAATGAAAGAAAAAGCCACCTTTGTTCTCAAAAGACGTGCCGGTGAAGGTTAGGGAGAAAAAGATAGCATTTAGGAAGTATAAGGAGGAAACACACAAGGAGCAGGACAGAGACCTGTACCAGTTAAGACAGAAGGAAGCAGGGAGGGTAGTCAGAATAGCAAGGGCCCAAACTGAGGAAAATATAGCCAACTCGGTTAAGAAGGGGGATAAAACCTTTTATAGGTGTATCAGGGAGTGTAGAAAAACAAAGGGAGGGAGGGACAGTGAGGCTGAATAGAATGGATGGTGGGTGGGCAGGGGGGATACTGGGATGTATAGGGAGAGGCATCACCAGCAGAAAACAGGACGTTCTTATCCCTCTATACAGATAGTTGGTGAGACCCCAGCTGGAGTACTGTGTCCAGTTCTGGAGATCCCAATTCCGCAAGGACATAGACAGGATGGAGGCAGTCCAGAGGAGGGCAACTAAAATGGTGCAGGGTCTACAAGAGCAGCCATGTGAGGAGAGACTAAAGGAGCTTAATATGAATACCCTTGAGGAAAGGAGCGAGAGGGGGGACATGATAGAAACTTTTAAGTACCTCAGTGGAATCAACAAAGTCCAAGAGGGTAGTATCTTTCAGAAACGAAATGTGCAAGAACAAGGGGACACAATTTGAAGATAGAGAAGGAACAGCTCGAGGGCAATGTTAGCAAGTACTTTTTCATAGGGAAAGTGGTGGATGCAGGGAATAGGCTTCCTGAGGAGGTTGTGGGGTCTGAAACTGTGGGAGAATTCAAGAATACATGGGACAGACATAAGGCAATTTTTGTTGGAGGTAGGATAAAATAGGCTGTTTATTAAATAGGATCTGCAGCTTATCCTGTAGGTAGGGAAATGGGCAGACTAGGTGGACCAAGCAGTCCTTATCTGCCATCAAAGTATATGTTTCTATGTTTCCTCCATTTGTGCTTTAGCACTCCTCACTGTCTTTCCTGCCTCTCTCAGACACTTCTGGAACATTTCCTTGTCCTCATTCCTTTGTGTTTCCTTATACTTCCTGAAGGCTAGCCTCTTGGCCCTTACTTTTATGCCACCCTCCCTGAGAACCAAAGTGGTTTTCTTCTCCTTTTGCTCTTGTCTCTTGTCCTAGCACATTTTTTTTGCCTCTACTATAGTCTCCTTGATGAGTTCCCATTTCTCCTCAACACCTCCACCTATCCTCCTCTTTTCCATTGTTTCTTTTAGCTATAGTCCCATTCTGGCAAATGTGGTGCTTGGCCAGCTGGTTATGATTACTGTATGCTGTTTGTAATATAAAAATATAGAATGTGATTGTCTCACATAAGACAGCCTATGCTTATGGGTCCCCCCCCCCAGGCTTCAGTGAAGCTACAGTGACAAGTGACCTGAAACTAGGAGGTAATTAAAAGATCAGAAAGACTTAATTGAGGGTATCATGTTTTTATGTCTTAATTAGAACTGACCCAGTTGCCAGGACATAGGGCTCTTAAAGTGTTATGATTCCTATAGGAAGAACATTTTATACTAACCTGGTGCTAAAAGTTGTAAAACCCTTTGATATGCCTTGGGAATAGGAACTACACCAGATCAAAGTGAAAATGTTTAATTAAGGAGTCCATACCTCTCAACTGTACCACATTACGAGGAACGTTCCTCATTTTACTTCACAAAAGCTCCCTGTTCCGCATTGTGAGGACTTGTTCCACATTCAAAGTCAACATTTTAAAGCAAAAATCCATAGTAAATGATGCAAAAAATATTTTATTCAATTAATAACAGACTTTCTCAACATAAAGGCAACATTTTAACAGTGTTTTGAGCTTCTTAGGTAAAGATTTGATTAAGTGTTCCACATTTTGCTCATTTGTTCCACATTTTGGCAGGCAATGTTCCACATTTGGGGACAAAAGGTTGAGAGGTATGAAGAAGTCATATTTAGGAAGTGGAGTTTTTGCTGATGTCACATTATTTAATATATATCCTGACAGGAAATCACTGTTTGTCTGTTCTTTTATTCTAAAAAGGAGGAGCTGGATGACTCACCAAGGGGATGGGGAGATGGAGTTGAAATGTATCCTTGTAACTGGGGAACGTGATATTCATTTTGGGACTCAAAGACAGCTCTCTGATCTAACTATAAGCACTACAGAGGTAATACATTAGATAGAAAAGGTCTGAATGTATGGTGGTAGGATTTTTTGTTTTGTATTTTTCCCTTGTTCTTTTATGTGATTGTGAGCTCTTTGATATATTGTTCTGTGTTTATATTTTTCATACTTTTATCATCTTTTAGTAAAATACCTTTTATTTGAAAGACTGCCTGGGTGTCTCTCAGTTCTTTTTGCATGTGATGTATAGAAGATTAAGTCTGACAAAAATAGTTCAACAGCTTGATGGTGTTACTAAACTGGGAAAAGTTAAGAATATATCTAAGGTCTTTTATAGAGTTTTATTGGTTCATTTTGGAAGCCTAGCTTGGTGCCCCTGGTGAAAGATTGTACCACAATCCCCAAAGAGGGTACATATCGAGCCTGTACATTTAGGTATGCTAGCATACATTTCACAGTTTGGATCCCCTCAGAACTTGAGACTAAAGGTGATTCAGACCCAAAAACAGACAGGAGGCTTACCCTGTCTGTAATCTGTTCACACTATTGTGCTCAGAGGTTGCTACTGTGGGAGCAGAGGGCCTGACCTGCTGAGTGCATTTGTGACAGTAAAGTCCACCCTTCTAAAGTCTTAGACTCTTGCCTTTGTAAGGGTTGGCTGGATTCCTCTTTCCACTTTGAACCACACCATATTGTGGTCACTGGATCCTAACTGACCTTCTACCCTAAGATCTGCTATACTGTCCTCTTTGGTCTGCATCAGATCCAGGGTTGCCCAGTCCCTAGTAGGTTCCTGAACCAGTTGACTAATGCCAGCTCCCTGAAGGGAGTCCATGAAGTCCTGTGTCTTAGCTGAGGCCCCTGCATTACTTGGCTTAAGGGTGACCTAAATTTCCTTCATTTGCTCATACCTGTTTTGAATTTCTGTCTCCTTTATGCTCTCTTTGATGTAGAGGGTACCCCCCCATTTGCCCTCCCTATCTTTTCTGAATAGGGCATAACCTGGTACACTTATGTTCCAGCTGTGGTTGCTGGTATACCATATTTGATTTATCACCACTTTGTCCAGATCAGTCTCCGTCATTGCAGCCACCAGGTCTGGGATCTTGTTCCCAAGACTGCGGGCATTTGTGTGCATGATCTTCCATGAAATGCGGCATCTTTTTGCTCCCTCCTTGTGTTTTGTCCCTTGCTTTATCCTAATTTTCCTGGAGTGTTTTATGTGGTGCTTCCTTTTTATTACCTTGCTGGTTGTTTGTTGTCCTGATCCTTTTGTTAGTGGTGATAACATTGTATCCTGAACACAGCCTATCCTGCCCTGCAGTACCTGTGTATCTGCCCTGGGGTTGACATCCTGCTCTTGCTTGATGTGTGCATTGATCTGTGGTGGTGGACTGTCTGAATCTCCTCACTTCCAACAGCCCCCACCCCCAGTGGCTAGTTGAAATGCTTGCTAAGGAAGCATGTAAACCTCTCACTGAGAACAGACATACCCTCTTCAGAAGGATGCAGCCAGTCTTTTTTGTAAAGGTGTGAATCATCCCAGGTGGTGCCCTAGTCACCAATGTAGCCAAAGTTGTTTTCCCTGCAACAGTCTTTCAACCACTTGTAGAAGAGTTTGATGCATTGGTTTCTTCCCCCCTCCTTCCCCTGACTGGTAGCACCTCTCCTACCCAAATCAATAAAATTCTCTTGAATCTTCTCCATACTTGCTCTTTCTTGGGCTAGGTCATTTGTCCCAGATGGACAATGACATCCAGCCCCCCTTCTAGCCACAACTTTTGAAATCTTGTGGATCTGCTCCCCCTTCCTCAGAGCTGTGCTTCCTGGGAGACACATAACCTCCCTCTCCCTACTGATGCCTGATCTTATCTCCATACCCCAAATTATTGAGTCCCCTACTAGGAGAAGCTTACTTCTACCCTGGGATTCTCTGGCCCTGTCCACTGTGCCCCCCTCTCCTGGTGGGTCTGCCCATCATCCCTGGTCACAACCTTGGGTTCCCTTTCAGGGCACTCCCTCTCCTTGAGAACATCATATTTATTCTTAGTTGTACTGGGTGAGGTGTGTGCTTGAGCTCCACCTTCCCCAACCTTCCTGATCCCACAGTAGTCAATCCAGGTCTCTGTCTGAATACCCTCTGTGGCAGTGGCTGGTGGTATGGTGGTCCCTGGGTGGTGGCAAAGGTCCTCAGTACTCCTACCAAGTGTGCTTGAAGTACTCGAAACACAGACTGGCAGCACTCTAAGGGAAAATGTATAGAGGCAAAAGCAAAGTAGACCAGACCAGAGACAAAATAACAGTTCAAAAGGCAAGGAGGGTCAGCAGCCATGGGCTCCTTGCCCTTTGAACTGTTATTTTGTTTCTGGTCTGGTCAACTTTGCTTTTGCCTCAATAAGTTTTCCCTTAGAGTGCTGCCAGTTTGTGTTTCTAGTGCTGTATCTGTTTTTGTGGCATGCACCACCTCCATTCCCAGAGACACTCCATTCCCAGGGGTCCTGAACAACTGTGCTTGAAGCCTGGTAACCTCCTCTCTCAGCCCAGAGAGGTGCCTGCAGATAGGGCAGCATTGCAGCTTCTAGAATGTCTCCCTGAAGACTGTTACTGCACAGTCACTGTACTGCACCACTCCACATGTCATCCTGTGGACTTCTACAGTGCCCTCAAATGTTCGCTAAGTTTTCCTTTATGTCTTTAGTCCCTTCTCTTTTTTCCCACCTTTCTTCCTTTTCTCTGTCTGCCCCACTGTTTTACTAAACAGTAGGTGAGTGTCTTCCCTAACAATGAAGTAGTAGGAAGTTGTTTGACACAGGTGCCTATAAAAGTAACTTAAGCCCTGGGGTGGTGGGTCGAGGGTGGGAGAGGGTCATACCATGCTACCCACCGAAAAACAAAAGCAATCAACCCAATGTGGAGTGTCCCCACAGCATAGTTAAGCCTGTAAAAATATAAATCACAAAATCAACTGTAGTAAACAAATTCAGCAACTACTGCTAGGTGAAAGAACACACAATTTAAACACAATTACCTGGAATGTGATCCCAACTGAGGTTAGAAGCACAGACACTTCCAGAAGGTCACTAGGAACAGAAGGCCCAAGCAGCCTGACCAAGAAGAAGAACTTCCTCACATTCCCCTCCCCCATCCTGCCCCTCCCCAATCTCATATGATGCCCCCTCATTCTTGTACACTGTAAACTAAAGATGTCTCCCACTTGAACTTAGTTGATGATTTTAAGGTACTTGAAGGTTTCAGTTATATCTTTCATTCCCACCTCTCTTCCAGAAAATACATATTGAGATCTTTTAATCTCTCCTCACATGTCTTCTATTGCAGGCCCTGCACCAGCTTATTTGCCCTTCTCTTAACTGCCTCCACCCTGTCTATGTCCTTTCAGAGATTGGGCCTCCAGAACTGAACATAGTATTCCAGGTGCAGTCTCACCAGTGTTCTGTACAGAGCGATACCCTTTCCTAGGCACCCTAGCATACCACTGGCACTTCCCACTGCCTTTGTTCACTACTTGGCCACATTTAGATCCTCTGAGATGATTATTCCCAAATCCCTTTCTTCCTTTGTGACAGTCAGTAGTCCTCCCCCCATCCTGCTATCCTATAACTCTCCTCAGGGTTTTTGCACCCCATGCACATGATTTTGCACTTCTTCAAATTGAATCTCAGTTGCCATACCTCAGCCCATATTCCCAGCTTCCTTGAGTCCCTCTTCATTTTCTCTACCCCTTCTGGAGTGTCAATTCTATTGCAGATCTTGGTGTCATCCACAAATGGGCTTATGGGGTCAGGCTTATTTTTCTCCTCAATAGATTTAATAATGCATTGAATATAGACTTTAGTTCCATGACCCATTACAGAATTTAATCTGCCAACTGCCTTTTGCTTGTCTCAGGTATGGCATATGTGCATTTCTTGTGCATGTTATTATTTTAAAATATTTTTTGCCTTATATATGCAATATTGGTGGTGTCCCTTTAAACATTAACATAGTTCTATTTACGTTTGAGTACATTGTGTCTGCTGGTTTCATACTTTTTGATTTATGCACACGTAAGAGTTTCTGAGCTCTCACACACACACACACACACACACACACACACACACACACACACAGAGTCTGTTTCCATTTTAAGGTAGGTAATGAAACTATTGACAATTGTCCTTTTGCTGTCACATTCCTTTCATAGGAAAGATTTGTTTTATACCTAACTAGGATTTCAAAGACTGTTTTTTTGTCTCTGCATATTATTTAATTATCCTTCAGTATCAACAGAGCTGTCACATATATGTGTAAAAGTTTTTTTTTTGTTGTTACCAGTTCTACCCTATATGCTTAAAGCAGCAGTACTGGATAATCAGGAAGTGATTATCAGAATTCTGCTTTTTGGCTGGAAGCATGCAGCCATAGTTCTGGTTTCCATATCTGTAAATATGTTTCTAGCAATCTTTAGTTTTTTAGATATTTAAAATTTATTTCCATTGTTGTGGATCCACAGTAAATATGGCTAGTACCGAATTTGCAGCCAAGCTCCCCCCTCAAGTTGCATCATGTCTTTTGTTTACTTTCATGGAACCCTGTGCTATGTGTTTCCACTGCCCTTGTGTAGTACTGCAAGTCATGCACACATGTGGTTGGCAGCAGAGGGTTCCAATTCAACATGGTGGGTGGCAGAAATGTAACATAAAACAATGAAAAACAGAACAAATTACAGGGTGATAGTACAGGAAAACCAAGAAAGATTGCCAGGGAACAAAATGTTGCACAAGATCTGATTTTATTTATCTAATACTGCTGCTTTAAAGGAAAGCTGTCTTAATCATAGACTCTCCATCCCCAAAGCTTTACCCTCCTGATTAAGGGCTTCACAAAGAAAACACATTTTTTCAGGTGTTTTAACATACTGTATTTTATTTTTAAAAACTCTGTGATTCTGCAAAATGATGCACCCTGCGCGGTTCCATTTCAAGACAAAGTGCGGCTCCATACTTCTCAGCTTCAATACAAGTTGCATTGAAGTTAAGCTCAGTAATAAATAATGACAAGAAGAAATACAGAGTTCATGATAGAAAAATAAGCTATCTGGCCTCTAAATATTATGTTTTTCAAAGTTCTTATGGAGAAGTCAGTGGCTCTTTAAAACTCAGATGTAGGCCATCTCTTACAAAAAGGTCATGTGTGCCCCAATTACTGTCCTAAGTGTGGATGAAGCCATATTATCTTTCACATAGATTGATCTCAGGCCTGCATTTATTGTCCTGATTTTGTGTTGGTTATAGTCAGGTGCCCTTGAGACTGGTAGTATCTAAAATACATTGCCATTACATTTTCTGTCTCTTAAGTGGTCAAATAGTTTGATGATATTGGATTTTATCTGGTGAACAGGTTTACGATTCATATTGTGTGTGCTTTTGTGTGCTATAATGACTGGATTTTCCCCTGAATGTTTAATGATATCATATATGCAGGGCATAGGGCTGCTTATTTTTGTCTCCCTGTAACTGAAAACCATGAATTGTTCTTTATTTGTTTTACAGCTCTCTGAATCACAGTATTTTATGATAGAGTCACCAATAACAACAACTTGTTTACACACAGCTGGACTAATTTTTGTATGCCCAGATGTCTTTGTTTGTATTTCAACTTTCTCATTTTCAAGTAGTGTACTGTAAATCTATTTTCAGTGTGTACTGGTGTGTTTTCTTTTGTAAGTGAAAAAGCCTCAGCCCACCTTGGCCTCTTCTGCTTAGCTACTCTAGAAGAGTGAGCCATTGTCCAGTTGCTTCCCCCTCCTCTGCCTCATCCTTCTCTTGTTCCCTTTGACATTTTCTTATTTCTTCTGATTTGTTTTACTCCATTTCATTCGTTCCCATTAGCGTGTCTGTAATATTTTTCAGTTACCATATGCTTTTCATTTTTAATAACTCTTCTTGACAAGATTAATAGGTTATTTCCAAGTCAGATAGTTTTTGACATGTGGGACAGATTTTAATATCTGGTTAGTTGTGTCATTTAAGGTTGGACCACATGAGACAAGATGAGCATTGATACAGAGGAATACCTCCTGCCATAATGATTTCATCCCCAGTGCTAATGGTGTTTACTTCTTTCCCATAAGTAATTTTGTGGTACAGAATTTAGGTTAATACACTAGATATTAAGAACAGAGTTAGGGGTAATACACAGGATATACTGTACCTACAGGGTAAAATCTTGGGTAGTACACCAAGGTCTGTTCCCCTGCTTCCTCTGCTGACACAGTAGGCACATGCAATCATGCTTGCCTTTGCTGTGCATTACCTCCACCCTTGCTTGCTGACTTTCACTGGATATCGGTCTTTTGTGCTGCTAAAAGCAGAAGTAGCACGATTTAGGACTTCCAGTTTTGTGAGTGCAGGTAAACCCTCTGTTTAAAACTATTACACTATTAAAAGAGCAGCACTATAGCTGCCAAAGCTACTGTAAGGGTATTTAGCCTTTATATTGTGCCCAGTGACTGATTTGGGATCCCAATGTGTTGGCTCCAGAGCACATCCTCCACCTACTGACAGATCCTATCTGGCCCCAGTAGAGAATACAGAGAAAGAGAAGAGGTACATGGACCAATTTTGGGGCAGTATGTTTCATTTTTCAGCAGTGACACAGTACAGAGTGACACAATACAGGCTGAAGTTGTACACATAGATTTCACACAGTACAGGAATTAAATATCAGTCAGAACACTCCCACTCCTAACTGGTGCTGTTCACTGGGCATCTGCCTTGTGTGCTACTGGAATTGGAAGTACTGTGATTCTGGACTTCTGGTGTTGCAAGTGCAGATAAACACTCAATTTAAAACTATTACAGTGTTAAAAGTGCAGCACTACAGCCACCAAAATTACTGTAAGGGTTTTAGCCCTTCCTTTTTGTGCCCAGTGACTGATGTGGGCTCCTTATGTTTGATTCCAGAAACAGTCCTCCAGCTACCCACAATTCCTATATGGCCTCATCAGAGAATACAGAGAAAGAGAGTGAGTACAAGGATCAATTTTTGGGGTAGTAGTTTTTGTTTGTCGAATGTGACACATTACAGATTCAATTTGCCCATGCAGATTTCACACAGTACACAAACTAAAAATTGGCCAGCACACTCCTACTGCTATCCAAGTTCAGGTCTTTCCTTATCTTTAGCTGGGGAGGTCACAGGCACAGTGTTTGTTTTGTCATGTATTCCCAAGTGACCCATCTGGGGTTCTTGGCTGGTCATGTCAACCTCTCTCAGGACTGTAAGACTTTAAGCATGTCTGATTGTCAAATCCTCCTTCAATGGCCTGTCTGAAGGCACTGCAGTGTCATGTATCCATTGTAAGCTCTGCATACTCCCAGTGTTACTGTCCTCCCTGGGCGTGTTAGGCTGGGTGCTGCTGCTGGGCTATGTATCAGCCAGCACATAGCCTCCTGTCACCAGAACCTGTAGGTGTAACACATGTATTATTGCACTGCCTGTATGCTGGTGTTTGCTGTTGCACAACTGCAATGTACAAGTGGAGTTTCATGGTGTATCCTCTATTATTCTCTGCTTTAAGGCATTTCTTAGTTCTGGGGCTGATTGTGGCTCGCGTAAAAGGCAACAAAAGTTAAATCAGCCACACAAACCTGTTTCTTCAACTCTTCAGTGCATTTTAGTTACACAGCTCAACAGGGGCCATACTCTTCAACCCAACACTTCATCCCTGCATGGGCTTCATCGGGGGAGATGGCTACCTAGTACAAATACTAAAGACATTTCAATATTCTCTTAACACTCATGTAAATAATACATCATAAGACATAGTATTATATGTTCAATTTATAATAAACATCTTAAACAAAACTTGTTAACGGTAGTATGGAGCACAAGGCTTACTCTGTTTACGTTATTTCTGTTTAGACTATCCCATACAACATTTATTTTTCAAATTAAAGAGGGAGTCCAGCCAAAATGTCTAGCAGCATTTAATTCAGAATTTGAAATGGCATGTCCCCAATCAGCTGTGCGGCATTAATGAGATCTCTAAGTTAATTTGTTTAAAAATTACAAGCTATTTTTTGTAATCCTAAATTCACTACATGTTCAAAAAACCCTGTTTCAGTGAATAATTACTGATGATGTCATAATCAGAACTCACAGCCTAGTCATCCCTGCAAGATACCTTATAGGACTCATTTCTCCCATGTTACATAAAAAAATGCAGTTTTAGTAAACATTTGAAAAAGGAAAGCTGACATTGGGTCTGTACAGGGCATGCATTTCCGTAATGTACAGATAGAAGGTGCTCAAAAACCTGATGGAGTGAGAGCTGGAATACAACGGCAATAATGACTTTAGAATGTCAATGTGCTGTGAAATTTTTAGAATACTATAGGGGTGAGATTTTAGAATGCCACCAGGTTACAACTGTGGAATGCAGCAAAGACACAATCTCTGAAAGTAGCTGGGACACAATTTTGGAATGTGGCAGGGATGCTGAAATTCAGAATGTGGTGGTGTCATAAACTTTTAAAATGTAGAAGTTATATTTAATTTTGAAATGCAGCAGGCACATAGTTATGGAATACAGCAGGGGTATGCAACTGAATTACTGTATATGTCATGAAGACATATTTCTACATGTGGTGATGCACACTTTCAGAATGTGGTAGGGATGCACTGTTTCAGAATGTAGTTGTCGCATATAATTTCAGAATGTGGTAGGGATGCACTGTTTCAGAATGTGGTTGTCACATATAATTTCAGAATGTGGCAGTGTTGCACAGTTTTGGAATGCATTTCAATGCATAATTTTAGAGCATGGCACGGAAATGCATTTTTGGAATGTGACAGATAGAGACACATTTATAATGTGGTGGGTTTGCACAATTCAGGAATGTAGAAGGGGTGCACAATTATAGAATGTGGCTTGGCCATGCAATTTTGGAATGTGGCAAAGACACTCATTTTCAGAATGTGGTGGGAATGCACCATTTTGGAATATGGTGTAGATGTGCATTTGCAGAATGTGATGAAGATGTGCAGTATTGGTATGTGGCAGTGACACACAATTTAGGAATGTGGCAGGAAGGCACAGTTTCAGATTGTGGTTGGGGCACACAATATTAGAATTTGGTGGGGCTGTCCAGCTTTGGAATGTGACTGGGAAATGCATTTTCAGAATGTGGAGAAAATGCATACTTTTTGAATGTGGTAGGGACAAGCTTTTTCAGACTGTGACAGAGATGAAACATTTTGGAATGTAGTGTGAGACAATTTCAGAATGTGACAGATATGCACAATTTCAGAATGTGACTAGTACACACAATTACAGAATATGGTGAGGACATGCTATTTAAGAATGTGGCAGTGACACACAATATCAAAAAGTGGAGCAGATACACAATATCAGAATGTGGTGGTGACACAATTTTGGAATGTCCCACAATTTCAAAATGTGGTAGTGACACACAACCTCAGCATGTGGCAGGGCTGTGCAACTTGGAAATGTTATGGGAGACATGCACTTTTGGAATGCAGCAGAAATGCACAATATGAGAATATGGCAGGGACACATAATATCGAAATCTGGTGGGAATGCGATGAGAAATGTGGAAATGGGGTGGGTGAGTAAAATTCTCAAATATGGCAGGGACAAGCAATTTCAGAATAAAATGGTGTGTCCTTTCACATTCAAACAGTGCACATCCCCGCTGTAATCCCAAACTGTCACTTCTTGCTAAATTACTTGATGTGTACCCCTGTTGCATTCCAAGAATAAGTGTCCCCATCACATTTCAAGAATATGCATCCCTGCCACATTCCAAGACTGTATGTACAACCCAACATTTGAAATTGTGTAAAACCTAGACATTCTGTAACTTTCTCCAGCACTGCATTATTTTAAAGTACAGTACCATACATCTAAACGTTCTCCAATTGCATGCACTGCAGTTAACCCTGTGTCTTTTTTTTCAGTGTTTACAACAGCTACCGTTTGAGCAGGGACTGAAATCAAGGTTACAAAATGGCCCACAATTTTTAAAAGAAGTAACTGAGAGATCTAATTTTTGGGACAAGGCTTATTATTGATATGCAGATTCTAATTCTGCAGTGTTCCACTTTTGGCTATACTCCCTCTTTATGGTGTGGCACTAGAAGAAAAAAAAAACATGAATATCTGAATAGATTTTTTGCATCCCAAACAAATCACAGTTGCTCAGTTAAAATTTATAGTTTGTGTTGTCATTTAATAAAGCTGTTTATTTTGGTAACCACCCACCACATCTGGCAGAGAAAATTAATCTTTGAACCCACATTTCAGAAAAGTACTTTACTATGATGCCATGATATTCTGCCCCAATTGAACATGTTCCCATTAAACCCAAGGGAGCTAACAGAATCCAGTTATTGTTGCAAGAAGAATCCAGGTGGATTTTTGTTTTAAAGTCCCTCCATGCTTGGGGTCTGAATAGAGGGCAGTACCGATCAGTGTGTTTAGTAATTTACAGCATTTGGTCTTCTCTTCTGTAAATATCATATTTGGGAAATTTCATATATTTGCTGTACTGTGCTTGTCATTTCTTGCTGCTTTCTTGTTTTTCTTTTCTTTGTAGATATCATTAATGATGTTACATTCGCAATGGCTATCGGCATGCCACCACTTTTTGCAAAGTCTTTTTGATTTGGACCTTTGACTGATGCATCTTTAGGAAACATGACAGCCTGAAATATTGAACTGCCATATGGACTGTTTGAGTCTAGGATATACTTGGATAAAACCATCTTGGAATTACTGTAGTACAAAAGAAGTTCTATACCTCCTTTGATGACTTTTAATGGGGCTATCTACCCCCTTTTGCACTTGTAACTTATTGATTGTGATTATTTAATATGTATGTGTCTGGGGTGTTAGAAATTCACCTTTATATAACAGGTCTTACAATCTGAAATGTATGATTTAGCCATCTAATAATAGCGATTGACATTAAATGACTGATCCTTTTATGCTGGACACTTGTCCTTCACTGAACTACATATTTAATTATTTCTAACCCAAGGACACCATTATGCTTTTAGAATGTTATGTTATGTAATTTAACTTGGGTATTATAGCTTTCACTTTGCAATTTATAAATGCATGTACCTTATAATCACATTTAAATTGCACTTCATGCCCTTCTATGTCAATCTAATTTTTATTAATTTGAAAGTTTTAGAATTAAAACTATAGTTGTGAGAGCACATTTGCAGATCCCAACAAAGTTAACTGAAATGTAAGCCATCTTAACCAATTAACTATTAGAATGGCATTGAAATTAAGCGGTTTGACATGTTCAGCCACTCCTCCTTGATGAAGAGGTGGAACATCCATGAAATACCAAGGCAGAATTTTTCACTTCAATGCCTGTCTGCAGTTGTACTTTAAAATAAATAGCTGCACCAGCATCTAAGCTGGTACGTATGTATAGTTAGTTTTCTATGCCTGAAGCCAACATAAAAACATAAAATCTGATTGCAGATAAGGGTCGCCTCGCCCACCCAGTCTGCCCATTCTCCCTGTCTATATTCTTACCATAGACCTTACTTGATCTAAAGCTCTTCCTCCCTTCAGAGAACACCATCTTTTAAAATGTTTTGTGCTCCCTAACTTGCTCACTGTACCCAAAGATGTATTATTTCAAAGTTAGGCTCCCTTGTTGGCTCCCAATCCATATTTTTGGATTGAGGCAAATATTAGTAATCATATGACTGATACAACATGAGGTGCTTGTCACAAAGTAAGGGTGGTGGAGTGGTGGGTATTATTAATACTAGGCAGACAAATTGGTTAGTCTTCCTTCTGTTATCAATGAGACATGCCACTCTATTCTTCTCCCTGTCACATGCAACTCACATTTTGTCAGTCATATGATAGACTGATAGCATGTGCATGGCTATGGGTTATGTATGGATTAACTGGGCTACCAGGAATTTCATCTGATGGCCCCAATATCATGGTTTAGGGTTAGAAACCGGACCCAACTCTGAAATATTGCAGCTTTGGTGATTGGGGAGGGTCTGTGTGGGAGGGAGAAGCATGCAAAAGACAATGCCAGCTCTTGGCACAGTGCAAGGAACTGTACATTTAAAAAAATACTCTTGGAGGCTAGGTAAGTGGTGAAGGGTGAGAGATAACTGAGGTTGGTGTGGGGGTGGCTAAGGGACAAGACCTGGTAGATTGGTGAGAATTTGTTATTTTTATTTTTTATTTTAGTCTTTGAAAACCGGTTAAGGCCCATTAGGCACAAGTGCCTGTTTTCAGGGGCAATCTGGGAGCACTGGACAATTAAGTGACTTGCTCAGAGTCACACAGTGTTCAAGTGGAGGTTGTGAGAATCAACTCAGGTCTGGTCTGCTGGATGTATCAAGCTTGTTCACACCTCATTCCTCTAACCTCTAGGCTATACTGCCAACCCAATAGAGACTTTTCTATTAAAAGTTTGTTGCTGAGTACTGAGTGTATTGAGTGGTGTCAAGTACACATACTGCCTGAGTATTCAAAATGGTATTCCTGCATCCTTAACAGTTATCATGTGTTCCACACTGGGGTAAGTTATGCTTTTATTTTGGAAGCATATCTCTGGGCTATCCATGGCTTGGTGCTATAGTGTGTCTGCATCATAGTGATTGGTGTAATTTACCTTTCCTGAAGTATTTCCTGGTCAAATTCTCAGTGGACCCATTGTTCACCAGCACTGAAATCACTCATGGCTTGGGAAGGCAGACAGAGACAACTCTTTCTAGAGCACTCTTGACAACCAAGCCAGTTTTCCTAGAAAAACATATATAAATATAGACTTTAAGAACATAAAGACAATAAGAAGAGGACACCCACTACAAGTCAAGATCACTAGGCTTAAAATGACTAAAAGGAAGAATTTATTTTCACAGAGGGTGGTGAATCTCTGGAATAGGCTACCTGTAGAAATAGTCTTGAGTAAATCAAAGATATATTTAAGAATAGGCTGGACATAGAACATGGAGATGATCTGAAATATTACACAGAACCCTAAGGAGCTCCTTGTTCATACACTGCCGTGTTTTGCTCCTCAGTCATTAGTGACATTAGTGACTTTAGGAGATAAATAAAAAGCTACACAATGTCATCATAGTACAGGTGCATTTATTTATTTATTGTGATCTTGGATTAACACCTTTTTTTGATCCTTGCCTTTGGATTTTGACTAGAGGTTCTTGCAATGGGAAGTTTGTTTTGCACAGCTTTGCTTCAGTTTGCATGAGGGAAACAATTTTTGTTTTGTTCAAAGCTGCAAATTCTGCTTGGACTCTGTGTTATTGTATAACCCTTAGACGGTGTAGGAACTGTAAAAGACTGAATGTTAATTATACAGTGCAGCATTCTGAGTGGCTAGCAGCTGGTGGTGCTCAGATACTATCCTAATAAGTTGGATAGTGGCTGGATAGTACCTCAAAACATGAATTTTGGATGTCAAGAATTAATGTTGACTTCCTAGACTCGATCTGCTTTGGTTAGATTCTTTCTACGGCTCCAATCAGACTGGTCGAATCTGACTACCTGACTGGCTGATCTGATGTATCCGACCTAGGATACCTGGATCTGATCTCGGAAATCCCACTTTGTATTCTAGATCAAAGTTTGGTAAGATATTTGCTGCATCCTAGATCGGATATCAACACTATCTAATAGAGGCTAGTTGGATCCACTGAAGCATTTTCTGATCACTTCTACAAACAGCCATGATTAATGATTCTACTACCAACATCTAAAAAAGTCTCTGTGCCACCTGTGCCACGTTACTTACCATATCACTCTGCCATCTAAAAAGTTCAAATTCAAAATTATTTCAAATATTTTTCCTTTTTATTTTCTCACCCCTTCCCCCAAGTGTTTGGACTATTTTTCTTCAGATAAGGCCATTCAACTATTTCAAATGAACCTCAAAACCATAACAATTCTTTCTCTATCATTATTATTTTTTTAACTATCCTAAATCTATTTTATAAGCACAATAACACACTTCTGATTGTTGATAGTAGCACTCTGAATGTACTTCAGTGGCTGAAGGTAATTAGTCTGCAGCCTCATGCCTTACTGCATCCCTGAGCATCTGTTCATGACACAGCTACCAACACCCAGTCATGTGTTATTGTGTATGTAACTCTTTTTATGCAACATTTTCATTTTTTCCTGGCTGCTATTGTGGCCTATTTCAAATGTTTTTGCTTGAGATTAAGTGGAGTAGCTGAATCTAATGTCTTCAACATCTCATATATAAAGCCAGCCCTCACAGGCCTTCCAGCCATAATTGCTTAGTCTCTCTGTCCTCCCCTCCTCCTCGTCTGGCTCTGTCTTTACCTTAATTCCAGAAGCCTTATCATTATACAGATATATTCTTTAGTCTCCAGATCATCACCTCCGGTTACAGCTACTAAGGGTGAAATAAAACAGAGTGAAAGCCAATGTTATGTTGCACAAGTACCACACAGATTCAGCTGTCACATTAAAATGAAAACTTAAAGAGCTAGTGTATTGGAGAATCCTTTTCTGACAGTTACTGGTGTTTCTGATATCCTCACCACCCTTTAAGACAATAAATAGATGTTATTATTGAGAAAGAGTGGCTCATTTATCTGTTTTTCTTATTTTTCAGAAATATGCATTCCCTTACAGTGAGGGTCGCCATCAGCTATGACAGAACAGAAGTTATGGGGTGGGGGGGAAGCAAAGCTTTTCTTTCTGTGTACACAAAGTGTTACACCCCCACGGAACTGTGTTCGTATTCTGACTTAACTTATTAATGCCAGGAAAGATCTACATTTTGTTCACCTTTTCATTGCTGCTGTTTTTTTTTTTTTACCTGACATAGTTCTTCTGTAATGTTTGATTTTTTTTTCTCTTTCATAATGCCAAAATAATGTGTTATGTTTGACTGTAAAACATCTTTTTTATTAGAAGACAAAAACAAGGCTAAAAATTGATTTGTTTTGAAAAGGAGCAATTGTAATTAGCAGAAATGCACCAACAAAGGTAGGAGAAGGCTGCTTAGGTGAAAGCTCAAATTTCTGTGGCTTTCCACACAGCTTGTAACAAGTTTTAGAACACAAGAAAATGTCACTGCTGGATAGCCCATTCAAGTGTCAGATAGTGAAGTTGAAGCCAGCTGGGGCATGGTGTATGGAACCCATTTTTTTTCCTTTTAATAAACAAATAAGGTATACATTCACCTGTCTGTCACTGTATGGGGGGGGGGATATTGCTGTCAACATATACAGTATTCCCAATTGGGTGCCATTGTTTGATACTAAGCTACATCAATAATTCTGCATGGGTGGCAGTTTTTCTGTTGAAATTCAGCAACACACAGAATACATTATTGCAAGTATACATATATATAAAAAAGTTCTGAAGTCCTGCGGTGGCTACTATGGGGAGGTTACAGGTCTTTGTATCTCTCCGTCTCTCTCCCTCCTAACCCTAACCCCTTCCCCTGTTGTCTCTTCAGATCCTGGTGAACTGAAGCTGGGGACCTTTGTCTCCCTCACCCCCCCACCATTTTGTTTGTGTGTCTCCCTCATTCTTTTGCTCTCAATTCCCTCTCCTGCTCTCTCTGCAGGTTGCATGTCTAGGTTTAATTGTTGCCGCTCCTGCTTTCTTCTCCTTTTAAAGCTGGCAACCAGTGTTGCTAAGTGTTTGAATTTGGGAAATAAGTATCGCTGACACAACTGAAACTGCCAACAGAACATGAGCAGCAACTGATACAACACATGCATGGGGCTACACTGAAACTGATCACAGTGATAGTTTTTTTTTTTGTAAGGAAACTTTATTCAATACTTTTTCACAGATTCACAGAAATTTTATGGCAGAAAAAGACCTCACCAGCCTATCTAGTCTGCCCTTATATACACCCCCCCCTTTTACTGGCTCAGAACTTTCCCCCTCCTCCCAACCCCGTATGTCTGTCCCAAACCCTCTTGAATCCCCACAAAATTTTGGATCCCATCACCTCCTCTGGTAGCCTGTTCCAGGCCTCCACCACCCTCACTGTGAAGAACCTCACCCTCTCATTGCCTCTGTATTTCCATCTTTCCAATCTGAGGTTATGCTCCCTTGTTCTAGCTCCCTCCTTCCTTTTGAACAAGCTCCCCTCCTTCACCTTATTGATCCCCTTCAAATACTTAAAAGTTTCAATCATGTCTCCCCCCTCCCTTCTAGTTTATAGTGGATATAGATTCAGCTCCCTCCACCTCTGTTCATATATTTTTCTTCACATGCCATGCACCATCTTGGTTGCTCTTTTCTGAACTCTCTCCATCCCCTCAATGTTCCTACACAGGTGTGGTCTCCAGAACTGCACCCCATACTCCAGGTGTGGCCTCACCATTGTTTTGTACAGTGGCATTAGCACCTCCCTTCTTCTGCTAGTTATGCCCCTTCCAATGCAGGCCAACATACCATTTGCCTTACTGCACTGGTTCCTCAGCGTAAGATTGCTTGATATAATAATTCCCAGATCCCTCTCCTGCTTTGTTTCCTTGGTTTCCTGCCCCCCATGGGTATAAACTGCTCAAATGTTCTTCTGCCCCAGGTGCATCACCTCACACTTTTTCACATTGAATTTTAATTGCCAGATTTCTGACCACCTCTCCAGCTTCTCCAGTTCTTGCCTCATGGCCTCCACTCCACCTTGGGTGTCCACTCTATTGCAAGCCTTTGTATCATCCATGAATAGGTACACCCTACCCTCTAGTCCTTCTGCTAGATCACTGATATAAATGTTAAAAAGTGGGGGTCCCAGTACTGACCTCTGAGGCACCCCATTCATTACCCCCTTTACCCTGGAATGTACCCCATTTACCACCACCATTTGGCTCAATCCTGTCAACCAGTTTTAGACCCACCTAGTTATCTTCTGGCCAACCCCAAAGCTCTCCAGCTTATTTACTAGTCTTCTGTGTGGGACGGTGTTGAAGGCCTTACTGAAGTCCAGATAGAGCACATCCACCACTCCTCCCTTGTCCACTACCTGTGTCACCCAGTTGAAAAACCCTATCATTTTTATAGCACACTTACAGCAAGATTTTAACTCGGGTATTAACAAAAAAAAAAAAAGAAACATCATAGAAACATAGAAACATGGAAGCTGTCAAAAGAAAATGACCTGTTAGTCCACCCAGTCTGATCCAACTATCCTTACCTATTTTGCTACCAGAGACCCTAATCATTCTCTGCCCTCCCCAGCCCTGTTACTAAGGTGCCCCTGTGTCTAAATCCTGCTATCATTTCTGTATCCACCACCTCTGCTGGTAGGCTGTTTCAGGAGTACACCACCCTTTCTATAAAGAAGTATTTCTTTATATTCTCTTTAAGTTACCCCCTTTCCAGCTTCATATTGTGCCCCCTTGTTCTCATCAGTATACACATAAGTACTTTACACATTTTTGTTTAACATTCATTTTGAACCTGTACTGAAAATAAATACAGTGAGTAAAAGTCTTCATGTTACTGTTTCACTCAGTAGTACAATGCTTTGCATTATTTCACTATAACAATATTGCTCTGGTCTGCAAATATAGAAAACTTATTTTTATAGTGAAATAAATTAGGTCTAAGTATTCTGGATGCATTGTAAGTCACATATTTCTCTACCCAATCAATATGGGGGATTTTCCCATGAGTGTCCACTCCAGTTGCAGTGGAATTCATGCTCCCTGGGGCACAGAACATTCCCTTGGTTCAGCAAGCAATCCATAAGTATATGTAACCCCTACAGCCAAATCGGGGGCCTTACCTTAAGTATCTCCCTGGGCTCCAGTAATGCCCACTGCCAGGCAGACATCCTTTGGAGATGGAGAATCTATGGTTGTTGATGTCCTTCTGTTGATCTGCGTGGGAGTGCCATAATGTGTCTCCGTGCCAGTCCCTTTAAGGTCACAGTAAGTGTATATGGTGTAAATGGCCTGGGCTAGGTCCAAGTGTTTCAAAGCTCATGACCAGTCATGTATCACACTAATTTGCTGCACTCTGCTGTTGCTAACAAAGTAGAGGGAGCCCTGCATAGTACTGTAGATGTTTACTTCTAATTCATAGCTTTCTTTAAAATAAAGATTGTTGTTTAACCTGCCTTTATTGCTGCATGTATTTCCCGAAGGGAGCCACCATGTTTTTGGCCTAGGACTTCCAAGTTTGGACCAGTTGGGACACAGGGGACTTCAAGGGGTCCTTAGCTCAGGTGCCTTGTGGGAGAAACTGTGAACTCTAGTGTTTGGTACCTAAAGGGGAATGGGAGTACAAGACAGTGAGTGCCAAACAGAATGCAGGAAAAACGGACAAATCCAGTAACCAGTTTCAAGTGGTGTGGCAGTTCATCCTGAGACTCCATGGAGCAAGGAGCTTGTAGGCTATGTGGGGATCCAGATAAAGAGAGGCCTAGTTTTCCTCTGGTGTGAATCCTGCAGTCTCAAAGGGGGGATCAATCACCCAAAAACTGTCTTACTGCAGATTGAGAGGTTTGCTCAGCAAAGCAGCTGACATTGCGAACCAGCCAGGAGCCAAAAGAGGAATTGTAGAGTTTAATGTTCCTTCAAATAAATGTGCTGAATACTTATTGTGTGTCAAGGCCTACCATCCAGGGACTCCTGACTGCCAGAGAGGAGCCTGCCTTCACCAGTGTCCAAACAGTCAACTAGCTGGAGGGGTCACCAGCCAATAAACTGAACTTTGTCAGAGACAATCTGTTGAACTAGGGCGTATGTGCATCCCAACCCATGCCATCTGTTCCTGTTCCAGATATAGTTTTCCCAGTGAGAAACCAGCTTTGGGGATCCAGCCCCTGAGCAGCAAATCATCACAGGTTGTGGCCACCTACAGGGAAAGGCCGTGAAGTGGAGGTGAGTCATGACGGCCCAGTTTCTACATGCACAGCAACTTCCAGTATCAGGTCTTCATTTCAACAGGTCATCTTCAATCTTCTGGTACAGTGAGTAAATTCAGGGTAGCTCCCTGGAACAATCATCTCAATTATCTGTTGGCACAATCTAATTGTTTTTAGCTTAATTTCAAGGGTTTCAATAGACTAGGCCAGCTGGCTGCATATACAAATCAATTTAATTTGCTTTGCACTGTTAATGTTGATTAATTCTTTCCATCAAGGACACAACAGCTGCTATGCTGGCAACCCTGGGCACCGTTCAGGCATGCCAGAATTACACTGTGGGTACCCAGTAGTTGTTAGACTGTTTAATACAGGAACTTAATTGATTGCATGCAAAGTAATGTTTCATTACAGCAAACTAATCATTTATCTAAATTCTCATCCCTTCCTTGTTCACATCCCCTTAATAAATCAGATTTACTGTTTCATTGTTAAGCTGGCTTGTAAGCATATCATTATCTGGTTTAGAGTTGCTGAAACATTGAAAGAGTGTTTAAAAGTGCATTGTTGTGTGCAAAGTGGGTGTTCAGGGTGTTTGCCAGAAGATCGAATCCTGGTGGTAAGTGCAAAGTGTGTGAGCATATTATTAATGCTTATAAACTGTGTACTAAATGCTGCAACTGGTTATTGCCAATTCAGAGGGGCAGGGTCATTAGGTAGGATTCTGGGTGGTTACAGCTTCCCAGAGGGCTGTATCAGTCTAGACAGATACCTACAAAAGCACTACTCTGGGTGGAGGCATCAAAATATTGTGCTTAATGTGGATAGGGACCCCTCGTTACTTGGTAATTCTGAATCCAGGCCCTTCAACCTGTTATTAGGGAGACAGGAATAATGGTACCAGGGTTACATGCGCCTGCTATTAAGCACCTTTTATTCCTTAAGGGGTGCCTTTTCTATGTGGCTGTCATTCTTCAAAAATGTTTGCTGAGTCATGCACTCTTCTCTCCCTTCTATGATCATAAACTATGGTATCTTGTCATCTTAGCCATCTTACTTGCTGGGGACATCAAAATGATCCCGGGTCCTCCTGCCTGCTTCTCCTTAGCAAGCATTTCTGCTATTTCTAATAAAGGGCTATTTATTGTCCATAGGAATATTAGAAGTCTCATCCATAATTTTGCTGATTTAGAGACATGGGTCAATGTTTACAAGCCTGATATTCTCTGCCTATCCGAAACAAGGTTTAAACTAGGGACACCTGACTCGGTTTGTGCCCTGGCCAATTACTCCCATGTCTTGATGGATAGGCTCTCCTCGAAGCACGGTGAAGGAGTTGCCTTGTTCTTCAAAGATCAACTTAATATCATAGTTGCCCCTGCCACTGTTTCCTCTGCTTGTGAATCATTTCATGTAACTCTCGCATTGGGTGCGAAGAAACTCCACATTGTCTGTGCCTACAACCCTCCAACTGGGGGCAATGTTGGGCTACAGGATCTACTTGATTAGACCTCCCTGCACTCTGAACAGAATGAGGTCATATTATCAGGTGACCTAAACCTCAACAGGCTATGGACTGCTCAAAGCATGTTGCTATCGATAATGCAAATTCATAACCTCCACCAGCTGATATCTGAGCCTATAAGAGTGACACCATCTCTTAAATCCTCTACCCTCATTGACTGGGTACTGGTCAACTGCCCAGATCATGTACCTGCAGCTGGCATCTTAGCTGATGCACTCTCTGACTATTCCCCAATCTTCTGCATATGGAGCCCTGGGGCTGCCCCTTCCCCCCACTGTGCTATGTCACCTTCACCAATTTTGCTAACCTTGATGCAGAGGCCTTCTTGACTGATGTCTCCAATATTAACTGGTCTAGAATGTATTGCTCCTGTGAAGTTGAGTCTGCACTAAGAATCTTCCTTGATGAATTCCTGGTGGTTCAGTGCAAGCATGCCCCTAAGGTAACCCAGAGGTCAAGGGAAAACAGACACGATGGCTGCACTAAGACCTACTGGCTAATCCGCATGCAAAGGACACACTCTGGAAGAATTTCAAATTATCAGGGTTTCAAGCTAACTACACTGCCTACAGAGCACTTCAGAACTCCTGCAGAAAACAGGTTAGAGCAGCAAATAGTGCCTCCTGCAAAGATTTACTATTAAGCTCTGTTGGTGACCCTAGGAAATTTTTAACCCACGTCAAGTCTTTTTTTGGGGCTTCTCAATCGTCCACCCCGAGTGACATGATATGAAGTAGTGTACATTGTAATGACCCAAACATCATAGCAAATTCTTTCAATAGAATGTTCTCTGATCTGTCTCAGTATACCTCCTCCTTCCAGTCACCTCAAACAGCCTCTTGGTCTTCTCGGACTCCTCAGGCAGCTACCCATGTCTCTCCTACCTATCAGCAGTCTAACAATCCCCTGTTCCTTTTCAATGTAATTTCACTACTTGAGGTCTTAAAGCTTTTGCAAACTATCTCTGACAGTACCAGTTCTGGTTCAGATACTCTTGAACATCAGCTTCTGAAGTTAGTAGCACCTTTTATTGCCTCCCCTCTGGCTAAAATCTTCACATTGTCTCTCTCCTGCAGCCAAGTCCCTGACCTTTGGAAAATAGCTCATGTAATGCCTGTCTTTAAAAAAAGTGATCCTAAAGAGATCACAAATTGCAGGCCCATAGCCATTCTTTTAGTATTGAGTAAAATTCTAGAAAAACTAGTTGCAACTGAAACCACTGACTACTTAACAAAATATAGCCTGCTCTCAGGCACTCAACATGGGTTCCAGAAAGGTCATAGTACCTCCACAGCTCTTCTAAAATTTATCACTGACATGCTCACAAACACGGATGCTGGACTACTGAATGTGGCAGTTTTTATAGACCTCACAAAGGCCTTTGATCTTGTTGATAACCCCCTGCTCCTGTCAACTCTTCATAATCTGGGATTTTCCCCTCCTGTTGTTGACTGGTATAGAAGTTACCTATTAAATTATTCAGATTGTAAAATGTAACTCCTCCTTATTGAATAGTGTTATTATCAACATTGGAGTACCCCAGGGCACCATCCTGGGACCCCTTCTTTTCTCACTTTTTATTAATAACATAGCAGAGGTTATACATTCATGCTCATCTATTCTCTATGTAGATGACCTTGTACTCTATACATACTCAAGTAATGTGGCCAGCTTAAGTGCATCCCTTTCTTCTGATGTCACTAACATGCAGAACTGGCTGTCAGCCCATAGGCTTGTACTCAATGCTAAGAAAACACAAGCCATGCTATTTGGATCTACCCACAAGCTCAGGGCATGTCAAATGTCACTGATTATACAGGACTCAGGTGGTGCATAAATAGAGTGTGTTACATCTTTCAAGTATCTGGGTGTTCTTCTGGACCAATCCCTGGACTACTATCTACATATTAAGCACCATTGCCTACTTGATAGAGACCTCGGCTGGCTCTCCCCCTCTGCCTGCTGCAAATACTCTCTTGGCTCCTTGATTGACTCAGTAATCAGAAACCAGACTTCCTCAGCGCTCATCGTGATGCTTGTACCTCAAACATCCTCCTATGACCTAAGATCAGTTGATAAGTCCCTACTTACTGTGCCTAGATGCAACTCAACTAAAGGCTCTGGAGCCTTTCATCTCTCTGCTCCTAAGCTATGGAACTCCCTTCCCCTTGCACTTCAACAGGCAGTTTCCCATAACAGCTTTAAAAATGAGCTGCTCCACCATCTATTCTAAGCTGACTCTTGCACCTACTTTGATCCAACTTAAACCTCTACTAATCTTATTGTTATCATTGTTATCTCCTGCACACTCCCCAAGCATATTTCAACCTGATCTAATCCTACTAACATACGAATGTGCCAGCAGAAACAGGCCACCCGGTCTATCTAAGTCTGCTCGAGTGTGCAGCTAGCACCCCTAGTTTGCAGCTGCCCAACCCCCCTCCCATTTGTTATCCCACTGCCACCCTCACTTCCCACACCCTCACTTTCCCCTGTTCCCTGTGCCATGCCCTTTGAAACTGTTCACCGATTTACATGATACCACCCATTCTGGTAGGGCATTCCATTTTGCTACCACCCTCTTGTGAAATAGTGTCCCTCATTTCTTCCTAAATCTCCCCCCCTCATTCTTAGTGCATGCCTCCTGGTGACCCTCCCCCCCTTAACTTAAAGACCCAATCTGCCCCATCCTTATTGATTCCCCTCAGATACTTGAATGTCTCTATCATGTCCCCCCTGTCCCTTCTATCCTCCAGGGCATACAGATTCAGGTCTCTCAGCCTGCTGTCATAGTCTGTCCCTTCCATTCCACATATCATCTTTGTTGCCGTCCTCTGTACCCCCACCAGAAGCCTGATATCACACTTTAGGTATGGCCTCCAAAACTGCACATAATACTCTAAGTGCAGCCTTACAAGTGACCCATAGAGGGGCAAGATCACCTCTCTTCACCTCGATGAAAAAACCCTTGCTATGCACCCCAGCATTTTGTTCGCTTTTGCAGCCGCTGTCCTGGACATTGTTGTCCATGGTCCCTGTTATCATTATCCCTATGTCCTTCTCCTCCTCAGTGATCCCCAGCTCAACCCCTCCCAACCAATATTCTCTCCTTGGGTTCTTCACCCCAAAGTGCATAACCTTACAATTCTTTGCATTGAGCCCCAGCTGCCACCTCTCTGACCACTCCTCTAGCTTGCTTAGATCACCTGCAGCTGCTTCCATCCCTCCTCTCTATTCACCACTGCTCCGATTTTGATGTTGGCAGTGAATAGACTTATCTTTCTCACCATCCCATGTGCAACTCAACTAAAGGTTCCAGAACTGTTCATCCCTCTGCTCCTAAGCTATGGAACTCCCTTCCCCTTACACTTCAATAGGCAGTTTCCAAAAACAGCTTTAAAAGTGAGCTGCATCATCATCTATCCTAAGCTGACCCTTACACCTGCTTTGATCCAACTTAAATCTCCACCAGCCTTATTTTTACCTCCTGCACACTCCCCAAGCATATATCAACCGGGCCTAATCCTGTCTCCCCTTATAGTATTTAGAGCCCTGTGTCTCATTGATGTGACAAACCCTAACATATGTTTCTGACCACCCTGTGGTGCTATTTGTTTTCCATTTGCAGTGTTAATTACCTTCTCTGACCCTATGTAATTTCTAATACTGTATGTCATGTTATGGTATGTTATTTGACTGTAAATGTGATGGTTTATATCATGTTTTGCTTCATTGGCTGTATGTATCCTTTTAACTTACTCTGACATATGCTATATGTAATATTCCTGTACTCATGCCATGTACTTTGTCTATGACTGTTTGTACTCTCCTGGGTCATGCCTGAAAATAGTCATTTCATGGCTAGTGCACCTACTCATTAAACAAAAACTAAATAAATAAATAGAAACATGGAGACACCGCTGGGATTATCGCCCCCTAGTAGCCAAAATGAAAAATTGTATCTGAAATCTTTATGAGTATCACTGAAGAAATGGCTGTGCAGCAGTTAATTGGTTGGTGTATGGTGAGTGAAACTGACCCTTGGAACACTCTTCCATTGCAGATATACCCCATGGCACTGATAAAGACACTATTGAGGGGGCACTTGCAAAAATTGAATGTCTTGGGTAGGCTGTGATAGTAGGTCAACTGGCCAATGTGACCACACAACTCCTAATGGTCCTGGTGGAATGTAGCAACCAAATGGGCAGTACTAAGATACCTAAGGTCTTTTCCATTGATTGGTTCCTGGAAGCCTGGAGGGTGGTATCCAAGGACAGTGAGGGTCCCTCAGAGCCAAAGTCCCCTTGCCTATCTGAGAGTTTTAAAGAGAAGCTTGCCAAATGGTTACAGGCTGAGAGTCTAACCCTCAAGGACTTGAAACAGTTACTTAAGCCTCCTGGGGGTACCCCTTCCTTGAGGCCTACACCAGTCCCTGCACCTACCCTCATGTCTGTGCCAATGCCAGCACCTCTGCATATCCCTTCACCTGTGCCTTCAATTAGTCATGACTCCTACAGCAGCCTGCAAGTGTTTTCTGGTACCAGTCCCATGCCTAATGGGTAGGATGACCTGGAGGCATGGATAGACTATGCCTTGCTTCTCATGCAAGACTGGCCATGTGGTGAGGTTGAGAAAAGAAAAAGGATTATGGAGAGCCTGCATGGCCTGGCTTTGGATGCAGTTCGAGCCTTCCGAGCCACAGACCCCGATGCACCTGATCAAGAGGGTAGCCCGTGACATGGGCAACCGCGATTGAGTGAAAACAAAAATGGCAACTCAATCATAGCACATGTCATGGGGACTATGAATGAGGTAGGGAGACTGAATGGGGATGGGTTCATGCATACAGTGACAGGATGTTGCTACATGTACATGCAAGTGGGGAGGAAGTGAGCATGCTCAGAGAGGGGCAGGAGGGGAGGGAGGGTTTTTGAGGGGTGGTGTTGTGGTGAGCTGCTAAGCTGGCTGCATTGCATGGTGGGTGGGTTCAGGGCTTGAGTGGACAGGGTGCTGGGTTTGGCTCCGGGTGCAGGTACATGTTTGTTGTGCCCATCCCCAATTTTTTTTTATTCATGGTTTGCACCCTCCTTGACATGCACCCCCCTGGAGTTGAGAATCCTATAGT
Organism: Neoceratodus forsteri; assembly: GCA_016271365.2. NCBI lineage: Eukaryota > Metazoa > Chordata > Ceratodontiformes > Ceratodontidae > Neoceratodus > Neoceratodus forsteri. The sequence goes on from JADMNL010000028.1 coordinate 263,388,310, forward strand.
AGGTGGGTGCAGGGGGTGCAGCCCCACATTACATTTAAAATTGTAAGTCCCCAGTGCCCTTTTGTTGTGCACCCGGGGGGGCACATCGCTGAAATTGATTTTCGGTGAAGTAATGGCACCGTAATGGCAATCACCTTTTGGTCTCTGTTATGATATGGAACCCTCAAGAGTACTTGGCCACCTTGGAGGATGTGTTTGGGAGCACAGAATCTAGTGAGGACCTTTGGTTGAAATTTAAACTCATACATCAGTGGCAGGGAGAGACCTTGTTTGCTTTTCTGGACCAAGTAGAGAAAGTGTTGCAGTGAGTGTTCCACAGAAGAGGCATGGACTCTCAGGGTCTGAACCAGATGCAGCTGGAGCATGTACTGTGGGCTGCTTCCTAGTCCACCATATTGATCCTTACGTTATGGTTGGAAGAAAAGGTGGACAACTCACCGTCTTACAGAGAGTTAATAAGGGAGGTCTGGAAAGCCAAACAGAAAGAAAAGGAACACTGGGGGCCCCCTTACATATCCACTGCTGCTGCTCAAGTCACTGATGGTGCTCAGTCGGTCAAGGTTCAGGGGTTAAAGGTAGCCCCCAGGGAGTACAACAATACTGTTTCTGATTCTCAGCAACTGGAAGATTTGTTAAGAGAACTGAGGGAGCTAAAAGTAAGTGCTCAAAGTACTGTAGAGATGGTAAAAGGCCAGGCCACCCAATCTAGTGTTGCTGAGGAGTCCTGTAAGGCTCAGTCCTCTGCAAATAGTACCAGTGTTCAAGTACAGAAAGAGGAGGCTAAAGATGATATGTTGAAGGAAATGAGGGAGTTAAGATCCTCAGTAAGTAACTTGGCCTAATCTCCTCATCAAAGCACACCCTGGCACAGGCCGGTTGGGTATAAGCATCCTCCTAGGCAACCAGAAGAATCTAAAACTAGGCCATACCCTTGGGGAAAACTCACCGGAGAGACAACTCAGACTTGCCTTTCAAGGCCTGATGTCTTCTGCTATCACTGTGGGGAGGATGGTCATACTATGAGAGCATGCAAGTCCCCGGAAGATTTAAGAAAGGTGAATGCTAAGCTGTTGAATCACGAAAAGCAAAACCATCCCAAATACTCTGGCAAGCCTTCATCCAAGTTCTTTGTGGGCAAACTATCTATCAATGCACATGCAGGTACTTTCTCTGATTGGTCAGAAATGGTAGGTCCCTCGATGGAGACTACAGTGCACGTGGATGGTATCCCAGCCCAAGCCATGTTGAACAGCAGATCCGGTCTCTATAATATTTAAAGACTGGTATGACCAGCATCTACCTGACCACCCTCTACAACCCCTGGATGGACTGCATGTATGGGGTTTGAGTGATAAGTCTTATCCATACCTTGGATTCATGAGAGTGGGGCTCTCTTTCCCATACACTGTAGCAGGTGTGGATGAACCTGTGGAGACCTTGGCCTTGGTCTGCCCTCCATCTGGCTTATGTGATGGGATTCCCATATTGATCGGCAATAATGCACACATGTTTGGCCACCTGGCACAGATGTGTCAAGAGAAGCCAGCCCAAAAGACCGGGTGAGCTTTATACATCCTTGCAATGGTACAGAAGGCTTATGAGATGGAAATACAGGCCAAAGAGAATGATAAGAATGAGCCAGTGTGATTTGTCTGGAAGAAGGACCCATCACCTCTTGTCTTGCCACCTAATGCACAATGCTGTGTCAGTGAAGAGGTGCATTTTCCAAAAGACATAACTAACAAGATCCTCATGCTGGATGCACCAGAAGAGGGGAGGCTGCCTGATGAACTTCTAGTTAAACCAAGTGTGCTACCAGTTCATGCTCATGTCTATGCCAAAAGAGTTGTGATACAGCTCTGCAATGTAACTGACAGAGACACTGAAGTTATTCGAGGTTGTACCCTGGCCAAAGTATACTGCGCAGATGCCACTGTGTTGCCAAATAAGTGCCACACAGAGGAAAATGTTGACGTCTCCCCAGATATGTTCAACTTTGGAGAGTCTCCCATCCCCAGTGAATGGAAAGACAGAATCAGCCACAAGCTGGCACAGTGGAGCAAAGAATTTTCTTTACAAGAATAGGACGTTAGATGTGTTACTGATGCCAAACACCACATCAGGCTCCATGACGAGAGGCCATTCCGAGAAAGATCACACCAGTTAGCACCTGTGGATATTGATGATGTCAGGCGCCATCTTTAGGAAATGCTAGCAGGCTGGAATAATCCAGAAATCACGCACCCCTTACATGTCCCCAATTGTGGTGGTCTGAAAAAAGAACGGCTCAGTGAGGATGTGTGTTGATTACAGGACAATTAATAGAATAACCAAACCAGATCAATACATGATGCTTTGCATCCAGGATGCCCTCGATTGTCTCAATGGAAGTCAGTGGTTTTCCATTCTGGACCTCAGAAGTGGGTATTATCAAATCCCGATGGTGCCATAGGATAGAGAAAAAAATGCATTTATTTCTCCCCTGGGCTTCTACGAATTCTTGCACATGGCCTAAGGAATATCTGGGGCACCTGTAACCTTTCAAAGACTAATGGAGCATGCTGTAGGAGACATAAACCTCCTTGAATACCTTATCTATTTGGATGATGTCATTGTGTTTGGCAAAACACTTGGGGAGCAAGAGGCTCACCTGATTAAAGTTCTGGACAGATTGGAAGATTTCAGGTTGAAACTATCCATTGACAAGTGCCAGTTTTTCCAAAGCTCGTAAAGTATGTAGACCACATCATGTCCTCTAAAGGCATCCAGATGGATCTAAGTAAAGTAGAAGCTTTAACCACCTGGCTGAGGCCCAACAACCTCAAAGAACTTCAGAGATTCTTAGGTTTTTGTGGATATTATCGCCACTTTGTAAAGGACTACACAAAGGTAATTCGGCCATTGCTAAATCTGACACAAGGATACCCTCCTACCAACCAAAAGTTCACAAGAGGCACTGTGAAGGAAGGAGACAATGTCTAATTTAAGCCTAATGAAGCCTTAGGGTCAAGATGGACCTCAGATTGCAATGCAGCATTCCAAGAAATTATCTACCAGCTTACAGATGTGTCAATACTCGCATATGCTGACCCAACTAAACCACATGCGCTTCATACAGATGCCAGCTTAAGTGACCTAGGAGCTGTATTTTCTTAAGAATATGAAGAATGACTACACCCAGTGGCATTTCTAAGCAGAAACTTAGTCCCATCTGAAAAGAACTATCCAGTTCACAGATTAGAATTTCTTGCTTTAAAATGGGCCATAGTCGACCAGTTTCATGAGTATTTATATGGTGACAAAATCCTGGTCAAAACAGATAATAATCCTCTCACATATGTCTAAACATTGGCCAAGTTAGATGCAACTGGACCCAGGTGGTTGTCTACTCTATCAACATATGATTATTTGGTGGCGTACCATCCAGGCCGAAACCATAATGATGCCGACGCTCTCTCCTGGAGGCCTGCCTCCCATCCAGAGTGGGTTCGAATGTCAGAACAATCCATGAAGGTCCTGAACCATAAGTTTGACAGAGATGAACACCCATCTGCTGAGACTGTGAATTGCCTAGTTGATTGCCTGGGACCTCCAGATATTTGTGTGCCAGTCTCTTACTGTAATCTTGCAGCATTAGATTTAAGTACCTTGCCTCAACTCACTCCAGTGGACATTCAAAGAGAACAGTATCACGATCCCATGCTTAGACTTGTGCTAAATGCTATGAACAAATGGAATGATGTTTCCATACTACAATCAAATGATCAAAGTACTGCTTTACTGTTTCGAAAGGGGCCTAGTCTTAAGCTTTGAGAGAAACTATTATAGTGAGAAATCACAAACAGTCAAGGAGAAGTTGTAAAGAAACAACTGATGTTACCTTTAAAATTTAAGCATGTGGTCTTAAAAGCACTTCATGATCAAATGGGACATTTGGGCAGTGAGAGAACTGCAGACTTACTCTGGGGCCATTTCTACTGGCTCAAGATGAGTGCAGATGTTGACCAATATATCAAAACTTGCAGCAGGTGCCTTCAACAAAAGGCCCAGCCACAAAGGGCAGCCCCTTTGGATAATATTACCACTAGTGCACCAGTGGAGCTTGTGTGCATTGACTTTCTGAGTTTAGACCCTGATGCTAAGAACACTGAAAATGTACTTCTTGTAACTGACCATTTCACCCAATATGCACAAGTTTATCCAATGAAAGATCAAAAGGCAGCAACCATAACTAAAGTCCTGGTAGAGAAATTTTTTGTGCAGTGTGGTGCTCCACAACGCACCCTCTCCTATCAGGGAAGGGGCTTTGAAAGTCACCTCATTAAGGAAATGGGTAGCACGTGAGGTCATGATATCATTGGCTTCTCGTGAAGATAAATATGATATCTTCAGTCAGGCCATGTCATACCCCATATAGATATATATATATATATATATATATAGTACATATTTTATATATATTTTTTTTTACTTTTTGAGAGAGACACACTGAGCTACAGGCTCACATGGTTGGACCTGGGGTTTCTGGACACACTTCCGTTATCTGGTATTGTAAATCCTGCAACTAGGAATAATTAAGATGACAATTAGTTGTTTTTGTTGCAGTATCAGCCACTACTACCCAATTTTTGAATGACTCATTCAGAAAGTTCAGTAGTAGCCTAGTAAGTGTTAGCACTGCCTTGCTTTAAGGCTTACTGTCAGTGACAGAGCAATGTGTCACACAGATTCTACACGTTGACTGGGAATTACGTATCATTAGTCTAGGTATTATGTGGTAGTTTGGCGCTTTCACTGACTCTTGATCATAACCTAGTGATCTGACTGGTGATGTATAAACTTCGTTATTCACTTATTGACAGTCTTGTGCTTCATAAGGTGTTGGAGTCAAGCACAGCCAAAATCCAGATGGGCACTTTATTTATACATGTTAACCCCATGCAACATCTGATTTCCAGTGTGGTCTCTGTGCCCCAGTCAACTGCTTCCACACATTTCTGCAACTTAGTTGATGTGAGCACTTGAAGATTAGGTGACTTGAGCAAGATCACACAATGGGTATATATTATTTGATATGATTTAGCTGTAACAGGGTCTAACCCCCCACTAGACTGCACTGCCTTCACTAGATGTATGAAAGTCTTTCTCAGCAGTACAAAGTGACAGCAAGCCTACAATATGGACTTAGTCTCACAGCCAGTATTCTAGATATTCATTTTGATGCAATACCAGAGAAAAGAATTGTGTCTGAGAACCCCAGGTCCAATCATGTGAGCCTGTAGTTCAGTGGTTAGATCACCAGGATGGCTCCAGGAGCCTGGGTTCAATTCCAAGTAGGTCACATTATTTCTTTCTCATTACAATTTGTGATTTAAATTGCTTAGTAGTGGCTGATACTGCAACAAAACATTTAATTGTCATCTTAATTATTCCTAGTTGCAGGATTTACAATACCAGAGAAAGTAAGTGTGTCCACAAACCTCAGGTCCAACCATGTCAGCCTGTAGCTCAGTGGTTAGAGCACCTGGATTGTTCCAAGGGCCTGGGTTCAGTACCCAGTAGGTCACATTATTTCTATCTCACTACAGTTTGTGAGCCCGTATTCAGTAAAATTAAGTTCAAAACCAGAATGACAAAATACCCCACCATGCCCTTGCAGCCACTGTAGCTACAGCCTGCAGAAGGCAGACTCTCAGTAAGCTTGCTGCACAAATGACTCTTCTCAGATACACAGGCACACACTATCCCATAGTAGTAATGGTTTTGCAATTATGTTGTTAGAAAACAACAACTGTTTGTATTGAACACTAAGTTATCTCCAACAGCAGTCCTTCTCTGACACATTTGAGTTGGAAATGGCACTAGATGTGCACTGGGATTAGATCACATTCTTCAGATTTGCTGATGCATGTCATATGACTTTCACTGAGCTCAGTCTGCTGTACCTTGTTTTACCTATAAAAAATGCTGCAGCATTCTACCAGAGTACCGAAGTGATGCCTAAAGTCTTGGGACCCCTTCACCAAATGAGAAATAGATCATTTTGAATGTTCACCTGTGTCCACTTTGGCTCACCCCTACTTCAGGACAACAGAGCATAAAGAGTGTTTTCAATACATTACTCTACAGTATTACAGTAGGTAGGGAAAATGGGCAGACTAGGTGGACCAAGCAGCCCTCGTCTACCATCACTTTCTATGTTTCTATTAGACTGACATTTTTTAACTTGAACCTTGGTTTCTCAGAGGTTTTTTCCACATTAGGATGAAATATAGAAACATACAGTCTGTTGGTAGATAATGGACACTTCATCCACCTAGTCTGCCCTTCTTTTCCATACCTATTCTACCACTGCGGATCCTACCTGATCTCCAATCACCCCTACCCCCTCCCGCATTGACACCAGTTTTCATTTATATCTATCCCACGCATGCTTGAAGTCCACAACTGTTTTCGCCCCAACACCCCCACTGGAAGATTGTTTCAGGCATCCACCATCATCTCTATGAAGAAATACTTCCTCACATCCCTCCTAAACTTCCTCCCTCCAGCTTCATTGCATGCCCACTAGTTCTTGTGCACCCTTTCTGAAAAATGCTGCCTTCCTGTGCCGTATTCACCCCGTGAGGTATTTTAAAGTTTTTATTATGTTCCCTCTCCTCCTATCTTCCATGGTGTACAGTGTGTACATGTTTAGGTTCCTTGGTCTATCCTCATATGACATTTGGTACAGCCCCTGCACCAGTTTTGTTGACCTTCTTTTTTATTTCCTCTACCCTGTCATTGTACTTTCTGAGGTGAGGTCTCCAGAATTAGACAGTGTACTCCAGGTATGGTCTCACCAATGACTGATACAGTGCAATACCACTTCCCTCCTTCTGCTGGTGATACCCATCCCTATGCACCCTAGCATCCCACTGGCTTTCCCTACTGCTTTGTCACATTGCCTTGCCACCTTAAGGTTATCTGTTATGATTACCACTAGGTCCCTTTCCTGTTTAGTGATCATCAATACCTCCACCCCATTCTATACACTTCATCTTTGTTCAGTATGTTCCTCTTGTCAGTGCCAGGGTCCAATAAATGCAGCCTATTGCACACGTCTTAGACAATTGTTCCTTGATTTGATAACTTACAATATATGACAAAACTGCTTTGATGGCTAAGGATGAATCGGATAGACCTCTTGCCTTTCTTGTCTTGCACTGCCTATGATGCCATTTAAACAAACAGTTTATTTTTACCAGTCTAAACAAATTGCTTGTACCCTCACTCTCTCTCTGGATCAACTTTTTTTAACCAAGAAAGAATGTTATACAAAGACAATTTCTCTTGAGAAGTAGCCCATCTCTGGCTGAGGGCATTCCAACCTCTTTAATGGGCACAATTAATTTTTCAAGTTAAAATTGCCAATGGATGCCCATAAAATCTGAAGCTTCAGTTCTACAAATTTCACCCCATTTACAACCATGTCTATTCTCAGCCAGGTATTTGTTGTCAATTAATTCAATGACAAATATATATAGTACAGGCTACAATAAAATAATTTGCATTTGTCTAGTAATATGCTGTGATTTGAGCACCAAATGCACTGACAGCAGGAACATCAATGAGCTTGAAATATGTTCTTGGTGAATTGTACATTCCATTTTGCAAGGCATTTTTATTGCAAGTATTTAGGGGGCTATGCATGACTGACAGGCTGGGTACATGCAATCTGAGCATATCCTGCCCATGTAGCTCCATACCTGCAGACAGACACATAGTGCATGGTATGCAGTACAGTGTGCCTCCCCAGGGCACCTATCTTGGCCCCCCAGCATGCTGCTACCAGGGGGCTGATTGAGGGACACAGACAGGCATCCAATCAGATGCCAGTCCTGGGTTCCGATGTTTGTCCCCTGCTCCCAAACAAGTGGGAGATTCTGGGAAGGCACAGGAGGGTTGAAATTTCAAAGGACAGGTGAATGACCCAGTGGCTGCCCCAACCCTCCCTTTCTACCCAGAGGGTTGAGGCATCATCATTGGGGGGGGGAGGTTTTCCTACAACCTGTGGGGTTTCTCTGGGGGAGCACACAAAAGATACAGCAGGGTCCCAGCCTTCAAGTCCTACACTGCCCTTTTCTGGCACTCAATACCCTTGTGAATGGAGTGGTGTGTGGGAAAGCCCTCAGACATGCCCCTGGACTGGATGCACATGTAGCTGAATGATCAACTGGGGGGATAGAGTGTGTAAGGGGCATGCAACACTTCCATGAATGCCACTGGATATTTGCTGGACCCCCAGTTTGCCATATTACATCTTTGGGTTGCCTACTTGCTACAGGTCCTTAGTGCATAGTCAATCCACCATTTCATACCCCTATATTAGAAAGCAATGCATTCAGAATGAAGCTGAACATTCTAAGCATCCAGTTTGAAATGGATTGCCTCTTCAGGCTGTGAAGGAGTTTGTAATGCATGGCACTGTAATGCAAAGTCACTGAAATGCAGTCTGTACTGCAGTAAGGGCACACACAGTCCATCAGCATTTATACACTTTCACATTTTTGCACTGCTCAGTGACAAGGTTCTCATTTGGATATGTTTTGTAGGATAATTTTGTATGTTCTGTCACAGGTTCTTAAGCATGGGTTCAAGTGCCATTTGCTTGGCACCATATTATGTAGTAAGCTAAAAAGACAAAGAACCTCAGCACAAAACCTTTTGGGGTAACCATTGCCTCAGTGGTTTTGTGCAGAGGTTCTTTGCCTTTTTAGCTTGCTGTCTTATCTTGGGCTCATCATGATCCAAACCTGTAAGACCACACAAGGGCTGGTTCATTTTCCCATGGGCTGAGATGCCGATGAGGCACACTGATAAGTCCTGGAAAGGACTAAACGTGTCTGCCTTTTCTGTTCTCAGCCTTTGCAGATTGTGTGAGAGACCATTTGGCATCATGCATTCTTGCTTGAAACAGGACCATATATGCCTCATGATGCTTTGTATTATTGGGTTATGTGACTTTGTATATTATATAGCACTTGCCAGAGGTAGTGAGGTTGCTGAATAGGATGTGCCATGGATCAAATGCATAATCTCTTTCTATGAAACATCTCCAGCCCATGTAGAAGAATAACTTCTCAGTTTCCATTTGTAGCTATGAGTTGAAAGTTTCTCTTAGGTGTTAAGTGTATCAGCTGTACTTAGTTGCTATAAATAATCATGCTAAGATCTTAAAACACAGGAATGTGTTTATTAATTGCTGATTTTGTATTTATACAAGGATGGTTTCTCAGTTGTATTCACCTATGATTAGCTGGTTGGTGTTTTTGAGCCACCTGTTGCCTCAATTACCCTTTGTGTTTTTTGTAATTGTGTCACAATAAATCTAATCTAACTCTAACTCTCCCCCACACAACTTTTTCTTTGAGCAAGTAGTACTGTATTTATTTAGTAAGTTAGTTAAAATTGTTGCCTAAGAAAGGCACACTGAGCTGTAATTCCTTTCCAGGTGCAACCTGGGCATAGGGGTAGCAAGGAGGAGAAAAGCAGAAGTGCAAATTAAAAAAGTCTCTTTAGGTGTGCATGGAGTGAGTGTGGCCTTGTGGTTAGAGCACCAGCTTGGACACCAGGAGATCACAGCTTCATACCCTGCTAGAGTCAAAATACTAACTGTTGCACAGTGGGTGCATCACTTAACCCTCAGTGCCATAGTCCACCCAATTGCAGAAAAGTGGAGAAGAAGGACCCCAATGGAGACAAGATGTTGGGTCTCAACTGGGAAAATGTATTGCAAAACAATAACTTCTGGAAAAAGATAATTTAAAACTCTATCACCAAAGTACATTTAACAATTAATTCTAAATGGAAGACTAATCCAGAATCGATAGGAACAAATCATGTTTGTTCTCATTCACTTTAAGATCATTTAAGGAAGTTAAGTACACTTCCGAAACTTAAGAATTAATAGTTAAAACATAAATGAATCTCTCAGAAAAGTGCTGGTTTCATTCTACATATTTGGAAGGTCTTCTCAGTGTCACAAGCATTGTGTAAGGCACCACTGAGCTTTCATTTGCACATTGCTACAAAATAAAGACATCATATCTTCATTCCAGGTTTCAAGCAACAGGCTTCACCTATCCAATGCAGATTAATTATTTATATGCTTTTGTTCGCCAGCTAAGTGTACTAGGTGTAAACATGCCTGGAAGAGTACAGTATTAATAGAATAATGTATGGGGTTGGTGTGTGTAATGAGAAGTTTACACCCCTCCGAGGCATTAGATGCTACAGAAACCCCGAGAGCAAAGCTCGAGGGGTTTATTAAAGCATCTAACACTGGGAGAGGGGTGTAAATTTTAAGTTTACATACACCACACATATTTTATTTTATATAATAGCTTGGTCTCTCCTTTTTTGCCACAGCAATTATATAAAATAGTAGGTGTTCCAGGGCAGCTGTGCTCTGGTTCTGTTTTCAGACTTCCTTAAATTTTGCTTGTCTGAGTTTTAGAAATGTTTTAAAATACTTTTTAATCCCCTGTATGTGGAAAAATGAGGTTTTGTTTTTTGTTTTAAAAATGACTTACCACTGAGTTCTTCAGGTGGTTCAGTTCCGGGCGAGAAGGCAGGAGAGTGGTCAGGAAGTAAGAAACTGCAGGCAGTCACACGCACAAAGTGAGGGAAAATGTGCGCATGTTTGCCATAATATACACCCCTTTATTATGGCAAATAATGCCTTGGTTTACCAATTAGAAAAAGGGGAGACCCATTAATTATAGTATAATAAAACAGTGGCAACATAAAAATACAAAACAATGGCAATTAACAACACAAAGCAAGGCAATGCAACCAAAGTTACTAAAATTGACAATTGTAACAAAAAGCAGAGTACAATAAGCATGGCAGCAACTGTACTATGCCCAAGACGACCATAGATGCAGTACATACAGAAAATGAAATGTGGTTGCATCCTCAGTCAGAAAGATGTAAGGGATAGCAGTAGTACTGTACATACTGCTACAACCACCATCTTGTTGTTTTCTGCCGAGGTGTTGTTCAGCAGATCACATCATGGGTGACATGCCAGACAATTAACTGAACAAAACATCCTTTTTTTTTGGTTAATGGTGCAGTGACAAGTTCTGCCATGATGTTCTGGGTCATAGCACCTGGCAGAACCCAATATGTCAGTGGCCAGCACTGTAAAGTGCACGGGGAAATAGAGTTTCATTCCAGAAATGGTAGCAGTAGTAAAAAATAATGAAGTTCAGGAGCAAGTAATAGAAAGGAGAAGGAATTCCTTGAGGATATTACAACAATGCAGGTGATTGGGAGTTTACCCTACACAAGAAGGCAGAGCTTCCAGCATTTGGGAACATAACAAGAAAAGGCAAGCAGAACTATTCTGTTGGCACATATGCATTCTTGTGGTAGAGGAGATCCTGTGGATCTCAATCAGTAAGTAGCTGTGGGATCCCACAAATGGTCAGGTAGCACACAGTGGGATCCTGACCACAGAAATCCTTTCAAAAAACAGCCCAGGAAAAAGAAATGTTTTTGAGAAGAGAATAGCCAGCCACGGCCAGTGAAGAGCAAGCAGTGGTGGCCAAGCCTAGGGGAGGCCAGGGCAAAGCAGCACTTATTGTTGTATGTCACATCTCACTTTGAAAGATTTTTTTTTTATTTGTGCCTATAGGTAAGACCTAAGACCTGGCAGCAACACCCCATAGTGCAATGGCCAGATGTGCATTGTGAAAATGTGTGTCAAAACCTATAGGCCAGACCAAGTTTAGAGGTGACAGATTTACAGGCTGCTACGGTATGTAGAGATAAATCCAGTCAGGGGTCCAGTGTGATACCGAAGTATTTGAAACTGTGGACTTCTTCCAGTAGGGAACATACAGTAAAGGACAGTGAGAGATGAGGCATGCCTAACAAAAGATTAGACCTAGAACCCAACTGTATTGTCTTCATCTTATTAATTCTTACATCATTATAAGATGTAACTTATTGAACTTCATTCTCACGTACTGTAACACCAAAGGTATTTATGTGCAGTGGAAATTAGTCCCATGCACATACTGTACAAAAATGTTACTAACTCTGGTACAAAAAAACTTTAAACAAACAAGGACAACTAGGTTCACTAGGAATTTTCATCCTTGATACTGATGAAAAGAATATGGGGGATAAGTATAGTGAAAGTAAACTAGAATGGGTGAAAATGCTTGAAAATGCAAATATATTTACAGTGCTAGAGGAACAACCAGCAAACTGACAATCAAAGGGTGAATTAAAAAGGAAAGGCAACACGGATTTCAATTCAGACCCAATGTGTTATCTTGGAATGTTTCAGGAATAAAAAATAAACTAGGTGATACTGATTTTATCCAATACATTAACCAGTTTGGTTTTGTAAACCTCCAAGGAACTTGACCAGAAGAAACTATCTACCTTGATGGATATAGGACATATAACAAACATGCCCAAAGAAAGAAAAGATTTGGTAGAGTTGTAGGAGGTTTGTGTATACTGGGTAAGATCAGTACAAAATATACAACTAAAGAAATTCCAATTAATGATGATAACATTCTGGCTGTTGAGATCCGTGTACATAAAATGTTAAGCAAGTTGACTTTGCTTAATGTATATTTACCCCCCCGAATGGAAAAAGTGAAACAAGATCTAAGACCTTAGGGGTCCTAGAGAAATTCCTGGAAGAAGAATTAACTACACATCCGACCAGAGGAATTATTATACTAGGAGACTTCAATGTAAGAATGGGAAATTGTGTCACCCTGTGCAATGATGTCACAGATATATTAGCAATGTGTGAGTGTAATCATTTGTCGTATGAAAGAAATATGTTAGACAAAAACTGTAACACTAAGGGGAAAGGTTTAAGTGACATAATGCTTAATAAAAACTTTACGCTACTTAATGGTAGAACAAATAGTGATAGGGAAGGAGCATACACTTATTTATGCAAAAATGGAAACTCAACTATAGATCTAATTTGGCTGAGCTTAAATATTATTGATAGTTATGCAGATCTAAGAACTGGCAGCAGGGGGGAAAGTGACTACTTACCACTGGAGCTGGAAATAGCCCTATTACATAAAACCAAAGAACCATTACAAATTCATAATACACAACATAAGAAGTTAATTCAATATAAAAGAGATACAGGATGGGACCTAATAGAGAGCAAGGAATTTGGGGGAAGCACTAAATTACAAGGGCATTAAAGACACAATGGATGGTTATATCAATTTGGCTAAAGAATCTGATCATATAATGGCATTCAATACCATAATTAGTGAGGTATCAGATATAGTAAAGCAAGAAATTAAAATCTATAATGGAAAACCAGGTGCACTTTGGTACAACAACGAATGCCGAATAGCAAAATGAAAGTTAAATAAACAGGAAAAAATGGTTAAGAAAGATCCAACAAGAGAAAATAAATCAAAATTACAAGAAGTCAGACAATCATATGCAAGAATATCTAGGAAATTTAAAGAACAATATAAAGAAAAGGCATGGCGTAAGCTTGAAAAAGCAATATATTCTAAGAACAGCAGAACATTTTGGCAAATTGGTAGCAAGGGTTTAATATATCAAAATAATAACATTGAAAATGACATAGAACCATCATCTTGAAACCTGTCAAGATTGTCACCGTGAGGGATTTCGCTGTGTGGGTTTCGCCATGCAGTCAGCATACCCAGTCAGCACTAAGAGCCCCGCACTCAAGTGTGGGACTGGTTCCAATTTGCACTTTGTTTTGAAAAACATATTTTTTTTTTATTATGGTTTACTAAAGTATAGTAGATTGTATTGGACTGATTCTACTGACTTTTAAGCTATAATTTTCTGTAACTATGAATCTCTAAATCCCCTGCAATGACATCAGAGGAGGGCTACAGCAGTGGGAGATTTAGTAGCCTGCAGTGCATGTTAGAGTTTTTATTGGCTGTGATCTTCATTTTACTGGCCCTACTGTTCTCCTTGGGCTATGTATAGTCCCAGAGCACTGTACTTAGCCCTGGGAGAACAGTGGGGCTGGCATACATCTGATCAGAGCTTGTAAAAGCTGTAACATGCACTGCAGGCTATTGAGTCTCTCGCTGCTGAAGCCCTCCTCTGGTGATAGCTGCAGAAGATTCTGGGATTTGTAGTCACAGAAAGTGTCAGCTTGCAAGTCAATAGAGTCAGCCTTATATAATCTATTATACTGCAGTAAACACAAAGTGAAAATTGGGAATAGCCCCACATCTTGGTGCTGACTGCTCTTCTTCAATATCTCTATTATAAAAGTAGAAACTGCTCACTCATATCTCATCATTGGTACATGATAAAGGAGTGTTCATTGCCTTGGGCAACAAGAAAAAAATATATAAAAAAAAAATACGAGGCACAATTTAAAACGTTTTTAATTTGCATATACTCAGTACATAATGTCTAAATTAACTCCTCTAGTTTCACTGTAGTGTGTTTTTTGTTTTGTTTTTTTGGGGTAACCAGGTAACGCCCACTAGGCACAAGTTCCTGTTTTCAGGGGTGACCTGAGATCACCAGGGTGAAGTGACTTGTTCAGAGTCACACAGTATGTAAGTGGAGGTTGTGGGAATCAAAGCCTGGTTTACTGGATGTAGCAAACTCATTCACAGCTTTTATTCTAACCTCTAGGCTATACTGCCTGCCCATCCCACCCCCCAAAAAGTAAAAAGCCAGGTAGGGGAAAGATGGTGTGTGACTGGCTTTGCTAGTATGCTTGTGTTCAAATGGCAAAGGCTTGAACAAGCCCTTGAGGTCTTTTTTGAGGGGAGAATGCATACATATTTATTTATTTATTTTAAGTCTTGGTTTACAACCTTTGAGCTCATTTACAGAGGTTCCATGTCAATAACAGACAGTCAAAACAACACATTATGCATATATTAATGGAGATGATAACAGGAGCACTAACTTTCGCACATACAAAACATAAGCGATTCTCAATAGAAAATACAATGTGAACAAACTGATTTTGTGAACAGGAGAGGAATTCTTATTAAGTAAGATATACAGTTACATGGAGGCAGGGAAATTAATAGATTCAGTGTAGGAAACCAGCATAGCCAGTAACCTTTGTCAAGGTGTGTGTGTGTGGGGGCGGGCAGAAGTAGAGCTAGGAAGTGGAGTTTGGAAGTTGTTAAGGTAAGATCAGAGTGGTAGGGAAGGTAGAGTAGGGGATAAGTAGGATTGTTAAAATATGGGGTATGTGGTGGAAGGGTTATAAACTATCAAGGTGTTAAAAGGGTTATAAAGTAGCAAGTGGGGAGAGAGAATAAAAGTGCCATGATAATCAGTACTAAACCTAGGTCATTTGAATTAGTTAGGGGAAGCAGGTGCACTTCTTTAGACTTGTGAGGTGAGACCAGAGTTTTGATTTAAATGGTCCAATTTTGTTCTCAGACAGTAGGTCATTTGGGAGGGAGTAGAGCCAGTTTGGAGCATGGAATCCGCGAAGGATCGCTGACCTTGCAAAGTTCGTTGGAAAGGGACCTTATAGGGATTATTTGTCCCTCTAGTCAGTCTAGCTGCTGTAGCATGGTCTGAACCCCAGCTGGGGCCAGACCTAGTATAGCCTTTTTGGCTAGGAAACATACCTGGTATCGAATTCTGTTATCCAGGTCTAGGCAACCCGAGAGCGAATAAAGGTCACAGGTGTGGGTAAGGCATGTAATGCCAAAGACTAGCCTGCAGGCTTCATTCAGTGCTAAGGCAATCCATTTTAGGGTTGTGTCAGAGGCTGCACTGTAGATGACGAGGCAATAGTCCATTACAGAAAAGACAGAGCTATTTATAATGACTTTAAGGGCTTCTTCTGAGAGGCAATGCCTATGTCTGTACAGCTGACTGGTTTTCCTATTTGCCGACCTAGCAACCTGGCTGGTATGTTACATTACTCCTTTCTGAAGAGATCCAGAAGCAAATAATTTGATACCTTTTAATGTACCAACATAGATGTAACAACAAGAAAAAAGTGCTCTAGCTTTCGGACCAAGCAGTCCTTCTTCAGAAGCTTATGGCAGTTGTTTAGAAAATACAATACTTATAACAGCTAGATAATGCAGAGAAAAGCAGAAAAAAAAATCCCCATTGGTTTAAAATACTCATTAAAAAACCAAAAAACAGAAGAAGGACTGGTTGGTCCGAAAGCTAGAGCACTTTGTTCTTGTTGTTACATCTATGTTGGTCCATTAAAAGGTATCAAATCATTTGCCTCTGGATCTATTCTTGCAAGGACCAATATGGCAACTAGTAAATCTAGATTCCTTTCTGAAGGAAATAGTATGGGGAATCTGCCTTCTCCACTACAACCCTGTAGATAACAGCCATTTTAATTTAAAGAGGGAGCCTGGCTAAAATTTCTAGCATCAATAATTTCAGAATTTGGTTCAGCATATTCCCCAGTCAGCTTGATTCCAAACATATCTCCATGTTACTTTGTTTAGATGTTGCAAGTCATTTTGTAGCCCTGATTTAACTGCCACTTGAAAAAAGCCAGTTTCAGTGAAGAGCTACTGATGATGTAATAATCAGAATTCATAGCCTTGTTCTCCCTGTAAACAACCTTATAGACTTACTTCTCCCATGTTACACAAAACTGTAGTTGTAGCAATCATTTGAAAAAAGAAAGCTTACACTGGGTGGGTACAGGACATATGTTTCCATAATGTTCAGATGCTAGGTACTTCAGAATGTGACTAGGGGGTTGGCATGCAGTGGCAAACATGGCTTTAGAATACAAAAGTTCACTATCTTTAAAATACTGCACGGATGAGATTTCAGAATGCCACCAAGTTTTAACTGTGGGTTGCAAAAATGACGCAATCTCAGAAAGTAACTGGTGCACATAGTTTTGGAATGTGGCAGAGACGCTGAAATTCAAAATATGACAGTGTCATATATTGTATGTTTAAATGTGGCAGAGATATGCAGTTTCAAAATGCTCATTTTTGGTATGAGGCTTGTTGACAATATGCTGATTCTCATTTCATATTCCAGCACTTTTAGCTGGACTCCCTCTTTAATATATAAAACAGCAGTTGCCTTTTTTGTGCACTGTGCATGTCAAGGGGAGTTTTTTAATAAAAAAGATATAGTCTCCTTTTTAAAGACATATGGCAGCAGATCATAGCTCATGATCCTCAGAGTTACACTCCATGGGGCAGTTTTTTGAAAGGCGGCACAGGTGTGCATCCAGCCCTGTGCCATGGGACTTTGAATTCGGCTGTGCACCAATCCCCTTAGCCACAAATGCACTCAGTTTTCCATTATTGGGTGCAGTGGTGACAGTTTCCCTGATTTCCGGCAGTTTGCACCACATATCTGGTGCAAGCACCGGTACAATAACCCCAGGGATGGCGCACACTGGACCACAAATTTGTGGTCTAAGGAGTGGTACCAGTTGCAGGGGATGTCAAATCCTGACTGATGGCTGATGAATGCCGCAAGCCCAGTGTGCCATATGTTCGGTGCACAAGGGGGCATGCAGCATTAGTTTGGCTTTCGAACATCCAACCCAGTGTATTGTGTCCCTGTTTTATTGTGATCCATTCTGGATGAGATCTATCTGTCTATAAACTGTAGGTCCTCTGTGGACTTGCTGAGAGAGAGGGGAAGGAATTCAAAGGATCAGGTGAGGAGGTGGTAAATAGGGGATTGGGTTAGTCTACATCTGAGGTATCACTGAATGACCCAGCTCTAGAATAGGTTAAATAAGGTTGAACATGAGAGATTTGCAAGAAAAATAAAACATAAATAGACTTTGTTCTCTACGAGATAGCTGTAGAGCAAGTGGTGGTGTTGCTTTCACGGGGGGGGGGCATATCTGGGAAAATTACTACTTGAAATATTTTGATAAATATTGGAAGAACAGTAAACTGTGAAAATGTCTTATGTTTTTCATTAGAACAGTTAAATAGAATAAAAATATATGGTGTATTCCAGTGACCATAATTGTGATGCGCCACTGTCAAGATATGTAACATTGTTAAGTGTGTACCATTTGGTAAAAATTGAACAAAAAGTATATTTAGAAAAAATAAAACATGAATACTCAAATAAAATGATTGACATGTATAAACAAAAACAGCTTGACCTGTATAAGCACATTTGCAAAATTCTGAGCATATCAACAATGTACTATAGAGTGTTACAAATCTCCAATGAGTTGTACTGGGATTAAAACTCTACACATTGTTGCAGAAATACTTCAGCTGCACTAGAATAGCAGACATAACTCAGAGTTGAGCAATTTTGGAGGGATTGTCAACTCTTGGTTGATATAACTTACTTGACTTGTATTATCACAACTATGAAGAACTGGTAAAAACAAAAATAAAAAGAGGATATTCCTCCCCCACAAGCTATTCTTCGGGCGAGTTATGCAATTTCACCAATGAGGGAGTGAAACTGCATGGGGCTCATAGCTTCTGGTGGCTCCATTCATAGGTTTGTGACATTGCATAATCATTTTCTTTAGATTTTCATGTGTTGCAGCCAGTGCTTTACATAAGCTGTATGGTGTGTCTTTTATACATCTTTTGTGAACTGTTCACTCAAATAAAATTGGGAGATTTGTGTACCTGACATACCTTACATCTCCAACCCCAGATAAGTATTTTCATCTGTTAAGAGTGTTCATGCATTGGAAGTATTTTACCCCCAGATTTTCAAAGTGATGCTAAATTACTGGAAAGTGTGTTTTGTTTGAAAATCTGTGCCACTGGTTGTTGCCATGTATTTTAACAAAATCACAAGAGATATTATTCCTTAATTCTGGATGTGGGAAGAGGAAGCACTGTTCTCCTTTGGGTGGGAGAAATTTCCACCAGGTTTGTGAAAAATGTAACTGGGGCATTTATTGTCAAAATTAAAAACATAGAAGCAGAGAGTTTGTCAACTGTTAAGGACTGCTTAGCCCATCAGGTTTGACCAGATAGTCCCTGCTTAGTCCATCTCCACAGACCCTAAGTGGCCCTCCGTGACTCTCCCTCTTCCTTGCATATTTATTAATATTCCCCAATGTCTATCCAAAGCATGCTTGAAGCCACCTATTGTTTTTGCCCCCACCACTTCCACTGGTGGTGTATTCTAAATGTCTACCACTCCTTCAGGGAAGTAGTACTTCCTCACAGTCCTCTTAAATTCTCCCCCCCCCCGACTCATTGGGTGTCATCTGGTCCTGGTGCTGTTCTTCATTTGAAAGAGGCTCTCCTCCTGCAACCTGTTCACCTCCATGAGGTACCTGTATGTTTCTATCATGTCCCCTCTTGCCCCCCTTTCTTCTAGGGTGTGCATGTTGAGATCCCTCAGTCTCTCCTGGTAGGATTGTTGGTGCAACCATTGCACTGTTTCAGTTGCCCTCCTTTGGATTTCCTCTACCCTGTCTATGTCCTTTATGAGGTGTAGCCTCCAGAACTGGTCACAGTACTGCTGGGGGAGGTCTCACTTGTAAGCAACACAGTGGCAAAACCACCTCCCTCTTCCAGCTGGAGATACCACTCCCTATGCATCCTAGCATCCCACTGGCCCTACCTACTGCTTTGTCACACTGCTCTGCCACTTTGAGGTCAACAGATATGACAACACAAGTTCCCTTAATTGCTTAGTGAGAGGACCCTCACATCTTATACTCAGCTTTGTGGAAAAGGAAAACCTTGTCATGCTAGTAGGTTAGGTGGGTGTTTGATCTACTGGATCATACTGAAGTCACTGGAATTGATATAACATAGACACAGGACAAACCCGTTATCTGAAACCGCATGATAACAAGGAAATGGCCCTATTTGCCAGGCTGCTCCTATAAACCATACTGAAGCAACTGTGCCAGGTGAAGGTAACTCTTTTCCCAGTACAGTGTCTCATTACCGAGCTCATCATTATTAAGACGTGCACAAGATGCTGCTTCTTCTGAACAAGTATTTTTCTGTCTTGCACCACTATCACACTGTCCACTTGTTACCATCATCCTCTTCAAGTCGGAATTATTATTGTCTAACATTTTGCTTCAGTAGTTTGTTTGGGGAAGGCTCCCAGTTATCTAATAGATCAACTAAGGCTAGGTTCATGAAGTTATAGCTTAATAATTCAAGCTACTGGGAATTTTACTGTTTTATCCATCAATTTTGACAGATGGAAAAGAGGCTTTATATAGTGGCTCTGGTTCTAGGGTCATCAGCAGGCAAATTGCAATCAAACTGAAATGCCTTCATGAGAGAACTATAAGAGGTCTTCCAGTTTATAGCAAAAATTTGAAAAAAGTGACCTCCCAAAGTATTTGAATTTTAGGACCTTCCAGCATTTATCACTGAAGGTGTTTTAATTAAAACAGGGTCTTTTCTCCCTAAGACTTCATCTGCACCCATTGCTTTTTTCCTACCCTGAAGTCATAATCCTCTTCTTGTGACATCACAAGCTGTTGCCACCGGAATGAGTTTGATGCCGCAAGTAGAAGATTACGGCTTCCTTGGGGTAGCTGCAGTATAAGCAGCAGGAGCAGATGAAGTCTAAAGGACAAAGCCAGATTTTATACATATTTGCATTTATTTCATATTTATTTCACATTTTTTCGTTGACAAGGAGCATATACTGAGCTAATTTTCTTGCAGGTGGTATTGGGGGAAGGGCAAATGGGTACAAGATGGCTTCAGTAATATAGAAACACAAAAGCTAGGCACCTCACCACCTTATAAAAAAAAAACAGAAAAACAAAAAAAAAACTGTTCCATTATTCCAAAGGTACTGAAAAAAGTCTTTATTGCATAATATATACATATTAAAAACAGATGACCCCCCACATATTTGATGCATTTTGGATTGTTATGATCCTTTCGCACAGTTGCACCAATATTACCTAGTGTCCAGTGGAACCCCTCACCCTTCAAGACCTGGCTCTGTTGCACTAATGTAGTCCCTGGTGTCTAGGACCCTTTTCCCACCATAGCTACCATTAAGGCACCCTCCCAAACCCCCACATAACAGTGCCAGTGCCACAGTCACATATGGCGACCAGCAAAGCCCTCACCTCCTTGGCTGGCTGCCATACAAGACTGGGAGCACAACATATGTATGGAATAAGGCATGCATGCTCTGTATAGCACAAACAGTACAGTACAGAGGATGCACCTCTATTCCATGCATAGGCTGCAAGCTCCCAGCCTTGTCATATGGTGACTGGCCGAGTAAGTGAGAAAAGGTCTGTGCCAGTTGCCATCTGTGACTGTGGTACTAGCACTGTTAGGAGGGGGAGTTTAGAGGGTATCTTGACAGCATCTGTGGTGGTGGTGGTGGTGCCCTAGACACCAGGGACTACATTAGTGCAACAGGACTAGGTCTTGAAGGGTGAGGGGTTCTACTGGAAACCAGAGAATATTGGTGTGACTGTGTGTTTCCTTCCAAATGTGTCACATCTGAATGGTCGGTAGCTGCAACTGTGGACTTGTCAATCTGCAGCAGAGCTGGGAATTGGAGACCAGGGGGCCAAGAAGCCACCAGGGTCTTCTGGTTTGTACAGGGCCTGGTATTGAATCCGGGGGTGCGCTAAGCATAGGATGCATTGTGGCCACACTGTGGCTGGTGATCAGCGATGGGGGGGGGCACTTTGCACTGGGATTCTTTTAGATGACACTGTGGCTGCCAATCGGCTGTGGGGCATACCTGTGCTCTGGTCTTCTTTTCGATCATCCCAGGGCTGTCAATCAGTGGTGGGGAACTGTGCACTGTGCTTCTATTACTTCATTCTGAGGCTGACAATTGGTGCATGGGGGACACTGTGATCAGAGGGTGAGGGCAAGCCACCCCGCCACCTGCCGACTGACTGCATACAGTAGGGCTGTATGCCCATTGGTCTGCAGCGTGGGCCAATGGGTGTGCAGACCATACCATACTACACAGTCCAGAAATATGAATGGATCCATTCACATATCTGGACTGTGTAGTACGGTACGGTCTGCACGCCCATTAGCCCATGCTGTGGACTAATGGGCATACAGCCCTATTGTACAGTCAATGAGTGGGCAGTGGGGCAGCTTGTGGGTGGGGAGTTGTCACCACTGCTGAAAGGGGAGTGAGTGGTGGGCTCAATGGGGGTGGGAGGGCACTGCTGGGCCACCAGGATGGATTGGTTTATAGTATTTTAAAATCTACACCCACAATTGGGCTGGACGTGGTCCACTGGACCCCCAGGGATATGGGACCTTTTATTTTAATACATATGCCCGCGATCAGGCTAGACGCAGTCCACTGGACCACCAGGGATATGGGACCTTTTATTTTATTACATATGCCCTCGATCAGGCTGAGATCAGTCCACTGGACCACCAGGGATATAGGACTGTTTTCTTAATATTTCTGCCCATGATCAGGCATGGGGGGTCACTACCATGACGGACGGTGCCGCCGGAGATCGGGTGGCCACTCACAGCTGGCAGCTGCCATGTTGCACCCTGCAATATGGCAGCTCACCTGTGGGTGGCTAGCTGTTGCTCCTTTTTTCCTAGCTCACCTGTGTGCCTCTCCTGCCAACCCCCAGCAACCCGGGCACGTTCCCGAACCCAGGTCACTGGTGTGACGTGAGGTGTGGCATCCAGCGCCTCAACCCTCAGCTCCACCGGGCTGGCCCGTTAAGCTAAATTCTGATGTTTTTTGTTTTTTTAATTATGGCCAGAAATATGTTTTCTGGGCATGCCAAAATACAGGGTGCCCAGTTAATTTTTGATGTGCCATTCACCCACATTCTTAGTATGAGAACAGGAGTAGTTTCTTGACATCTGCATCCATAGATGGAGATTTGCTGCTGACATCTATGCCAGCAGTGAGGCTGATCAATTTTTATGTCTCCTCTCTCACTCACTCACTCACTCACTCACTCACTCACTCACTCTGTCTGTCTGTCTATCTCTCTCTCTCTCTCTCTCTCTCTCTCTCTATCTAATCTACCTATCTACCTATCTTTCAGTTTTAAATTCCCTCCATCTCCCAACATAGCAAGCCCTCCCTCAAGTTTCCTGATTTGGTTTACAAAAACAGATCAGGGTACCCACCCTCGGTACTGCTTGCCAACCATCTCAAATTCAGTCACTACCTCCCCCCACCCATGAATAAATGACAGCACTGGACTATCCACTCCTGGTGCATAATAGAGTTAAGCCAAAACTGGGGTGACTGATCCCCAGTGTCAGATCCAATATAGTAGCCCTGTAAAACAGAAAAACATCCTTCAATGTCTTTTTTTAGTTAAGAAAATGGTCCCTTCAAAATCTGATCCCCCACATGCCCCACCTTGACACCCAATTCAGCACACACCACTCTACACTACCCACACACTGTCACTCACCTGTA
This sequence comes from Neoceratodus forsteri, assembly GCA_016271365.2. Classification (NCBI taxonomy): domain Eukaryota; kingdom Metazoa; phylum Chordata; order Ceratodontiformes; family Ceratodontidae; genus Neoceratodus; species Neoceratodus forsteri. Next base: position 263,411,692 of record JADMNL010000028.1, read on the forward strand.
TATCTCCCATGATGTAGATCCACTCTGTGATCAATGGCATGTCTTGCTGCCAGAACTAGCAACTGTGATATGAGAAAACAAGGTAAGTCTGTTTTACTGTATCACAATGGAGTTTGATCTTTTACTCATAGCTTTGTTATCGTTTTAATATTTTTACACCAAATTGTCAACATGGCCTTTTGAGGACCCCACATCATGAACAAGTGATGTTTGTGAAATCACCTTTCAGGCAGGATTTGAACATTTTTACCTGAGATGGGGTCGTCAGAAGAAGACTATGTTAAAAATATGGTTTAAAAATATGTTAAAATTACCAAAGTATGAGTGAACATTGAAATATGTTAACTTTCAATTTTGCTATTGTTTCACATTTTTCCACCAAACATTCATCATGGCCTTTTTGGGACTCTACCTCATGAGCAAGGCAGGTGAAAGTTTTCAAATCCATCCTGAAAGGTGATTTTGCAGTGGCTCTGCAAAATCATGTTTCAGGTGAGATTTGAAAATTTTCGCCTATCAGATTCATGAAGTAGGGTCATAAGTAGGCTACACTGAAAACCTAGAGGAAAATGTGGTAAAATTACCAAGTTATGTGTGAACATTGAAATATTTCAATGTTCACTCATAACTTCACTAATTTTCAGTATTTTTATTTCAAACTTTCAACATAACCCCTTTTTCCACACCACTTCATATATGTGGCTGGCATCATTTTTTAAATCCTGGACAAGATGTGTTTTCCCACATGTGATGAAAAATGACATTGTGGGCAATGATTCATAAATGCCACCTGTCATGTTTATAATGGGGAGTCATAAAACAACTATCTTTAAAATTTGGGGCTGAAATAAAAAAACAGATTATTAAGAAAAATTGCATATAGTACTAGCCTTTGCCCCAGCAGACAGTACTCTGTAATCGCATGCCAGTGAGCTGAGTACAGGGCCCAGCTCACTGACCCAGCTGGATGGGCTGAGGCTGAGGGGGTGGCATTGTCATTTGACACTACCACCCAGTCTGTGAAGGATAAGTGCAAGATTGCCTGCATAAGCCAAAGTATCATATAATGAGGAGAACTTTTCTCTTTGTATAGGGCCCTGCATCTCTGCACCTGTGGATGCCAGATGACCCTGTACTTTGGCTGAGAGATGAATTCTTTGTCCTGTGCATCTGTGTCTGCAATCACATAGAGACACATGACCCTGAGGATCCTATTCTTCCGCAGTCCACCAGACAGCCCCATAAATTCTTGACATCCATTACTGCACAGAAGTGCAGGGCTCATGGGGCCCTGCTCTTCTGTAGGCAGACAGAGTTTTCCCTTGGTGAAGGGCCCAGATAGCTCTACAAGTCTACATCTGTTCACACAGGTCCTGAAGGATACGTGACTGAGAATACGATTCCACTAGCTCAAAAAGGAAGGAAATGCTTTGCAAAAAAACTCCATTAATGCACCAGTTAGGGTTCAAGTTAACACCACAAAAGTAGGGAAATGTGGCTTTAGGGTTTCCAATCTTAACTGTCCACCCCTAAACCTCAAACAGCAAAGGAAAACATATTAGGATTTTGGGTCTTCAAAGTCCTGATGAATCAGTGGTGGGGTCTTCCTTGGGGTTGTCAGCCCTAATGTTCATCCCTTCCCCTTAGCAAACAAGGTCAGACATGATCTCTTTTCTTCATGAAGGGCCTGTAGAACCCCATATGAAGAAGGCTACAACATATTCTGTAGGCAACATGTAGACAGACATACTTCTCTACCTTTGAAGAGTATACCATTATGAGGCACTGTTTTGCGTGCTTTAGACAGAATGCTATTTGCTTAGGGGAAGAGGTGAGCTTTAAGGTTGAAAATCCCAAAGAAGACCCTACCACCAAGACTCCAGAGACCCCAAACCCTAATTTTTTTTCATTTTGCTGCTTGGGGGTTGAGGCAGAGAGTTATGATTGGAACTCTAACACCACATTTCCCTACTTTTGTGGTGTTAACTTAATCCCTAATGGGTGCATTAACACAGTTTTTTGCAAAGAATATGTAAACGTAACTGTATTTATTTGTATTATAAAATAAGTTAACAGTTATAAAATAATTCAGGGAAGCTATGTGGTTAAGTGTTTAGAGCACAGGCTTGGGAACCAGGGGACGGCTTTAAAGCCCATCAAAATGGCTTATACATGTAAGACTTCAACATAGCCACTTGACCACTGTGTGCTTCAGTCCTCCCAACTGTACAACTGGGAAACAGCACAGTCTTTTCTTTTACTCAAAACAAAAGATGAACACTGTGCTACAGTGTAGGACAGTGCAGTCAGACAAGTGACTAATCCTAAATTAGTACACAAAGTTAAAATAGACCGCACTCTATTGAGAAAAGAGGTCAGAAGGTAGCAGTTACAGTTGCCGAATCTTTAATTTGAAAAAAAGGTCTAACTGGAATTCTGGAACTATGCAGCCACATCAAACACAGGGAGAAAATGAAACTGATTTTTCCAATTTTCCAAATACCATTAGTGCCAACATAAGGTGAAAGTTGCCAGTTTAGAACATCTGACAGTGTAATAAGTGCCACGGTGCTTTGCTCCATCCAGCTGTTACATCAGCAACAGTCACCTCACTGACTGAATTCTATTAATTTTTTTTCCATTGTGGGTATTTCTCCAAAGTGAATGCAGAAAGGATTATAAGTAGAAGTAATTCATTCTAGATTATGCCCAATGGTTGCTGGAGATGCTGTTTTTTTTAAACAGTATTTTATACCACCTCGGCTACCAACTTGCCCCCAGCCCCATCACCTGGCCTCATTTGAATTTACTCCTGTCCCAGTTCTGTGCTCTGGGCTCCCGGAGAAGATGCCAGGTCATCAGTGTAGGGCCTACAGAGGACCAGACCTTCACCTGGCCATGGTCAGAGTTCTCCATTTTCCTCCCAGAGCCCACAGTGATGTGGTTGTGGGCTCCACCTCTACAGAAATGGATCTTGGTATCAAGTGAGTGGGACTATTTCCCTGACAACCCACTGCATAGCAGCACTAGGTCAGAAGAGAGAAAACAATAACAGCATGGTAAAAAACACAATACCAAAATAACAAAAGACATGATAACGTTCGGCAAAAACACCAAGCGCTACCATAGCACCACTCAAACTGCACTGGCTACACTGTATGTTCACCTCCTGAAACCCCCCCATCTTCAGATAATCACCTCCTGGGGGAGGCAACTTGAGAAAGGGGAGAAATCTCAATGGGGGATTGTTGAAGAGGGGAAGGGGAACGGTGCAGGATAACCAGAGGTGGAGGAGACAGGGGGATCAATGAGGAAGGGGAAGGGTAATGGCTCAGAACAATTGGGGGTGGGGCAGACATAGTACCCACATAAGTTGGAAAGGAGGAGAAACCCCAAAAAAAGTCCCAGGAGAAAAAAACCCAAAACAAGCGTAAGTGTCTGGACTGGGAATCATGTCCCGGTCCATCAACATTCTGCTGCCCTCCACTACCTATGGCACTACCCTCTCCACCACGGCAATTGCTCAGCAGCAGACCACCCAACAGACCCTGCAGCTTCTTCCTCTGTACGGCACACAGCTACAGGGATAGTGCTAATCCTACCTGTGCTATACTATCCCTGTAGCTGTTTTCCCTTTCACTATTTTGACAGCCCGGTTTTGACCACGCTATTCTTACTTCTCTATTTTAACCTGGCACGCTGCATAGCCATCCAAATCATTTAGGTGGCAGCCACCTAGTGAGATATGCATACCCCCCTCCACAAGAAAGGAGAGCTGTCCTTGAGACACTCAAACCTCCCCTACCAGCCAGGCCACTAGTAAACTACATCCATTCCTGAAGCTGAGTCCCCAGCTTGGCAGAAAGTGAGGCACCCAATGCCTCAGCTCTCTCCATCACCGGACCAGCCCCAAGATGCTATTTCAATGAATGATAAAGGTGTTCTTTATTCAGTACACAAATATTTAGTTTTATTACATCTAACTGGATCTCCTCATTCACTGATCTTAGTTTGCATTTCCTAATGAGCACTTTATTTTTATTTTAGGAAAATTAACTAAGATACCAACAGAGCTTTTATTATATGTGTTCCGTGATGAGGAATGTAGTGCCTTAATTCTATATTATTTATGATTTTGTTTTTATTATTTGGAACGCTATAGATAAAAAGTTTTCAAAGAAGCAAGACATCATAGAAAATGAGAAGTTGTATTTTAGTTGAATAATTCTGGGTAAACAAAAATTTGTAAAATTAAAAAAGTCTGTGAGTCCAAGACATTGTGGTGGGCAAGGATGAGGAGGAGGAGGATCAAACCTCTCAGGTAATGCTCTACTCTTTGGAGGAGAGTAGGTAGTAAGGCCCCCTGCTTTACTGTCACCTGAGTGTCCACAAGTATAGTGCAACTAGGAATGCATTTCACTAGGATGGGCAGGAAGTATTATTTTGCATCACTAATGTTAACACACTGTTCCATGGCCAGGAATTCACGGTGGAAAAAGTAAAGGGCAACAGGCAGAGGATGTGCCTACATTCTGCAGAGAGAGAATAGTCCTATCAACGATAGTCTCTTCATTCAACTATCTGGACATACACCTCTGTGGTGCCTCCAAGTCCAGATCGGCCAAATCTGATGTGGTTAACAACAGGCAAGCTACAGTAGGTTGATACTCAACTGCCCTTGTGACATTTCATTGCAAGATCTACAGTGCATTAAACTGGCTGCCGTTGAGTGACAGTTGGGAATTGTACCTTTCATTCTGTTCTTCCTGAAGTGCATCAAGGAATTGTTCCCTTTTAATTGCACTTAAGGCTTACCTGCACGATCTTATCTCAGATGCTTGTGCTCCATTGGATCACTTGAGCTGATGGCCCTACACATAAATACATCTCATGGGTCCCTCAAATACAGTTACAGATGCCTGACTGTATGGGACTCCCTGCCAAAATCCTTATATCTGGTAAAATTCCCTTTATGCTCCATACAGAACTTGTGAAATGGTTCTTTTCAGTCTCCTCTGGATGGATTAGTAGTGTCAGTGGCTCAGTAGGTAGCACACTCACCTCTGAGGCCGGGAGATCAGAGGGCTGTGGGTTCAGTTCCCACATCTGGCACTTGGGTTAATATCCCAGTACTGACACTGTAGTGCAGCATGAGAGGGGTGCTGCACTTCTGAGGTGCCGTCTTTCGGATGAGATGTTAAACTGGGGTCCCATCTGCCTGGATTGGTGGTAGTTCAAGTGGATGTTAAAGATCCCATGGCACTTATCGAAAAGAGTAGGGGAATTTCCCCAGTGTCCTCGTCAAATTTCCCTCATTCACTAAAAAGTACCACCAACTGCTTAATCTGGTTCAAGGTCAGTTGGCATTCATCTGTATCCCCCTCCCCTGGGTCATGCCTGAAAATAGGCGGGATTTGTCTAGTGCACTTACCCGGTCAACAAAAACTAAATAAATAAATAAACCTACTACCATCTTTGTAGGGCATAACATAGGTAGCTACAACTGTGAGCTTCCATCCTTAAACCCCTTGCACTGAGCCGGTTCACCAATATCTGTGTGGCAATCATTTTGTTGATGCCGATATGGGTAAAGGTAATACATCACCTAGCATTATGGCACCAAGCATTGCAGCTCCCAGGACATATATCGCCAAAGCTCAGTCCTAGGAAACAGTCCTGTTTTGTCAGAGGCTTTGCCCCCTCTAAACTAAAGATAATCTCTTCCGGGGCAGGCATGCCCTGGAGGGAGGAGAAATTGTGTGGGCACAAAGGATGGTATGAGTGAGAGGTGATCTAAAATCAAGATTGCCCCTTTCACTCTTGCCCTTATTGCAGCATCCTAATTGTGGCACCAGATTTAAGTCACTGTGCTAACAGTATGCCCACTGAGCCTTCCCTTGCACTTCAAGCTTTGTTATGCCTAGCTAAACATACAATGCCTTATACGTTGTGCAGCATATTTAAGCAATAATGACTAAATAGCTGGTCATTTCCTGGAGATCAACAACCAGCTGTGAGGAAAGGGAGGCCCGAGGAGCAGCCGAGGGCCATCCCCGCCCAGCCAGTCATTAATCAACAGGAAATGAATGGCTGTTCAGTCTTTATTGCAATTATGAGTCTAATCGCAATAATGATACTTTTTCAATAGGTTTCTGTATATTTGGTTTTTGTGTGGCAGCGTGCACTGAGAGCTGTACGTCTCCTGACTTCTCTCGATGATGGTAATGTGCTGGCATCAGAGTGGTGCTGTTTTTTTCACAGTTCCCTCATATTTTTCCAGTATGCCTTGCTGATCACAACTGCACCAAGTCCGTTACAGATAGTATACACTGACAGCTGCGGTAAAAACATTTCTTGTTTTGTTACAGCGTGCTTTCTGCTGTGTGGTTGCCCTGCTAGTCATTTCTAAGAGATTTCAGACTGGCAGGGCAGCCAATCAATGAGCTACTTCAGCTCATGAATAATTAATTAGACTTATAATTAGCACTATTTATATCTGTAACATGTCCAACTGTCATCAGAAGTTTTGCCTTACCTAGACATCCATAGTAAATGAGCACTGCTCAATGTTTTTATCCTGAAAAACTTCAAATTCCATTTAATTAATTTGAATTCCTAATGTATGCCAAGGCCCTCCCACACTCTCCCTTGACACACCAACCCATCCTTCAAAACATCCACCCATAGGGGACAGACTCCACCATAGGGGACAAGTCATGGAGGCTTTGAGGTGGCCAGCGTGCCACTGGAACAAGCCATGGAGGCTTTGAGGAGGTCAGTGAGCCATTGGGAAGAGGTGGATATGATTTACTATAGATTGCAAGAGTTGTGGTGCAGCTGATAGAGTTCACTGGAAATACTAGAAATACTGTAGGAAGAAAATAATTGCAAAAATAAGTAAATAAACAAAATTGTTATTCTGGTGGTGGGAACACATCACAATAATAACCTTTCATTACATTCTTCTGTTATCAACCCTGCCTATCATAAAAGAAAACTGAAACACTAATATCTGGAGGGGGGGATTGTACTTTCTAATAAATTAATGCAGACTTGAGACTTCTGTGAAGGTTCACATAGGGTAAGCTTGAGAATAAAAGGCCACATGCTGCTGCTTTTATTACCATATTTTTCTCCAGCTTGACATTTCCAGCCAATGCCTCCCTTGGAGGCCTCTGTACACACAACATGTAAAACAGACATAGCTGCCAAGCATTTTATGTGTAGGCTGTTTGGAGAGCTCCTGTCATGTTACATGAAACCTGTTGAAAATCAGTCAAGCTGCTAAACAGTTGCCAAGAAAGAGCTAAAACTGTATTTATGGATATAATTACAGGCCTCGTATTTTTTCAGATTTTTTATCATATAATGCAGACATATGGTTGCCCAGAAAGCAGCACACTTTTTCCAGATGTTCTGGGACTTGAATCACTGTATGGTCTGGCATTCATGGTACTCACTTGCCTTTTTTGTGTTGAATTTGTTAATTTCCAGTCCTGTAGATGTACATACAGTACATACTGCGTGTGTGTCTATCTGCAGTATCTATCTATCTATCTATCTATCTATCTATCTATCTATCTATCTATCTATCTATCCTACATGACTAGGACTTTAACCTATAGAAGTGGTTAGAAGATATTCCCCTGTATACCCATTCACTGTATACACAACTGTGATCAAAACTAACAGTAACCATTCAAGTCTATTACAAAAAACAACAGATGAGTACGTTCCCTATACTTGGGGAAAAAATGAAGGGGGCTAACCAAATCATAAAGCCACTAACCCGTCAAGCCTGTGCATATATGAATGGATTAGCCCTGTGTTTTTATTTCTTGTTTTTGAATACCACACTTACAGTATATGTAATATATGGATACATATGGACACATCAAAATAATATGGTACAAAGGCATACAAAAAAATCTTGGTAATATCACTGTTCAGAAGTAATAATACCATTGTTCTGTTGCTGTAATACTATCGTTCAGAGCCCATAATACTATTGTTCGGAGCTCTGAACGATAATATTATCAGAGAAAGAGAGTGGTTTTCTTTGTGCTGTCTGATCACATTAGAGCTGGTTACTATGGTGCCCAGTGCAGTCACTCAGGACACAACCTGTGAATCACAAAACATGCTTTATCATTGGCTGCTTTTTGTCTTTGGGCAGGCAGAACAGTTTCAAAAACATGGTGCCTGTGTCTTGCTTAGCGAGAAAATCATAGACTTGCACTAATTTTTTATTATTATTTTTTTCTGTTACATTAAAGGATTATCTGGTTGACGCTGCCTCCACCGAGCACTTCTCCAAATCAACCAGATACGAGTCGCTATCAAAGCTAATGAACGGAGGCACTGTGACCCTGACAGAGATTGATTAAAGCGAATAAGTGTTCAGTACATTGGTCAGGCAGCCATTATCATATGATAGCAGCAGTATTCTGAGGCCCATTATTTATTTATTTATTATTTTTTCTGGGTCCATATATTATGAAAAATAACTGTTAAGGGACGGGTATTACTCAAATGTGATACCATCTCAAGGTTCTGGGGACATGGGAACCTCTTGATGGTATTACACCATTATAATATCCAGTCCTCTATCTATTATTCTATTGTTATTACAAACACAACCATCATTTATTATATACACAGTCAAGTTCAGTTAAATACAGTTTATATGCAAATCCCGCTTCAAGAAATGAATTTTCCATTCCCAATTCCTTTCCTATTCTTGCCATTATAATGACCTTGCTTATACACATTGCTGTCACCCACATAAATGCATAATTTTAGGGCTTTCGGGGCCCTAAAATGTGTTGTTGGAACTCATCCCTTCCCCTGCAACACTCTGTGATGTATCCATGTCATTACAGTGATCACAGAATAGCGATCATCATTACAGTGAGTGTACATCACCAAAAATTAATTTCGGCGATTCATACTAGCGGTGATGGGAAAAAGGGTGCCAGAAACGTACGGGTCTTGCTTTTAATGTGGGGGGGCACCCAGCAAGGGGCCTTGACCCCCTGCACCCCTATCTATGGATTCTCAACTTCAGGGAGGTACATGTCGAGGAAGGTGAAAAACTTAAAAATAGTGAAAGCTGCCTGCCGGCAAAAAAACACAAAAACGTGCCACACCGGACCCGAACCCTGCACCCTACACCTCCCAGCTGACCACCCTCTCCACTATGCTACTGGTCCAGCTCAGCAGCTGCCCGCCACACCCCCTCCCACATACCATTCCTTCCCTTCTCTCCCCCCCTGCATGTGTATACGCATGTATTTCACATCACCGTATTCGCCCACCCCAGTAACCGGTTGCCCCCACTGCTAGGTAGCCATGAACACAGGCACCATAATTGAGTTGCCATTTTTGTAGGTACCCAATTTGGGTTACCTTGTTCACTGGATATCCCCTGCAATCTGTCATAAACTGTCAGGATGTGTTAGAAATGATTAGCGATAAATTACTGTATGATTGCCTACTGAGCAGCTGCCATTAAGAGCTTTGTCTCTGCACTTCCCTCTCGTTCGGTGTCTTTCAGTGTCTTTCTCTTCCCAGCCTTGTTCATTTCAATTTAGGTGCCTAAAAAGACGGAGTTTTCGCTAGCCAACAAAGTAAAAGCACTGAATTTTCTGTCTAGTCCTGACACATTGCAAATAGAGGTAGCATAGCAGCTCAGCATTTCACAGAGCCATGTATGCCATTTGGTTAAAAACTGTAGCCGGGTGTCACAGGAGAATTGTAGCAAATGCAATCTGTCCAGGAAGCGCAAGAGGGAGGCGAAGAATACTGACGTGGAGGATGCTTTACTTCATTGGTTCAAACATACTCGAGCTTCTTACATGCCAGTTTCAGGGCCTTTGCTCCATGGAAAAGCTGAGAAATTGAGAGAGGCAATTAGCAAGATCAAATTAAATCAAATTAAAGAACTGAGAGAGGTGGTGGCTGAACCTCTGGCTATCCTGTTTAGCCGATCACTGGAAACAGGGGAGGTACCCAAAGACTGGAGGACAGCAGATGTAGTCCCCTTATACAAAAGTGGGAACAAAGAGGAAGCAGAGAACTACAGACCAGTCAGCCTCACCTCGGTAGTGGGGAAGATCATGGAAGCACTACTGAAGGAGAGATTGGTGGAACATCTGGTTGTCAATGGACTACAGGACCCAAGGCAGCATGGTTTCACCAGGCGGAGGTCATGTCAGACCAACCTCGTTGAATTTTTTGACTGGGTGACTAGGGAGGTGGATCAGGGGAGGGCAGTGGACATGGCCTATCTGGACTTCAGCGGCCTTTGACACTGTGCCACATAGAAGACTATTACACAAACTGGGGAATAAGGTGTGGGCAGGACAGTAGTGTGGTGGGTAGGTAACTGGCTGGGTGGCAGGACACAGAGGGTGGGTGGTAAATGGCTGTCACTCCACAGAGGAAGAGTGACCAGTGGGGTACCACAGGGATCAGTGCTGGGACGGTCCTATTCAACCTCTTCATCAGTGACATTCGCGGGATCTAGAAGGCAGAATTTCACTGTTAGCTGATGACACAAAGCTCTGTAACAGAGTAGACACACCAGAGGTGTGAGCAGAATGAGAGAAGTGACCTGCAGAAACTTGAAGAATGGTCAGGTTTGGCAGTTGAAATTCAATGCAAAGAAGTGCAAGATAATGCATATGGGGCACAAAAACCCTGGCACAATATATCAGTTGGGGGTGAGGATATAGCATGCACCAAGCAGGAAAGGGATCTTGGGGTTATCATCTCTGATGACATCCACAAGGTAGGGAAACAGTGTGACAAGGCAGCAGGAAAAGCAAATAGGATGCTGGGATGTATAGACAGGGGCATCACCAGCAGGAAAAGGGAGGTCATAATTCGCCTATACAAGACACTAGTGAGGCCCCACCTGGAGTACAGTGTACAGTTCTGGAGACCATACCTATGTAAGGACATAGACAGGGTAGAGAAGGTTCAGAGGAGGGCAACAAAGATGGTGCATGGATTGCATCACAAGTCCTATGAAGACAGGTTGAAGGAACTGAACATGTACTCCCTGGAGGAGAGGAGGAGAGAGGGGATATGATAGAGACATATTACAGGGAGGAACAGGTGCAGGAAAACACTATTTTTAGCGAAAAGATGTTCCAGGACTAGAGGCATGGGATGAAGTTGGAGGGAGGACGATTCAGAGGAAACATGAGAAAGAATTTCTTCACAGAACGGGTGGTGGACAAGTGGAACACCCTGCCAGAGGAAGTGGTGGGGGCTGAAACAGTCACAGGGTTTAAGAATGCATGGGCTAGACATAAAGGAATTCTAGAGGTCAGGGGTAAGGGGAAACAGACTTCTAGGAAAACAAACTGAACTTACAAGCTCAAATGGGCAGACTGGGTGGGCCATAGGCCCTTCTCTGCCGACACTGTCTATGTATCTATGTAAATTCGAGCAAAGCAATGGCTGTTTATGCAGATTCAAGTTAGAGCATGACATTGTTGTTAAATACTCTTATGATGAGAAGAAAGATGCAGACGTTCAGCTGATCACTAGGTACAGTCTGTTGCTGCAGATCGTGTGTGAATACTTGCATGATTGTGTTTATAATGCTGGTGAAACAGAGATTTTTTTTACATGGTCACACCAAACAGGAGTCTGATTTTTAAGTCAAACAACATCTAGGGCAGCAAGAAAGCCAAAGACTGCCCAACTGTCATGACCTATGTGAACATGGATGGTTTTCACAAATGAAAACTACTGATCACTGGCAAAAACTAAAACCCTAGTTCCGGATTTTCAAATACCCGATGCAAGCTGCGACATCGGCAGCCTGCATTAAGTGCCAGTGCATCCAGAACCCTGCCCCTGATTTTAGATAGGGTATGGTCCCGGCACCTAAGTCCTGAAGATTGCAGCAAGTGAGTGGGTGCACCAAATGTATGGCATGCCCTGCAAAAGTGCCACAATGCTGCAGGATGATGAGGTGGATGCTGCACCCTTCCATCCCCACCCCTGCATCACAACTATGCTCCAATGTGCTGGCATTAGTGGTCACCATCCTGTGTGGCCCCCTATTCACCACCACCCCAGCAATAGTGCCCACCTCGACCCTGCCCCAACAAATCCCCTATGATCCAGCAACTGGCACTGCTGTCCACACATCACCATGTCTAGCTGCCGAATGAACTGTCAGGACGTGTACTGTATACTGTACACAGTGTGATAATTCAATCGGTGGACAACCATGGTGGTGGTGTGTGGATGGCAGTGCCAGTCACGGATCATGGGGGGATGGGGGGCAGGGTGGGGGTGGGGACTATTGCCGGGTGGGGACCACTAGATCACCAGGGATGACCATCCATGGCAGATGTACCAGAAATTGGGGTGGAGAGAGGAGGGCAACAGATTGTGAGGACTGCAATACCGGCAGGTCTGGTCTTGGTGGGTGCGGCACTGGAGGCCAGGACCTCCACATGGGCACATTGGGGCTGGGGGACAGGGTGATGTGGAACAGGATATCACTGGGGGACACACAGTTTCAGGGCACAGTTGACACCCTCCCAGAGGCTGTCTATGTCCCATTAGACCATCCCTTTGCTTGTCTGATGGTACTTAGCACTTTGTCTCTGGGGAGGGTTTTGAAATTCCAACTCTTGGGGTTGTGGCAGCCCAGGTCTGCTGCAAGCCCCCTTGCACCATGCTGCAGCCACTTCTGTGGTGCAAAGGTGGAGCAAGCCACTTTGGTGCAGGCAGCCTGCTGTTTGCTGTAGGCTGCATTTGAAAATAGCCCTGGGCGCAACACATGGTGCAAGGTGCCTGTTGTGTCAGACTTGTCCAATGCAAGCTCCTTGCATCATTATAAGGTCTTTGAAAATCTGGCCCCTAGTGTTTTAAGTGTGTTAATGTACAGATGCTTCCAGTGATAAACTGTGCAAACCGTAATACATGGATGACCGTAAAACTCTTTAGCATTCCTTCACCTACAAAACTAAAGTAAAGGCAACTATAAAGTTAGTGGACCACCTTTTTTAACAGCTGAGCATAAGCACAAGCACAAGAATTACCCAAAGTCACAGAACTATTGCTCTCAAAACACAACTTCCACCCTCCCACAACTCCACATCTCATTACCTTCAAAGGATAAAAAATAGAAAATGAAAGACAGAGTACAAAACAAACATCCCTCCTGCATCAACATCCCTCTTAAATACTACTGTCTATTTAATAATCATCTTGTTGCACAATATCCATGATCCCACCAATCAGTGTCAAGCAGTATTCTAATAGACAAGCTGCTAAGATTGTATAGTAGCCTAGCCCACTTAAATGCATGACACTGATTAGGGGAATCATGGATCTTGTGCAACAAGATTGAATTTCAGACCAAAATTCCAAACTGTCTGTGCTGTAGGTGATAACAAAGAGAACAGCTCCCCCCATTTCTAAAAATGCACTATCGGGATCTCAGAACTCATACCTCAGACTGGAATGAAATTTGGCATATCACGTGACCTTGCTCCCCAGACTGCACATGAAAAATGTTCTGCAATTTTGTTATATGGGATCTATGCTATTAAGGTGCAAAGTTAGAGGTTTAACATTAAACAGCCTACTCAACCCCAATTACAGTGGTGCTGCTGTGCCAATATAATTCTTTGCAAAAAACTGCATTAAGACCCATCCCCACCCTCCAAACAGCAGAAGGAGAAAATGTTATGGTTTTGGCTGTCCTGTGTTTTGGCAAATCAGGGTTGACGTCTTTCTTGTGTTTATCAACCCTAACACTCCATCCATTTCATATAGTATGCACATCTGAACTTATTTGCCAATGGAATGGGGGGAGCATTAGGGTTAATAACCACAAAGAAGACCCCAGCTATGATTCACCAAAACTCAGGACAGCCAAAACCGTACTGTCATTTCTTTTTGCTGCTTGGAAGCTGAGGATGGTGTGTTAGGGTTGGAACCCCTAACACCATATTTCACTGCTCTTGTCACTTTAATCTGAACTCTAACTGATACATTAACACAGTCTTTTTTGCAAAGAATTTCCTTACTTTTTGAGATAGTACAGTATAATTGTAACCTCATTCACACATACCCCTTTGTGACCTGTGTGAATAAATCCATCTGCCTAGGGAAGGGCCCTGCACTTCCATCCCTCAATAGATGCACAGATCAGCTGGCTGTGGAAGTGCAGGGCCCTCTGGACCATGCATTTCCATGCCATCAAAAAAGAAATTTACATGATTGGTTATAATTGCTTTTTTGGGGGGAGGCTATCTTTAAAGGGAAACATATATTAAGTGTCCCTCTTAACTGCCAGAGCTTGACTGTGCAGTACATGGACAGAAATTATGTTTAATTTTTTTTATCCGTAAGTCAGTAAATGTTTATCAGGTTGCTCTGAAATTTGTTATGGTTTTACTGAAAATCTAAATATACCTTTGATGCATTTTTGATGATGATCAGATTTTCACTGTGGATTTTGCACCATGGTGAAGATTGGAGGTAATTTTGGATGTAGTGCATACCCCATGAATCTTTAGGGGAGAATTATGTTTTAGTATTGTACTACTCATTGAGACCACCTTTATTTCTGGATACATTTGTCTGTTAACTCCAGTTATTGGTGGAATTATTGCTTGTTAAAGTTGCAATGTTATCCTAGGGGAATTCTCATTGTTATTTTTATGCATTTTATGTGGACCCTAACATTTTTCTTGGGGGGTATGTATTACTGTTGTAGTACTCATTAAAACCTTTCTTTTGATATATAGATATCCCTTAAATATTGATGGAGTTATGGCTTGTTAAAATTCAAATGTGGGAAAAAAGCTAAGTCCAAATTATTTTTTCATTTAAAGAAATCTTTTTTTCATGAGAACACTATCTCATGAAAAAGATTCCTTCATATGAAAAACGAATATGAAAAAACTAAGTTAAAATTATTTTCTTGTATGAAGGAATCTCTTCTAGTGAGATTGTGCCATTCTCACGAAAAAAGATTTTTACATACGAAAAAAAGAATGTGAAAAAAAACTAGGTCTGAATTCTTTTTTCATATGAAGAAATCATTTCTTGTGAGTCTGTGTCATTCTCATGAAAAAAGATTGCTTTATATGAAAAAAGAAAGTGAAACAAGAAGTCCAAATTCTTTTTTCATGTGAAGGAATTCTTTATCGTGCGATTGTCATAAAAAAAAGATTCTGTCATACAAAAAAAGGTGAAAAAATGTAAGTCCAAATTCCTTTTTTATATGATGGAACCTTTTATGTGAGAACTACATGATCTCATGAAAAAAATTCCTTCAAATGAAAAAAAAAAGAATGTTAAAAAAAGCTATGTCCAAACTTTTTTTTTTGTATGAAGGACTTTTTTTTCAAGAGATTGAGTCATTCTCTTGAAAAAAGATTCATTTTGTTCTCACCAAAAAAGATTCATTTATACATACAAAAAAGTGAAAATAAACTAAATCCAAATTATTTTTTTCATATGAAGGTAATCTTGTTTCATAAGGCCCTATTCTTGTTTCATATCGCCATACAAACAACTAAAATGATGTCATGAAAAAATATTTTAAAATGTGATAAAAAGACATTTCTGGGTCATTTTTCTAAAATGTAACTGTAGAATCTAACTAATTGGGTTCCAATTTGCTAGATAAATATGTTGGTGTGTTTCCGTGATATGATTAGGGTTTTCAAAACATAAAAAAAAAAAAGCAAGAAGGTAGATATACAAAAAAAAAATCATGAAACCAGATCACCTCCCCTCCCATACAAAACAGAATCATTTTTTGTAGGGCCGAATTCTTTTCGCATAGGAGGCAGCTATCCAAAAGAGCATACTGAGCATGCTCGGAACCAATATTTTAAATCCTTATAACTCTGGAGCAGATTAATATTTTTTTTCACTAAACCAATGAAGGGCACCACTGTGGGACAAGCCCTTTCTACTCTGAAAAGTTCAGGCTACAATTTCAAGCTGTCTGTTTGCTAGGTGATGACAGAAAACAGCAACCCCCCCCAATTTTTTCACTGCTTTCACTATCTGGATCACAGAATCCACACATCTGACAGGAAAGAAACTTGGAAATTCAGGAGACTTTGCTACCAAGACCACACATGCAACATTTTATGCAAATCTATTGAACAGTGACAAAGCTATTAAAGTACAAAGTTAGAGGTTTAATATTAAACAGCCTACTCAACCCTAATTATAGTGGTGCTACATCAAAAATACATTTTGACCAGGATTTGAAAAATTATAGCTGTTATGTTCATGAAGTGGTGAGAAAAAAATGGCTATGTTGAAAATCTGGGATCAAAACATTTAAAATTTCTGAAATTATGAGGAAGCATACACAAATTTCAATGTACACTCAAAACTTTGCCATTTGTAAGTTTTTACCAAAAATTTTCAACATAGCCTTCTTGTGACCCCACCTCATGAACAATGGCAGTGAAAATTTTCAGATCTCACCCAAAAGGTGATTTTGCTAAATGACAGTTAAATTGACTGGCTGGCCTCATTGGCATAATTCCACTACAACTGCTCATGAAGAGGGATCCAAAAGGGCCATGTTGAAAATGTTGGGTGGAAATATGCAAAAATGAGAAAGTTATAAATTAATGTTCAAAACCCTGGTCTTTTTGAAATACACTGAACTGCTCTTAAACATAGAAACACAGAAACATGGGCAATGATGGAATAAAAAGACAGGAGGTCCATCCAGTCTGCCCAAGTTCCCTATAATCTCTGGAACCTACTGTTCCTCCAGGGTTCTAACCCTCCCTGTCCTCTCTGTATTCTCCTCCATGATCCTGTCATCTCTAGTAACCACTGTTCCCTACATTATGTCCGAGCCCTGCTTGAATCCCCTGACTGTTTCCACACCCACCATTTTAGCCAACAGACTGTTCCAAACTTCCACCACCTTTTCCGTAAAGTAGTAATTCCTCACATCTCTTTTAACCTACCTCTTGTTAATTTCCATTCATGTCCACGTGACTGCAAATTGGTATTCAGGCTAAATAGTTCCCTGCAGTTCACTTTGTTAATTCCGTTAAGGAAATTGAAGATCTCTATTATATCTCCCCTCTCCCTTCTGGTCTCTGGTGAGTACATATTTGGTGCCTTTAGGCACTCTTTATAGGATCTGCCCTGCTCACCCTGAATAATTTTTGTTACTCTGTGCTGCACTGTCTCCAACATGTCCCTTCCTTTCTGAGGTGAAGACCAGAACTGGGCATAATGCTCTGGGTGAGGCCTCACCAGGGATCTGTAGAGGGGATGTATTACCAATTTTCTTGTGCTATCATTACCCCTCTCAATACACACCAGCATCCTGCTAGCCTTGCTATAGGCCTTGCTCTTGCCTTAGTTTCTCATATTGCAGTCAATGGTTCAAGTAGGAGGCAGTATAGCACAGTGGTTTAAGGATCTGAGCTGCAAATCTAGAGACCAGGGTTTGAATCCCACAGCCCCACTTGCACACTGTGTGACCCTGAGCAATTCACTTAACTTCCTTGTGTTCCCAGTTCGCACCTGCAAACAAGCTTCAGCTTAGTGTGTGTCTCCTGGTTAAAAAAAAAGTGGCAGATGTGTCTTTGATTTTAGAGTTGCTTTACACCCTAGGAACTGTTTAGGGTAGAAAGGGTGTATGGGGGTATAGTGGGTGTGTTGGGTGGGGAAATCTGTGTGGGAGGTAGAGGTAGTGGGGTCAGATCAGCGAGGCACCATTATCTTTTTTATACGGTAAAAAAACATTGAGGGATGGTTTTCTTTATTACAGCTCACATTTTTAATGGGGGGTGGAGATCGTTGGGGGGTGCCATGAGACACCAGGGAAACATGATATACATAAGGGGACTGTGATCAGAGAGTAAAGGGTGCCACTAGACACCAGGGAAACAATATGCAGAAGGGGACTGCAATTGGAAGGTGGAGGGGTGCCACTAGACACCAGGGAAAAATATACACAAGGGTGTGGCAATTGGAGGGTGGGGGGGTGCCACTAGTCACCAGGGAAATATATACATAAGGGGCAGCAATCAGAATATAGGGAGTTCCACAAGACACCAGGAAAATATTACATACATAAGGGGATGGTGATTGGAGGGTGGAGGTGCCACTGGAAACCAAGGAAATGGTGGCTCACTGCTCTCGGACCAGCCCATAGCATGAGTTCCAGCTGCAGGTGCAGAACTCAAGAAAGTTCCACTGTATTCATACAGAGAATGCGGGTCAATAGCTCTGCTCACTAATCTGGGCACTCAGGATTTTGTGGTGCCCAGAAAAGGTAATTCTGGCCATTATTTTAAAAAGACAAACATCAGAATCTAGCTAAACAAGTCCCATTGAGCTAGGTTCCTGTGTTTGTTTTTTAAAAATTATGCCATTTTATATATTTTCCATGTTTTTTATTCTAAGGGAAATGAAACAAAGTGGCGTCTCTCATGACACAAAAAAAAGTGTTGTGCAGTGAGAAGCAAGTGATGAGAAACCAAAAACAGTCTTGTGACACAGAATTTTTGGTGTCATATCAGGATATTATCCCAAAAGGCCTACTGAGCATGCTCAGAAGAAAGACACACAGCACTTTAAATGAGTAGTACACCCAGAATTTGTAAAAACATATGTTGTGCAGTGTTTGGATTTGTGTGTTAAGTCTTAGTGTATCCTTCCCTCTGTCTGCTATTAGGAGTTTTTCCTAAATTAGCCTACTAGCTTTATGGTCATTTTACAACCCCTAAGGATCTCCATCTCAGCAAGCTGTATTGCTTTTCTTGTACTTACAATGCATCCTGCCTCATGTGACAGTGATGTAGATGGGACCATAGATTCATTAGCAAGCACTGCTTTAGAATCAGTTCACAACAGCAGACATGGCTATATTTTAAAAACCATGCAGAGTTCAGCTTGGTGACTACCCTCATTGTAAAGATATTTTTGTTGTGAACAATTGTGACACTGGTTGTGCATGTGTAACTTATATGATTTCTAGATATTTGCATTTGTTTGGCATGTCTACTAGAGTGTTCACTCGGAGAGAGAAAAAAGCATCTGCTGTTTGCAAGCACATTTGTATACATGCCAAACAAATCTCAATATTTTGAAAACTATACATGCTACACAAAAACAACAAGCAGCAAAGTTGTTCAGGACAAAAATGTTTTTACAATGAGGGTAGTCATTAAGATGAACTCCCTACAGTTTTTAAAATATTTGTCATCTGAAATGGGAAATTTGGTAAAAAAACATGGACATTTGGTTAATTATATGGCTATATTTTAAAAACTATACAGAGCTGAACTCTGTATAGTTTTTTTTAAATTCAGCCATCTCTGTTGTTATGAACTGATTCTAAAGCAGTGCTTGCTACTGAATTTATGGTCCCAGCTACATCACTGTCACATCTGACAGGATGCATTGTAGGTACAAGAAAAGCAAGAAACCTTGCTGAGATGGAGATCCCAAGGGGTCATAAAAGTACCATAAAGCTGGCAGGCTAATTTAGGAAAAACTCTTAATAGCAGAGAGAGGGAAGGACACATTAGGACTTCACACACAAATCAAAACACTCTGCAGAACATACTGTATGTTTTGACAAATTTTGGGTGTACTACTCCTTTAAAGCCTCATACCACTGCAGCCATTTAATATTTTTTTCACAAAACCTTTCAAAGGCACTACCTTAGGACATCACCCCTGTACCCTGAAAGTTTGGAGAAAAATTACATTCCATGAAGGCTGTAGGTGAGAGCAAAAACAATCCCACATTAAGTATTGGAAAAAAATTAGACATATACAGAAAAATGACATATGTGGGTCTCAGAACTGCACACGCTGCTGTCACAAAACTTTTCCAAGACTTAGATCTTGCCTCTTAAACAACACATGCACAATTTCAGCTGATTTCATTAAACAGTGCCAAGGGTATTAAGGTGCACAGTTAGGGGTTTAACATTGAATGCCCTACTCAACTCTAACTATAGGGGAGCTACCACACCACTATAATATGTGTATACATTTATAAAATGGTTATAGACTGTCCTCAGATTTAATTGGCTAGCAGCCCTTCCCAGCTATATCTTTTTTTTTAGCTTATCCCACACCAAAATGTCCCCAAAATTGGCAGCTCCAAAATGGTATCCACTCTGAAAATTGTCATGTTGATTTCTGACTAATGGCGAATTGAAAATCTGCATTGTTTGTACTAAGAAAGTGTCTTGCTGTCCCTCCTGAGCTGTTCTCTTCACCCCCTTACCTACAGCTTTACAGACTCTTGAAACTCCCTCTGAAGCCCCAAGCAGATGGAGACCACCAGGACTTTCACAGAGTTTCTACCACAGGTGGTAGCATGCTGCCGGCAAGACCAAACAAAATGATGGTCTTGCCTGCTGCCTGATGTAGCAACTACTCAGCAGCTGTCTTCAGCACCCCTAGTGATAGCACTTCATTTAAGAGCATCCCTTGCAACTTAAGGGAAGTAGAGGGACTACTTCACATCAACCCAGTTATTTTATTTTTAATTTAGATTTTTTTTTAAATGTTACAGTTTAACAATATATACCCATTTTATAAGTGCAATAACACACTCCAGGGTGTTGGTCATGCTCAGATAAACACACTTCTAGGAGTGGTAAGACACTCAGCTTGCAGGCTCATGCCTCATTAAGCCCCTACACATATGTTTATCAGAGCATTGAAATGACAAACATTGAAAATACAGGTACATAAAATTGATCTCTTTATGAGAAAAAAAAACACTGTAACTTAGCTAAGTGGCACCCATTTAGCTAGTGTTCTTTTTTTTTGTTTGTTTTAGAACACTTGCTGGAAATACCTTGACTGGGCACACCAAAATCCAGGTTACCCAGCTTAGTGAGAAGAGAGAATGCTGGCACTTTCTTGGGTTCTGCAGCCACAGCTGGAAGTTGTGCTGTGGACTGCAAGGAGAGCAGTGAACCTCCAATCCCCTTTTATGTCTGTCTGTGTATGTTTCTCTTTTTGCATGTCCCTCTGTCTGTCTGTCTGTCTGTCTGTCTGTCTGTCTGTCTGTCTGTCTGTCTGTCTATCTATCTATCTATCTATCTATCTATCTATCTTTCTTTCTTTCTTTCTTTCTGTCTCTTTCTTTAATTATTTAAGTGGACTGGGCTGCCCACCCCAGGAACCACTTCTTTTTCCCCTCTTCCTTTCAGATCACTCACCCAACCTTCCCAGTATATATTTATTATTATTATTTTTAATTTTTAGTATAAACAGATGAGGGTACCCACTCCTCGTACCACTTCTCCTGTCCCCCCTCCACATCTCCCACTCCTGTTCCTGCCATTCTAGCCCAACATTGGGGCGCCCAATCCCCAGTATCAGGATGTGACCTACAATAAAGAAAACTCAACGTATTTTTTAACCTGTAAAAAAGAGAAAACAATCCCTCACTGATCTGCCACCCACATACACACACACCCTACCCTCCACACCCTGACCTACCACTCAGCACCCACCACCCCACATCACCACCCCACACCCTCACTCCCCAGAACATTTTGCATGGCATAGATCTACTCTGGTATTGAAGAGATGTCTTGCTGCTGGAACTGGTGAATGCAATATGAGAAACTAAGATAAATGTGGTTCAACGTATTTTCAATGGGGTTTTGAATTTGCATGCATAACTTTGTCATTTTTGTATATTTTCATGCCAAATTTTCCACATGGCCTTTTTGGTACCACACCTCATGACCAATGGTCGTGGAATTATGCAAATCAAGCCAAAAAAGTGATTTTGCAGTTATTTGACAAAATTGCCTTTAAGGAGGATTTGAAACTTTTTCCACCCTTGTTCATGCGCTGAGGTCATAAGAAGGCTATGTTGAACATTTCGGGTCAAAATATGTAAAAATGAAAACATTATTAGCATACATTGAACTTTTTCTATGCTCGCTCATAACTTCAGTAATTTTAAATGTTTTGACCCAAATATTTTACACAACCGGGAAGGGGGTACTAACAACAACAAAAATGGAATGGGACCTGGGGGTAGTCCTATCAGATGATCTAAAGGTAAGCAAGAAAGCAATGTGAGAAGGCACTAAGGAGGGCTGGGGAATGCTGGGATGTATAGGGAGAGGCATCACCAGTAGAAAATTGTAAGTTGTTATCCTTCTGTACAGACAGTTGCTGAGACCTCATCTGGAGTACTGTGGGCAGTTCTGGAGAACCCATCTCTGCAAGGACATAGACAGGATGGAGGCAGTCCAGAGAAGGGCAACTAAAATGGTGCAGGATCTGCACCAGAAGCCATATGGAAAAAAACTAAAGGATCTTGATATGTATACCCTCGAGGAAAGGAGGGAGAGGGGGGCATAATAGAACCTTTCAAGTATCTCAAGGGAATCAACAAAGTCCAAGAGGGTAGCATCTTTCAGAGAAAGAGATGTGCAAGAACAAAGGGGCACAATTTCAAGACAGAGGGAGACAGCTCAGGGGCAATGTGAGGAAAAATGTTTTTGCAAAGAGGGTGTGGAATGGTCTTCCTGAGGAGGTTGTAGGGTCAAGAACAGTGGGAGGAACACAAGAATGCATGGGACAAACATAAGGCAATTCTAGTGAGGGTTAGGAAGAAGTAGGCTGTTGGTTAACTAGAATCTGCAGGTTATCCGATAGGTAGGGAAATGGGCAGACTGGGTGGGCCAAGCAGTCATTATCTGCCATCAAAGTCTATGTTTCTATGACCCCAAATTTTTAACATTGTTGTTTTTTTCACACCACCTTATGAATGTGTAAGTAAGTAAGTAATCTTTTTTTATTGTTGAGCTTAAAAGCCATTGACAAAATACAGTACATATACAATATTAAAAAAAATGCAATATAATAATATGAACACTAGGGATACTATATTTACTAAGACAGGATCAGACATCTCATTGGCAATTGTTAAGAATCAGGATCATTTGCTAAAAGTCTCCTTTTTTATGTTTGCTTGCACGCAAGCGCAAGAAACATTTTGTGTCAGCTTAGGAGAGAAGCGGGTACTGGAGGTGCAGCACTGTGGTGGGCAATGCGGGCACTGCATTGTTGGGCTTGGCAGTGCTCAGCCAATGCAGGCCCAGTGTCCTGATGACACTGGTTCTGCAGAGTGCCACCAAGTTGTAACAATTTCACCACTGCAACCAGGGGCAGCCTCATCATTGCAGCGTCAGCCATTCCACTGCAATGAGGGAGTGACTTGTCATTGCAGTGCAGTATCTTGCCTGGTGTAACATTACCAGGAACTTGGTGGCTGTATGCCACCACCTCAGAGGCACATAGAAAGCTGACAAGGGTGCCAATCCCCCTGTCAGCATGCCCTCAGCCCAGTTTATTTGCCGATGGGGAGCCCTCTCCCCATCAGCATAATGCCTCGTATTTAAATTGTCTGCCGGTGTGCCAATCCCCGCATCATGGTACCCCCACATATTTTTAGGCTAACGGGGTCCAATCCCCATCGGCTTCAGTCTCCCCCTTCCCAGTTCCAGTTGCCAATGGGGGAGACCAGTCCTCATCAGCATAATGACCCCCCACTGCTTGCATGCCTATGACGGGGGGGTGCCCAATTCCCTTCAACATCATGTGAGCCCCCTACCCATTTCTGTGCCGACAGGGGGCCCAGTCCCCATTGGCTTCGGTCCCTCTCCCCACAAATGCAGGTTGCACACTGGGAGCACACCCCAGTGTACCAAACACATCTGCGAAAAAAGAAAACCAACCGGCTTCGTCCGTTTGTTTTGTTTTTACCTATAAAACAAGAAAACGGTCCTTCAAAGTGTTCCGGTGTCCCTGCCCTCCAACTCGCACCCATCTTCTGTGTACTCTACCTACCCACACCCCTCCACCCCATACTTGCTTCCAGAGCCTGGCACAATGATTTTCTGTGGACCGAGAACACGTCTGCACTCTTCAAAACTGACCACAAACTGAAGAAACACCAGTAAGCTGTATAATGGCATAAATAGTTTTTTTTTCAACTTTGGTGCATATCTCAAGCATTTTTGGGAAGTTTGGCATCACATTTTCAACATGGGGTTATTGGGACCCCTCCTCATGAATTCAGTCACTGTCATGGCATTGTACGGTCCCAAAAGGTGATTTTGCGGTCACTGCGCAGAATCACCTTTCAGGACTGATTAACGAAATGACAGTGCCACTGTTCATGAAGTGGGCTCTCAAAAAGTCTATGTTGCAAATTTGGTGAAAAAATCCAAAAAATGACTGCTTTGCGAGAGTGTACTTTGCGCAGTTTCCATGCACGCTCGTAACTTCATGAATTTGTAATATTTTCACTCCGGATTTTCAACATTGCCATTTTCCCATACCTCCTTATGAACAGTACAGCTGTCATTTTACACATCCTCACCAAAATGTGTTTTCGCACTTCTGGTGCAGAATAGCGCAGTTGCTGTGGGAAATCAGTGTTAGGGACAGATTAAGAAAATGACAGTGACACTGTTCATGATCAAATGTCCTAAAATGCCTATGTTGAAAATTTGGTAATGAAAGTCCATAAAATGACTGTGTTACAAGCATGCATTTTCCCATACATCCTTATGAACAGTACAGCTGTAATTTTTCACATCCTGCCCGAAATGTGTTTGAGCACTTCCGGAGCAGAATAGTGCAGTCACTGTGAGAAATCAGTGTTTGGAACAGATTAGGAATGAGCGAGTGAAAAAGGGGGAGTGAGCGAGCTCAGTGGAGCTCTGTCGGGATTGCTGTGGTTTTCTTTGTGCGTAGAAAAAGGCACCAATGCAGGCAGGAGCCCAGCACAAAAGGGCATCCTGCAGCACCGGAAGAAACAGAACGAGCGAGTGAGAGAAGGGGAGGAGTGAGTGAGCTCAAAGGAGCTCTGTCGGGACTTTAGAGTTGCCCACTCTCCCACCCAGGGTCCTGTGTGGTCCTATATTACAGCAGGGTCTCTGAGGTGGAGACAAAGCAATGACTGGATACTTTTAGGATTGCTGTAATAATGCAGATTTAGTTGTTCTGTTTATTTCTCTAACTGAGCTAAGTACTGAGCTATACTGTTAGGATTGCTGTAATAATACATATTCATTTGTTCTGTTTATGTCTCTAACTGAGCTGAGTAATACTTGGAGTGCAATAGGATTTCTAATGGGGCTAACTGAAACTATATGAGGGCTGAGAACAAAAAGTATGGTAGCTGAGGGGTGAAAAATGGACAAAGAGGCTGTAGGAATGCTACCGTAATACACTATCTAATGGATGAGATTTGAGACTGAATTAACCAGGTCAGCAAGGGGGCAGTAGGGAGACTAGTGTAGGGGGAACAGGAATTTGAGTAAATAGCGACCTAACAGTTGTAGTAGGGTACACAAACTAGGAATAAGAGCCCATAATATAAGATGGCGGCCAAAATGGGGCAGGTGATGCATGTCAATAGGGCGGGCATCTTTGGAAGGGGGGTGGAGTTTTCAGGGTGTGGGTCTGCCATGATTCTGGACTGGGCTTGGAGGATGGGGGGGTGTATGGTCTGTATACAACTGGCTAGTTTGAGGGAGGAACTGTGGAGGTTAGGATGGAGTCTAAGTGGCAGGGTAGATGAGTATGGTTGGCATCCTGGCTGGGGGGAAGGGAGAACAACTAGGGACTGAAACTGACCCCAGTATCAGAGGCACTAGCAGAAAATGGATGAGAAGGGAGGGGGTGCCTGAGGTAAGGGGGACCTCCTGATGGGGGGAGGAAGAGACCACGAGGAGTACCTGGGGAGAGAGCAGATAGTTGTGGGTAGGGAGGGACCAGGGGTTCAACCGGGGGCACAGAGGGTAACAAGTGGGAGGGGGGACTGATAGGGGGAAGAGATGTAGGAGGGGTATCGACTAGGAATAGATTCGAGCCGCTGCTATGGGGCGGGAGAGAGAGAGAGAGAGGAAGCAGGAACGTACTGAGGTGGGGAGGACAAGCAGGGCATGAGAGGGATGGCAACAGGTAGGGGAAGAGATAGCAAGGACAAAAGGGCAGAAGGGGCTAGTAAGGAAGGAAGGACGGGGTGACTGGAGGAGAGCAGGCTATGGGAATGGGGTAGAATGGGAGGGGCATCTCTATTGAGGTCGAAGGGAATGGGGGCTCTAAATCGACAACAACGAGGATAGGAGAGGTGTTGGAAACCAGCAGTAAGTAGTCAGGCTGGGAAGGGGTTCAAGGGGGATGGGAGGAATAAGGCAGAGAAAAGGGGTGATGCAGAAGTAGGGGTGCAGATACAGAAGTTACAGAGGGTGCAGCTGGTGGGGGTAAGGGGCAGGGAAGAACGAATACTGGGGTGATGGAAGGGGCATTAGAGGGGTGGGGAATATTAAAGGTGGGATTAGAGGGGTATGTATCTCTACTGAGGTGGATTTAAATTAGTGGGGGTGGCCAAAAGACTGAGGTTGGTGGAAAGGTCTGGACAGGGGAGCCTAATGAGCTCACCCCCCAGATATAGGTAAAAGCAGAGGTGTAGTGACCCTGGGAGGGGGCAGGCAAAGTGGTCTGAGTGTAATACAGAAGGCACCACCACCCGGTAAGAATAAGGAGGAGAAAGAGTGCAGACTACCTGGAGGAGGGACACAGGCCAAAGAGAAGAGTGAGGAGAAGGAGGGGTAAGGGTGGAAGGTGGTCTCTCTCTCTCTCTCTCAGTGCAAGAAACCTGGCGAACTAAACTGCAGAGCTTCAGGCGCTCCTTTCAGAGGGGAAGGTGGACATTGCTACAGTGGCAGAGACTTGGGTCACAGAGTACCATAATTGCAACTTGGCAATCTCGGAACACAGGATATACAGGAGGGACTAGGGAGGTTGGAAGGGGGGGGTTGCACTCTATGTGACGGAAGGGATCAAATGCATAAGGGATGAGGAAGAAAAGAAGAGGAGAGGACAGAGGTGCATTGGGTGCAGCTCCTGAACTCCAAGGGCACAAAGCTGAGGCTCGGAGTTGTGTGCAGACCACCAGCCCAGTCCGGGGAACTGGACAGGGAGTTTGCAGAGCAGATAAGGAGGGTGTGTAGAAGGGGAAGTGTGGTGATGGTGGGGGATTTTGACCTACCAGAGGTTGACAGGAGCACCCAGGCTACTAGCGGTACCAGGGAGCAGGTGCTCCTTGATGCATTCCAGGATGGCCTTCTGACAAAATTGGTACATGGGTCTACAAGGCTTGGTAGCACCCTTGATATAGTACTGGCAAATGGGGAGGTGGTGAGGGAGGTAAAGATGGAGGACCCACTAGCAGGTAGCGACCACCAAACAATGTGGTTCATTCTCGCGCTGGTCATGGAGACTGGAGACATGGGCACTAAGGTGGTGGACTTTAGTAGGGTGGACTTTGGGAGGACGGGAGCAATACTACAAGAGAGACTCCAGGATATAAGGCCAGGGATGGATGCAGAACCAAAGTGGGGAATCATAAAGACTGGGCTAACAGAGGCCACAGTAGCCTGCACCAGGGCCAGGAGTAAGAAGAGCAGAGCCAAGAAACCATGCTGGCTGAACAAGGAAGTGCTGCAAGGGGTGAGGGCAAAGAAGGCTGCATACCGGCAGTACAGGAGAACAGGGAAGGGAGAGGATAAGGAGACTTATGGGAGTTGGACAAGGGAGGTGGCCAGGAGGGTGAAACAGGCTAAGGCCTCCAGGGAATTAAGATTAGCACAGGGCATAAAGGGAGAGAAAAATAACTTTTTTAGGTAAATCAGGGAAAAGGGGAAGTGTTGTGAGGATAAAGTGGGGAGAGGATAGGGTGGAAAAGGGGGAGGAGCAAGTGGAAATTCTAAATGAGTACTTCTGCTCCATTTTCACTAAGGAGAGGGATGGTCCACTACTAGCATGGGCTGGGGGGTGGAGAAAGGAGGTGAGGAGGTGACGGACAAAGTGATCACAGGGAGTAGGGTGCTAGAGGGACAGAGTGCAGTAAGGGTAGACAAGGCACCAGATCCCAATGGCATCCACCCCAGGGAGCTGAGGGAGATGGCGGAGCTGTCGTCTGAGCCACCGGTAGATCTGTTCAGCACCTCCCTGAAAATGGGGTGTGTGCCACAGGACTGGAGGGTGGCCCATGTGGTGCCCATACACAAGAGTGGGCCTAGGGAGGAGCCAGGAAATTATCATCCAGTCAGTCTCATGTCTATAGTGGGTAAGCTTATGAAGGCGATACTGAAGGAGAGGCTGGTGGCATTCCTAGAGAGTAATGGCCTCCAAGATTGGCAGCAACATGGGTTCATCTCAGGGAGGTCTTGTCAAACCAGACTAAAAGAATATTAAGACTGGGTGACAAGGGAGCTGGACAGGGGCCATGTAGTACAAGTCCTATACTTGGACTTCAGTAAGGCCTCTGATACAGTTTCTCATGGGAGACTGGGGGGAAGATGATGGCAGTGGGGGTGGGAAAAAAGCTGACTAAATGGCTAGAGAACTGGTTACAGGGGAGGGTGCAGAGGGTGGGGGTGCTCTCAGCATCCAGAGCAGGAACAAGTGGGGTGCTGCAAGGGTCAGTGCTGGGCCCAGTGCTATTTGGGCTCTTTATCTCCGATATACCACATGGAGTGGAGAGCAGGGTTAGTCTGTTCACAGATTATACCAAATTGGGGGCAGTGGTGGACGAAAAGGATGGATAGAAAAAACTGTAGGGGGAACTAACCAAACTAGAGACATGGTCAGTGGAGTGGCAGCTAGGATTCAGTGTAAAGGAGTGTAAGGCGATGCACTTCGGGGTTAAGAACCAGAAGAGGGACTATTGGTTGGGGGGGTGAGGTTGGGGATCACAGAGGAGGAGAAGGACCTAGGGGTGTTGGTAACTGGGAGCATGAACAACTCGGTCCAGTGCAGGAGTGCAGCATTGAAGGCAAACAGGATGCTAGGGTGCATTGCAAGAGGGTTCTCATCCAGACACAGGGACGTGATCCTACCACTTTACAGATCATTGGTCAGACCGCACCTGGAGTACTCTCTGCAATACTGGAGGCCATTCCTAAGGAGAGAGATAAAGTTACTGAAGGGGGTGCAAAGAAGGGCAACAAATATGTTAAAGGGGATGGAAGGAAAGGCATATGAAGTTAGGCTGAAGGAGCTGAACATGTACACACTGGAGGAGAGGAGGGATGGGGTATATGACTGTATCATTTAAATACCTGAGGGGGTAAATAAACCTAGCACTGAGGGGGTGTTTAAACTGAGGAGTGGAAGAGAGATGAGGAGGCACGGACTAAAGTTGGAAGAGGGACGTTTCAAGAGGGAAATGAGGAGGCACTACTTTACTGAGAGGGTGGTGTCTAGTTGGAATGCACTGCCAGAAGGGGTGGTAACATGTAGAACAGTCAATAACTTTAAGAAGGAGTAGGATAAAGCAAGATGAAGAGTTAGGAGGGGCTGGGACAAGCAGGGGAGGAACTGAGAGGGAGGAGGCTGGGTCAGCTGCAATCTAGGGTGCTAGCTGCACAATCGGGCAGACTTAGATAGACTGATTGGTCTGTTCTGTTGGCAGATTCGTATGTTTGTATATATGTTCGTATGTAGAATCACAGTGACTCTGTTCATGAGCAGAGGTCCTAAAATGCCTATGTTGAAAATTTGGTGACAAACATCCATAAAATGACTGTTACAAGCATGCATTGTGCAGTTTCCATGCACCCTCATAACTTCACAAATTTGTAGTATTTTCACTCCAGATTTTCAACACTGGCATTTTTTCAGACCTCCTTACGAACAGTAAACCTGTCATTTTTCACATCCTGCCTGAAATGTGCATTTACACATTTGGTGCAGAATAGCACGGTTGCTGTAGGAAATCAATGTTCAGGACAGATTAAGAAAATCATACTGACAGTGTTCATGAGTAGAGGTCACAAAATACCTATAGTTGAACATCTGGTGAAATAATTCCACTAAATGACTGTGTTACACGCATGCACTGCGCAGTTTCCACGCATGCTCGGAAGTTCGAGAATTTTTTATATTTTCATTACAGATTTTCAACATTGCCATCTCTTCACACCTCCCTATGAATGATATAGCTGTCATTCTTCACATTCTGCCCCATCTGTGTTTTCTTACATCTGGTGAACAATGGCACAGTCACTGTAGGAACACAAAGTTTGGGATATATTCACAAAATCACAGTGCCACTGTTCATGAGTAGAGGTCCCAAATGCTTTCATGAGTTGGAGGGTTACAAAAAGGCCATGTTGAAAATTTGTAGAGCAAATACCAACAAATGCCTGGGGTGTTAGGGTTTCTAACCATAACGTCCCACCCTGAACAGACTGACAGGCATCAGCGGTGTGCCTTTGGATTGCTGACTGTAATGCTCATGCCATTCCACCCCCAGCCTTCACCCTGCAACCAGTGACAGGCATCGAGGTGTACCTTGGACTCTTCAGCCCCAGAGTTCACTCCATTTTCCTATATTGCACCCATTTCAGTGTATGCCCTTATGGAGTGAGGTGACTGTAAAGTCAAACACCCCAAGGCACACCTCAGCACTTGCCTGTGTCTGCAAGATAGGGTGAGGTGAAATGGCATGAATGTTATGGGTGACAATCCAAACGCATACCTTAATGCCTGTCCATCTCTGCAGAATGGAGGTGGGGTTGGCGTGAAGTTCACTACTTCATAGCCATTCCTTCTCTGCATCTGTCTAACTCCTGCATTTCCAATGTTAATACCAACAAGCAAACATTCAGCATTGACAAATGCTTGTTTCAATATTACACAGACGTAGTTGGCTAGTCTATTGATAGCCCATTCATCTGCCATATGTAACAGTATGACTGTAAGGAATTCCTCTTTTATAGAGTATTTTGGATCCAGAAAAGTGGTTAATCATGTGTTCCTTTCATTTATATACCATGTACACTTCCATAAGACATGATTCAAGTTTTCAGTACCACCATCAGAACATCAACACTGTTCACTTTCCTTTAGGGAGTTTTTCATACCTTGTTGTTATTACATTATTTGGAAAATATTCAAATTCATACTTTGGAAAAAGTTTCCTTAAATCTGGATTTGTCAAAATGTCTAAATAGGTTTTAAAACCAAAACTGAAATCATTTTTTACAAACCATCTAGCATAGTGGGAACCCCGTATTTGCTCTAAATCCTTTCTGATCCAAATATTTGTTACTCTTTCAACCACATATTTTTCATATTTATTACTGACAGTTATACCTTTTTTTAGCCCAAACATTTAATATGTCATATTCTTTTAATAATTGCATCACATTATAGTACGAATCTTTGTTCCTGTATATCCAGTAAGGAGCCATTTTTCTTTTTCTTCAATCAATAAGTAGTTAACATGCTAGTAGGAAGATTAATAAGTCCCAACCAATAGCTAAGCCTTCTAATATGAAAAACGGCATCAACCATGGTTAGGCCTACTTCAGATCTAATATACATGGATGGACACGTTGGACTTAATCCCTGGGCTCTTCTAAGTACTTTATATAATGGGATTTCTAATTCATCTCTTGCCTTTGTATCCCAAATTTCTGTTCCATAAAGCATTTGTCGGTGATATTTAGCTTCAACAGCTTGTACCAGAGGTCTTAAGGTCTGTCCATCATATCTTAGGTTAAAGCATTCCAACCGTAACACTGCTTTTTTTAAAAAATTATTATTACTTAGCTTTTGTTGACCAGGTGGGGTACATTAGGCAGACATTTGCCTATTTTCAGGTACGACCTAGAAGAGATACAATACAATAAAATGCAATACAATATAGTACAGTACAGTGTAATGGATACAGAGATAAGACAATGATGACATTCTGAGCGAGAGAAAGGATCATGCATTTCACCATAGTACAAATTTAAGCAAGGCATAACAATAGGAGGCAGGATATAAAATGACAGAAACATAACTACCTAATTACATAAAGCATGTAAACAATTGAAACAATCGAGAGCTAGTGCAGCCTAGGGTAGTTCATTAGCAGAGCTGGGCATGGCAGCAGAACAAGACTGAAAGGAAGAGAGGTAAGTAGGGTGGGAAAGAAGACAGGAAGAGGAGAAAAAAAATAGGACAGATTAGGGAAAGATACAAGAAGATCGGTCGATTAACAAGTAGAGGAGCTGTTTTTTGAAAGTGCTAGTATTGACACAGGAGTGTAGGTCATCCAGGAAGGAGTTCCATTGTACAGGAGCTGCAGAGGTGAAGGCCATGGAACAGTACTTGGATCGTGACCTTGGGACAACTAGTTGCACTGTGTTGGAGGATCTGAGGGCATAGTGGTGCAAACTGGGAACTAAGAGGGATGCCAGTGTAAGAGGTGTCTGTGAGGTAATGATGCTGTGAGCCAATCTGCCTAGTGAGGAGTCAAGTAGGGCTGTAGGGGAGAGCCAAGCTAGTTTACTGTAGAAAGAACAGTGGTGTGTGAGACGGTTGCAGGATACAGAGAACCTACAAATATTATTGCAGCTTACTGACCACTTTATTACGTTTCTTTACAGTTACTTTAGTTAGTTCCAACCAGGTGCAGCCTGAACTAATAACAACGCCTAAGTATACGTTGCTCTTGACCATTTCAGTTTTTTTTGTCCCTAATTTCCAACACCCTTTGGATCTTTCACTATCACCAAATACAACAATCTTGGTTTTCTGTATATTGACCTTCAACTATAATTCTTGAGATTTTTTATTAAGAATGTTCGGCTTATTTTGTAATCCTGACTGAGTTGGTGAAAATATCAAAAAGTTATCTGCATATGCCAATTCTGGACAACTAAGTTGTTCTGTTTTTGGAGAATCTGTGTGTGTTGAATCCAGTTCAGTTAGAATTGTGTCAACATACAGAGAAAACAGTATGGGGTGAGCATACAGCCTTGCCTTACACCACAATTTACCTTTACTAGGGCCAATAACTCTCCTGAAGTTCTCACACGAATCTTGGCCCAGGTATGAGAATAAAGAAAGGAAATAATATTAATCAAGTTCCTATCAATTCCTCTCTTATCCAACAGTTGCCAGAGTATATTCCTGGCAACAGTATCAAGCCCTGCAGAATAATATATAAAGACTGCATATATTTTTTTTTCTTATATGAATATACTGTATTTTTCTATCAGATGTTTTAAAACAAATGTATTGTCAGATGTTGAGTAATTCTTCCTAAAACCAGCTTGAAAAGGTAATAGTCCCCTGGTTACTTCAATTTCACACAGTAGTCTTTCTAATAAAGCTCTAGAAAAAAATTTGAGATTAATATCCAAGAGGCTTACTGGACAATACGTGGAAGGGTCTGTAATATTACATTTTTGTGAATATGGACAATTCTTGTCCCCTGCTAAGATACTGGATATTTTCCCTCTGCTAAACATTTATTTAAAAAAACTACTAGGGTTCTGGCCCAGCGCATATTATCACATAAATATACTTCTGCAGGGACTCCATCTGGACAAAGAGCTTTGCTTGTTTTCAAGGAGTTTATTGTCAATAAGATTTCATCAGTATGTAGTACAAGATGCCCTTCTATATGATAGTTGAAACTCTCTTCTGTTGAATTAGGATCTCAGAATATACTCTCATAGTGTGTCACTCATTTATCTACCGAGATATATGTATCTAAATTAATTTTATAATTTTTTGTTCCAGTGGCCACTAATCTCCAGAATGTTTTGATGTTATTTGAGGTTATTGCATCTAGCATTTCTTCCCACTGTTTTTTTATAATAGTCTAATTTCTTTCCCTTAATTAGCTCTTTATATTCTTTTATGGCTGCATTAAGTTCTTTAAGGGTACTAGCAAGTCTTTTGCTCTTTTAAGCTCTATAAATTTTCCTTATTTTTTTCCTTCATATTGTTACATTCCTTGTCAGTAACACACCACCACAAATGACATTTTCACAGTAAAGTCTACCACAGCAGCAAATCTTGGCGGGTCACTGTGGTGGTCCGCTGTGGGATGGCACCGCGACTCCTGGTGTTTTGCCCCCACCCCAAACCAACTCCGACTCAGAGTTGGTTATTTAGAGATGGGGGTGTGGGGGCAAACCGCCCACAGAAAAATGATTTTAGTCTCGATGGAACAATGCCGATCACGGCATTGTTCCCATCGATGTCAGGGGTGTCGACAATGACACCATCGTTGTATTGATGTGGAACCTTCCTTGACATACCAACCTGTATATAATGTATTATTCTGTGTATGTGTTGTACTAACCTCTAACTCTTCTTTTACTTTTTTTAATAGTTGTACCATCAAACTGTCAAATTGGGTCATAGTTAATGTCATAAGATAATGGGGATCTATATCAATAAAGGACTCCTTCCAAAATTTTAAGTATATTTTTATCTGATGCCTTCTGCCATAGTACCTTTTTACAAGATTCAATTTCCAAATACATTAATTGAGTGCTCGCATTTGCCCTTCTGTTAACCATGCCCATTGTTAAGACCATTGGCAGGTGATCACTGTCAGCACGGTCCTCAATTGTCAATGTTTGCCATAGAGGGTTAATTTCTGTCCAGAGGGCATAGTTAACTACAGATACCCCTCTTGATGATGAGTAGGTCCATTCTCCTTCCCTATCTCTAGCTAGTCTCCCATTAAGGGAGCAGAGGTTAAATTATTCCATTAGGAGAATAAGGTTATTTCCCACTGGGTTAATCTTATTGTCTTTTAATTGTCTCAATCCCATAGATGTTTTAATGGTATTATATTGGTAATATGGATTCCCTATATACCCATCATAATTACAAACTCTAGCACTGAAATCGCCAATGGCCAGGATACCCACATCAGGAAAGGAGCCAGTTTTTCCCCAGAGTGAATTACTCAAGTTTTTCCAGTTATCCTAACCATAAAAGTTGGAGTTCTCAGGTAGTATATAAACATTAACAATTATCATTTCTTTCTCAAATATTTTAAAATAAACAGCTATATGATTGGCTTCTTTTGAAATACATATAGTCTTGTGGAACAAACCAATTTTAAAAAGTAGAATAAGTTCACCTGAGCATCTCCCCAGGGCAGACACCTTTGTTCCTGGTATGTGAAAAGATTAAAAGCCATTGAAAGTTGTTTCATCATCAACATTATGCCAAGTCTCTTGAAGTACGATCAAACCATGTTTCTTAATAAAACTATTCCAGTCATTATCTGTAATTATGGTATACCACCCTGATAAATTCCATGATATTAAAGTTATATTTTGTTGTTTTCCCACTAATTCAGTCTGTTTAGTTTTCCCAAGAGGGATGCTCAGGTTTTGATTCCGTCATTCATAATAACCAGCCGATGTATGCTATTTGTTTGCAGTTGTATGAAATTCCAATTCCTCTCCACTGTTTCCTATCTCTCCATATCCAAGTACATCAACTTCTACCAGGTATATATCCAAAACAACCAACAGTGTCACCTTTGGTAGATTCTGTTGGCCAGATCTTCGTTACTAATAGTCAGGTTCACCTGGATATCTGTTCGAACTCTGTCTGCTCTTATATTCCCTTTTTCTCCTAGTGATATTTGCAAAATATTTTCAAATAAGTTACAAATGGTTTCGGTCAGTTTAGGTCTAATTTTTCCCTTTAAGGGCTGCAGACCAAACATGTACAGTCTGACTTGTTTCCTCAATTGTTTCTTTTATATCTGTCCTTCTTTGTTAAACATCAGCCTATTAGGATAAGTTACACTAAAATCTTTACCTTGAAGTTTTTTGATCATTTAGCCACATGGTATGTAATTTTCTACTCTGGATGATATAAATATAACAATTAGCAGTGCCAGTTCTATATTTGTAACCCTTATATCCAATATGTCTTGTCTACTTATCTCTATATTAAAGTGGAACTGCAGTGTATCTACCAATTGTGCTACTCAATTCTCCTGGTCCAATACAATGCAGTCCTTAGGGACAAAGAATCTTAGAAAAGGATATTCTAATTGACTGCATTCCATTGTTATAGGTGTTTCTAAGTTTGGCACTTGAGGCTTATTTTCTATACTACCACACTGCTCTTGTCTTACATCAGTTTTGATTTTCATTGTGCCCATTTCCCTAGTTAAAGAGACACTGATCACATCGTTCAAACTCTTAATTTCCTGCTCCAATTGCCCATATCAGCAAATAAGGCTGTGTGGGAGCTGATGGTATTTCCTTTATCTGGACAACAACTTTCCACCATATTAGTAGTATTTGAAATAGTCTGACAGGGAGTATGATCAGCTACTTTAGCTTGACCAGTGTCTTTCCCCTTAACTTTAATCACGTCAGGATCTTTATTATCTTCAGTCTCTAGGGCCTGATTCCCAACATTCCCATTTCCTCTCTGCTTTTTCATCTTTACTGTATGCTTCCTCTGTTTTTGTGTTGTCTTTTCTACACTTTTGTAATCATCAGTACTCGGACTATCTGGGATAATGATGGTACTAAAATCTGGTCTTAATTCAGATTTTTTATCATTCCTTCCCCTTCCTTGAATTGTTCCACTGTGTGAGTCAGATACATTTGAAATCTTTAGTTGAGTTGAATGTCTCACAAGACCATAAATTTTAAATTTATTTCTTGCTACATCTTCTCTCAGGGCTTCGAGGAGATATTTATTAATAACCAATTGTTCCAACAATGTTAGACTTGAGCAATATTGTTTTTTCATTAAATGTATAACATCATCTCCCAAGCAGTCTGGGATGTATTCTGGTCTATTCTGATCCATTATTGTACGTTTCCCAAGATAAACTGTGCACTCACAAGACTTACTTAGCTTCTTTTCACAGTCCTTCAGCCCATCAATTATATATTGCATGGCTGACATAATTTATTTTAGATCACCCCTGATCCAGTATTGTCTTCAATTTGTTCTTGTTCCTCTTCCTCTTGTGAAGACCATAAATTAGGAGATAAAGCTAATTCTGCTGGGAAGAAACTATCTAAACACTGATGGATGGAGCCACTTTTTGTATCATCTTTCATAAATCTGGTGTTGGCTATCAGACTAGTCTTTGATCTATCCTGAATATCAGTCATTACTCTAACAACCATTGAACTGGACATAGAACTGGAAGAAACTGCCCTGCTATCTTCACCAGTTTATTTCTCTATGGGTAGGATTCTAGAGGTAGATGCTATAGTGTACCCCTCCACTTCTTCAATTAGATGTTCCATGATCTTAGTTTGCCTTAGTGGAAATGTCCTCCCTTTACCCTTGTTTGGCATCTCAGTGAGCGGGGATGACTCAGAATTTAATATTCTTTAATTTCTTGTGCTAACCATTTTCAAGGGAAACTTGGAGTAAAAAGGCACACAAAAAGGGTGTGCAAATAAACAGAGCGTACACAAAATACACCTAAATACAAGAAATACTGGAGAATATACACAAGATGATTGACACCTTAATGAACTGATAATGTATAGTAATTAAATCCAGAAATGGTTGCTTATGTCACAGTCCACTAACTTATTCACACGTTTCCAATAATATTCACAGTGTTCAGAATACACAGTTACTAACAGTCCAGACAGGTTGTTGGTTCAGACAAAAAAACTATTTTTGAATTTCAGTTTACTTCACTTCACTTCCTTTTTCCTTGTTGGTCACTTTTAGTCCCTCCTGAATGTAGAATCTACTCAGTTCTGCAAATTGTGGCAAGAAGCGAAGAACAGATGCCATGGCCTTACAGTTCTTCGCACAGGGCCCCTCTCTCCCTCTCTCCCAGGGTTCTAAGCTTCTTTACAGATATTTCTAAATAAAAATACACACATCACTATCCAATCTTCTATATCATTTCATTAAAAGAAAAGAGTTTTACTAGTTTTTTCTCTATGTGGCCCCCCTAGTTTCTCTTAATGTCCTATAAATAGTAAATGCTTACATAAATATACATAAATATATATAGGCAAGGTTCACTATAAATCTTAAGGTCTGACAGGTATGATGAGTTTAATTTAAGTTAATTTAAAGCAGTCATCAATTGATAATACAAAAGAGTAAAGCTTTCCAAAGCTTTCCAAAAAGAAACACCAAGTATTAAAAATATCAACAGACTCTTACTTTAGCATCGTAATAACTGTGGTCTCAATCTGGCTTCCACTTCACAATAGGAGTGAAAAATAGCTCAAAGAAGGTCTCTTTGTATGCATATGCAGTAGATAATGCTCCAAAGCATAAAAGTGCCATTAAATACTTAAAAACTGTTAATGCTGGACTCCACCATTCGTGGTAAAAATATATGATAGGATTGGGTGAAGACAGACTAAAGAGGTAAAACGAGGTTCAGCTCTCATAAAAAAATATAAAACACTTATGCTTGCGAGTTTCTGTGACTTGCAGACAGCATTCAGGAGTCAGCACATGGCTTCAGCATTAATACAAGATGGTGAATCTGATACTCAGAACGCCATGCATGCATCTTATAGAAAATGTCATGCTGGCAACATAAGCATATGTAGCCTAAGTTTTAAAATTAAGTATAAAAGGAAAAAAATGATACAAAGAGAAAAACAGCACCATGAATTTCTATATATATGTTCTAACAAAAACACATATCTATACCATATGAACCAATATGCAAAAAAAATACAAATCCCCACAGTGGCTCTAAAGTAGAACAATACAAGGAGGAAGGAAAAAAGACAAACATAACAGAGAAGTAGGGAGAATTAGGGTGTTTAAAAAGTCAGTAATACTCCCCTGCTGTGTTCAACCATGATGTAAATATGACCTCCTTAACATGAATGTGGCAGTTGTCATTTTTCAAATCTTGGCCAAAATGGGTTTTCACACTTGTGATGTGGAATGACATGCTGGTGGCACACAATGACGTTTCAGTGGGATTTGAAAATGTTCACCTACTGGATTTATGAGGTGGTGTAATAAGAAGGCTATGCTGAAAATTTGGTGTACAGATGTCATAAAATGCCAAGGTTTTGGGTGAATGTTGCAGTATTTCAACATTCACTCATAACTTTGCTACTGTAATTTTTTAATATTTTGACTCCAAACTTTCAACATAGATATTGTTCCACACCACCTCATAAACATGACTGGTATCATTTTTTTTAAATCCTGGATGAGATGTGTTTTTTGCACTGCTGGTGTGAAATGACATTTCAGCCAATATACTATAAATGCTATGTGTCACATTTGTAAGGCAAGTCATAAAACGACTGTCTTGAAAATCTGGGGTCAAAATAAAAAAGATATATATATATATATATATATATATATAGATAGATAGATAGATAGATAAATAGATAGATATATAATTGTTAAGAAACTTTGTGTTTAGTGCCAGTCTTGACACCAATGGGTATGCTTTGTGATCCCATGCCAGTGAGCTGAGTTCAACGGTAAACTCAGTGACCCAGCTGGATAGGATGATAGTGGGGAGATGGTGTTATTATGCCACACCCCTGCAGCCAGAGAATAAAAGCTGCAGGGTTGTCTGCATGGGTCTGGGTACTACATAATGAAGACAACTGTCTTCTGGCATAGGGCCTTCAACCAGGGGTGGCAAAAGGACCTGTGCATTAGCTGACAGATGGACTCTTTGCTTTGTGTGTCTGTAGCCACATGGAAGCTCTGCAGCCCACCAGCCCCATGAATTCTTGACATCTGTCTCTGCATGGTAGTGCAGGGCCAGCAATTGTTTGCCCATAGTGCTGGGCCCAGAGGGCCATGCAAACCTTCATCTGTTCACACAGGTCCCTTACGATTCCACTATCTCAAAAAAGAAATGAAATTCTTTGCAAAAAACTTTGTTAATGCACCATTTAGGGTAACTTAATACACCAAAAGTAGGGAAATGTGGCATTAGAGTTTCAAGCCCTAACACCCCACTTCCACCCCACCCCAAGCAACAAAAGAAAACACATTAGGTTTTGGGGTCTCCAGGGTCTTTATTTTATTTATTTAGTTTTTGTTGACTGGGAAAGGAGAACTAGGCAATTCTGTCTATTTTCAGCCTCATCCTGGGGGAGGGGGATATAGATGAATGCCAACTGACATTGAACCAAATTAAGCTGTTGGTGGTATCTTTAGTGAATTGGGGAAATTTGACCAGGATAAATTCTCCTACTCACCTGTAGGGGAACATCTGGCCAGCAAGATGGCCACTTTGTCTTAAAACCGGAAGGGAGCAGACCTGCAAAGAGTAGAGGAGCCAGCCTCCTTCTCTGCCTCAACTGTGCAAGAGGCTGAACTTTTCTTTGATGCTTCTGGTGTGATGGAACAGACAGAAGCACAAGATAGACCACTAATATTGCTGCCTATACCTTTGGAAAATGAGAACTAATGAACTGAAGAAGATGAATGGACACAGGAGCCTAGTGTTGTACCAAGTACAGAAACAGATTTGGAGCGCCTACTAACAGAAGAATGGGAATGATCAGAGCTATGACAAAAAGAACTACAAACGGCACTGCTAATACTGAAGGAACAATGCAAGTTAGTGGATGAAGAACAACCAGCAAGTCCTCAGGCCCAGATGTGGCCTGCTGTCGAAGTAAGTGCCACGTCAGCATCACAGATGCAAAACCAATCTGCTTGTGCTAATGTGGAGAAGGCAAAGGAAAGCACTTTTACCACAATGAGTGAAACAGAACCAACTGGAAGGAAACTATTCAATTTCAAAGCAAGTACCAGTAGAGAACCACTATTTGTTTTAAGGGGACAAAGAGTAAAATGTTTGGAAGTAACCCACTGGGAATGGCACAAATGGGAGGAAGCTCTCCTGGCCTAAGATGGGATACTGAAAATAACCCAGATAGCACTGTACAAGAGAACTGGTCAGTGAAAACAGCTTTAACAGCTGCAAAGTGGGAAAAGCAAGGGATGTCAGGACAATGGGTATCAGGGAAGTCCCCTATCCAGAGAGTGGACCTGCGGCAAGTCTGTAATATAAGGACCAGGACTGATGTTCAGCATTCTGATAATACATACAGTATAACATGGAGAGGCTTAATGCTGCACCCATCTCCTTGAACGCTTAATCCTTTCGTTTAACTCAAAGTCTACAAATTGCAAACTCACCAGAAATGGAAACATCTGAAGTCCCCTCTGGGGATGCTCCCCCTATAAACAGTGATCCAACACAGCCTCCCAGAGATAGTAGGGGTGAATGTCCTAATAATGATAATCATAACAGCAGTACTAATAGAGAAGATGGAGCAAGACCCACATCATATGCATCTTTTTTTAGAGCCCCAACATACCCTGCTAAATGACACAATGCAGTGAGGTTACTCTACAAAGGAGGCCTAGACTCATTTCCGGACAGAAAGTATATTACAAGAACTTTATTAATGGGATCAATGAACTTTAATATGCAAGAAGTATATGCTCTTATACATGTGACTGGGGAAACAACATTCAGTGTTAGTTTTAAGCTAAATACTGGCTTGCAGAAATGTTGGACTAAATATCAAATGGTGAGAAAATCCTGTGTGGCTTCCATTTGAGGCAATCCCATTATCCAAACCAACAAACAAGATAGTGACAGTGCTCTTCACAAATGAAGGTGTAAGTGTGACAGACTTGTTGAATTGGCTAAGACAGAGACATACTGTACAGGGAAACCCTGAGGCCATTTTCAACTATGACAATATCTGGACTGGAGGTTGGAGAATCACAGTGCTTTTGACCTGCACGAGGCAGGAATCCAACACCTGCCTAATTGTTTTTTTTAGGAAAAGATTGGGGTGTCCTGTTCTGGGCAGGACAACCTAAAGTTTGTTACCATTGTGGAGAGACTGGGCATATCAGCAGTGTATGCGATAAACTGAAATGTACTATATGTAATGAAATTGGTCATGCGAGTGGATTCTGTACCAATGAGCAGAGATGTAATCTTTGCAATCTTACAGGTCATACTTATCATGCCTGTCCATGGGCAGCGCATAGTCAGTCAAACCAAGCAGACAATGAGGAGCAAAGACTTCTAATACAATTGTGCAAAGAAGTAAAGCCAAAACCCAAGCCCCATGACAGGCAAGTAGAGAGGAACCACACCTTCCAGGGCAAAATCAAGGGGATGAAACCCAAACTATGGAAACATCTGAGGGCAGCACAGAACCACCCCACCCCACCCTACCCCTCAAATACAGAAATGGGGTCTGGACTGGTAGAGCAAAAAAGAGTAATGGAAGTAGGGAAAGGAACTATGGAAAGGCAGGATTGTGGGGAAGGGAACCAGTGCTGGGACACTGCAAACTAGTTCCAATATGCCCCCCCTCCAAAACCTGTGCAGGAGAAAAGTGATCAGGAAACAACTAAGATGATCACCAGAAGAAGACAAAACTGGAAATTGCCCACCCCTAAAATCCCTAAAACTAGGGACACACCTCTATTTAATAGATTTGGGGTGTTAG
Source organism: Neoceratodus forsteri (assembly GCA_016271365.2). Taxonomy (NCBI): domain Eukaryota; kingdom Metazoa; phylum Chordata; order Ceratodontiformes; family Ceratodontidae; genus Neoceratodus; species Neoceratodus forsteri. Next base: position 263,454,033 of record JADMNL010000028.1, read on the forward strand.
CAGAGGATTCCTCCCTTTGGTCTTCCATGTCTGATTCTGGTTCTGAATGGGAGGACCTCACCCATTTATCCACCTTCAGTTTTAAGAGTTCTTTCAGAACCCTTTCTTCTGTGAAAGGACTAATATCAACCCCCTATCCAGAGTGCTTCTATTGACCTGATTAGGTATTTCCCCCTGCTTTTCCATTGTGAATACTGAGCAGAAGTAGTCATTCAGTATCCCTGCTTTTTCACTGTTGCTGTCTGTCCAACCACCTTCCTCTTTGTTCAGCCTCAGTATCCCTGTCTTAGTCTTTCTTTGCTCCCTAATGTACCTACAAAAGGTTTTATCCCCCTTCTTAACTGAGTTGGCTATCTTTTCCTCGGTTTGGGCCTTTGCTATTCTGACTGCCTTACCTGTTTCCTTCTGCTTTAACTGGTACAGTTCTCTGTCCTGCTCTTTCTGTGTTTCCTTATACTTTCTGAATGCTATCTTTTTTCCCTTACCTTCCCCGCCACTTCTTTTGAGAACCATAGTGTTTTTTTATTTCATTTTGATTTGTTTATTCGCTTCACACAAAGACTTGTTGCCTCTGTGATGGTGGTTTTGATGTTTCCCCATTGTTGTTCCACCCCACCTTCTTGCCTGTTTGCTAGTGCTTTTCTGAGGCACTCTCCCATTTTGTCAAAATCAGCCCTCCTGAAGTCCAGTACCTTCACTTTTGTGTGGCTTGACTCTACAGCTAAGTTTATCATGAACCACTCTGTTTGGTGGTCACTTGTTCCCAGATGGCTACCCACTTCAAGATCAGAGATCCTCTCTCCATCCCCATTTGAGAGTACCAGGTCTAAGATTGCTCTCTCCTGAGTGGATTCCAAAACTAGCTGTCTGAGGCATGCCCCCTGTAGGGCATCAAGAATGGTCCTGCTCTTGGATGTGGCTGCAGAAAAGGTGCTCCAGTCAACATCTGGCATATTCAGGTCCCCCATTGTTTTTTAGTGCGAAGGGAAAAAAACAAGATGGCAGTTATCATGGAAATTTTTTTTGTACTGTGAAAAACAAGTGGTGAGAAACCAAATGCTCTTGCTACACTGAATTTTTTGTGTTGTATCAGAATGTTATCCCAAAGACCCTACTGAGCATCCTTAGAGCAGGAAAGCATATTTATATCCCTATAACTCTAGAACCGTTTTATATTTTTTCACAAAACCTTCCCAAGGTACTGCCTTGGTAAAGCACGCTTCTACGCTGAAAATTTTGAAAAAAAAGTTCAGTTTCCTGTAGGCTGTATGTAAGAGCAAAATCAAAAACTTAACTAAGTGTAGAGAAAAAAATTAGATGTCTGCAAAAAAAATGACTTATGTGGATCTCAGAAACCACACAAGCTGCAATCACGAAACTTTCCACATAATTAAACATTGCATACTAGACAAGACATGCAAAATTTCAGCTAATTTAGTCAAACTCTGCAATAGCTCTTAAGGTGCAAAGTTGGGGGATTAACATAGAACCTGTTGCTCAACCCTAACTACACTGGCACTACCACGACAGTATAATATACTACCACTATATTAATGTGTTATTAGCACCTTAATAACACAATAATAGCTAGCACACTACAAACCACCCCAGTAATACATGTATTGTAACAGACCATTAATAACACAATCAACAAGCCCCTTAATAATGCATTTAACAGCCAACCTACCCCCCCAAGAAAAACACTATTGTAAAACATAGGATATAGCATAGGATATAGTAAAAAAGGGTCCAACCTACTGCATTATATAAAATAAAAAAATGGCTAAGTTTGGAATATTTGTGACATAATACCATATCTGGGTTCAACAACTGCACAAAGGCCACCCACCCTCTGGGAGCATGGCTTTATGGCTTGTTCCACCACTTGATGGTATTATTTCCTTTTATAAAATGGGTACAAAATGTTCTTTAATCTGACAGGCTAAATGTCTATTTTAGCTGAGTCCTTATGAGCCCATAACTTGCCAACCAGTACTACATATGACAGGAAAAGCCTCATTACCACACATATCACTGTGCCACCCTCCAAAATAGTTTTGTCAGCTTGGCATAAGTTGCCTTACTGAATTTCAACAGCCTGTAGGAAAAAAAGTTTCTGAAATATCTTACAGTCAATTTGACCTGCAATTTGAAGAAACTAGAAAATCTTCTTTGGAATGAAGACTGCAGTGATCCCAAGAATGAACTGTCTGTAATAAAAGGAAGAAAAGCGCTGCAGTGAGTAAATGTCACCGTTACAGCCGATGAACTTGCCAAGCTTGATACCAAAAAGGATGCATTCAATACCCAGAAAACAACTACTGAGCAACAAATGTTCTGATAAAGTTGTGTGCCATGTAAGAAATCCAGATAGATTTTTTTTTTTGTAATTAATCATTTTTATTCACATTTCCAAAATACAGTTATATGAACAGTGCATGTAATATAGGTATCAATGTTAGAGGGTACAATCCAATACTTTATTGATTATAAAGAGATTCGTAAGCAGTTAATTGTAGGTTCATACAGATGAGACACAGTAACAGTGTCTTGTCTTTAAGGAGGGATGAGGTGATACTGTACATCAGAATATGTGGGCCTGACTCTTGATTTCTACTTACTGGATGGCAACAAACCCTGCTATCAGGTTGTTTGCAGAAAAGAAAAGATATTGAAGAAAAGAGTCACTACTAACCATAGCCATTTACAAAATGAGACATAGATATCTCTCTTATGAAGTCCTAAAGTGTTGAGTCCTTGGTCTGGTGTTATATGTATGTGCTGCAAGAAATGCCATGAGAAAAGTCCAAGGTATGGGGTGAAGAAACAGGGGTTGTTCCCTGTAACTGAGGGAAATCAGTCCAGTGGACTATCCTAGTCCTGTCCTTGGAGGGGGAGCTGGTATCTGGGTAGATGTTCCTCCAGGCAGTATGTATTGTTGGAGATAGTGTAGAAAGGGGGGACCAGACCTTGTTGTAATGCTCCTTTACAGTTAGTGGTCAGATGTGACATCCACTCATATTAGGCCAGTTGGGTCATGCAGGCAAGGAATTAGTTTCTGGATGGCATTTCTGTGGTATGCCATCTACAAATCAGTAGCTGCTTGGCTTCCATACTGGCTAGGATCACCAGATCATACTGAGATATCAGAAGGTGAGGGACTTCTCTCCTGGAGCCTATGAGAAATAGGCTGGGAGCAGATGGAACAGGTACCTGGAGAGTCATCTTTACGACATTTACTATTTGTTGCTAGTACTGTGTAAACTTATGGCACATTCACAGGATATGGTAAAGGTCTCCATTGGGTTTGGCACATCAAAAACACGCATTTGTTGGTATGAGATGGGCCATTTATAGTAATGTTGGTGCATGGTGACAGCAGTGTAGGACCTTGTTTTGTATGAGTCTGCTATGGATGTTTTTTGCCAGGGTAAGTGTGGTCTTCCAGTATGACTGCCATTTTTCCTCATTTAATGATCATGTTAGGGTGGTCTTGTAATATTCTGAGCATGTGTTGTCTGGTCTGGGATACTATCTTTAATGTGGGAGTACTGTATATAATACCTGCTCTTCCTTTCATTTTGGGTACCATTTCAGGAGGGGGTGTAGTAAAAATGGGGTTTGTTTAGCTTTAACATTTTTTATAGTGGGGTAATGGTGCTTCTCATTTGGAGGTATCTCCAAAATTTGGGTTTGTTTAGTCTGTATCTTAACTATAGATCTTGAAAAGAACCCAACGTGGCGGAGTTGGTCATTAGGTTGTCTGTTAGGGCGTGGATGCCCTTATCTTTCTAGGGTGTCTAGTTCAAGGGTCATCCCCCCACAGACACACACTTTTACTTTTTGGATGCCATAGAGAGGTGTTTCTGCAGGATGGAATAGTTCTAGCTTTAGCCATTTCCCCTAGTTGGGCCCAAATGGAACAGGAGGTGCTAATGGGGGAAGGGGGGGCTTGCCCAGGTAGCTTGTATGTGTCATACAGACATGTGAAAGAAAGATGGGCCTCTAGAAGGTGAGATTCTATAGTTGTCAATAGATGGTGGATGTGGTGAGGATCAGGAAACCATCTCATGGTTTGGGCTGCTCTGTTAGCCCAGTAATAACCTTTAAGCCATGGTAGGTCCCATCCCCCCTTTGTGTCAGTGCTATTAATGTTTGTTTCTACTATATCTGGGCTGTTTGATCTCCCATAGCAATTGGCCCAGGTGTTTGTCTATGTGGGTGAACCATTCGTTGGGTTTTGAAAATGGTAGGTGCGCCAGGAGATTAAGTAGTTTTTGGGTTGTGATCATCTTGATTGCTTTGATTTTCTCCACTAGCGATAACCGTAGGGGTTTTCATCTTTCCATTTCTATTAAATCTTAGTGATGAGTGGTACCAAATTTAACTCACATAGTTGGTTAATTTTAGGGGTCATTTTAATCCCTGGATACATGATGGAGTGCAGAGAATAGTGTAGGGTTAGGGAGGTGAAGGTTGGATGCTGACAGTGGAGATTGAGGTGGAGAACCTCTGTTTTGTTATGGTTTATTTTTAAGCCCAAAAAGGAGGTGAAGGTTCCTTGTAGCTGCATCAGTGGATGAATAGAGGTGTGAGCATCATCTATCAGCACTAGCAGGTCTTCAGTGTGCATTAATGTTTTGCATTGTGTTCCCCCACTTGTATGCACTTAATATATAGGTGTTGTCAAATTGTGAACTCTAAGGATTCTATGGCTATGCAAACAACAGTGTTGAGAAGGGTCAACCCCATCTGGTGCCCCATGCCAAGGAAAAGGATGCTAATAATGTACATTTTGTGAGTATCTGAACCTGGGCACTGAGCACCTCGCCTGTGCCACTGACACAAAGGGGGTTCCAAACTACATATGTTTCAGGACTGCATAAAAATATTTCCACTCCACTGCATAGAAAGCTTTCTCAAAATGTATTGCTATCATTGCGGTCGGAATGGGAGTGGCCTTTGCTACATGCAAGAGATCTAGCAGGATGTGAATGTTGTTGGAGCTTAGTCTGCCATGAACAAAATCAACCTGTGAAGAGTGAATTAGCTGCTGTAGGAGACCTTCATGTCTACTCGCCAAAGTATTAGCATATATTTTGCTGTCAGCTGTAATTAATGATACTGGATGTTAGCTTGCAGTTGATGTGGGGTCTTTCTATGGTTTAGGAAGAATCATGATCATTGCTGTAGCCATGGTAGGTGGAAAGATACCCTCTTGTTGTATCTCAGCTTTCAGGCATTGTAGGATCAGGGATATCTGGGGTGCAAAGTGCAAAGACATGCTAGAGTTTGGTTGGGAGGCCATCTCCTCCTAGGGCCTTACAAAGATTCAGAGATTTGTAAGCATTACAGATCTCAGACAATGTGATTGGTAAGTCTAGGGTTGTAGCTTCAGTGTGGTCTAACTCAGGGAGATTAAGTGGGGAAAGGAAGGAGGACAGCATATTGAGGTCCAGGGTTGTCACAGAGGAACAGATTCAGGTGTTGAACTCTGTGATGGCAGTGTTCAAGCTGTTTTGGGTTTCACATAATTAGCCCATGGCATTGTGGAGGGGTGCAATATATATTTTGGTTTGCTGCTCTTTGAGGTCATAAGCCAGTCATTTCCCACATTTTTCACCTCCTTCCCAGTAGTGGAGCTTCAAGTGAAGAATCATGAGCTCAGCTTTTCTGGCAGTGAAAGTATTGATGTTGTGCCAGATTTTTACTATTTCCCTGTATAGAGTGGAGTTGGATGCTGCTTTAGGGTTAGATTTAAGGCTGCCTCCTTTGGGGTTAACTGAGTTTCCAGGTCACCCAGTTCCTGTTCTCAGTGTTTGCAGTGACATGCTGCTTATCTTATTATGTGCCCCCCTAATTGAGGCTTTAAATATTTCCCATAGGGAGGAATCTGTGGTGTCCTGAGTATTGTTTAGTTGAAGAAATTCCTCTGAAGTTTCCCAAAATTAGGTTTTGAAATGGGGGTCTAACAGTAGGAGAGGGTCCATTCTCCAGTGAGGGGATTTGTGGGTGTCAGCCTCATACAATATAGCTAGCTGGATGAGGGCTTGGTCTAAAATGACCAAGGGATTTATAAGTGCAGCAGTGACCACAGGGGTTATGTGCTGAGAGGTGAGCCACATGCTAAGCCTACTGTATGTCCCATGCACAGTGAAATGAAAAGTGTTGTCCCCGGCACAGGGGTTATGGGTGTGTCAGGCATCCATTAATGCTTAGTTTGACAGCCAAAGCTTGCCTGCTTGTGCGTGGGGTTCTCCTATCCCATGGCTCCTGTCTATGGAGGGTTCAAGAGTTAGGCTGAAATCCCCCCTAACAATAAGGATGCGTTAGAGTCAATAAATTCTATAACCTGTTTATCTAAGGAGTGGAAGAATTGAGATGAATCCACATTAAGGGCATAAAGGTTATTCACTATCACTGGGCCTTGGGGTGTGTGGTTTAATGCTATTACCCAATGGCCTTTGGTGTCCTGAGCTGTTTTCTGAAAATTCCAATGCAATGTTTCATGTACCAGGATAGAGACTCCCCATCTTTTGGACATGGCAGAACTACACACTTCTTGTCCCACCCAACCCCTTTTTAGTTTCTGAGACTCTACTTTGCTGAGTTTTGTTTCTTGGAGGAAAACTAAGTGGGTTTGTAGTCTATTTAGGTGGGTCAAATCCTGCTTGCCTTTGACTGGGGACTTTAAATCCCAAACTTTCCATCTATGGCATCTAATGTCCGCTGTCATGGAGGTTGGAAGGACAAAATGTTTAGGAATCGGGTTAGAGTATAGTTGCAAGCAGAGGTGGTGACCTTTGGTAGTTTGGTTGGGATAGGTAGCTGTGTTTTGCTCAAGGCAGACCTCCACACACCCTGGCATCTCTGAGGTAAACCGTAATATCTTGTACTCAACATAAGTGGTAGAGAGTAGTGTATACTAACAAAAAATTTCAAACAGTTCAGATACATAACAGTAACACTTTAACAATAAGTATGAGGTACGAGACATGTAGTTAGTAAGGTATACTTAAAGTAGAAGTAGAACAAGTAAAACTTTTAAGTAATACTAGAGATAAGGGCAGGGTGTCTGTTAGCACCCGAAGGCCTCTCTGTGTTTACTGAGCATGGCGAATAGGCTGATTGGACTGATCAGTAGTTGAAAGTTATCACACTTTTAAGAATAGAAACACAAGCATTAAGGCTAATAGTTCAGCACTGGAAGTTTTCCAAATCCTAAGTCTCCAGTCCCTGTGTGTCAAGAGAGAATGTGTTTTCCCTGAGAGAACATAATAGGAAAGAGCTAATGACCATGGGATATGATTTGATTCCACAGCATGGCGTAGGACCAATTTCTTACTGGGTATAAGGGTGTTAGATGCGTAGATTTCACCTACAGACCAGAGATGAGAAGGGAGGAGGAAGAGGGGGCAATTCCCGAACAGCATGTCTTTGCTTGTAGGCCTCCAGAACAGTAGAAAATGCAGTCAGGATGGTAGGGGGTGGGCAGAAAGGTACAATAGAAGTCAGAAAGCCAGGAGAGATAGATTGCAGTCTGAGCAACATGAAGTCCCTCACTATGTGGTACCTGCTTCGTGAATCCAGACATGCGAAAAAGAGATGCCCATGGATTGTTAATGTGATCACTGGTGGTCAGATCGTGTAGCTGCCAGATATTTGGGGGTCTGCCACATTCTTATGTCCTCATCCCGATCAGGACCAACGGTATGTCTGGATGTAACTGCACCCCATAACTGAGCTTTTTGCAGCATTCCAGAGACTTTATAGTTATGCGGCAGTCAGCCCTTAGGTCCCCTCCTGTTCATATTAAGGGGAAGAATGAGAGACAGTAAATAGGCTTAAATCATTTCAAATCTGCCTGTCTATCACTGGTGATATAGTGAATAAAAACTCTGTAGCCTCGCAGTTGTTTAGAGATTCTCCAAGGAAATTAGGCATTCAAGAAGAGTGTCTGGATTTCATCCATAAACAAACCTTATCAGGGAGTTGCTCTGGAGCTGGGTGCTGAGGAGGAATAGTGGGTTCAGTGTGAAAATAGTGAAAATAAAATGGCAATGCGTGATAACAGTGAATGGAATTGGGTGACTCACACATGGCAATATCTGTATCTTTGGGGGCTTGCTCCCACCCCTTACTGAATATACCAACTCCGGGGGTGCAACTCAGGAAGGGGGAGAAACCCCTTGTCGCCATATTTGTAGTCACTGTGTTCCACTGCCGTTTTTGTCATCGACGTTTTCTACGTCACTATATTCACAGGCTACCAAATAGTGGGACTAAAGTCTAGGGGAGAGGGAGGAAAGGGAGAATGAGGGGGAAGGTTAGAAAGTGAAGAAAGTCAGAAGGTACAACAGAGGAGATAAAGTTAGAGAAAAGCTGAGGGACCATCACATTAAAGGGCTGTTTTTCCAGGGAAGTGCAGTAGAAAGTAGGTGCATCCTGTTCATCATCTTATCTCAGTTTCAGACTGTGAATCACTGCTAGAAAAGCATTGTTCAGTGTGTTAATACCATCTAAAAGCTGCTTTCAGGCAAATGGAAAAAAAAAAATTGCAGTTAGCAAGAGGAGACCATGATTTTGCTGCTTGCTACATCACCGCCAGACCTTTACAGTATTACTATCACTGATGGAGCTTTGAAGGCTGGGGCAACAGAGGGATATAATCAAAGAGAAGTCCTTCTATTTCTGAAGGTTGGGCATGTAAGGGGCACCCTGAAGTGTGCTTTAGTGGTTACTATGCCAGTTGTCCACAGGTGGAGTCAGAGGGATTGGTTCTGGCTAAGAGAGAAGCTGATGTGCTGTGCCCCTTCAGGGAGTGATGTTAGGCTGACCGCTGTGGACGAGGATGTGGGAAGAAAATAGAGAGGACCTTAGAAGAGAGTTGGGAGTATTAATAATCCTGTAATCCTGTTTTCATTTCCTATGCATACACTGATTTGCGTATGAATGATCTATTCCTTTTCAATATTTCTGATATCCTTATTTATAACAATAGCTATATCAATATCAAAATCAATATCCCCCCACACCATATCACTTCAGTATCCCACCCATAACTGCATTCCCAACATGGTAGTGTTCTAGGAGAGATAGAGAGGTTTGTCCTACGAGTGGTATCCTTGTCAATGCGACAAAGCTGTGTTCAGTTAGTAGGCCACAGAGGAGACCGAGGAGGAGGTTGCTTTAATATTTTATCTCGTCAGTAGGGAAAAAATGAGTAGGTTGTTTCATTCACCATGCAAACTGTCACCAATTAGTAGGGTGGCAGAATGTCACCAAGCAGGAATAGTTTCATGGAAAAGTACTTCAGCTGGGCTGCAGGTTCAAGTTTGATGCAGGATAGTGATCAGTACAGTGTTCGGCAGGACTATCAGATTGTCGGAGTCTGGTAGGGAGGAGTTGGCAGTCTGCCGAGGAGCAGCTCCATTTGCGGTGATCATGGCCCAAGATAGGGCAGCAGAAGATGATGTAGGGATCTCCACTGGAGACTGTACAGGAGGGTATCCAAGGAGTGTGGAAGTGTCCGAGGGGTCAGACTGCCCTGATAAGTTTGCCAGTGGCACATATTGATTTCCAACCAGTGAAGTGTGTGTTTCTTCTTTCATTGTCTGATGCCTTGCTGAGGATATGGCTTCTGGATTGGACCAGCTGTTGATCTAGTCCTGTATGTAGTAGATGGCAGTTTTTGTTTCTCTGTTTGCTTTTTGGAGGCTGTGACCATACCTCTCCTTTCTTCTGTGCTATGGTTGGAGCCTGGGAGGTGCTTGAGGGAGAGAAGGAGGGTCACCCATCCCCATACACTCTGCTGTGGAGTCTTCCTCATCTCATGGGCAAATTCTGGGGTTACAATGTAATGCTTTCCTAGGCCAGGTGGCCTGGATGAATTCCATGGCTGCCTTAGGGGTGCTGAATAGATGGGGAACGCCGTTGTCGAGGGTACGGACATGGGCCTGATAATGTATGGTAAAGCTGACCCTTGCTCCATGAAGGGCCTGTTTTGCTTCAGTAAATGCACTGTGGTGGTTAGTTAGTTCCTGGGAGTAGTCTATGAACATCATCCAGCAATCTTGCCACTCAAGTCTTCCACGTTCCTATGCCTGAACATTCCCAGTGTCCTGGCCAACATTCCCCTTCCCATAAACCGGTTCATGCAATTATCCAGGCTGTGTGTGGGTGATGATGTGCGATATGGCTGCCACCACACATTCAGTCACTTCACTACCAGTCTAGCATTGCTTGTAAAGCGCTTTGGATGTATGAAAAGCGCTATATAAATGCTGATTCTTCTTCTTCTTCTTCATCTGAGGAATCTGGTACTGATGGGCCTGGGGCAGTCTCCTCTTTTTGGTGGAGGGCCAGAGATCTTTGGCCCATTCTATCTCAAATCTTGGGTCACCGGGGAGGCAGAGGAGCTGCGGCATGGCAATGACATAAAAAAGCTATGCATTCTCCCAGTTCTGTTTATTTCAGGAGGTCGATGAACCATAGACTGTTTCACCAGCCCTGGATTTCGATATTGTCTAGTTTTTCTTGCAGTTGCTGGATACAGCAGTCTTGTTGCCTCAGTTGGGCCATGAAGTTGCGGCATGCCAATTTATTTGACTGGACCTTTTGTTCTGTCACAGTAGGCCAAGTCCCTAAATAAGTGATTTTCTCTGTATTCTGTGTACTGCTGATTTTGATTTCTTTTAATTCCTGCAGTACTTGTCCAAACATGGATTCTACCTTTTCCACAGCGAGGTCTGCTATCATGATGAAGCTGTGTCTTTCTTAAACAAGCCTGAGTCAGATGCTGAGGGCCAGAGTCCCAATTTGCAATCTTTCCAAAAGTTAAATTGTTGGAAATTAGTTTGGAATGTAGATGTACAAAATTGTTAGACAGTTTTGGTTCAGGTTGTAGATCTAGATTTTAACATTCAAAGTCTGCTAGGCATGAGCACTCATTCAGCTTGGAAAGCCATGAATATCAATTGATTGGGGAATGATTTTCAGAGAGCACGGATTATACTGCAATCTTGGTCATGCAGTAGCCACAATCCCCTATCCAGTTAGATGTAGAGAGTGTGCCACCCACTGAACTCTGTCATATCCCATGCTCTTCTATGCAGCAGTGTGGTGAACTGGTGGCTTGGAGTAGTCTTGCAAGTCTCATGGCACTCAGATTGGTGCTAGACAGACACATAAATAGGCCAGCTCTAAACATATATATTAACCTGCTGAACAACCGCAAACTGCAAGCTGCAAACAATATCTTCACAGTGGTGTACAAGTGCTCCTTGTGTGAGAAAAAGGATACTTCTGTATACCACCTGCCATGCCAGCCCCTGATCTTGAACTGCTGAAGCATCCTACTCGCTGTCCCTGAGCACTCTTCATGGCCTGCTCTACAAGGTAAGACTCTACATACCATTGCTCATAGCATGCTATGAAAGAGAGGGGCTCAGACAGCTGAAGCCTGACCACTTTGCCATCAAACCAGATGCGAGCAGAGCAATGTTCATTACGCTGACATTCAATTAATTCAGTGAAAATCACAAGAAAAATGAGCTGAATACAGAACAGTAAAGGGGGTACATATATGCACCAGCAAACAATCCACTGTGCACTGTTGCATCATTTAAAAAATGCTTAAGCAAGCTTCCCCCTCACCCTCCCACATTTTACTGTCACCCATGAAGACTTAAGCCAACAAAGTATAAGACAGCAGAGACCTGGGGTACAAGACAGCCACTTGGAGAGAACTACTTAGGTAGTTTAATGCCCAAACTAAATAGTGAAGCAGGTCTCTATTAACCACAGTGTACGCACAATGGTTTTTCAGCTGTTATCAGAAGCTGGTTTGGAAGCCAGATAAATAATGGCCATGACCAGTCACCTATCTGAATCTAGCCTATGATCCTACTGCATGGTCTCAGCAGAGGATGAACAGTGCTGGAGTACAAGTCTCACAATTTAGAACAAACAGAGTGAATATAATCCATATACCTATGTGATTCCATTTCAAGCAGTGCAGCCATACTGCAGCACATCTATGCTCCAGCACTTGGCTCCACCAAGCAGTTATGCCAACCGTGATGCAAGCAGTGACAAGCGGGCCTACAACCTCAACTCTAAGCATTCAACAGTTCAGAAAGAAAACTGCAAGCAACACCATTCATCCTAAACACTTACTATATGGAGAAGGTTGAAGTCATTAAAAGATAAGAAGCTCCTCAGCCCCTATGAAAAATGGACGTTTCACCAGAAGTTCAGATACTATGGTCTTTACAATTCCTAGGTGCTGCTCCTCCCTTGGTCAAAGAGCTTTTGCCCACCGTGCTCCCATGTGGACTAATGATGTTCCTCCTGCCATCTCCTCAATAATAGTTTTAGGCACTTTCAAACTTGAGCTCTGACAACATCTCATTGCTAATGCCACCTGTGACTGCTTCCCTTTAACCCATCAATGCTCTATAAACTCATGTGTAGGCATCACTCCCCTGTTGCCACATTGGCTCTGTACCCTGCACTTGGTGTTTTGTTCCCATCCTGTGTCCTCTTGTAACCTAGCCCCCCTATCTCTCCTCCTTCTACCTCTCCCCCCACCCACCAGCCCTCCTTCTCCGTTTATCCTCTCCCCACTGATTTTCAGCCCTACACCAAAAGCCTCAACAATGCCTTCTTGGAGGATGTTTCTGTATTCTTGGTAGATGTTTCCTTACTTCTGCTCAGGTGTGGCTACCCCTGAGCTGCTATAATCCCTGCTCAACACCCCCTCCTGACATGACTGTCTGCTGCTGCTTCTTCTCTCTCCTCCCTCCCTTCCTACTCCTGCTAGTCTGTGTTGACTTCTCCCCCTTAAATTTATTACCCACAATGCTACCCTTAGTGCATCAAATAGTCTGTCTCTAATCCTCTGTCTGTGTCATCTTGTTTACATTTTAGATCTATAATTAGACTCCTATTCGTTATTTAGCCTGCACTTACAGCTCTACTGCTTATCTTTATGTTTTGTTTCAATCACTGTTAATTGAATCTCTGATGTGGAATCCATGTAATGAGCTTGTTCTCAAAGATGTTAATCTGAAACCACAATAAATAAATAAATAATAAAAAATAAATTCATTACCGCAGAATACAACCAAAAAGGTAATTTCAGTCAAGTTTGAGGAACTGTTTTTCATAAAAGTTAATGGAAAAAGTTTAATAAATTGTATTTTAAAGTTTGAAATGCAACTTTTTTTGTCATGTGTCTTATTGATAAATTTGTACCTGTTTTATAAGCACAATACAGCACTCTTGAATACCAAAGCACTAAGCCCCTAAGAAATACCAACTGAAAATGGACATGTGAAAAACATTAAAATGAAAAAAATGAAAATTCCCTTAGAATAACATTGCCACTTTAACAAGCTTAAGTCTGTCCCACCAAAAAAAAATTGCAACAAACCACACAAACTGCTTTTTTGGAGGAATGGAAGTGCAGAGCCCAGAGGGCCCTGCACTTCCATACCCACATACACATGTGCATGAATGGAGGCACAGAAGTGCAGGGCTCAGAGGGTCCTGAGCTTCTTTAATCTCATGTATGTGTTCACGCACCTCCTGAAGGGTCTTGTCTGAATGATGATACGATTCTACTATCTGAAAAAGTAAGGAAATTCTACTCAAAAACCTGTGTTAAATAGCGTACTGGAAAGTGGTTATTGCATCATTTCTGCCTTCTGCTTTTATGGTAGTCACCAGTTTACTTGTACTGTACATTCTGATCTATGTAATGAAGTTGTCTTTGTGTTTTTTATCAGTTTGTCTGTGTACAATCTGCCAGCCTGTGCCTATCACCATTTACATCTGTGAGTTGTCTTACTGATGTAGTGGGGAGGGGGGGAGCTGTCAAGAGCTGCTCCTCTTCTTAGTTGTAAATAAAGCTCTCTGGTGCATGCAGTAAGCTGATAACTGATTTTCCTTGTGGTCCAAACTCTGTCAACACATATGGGATAGTTAGGGCTGTAATTTTTTCATGGTGATTTGTACCTAATTTCACAGCCCCCAGTGGCCTAAAATGGCATTTTTCATGGACTGCACAACACATTTAAATAGAATGCAAAATGCTTTGTCACATAAATTCTATAAATTTTAATAAATAACATAGCATTGTTTCATATACATTGAGACACATTAAAAACACACACATTCAGAAGTACAGAAGTGCAACAGTGCCAGTAGTAGCTGCCAAATGATGCCCGGGTCATGCCTGAAAATAGGCAGGATTTGTCTAGTGCACTTACCCGGTCGACAAAAACTAAATAAAACAAATAATTAAGTGTGGTGCTAGACAATCGTAGTGAGACTGGAAATCTGTAACAAAGTAATTAACATGCAAATTGTATTGTCTTTGATACCGCCCGACTGCAATTAAAGCAGACTGCAGTTGGCAAAATGTGTAAACAGCAATGCTTAGGCAGTTAGCCAGTGTTCGTTTTTATAGCTTGGATTAAATTAAAGGGCAGAAAATAAACAAAAAGTGGCATAGATAAGACACATATGCTGTCTTTCATTGCAAGCTAAAAAATATCCCTTATTTCATAGAGGCAAGGTTTTTTCACGGAAACCGTGCACTCTGTGATGGTCGTGAAAAATTTATAGCCTTAAGGATAGTGGATAGCCAACTATGCACAACCAGTGTATTGTGCCACCGAGGGGTTCTGATTCACCATGACCTCGAAAGCGATGCTCGAGAGGTCCATGGGAATCAGATCCCCAAGGTGGCACAACACACTGGTTGTGCATAGAGTTGCCCATATGCTATTCAATATAGTGTATGGGCATACATGCCTATTTCGGACATTGCACTTTGTTTCAGTGAACTGGTGGTTGGGGGAGCACTTGAGGGTTGGTGGTAGGCTTAAATTACTGACACAGTGCTGCAGATGTTTCTGCAAGTTCAAGTTTAAAAAACAACAACTTCCAGCTTAATTGGATAGCAGAAATCAAGTATGTGGCAGCATTCAAAGTTGTTATGCTGCAGTAGTGACATCAATACTGCAGCAGAACAACATAGTGATGTCACTGCTGCAGTAGAACAAGCATATTCCAGGCACAGAACTCCATGCATAACAGCATTCCACCATACACTATAGTGCATTTCTTATATATGTTTTTATGATTTGTTACTAGAAGACTAGTATTTTTGCTGTACAGTGCACAGAGCCTCTGGGATTGGGCACCTGGAAAAATAAAAGTTGCCTTCCCTTGCCTTCTTAACATTTTCCTCTGCCTTTTAATATACATATCACTAATTCATATATCTCTATTTACATTCAATTTTGTATTATTATTGTTAGTAAGAAAACCACTAGATTTATCAGTGAATACTCCTTTTTTTTTGCTGTGGACCATTGTCTTTGTGCCCATTCCTATCTGTTAATAATCACTTAGCATTCATGATGAATGGTTTCAGACATGCAAAGACACAAATGACCGACTCTTCTCAGCAGATTTCATAAATAATTTAAAGAGCCACCGATGTCTCAAGAAGAACTTTAAAAAACATATTTGGACCCAAAGTAGCTTATATTTCTCGTCAGCTCCATTTTTTTATCTCCATTACTTATTACTGAGGTACTTTGCTTCAAAAACAGGATAGCTGTTTCTTGAGGGTTCGTCAGCTCCCATTGCTTTTTTCTAAGCTGTTGTCATAATACTCTGCTTGTGACATCACAGTTATTCCCATGGCAAAAGACTGTGATGTCACAATAGGACATTATAATGATTTCAAGTAGGGAATAAGATATAGAGGCAGATGAACTCTAAGAGACAAAGATCTTGTTTTTGTGGGAATTTCTTCAGTATTGAATAATGAAGAGGAAACATCTATAGAAGATCTATGAATACAAGCAGAACTGTGTCTAAATATTACATTTTTCAAAGTTTTCCAAAAGACGTCAGCTGTTCTTTAAAGAAAATCAAAGAGCCATTGGGACAACAAAGCAAATGCAAGCCACAACACTACTGCCCCAACGTTTTGCATCATAAGCACTGGGGCAGTAGTGTTGTGGCTTTTGTTTGCTTCATTGACCCAAATGGCTCTTGGATTTTCTTTAAATTATTTATGAATTCTGCTGAGAAGAGTGCTGCCATTTGTGTTCTTGCTTAGTTTAAAAATCTGGCAAGCATCTGTTTCTTTCCCTGAGCATGTCAGTACTGATGTTTCCTGGTTTCAGACATGGATTTGTATAAGCTCTGCTTAATATTTAAACCCAGATATAAATAACTTCTAAATAAGGACTGGAATGTCTTCCATCACTAATCTTGGTCTCGACATTCATGTACACTGTCATTGATTCAGAGAAGACTTTTTTACATGCTTATTTCAGATTGGAGCTTTTTAATTAAAAGCTTCTTAGGATGGTGGAGGCAGAGCCAGTAGCCAGTGAAAGTGCATTCAACTAGCGTAGCTCTGCACTTGGTAACATGGACATGAAATCTGCCTTGTGTTCAATGTTGCTGTTGTTGATTATACATTAGTATATAGAAAGCTAGAAAGCTGCTTTCCTCCCACCGCATCACTTCTGTCTCAACAGTCCCATGCCCATGGCCACCAGTACTTACGGAAGAAGTGAGAAGCAGCCACAGAAATGCAAGTTTAAAATCAGGAAATTATACTACTAACAGACTAATAGTCAATATTTCAGCACACAAATAGCGATAACTTGGTATGGTTCCATGTCATAATGACAAAAATTAAACATCGCCTGTTATAACAGGGAGTGCACTGCACCAAAAACTGATATGGCGATGGTGCACTACACAGAAAACACGATGAGCGATGATCCCAACACACTCACTGGGACCAATATATGGTGTATTTTTATGTGGGGGATATGCCCCCCACATCTCCTATGTGGGGGTCTTGGCCCCCATACCTGATAACTAATGATCAGCCCTGAGGGGGGCTGACACTGGGGTAAGCAGACAACTTGGGAGGGGACTATTTATGGGGGGTTCATATCATCAGAATGAGGGAGAGGGAACAGTGGAGCACACATGCAGGGATAGGGGAATGGCAGCCAAAAAAAACACTAAGTGCCAACAACAAAATCAAAATAACATACTCACCCCTCGCCAGCCCAGAACCCAGTATTTCCTGCACCTCAGCCATATACTTCCTCCACCACACCAGATGGCCAGCTGCCAGATTCCTGCCAAACTACCTACCCTAGCCTCTATTATGTCAACCCCTTCCTACCATCGCTCCATCTCTCTATCGCTCCCCTGCACACACTCTTTCCACATTTGGCATCCTTCCATACTCAATGCATACACAGGTGATCAAAATGAGTTAGCTCAAATTGAGTTACTCAATTTGAATCGCCCATATCACTAGATACCCTGGGTACTCCAATCATCATAATAGAGCAAACATGGCCCTGAATACTAACTCTTTAATGCAACAGTTAAGGTTCAAATTAAAGCAACAAAAGTAGGGAAATGTGGCATTAGGGTTTCCAACCATAACTCCCAAACCCCACCCCCAAGCACCAAAAGGGAAAAACATTATGGTTTTCACTATCATCACTCTTTGTGAATCAGGGTGGGGTGCTCCTTGGGGCTCTCAACCCTCACGCTCACCCCACTGTGATACAGTCTTCAGCATTTATTGGTTGTTTTGGTAATTTTTATTCTCACCTTTGCACTTGCACAAAGTAAACTTATTGGTATGATTGTAGATTTTTTTATCTGTTTATCTTTTTATTGAGAATTTTTTAGAAAACAGGGCAGACATCTTCCATGCATAAATGCATGACATAGTGTACAAAGCAGTGTATCTGATTATAAGGAGTAGATGTAATCCTATTCTGAGCACATTCCTATAATAAGGCTTAAAATGTATATAATCAAACCAATTAGGATAGGTAGCAATTATACAGTTAATAGCATAAAAGGTGGAGATAGTTTATTAGGAAGGGGAAGTAGGAAAGTTATATAACCTAATTAGTTATATATCATAATAAAAGTGATGCCTCTGTTGCTGCATATCATAAAGGAAGATAAGCACAATATTTATGTATTAACATGAACTTTAACATTAATACTATCAAAGGGAGAAAAGAGGAGAGAAAGAGAGTAGAAGCAGAGAGAGACTACAACATTGAGAAGTGTCAAAAAGTGTACAGTGTGAAAGTTACAATAAGTAAACATCCATACATTAATTACTAGATATGTTAGAAGCATTTAGGTCTTTGAAATAGTCCTGCTAACATCTATCATATTCATTAAGTTGGCCAGAAGCAACATGAAACAACTGGTCTAGGGAGGCATATTGAGAAAGGTTTTTGAGAATGTCTAAAAAATTAGGTATATTAACAGATTTCCAGTTCATTAGAATGAGGCATTTAACTAGGAGAAATAGTATGTTCAGCCCTCTGTAATGTGCATGGGATATTATATTGTTATGGGAGATAAAGATTCCTAGTAAGAAATGTTTAGGATCAAATTTAAATTGTTGCCCAATAACTCTGGTTGCAAAATGGTGAATATTGTGCCATAGCTTGTTTAAGGGTGCACAGAACCACAAAATATGGAGTAAGTCACCGTTTGGTGAGTTATAGCACCAACAATTATTATTGTTTAGTAGGCCCATTTGCTGTAACACAGAAGGGGTTTTATACCACAAGAGTAGAATTTTAGTTTGTATTAGATTGCTGCATAATTCTTTAAATGTGTTGTGGTAGATGCACCAACATCTGTGCCACTGTGCGTCAATGATATTATAATTGAGGAGAGTACTCCATTTGTTTTTTGCAATTGTAGATTGAGCTGGTAAATTATCTTTAATATCTTTGTAAATAATGCTATTCAGATTAAATGTCATATTGATCTAATGGGAAATATGTTGATCATATAGGGAATGTTTATACACATGGTAGAAAAAGGAATTACAAGCTGCATGAAGTTGCAAGTATTTCCAAAAATCATGCTTGGGAAGGTCCCAATGCTCTCAGAGATCTGAAAACATTTTAAATTTAGGGAATATTGTTTAAGAATGTCTTCCATGAAAAATATAACTCTATTTTTCCAGGTACGGCAGAAAATAGGTTGATTCTCGAGGGATAAGGCCTGGCTGCCCCATATAGGAGCATAGATAAGAGGGGTTGGATTAGATTTTAGATATTTATGAATTAGCTTGCAATAGAAAACCAATGATGCAATAGTAGGGTGAGATTTTAATTTAGGGGGATGAGTATTATAGATAAAGGAGGTGGGAACAGCACCTGGACATAGCGATGATTCCATTACAACCCATAGCTGAGTTTAAGGTGATGGTTTGAAACACCACTTAATGGTTTGTGTGGAATGAAAAGCCCATAAGTAGGCTTGAAACCAAGGGAGTTCAAAGCCACCTCTTGTCCAGTGTGTACTAAGTTTGATGTAGCTAAATCTTGGAGTTTTGCTCTGCCAAATAAAATTGTCAATTAGTTTGTTGAGTTTAGTTAGAAAAGTAGAAGGAAGAATTAAGGGAATATTGGAGAACAGGTAAAGTACCTTCGGTGAAATGATCATTTTGATAACAGATATTTTCCCATTGAAGGAAAGGTTAAGTAGTTTCCATCTTTCTAAAGTGGTCTTAATACTAGTAAGTAGAGGGGTAAAATTTACATCCCATATTTTATCTAACTTGAGGGTGATTTTAATGACAAGGCATGTAAGGCCTTGTGGTGCCCATTGGAAACCTAGGAGTGTATTCATAAAGGGTTTGCAGTGGTCGCTTAAGGGAAGTGTTTCAGATTTGTTATAATTTAAAGCTAGACCAGGAATTGCAGTAAATTTGTTGAGTAAAGAAATTGATGGCTGTCCTGCCTCTTCAAGGTTTTCTAATAAGATTACGAGATCATCCACATAAGAAAGAGATATATATCAAGAGTTACTAATAGGAATACCTTTAATACTATTGGAATGGCGTAAGCAAGCAGCTAAGGGTTCCATGGCAAGGATGAACAATGATGGCAATAGGGGGCAACCCTGTCTGGTTCTTTTTGCTAGCTGAAAAGATGAAGAAAGTGTAGAGTTGGTGAGAATGCTAGCCAAGGGTAAAGTGTATAATAGTTCGATCCAGGAGCAGATATTTTTAGTAATACCGAAATGAAACAGGACTTGATATAAATAATTCCAATTTAAAGAATCAAAGGCTTTTTCAGAATCAATGGATATAGCAACTGCAGGTGATTTAAGAGTTTTAGCTTTATAAATTAAATTAAATAGGGAATGCAAATGGTCTACACCAGATCTATTTTTAATGAAACCAGCTTGAGAACTATGGACTAGTTTTGAAACTAAGGGTTCTAAACGAGATGTTAGAAGTTTAGCAAAATCTTCCCATCTGTGTTAAGCAAAGAAATTGGCCTATAGCTAGCTGGGAGAGAGGGATCCTTGTCTTTTTTGGACATTACAGTGATAATTGCTTCGGTCATAGTTGGGGGAAGTTTACCTTTTTCAGTTGATTCCAAAAAGACATTAAAGAGCAGAGGGGAGAGTGCATCAGAAAGTGATTTATAAAAGTCTACAGGAAAGCCATCTCCCCAGGAGATTTACCAGATTTTAGAGAAGATAAAGCTTTTTGGATTTCTTGAAGGGTGAAAGGTTCATCTAAGATATCCATTTCTTGAGTGGAAAGGCGTGGGAGCTGTAAATTATTTAGGGAATGCTGTATATGACAATTGGATGTAGGGTTGGGGGTTGAGTGTAACTTTTGATTAAAGGACCTCACGATATGGTTAATAGAGGAACTATTGGTATGGATTTGACCTTGTAGTTCCTTGAGGCCTGCAATGTGTCTTTCCATTTGTTGCACTTTAAGTTGATATGATAGTAGCTTTCCACTTTTGTTGCCCTGTTCCCAATATTTATGTTTAAGTTTAAACAAGGCTAGTTCAGTTTTATGGGAAATAAGTTAGTTGATTTTTATTCTTAGTTGCAAAATTTCCAAATGGAGGGGGGAGTTAGTATTAGGCTTGTTTGTTTTAAAATATAAATTCTCTTTAACTTTAAGTAACTTTTTCAGCTCTGCCAGTTGTTGTTCTCTTGACTTTTTTCTATGAACTGCATAACTTATAATTTTCCCACGAATTGTGGCCTTTAAAGCTTCCCACAGAGTGCTCATAGAGGTGTCAGCAGGGTCATTAAAAGAAAGAAAATCTTGTATTTGAGATTTTACCCATAGTAGAAATTCAGGATCTCTTAGTGATAATGGATAGAGATGCCTAGAGGGAGATTTAGAGGGTGCTGGGCCCCATAGAAGGTGTGGTTTAACTGGGGAGTGGTCCGAAATCACAACTGATAGAATAGAAGCCTCGATTGTCCTTTCGATCATAGAGGGTGATGCAAACCAGTAATCGATTCGATTATAAGTTTTGTGGAGTAATGAATAAAACTGTGAAAGAGCTCTTGTAATGAGTAGAGAGAGAAGAGTCAGTACCAAAGTACTGGGAGACTCTCTCACCACACAACTGGGAGTGTTAAGTGTAAGTGGGCCTTAGGTGTGCCAACTATAGTTGTGAGGTTGGCAATATTCCTAAGCTACAAACCTTATGAAACAAATAATAGAGAATATTATACAAATGACTCTTAGAAAAGGGAATAATTATTCCAAGGGAAACCAGAGTCATAACTTCATCTGTAGTTAGGCAACAAGCCTATATGAAACAAGCATTTGTCAATGCCGAATGTTTGCATGCTGGCATTGGCAGTGGTAGTGTAGAACTTACAGAGCTGCGTAATAGGAATGGCAGTGAAGTATTGAACTGAAGCCAACCCCACCACCACCCTGCAGAGAGTGACAGGCATTGGGGTGTGCATTTGGGTCATCAGGCATAACGGCCACGCCATTTCACCACACCCCACCCTGCAGAGACTGACAAGTGTCACAGTGTTCCTTGTGGTCTTTGGCCCTTATGTGCACCCCATTTCATTAGGAAATATGGTGAGATGGGTGTGATATAGGAGAATGGGGTGAAGTTTGGAGACCAAGAGTCCAAGGTATACCTCGATGCCTCTCACTGACTGCAGGGTGTGGAATGGTATGAGCATCACAGGCAAGAATCCCAAGTCCACCCCTGATGCCTGTCATTCTCTATAGGGTTGGGCGTTATAGTTGAAAACCCCTAATACCTCAGGCATTAGTTGGTATTTTCACTCCAAATTTTCCACATGTTTGTTTTGTGACCCCACCTCACGAACAGGGGGAATATCAGTTTGTTAGCCGAAAGCTGCTTATGCACAGTGACTACGGCATTTAGCACCACAGGTACAAAAACATTCCGAACAGGATGTAAAAAATGACATCTGTACTCTTTCATGGGGAAGTGCAAAAAATGGCTATGTTGCAAATCTGTAGTAAAAATATTAAAAAAAATGGTGAAGTCACGAGCTTACATAGAAACTGTGCAACGCACACCCATAATATAATTAGGTTGGGGATTTTTTACAGCAGATTGTCAACTCAGGCATTTTGGTGCCTCTGATCATAAACAGTGTCACTGTGATTTTCTTTATCTGTGGCGAACAATGATTTCCCACAGCGACCACGCATCTCTGCACTGAAAGTGTGAAAACACATTTCAGCCATGTTGTGAAAAATGACAGCTGTACTGTTCATAAGGAAGTGTGGAAAACGCCACTGGTGAAAATCTGGACTGAAAATATTACAAAGTCATGAACTATGAGGGTGCATGGAAACTGCACAATGCTCCTCATAACACAGTCATTTTTGGACTTTTGTCACCAAATTTTCAACATAGCCATTTTAAGACCTCTGCTCATGAACAGTGTAACTGTGATTTTCTTAATGTGTCCTAAACATTGCTTTCGCACACCAACAGCACCATTGTGTGCTACATGTGCAAAAACACATTTTGGGTGACATATGAAAAATTGCAGCTGTACTGTTCATAAGGAAGTGTAATAAAATGGCAATGTTGAAAATCTGGAGTGAAAATATTAAATTTGCAAACTTACGAGCATGCATAGGAACTGTGCAATGCACGCTCGTAAAACAGTCATTTTTAGGAATTTTTTCACCAACTTTTCAACATAGCCATTTTAAGACCTCTGCTCATGAACAGTGTCACTGTGATTTTTTAATTTGTCCTGTACATTGATTTACTACACCGACTGCACCATTGTGCTACATGGGTGGAAACACTTTTGGGTGAGATGTGAAAAATGGCAGCTGTACTACTCATGAAGAGGTGTGGTAAAATGGCAATGTTGTTGAAAATCTGGAGGAAAATATTGAAAATTTCACGAACTTACGAGCCTGCGTAGGAACTGCATAGCGTACGCTGTCAGAACAGTCATTTTGGGAATTTTGGCACCAAATTTTCAACATGGAGTTTTGGGACCCCTTCTCATGAATTATGTCATTGTCATGGCATATTCAGGCCTGAAGGGTGATTTCGCAGTGACTGCGCAGTGACTGTGAAATCTACCTTCAGGCCTGGAACAATGCCATGACAGTGACATCATTCATGAGAAGGGTCCCAAAGCCCTATGTTGAAAATTTGGTAAAAATTCCCAAAATGCCTGAGATATGCAAACAGTTGAAACCCCCTATCTAGCCCATTATACAGCTTACCGGCATTTCCTCAGTTCGCGGTCGGCTTTGAAGAGTGCAGAGACGTGTTCCCAGTCCACGAAGATCGCCGCGCCAAGTCCGGAGGTAAGTATGGGGTGGGGGTGGGAGGCTGGGTGCAGTGGGTGGGTGCGGGTTGTGGAGGGGCGATATTATGTTGACCGCTTTTTCTTTACAGGTAGAAAGAAAAACGGACGAGCTGGGACGCTTGCCATGCTGGGGTGGGCTCTCAGCGTGGCACAAGAATGAATGGGCGTTTCAGCCGACAGGGATTGGGCACCCCGTCAGCCTAAGGATACATTACCCTGGGGTGGGCTCTCAGCGTGGTACTTATTACTCGGGGAGGACTGTGGAGCCAGCGGGATTGGGCACCGGCCGGCTAGAGTTATGGTTGCCACGCTTGGGTGGGCACCCAGCGTGGCATTTTGGAAGCCTTTAGGGGAGGGGGGAACACAGCACAGCCGATGGGGATGGGCACCCGTCAGCTATACAGTGCGTGTTGGGGAAGGCGCACGCATGCGTGGGCACGCCTGTAGTGTGTGGGGAGCTGCATGAGCAGGTGATATCTTATCGCTGCTCACTCAAGCGTAGCTCCCCCTTTCAACTGTATGCCACCTCATTTTGGAGCGTGTCATAGACAGCTCCAGAATGCATTGGCTTACAGGGGCCGCACCTGCCAGCACACTGACTGAATTGGAGGAGGAGGTGACACACCCCCGAAATCTCCGATGATGTCACTATGTTTCTTGCACATGCGTGCAAGCAAACATAAAAAGGAATTAAAAGGAGTTACCAAACCAGATTGATTAGATACATAGGTTCAGTAGTGAATAAGTGTGCCAAACTATTACACAGATTGATCTGTGCTGTATATACCAGAGACCTAGTATGCCTTACTATGAACCAGAGGAGCCTGAGAATATATCAGCAAGATAAAAATATAAAAGAAAATTAAATCTGAGGCAACCACATTAACTGAAACCCTCTGCCCTTTTTGATGCATCAGGAGGACCACTATTGGAGGGATAATTAAATTGCCTTGGATATGAGATTATGATAGTATAGCAATAAAACCATTGTACTGTAAGTTGGTTGTAAATAAAGGTGATATAAAGAATCCGGCTTTGAGTGGTCTGGTGCCAATAAAATGCATCTAACACTGGAAAGATTGTAGCCCTGTGCTCGAACATTGCCTGTTTGAGAGTGTAAGGTGCGGTGACTGGGTCTATACAATAGGCCCCGTGAGCCCAAGTTACGGGGATGGAGCCTGAAACTCAAGGGAATCCCTTCAAATTATAGGCTTTGAGAGGACAGGGTATAGCAGAAAGGAAAGGATTTATATTATACATTTTTTATATTGAGTATTATATATGGCACCAGTGTCTTGAAAATAGCCAGCATTACTCATATAAAGGAGAAAAAAACTCTTGTATATAAAATAAAGTATGTGTATATATATATATATATATATATATATATATATATATATATATATGTGTGTGTGTGTATATATATATATATATATATATATATATATAAAATGGGGTTAAAGGGAGGTAAATTAAAGGGATAAGAGATGCCAAATTGGTTCAAATTAGGCTGAGGTGTTTAGATGAAATGTAAGCCTTGATTCATGTTTATAGAAAATTTCTTTAAAGTGGTTAATCTGATAAGGGTGTAATAGTAGTAGTACTTCTGGGGCATCAAAGTAGCCTTAATCCAAGTAGAGAATAACAGCAAGTAACAAGAAATAAAACATACGCAGAGGTTTAAAATAAATGATGTTGCCAACAGATATGGAGCTGCTTTATAAATAAAAATAAGAGTACTAAGGGTCCTATGATATAAAGTAGGCATTATAAGCAGTCAGATGTTAATTTACACCATCCGCAATGTACAGCATTACTGTTTCACAACCAGCTGGGAGCGATAGCACTGGAGCTGCAAAGGTTGTGCATCATGGGAAGGTAAAGAAAAAATACTGGTCTCTGCAACACAGAACCCTGGGACTTAAACAAGTCTCCAATATAAGTATTCATTGCTCTGTAATGACAGCTTAAGAGCTTTCAAGTAACATTTGACTTGTGAGCCCCAATTGAAGCTGAGGGGATTTTATTTTTAGATTTCCCTTTGCATCTCTTCTTCGGAGGCTTGAGAGATTTGAGTGGAGAGCTTGCAACCTCTTCAGCCCAGGAGGAGTCAGCCGAGATGGTACCTTGTATTGCAGCACATAAATTAGTGGGCTCAGGGCTGAGATTCTATGACCTCTTGGTGCAGGTCTTCCTGTGAAGAGTGGGAATCTTCCCTAAGTAGGAAGAATGTATTGCTGAGTGGGATAGAAGAGCTAAAATCAGCATTCAGGACAGTGGAGAGAGAGGAGCTGGAGGGATCTTCTGAGGCATTCCTCTCCTTGATTCTGACCCAGTGCGTGGGAGGAAGAACAACATCCAAAGCATCAACAGGAACAGTAGAGCCAACAGAACCTCCACCGATGTCCTGCATTACTCAGACCTCACCTCAGGTCTGATCTACATGGCCGACAGATATAGCTTCACCGACAGTTTCAGCCAAGGTAGATTAATTTTGAGAAATATTAAGAAATGTGGCAAGAGCTTCAGGAGAGTTAAAGTTCTTGAAAGCATTACCCAAAAAGAGACGCATAACAGCGGAGTATCTCAGGGTGAACCATTATGCTCCTCTGGTGGAGTGTTTGTTTCAGGGGATTAAACACACTTCTTTTTGTAGAGAGTTCTTTTGAAAAGTCTCTGTAAATCGAAATCTTGAATTCTTGCCATTTGAGGTCACCAATTTCCCTGGCTCTTCTGAGGATTAATTCAGTGTGGGAGAAATGAAGAAATCTAGCCACTACTGGTCTTGGTCTTTGATCAGGGCCTGGTCTAGGGCCCAAAGTGCAGTGAGAGCGCTCGATGATTAGGATTTGCTCAAGGGGAAGTTTAAGCATGGTTGGTAGAAAGTGCAGCAGTAAAGCGGTTGTATCTCCGAGTTCGATACCCTCGGGGAAACGGAAGAAATGCAAATTGTTCCTGCGGTTCCGATTCTCGATGTCATCCAGCTTGGCTTGTAAACTTTTAATGGTTCAGTCCTGATCTCTTATTGTGGTAGGTAGATCGTGAATTGAGCTTTCATTCTGAGTGGATATGGTTTCGGTGGTAAAGAGTCGGAAGTCAAATGATTTCAAAGTGGCAGAATATTTAGAGATGTTTAAATCGTTCATACCTGACACAAGCTTCTGAAACATTGCTTCGACTCTAGCAAGGGAGTTGGAGTGAGGCGAAAGCTCAGCCATGGTTTCAGGCCTATTGGGGTTCAGACGGATATGAAAGTGAGCTGACCAATCTTTAATCTATTCAAAAGCCAGAAATAACTTACAGGGGTTGTGCAGAAATGTTAGCTGAGTTAGATCCCCGATGTTGGCACAGTATAGAGATCTGGATGGTAAGAGATAAAGTAGGATGTCTGGTAGCCCTTTGGAGAGATAAATTCAAGCTGCCATCTTGAGCTGAGCCAGGCCATGCCCCCACCCCCCCGTCATGATTGTACATTTTGAGAGATGTGTCACTGTCTGTCCAATTCAGTGCAGTCTGCAATGGGCTCGGCAGTGTCAGACCAATCATCAGCCAGGCTGATCATCACACTTTCCTGGTCTTGCTGGGCAGAAGCTTTGTGTAGTCCAAGAAAAGAGCCACATGAATCAAAGGGTGACCCATGATATGGGTGACTCAAATTGAGCGACTCAATTTGAGCACCTGAAAGAATAGCAAGCTAGAAAGAATAACAGGGGGGTTAATTAGGAGTGAGGAGAAAAAAGAGCAAAGAATACGAAGGTAGGGAAAGAGCAAGGGGAACAAGGACAGGCGATATTTAGTGCAGCAGATGTGGACTGCAAACTGTGCTGCTGGCTTAGTGTGGTGGTTAGAGTCACCAGCATTGACTAGCTGGGTCATGCAGGTGGAGCTGGGTTCGGTTCCCAGATGGTAGTTTTTTTTATTTTGTTGTTGGTTTTACTTGCTTACCCTGGGGAACATCTCCCCTCTCAAGTTTTTCTCACTCCCAGAGCTGGCCCCCCTGGAGATGGTTATTTTAATTAGAGAGTTGGGGGGCGAAGCCCCCTGCAATGGGGGGTGCGGTGGTCAGAGCCCCCCACAAAAATAAAGGACTTAGTTATAGTTACAATAGCTGTAATTCTGGTTGTTGTTGTAGTGCTGATCATTTTGTATTCACCATATTGTGACGATGCCATTATTCATGTGCTGTTATTACATGGTTCCAAATCAAAGGGCAGCTCATTCCTTTGATGGCACCTAGCAAGCATCAGCGTTATGATCAGCCTGCTTAGCTCCTCCCTCCAATGAAAAAACAATCCCTCCCACCCACTGCCACGTATCTCTCACACCTCCCATTGCATCCCCATTCCTTTGTAATTTTCCAACACCGGGGTGTCCAATCCATGGTGACAGCTAGTACTCCTCATCCCATCCATTTTCACTATGTGACACTGGGGAGCCCACCCTGGTGTTGCCTACCATAACACCAACACTGAGGTGCCAAATCCCCTATGTATCTGAAATAAAGAAAACCATCCATCGTAGTCTTTTTTTTTTACTTTTTTTTTTGCTTCCTGTAATCCCACCCTCTGCCAAGTTTCCTCCCTCCCACCCACCCCTGTGCTTCCTGTGCCCCTAGGGGTTAGATTCACTGGGGTGCCCAATCATCAGTGTCTGTATTAGAAATAAAGAAGACCATCCCTCACAGACCTTTTTTATACACCATGTAAAAAAGAAAGCTGCCTATCAATGTCTACTTTCACCGCCAGCTCACCACAGCCACAGTTACACTCCCCACACATGACCCTCCTGCTCAGCACCCACCACCCCCCACACCCCCACCCCTTACTTCCCTACTGGGGGTCCAATGCCATAATTCTGTCTGAACTGGAGACATATCCTCACTCTTCAACGCCAGACCAGGAACTGAGGAAATCAGGTATGTGGTTCAGTGTATTTCAATGGGTTTTGAACTTGTTCTCATAACTTGGTCAATAGCCTTTTTGTGACCCCACCTCATGAACAAGGATGGTGAAATTACGCAAATCTATCCTGACAGGTGAATTCTTTGTCCATGCAAGAAATCACCCATGGGACAGGATCTGAATGTTTTCTTTGCCCTTGTTTATTAGGTGGGGGTCATAAGAAAGCTTTGTTGAAAATTTGCGGTACAAATATTAAGAAAAATAAAGTTATGACTGTATGTTGAAATTGTTCAATGCTCGCTTATAACTTTAGTCATTTTCAATATTTTGACCCCAAATTTTCTATACAGCCATTTTTCATAACACCTCATGAACATGGCAGCCGTCATTTTTCAAATCTTTGCCAAAATGTGCTTTTGCAGTTGTGGCGTGAAATCGCCTTTCAGGCAGGATTTGAAAATGTTCTTGCCCTTGTTCATGAGGTGTGGTCATAAGAAGGATATTTTGAAAATTTTAGGTAAAAGTATTTATAAAGCACCAGCCTGGTGGCATGGAGGGCTAAGACATCCATTCCTTACCCCCTGCCATACCAGCAACCCATGTTCGTGGTGCAAGCAGGTCATCAGGGGTCAGCCATGGAGGGAGAGGATTGAGCATCCAGAGGACTGATCTCCTCTCCTGGGAGAGGGTGATTGGCAGTCCCACTGCATGACTGCCCCAGGTGGAGGCATGAGGGTAAGATGGGTTGGGATGTCATAAGAAGAGAGGTTGCTGCCGGCCCTTCTGCAGTGCGGATGCACCTTCACACACATACGCTGATGTGTGTGCCTCTGCAACAGGAATAGAAGGAAGAAAAATGGTGGAAAAATCTCCCCAATGGCTAGATGGCGAATGAACCCCGTAGGCTCTGAGCCCGGTGGCTAGGCACAGCTGCAGCCCTGCAGCAACAGGGTACAGGCTAAGGTAGGTCCCAGAGGAGCCAGGGTGATGGGGATTGGGTGGGGGGGAGTCAGTCAGAATGGAGCAGCCAGTTAACAGAAGGAGATAAATAATGACAAAAATTTTTTTTTTTAATAAAGTCATGAGTGTATGCTGAAATTGTTTAATGCACACTCATAACTTTGGTAATTTTCAATATTTTAACCCCAAATATTTAACACAGACATTTTTTCATACTACCTCATTTTGCTCATCATACAGCTGTCATTTTCAAATACTGTCCAAAATGTGTATTCACACTTGTTTGTTAGGTGGGGTCATAAAAAGGCTATGTTGATCATTTTGGGTAAAAAAAAATATAAAAAAACCCCAACAAAGATATGAGCATACATTGACATTTTTCAACACAGGCTTGTAACTGATAATTTAAATTTTTGACCCCAAATTTTTTAACATAGCCATTTTTAAACTCCAACTCAAGAATGTGAGAGCTGTCATTTTTTCAGACCTTGGCCAAAATGTGTTTTCACACTTGTGGCGTGAAATGATGTTTCAGCCATTATTTTATAAAAAGGCACCTGACATGTTCAGCAAGAGTGGCCATAAAAAGACTGTGTTGAAAATTTGGGGTCAAAATGTGAAAAAAACAACTAAGCTATGAAGAAACATTTAATTTTTCCTACGTTTACTCGTAACTTTGTTTTTGGGGTGGGACAGTGTCATGGAGGACTGAGGTGCCAAGCGCCTTCCCTCCTGCCATGCCAGTGACCCCGGTTTGGGAATGAACCTGGGTTGCTGGGGATTGACTGGAGGGGGAGAGCTGAAAGATGACTGAGCAGCTGCCAGGCAGCTCTCCTGTCCCAGGTCTAGAGATGTTGAAAAATTAAATTTCACCAGCAAAATTGTCACAAAATTGGCAGTTTCACCATGTGAAATGTTTTGCGAAATTGCGGTGAAATGGGGAAATTTTGCAATTTCACCCACTGCAAATGGGCATCTCCCAGTAGTTGCTCTCCAGCCACTCACTGGCCCAAATTTTAAAAACAATCTTTCCTGCAGTCTGGTGGTCTCCTCGTCTGATCATGGTCAACTCATCAGCCCTCGAGTAACACTGGATCATTTTCCTTCCGACTGGTCCCCTTCTCGAATCTGGCATTCGTGTTAAAAAATGCTTGTTTAAACTCACAACTCCTGGTGTCTGGTGGACCCCATCATCCCACCCTGGTATCAGATAGCACCCACCCGCTCCCCAGTACCCTAATTGGGACACCAGCACAGCCCTCCACTCACCTCCACGGCCAGCAGCCCGACTGAGCTCTTCAGTGAATGCGCACATGCTTGTACAAGCATGCGCTCATTCATTAGATTTAGACAGTCAGCACTCTTACTACTACTGGAGTGTAGTGAGAGTGCTTGCTATCTGACAGTGAATGAACACGTGCTTATACAAGCATGCGCTCATTCATTGAAATGCTCAGTTGGGCTGCTGGCCATGAAGGTGAGTGGAGGGCTGTGCTGGTGGCTCGATCAGGGTACTGACGGGGAGTGGGTTGGGCACAATCTGATGCCAGGATCAGGGGTCCCACTAGATACCAGGGAGTTGGGGATTTAATTATTGTTTTTGTTTTTTTTAACACAAGGTTGGATTTGGGAGGGGACTCAGTCGGGAGGGCAATGACTCAGTGTAACTTGGGGCAAGGGGGCTTTATTCAATTTTGGCCATGATAAGGCCAGGGGCGGGACCACTAGACACCAAAGAAGAAAACTGATGTAGTGGCAAAATTACAGAATTTCACCAGCAGGTGGCAAAATTTAGCCCGCAACCAGTGAAATTTCACTCACTCAACAGGCAAAATTTTGCATTTTGCCCAGCAAAATATTTTGTGAAATGAATTAATTCAGTGAAATATTTCACTGGGCAAAAGTTTTCAGTTTTGCACAACACTACCCACGTCAGAGAGGTGGGCCATACCAACTCTTGGCTGCCACTGGTTGTAGGCCTGGTGGTAAGCCCACAAGAGCATCAGGAGACAGATGAAAGTCAGTGGGAGGGGAAGGGGGTCACGATTTTGAGACACCTGCATGCCTCCACATGCATGCTCTCATACCTCTCAACTGTCCCTGATTTTCAGGGACGTCCCTAATTTTGCCTCAAAATTTTACTCTGTCCCTCCTAAAAATTGTGTTTCCGTGACCAAACCACGGGGGTTATAAGCACAAACTAATGTCCAACATTAAAGTTACAGACTTGTTCTTCTTTAGGAAATGCATTTTACACTAAGCCCTTTATTCTACCAGCTTTCTGAGTGGATATCTCCAATTTTGAAGAAGTGTCCCTGGTTTTGGTCCTTTGTCCCTGATTTTTTTAAGCCTTGTCCCTGATTTATGAGGCAGGAGGTTGAGAGGTATGCATGCTCTCCTTGAGGAAGCTGTGGTTGGGGTCAGGAGGGGAGAAATCCAGGAGGAAAATGGTAGGCATAGTGGAGGCACATGATGCTTGCTTGCCACCATCCCCCATCTCCATTATCGCCAGGGCAACCTGCAGTGAACGACTGGATTTCAGGAATCGGGGGGTAAGACAGAACTCTTCCTTCTGACTCTGCCATGGTGGGGCAATCTGTGCAATCTTTGGGGGCCCAAGCTGTAAGGTAAGTCCCTGGGGAGGCTACAAATGGTGGAGGGGAGTCTCAAAGCCAGCAGAATGTAGTCTTCCCACGCTGTGGCCAATGGAGGATAAATACTTGTATAAAAAATAAATAAATAACTTTCTTTTTTCAGATTTTGTCTCCTAAAGTTCAACATATCCCGTGTGTTATCCCACCTCCTGAACATAACAGGTGTCATTTTATGGTTTCCCGTGACAAGGGCTAATATGAGGCTACCGCAATAATAAGTGGTACTTTTAATCGACTCCCGTGGCGCGCTTTCGGCCATGAATGGTAGGTGGCATCATGGCAACATCCAGCAGTATGTACATCATAATCGCCACTGACAACATGGGCTTCTGCGGTCTTAGGAGCGACTAGCGATGTGGGTGACCCCAAGCAGGGTGACACCAAAAAGAGTGAAGGAGAAAAAAAGCTCATGCCCGGCAATTGCTACAAACCAGTGGAACAGGGTAAGTGGAGGAACGAAGGGAGCTAGGCACCACCCCCCAACCGTGAATGGCCACCCCCCAAACCCCTCCATGACCTATGCAGCCCTGCCTGCCATCCACAACCTACCCCACCATGCACACCTGGTGTGAGGCAGAACCTTCCGGACACACACACGACCCCCCCCACAACAGTGCATGACGGCGGATCCACTGCCATACCACCATCATAGCACAGCACCAGAACACACACCACCAGTGCAACTATACCAGACAGGTTGGTTAGAG
The DNA here is from genome assembly GCA_016271365.2 of Neoceratodus forsteri. Taxonomy (NCBI): domain Eukaryota; kingdom Metazoa; phylum Chordata; order Ceratodontiformes; family Ceratodontidae; genus Neoceratodus; species Neoceratodus forsteri. Next base: position 263,486,958 of record JADMNL010000028.1, read on the forward strand.
GTTTGAAATCAGCACGGTGTGGTAAGCGCACCATGGCTACCATGGCAGAGGACACAGGGGCACACAACAGAGGGAATCAGCAACAAGATAGGCAGGCCCTGCAGTGCTCCACATGCCACCATGCAGTCCATACCAGTACTCAACACCATTGCCAATGCTCCAACCACTGCACTGGCATCCATGGCTGACCCCAGCAGGACCATACTGCCACACACACTGACACCGCCCGGTATTCCTCATCAAGGGTACTGCACGCCACACTGTAGCATATTTTATGCATCCTGGCCGCATGGTGCGCCCTGCACACATGCACTGGTGCCAGTGGGTGGACCTGCAACCATGTGATCCCCAAGCACCATAAAGGGCACCGGTCGGCCATGCAGGCATTCCACGGGAACAGCGAAAATGGAGTCTAACGAAGTCCATATTTTTGAAAACCAGAAAGGCAAACCACTTCTTGTGACAAGGAGGTGTAGGGGAAGATATACTGACGGTGTGTGCAGGACCACAGACACAGCTGTCCTGCATGCGTCTACACCATGGCAGACAGTGTGGTGTACATCGGCTGCCTGAACAACCATGTGCCTGATGTGGGGGAGGTGGAGGTCCACGAAGTGCTTGCAAGAGTGAGCGACTGGGCACACACAACTTCAGAAAGCACCGGCCAGGTACTGGACCACAGTACTGCAGGAGTGCAGGACGCTGCAACTGGTAGACTGCCTGTGCTACCCCTGCTGTGCCACACAGTGCAGAGGGTACAGCAGGCTGGTAAGTGGTGTCCTGTAGCACCCAGGACATTGACAGACCTGCATATACCCCCAGAATACGCGGTCACTGGAGATGGAGCTCTCTTTCTGCAGTACGATTGTGGTCCCTCAGAGAACCACATCTTACTGCATGGCCCCCAGCAGTCCCTGCAGTACTTGGTGGGCTGTGGGTCCTGGTTCATGGGTGGACGTTTCACTGTGCATCACCCCTATTCGGGCAACTCTGTACCATGCACGGGATGCAGGAGGGGGTCATATTGCCAGTTGTTTACGTCCTCATGCCGATGAGGATGGAACGAGCATACGCACATGTGTTTGCAGAGCTGCACAAACTGGTCAGTGGGACAGATGAAAATGGCTGTACTCGATTTTGAGCGGGTGGTCTGGCATGCCCTTGGGGTCACATTTGAGTCTACCACCATCAGGGGCTGCTTCTTCCATTTTTGTCAGGTCGTTTGGAAGAAGATACAGCAGACCCCTGATATGCATGCCAGGTACGGCAGTGATGAGGAGTTCACCCTCAGCCTGCGGATGCTTACAGCCCTGGCATTTGTGCCTGTGTCCACTGTTGAGGGTGCTTACTGTGAGCTTCTGGAGCAGCCATTTTACAGGCCCAATGAGAAACTCCTGTGGCCGCTCCTCGGCTATTTTGAGGTGATGTGGATTGGTTAGATGGTGGGCAGGACTGCACACAGACACCCCCTGTTCCCAGTCGTGGCCTGGAATATATACCAGCCAACCCTCGATGGGCTTGCCAGTACCAGTAAAGCGGTGGAGGGCTGGCACCATGGCTTTTCATTCCAGCTAGGTGCCAGCCACCCAAGCCTCTGGCGGTTCCTAGACTGCTTGTTGGAGGAACAGCACCTCACAGAGATCCACATGGGGCAGTTGCAGTGCAGTGCCACCGCCGCCACCCAGAAGAGGTATTGCAGGGAACTCACCTGGTGGATAGAGTCCATCACTGCTGGGTATGGGCAACGCACCACACCTGACTACCTGTGTGGTCTTGCCTTTAACTTTCAGCTGCAGGTGTAGTCAGGTGTGCACCCTGCTCTGCTCTGGTGGTCCCACTTACTATTGGCCACGTGCACCCATGGCGTTGACCCTCCTGCTGGCCACCTGCTGTGTGACACCCTCGCCCCCTTCACCCCCCCCACTAGTGCTATCCCCGTCCGTTCAGCAGCTGATGTCAGTCATCCTGCGCACTCCTGCATTGCGTGCTTGCTGCATGCCACCTGTGCACCTGTGGTGCTGCATTCCCATCATCTGCGGCCTCATCCTGCCATGTCCGCCACAGAGCCCCTTCATCCCTCCCCTTCACACTGGGTGCCCATCCCATCCACTCCCCTTTCCCGTCCTGCGTCCCCTGGTGGTGGTGATAGTGGGTTTTTTTCACAGGTGAAGTCGCTGTTCTGACACTCACTCTCCCATCCTGTGTGCTGGCCTGCCATTCTTGCACTTGCCTGTGCCCTTTCGGGAGTTGCGCTGCCGTGTTCACCCTCATCACATAAATCCCATTGTACAAATCCCCTCCAAAGCCTGTTTTTGTGTTCACACAGAAAAATCACCTTTCGGATGGGATTTAAAGAATTCCACCTGTCTTGATCATAACATGAGGTCATAAAAGTACTGTTGGAAATTTTGGGTTCAAATTGTGGGAGCCCACTGAAAATATGATATTGCCTGAGTAAATACAATCTAAAAATGTGAAAAGCAGGATATCAGTGACAATGAGATATTGTGTCTCATCTGGTCTATCCGGGGTAAATATAGAGTAAGAATATGTGCAGGCAAAACCCAGCAGAACAGCAATGCAAGTGATGAACATTCAGCATTGACAAATGCTTGTGCAGTGTTGCAATTAAAAGGGGGCTGCCAGGGCTCAACCCTTCTACCTCTGAAGACAGCCTATGCATCACCCCCATTGATATATAATGGGAAGGGTAGCTCAATCTAAAGATAAGGCCCTTATGCCTACTCCCCCCCAGTTCCCAGAGCTCATAAAGTGTAATTCCAACACTGTAGCTTGTATATTATGTTTTAGAGTCTACTGAGATGTTTCCTCTCCTCCTCTGCCCCCTATTATTACAGCCAGTCTGTGGTTATGTAAGTTTACAAAAACGATTCTCTTGAAATGCCACCAACACCTTAATCTGATTCAAGTTCAGTAAGTTTCTATCTGTATGCCCCTCGGAAGAGGCTGAAAATTGACAGAATTGTCTAGCCCTCCTTTCCCAGTCAACAAAAATTAAAAATAAATAAATTGTGCTGCTTTGGTGAAAATCTGGATTGCTTTAATGACTGACATCTGGCAAGAGAAACCTGAGTGGAGTGGCAATGGTTTTCAGTACAGGCGTGAGATTATACAGCTCTAAGAAACTAAGCAGGAGAGTTTTAAAAGCAAAACACAGCTGTTCATGATTATACAATGGAAAGAAAGTTTTTTCTCTCTGATTGGTCAGTAACCTCTTTCGCCAGTGATGCTATCTGACCCATAACATCACTCTATGAAAGTCTGGCAACAACACAGCCTCAGAAAAGAAAAAATGAAAATCACTCCGCCCTTACATCTCAAAGCTTCCACCGATTCCTGCCTCCTACCATGTCATGCTGAATCACACTCCCTCCCCCCAAAAACACATGATCTTTTTTTTTCACAGAATATTTTTTGTTTCCTTTATGTAGTTTAAAAAGACAAGCAAGTGGTTCTTTCAAAGGACAGAGCATGACTCCTCGTCAGATAGCGCTCACTCACTTATGCTACAGCTAATTGAAATATGATCTTGAAATACAGCGCTTGACACAATTCTGAATTGGATTGGAGAAATGGAAGAGCAAAGCTGCTCCACTAGCTCAGATGAACTTTCAGTTTCAGCACATCTGCTTTTCAAAACAGAGTGCATGCATGCTACTTACTACTCACCAGCTTCGTTTTTCTGCACTTCTTCAGTTCGTTTAAATATAAAAATAAACAGTCTCCCTCTGGGCCAAAAGAATTGGTTTTGGTAATGGTACGGGGCGGGGGGGGAGACACACACAGATAAGGTGGAGTGTGAGAAACAGGAAAAGGCATCACAGTAAAGCAGAGCACCACCTAGAGGATGAAAAGTAAACAGAAACATTTCGCTTTAAATATGTTTCCACAATCAAAGAAAAAGCTTTAAAACTGTAAAAAAAAGCATTTGTTTTAATTTTTTTATTTTATATAAAAATGTGCCATTGTATAATAGCCATAATACACTCCAGGAGTATGTGTCATATGGTCTACTATCACTTCTCGTGTGTTGGATGCACTCGGTCTGCAGTCCATGACCAACCACCCAAGGTGTGATGTTATCCCAGCACGACACACATCCTGTCATGCATTATTGCTTAATATGCATGTTTCAGTCATTCAATCTCTGTTATTTATGTCTCCTTATAACAGGGTGTGTATAACAGAGATTGACAGTTATGGATTCCCATGTATAGCTATGGTTAATAAGTTATTATAGCATATTTACCCAAGGGGGCTCAGCCATAAATATATTGTTTCAGTCAAGCCCTGTTTCTACCCAGTTTTACTGCTGGGATGAACTGATGTCCCTAACATTGAAAATGCTCCCATAGGGTGATATAGTGTTCCAGACCTGGCCACTATACAGCAGGCTTCAAGCCTAGGTGCACATTTCACATTTTGGTCATCTGACAACTGGACCACATTTGTTTCTCCAGGTTTTTATGTATGGATAATGATTTTGTTATGGTGTGCCACTGTATCAATTAAAATGCAAAACAACCCACTTTTGTTAACAAAAAGGAACTGAAGATTTTCTTACACTGGCTTGAAGTGTGTGTGTCTTTTTTTTTTTTTTTACATAAAAACATAAACATAGAATCTGTCAGCAGAAAGGGACCTTTAAGCCCATCCACTCTGCCCCTTGCCCCTGCCTATTGCTTCACCACTGATCCTTGTTGGTCATAGGTGTCACTCCCTCCCCCATTCCACTACCTAATATAATCCTGTGCCTATCCCACACATGCTTGAAGCTTCCCACAGTCTTTGCCCCAACTACCTCTGGCAGGCTGTTCCAGTGATCCACCACCCTTTCTGTGAAAGAGCATTTCCACTCATCTCTCTTAAACTTCCCCCGCTTAGCGTCATTGCATGTGCCCTTGTTCTAGCACCTTCCTGTCTCTGAAATAGACCCTCCATTTGTACTGTGTTCACTCCTGTGAGGTACTTGTAGGTTTCAGTCATCTCCCCTCTTATTCTCCTCCTTTTCATTGCTATACAGTTATTATTCACACCTCTGCATCTGTTAAAGTGGCCTTTTGTGTTTACTTCCAAGTATGCAATAATACCCAACAGGGCAGGCTGTACTGGGCTATATCAGACCACCCAGGAGCTTAAAGAGGCCCAACGCCACTGACATAGGACCTTATAGCCCCGGAAGGTCCAGTGCAGCCCAATACTGCCCAAACCTGAGGATATCATTGCAATTAGAAAATGGGTTTTTGGCAACATTTTCAATAAAATGCATAAAAATATGTAACAAATGTGAGAAGTAACCATGAAGCAATAAAAGAAGCATTTTCTATAAAGTAGTCCTTCCTCTGCTGGAACTGGCTATAGAGGGCACTGTTGTGTATATTTTCTTTGTTTCTCTGCCTGCAACCCCGGTCTGGGTGGCATCCCCCAGCCCCGTCACTGACTCATCTCATGGACTTACAGGTTAACCATAACTTACACAGAGCCACATCAGTGGGTGGCCAGCCATGTATAGTCATCCGGCATCTGCGGGGGATGCCGAGGGAGTCAAGAAATTTTCCTCTGTTTTCTTCCAGGGATATCTGAAAGTGATGCATTTGCATGTGTATTAACACACATGAACATTGCATCAGAGCAAGATCCCCCCCCCACCCACATCTGCTGGTCCCACTGGTGCTGCCAACCAGCATCTGCTGAGTGGCAGACAAGCTGGGGGACACAAATTCCCCTTTTCTGAGGAAGGAAAGCCATGCTGGGATGCTCAAACCTCCCTGACCCAGCCCAGCTCCTGAGTGACCCTGGTCTGTTCCCGAACCTGGCTCACTGTCGTGGCTGGAGGCAAGGTACCATCACCTCATCCCTCCATGACAATGGGCCAGCTTTTTTTTCATTTTTTGTAGCTTTACACATGTTTAGCTTGGTTAGGACTGTAATGGTCATGGTTAGCAGACTGGTTAGCAAGCAGGGCTGTGTTTTCAGAATGGCACTGTGGCACTAATGTTCATTTATTTTTGTGTAAGTAACAAATACAGTAACTCTTATCTTCAGATCAACTGAAGTGATTGGGTGAAGGAAGAACAGCTGAGCAGAGCAAGTGACTTGTTGATGAGCGGACACAAGAGCTGTGGGCCAAGCAGGTGAACTTGCTCACCTACTATGCTGTATTGATGTACCCTGTTATACCTGTTGTGCTCTCCCAGGTCTTTCCTGAAAATAAGCATATAACTTGTCTAGTGTACCTACCCGGTTAACAAAAGCTAAATAAATAAATAAATAAATAAATAGTGCAAGACTATAGTACTGAAAGGAATGGCTATGGCAGTAAAATTTAAACCAAAAATGATTTGTGTGTGGAGTGGGTTTTAAATCAAGTGTTAAGTTGCACTAAATGTATTTCTATTGGTTGCGCAGAAGCTAAAGTAGATCCATGGTGATCTTGGAAGGTAAATCCGGGGGGGGGGCTTCGCTTACTTAGAGAGTAGACAAAAATGGTTGACTTTCAACTTTTTAAATTGTGAATTGGGCACAGTGATTTTATTGTGGTGAGGCAGATTTTGTTGATAGTAGTTATTTCCCAGTCTCTACTGGTAATTTATGATACCCCCTTTGCAAGGGTCTCAGCCAATCAGAGACTGACATTTTCAACCCATTTTCTAAAAGAGAAACTTACTAAGCTGAAAAAGGTGCCATTGCTCGTTTTGCTCTTACATATCTGGATCCACTTGTGTACTCATTTACTAAACTGTGACCATCATTCTTAACGATGCCAGGGAGTCTAATCTGAAAAATAAAACACACACACACAAGCTGACTTCTTAAACATCATCTGTATCTTAAAAATCCCTACAGTGTGAGACTGGGATGGCAAAATGTAACAAATGCATGAGAAGCAAACTGTGGCTAAAGCTGGCTCCTACTCTGAGAGTTGGTTGGCTTGCACTGTTTGTTTAGCCTTGAGTCCCTCTGTTGCTCCTTAAAAGAATATAGCCCAGCCTTCTTCTTTTTTTTTAAGGAGGATGTTTCTTTTTGCAAGGATAGAATGACCAACATCAGCACAGCATTTGCGACTTTAAAGTGCACTATAGTTAATCAATTGTATTGTAATTGTAAAATAGTTGAACTGTACAACGTAATCTGATTTGCTGGACAGCTTGCAATAGCACAATCCAGCTTTTAATTTTTATTCTCAAAATGGTGATACAAAATACTCAATGCAAACTTAAAGTTAAGTAATGATAATAAGAAATAGCTTCTCTTATCAAAATGTTGATGACAAATGGTTTACACTTCCCAGCAGATCAAGAAAAGACAGAAAATACTACAGTATGTGTTATTTCTACAAATGAAAAAAGCAAACCCCCAGGTAGTTCACATGTACTTAACCCCTTCTTCTCCATAAGAGCCTTATGCCTGATACCTCATCCTCCTGCTAATTCCCCTAGCACTTCCACTGAATCCTGTCTTTCTGGTCCTATCTCTAACACCCCATTCCTGGTCTCTGTAGGTAGTTCTGAGTTGTATACCATGGATTTTGCACTACTACTGTTTTACATGCTGCTCAGTTGTCTTACCAGGCCACATTTCCCCTCCCATCACCCAAATGGACTGAGATGTACTCAATGCCTTGGAGAAAAATGGCCACAGTCATATGTTTACTGAAATCATAATCATAACCCAAGTTACATAACCAGCATGACTTGCACAGCATGGGATGGTTGTGCATGGTCAAACTTGACCTCGGTCCATTCCCTTACCCCAATGGGGACACACTGAGTGGACCCGCCACTCTTCCAAAGTATATGACCTCTGTAGGGACTCTGTCCTCAGAGGCATAAATGATGGCTCCTGGGCCATGTGAAATGTGCCCCTCCCCTGTCAGATGGCACTACACATGCAGGCCATGCCCAAAGAGGCTATCCCACAACCAACCCCCACAGGGCCTCCCTGCCATCTGGGCCCTCACTTCCGGCCAGCCTAGAGGAGCACTGTCTGAAGAAGATGCAAGTTTCCCCATTACCCTGTTAGTACACTCTTTGCAAGACTACTGAGCCACCACGTATTACATGACTGTGACATCCTACCTCTAAATCTGCGCCAAAAAACAAACTATTTTTTTACCCCATTGAAGAAGGCAAAATACCCAGAAGACCTCATGGGAAAAACTGGAAATTCCTTCTCGAACCCTAATGCAGTCCCCCATAGTAGGACAATGAGTTCCCTGTGCCCTGACATTCTGATGCTCTGCTTTTACGAGGGTGTGAGGATGGAAATTTGGCCACAGTGGAATTGCAAGAGGACTCAGCACTACTGTGTTCCTGGTTAAATACCCATTTTCTCCCCCCCTCCCCAGCCACAAGCCCTACACCCTTTTGGAAGTCTTACTTTCCTGCCTAGTCCCTCTCCCAGTGGGATAGCATACCTGCCTACTTCACTGACCTGCCAGCTCAGAAGTCAGGAGGGACAGTAGCCACAGACAAATCCCTGCCTGCAGCAATCCTATGCTGGCTGTCTATCATCTTAGCAGGCCACATTTCCCTTCCCTTCACTGAAACAGGTTGAGATGTACACAGTGCCTTAGGGAAAAATGACCACAACCATATGTTTATTGAAATCATAATTGTAACCCAAATTACATTAGCAATGTGACATGCACAACAAGGAAGTTATAGCAAAGCTTTAGATGATCAAACTTGATCTCAGTCTATCCCCTTAGCCAAAAGGGGAAACACTGAATGAATCTTCACTCTCCCAAAGGGTACAGCCCCAGAGGGACTCTGAGGCATAAGAGGTGGCTTCTGGGCCATGTGAAATGTGCCTGTCCCTCATCAGATGGCTCTGCACATGCAGGCCATGCCCAAAGAGGCTAGCCCATGATCAACCCCCCCTGCAGGGGGCCTCCAGTCATTGGGGCCCTTACCTACTGAAGGTTGAAGCAAATGTGATCACAAGTACCTTTCAGAAGATGAAGCCCGTGACCTCCTTCAGCCATGTGCCTGGTTTTGCCCATCTACCAGTCCTTCAGCCCTTGCATTTGTGGCAGCCTCGATGTAGGAGGAAAGGGTGTTCAGCTCTGCAGAGCCCATGTCCAGTCCCCTCATGGCTTTTTTATCATGTGGCAAAACTGGTATGTCATCATCAGCAGGGTCTCATCTCAATGCCAAAAGAAAATGGCCCCCTGCTGGCCATCTGGGCTATGTATTCCAGCACTGGGGCTTGGATATCCCCCTGTCCCCCTGAGAGAGGCCTCAGCCAGCACCAGCACCCTCTAACCATCCAGTCTGTCTAGCTCCTCCAAAGTCAGATAGACACCCCCTCTTGGGTGACTACCACATCCTCATCTGCCTAGGCCACCGCAAGCCCTGTTGTCGTGCTCAGCTGGATTCATTCAGACACCAAAAAAGACCCAAAAGTCATCAAGAACTCTGTGCAGAACAGCATTGTCTTGGATGAAGAGAAACACAAGTTTGGCAGCTTGCCTCTCACCTGCCCCAGCAGCACCAGGCTAATTTGCCAGCACTTGTTAGGTCATTTTGGAGCACCTTAGGACACCTCTCCAATATGTTGCACTGCGTGTGGGAATAAACTTCAGCAGAGGCAAATTTACAGGTTTAAAACACACCATGGTGTGATATTTATTTTTCAGAAGTTCGACAAATAATAAATGAAAACAAAAAAATTGCTAAGAAAATCACTACTTAACATCAGTAGTTTCTCCCATAATACAGTCCTGGATCTTAGCGCTCCTAAGACCCTTCTCAACTGCATTCAACAGCTTGTCTACAGTAGCACCTCTCTCCTCTTTCAGGGCTGAGCTCCACTGGACTGACTGAACTGTTGACAGTGAAGAGGTTTTATATCTTTTGGTGGGGTCACCTGACTAAGCCCTTTCTATTTACATGTCTGGACATGCTGTTTCATGTCTGAACATGTTGTTTCAAAACAAAGGTTGTTTTTTTTTTGTTTCAGGGGATTTCCTGGTTCAGTTAAAGGTACAGTGTATATATCCGCAGATATTTGACTCTCTATATCTCTGATGCAGTGACTAAACATTTTTATAAAGCATACCACATTCTTTTGTTCAGCCTCACACACAGAACTCTATACAGTAACAGGTTTATAGTGTGGATTTATGAAACCACCTTAATGATTTCTTTTAACTGTACTAATCATGAAATTATTATTGTTTTATATGGCTTCTGAATCCTTTTTATTTAAAAAGGCTTTATTAACTATATGTATTCATATTTAAAATATCCTTCATGTTTTTTTGTACACAAAATGCACTTATGCACTTTACACAACACCTCTCCGGGTGTTTGGCATCATTCCAGGGACTGGATGTATGGAAATGGAAAAAGAATGAAAAGAGAGAACTAGTAGGAAGTTTAGTAGGGACAGTAAAGAGCTACGCTAGGTGACCAACCTAGGGTAGGGGAGAAAGAAGAAAAGCAAAGAGAAAAGCCTTAACTGTTGTGCAACAGAAGTTTTGGTAGCTAGGAAATAAGGAGATAGAAAAGTGGGCCATCAGTCACAGCTGAGAGTGTAGCCTAACTCTGCCACATTTGGGAAGCTGAAATGCACGCATGTTGCCCTCTATACCGATGACCTTGGAGAACCATGAAATGCCTGCCAAATGCTGGCTCACTGCTTCCATTGACAAATCTTCTCATTTCATCTGCACTAAATAAAGGCATAACTGGTCCACCACAATGTGCCACATGTTCTGCCAACTCTGACCCCGCCGCACAGTCAGGAAGATCTTAGTGCCCTCCTGTATGCCGCCTGCATTCTGGGTGTTAATGAATTCCAGAACCATTGCCACTGCAAATGAGAAATAGCATCAGCAATACAGTTATCCACACCTGGCACATGCATAGCTTTAAAAAGGATATTAAGCACCACATGAGGTTACCCAGTGTGCCATTGGCCTCTAACTGTCCATTAATGATGTGAACCAGCCCAGTGTTGTCTGTCCTAAAAATTACCTTCTTATTCTGAAAGCACTCACCCCACACTACAAAGGCAACCACAATGGGAAAGAATTCAAATAGCATGATTTTCTTGATCAAGCCTTCTGCCCTCTCCCCAGGAAGTGGACCACTGCCTCATGCACCATTCCCCATGAAAGTAAGATCCAAAGCCAAAGCCCCTGGAAGCATCCATGAACAGCCCAAGCTCCTGACTGGTGCTTACTTCTGTCCAGATCAACAACCCACTGAAGCAGTTTGGGAAAACCAGTCAAACTCTCAGTCCTCTTTCATGCTCCTGGTTACCTGGAGCCTTTGGTGATGCTTTTGGCATCTTGTGCCTGTCTTTATCAAGCAGTGCAATTGAGTCCTGCCCATGGGAATTACTTGCAAGCAGAGTTGAAGTAACCAAGCAGCTGTTGGAGTTCACACAAGGTAAGCCTGCATGCCTTTGCCTCCTGGGCCAACAGCTTCCTCAGAGCAGGAAGTTTATGTTGAGGTAGGTGAAACTCAGTGACCATGGTGTTGATTTCAATACCCTGAAAAGGAGTGGGGTGTAGGACCACTCCGTCTTGTCCTGGGCCAGTGGCACACCCAGGTCGGCACACACCACCTGAAAAAAGCCCAGCAAATGCCTTCAGTCCCTGGTCCCCAGCCTACCCACAAAGACGAAGTCATCTAGGTAGTACACTACCTCCAAATGACCCATCTTGCATATCCCTTCCTAGTGCAAGAATGTGCTGAACTGTTTAAATATAGTGCACACCACTGCACATTCCATCGGCATGTAGGTGTCAACACAGTACTGGCCCTTAAACTTCATGCCCAGTAATTTTCTATCCTCTGGATGAACCAACAACAGCCAAAATGCAAACTCTATGTCTGCCTTTACTAACAGGACCCAATGCCCCACAACAGGGACCACCTTCTTTGCCCTGCTGAACCATGCATAATACAGTGCATGTAATATGGATCAATGTGGCCATTAGTAGAGTCCCCCTTCATATAAAGCAAGTGATTAATCATCCTGAACTCTCCTGGGACTTTCCTGGGGACTAGGCCAGTAGGTGACACCCTAAGAGGTGGTGGGAGTGATGCAGAGAAGGGCCCTCTGATCCTTCCTGCTGCAACTTCCTTCACCAGCCTGGCCCAGACCACCACCTGGTTGATCCCTGGTAGACTTTATGTTCTCAGCCTATTATAATTTACAGGGGCCATCATATGGTATTCTATAACCCTCCCTAAAGCCATCCACCAGGGCATGAGTAACTGCCCAATCCTGGTAATCACAAAGCCAAACTTGAATGCAATCCATCCTCATTGGCACTGGGATGCTTGTTGTGCCACTTCCCAAAAGGGCCGAGGTGTGAAGTTGCCCGGTTTGCACTAAGTGAATGAGTGAGGGTGGCCACATGCCATGCACTCATGAGTAAACCTACAAGGAGCTACCTTACATGTCCCTAGATTAAAATGATATCAGCTACTCCCGACCACTTCCTCCTAGTTCCCTGTCCTTCTTTTTTTGGTGACAGTAGCCGCCTGACCGGAAAGCCACTCTCAGTGTGTTGAATCCTCCACTGAGATTAATGGTCCACCTCAATGGGGATGTCCAACATGTAACAGGTCCTGGCCAGGTCATTTTGCTTTCTGTGATGAAATTCCTCATTGTTTTCCAGCCAGCGACTCCTTGGCTTGCTAGCAAGTATGGCTATCAATTGACTGCATAATTCTATAGCCCAGCTGCCATAACCGGATTAACCTGGGTCAACTGCCCATAGAAATTGTGAATCCAGCTGATTAGTTGGGTTCATAACTAATCAGCTGATTAGTTCTTCCAGGTCCAGCATATCATGACCCTTTTCTTAGCCTCCACCCCTTCATCCTTGTCCTTTTTCTGTTTGTCACCCTCCAAATCTTTGGGACTGTAATGCAATGTAAATATATTGCCCATATTTTCCACATTGCCTGTCTGCTGCCTCACCTTGTCAGAGAAGTGTAAACCTATTGGCTCCCCCAGGCTCATGTAAGTTGTAGCAAAGGGCTGCGGCAAAGCCTGTCCCCAGGCACAGCTGGGGTGAGAGGTGCGACTCTCACCCCTGCACCAACACTGGTGCTGCTACCACAGCCTGGGGTCACAGCTGCTTGTGCTTCTGAGCCTCAATGAAGGCAAGTGCCTTTTTGAGCTTTTGCTTGAAAAGTGACAGCAGTGAACCCACCTCTTGAATCTGCTGGCCCAACGGGAGGCTGGGGTTGAACCTGCCAGCTGCTAGGGTTGAACAAGGATGAAAGTGAGGATGACCTGCCCAGGAGGCTGGGAAAGTGCTACTGGCTGGCTTGGCCCCCCCTTGAGGCTGCCGGATGGGGTTGGGCCCTCTGATCTGATAGTCCCACTGGCATGAGGGTACTCATTATCCACTGGCCAGGCAGGAGGTGGGGGCACTCCCTTCTTTCTTCATGGGTGCTTGGGATCTGGGATACCCCTCGGGTTGGGACCCTCAAAAATTCACCTCAACAGAGCTCTTATCCCTTCACCACTCCGAGGCTCAAAATTTAGCCTACTTTGAGGTGGAGTCACCAGAGCAGTAGTTGTCTGGCAGGGTTTTCTTGTCTTCTATTTCTTCACTGGGGCTGCCAGTGGTTGTTTTCCTGCAGTCATCACTAGTGGTGTCTCAGGCTGTGGGACTGGTAGAGGTGGCATCTCACACAGGCCAGGGCCCCCCGAGTTTTGGAAGCAGGCATCCCTCTATGCCTTCCCTTTTTGCCTAGCAAAACCCAGGTGAATCGGTAAATCATTAATGATGATTTTTGAAGGTCAGTCATGACTGATCATCATTAATCATCAAATGTTATCATAAATTCATTATTAATTTTTTTTTTATTTATATAACAGCTGCTAACTAGGAAAGGCACATTGAGCTGAGGCTCATTCCCAGGGACGACCCAGGGGTTGAACACAAACGGGATAAAAAGACAGTTGGTAGAGTAAAGAAATTAATATGTTTTACTTTCATTTTCAAATACAAGGTATATACAGATGCAATGGGATAATAGAGTTATACAAGTTAAATACAATAGTGCATTTATGTACAAGATATTTACAGGAAAGGACTATCAGCGCTTAGTACAACAATGACAGTAGGGGATTCTAAGTTAGGAGAGCTAAGTTTCAGAGGAGGACAGAACAGGGAGAAACCAAATAATAAAATGGGGGTCAGACGAGGGAGACTGGGACTCCTTGGAAAGGCAAGGATGCTGTACCTATGAAGGTGTAACTATGAAGGGAGAGGAGGAGAGAAAGGGGGGAAGGGAAAGAGGATAGGCAAGAGCATGTGTTAGCAGAGACAGCTTGGAGAAAGGATTTTAGGGCAGTGAAAGTAGGGGAGTGGTGAGTGTCCCATGAAAGTTGATTCCACAGGTGAGGGAGACAGTAAGTAAATGCCGCCTGGCCTGCACATGTGCGAGGGTGGGGAAGGGAGAACATTCGAGTATCCCTAGAATGAAGGGGTTACATGGAGGAGCAAGCTAGTGATAGGTAGGATTTAAGGTAGGGAGGGAGAGTCCCAAACCAGAATTTGCCGATGAAGGTGAGGCAATGCATCTGGTGCCTGGTGGGAAGAGGAGTTAGGCAGAGGGAGGTGTAGAGGGTATAGTGGTGAGAGAGAGGGGGAGAGGAGGAGGTTGCAAAGTTGAAAAATGAGTTAATTAGGGTATCAAGTCTTGCCAGGGAAGTAGCAGGAGCAGAGCCATAGACAATGTCTGCATAGTCTATTATAGGGAGAATAATTGTGTTAACTAAGTCTGTGCGAGTGGACAAAGGGAGGTATTCTTTGTGTCGATAGAGGGCACCGAGTTTAGGATGAAGACTGGTGCAAATGGAGTCTATATGGGCAGAACAATTGAGGCTGCTATACAGCCAGATCCCTAGAAATTTGAAAGAATGTACTGTTTCTAAGGGTGAGCCGTCCAATTTGGTAAATCTGGTTAAGGGACTTGGACAATCTTTGCCTCAAACCAAAGAACATTGACACTGACTTTCTGGAGTTCAGTTTAGCTGGTTTTGATAGAACCATGGCTGCACTTTGTCAAAGTCATGCTGCAGGGAGGGGGTTACGTCTGCCACAGAGGGACCAGAGAAGTATGCAACAGTGTCATCTACGTACATATGGATTTTAGAAGGGGAGCAGTGGGAGGGGAGGTTGTTTATAAAAACTGAGAATAGAATGGGGCCCAGAATGGAAACTTGGGGGATGCTAGCTAGCATGGGGGAGGGAAAGAGAGGTAATTTCCTACTTGTAAAGATTGCTTTCTTTGTTGAAGGTGTGATCTGAACCATTCAGTAGCAGTTGAAGCCAGACCAGAAGAATGGAGTTTTTGGATTAGGAGGTGGTGAGAGACAAAGTCAAAGGCCTTTGCCAGATCTACAAAAATGGCTGCAGTGACAAGGCCTTTGTCCATAGCTGAATGGATCGAGTCGGTGACACGAAGCAGGGAGGAGACAGTGGAGTGCTGCGTCCTGAAACCAGACTGGAAGAGAGCTAAACTGTCAGTAGCAGAGAGATGTTCTAGGAGCCTGGAGTAGATAAGAGACTCCTGGATTTGGCTAGAGCAGGTAGGAGTGAGATGGGCCTGTAGTTGCGAGATGGCATCCCCACCTTTATGGAGGGGGAGCACTTTGGCTAATTTCCAAGTCTGGGGATGGTACTGATAGAGATGGAAAGGTTAAGGCGATGAGCAAGGGAGGTAGAGATTACAGGTGCTGATATTCAAAGTATCTTGTAGTGGAGGCTGTCTGGGCTTCTTTTAGAAGGGTTGAGAGCCATAAGTGCCTTGTAGACCTTTTGGGAGGAGATGGGGGGAAGGAAAAGCCAGATCCAGCAGGGCCAACAGCAGTGGTGGGTGGAGAACTATGCTGTTATGTTATATGCTATTTTGTTATGTCTTTACTCAATTTGCCTGCAGCTGCTCCACCATGACCTCAGCCTCCTTCTTACTACCTCCCTACCTGCACAGTTAGGGCGCCCCCTATTTATCATGGCGTCAAACCTCACCCTCCCCTACCATCCTGTCAGTTTTCACCCCCAACAGTGCATCCACTTTTTCCTGATAATCGCCATCTTCAGATCCTCCCCCCCCCCCACTGGCTGCTACACCCTCAGCTGTGCATCCTATTGCTCCTAACACTTACTAACATCAGAGCCTCCTCCCCCCACATACTGGCTACATACTCCTTCCAACACGCGTTGCGCACCCCATTTCTCCGAGGGATCCTAAAGGACTGGGTATGCCCCCTCAGCTATCACACCCGTCTCAGCTAGTCCCCAAGTTGCTCAGTATCACACTCATTGAACATGACAAGTAAACAAGGTATATTGTTGTACCTGGTGTAACCCTTTGCTGACTTGCCCTATACTGTTTGTTATACTCTGTACCAAAAATTCATTTTTTTTTTGCTTCTCTTCTTCCTTTATAGAGTGTTTACACTTGCTTTTACTGTATATATCTCCTTGTGTATAAATGTAACATTATTGTCTCGTGTAATGCAGGTCCACCTTGCAGATGAGCTTGCTCAATGGTGTTCGCCTGGATAAATAAAGAATTTGATTGATTGATTGATTGTACCACTATTGTTTACTTGGTGTTTTACTGTTGGTTTCAATTCTCCCCATACCCTCTCCCCCCAGGACGCACCGGGAGATGAGCAAGTTTTTGCTCAGTGTGCTTTTCTAGTGAAACTTTTCAATAAAGAAACAAAGAACCAGTGGGGGGGGGGGGTGGATGATTAAAAAGGGTGCAGGTTGTAAATTTATTTTATTTATTCATTTGTTAATCAGGTAAGGACACTGGACCAAAGGCCCTTTTTCAGGCCTGACCCAAAACAAAAAAATACAGATTTACATACAAAATATACATTTATATAATAACAATAAATTTACAAAGAACAGCTACATGAAAATTTCAACAATAAGTATTTTTCCAGTTTTGCCTTAAAGCCAGATATAGATGAAGCCAGTCATATGGTTAAAGGTAGTGCATTCCAATACAAAGGACCAGCGAAGAGAAAGAGCACAAGATGCTATTTTAGGTTTGGGTAAAGCTATGTCTAATGAGATACCATTTAAAGAACATAAACTGGAATGGACGGTTCACGGCTTTACAAGATTCTATAATGGAAACGGTGATTTGAGAAAAATACATTTAAACATTGCACAACCAAAATATTTAACTGTGTTGAAGGTATTGGCAATTGAAGCAGAGTCAGAAAAGGTTGATCCTCCGTGTTTTAGGGATAGCGGTGCTTGAACAGAGGGAGTGTCTATGAGGGAGAGGAGAATTTTCCAAAAGTTGGATGGAAAACTGGATCTAGCCTGCAGACAGGACTTAAAATAAGTAGATCTGGCTATTCTGATGACTTGGTGAACTTTCTTTTTTTTTTTTCTTTCAGAGTTCAGCCCTGCCTCAGCCCTTCCCAGGCCACATCACAGCGGGTACATACTTCACCACTGCGGAGACCTGGAGGGTGGGCTCAGGAGGAAGCTGACTTGGGTGTGTCCGTGGTGGCACCATCGAGGCAGCCATCACACTGCCAAGGGATTTTATATGTATAGCCACTACTCCCCCCCCCCAGCATGGGCATGCAATGATGCTGCAACGCATGCTTCCGTACGCTGCATGTCTAATGCTGCCCATGCTGCCCCATTCAGTCGGCCCCGAGGATGCACCAGCCTCCACCAGGAGCCATCACCTCAGCTGACCTCCCTATCCACCCTCCCCAGAGGAGGAGAGCTGTCAATGGGATGCTCAGTCCTCCACCTCCCATTCGACCCCCTGCAATTCGTGCCCGATCCTGAACATGGGTCACCAGCGTGGCGCGAGGTGTGGCGTCCAGGACCTCAGCCCTCAGCACCACTGGGCCAGAATGCCTTGGTGAACTTTCAAATCACCAACTGATGATTATTAATTATTTCCTTAAGATTAAATCAGCATGATGGTTGTTGATGATCTGTGGATGATCTAGTGATGACCATTGATGATTATATTATTTTGGTATAATAAGATTGCAAGTCACAGAAGTAATACTTAAAGTTTTATTTGTTACAATTATAAAAATATGAATGTCACATATCAGTAAAGGCAAATTTATTATCAATTATAATGTAAATCATGTGAAGTCAAGTTTTAATTCCTTCAGGAAAAGTACATGCAATGTCTGGTATAGTATACACATTTGTAATGCCCCAAAGGTGGTCATTACAGAAAAGAAATAAAATAATTAAATAAACGCAGAATATACAGGTGCTTAGAGTACCTGCTGCAGGGGTAGGCAGCAGGGTACTGTACAAAGGCCCCTAGATATGAAAGTCAACCTCCTACACACAAAACACTGTAAATAATAGAAAAGTGCACCTGTGCACTTATAGATAGTAAAGACAGAAAAAAAAGCATTACATGTCATAATAGCCTGGATGGAATGCTGTGCTGAGTGGCTCATGCACAGCATTCCAATCCAGCCATTCTAGAACTTAGGCAAATTTAACTTTAAAAATTAACAGTTGAATTAGTCAGTTGGTCAGTTCCTGGGCAGCTGTTGAGGAGAAAGGACACAGTAAGTCAAAGGGACAAGGAAAGGGCTTACCTGGGGGTTGAAGCCGTCCCTGAGGACTTAGCTGTGTGCCTGCTCTGCCTCCACTGCCTGAAGAAGCCTGCTTTGGTGTGCAGTCATCGGTGGTGCCATTGGGCACCACGAAGAAGCCAACGGCCATCCCGTTGTGCTGTACGGGCTTAAAGCCCTCCGTTTATTTGTTTTTGCCCTCCGATTGTTTATTTTATCCCCCGAGTCACTTTACAAAGTTTATTCTCGGTCCCACGTCGGCAGCAAGCAAGCTGCATCTTCCTTGGCCATCGGAGGCCCCCTGGAGCCGTCTCTCTCGCTGCCTGCCATTTTCCCTCCCACTGCAGCTCACCTCCTGCCTCCCAGTGCAGTCACGGACTTCCTGAGACCGCAAAGCAGTGAGTCGGCGGCAGCACACGTTGTGCTGGCCGCCTGTGTTCAAAGGGGACTGCATTTTTGTTTTTAAAGCGCATTGGGCTTGCGAAAGAGCAACCGAGTGCCGCGAGGGCATGGGTCATTAGGACCCGTCATTTTAATATTAAAGAGGGAGGCGGGGCTAGCGACGCCCATGGGGAGGGGCCAGTGCATTAAGGCCAGGTAAAAGGGCTTTGAATATGCAACAGGGGGGCGGAACGGAGGCTGGGTTTTGCTAAATAAATGACAGCAGGCATTGGGAGCCTGCAGACTTAAAAGGGCAACAGCATTTAAAAGGGCGATTCCGGCCCAGATTTAAAGTAGGGCACAAGGCCCATTGGGAAGTGGGGCATTAGGCCCAAAGTGTTGAGGGGCATCAGGCCCATTATAAATTGGGGCACCAGGCCCAGTCTTTGGTGGGGCACCAGGCCCAAAGCAACGTGGGGCACCAGGCCCATTACAAAGTGGGGCACCAGGCCCAGTATTTCGAGGGGCACCAGGCCCATTGTAAAGTGGGGCACCAGGTCCAATCTAAGGTGGGGCACCAGGCCCAAGCTAACTTAGGGCTTCAGGCCCAAGGTAAAGGTAGGGCATTAGGCCCGAGGTAAAGCCTGGTCTAAAGGGAGGCCCCGGCCTAGAGGAATAGGGCAAGCCAGCCTAGTGGTACTGAAGGGAGGCCCCAGCCTAGCGGAATAGGGCAACCAGCCTAGTGGTACTAAAGGGAGGCCCCGGCCTAGCAGAATAGGGCAAGCCAGACTAGTGGTTCTATAGGGAGGCTCCAGCCTAGCATAATAGGGCAAGCCAGCCTAGTGGTACTAAAGGGAGGCCCAGCCTAGCGGAATAGGGCAAGCCAGCCTAGTGGTACTAAAGGGAGGCCCCGGCCTAGCGGAATAGGGCAAGCCAGCCTAGTGGTACTAAAGGATTCCATAGTCACAACGGACAGTAAGGGATCCTATTCCAGAATACCCTACCTATAGAAACAGGGGTTCATTTGAGAGTGCTTGATTTGCCTATACTGTGAAACTACTGTAATTACTGTACTGCTTATGCTGAACTATTGCCCTAAGTACCTGAACTATTGCCCTAAGTACCTGAACTATTGTCTGAAGTACCTGCACTATTGCCCTAAGTACCTGAACTATTGTCCTAAGTACCTGAACTATTGCCCTAAGTATCTGAACTATTGTCCGAAGTACCTGAACTATTGCTCTAAGCACCTGGACATTGACCCTTATCAGTAACAATTACCCCCAAAGTTGTAATTTGCCCTCCTCCGGCAATTTATTGTATCATTCCACAGTTCTTTGGGCATTCTTCAGTTATATGTTTACTACTGTACAAAGACAGTCTCAATCTTCTACCACACTGCAGTCTCCTAGTGTGGTCTGTAACACCACATGCTCAGAATCAGTTTCTACTCAGAAGAAGACGTCCTTCCAGCATTCTTCACTCCTGTGAAGATCATCCATCAGCTCCTCCCGTCCGTTTGTGTCATCCGCGAAGTCGAGTCTGTCATCAGTCGTACCAGTTGTACCTTACCGCTTGTTTTCACAGCTTGGTGGCACGGGGTCTACCGAAATGCATCACCGACAGCCGTGCTAGTGTCATTCCGCATGGTTCCTGTTCAGATGTCCCAGGTTGGTCACCCTCTACAGAAGAGAGAGCTCATCCTGAAGAACCTGTTCTGCACCCTCACCTGGTCGTTTGCCGAAAGTCGAGTCCATCGAAGCCCAGTCCGGGATGCATCCGCCGTTTCTTTGTTTTGTGTTAGTTCCTGATCCTAGGATTGCAGAGTCAACCATCATCTCTTCAGATTCTTATGGTTCCTGGTCCTGTCAGAGTTCCTTCCGAGTCCAGCTGGCCCTTGGAGTGCCGCAGCATCTGTCAGGTCGTGGTAGTCCTCCATTGGATTCATCGCCATCCAGATCTTGGTCTTTCTTCATCCTTGGCAACCCTAGAAGTGGGTTTTGGCTGAGGAACCTATTGCTTCAGTGTGTTATTTCAGGAACCAGTTGCTTTGGTTCTACATTCCGGCAGCTTGGAGAGTGGGCTTTGCGAAGATATATGATCTGTTTACAAACCTTTCACCACCCCAATGGCCTTATCTAGGTCCTTGCTGGGAATTGAGATTAGGTTCTACAGTTCTGTTTTATTTCCCTTGTAGCTACAGCGACGGTGTACACGACGCGGATCTCTGGACTCTTAGTAAAATCTGGACTCTTCGAATGTGTGATGCTGATCACCCTAATGTAGTGCTGAGTAGCCTATGTAACTGGAATCTCGTTTAGAGTATAGAAGTACAGTATAAACTAGTATTAGAATAAGAGTGGCAGTAGGCCTAGAGTTTATCCTTGTAGTAGTAACCGTAAAAGTGGTAGATAAAAAGTATTTCAGTATTTCCCCTGTTCCATTGCCCTATTGTTAATCGGGCAACCCTTCCTCCTTCTTGTGACTGTGTCTGTCTACCCCTTGGTACCAAATAAATGCCCTGCGGGCATCGAAATACTAAGTTGACTCCTGCTTCTCCTTGTCCGGATAGCAGTTATCCTATCTACATTTAATTCAGACCTTTGGTGCCTCATCATAACATCATCTCGAGCACATCACACATTTGCGTACCTAATTTTCATATTTCAAAAGTACAGTTTATGGACCAAAACAATGATCATTTATATTTTTAAATTAATTTTGCATTGACAGTATTAGTGTGCATATCGTTAGGAAAGGTTTTGAGCATAAACCAGGCACTTGTAGGAGCTCACCACAACCATGAAAGGAACCACTT